>JAUPMV010000023.1:1381667-2763334 GCA_030848855.1 Branchinecta sandiegonensis | reverse complement strand
GTCTGTCCACTGAGTCTTTCCACTACAGTCTTTCCACTATAGTCTTTCCACTATAGTTTGTCCGCTTTAGTCTTTCCACTTTAGTCTTTCCACTTTAGTCTGTCCACTTTCGTCTTTTCACTATAGTCTGTCCACTTTAGTCTGTCCACTTTAGTCTTTCCACTATAGTCTGTCCACTTTAGTCTTTCCACTATAGTCTGTCCACTTTAGTCTTTCCACTTTAGTCTTTCCACTATAGTCTCCACTTTATTCTGTCCAATACAGTCTTTCCACTATAATCTTTCCACTATAGTCTGTCCACTTTAGTCTTTCCACTTTAGTCTTTCCACTTTAGTCGGTCCACTTTAGTCTTTCCACTATAGACTGTCCACTTTAGTCTTTCCACTATTCTCTGTCCACTTTAGTCTTTCCACTATAGTCTCCACTTTAGTCTTTCCACCACAGTCTTTCCACTATAGACTTTCCACTATAGTCTGTTCACTTTAGTCTTTCCCCTATTCTCTGTCCACTTTAGTCTTTCCACTATACTCTCCACTTTATTCTGTCCACTACAGTCTTTCCACTATATTCTGTCCACTTTAGTCTTTCCACTATAGTCTTTCCATTTTAGTCTTTCCACTTTAGTCTTTCCACTATAGTCTCCACTTTATTCTGTCCACTACAATCTTTCCACTATAGTCTTTCCATTATAGTCTGTCCACTTTAGTCTTTCCACTTTAGTCTTTCCACTTTAGTCTGTCCACTTTAGTCTTTCCACTATAGACTGTCCACTTTAGTCTTTCCACTATTCTCTGTCCACTTTAGTCTTTCCACTATTCTCTGTCCACTTTAGTCTTTCCACTATAGTCTCCACTTGATTCTGTCCACTACAGTCTTTCCACTATAGTCTGTCCACTTTAGTCTTTCCACTTTAGTCTTTCCACCACAGTCTTTCCACTATAGTCTTTCCACTATAGTCTGTCCACTTTAGTCTTTCCACTATTCTCTGTCCACTTTAGTCTTTCCACTATACTCTCCACTTTATTCTGTCAACTACAGTCTTTCCACTATATTCTGTCCACTTTAGTCTTTCCACTATAGTCTGTCCACTTTAGTCTTTCCACTTTAGTCTTTCCGCTTTAGTCTGTCCACTTAGTCTTTCCACTAGAGTCTGTCCACTTTAGTCTGTCCACTTTAGTCTGTCCACTTTAGTTTTTCCACTTTAGTCATTTCCACTATAGTCTGTCCACTTTAGTCTTTCCACTTTAGTCTTTCCACGATAGTCTCCACTTTATTCTGTCCACTACAGTCTTTCCACTATAGTCTTTCCACTATAGTCTGTCCACTTTAGTTTTTTTCACTATTCTCTGTCCACTTTAGTCTTTCCACTATAGTCTCCACTTTATTCTGTCCACTACAGTCATTCCACTATAATCTTTCCACTATAGTCTGTCCACTTTAGTCTTTCCACTTTAGTCTTTCCACTTTAGTCTGTCCACTTAGTCTTTCCGCTTCAGGCTTTCCGACTAGAGTCTGTCCACTTTAGTCTTTCCACTTTAGTCTGTCCGCTTTAGTCTGTCCACTTTAGTCTTTCCACTTTAGTCATTTCCACTATCTTCTGTCCACTTTAGTCTTTCCACTTTAGTCTTTCCACTTTAGTCTGTCCACTTTAGTCTTTCCACTATAGTCTGTCCACTTTAGTCTTTCCACTATATTCTGTCCACTTTGGTCTTTCCACTTTAGTCTTTCCACTTTAGTCTTTCCACTATAGTCTCCACTTTATACTGTCCACTACAGTCTTTCCACTATAGTCTTTCCACTATAGTCTGTCCACTTCAGTCTTTCCACTTTAGTCTTTCCACTTTAGTCTGTCCACTTTAGTCTTTCCACTATTCTCTGTCCACTTTAGTCTTTCCACTATAGTCTCCACTTTATTCTGTCCACTACAGTCTTTCCACTTTAGTCTTTCCACTATAGTCCATCCACTTTAGTCTTTCCACTTTAGTCTTTCCACTTTAGTCTGTCCACTTTAGTCTTTCCACTATTCTCTGTCCACTTTAGTCTTTCCATTATAGTCACCACTTTATTCTGTCCACTACAGTCTTTCCACTATAGTCTTTCCACTATAGTCTGTCCACTATAGTCTTTCCACTTTAATCTTTCCACTTTAGTCTGTCCACTTTAGTCTTTCCACTATAGTCTGTCCACTTTAGTCTTTCCACTTTAGTCTTTCCGCTTTATTCTGTCCACTTCAGTGTGTACACATTAGTCTGTCCACTGAGTCTTTCTACTTCAGTCTTTCCACTATAGTCTCCACTTTATTCTGTCCACTACAGTCTTTCCACTATAGTCTTTCCACTATGGTCTGTCCGCTTTAGTGTTTCCACTTTAGTCTTTCCACTTTAGTCTGTCCACTTTAGTCTTTTCACTATAGTCTGTCCACTTTAGTCTATCCACTTTAGTCTTTCCACTATAGTCTGTCCACATTAGTCTTTCCACTATAGTCTGTCCACTTTAGTCTTTCCACTTTAGTCTTTCCACTATAGTCTCCACTTTATTCTGTCCACTACAGTCTTTCCACTATAATCTTTCCACTATAGTCTGTCCACTTTAGTCTTTCCACTTTAGTCTTTCCACTTTAGTCGGTCCAGTTTAGTCTTTCCACTATAGACTGTCCACTTTAGTCTTTCCACTATTCTCTGTCCACTTTAGTCTTTCCACTTTAGTCTTTCCACTTTAGTCTGTCCACTTAGTCTTTCCGCTTCAGGCTTTCCGACTAGAGTCTGTCCACTTTAGTCTTTCCACTTTAGTCTGTCCACTTTAGTCTGTCCACTTTAGTCTTTCCACTTTAGTCATTTCCACTATCTTCTGTCCACTTTAGTCTTTCCACTTTAGTCTTTCCACTTTAGTCTGTCCACTTTAGTCTGTCCACTTTAGTCTTTCCACTATAGTCTGTCCACTTTAGTCTTTCCACTTTAGTCTTTCCACCACAGTCTTTCCACTATAGTCTTTCCACTATAATCTGTCCACTTTAGTCTTTCCACTATTCTCTGTCCACTTTAGTCTTTCCACTATACTCTCCACTTTATTCTGTCAACTACAGTCTTTCCACTATAGTCTGTCCACTTTAGTCTTTCCACTATAGTCTGTCCACTTTAGTCTTTCCACTTTAGTCTTTCCGCTTTAGTCTGTCCACTTAGTCTTTCCACTAGAGTCTGTCCACTTTAGTCTGTCCACTTTAGTCTGTCCACTTCAGTTTTTCCACTTTAGTCATTTCCACTATAGTCTTTCCACTTTAGTCTTTCCACTTTAGTCTTTCCACGATAGTCTCCACTTTATTCTGTCCACTACAGTCTTTCCACTATAGTCTTTCCACTAATCTGTCCACTTTAGTTTTTTCACTATTCTCTGTCCACTTTAGTCTTTCCACTATAGTCTCCACTTTATTCTGTCCACTACAGTCATTCCACTATAATCTTTCCACTATAGTCTGTCCACTTTAGTCTTTCCACTTTAGTCTTTCCACTTTAGTCTGTCCACTTAGTCTTTCCGCTTCAGGCTTTCCGACTAGAGTCTGTCCACTTTAGTCTTTCCACTTTAGTCTGTCCACTTTAGTCTGTCCACTTTAGTCTTTCCACTTTAGTCATTTCCACTATCTTCTGTCCACTTTAGTCTTTCCACTTTAGTCTTTCCACTTTAGTCTGTCCACTTTAGTCTTTCCACTATAGTCTGTCCACTTTAGTCTTTCCACTATATTCTGTCCACTTTAGTCTTTCCACTTTAGTCTTTACACTTTAGTCTTTCCACTATAGTCTCCACTTTATTCTGTCCACTACAGTCTTTCCACTATAGTCTTTCCACTATAGTCTGTCCACTTCAGTCTTTCCACTTTAGTCTTTCCACTTTAGTCGGTCCACTTTAGTCTTTCCACTATAAACCGTCCACTTTAGTCTTTCAACTATTCTCTGTCCACTTTAGTCTTTCCACTATAGTCTCCACTTTATTCTGTCCACTACAGTCTTTCCACTTTAGTCTTTCCACTATAGTCCGTCCACTTTAGTCTTTCCACTTTAGTCTTTCCACTTTAGTCTGTCCACTTTAGTCTTTCCACTATTCTCTGTCCACTTTAGTCTTTCCATTATAGTCACCACTTTATTCTGTCCACTACAGTCTTTCCACTATAGTCTTTCCACTATAGTCTGTCCACTATAGTCTTTCCACTTTAATCTTTCCACTTTAGTCTGTCCACTTTAGTCTTTCCACTATAGTCTGTCCACTTTAGTCTTTCCACTTTAGTCTTTCCGCTTTATTCTGTCCACTTCAGTGTGTACACATTAGTCTGTCCACTGAGTCTTTCCACTTCAGTCTTTCCACTATAGTCTCCACTTTATTCTGTCCACTACAGTCTTTCCACTATAGTCTTTCCACTATAGTCTGTCCGCTTTAGTCTTTCCACTTTAGTCTTTCCACTTTAGTCTGTCCACTTTAGTCTTTTCACTATAGTCTGTCCACTTTAGTCTGTCCACTTTAGTCTTTCCACTATAGTCTGTCCACTTTAGTCTTTCCACTATAGTCTGTCCACTTTAGTCTTTCCACTTTAGTCTTTCCAATATAGTCTCCACTTTATTCTGTCCACTACAGTCTTTCCACTATAATCTTTCCACTATAGTCTGTCCACTTTAGTCTTTCCACTTTAGTCTTTCCACTTTAGTCGGTCCACTTTAGTCTTTCCACTATAGACTGTCCACTTTAGTCTTTCCACTATTCTCTGTCCACTTTAGTCTTTCCACTATAGTCTCCACTTTAGTCTTTCCACCACAGTCTTTCCACTATAGACTTTCCACTATAGTCTGTCCACTTTAGTCTTTCCACTATTCTCTGTCCACTTTAGTCTTTCCACTATACTCTCCACTTTATTCTGTCCACTACAGTCTTTCCACTATAGTCTTTCCAATATAGTCTGTCCACTTTAGTCTGTCCACTTTAGTCTTTCCATTTTAGTCTTTCCACTTTAGTCTTTCCACTATAGTCTCCACTTTATTCTGTCCACTACAGTCTTTCCACTATAGTCTTTCCACTATAGTCTGTCCACTTTAGTCTTTCCACTTTAGTCTTTCCACTTTAGTCTGTCCACTTTAGTCTTTCCACTATCGACTGTCCACTTTAGTTTTTCCACTATTCTCTGTCCACTTTAGTCTTTCCACTATAGTCTCCACTTTATTCTGTCCACTACAGTCTTTCCACTATAGTCTGTCCACTTTAGTCTTTCCACTTTATTCTTTCCACTTTATTCTGTCAACTTTAGTCTTTCCACTATAGTCTGTCCACTTTAGTCTTTCCACTTTAGTCTTTCCACCACAGTCTTTCCACTATAGTCTTTCCACTATAGTCTGTCCACTTTAGTCTTTCCACTATTCTCTGTCCACTTTAGTCTTTCCACTATACTCTCCACTTTATTCTGTCAACTACAGTCTTTCCACTATAGTCTGTCCACTTTAGTCTTTCCACTATAGTCTGTCCACTTTAGTCTTTCCACTTTAGTCTTTCCGCTTCAGTCTGTCCACTTAGTCTTTCCACTAGAGTCTGTCCACTTTAGTCTGTCCACTTTAGTCTGTCCACTTTAGTTTTTCCACTTTAGTCATTTCCACTATAGTCTTTCCACTATAGTCTGTCCACTTTAGTTTTTTCACTATTCTCTGTCCACTTTAGTCTTTCCACTATAGTCTCCACTTTATTCTGTCCACTACAGTCATTCCACTATAATCTTTCCACTATAGTCTGTCCACTTTAGTCTTTCCACTTTAGTCTTTCCACTTTAGTCTGTCCACTTAGTCTTTCCGCTTCAGGCTTTCCGACTAGAGTCTGTCCACTTTAGTCTTTCCACTTTAGTCTGTCCACTTTAGTCTGTCCACTTTAGTCTTTCCACTTTAGTCATTTCCACTATCTTCTGTCCACTTTAGTCTTTCCACTTTAGTCTTTCCACTTTAGTCTGTCCACTTTAGTCTTTCCACTATAGTCTGTCCACTTTAGTCTTTCCACTATATTCTGTCCACTTTAGTCTTTCCACTTTAGTCTTTCCACTTTAGTCTTTCCACTATAGTCTCCACTTTATTCTGTCCACTACAGTCTTTCCACTATAGTCTTTCCACTTCAGTCTTTCCACTTTAGTCTTTCCACTTTAGTCTGTCCACTTTAGTCTTTCCACTATAAACCGTCCACTTTAGTCTTTCAACTATTCTCTGTCCACTTTAGTCTTTCCACTATAGTCTCCACTTTATTCTGTCCACTACAGTCTTTCCACTTTAGTCTTTCCACTATAGTCCGTCCACTTTAGTCTTTCAACTTTAGTCTTTCCACTTTATTCTGTCCACTTTAGTCTTTCCACTATAGTCTGTCCACTTTAATCTTTCGACTTAGTCTTTCCACCACAGTCTTTCCACTATAGTCTTTCCACTATAGTCTGTCCACTTTATTCTGTCCACTACAGTCTTTCCACTATAGTCTTATAGTCTGTCCACTTTAGTCTTTCCACTTTAGTCTGTCCACTTTAGTCTTTCCACTATAGTCTGTCCACTTTAGTCTTTACACTATTCTCTGTCCACTTTAGTCTTTCCATTATAGTCACCACTTTATTCTGTCCACTACAGTCTTTCCACTATAGTCTTTCCACTATAGTCTGTCCACTATAGTCTTTCCACTTTAATCTTTCCACTTTAGTCTGTCAACTTTAGTCTTTCCACTATAGTCTGTCCACTTTAGTCTTTCCACTTTAGTCTTTCCGCTTTATTCTGTCCACTTCAGTGTGTACGCATTAGTCTGTCCACTGAGTCTTTCCACTTCAGTCTTTCCACTATAGTCTCCACTTTATTCTCTCCACTACAGTCTTTCCACTATAGTCTTTCCACTATAGTCTGTCCGCTTTAGTCTTTCCACTTTAGTCTTTCCACTTTAGTCTGTCCACTTTAGTCTTTTCACTATAGTCTGTCCACTATAGTCTGTCCACTTTAGTCTTTCCACTTTTGTCTTTCCACTATAGTCTGTCCACTTTAGTCTTTCCACTATAGTCTGTCCACTTTAGTCTTTCCACTTTAGTCTTTCCACTTTAGTCTTTCCACTATAGTCTCCACTTTATTATGCCACTACAGTCTTTCCACTATAATCTTTCCACTATAGTCTGTCCACTTTAGTCTTTCCACTTTAGTCTTTCCACTTTAGTCTTTCCACTATAGACTGTCCACTTTAGTCTTTCCACTATTCTCTGTCCACTTTAGTCTTTCCACTATAGTCTCCACTTTATTCTGTCCACTACAGTCTTTCCACTATAGTCTTTCCACTATAGTCTGTCCACTTTAGTCTTTCCACTTTAGTCTTTCCACTTTAGTCTGTCCACTTTAGTCTTTCCACTATAGTCTGTCCACTTAAGTCTTTCCACTTTAGTCTTTCCACCACAGTCTTTCCACTATAGACTTTCCACTATAGTCTGTCCACTTTCGTCTTTCCACTATTCTCTGTCCACTTTAGTCTTTCCACTATACTCTCCACTTTATTCTGTCCACTACAGTCTTTCCACTATAGTCTTTCCAATATAGTCTGTCCACTTTAGTCTTTCCACTTTAGTCTTTCCACTTTAGTCTGTCCACTTTAGTCTTTCCACTATAGTCTGTCCACTTTAGTCTTTCCACTATTCTCTGTCCACTTTAGTCTTTCCACTTTAGTCTTTCCACTATACTCTCCACTTTACTCTGTCCACTACAGTCTTTCCAGTATAGTCTTTCAACTATAGTCTGTCCACTATAGTCTTTCCACTTTAATCTTTCCACTTTAGTCTGTCCACTTTAGTCTTTCCACTATAGTCTGTCCACTTTAGTCTTTCCACTTTAGTCTTTCCGCTTTATTCTGTCCACTTCAGTGTGTACACATTAGTCTGTCCACTGAGTCTTTCCACTTCAGTCTTTCCACTATAGTCTCCACTTTATTCTGTCCACTACAGTCTTTTCACTATAGTCTTTCCACTATAGTCTGTCCGCTTTAGTCTTTCCACTTTAGTCTTTCCACTTTAGTCTGTCCACTTTAGTCTTTTCACTATAGTCTGTCCACTCTAGTCTGTCCACTTTAGTTTTTCACTATAGTCTGTCCACTTTAGTCTTTCCACTATAGTCTGTCCACTTTTGTCTTTCCACTTTAGTCTTTCCGCTTTAGTCTTTCCACTATAGTCTCCACTTTATTCTGTCCACTACAGTCTTTCCACTATAATCTTTCCACTATAGTCTGTCCACTTTAGTCTGTCCACTTTAGTCTTTCCACTTTAGTCTGTCCACTTTAGTCTTTCCAATAGACTGTCCACTTTAGTCTTTCCACTATTCTCTGTCCACTTTAGTCTTTCCACTATAGTCTCCACTTTATTCTGTCCACTACAGTCTTTCCACTATAGTCTTTCCACTATAGTCTGTCCACTTTAGTCTTTCCACTTTAGTCTTTCCACTTTAGTCTGTCCACTTTAGTCTTTCCACTATAGTCTGTCCACTTTAGTCTTTCCACTTTAGTCTTTCCACCACAGTCTTTCCACTATAGACTTTCCACTATAGTCTGTCCACTTTAGTCTTTCCACTATTCTCTGTCCACTTTAGTCTTTCCACTATACTCTCCACTTTATTCTGTCCACTACAGTCTTTCCACTATAGTCTTTCCAATATAGTCTGTCAACTTTGGTCTTTCCACTTTAGTCTTTCCACTTTAGTCTGTCCACTTTAGTCTTTCCACTATAGTCTGTCCACTTTAGTCTTTCCACTATTCTCTGTCCACTTTAGTCTTTCCACTTTAGTCTTTCCACTATACTCTCCACTTTACTCTGTCCACTACAGTCTTTCCACTATAGTCTTTCCAATATAGTCTGTCCACTATAGTCTTTCTACTATAGTCTGTCCACTTTATTCTTTCCACTATTTTCTGTCCACTTTAGTCTTTCCACTATACTCTCCACTTTATTCTGTCCACTACAGTCTTTCCACTATAGTCTTTCCTATATAGTCTGTCCACTTTAGTCTTTCCACTTTAGTCTTTCCACTTTAGTCTGTCCACTTTAGTCTTTCCACTATAGTCTGTCCACTTTAGTCTTTCCAATATTCTCTGTCCACTTTAGTCTTTCAACTTTAGTCTTTCCACTATAGTCTCCATTTTATTCTGTCCACTACAGTCTTTCCACTATAGTCTGTCCACTTTAGTCTTTCCACCATAGACTGTCCACCTTTTTCTGTCCACTACAGTCTTTCCACTATAGTCTTTCCAATATAGTCTGTCAACTTTTGTCTTTCCACTTTAGTCTTTCCACTTTAGTCTGTCCACTTTAGTCTTTCCACTATAGTCTGTCCACTTTAGTCTTTCCACTATTCTCTGTCCACTTTAGTCTTTCCACTTTAGTCTTTCCACTATACTCTCCACTTTACTCTGTCCACTACAGTCTTTCCACTATAGTCTTTCCAATATAGTCTGTCCACTATAGTCTTTCTACTATAGTCTGTCCACTTTATTCTTTCCACTATTTTCTGTCCACTTTAGTCTTTCCACTATACTCTCCACTTTATTCTGTCCACTACAGTCTTTCCACTATAGTCTTTCCAATATAGTCTGTCCACTTTAGTCTTTCCACTTTAGTCTTTCCACTTTAGTCTGTCCACTTTAGTCTTTCCACTATAGTCTGTCCACTTTAGTCTTTCCACTATTCTCTGTCCACTTTAGTCTTTCCACTTTAGTCTTTCCACTATAGTCTCCATTTTATTCTGTAGACTACAGTCTTTCCACTATAGTCTTTTCACTATAGTCTGTCAACTTTAGTCTTTCCACTTTAATCTTTCCACTTTAGTCTGTCCACTTTAGTCTTTCCACTATAGTCTGTCCACTTTAGTCTTTCCACTATTCTCTGTCCACTTTAGACTTTCCACTTTAGTCTTTCCACTATAGTCTCCACTTTATTCTGTCCACTACAGTCTTTCCACTATAGTCTGTCCACTTTAGTCTTTCCACCATAGACTGTCCACTTTAGTCTTTCCATTATTCTCTGTCCACTTTAGTCTTTCCACTTTAGTCTTTCCACTATAGTCTCCACTTTATTCTGTCCACTACAGTCTTTCCACTATAGTCTTTCCGCTATATTCTGTTCAGTTTAGTCTTTCCACTATTCTCTGTCCACTTTAGTCTTTCCACTATAGTCTCCACTTCATTCTGTCCACGACAGTCTTTCCACTATAGTCTGTCCACTTTAGTCTTTCCACTATTCTCTGTCCACTTTAGTCTTTCCACTATAGTCTCCACTTTATTCTGTCCACTACAGTCTTTCCACTATAGTCTTTCCACTATAGTCTGTCCACTTTAGTCTTTCCACTTTAGTCTTTCCACTTTAGTTTGTCCACTTTAGTCTTTCCACTATAGTCTGTCCACTTTAGTCTTTCCACTTCAGTTTTTCCACTTTAGTCTGTCCACTTTAGACTTTCCACTATAATCTATCTACTTTAGTCTTTCCACTTTAGTCTTTCCACTTTATTCTGTCCACTTTATTCTTTCCACTATTCTCTGTCCACTTTAGTCTTTCCACTATAGTCTCCACTTTATTCTGTCCACTACAGTCTTTCCACTGTAGTCTTTCCACTATAGTCTGTCCACTTTAGTCTTTCCACTATTCTCTGTCCACTTTAGTCTTTCCACTATACTCTCCACTTTATTCTGTCCACTACAGTCTTTCCCCTATGGTCTGTCCACTTTAGTCTTTCCACTATAGTTTCCACTTTATTCTGTCCACTACAGTCTTTCCACTGTAGTCTTTCCACTATAGTCTGTCCACTTTAGTCTTTCCACTATTCTCTGTCCACTTTAGTCTTTCCACTATACTCTCCACTTTATTCTGTCCACTACAGTCTTTCCACTATAGTCTTTCCAATATAATCTGTCCACTTTAGTCTTTCCACTTTAGTCTTTCCAGTTTAGTCTGTCCACTTTAGTCTTTCCACTATAGTCTGTCCACTTTAGTCTTTCCACTATTCTCTGTCCACTTTAGTCTTTCCACTATAGTCTCCACTTTATTCTGTCCACTACAGTCTTTCCACTATAGTCTTTCCACTATAGTCTGTCCACTTTAGTCTTTCCACTTTAAGCTTTCCACTTTAGTCTGTCCAATTTAGTCTTTCCACTATAGTCTGTCAACTTTAGTCTTTCCACTTTAGTCTTTCCACTTTATTCTGTCGACTTCAGTGTGTACACTTTAGTCTGTCCATTGAGTCTTTCCACTTCAGTCTTTCCACTATAGTCTGTCCACTTTAGTCTTTCCACTATAGTCTGTCCACTTTAGTCTTTCCACTTTATTCTTTCCACTTTAGTCTTTCCACTATAGTCTCCAGTTTATTCTGTCCACTACAGTCTTTCCACTATAGTCTTTCCACTTTAGTCTTTCGACTTTCGACTTTCCACTTTAGTCTTTCCACTATAGTCTCCACTTGATTCTGTCCACTACAGTCTTTCCATTCTAGTCTTTCCACTATAGTCTGTCCACTTTAGTCTGTCCACTTTAGTCTTTCCACTTAGTCTTTCCACTTTAGTCTTTCCACTTTAGTTTTTCCACTTTAGTCTGTCCACTTCAGTCTGTCCACTTTAGTCTTTCCACTCTACTCTCCACTTTATTCTGTCCACTACAGTCTTTCCACTATGGTCTGTCCACTTTAGTCTTTCCACTATTCTCTGTCCACTTTAGTCTTTCCACTATAGTCTCCACTTTATTCTGTCCACTACAGTCTTTCCACTATAGTCTTTCCACTATAGTCTGTCCACTATAGTCTGTCCACTTTAGTCTTTCCACTTTAGTCTTTCCACTATAGTCTCCACTTTCTTCTGTCCACTACAGTCTTTCCACTATAGTCTTTCCACTATAGTCTGTCCACTTTAGTCTTTCCAATATTCTCTGTCCACTTTAGTCTTTCCACTATAGTCTCCATTTTATTCTGTCCACTACAGTCTTTCCACTATAGTCTGTCCACTATAGTCTGTCCACTATAGTCTGTCCACTTTAGTCTTTCCACTTTAGTCTTTCCACTATAGTCTCCACTTTATTCTGTCCACTACAGTCTTTCCACTATAGTCTCTCCGCTATATTCTGTCCACTTTAGTCTTTCCACTATTATCTGTCCACTTTAGTCTTTCCACTATAATCTCCACTTTATTCTGTCCAATACACTCTTTCCACTATAGTCTGTCCACTTTAGTCTTTCCACTTCAGTTTTTCCACTTTAGTCTGTCCACTTTAGACTTTCCACTATAGTCTATCCACTTTAGTCTTTCCACTTTAGTCTTTCCACTTTATTCTGTCCACTTCAGTGTGTACACTTTAGTCAGTCCCCTGAGTCTTTCCACTTCAGTTTTTCCACTATTGTCTGTCCACTTTAGTCTTTCCACTATTCTCTGTCCACTTTAGTCTTTCCACTATACTCTCCACTTTATTTTGTCCACTACAGTCTTTCCACTATAGTCTTTCCAATATAGTCTGTCCACTTTAGTCTTTCCACTTTAGTCTTTCCAGTTTAGTCTGTCCACTTTAGTCTTTCCACTATAGTCTGTCCACTTTAGTCTTTCCACTATTCTCTGTCCACTTTAGTATTTCCACTATAGTCTTTCCACTATAGTCTGTCCACTTTAGTCTTTCCACTTTAGTCTTTCCAGTTTAGTCTGTCCACTTTAGTCTTTCCACTATAGTCTGTCCACTTTAGTCTTTCCACTATTCTCTGTCCACTTTAGTATTTCTACTATAGTCTTTCCACTATAGTCTGTCCACTTTAGTCTTTCCACTTTAGTCTGTCCACTTTAGTCTTTCCACTATAGTCTGTCAACTTTAGTCTTTCCACTTTAGTCTTTCCACTTTATTCTGTCCACTTCAGTGTGTACACTTTAGTCTGTCCACTGAGTCTTTCCACTTCAGTCTTTCCACTATAGTCTGTCCACTTTAGTCTTTCCGCTTTAGTCTGTCCACTTATTCTTTCCACTTCAGTCTTTCCACTAGAGTCTGTCCACTTTCGTCTTTCCACTTTAGTCATTTCCACTATCTTCTGTCCACTTTAGTCTTTCCACTTTAGTCTTTCCACTTTAGTCTGTCCACTTTAGTCTGTCCACTATAGTCTGTCCACTTTAGTCTCTCCGCTTTAGTCTGTCCGCTTAGTCTTTCCACTTTAGTCTTTCCACTATAGTCTCCACTTTATTCTGTCCACTACAGTCTTTCCACTTTCCACTATGGTCTGTCCAATTTAGTCTTTCCACTTTAATCTTTCCACTTTAATCTGTCCACTTTAGTCTTCCCACTATAGTCTGTCCACTTTAGTCTTTCAACTTTAGTCTTTCCACTTTAGTCTGTCCACTTTAGTCTGTCCACTATAGTCTGTCAACTTTAGTCTCTCCGCTTTAGTCTGTCCGCTTAGTCTTTCCACTTTAGTCTTTCCACTATAGTCTCCACTTTATTCTGTCCACTACAGTCTTTCCACTTTCCACTATAGTCTGTCCAATTTAGTCTTTCCACTTTAATCTTTCCACTTTAATCTGTCCACTTTAGTCTTCCCACTTTATTCTGTCCACTACAGTCTTTCCACTATAGTCTTTCCACTATAGTCTGTCCACTTTAGTCTTTCCACTATTCTCTGTCCACTTTAGTCTTTCCACTATACTCTCCACTTTATTCTGTCCACTACAGTCTTTCCACTATAGTCTTTCCAATATAGTCTGTCCACTTTAGTCTTTCCACTTTAGTCTTTCCAGTTTAGTCTGTCCACTTTAGTCTTTCCACTATAGTCTGTCCACTTTAGTCTTTCCACTATTCTCTGTCCACTTTAGTATTTCCACTATAGTCTTTCCACTATAGTCTGTCCACTTTAGTCTTTCCACTTTAGTCTGTCCACTTTAGTCTTTCCACTATAGTCTGTCAACTTTAGTCTTTCCACTTTAGTCTTTCCACTTTATTCTGTCCACTTCAGTGTGTACACTTTAGTCTGTCCACTGAGTCTTTCCACTTCAGTCTTTCCACTATAGTCTGTCCACTTTAGTCTTTCCGCTTTAGTCTGTCCACTTATTCTTTCCACTTCAGTCTTTCCACTAGAGTCTGTCCACTTTCGTCATTCCACTTTAGTCATTTCCACTATCTTCTGTCCACTTTAGTCTTTCCACTTTAGTCTTTCCACTTTAGTCTGTCCACTTTAGTCTGTCCACTATAGTCTGTCCACTTTAGTCTCTCCGCTTTAGTCTGTCCGCTTAGTCTTTCCACTTTAGTCTTTCCACTATAGTCTCCACTTTATTCTGTCCACTACAGTCTTTCCACTTTCTACTATAGTCTGTCCAATTTAGTCTTTAAACTTTAATCTTTCCACTTTAATCTGTCCACTTTAGTCTTCCCACTATAGTCTGTCCACTTTAGTCTTTCAACTTTAGTCTTTCCACTTTATTCTGTCCACTTCAGTGTGTACACTTTAGTCGGTCCACTGAGTCTTTCCACTTCAGTCTTTCCACTATAGTCTATCCACTTTAGTCTTTCCACTTTAGTCTTTCCACTATAGTCTCCACTTTATTCTGTCCACTACAGTCTTTCCAATTTAGTCTTTCCACTATTCTCTGTCCACTTTAGTCTATCCACTATAGTCTCCACTTTATTCTGTCCACTATAGTCTGTTCACTTTAGTCTTTCCACTATTCTCTGTCCACTTTAGTCTTTCCACTATACTCTCCACTTTATTCTGTCCACTACAGTCATTCCACTATAGTCTTTCCAATATAGTCTGTCCACTACAGTCTTTCCACTATAGTCTTTCCACTATAGTCTGTCCACTTTAGTCTTTCCAATATTCTCTGTCCACTTTAGTCTTTCCACTATAGTCTCCATTTTATTCTGTCCACTACAGTCTTTCCACTATATTCTGTCCACTATAGTCTGTTCACTTTAGTCTTTCCACTATTCTCTGTCCACTTTAGTCTTTCCACTATACTCTCCACTTTATTCTGTCCACTACAGTCATTCCACTATAGTCTTTCCAATATAGTCTGTCCACTTTAGTCTTTCCACTTTAGTCTTTCCAGTTTAGTCTGTCCACTTTAGTCTTTCCACTATAGTCTGTCCACTTTAGTCTTTCCACTATTCTCTGTCCACTTTAGTCTTTCCACTTTAGTCTTTCCACTATAATCTCCACTTTATTCTGTCCACTACAGTCTTTCCACTATAGTCTGTCCACTTTAGTCTTTCCACTTTAATCTTTCCACTTTAGTCTGTCCACTTTAGTCTTTCCACTATTCTCTGTCCACTTTAGTCTTTCCACTATAGTCTCCACTTTATTCTGTCCACTACAGTCTTTCCACTATAGTCTTTCCACTATAGTCTGTCCACTTTAGTCTTTAAACTTTAGTTTTTCCACTTTAGTCTTTCCGCTATATTCTGTCCACTTTAGTCTTTCCACTATTCTCTCTCCACTTTAGTCTTTTCACTATAGTCTCCACTTTATTCTGTCCACTACAGTCTTTCCAATATAGTCTTTCCACTATAGTCTGTCCACTTTAGTCTTTCCACTTTAGTCTTTCCACTTTATTCTGTCCACTTCAGTGTGTACACTTTAGTCTGTCCACTGAGTCTTTCCACTACAGTCTTTCCACTATAGTCTATCAACTTTAGTCTTTCCACTTTAGTCTTTCCACTATAGTCTCCACTTTATTCTGTCCACTACAGTCTTTCCAATTTAGTCTTTCCACTATTCTCTGTCCACTTTAGTCTATCCACTATAGTCTCCACTTTATTCTGTCCATTACAGTCTTTCCACTATAGTCTTTCCACTGTAGTCTGTCCACTTTAGTCTTTCAAATATTCTCTGTCCACTTTAGTCTTTCCACTATAGTCTCCATTTTATTCTGTCCACTACAGTCTTTCCACTATAGTCTGTCCACTATAGTCTGTTCACTTTAGTCTTTCCACTATTCTCTGTCCACTTTAGTCTTTCCACCATACTCTCCACTTTATTCTGTCCACTACAGTCTTTCCACTATAGTCTTTCCAATATAGTCTGTCCACTTTAGTCTTTCCACTTTAGTCTTTCCAGTTTAGTCTGTCCACTTTAGTCTTTCCACTATAGTCTGTCCACTTTAGTCTTTCCACTATTCTCTGTCCACTTTAGTATTTCCACTATAGTCTTTCCACTATAGTCTGTCCACTTTAGTCTTTCCACTTTAGTCTGTCCACTTTAGTCTTTCCACTATAGTCTGTCAACTTTAGTCTTTCCACTTTAGTCTTTCCACTTTATTCTGTCCACTTCAGTGTGTACACTTTAGTCTGTCCACTGAGTCTTTCCACTTCAGTTTTTCCACTATAGTCTGTCCACTTTAGTCTTTCCGCTTTAGTCTGTCCACTTATTCTTTCCACTTCAGTCTTTCCACTAGAGTCTGTCCACTTTCGTCTTTCCACTTTAGTCATTTCCACTATCTTCTGTCCACTTTAGTCTTTCCACTTTAGTCTGTCCACTTTAGTCTGTCCACTATAGTCTGTCCACTTTAGTCTCTCCGCTTTAGTCTGTCCGCTTAGTCTTTCCACTTTAGTCTTTCCACTATAGTCTCCACTTTATTCTGTCCACTACAGTCTTTCCACTTTCCTCTATAGTCTGTCCAATTTAGTCTTTCCACTTTAATCTTTCCACTTTAATCTGTCCACTTTAGTCTTCCCACTATAGTCTGTCCACTTTAGTCTTTCAACTTTAGTCTTTCCACTTCAGTGTGTACACTTTAGTCGGTCCACTGAGTCTTTCCACTTCAGTCTTTCCACTATTGTCTATCCACTTTAGTCTTTCCACTTTAGTCTTTCCACTATAGTCTCCACTTTATTCTGTCCACTACAGTCTTTCCAGTTTAGTCTTTCCACTATTCTCTGTCCACTTTAGTCTATCCACTATAGTCTCCACTTTATTCTGTCCACTACAGTCTTTCCACTATAGTCTTTCCATTATAGTCTGTCCACTTTAGTCTTTCCAATATTCTCTGTCCACTTTAGTCTTTCCACTATAGTCTCCATTTTCTTCTGTCCACTACAGTCTTTCCACTATATTCTGTCCACTATAGTCTGTTCACTTTAGTCTTTCCACTATTCTCTGTCCACTTTAGTCTTTCCACTATACTCTCCACTTTATTCTGTCCACTACAGTCATTCCACTATAGTCTTTCCAATATAGTCTGTCCACTTTAGTCTTTCCACTTTAGTCTTTCCAGATTAGTCTGTCCACTTTAGTCTTTCCACTATAGTCTGTCCACTTTAGTCTTTCCACTATTCTCTGTCCACTTTAGTCTTTCCACTTTAGTCTTTCCACTATAATCTCCACTTTATTCTGTCCACTACAGTCTTTCCACTATAGTCTGTCCACTTTGGTCTTTCCACTTTAATCTTTCCACTTTAGTCTGTCCACTTTAGTCTTTCCACTATTCTCTGTCCACTTTAGTCTTTCCACTATAGTCTCCACTTTATTCTGTCCACTACAGTCTTTCCACTATAGTCTTTCCACTATAGTCTGTCCACTTTAGTCTTTAAACTTTAGTTTTTCCACTTTAGTCTTTCCGCTATATTCTGTCCACTTTAGTCACTCCACTATTCTCTCTCCACTTTAGTCTTTTCACTATAGTCTCCACTTTATTCTGTCCACTACAGTCTTTCCACTATAGTCTTTCCACTATAGTCTGTCCACTTTAGTCTTTCCACTTTAGTCTTTCCACTTTATTCTGTCCACTTCAGTGTGTACACTTTAGTCTGTCCACTGAGTCTTTCCACTTCAGTCTTTCCACTATAGTCTATCAACTTTAGTCTTTCCACTTTAGTCTTTCCACTATAGTCTCCACTTTATTCTGTCCACTACAGTCTTTCCAATTTAGTCTTTCCACTATTCTCTGTCCACTTTAGTCTATCCACTATAGTCTCCACTTTATTCTGTCCATTACAGTCTTTCCACTATAGTCTTTCCACTGTAGTCTGTCCACTTTAGTCTTTCAAATATTCTCTGTCCACTTTAGTCTTTCCACTATAGTCTCCATTTTATTCTGTCCACTACAGTCTTTCCACTATAGTCTGTCCACTATAGTCTGTTCACTTTAGTCTTTCCACTATTCTCTGTCCACTTTAGTCTTTCCACCATACTCTCCACTTTATTCTGTCCACTACAGTCTTTCCACTATAGTCTTTCCAATATAGTCTGTCCACTTTAGTCTTTCCACTTTAGTCTTTCCACCATAGTCTCCACTTTATTCTGTCCACTACAGTCTTTCCACTATAGTTTTTACACTATAGTCTGTCCACTTTAGTCTTTCCACTTTAGTCTTTCCACTTTAGTCTGTCCACTTTAGTCTTTCCACTTTAGTCTTACCACTTTAGTCTGTCCACTTTAGTCTTTCCACTATAGTCTGTCCACTTTAGTCTTTCCACTATTATCTGTCCACTTTAGTCTTTCCACTTTAGTCTTTCCACCATAGTCTCCACTTTATTCTGTCCACTACAGTCTTTCCACTATAGTTTTTACACTATAGTCTGTCCACTTTAGTCTTTCCACTTTAGTCTTTCCACTTTAGTCTGTCCACTTTAGTCTTTCCACTTTAGTCTTACCACTTTAGTCTGTCCACTTTAGTCTTTCCACTATAGTCTGTCCACTTTAGTCTTTCCACTATTATCTGTCCACTTTAGTCTTTCCACTTTAGTCTTTCCACCATAGTCTCCACTTTATTCTGTCCACTACAGTCTTTCCACTATAGTTTTTACACTATAGTCTGTCCACTTTAGTCCTTCCACTTTAATCTTTCCACTTTAGTCTGACCACTTTAGTCTTTCCACTATAGTCTTTCCACTTTAGTCTATCCACTTTAGTCTTTCCAATTTATTCTGTCCACTTCAGTATTTCCACTATAGTCTTTCCACTATATTCTGTCCACTTTAGTCTTTCAACTTTAGTCTTTCGACTTTAGTCTGTCCACTTTAGTCTTTCCACTATAGTCTGTCCACTTTAGTCTGTCCACTTTTGTCTTTCCACTATAGTCTGTCCACTTTAGTCTTTCCACTATAGTCTGTCCACTTTAGTCTTTCCACTTTAGTCTTTCCACTTTAGTCTCCACTTTATTCTGTCCACTACAGTCTTTCCACTATAGTCTTTCCACTATAGTCTGTCCACTTTAGTCTTTCCACTTTATTCTGTCCACTTCAGTGTGTACACTTTAGTCCGTCCACTGAGTCTTTCCACTTCAGTCTTTCCACTATAGTCTGTCCACTTTAGTCTTTCCGCTTTAGTCTGTCCACTTAGTCTTTCCACTTCAGCCTTTCCAATAGAGTCTGTCCACTTTCGTCTTTCCACTTTAGTCTGTCCACTTTAGTCTGTCCACTTTAGTCTTTCCACTTTAGTCATTTCCACTATCTTCTGTCCACTTTAGTCTTTCCACTTTAGTCTGTCCACTTTAGTCTGTCCAGTATAGTCTGTCCACTTTAGTCTTTCCACTATAGTCTGTCCACTATAGTCTTTCCACTTTAGTCTTTCCACTTTAGTCTTTCCACTATAGCCTCCACTTTATTCTGTCCATTACAGTCTTTCCACTTCCACTATAGTCTTTCCACTATAGTCTGTCCACTTTAGTCTGTCCACTTTAGTCTTTCCACTTTAGTCATTTCCACTATAGTCTGTCCACTTTAGTCTTTCCACTTAGTCTTTCCACTTTAGTCTTTCCACTTTCGTTTTTCCACTTTAGTCTGTCCACTTCAGTCTTTCCACTATAGTCTGTCCACTTTAGTCTTTCCACTTTAGTCTTTCCACTATACTCTCCACTTTATTCTGTCCACTACAGTCTTTCCACTATAGTCTTTCCAGTATAGTCTGTCCACTTTAGTCTTTCCACTTTAGTCTTTCCACTTTAGTCTGTCCACTTTAGTCTTTCCACTCTAGTCTTTCCACTTTATTCTGTCCACTTCAGTGTGTACACTTTAGTCTGTCCACTGAGTCTTTCCAATTCAGTCTTTCCACTATAGTCTGTCCACTTTAGTCTTTCCGCTCTAGTCTGTCCACTTAGTCTTTCCACTTCAGTCTTTGCACTCGAGGCTGTCCACTTTCGTCTTTCCACTTTAGTCTGTCCACTTTAGTCTGTCCACTTTAGTCTTTCCACTTTAGTCTTTCCACTTTAGTCTGTCCACTTTAGTCTGTCCAATTTAGTCTTTCCACTTTAGTCATTTCCACTATAGTCTGTCCACTTTAGTCTTTCCACTTAGTCTTTCCACTTTAGTCTTTCCACTTTCGTTTTTCCACTTTAGTCTGTCCACTTCAGTCTTTCCACTATAGTCTGTCCACTTTAGTCTTTCCACTTTAGTCTTTCCACTATACTCTCCACTTTATTCTGTCCACTACAGATTTTCCACTATAGTCTTTCCATTATAGTCTATCCACTTTAGTCTTTCCACTTTAGTCTTTCCACTTTAGTCTGTCCACTTTAGTCTTTCCACTTTAGTCTTTCCACATTTTTCTGTCCACTTCAGTGTGTACACTTTAGTCTGTCCACTGAGTCTTTCCACTTCAGTCTTTCCACTATAGTCTGTCCACTTTAGTCTTTCCGCTTTAGTCTGTCCGCTTAGTCTTTCCACTTCAGTCTTTCCACTAGAGTCTGTCCACTTTCGTCTTTCCACTTTAGTCCGTCCATATAGTCTTTCCACTTTAGTCTATCCACTTTAGTCTTTCCAATTTATTCTGTCCCCTTTAGTATTTCCACTATAGTCTTTCCACTTTATTCTGTCCACTCTAGTCTTTCAACTTTAGTCTTTCCACTTTAGTCTGTCCACTTTAGTCTGTCCACTTTAGTCTGTCCACTATAGTCTGTCCACTTTGGTCTTTCCACTATAGTCTGTCCACTTTAGTCTTTCCACTATTCTCTGTCCACTTTAGTCTTTCCACTTTAGTCTTTCCACTATAGTCTCCACTTTATTCTGTCCACTACAGTCTTTCCACTATAGTCTTTCCACAATAGTCTGTCCACTTTAGTCTTTCCACTTTAATCTTTCCACTTTAGTCTGTCCACTTTAGTCTTTCCACTGTAGTCTGTCCACTTTAGTCTTTCCACTGTAGTCTGTCCACTTTATTCTATCCACTACAGTCTTTCAACTATAGTCTTTCCACTATAGTCTGTCCACTTTAGTCCGTCCACTTTAGTCTTTCCACTTTAGTCAATTCCACTATAGTCTGTCCACTTTAGTCTTTCCACTTAGTCTTTCCACTTTAGTCTTTCCACTTTCGTTTTTCCACTTTAGTCTGTCCACTTCAGTCTTTCCACTATAGTCTGTCCACTTTAGTCTTTCCACTTTAGTCTTTCCACTATACTCTCCACTTTATTCTGTCCACTACAGTCTTTCCACTATAGTCTTTCCAATATAGTCTGTCCACTTTAGTCTTTCCACTTTAGTCTTTCTACTTTAGTCTGTCCACTTTAGTCTTTCCACTTTAGTCTTTCCACTTTATTTTGTCCACTTCAGTGTGTACACTTTAGTCTGTCCACTGAGTCTTTCCACTTCAGTCTTTCCACTATAGTCTGTCCACTTTAGTCTTTCCGCTTTAGTCTGTCCACTTACTCTTTCCACTTCAGTATTTCCACTAGAGTCTGTCCACTTTCGTCTTTCCACTTTAGTCTGTCCACTTTAGTCTGTCCACTTTCGTCTTTCCACTTTAGTCTTTCCACTTTAGTCTGTCCACTTTAGTCTGTCCACTTTAGTCTTTCCACTTTAGTCATTTCCACTATAGTCTGTCCACTTTAGTCTTTCCACTTAGTCTTTCCACTTTAGTCTTTCAACTTTCGTTTTTCCACTTTAGTCTCTCCACTTCAGTCTTTCCACTATAGTCTATAGTCTATAGTCTGTAACTTCAGTGTGTACACTTTAGTCTATCCACTGAGTCTTTCCACTTCAGTCTTTCCACTATAGTCTGTCCACTTTAGTCTTTCCACTTTAGTCTTTCCACTATACTCTCCACTTTATTCTGTCCACTACAGTCTTTCCACTATAGTCTTTCCAATATAGTCTGTCCACTTTAGTCTTTCCACTTTAGTCTTTCCACTTTATTCAGTCCACTTCAGTGTGTACACTTTAGTCTGTCCACTGAATCTTTCCACTTCAGTCTTTCCACTATAGTCTCCACTTTATTATGTCCACTACAGTCTTTCCACTATAGTCTTTCCACTATAGTCTGTCCACTTTAGTCTTTCCACTTTAGTCTGTCCACTTTAGTCTTTCCACTATATTCTGTCCACTTTAGTCTGTCCACTTTAGTCTTTCCACTATAGTCTGTCCACTTTAGTCTTTCCACTATAGTCTTTCCACCACAGAATTCCACTATAGTCTTTCCACTATATTCTGTCCACTTTAGTCTTTCCACTATTCTCTGTCCACTTTAGTCTTTCCACTATACTCTCCACTTTATTCTGTCAACTACAGTCTTTCCACTATAGTCTTTCCAATATAGTCTGTCCAATTTAGTTTTTCCACTTTAGTCTTTCCACTTTAGTCTGTCCACTTTAGCCTTTCCACTATAGTCTGTCCACTTTAGTCTTTCCACTATTCTCTGTCCACTTTAGTCTTTCCACTTTAGTCTTTCCACTATAGCCTCCACTTTATCTGGCCACTACAGTCATTCCACTATAGTCTTTCCAATATAGACTGTCCACTTTAGTCTTTCCACTTTAGTCTTTCCACTTTAGTCCGTCCACTTTAGTCTTTCCACTATAGTCTGTCCACTTTAATCTTTCCACTTTAGTCTTTCCACCACAGTCTTTCCACTATAGTATTTCCACTATAGTCTGTCCACTTTCGTCTTTCCACTATTCTCTGTCCACTTTAGTCTTTCCACTATACTCTCCACTTTATTCTGTCCACTACAGTCTTTCCACTATAGTCTTTCCAATATAGTCTGTCCACTTTAGTCTTTCCACTTTAGTCTTTCCACTTTAGTCTGTCCACTTTAGTCTTTCCACTATAGTCTGTCCACTTTAGTCTTTCCACTATTCTCTGTCCACTTTAGTCTTTCAACTTTAGTCTTTCCACTATAGTCTCCACTTTATTCTGTCCACTACAGTCTTTCCACTATAGTCTTTCCACTATAGTCTGTCCACTTTAGTCTTTCCACTTTAATCTCTCCACTTTAGTCTTTCCACTTTAGTCTTTCCACTATAGTCTGTCCACTTTAGTCTTTCCACTTTAGTCTTTCCACTTTATTCTGTCCACTTCAGTGTGTACACTTTAGTCTGTCCACTGAGTCTTTCCACTTCAGTCTTTCCACTATAGTCTCCACTTTATTCTGTCCACTACAGTCTTTCCACTATAGTCTTTCCACTATAGTCTGTCCACTTTAGTCTTTCCACTTTAGTCTTTCCACTTTAGTCTGTCCACTTTAGTCTTTCCACTATAGTCTGTCCACTTTAGTCTGTCCACTTTAGTCTTTCCACTATAGTCTGTCCACTTTAGTCTTTCCACTATAGTCTGTCCACTTTAGTCTTTCCACTATAGTCTGTCCACTTTAGTCTTTCCAATTTTAGTCTTTCCACTTTAGTCTTTCCACTATAGTCTCCACTTTATTCTGTCCACTACAGTCTTTCCACTATAGTCTTTCCAATATAGTCTGTCCACTATAGTCTTTCCACTTTAGTCTTTCCACTATATTCTGTCCAGTTCAGTGTGTACACTTTAGTCTGTCAACTGAGTCTTTCCACTTCAGTCTTTCCACTATAGTCTCCACTTTATTATGTCCACTACAGTCTTTCCACTATAGTCTTTCCACTTTAGTCTGTCCACTTTAGTCTTTCCACTTTAGTCTGTCCACTTTAGTCTTTCCACTATAGTCTGTCCACTTTAGTCTGTCCACTTTAGTCTTTCCACTATAGTCTGTCCACTTTAGTCTTTCCACTTTAGTCTTTCCACCACAGTCTTTCCACTATAGTCTTTCCACTATCTTCTGTCGACTTTAGTCTTTCCACTTTAGTCTTTCCACTTTAGTCTGTCCACTTTAGTCTGTCCACCATAGTCTGTCCACTTTAGTCTTTCCACTATAGTCTGTCCACTATAGTCTTTCCACTTTAGTCTTTCCACTTTAGTCTTTCCACTATAGCCTCCACTTTATTCTGTCCACTACAGTCTTTCCACTATTGTCTCCACTTTATTCTGTCCACTACAGTCTTTCCACTTTAGTCTTTCCAATACTCTCTGTCCACTTTCGTCTTTCCACTATAGTCTCCACCTTATTCTGTCCACTACAGTCTTTCCACTATTGTCTTTCCATTATAGTCTTTCTACTGTAGTCTGTCCACTTTAGTCTTTCCACTATTCTATGTCCACTTTAGTCTTTCCACTTTATTCTGTCCACTTCAGTGTGTACACTTTAGTCTGTCCACTGAGTCTTTCCACTTCAGTCTTTCCACTATTCTCTGTCCACTTTAGTCTTTCCACTATAGTCTCCACTTTATTCTGTCCACTATAGTCTTTCCACTATAGTCTTTCCACTGTAGTCTGTCCACTTTAGTCTTTCCACTATTCTCTGTCCAGTTTAGTCTTTCCACTATAGTCTCCACTTTATTCTGTCCACTACAGTCTGTCCACTATAGTCTTTCCACTATAGTCTGTCCACTTTAGTCTTTCCACTTTAGTTTTTCCACTTTAGTCTGTCCACTTCAGTCTTTCTACTATAGTCTGTCCACTTTAGTCTTTCCACTTTAGTCTCTCCACTATAGTCTCCACTTTATTCTGTCCACTACAGTCTTCCCACTATAGTCTTTCCACTATAGTCTGTCCACTTTAGTCTTTCCACTATTCTCTGTCCACTTTAGTCTTTCCACTATACTCTCCACTTTATTCTGTCAACTACAGTTTTTCCACTATAGTCTTTCCAATATAGTCTGTCCAATTTAGTTTTTCCACTTTGGTCTTTCCACTTTAGTCTGTCCACTTTAGTCTTTCCACTATAGTCTGTCCACTTTAGTCTTTCAACTATTCTCTGTCCACTTTAGTCTTTCCACTATAGTCTCCACTTTATTCTGTCCACTACAGTCTTTCCACTATAGTCTTTCCACTATAGTCTGTCCACTTTAGTCTTTCCACTTTAATCTTTCCACTATAGTCTGTCCACTTTAGTCTTTCCACTATAGTCTGTCCACTTTAGTCTTTCCACTTTAGTCTTTCCACTTTATTCTGTCCACTTCAGTGTGTACACTTTAGTCTGTCCACTGAGTCTTTCCACTTCAGTCTTTCCACTATAGTCTATCCACTTTAGTCTTTCCGCTTTAGTTCGTCCACTTAGTCTTTCCACTTCAGTCTTTCCACTAGAGTCTGTCCACTTTCGTCTTTCCACTTTAGTCTGTCCACTTTAGTCTGTCCACTTTAGTCTTTCCACTTTAGTCATTTCCACTATCTTCTGTCGACTTTAGTCTTTCCACTTTAGTCTTTCCACTTTAGTCTGTCCACTTTAGTCTGTCCACTATAGTCTGTCCACTTTATTCTTTCCACTATAGTCTGTCCACTATAGTCTTTCCACTTTGGTCTTTCCACTTTAGTCTTTCCACTATAGCCTCCACTTTAATCTGTCCACTACAGTCTTTCCACTATAGTCTTTCCACTATAGTCTGTCCACTTTAGTCTGTCCACTTTAGTCTTTCCACTTTAGTCATTTCCACTATAGTCTGTCCACTTTAGTCTTTCCACTTAGTCTTTCCACTTTAGTCTTTCCACTTTCGTTTTTCCACTTTAGTCTGTCCACTTCAGTCTTTCCACTATAGTCTGCCCACTTTAGTCTTTCCACTTTAGTCTTTCCACTATAGTCTCCACTTTATTCTTTCCACTACAGTCTTTCCACTATAATCTTTCCACTATAGTCTGTCCACTTTAGTCTTTCCAATATTCTCTGTCCACTTTAGTCTTTCCATTATAGTCTCCACTTTATTCTGTCCACTACAGTCTTTCCACTGTAGTCTTTCCACTATAGTCTGTCCACTTTAGTCTTTCCACTTTAGTCTTTCCACTAAGGTCTCCACTTTATTCTGTATTTGCTGTCCACTTTAGTCTTTCCACTTTAGTCTTTCCACTATAGTCTCCACTTTAGTCTTTCCACTTTAGTCTTTCAACTTTAGTCTGTCCACTTTAGTCTTTCCACTATAGTATGTCCACTTTGGTCTTTCCACTATTCTCTGTCCACTTTAGTCTTTCCACTTTAGTCTTTCCACTATAGTCTCCACTTTATTCTGTCCACTACAGTCTTTCCACTATAGTCTTTCCACTATAGTCTGTCCAATTTAGTCTTTCCACTTTAATCTTTCCACTTTAGTCTGTCCACTTTAGTCTTTCCATTATAGTCTGTCCACTTTAGTCTTTCCACTTTCTTCTGTCCACTTCAGTGTGTACACTTCAGTCTGTCCAACGAGTCTTTCCACTTCAGTCTTTCCACTATAGCCTGTCCACTTTAGTCTTTCCACTTCAGTCTTTCCACTATAGTCTCCACGATATTCTGTCCACTACAGTCTTTTACCTTTAGTCTTTCCAATGCTCTCTGTCCACTTTAGTCTTTCCACTATAGTCTCCACCTTATTCTGTCCACTACAGTCTTTCCACTATTGTCTTTCCACTATAGTCTGTCCACTTTAGTCTTTCCACTATTCTCTGTCCACTTTAGTCTTTCCACTATAGTCTCCACTTTATTCTCTCCACTACAGTCTTTCCACTATAGTCTTTCCACTGTAATCTGTCCACTTTAGTCTTTCCACTATTCTATATCCACTTTAGTCTTTCCACTTTATTCTGTCCACTTCAGTGTGTACACTTTAGTCTGTCCACTAAGTCTTTCCACTTCAATCTTTCCACTATAGTCTGTCCACTTTAGTCTTTCTACTTTAGTCTTTCCACTAGAGTCTGTCCACTTTCGTCTTTCCACTTTAGTCTGTCCACTTTAGTCTGTCCACTTTAGTCTTTCCACTTTAGTCATTTCCACTATCTTCTGTCGACTTTAGTCTTTCCACTTTAGTCTTTCCACTTTAGTCTGTCCACTTTAGTCTGTCCACCATAGTCTGTCCACTTTAGTCTTTCCACTATAGTCTGTCCACTATAGTCTTTCCACTTTAGTCTTTCCACTTTAGTCTTTCCACTATAGCCTCCACTTTATTCTGTCCACTACAGTCTTTCCACTATAGTCTTTCCACTATAGTCTGTCCACTTTAGTCTGTCGACTTTAGTCTTTCCACTTTAGTCATTTCCACTATAGTCTGTCCACTTTAGTCTTTCCACTTAGTCTTTCCACTTTAGTCTTTCCACTTTAGTCTGTCCACTTTAGTCTGTCCACTTTAGTCTTTCCACTTTAGTCATTTCCACTATCTTCTGTCGACTTTAGTCTTTCCACTTTAGTCTTTCCACTTTAGTCTGTCCACTTTAGTCTGTCCACCATAGTCTGTCCACTTTAGTCTTTCCACTATAGTCTGTCCACTATAGTCTTTCCACTTTAGTCTTTCCACTTTAGTCTTTCCACTATAGCCTCCACTTTATTCTGTCCACTACAGTCTTTCCACTATAGTCTTTCCACTATAGTCTGTCCACTTTAGTCTGTCGACTTTAGTCTTTCCACTTTAGTCATTTCCACTATAGTCTGTCCACTTTAGTCTTTCCACTTAGTCTTTCCACTTTAGTCTTTCCACTTTCGTTTTTCCACTTTAGTCTGTCCACTTCAGTCTTTCCACTATAGTCTGACCACTTTAGTCTTTTCACTTTAGTCTTTCCACTATAGTCTCCACTTTATTCTGTCCACTACAGTCTTTCCACTATAGTCTTTCCACTATAGTCTGTCCACTTTAGTCTTTCCAATATTCTCTGTCCACTTTAGTCTTTCCATTATAGTCTCCACTTTATTCTGTCCACTACAGTCTTTCCACTGTAGTCTTTCCAATATAGTCGGTCCACTTTAGTCTTTCCACTTTAGTCTTTCCACTATAGTCTCCACTTTATTCTGTATTCGCTGTCCACTTTAGTCTTTCCACTATAGTCTCCACTTTATTCTGTCCACTACAGTCTTTCCACTATAGTCTGTCCACTTTAGTCTTTCCACTTTAGTCTTTCAACTTTAGTCTGTCCACTTTAGTCTTTCCACTATAGTCTGCCCACTTTAGTCTATCCACTATTCTCTGTCCACTTTAGTCTTTCCACTATAGTCTCCACTTTATTCTGTCCACTACAGTCTTTCCACTATAGTCTTTCCACTATAGTCTGTCCAATTTAGTCTTTCCACTTTAATCTTTCCACTTTAGTCTGTCCACTTTAGTCTTTCCATTATAGTCTGTCCACTTTAGTCTTTCCACTTTAGTCTTTCCACTTTATTCTGTCCACTTCAGTGTGTACACTTCAGTCTGTCCAACGAGTCTTTCCACTTCAGTCTTTCCACTATAGCCTGTCCACTTTAGTCTTTCCACTTTAGTCTTTCCACTATAGTCTCCACTTTATTCTGTCCACTACAGTCTTTCCACTTTAGTCTTTCCAAAACTCTCTGTCCACTTTCGTCTTTCCACTATAGTCTCCACCTTATTCTGTCCACTACAGTCTTTCCACTATTGTCTTTCCACTATAGTCTTTCTACTGTAGTCTGTCCACTTTAGTCTTTCCACTATTCTATGTCCACTTTAGTCTTTCCACTTTATTCTGTCCACTTCAGTGTGTACACTTTAGTCTGTCCACTGAGTCTTTCCACTTCAGTCTTTCCACTATAGTCTGTCCACTTTAGTCTTTATACTTTAGTCTTTCCACTATAGTCTCCACTTTATTCTGTCCACTACAGTCTTTCCACTTTAGTCTTTCCACTATAGTCTCCACTTTATTCTGTCCACTATAGTCTTTCCACTATAGTCTTTCCACTGTAGTCTGTCCACTTTAGTCTTTCCACTATTCTCTGTCCAGTTTAGTCTTTCCACTATAGTCTCCACTTTATTCTGTCCACTACAGTCTGTCCCCTATAGTCTTTCCACTATAGTCTGTCCACTTTAGTCTTTCCACTTTAGTTTTTCCACTTTAGTCTGTCCACTTCAGTCTTTCTACTATAGTCTGTCCACTTTAGTCTTTCCACTTTAGTCTCTCCACTATAGTCTCCACTTTATTCTGTCCACTACAGTCTTCCCACTATAGTCTTTCCACTATAGTCTGTCCACTTTAGTCTTTCCACTATTCTCTGTCCACTTTAGTCTTTCCACTATACTCTCCACTTTATTCTGTCAACTACAGTTTTTCCACTATAGTCTTTCCAATATAGTCTGTCCAATTTAGTTTTTCCACTTTGGTCTTTCCACTTTAGTCTGTCCACTTTAGTCTTTCCACTATAGTCTGTCCACTTTAGTCTTTCAACTATTCTCTGTCCACTTTAGTCTTTCCACTATAGTCTCCACTTTATTCTGTCCACTACAGTCTTTCCACTATAGTCTTTCCACTATAGTCTGTCCACTTTAGTCTTTCCACTTTAATCTTTCCACTATAGTCTGTCCACTTTAGTCTTTCCACTATAGTCTGTCCACTTTAGTCTTTCCACTTTAGTCTTTCCACTTTATTCTGTCCACTTCAGTGTGTACACTTTAGTCTGTCCACTGAGTCTTTCCACTTCAGTCTTTCCACTATAGTCTATCCACTTTAGTCTTTCCGCTTTAGTTCGTCCACTTAGTCTTTCCACTTCAGTCTTTCCACTAGAGTCTGTCCACTTTCGTCTTTCCACTTTAGTCTGTCCACTTTAGTCTGTCCACTTTAGTCTTTCCACTTTAGTCATTTCCACTATCTTCTGTCGACTTTAGTCTTTCCACTTTAGTCTTTCCACTTTAGTCTTTCCACTTTAGTCTGTCCACTATAGTCTGTCCACTTTATTCTTTCCACTATAGTCTGTCCACTATAGTCTTTCCACTTTGGTCTTTCCACTTTAGTCTTTCCACTATAGCCTCCACTTTAATCTGTCCACTACAGTCTTTCCACTATAGTCTTTCCACTATAGTCTGTCCACTTTAGTCTGTCCACTTTAGTCTTTCCACTTTAGTCATTTCCACTATAGTCTGTCCACTTTAGTCTTTCCACTTAGTCTTTCCACTTTAGTCTTTCCACTTTCGTTTTTCCACTTTAGTCTGTCCACTTCAGTCTTTCCACTATAGTCTGCCCACTTTAGTCTTTCCACTTTAGTCTTTCCACTATAGTCTCCACTTTATTCTGTCCACTACAGTCTTTCCACTATAATCTTTCCACTATAGTCTGTCCACTTTAGTCTTTCCAATATTCTCTGTCCACTTTAGTCTTTCCATTATAGTCTCCACTTTATTCTGTCCACTACAGTCTTTCCACTGTAGTCTTTCCACTATAGTCTGTCCACTTTAGTCTTTCCACTTTAGTCTTTCCACTAAGGTCTCCACTTTAGTCTTTCCACTTTAGTCTTTCAACTTTAGTCTGTCCACTTTAGTCTTTCCACTATAGTATGTCCACTTTGGTCTTTCCACTATTCTCTGTCCACTTTAGTCTTTCCACTTTAGTCTTTCCACTATAGTCTCCACTTTATTCTGTCCACTACAGTCTTTCCACTATAGTCTTTCCACTATAGTCTGTCCAATTTAGTCTTTCCACTTTAATCTTTCCACTTTAGTCTGTCCACTTTAGTCTTTCCATTATAGTCTGTCCACTTTAGTCTTTCCACTTTCTTCTGTCCACTTCAGTGTGTACACTTCTGTCCACTTTAGTCTTTCCATTATAGTCTCCACTTTATTCTGTCCACTACAGTCTTTCCACTGTAGTCTTTCCACTATAGTCTGTCCACTTTAGTCTTTCCACTTTAGTCTTTCCACTAAGGTCTCCACTTTAGTCTTTCCACTATAGTCTGTCCACTTTAGTCTTTCCAATTTTAGTCTTTCCACTTTAGTCTTTCCACTATAGTCTCCACTTTAATCTGTCCACTACAGTCTTTCCACTATAGTCTTTCCACTTTCGTCTTTCCACTATTCTCTGTCCACTTTAGTCTTTCCACTATACTCTCCATTTTCTCTGTCCACTACAGTCTTTCCACTATAGTCTTTCCAATATAGTCTGTCCATTATAGTCTGTCCACTTTATTCTTTCCACTTTAGTCTTTCCACTTTATTCTGTCCACTTCAGTGTGGACACTTCAGTCTGTCCAACGAGTCTTTCCACTTCAGTCTTTCCACTATAGCCTGTCCACTTTTGTCTTTCCACTTTAGTCTTTCCACTATAGTCTCCACTTTATTCTGTCCACTACAGTCTTTCCACTTTAGTCTTTCCAATACTCTCTGTCCACTTTAGTCTTTCCACTATAGTCTCCACCTTATTCTGTCCACTACAGTCTTTCCACTATTGTCTTTCCACTATAGTCTGTCCACTTTAGTCTTTCCACTATTCTCTGTCCACTTTAGTCTTTCCACTATAGTCTCCACTTTATTCTGTCCACTACAGTCTTTCCACTATATTCTTTCCACTTTAGTCTGTCCACTTTAGTCTTTCCACTATTCTATGTCCACTTTAGTCTTTCCACTTTATTCTGTCCACTTCAGTGTGTACACTTTAGTCTGTCCACTGAGTCTTTCCACTTCAGTCTTTCCACTATAGTCTGTCCACTTTATTTTTTCTACTTTAGTCTTTCCACTATAGTCTGTCCACTTTAGTCTTTATACTTTAGTCTTTCCACTATAGTCTCCACTTTATTCTGTCCACTACAGTCTTTCCACTTTAGTCTTTCCACTATAGTCTCCACTTTATTCTGTCCACTATAGTCTTTCCACTATAGTCTTTCCACTGTAGTCTGTCCACTTTAGTCTTTCCACTATTCTCTGTCCAGTTTAGTCTTTCCACTATAGTCTCCACTTTATTCTGTCCACTACAGTCTGTCCCCTATAGTCTTTCCACTATAGTCTGTCCACTTTAGTCTTTCCACTTTAGTTTTTCCATTTTAGTCTGTCCACTTCAGTCTTTCTACTATAGTCTGTCCACTTTAGTCTTTCCACTTTAGTCTCTCCACTATAGTCTCCACTTTATTCTGTCCACTACAGTCTTCCCACTATAGTCTTTCCACTATAGTCTGTCCACTTTAGTCTTTCCACTATTCTCTGTCCACTTTAGTCTTTCCACTATACTCTCCACTTTATTCTGTCAACTACAGTTTTTCCACTATAGTCTTTCCAATATAGTCTGTCCAATTTAGTTTTTCCACTTTGGTCTTTCCACTTTAGTCTGTCCACTTTAGTCTTTCCACTATAGTCTGTCCACTTTAGTCTTTCAACTATTCTCTGTCCACTTTAGTCTTTCCACTATAGTCTCCACTTTATTCTGTCCACTACAGTCTTTCCACTATAGTCTTTCCACTATAGTCTGTCCACTTTAGTCTTTCCACTTTAATCTTTCCACTATAGTCTGTCCACTTTAGTCTTTCCACTATAGTCTGTCCACTTTAGTCTTTCCACTTTAGTCTTTCCACTTTATTCTGTCCACTTCAGTGTGTACACTTTAGTCTGTCCACTGAGTCTTTCCACTTCAGTCTTTCCACTATAGTCTATCCACTTTAGTCTTTCCGCTTTAGTTCGTCCACTTAGTCTTTCCACTTCAGTCTTTCCACTAGAGTCTGTCCACTTTCGTCTTTCCACTTTAGTCTGTCCACTTTAGTCTGTCCACTTTAGTCTTTCCACTTTAGTCATTTCCACTATCTTCTGTCGACTTTAGTCTTTCCACTTTAGTCTTTCCACTTTAGTCTTTCCACTTTAGTCTGTCCACTATAGTCTGTCCACTTTATTCTTTCCACTATAGTCTGTCCACTATAGTCTTTCCACTTTGGTCTTTCCACTTTAGTCTTTCCACTATAGCCTCCACTTTAATCTGTCCACTACAGTCTTTCCACTATAGTCTTTCCACTATAGTCTGTCCACTTTAGTCTGTCCACTTTAGTCTTTCCACTTTAGTCATTTCCACTATAGTCTGTCCACTTTAGTCTTTCCACTTAGTCTTTCCACTTTAGTCTTTCCACTTTCGTTTTTCCACTTTAGTCTGTCCACTTCAGTCTTTCCACTATAGTCTGCCCACTTTAGTCTTTCCACTTTAGTCTTTCCACTATAGTCTCCACTTTATTCTGTCCACTACAGTCTTTCCACTATAATCTTTCCACTATAGTCTGTCCACTTTAGTCTTTCCAATATTCTCTGTCCACTTTAGTCTTTCCATTATAGTCTCCACTTTATTCTGTCCACTACAGTCTTTCCACTGTAGTCTTTCCACTATAGTCTGTCCACTTTAGTCTTTCCACTTTAGTCTTTCCACTAAGGTCTCCACTTTAGTCTTTCCACTTTAGTCTTTCAACTTTAGTCTGTCCACTTTAGTCTTTCCACTATAGTATGTCCACTTTGGTCTTTCCACTATTCTCTGTCCACTTTAGTCTTTCCACTTTAGTCTTTCCACTATAGTCTCCACTTTATTCTGTCCACTACAGTCTTTCCACTATAGTCTTTCCACTATAGTCTGTCCAATTTAGTCTTTCCACTTTAATCTTTCCACTTTAGTCTGTCCACTTTAGTCTTTCCATTATAGTCTGTCCACTTTAGTCTTTCCACTTTCTTCTGTCCACTTCAGTGTGTACACTTCTGTCCACTTTAGTCTTTCCATTATAGTCTCCACTTTATTCTGTCCACTACAGTCTTTCCACTGTAGTCTTTCCACTATAGTCTGTCCACTTTAGTCTTTCCACTTTAGTCTTTCCACTAAGGTCTCCACTTTAGTCTTTCCACTATAGTCTGTCCACTTTAGTCTTTCCAATTTTAGTCTTTCCACTTTAGTCTTTCCACTATAGTCTCCACTTTAATCTGTCCACTACAGTCTTTCCACTATAGTCTTTCCACTTTCGTCTTTCCACTATTCTCTGTCCACTTTAGTCTTTCCACTATACTCTCCATTTTATTCTGTCCACTACAGTCTTTCCACTATAGTCTTTCCAATATAGTCTGTCCATTATAGTCTGTCCACTTTATTCTTTCCACTTTAGTCTTTCCACTTTATTCTGTCCACTTCAGTGTGGACACTTCAGTCTGTCCAACGAGTCTTTCCACTTCAGTCTTTCCACTATAGCCTGTCCACTTTTGTCTTTCCACTTTAGTCTTTCCACTATAGTCTCCACTTTATTCTGTCCACTACAGTCTTTCCACTTTAGTCTTTCCAATACTCTCTGTCCACTTTAGTCTTTCCACTATAGTCTCCACCTTATTCTGTCCACTACAGTCTTTCCACTATTGTCTTTCCACTATAGTCTGTCCACTTTAGTCTTTCCACTATTCTCTGTCCACTTTAGTCTTTCCACTATAGTCTCCACTTTATTCTGTCCACTACAGTCTTTCCACTATATTCTTTCCACTTTAGTCTGTCCACTTTAGTCTTTCCACTATTCTATGTCCACTTTAGTCTTTCCACTTTATTCTGTCCACTTCAGTGTGTACACTTTAGTCTGTCCACTGAGTCTTTCCACTTCAGTCTTTCCACTATAGTCTGTCCACTTTATTTTTTCTACTTTAGTCTTTCCACTATAGTCTCCACTTTATTCTGTCCACTACAGTCTTTCCAATTTAGTCTTTCCACAATTCTCTGTCCACTTTAGTCTTTCCACTATAGTCTCCACTTTATTCTGTCCACTATAGTCTTTCCACTATAGTCTTTCCACTGTAGTCTGTCCACTTTAGTCTTTCCACTATTATCTGTCCAGTTTAGTCTTTCCACTATAGTCTCCACTTTATTCTGTCCACTACAGTCTTTCCACTATAGTCTTTCCACTATAGTCTGTCTCCACTTTAGTCTTTCCACTTTAGTTTTTCCACTTTAGTCTGTCCACTTCAGTCTTTCTACTATAGTCTGTCCACTTTAGTCTTTCCACTTTAGTCTCTCCACTATAGTCTCCACTATATTCTGTCCACTACAGTCTTCCCACTATAGTCTTTCCACTATAGTCTGTCCACTTTAGTCTTTCCACTATTCTCTGTCCACTTTAGTCTTTCCACTATACTCTCCACTTTATTCTGTCCTCTACAGTCTTTCCACTATAGTCTTTCCACTATAGTCTGTCCACTTTAGTCTTTCCACTTTAGTCTTTCCACTTTAGTCTGTCCACTTTAGTCTTTCCACTATAGTCTGTCCACTTTAGTCTTGCCACTATTCTCTGTCCACTTTAGTCTTTCCACTTTAGTCTTTCCACTATAGTGTCCAATTTATTCTGTCCACTACAGTCTTTCCACTATAGTCTTTCCACTATAGTCTGTCCACTTTAGTCTTTCCACTTTAATCTTTCCACTTTAGTCTGTCCACTTTAGTTTTTCCACTATAGTTTGTCCACTTTAGTCTTTCCACTTTAGTCTTTCCACTTTAGTCTTTCCACTTTATTCTGTCCACTTCAGTGTGTACACTTTAGTCTGTCCACTGAGTCTTTCCACTTCAGTCTTTCCACTACAGTCTTTCCACTATAGTCTTTCCACTATAGTCTGTCCACTTTAGTCTTTCCACTTTAGTCTTTCCACTATAGTCTTTCCACTATAGTCCGTCCACTTTAGTCTTTCCACTTTAGTCTGTCCACTTTAGTCCTTCCACTATAGACTGTCCAATTTAGTCTTTCCACTATTATCTGTCCACTTTAGTCTTTCCACTATAGTCTCCACTTTATTCTGTCCACTACAGTCTTTCCACTATAGTCTGTCCACTTTAATCTTTCCACTTTAGTCTTTCCACCACAGTCTTTCCATTATAGTCTTTCCACTATAGTCTGTCCACTTTCGTCTTTCCACTATTCTCTGTCCACTTTAGTCTTTCCACTATACTCTCCACTTTATTCTGTCCACTACAGTGTTTCCACTATAGTCTTTCCAATATAGTCTGTCCACTTTAGTCTGTCCACTTTAGTCTTTCCACTATAGTCTGTCCACTTTAGTCTTTCCACTATTCTCTGTCCACTTTAGTCTTTCCACTTTAGTCTTTCCACTAAAGTCTCCACTTTATTCTGTCCACTACAGTATTTCCACTATAGTCTTTCCACTATAGTCTGTCCACTTTAGTCTTTCCACTTTAATCTTTCCACTTTAGTCTTTCCACTTTAGTCTTTCCACTATAGTCTGTCCACTTTAGTCTTTCCACTTTAGTCTTTCCACTTTCTTCTGTCCACTTCAGTGTGTACACTTTAGTCTGTCCACTGAGTTTTTCCACTTCAGTCTTTCCACTATTGTCTCCACTTTATTATGTCCACCACAGTCTTTCCACTATAGTCTTTCCACTATAGTCTGTCCACTTTAGTCTGGCCACTTTAGTCTTTCCACTATACTCTCCACTTTATTCTGTCCTCTACAGTCTTTCCACTATAGTCTTTCCAATATAGTCTGTCCACTATAGTCTTTCCACTTTAGTCTTACCACTTTATTCTGTCCACTTCAGTGTGTACACTTTAGTCTGTCCACTGAGTTTTTCCACTTCAGTCTTTCCACTATAGTCTCCACTTTATTATGTCCACCACAGTCTTTCCACTATAGTCTTTCCACTATAGTCTGTCCACTTTAGTCTGGCCACTTTAGTCTTTCCACTTTAGTCTTTCCACTTTAGTTTGTCCACTTTAGTCTTTCCACTATAGTCTGTCCACTTTAGTCTGTCCACTTTAGTCTTTGCACTATAGTCTGTCCACTTTAGTCTTTCCACTTTAGTCTTTCCACTATAGTCTCCACTTTATTCTGTATTCGCTGTCCACTTTAATCTTTCCACTTTAGTCTTTCCACTATAGTCTCCACTTTATTCTGTCCACTACAGTCTTTCCACTATAGTCTGTCCACTTTAGTCTTTCCACTTTAGTCTTTCAACTTGAGTCTGTCCACTTTAGTCTTTCCACTATAGTCTGTCCACTTTAGTCTTTCCACTATTCTCTGTCCACTTTAGTCTTTCCACTTTAGTCTTTCCACTATAGTCTCCACTTTATTCTGTCCACTACAGTCTTTCCACTATAGTCTTTCCACTATAGTCTGTCCAATTTAGTCTTTGCACTTTAATCTTTCCACTTTAGTCTGTCCACTTTAGTCTTTCCATTATAGTCTGTCCACTTTAGTCTTTCCACTTTAGTCTTTCCACTTTATTCTGTCCACTTCAGTGTGTACACTTCAGTCTGTCCAACGAGTCTTTCCACTTCAGTCTTTCCACTATAGCCTGTCCACTTTTGTCTTTCCACTTTAGTCTTTCCACTATAGTCTCCACTTTATTCTGTCCACTACAGTCTTTCCACTTTAGTCTTTCCAATACTCTCTGTCCACTTTAGTCTTTCCACTATAGTCTGTCGACTTTAGTCTTTCCACTTTAGTCTTTCCACTTTAGTCTGTCTACTTTAGTCTTTCCACTATAGTCTGTCCACTTTAGTCTTGCCACTATTCTCTGTCCACTTTAGTCTTTCCACTTTAGTCTTTCCACTATAGTCTCCAATTTATTCTGTCCACTACAGTCTTTCCACTATAGTCTTTCAACTATAGTCTGTCCACTTTAGTCTTTCCACTTTAATCTGTTCACTTTAGTCTGTCCACTTTAGTTTTTCCACTATAGTCTGTCCACTTTAGTCTTTCCACTTTAGTCTTTCCACTTTAGTCTTTCCACTTTATTCTGTCCACTTCAGTGTGTACACTTTAGTCTGTCCACTGAGTCTTTCCACTTCAGTCTTTCCATTACAGTCTTTCCACTATAGTCTTTCCACTATAGTCTGTCCACTTTAGTCTTTCCAATTTAGTCTTTCCACTATAGTCTTTCCACTATAGTCCGTCCACTTTAGTCTTTCCACTTTAGTCTGTCCACTTTAGTCCTTCCACTATAGACTGTCCAATTTAGTCTTTCCACTATTATCTGTCCACTTTAGTCTTTCCACTTTAGTCTTTCCACTATAGTCTCCACTTTATTCTGTCCTCTACAGTCTTTCCACTATAGTCTTTCCACTATAGTCTGTCCACTTTAATCTTTCCACTTTAGTCTTTCCACCACAGTCTTTCCACTATAGTCTTTCCACTATAGTCTGTCCACTTTCGTCTTTCCACTATTCTCTGTCCACTTTAGTCTTTCCACTATACTCTCCACTTTATTCTGTCCACTACAGTGTTTCCACTATAGTCTTTCCACTATAGTCTGTCCACTTTAGTCTTTCCACTATTCTCTGTCCACTTTAGTCTTTCCACTTTAGTCTTTCCACTAAAGTCTCCACTTTATTCTGTCCACTACAGTATTTCCACTATAGTCTTTCCACTATAGTCTGTCCACTTTAGTCTTTCCACTTTAATCTTTCCACTTTAGTCTTTCCACTTTAGTCTTTCCACTATAGTCTGTCCACTTTAGTCTTTCCGCTTTAGTCTTTCCACTTTATTCTGTCCACTTCAGTGTGTACACTTTAGTCTGTCCACTGAGTCTTTCCACTTCAGTCTTTCCACTATAGTCTCCACTTTATTCTGTCCACTACAGTCTTTCCACTATAGTCTTTCCACTATAGTCTGTCCACTTTAGTCTTTCCACTTTAGTCTTTCCACTTTAGTCTGCCCACTTTAGTCTTTCCACTATAGTCTGTCCACTTTAGTCTGTCCACTTTAGTCTTTCCACTATAGTCTGTCCACTTTAGTCTTTCCACTATAGTCTGTCCACTTTAGTCTTTCCAATTTTAGTCTTTCCACTTTAGTCTTTCCACTATAGTCTCCACTTTAATCTGTCCACTACAGTCTTTCCACTATAGTCTTTCCACTTTCGTCTTTCCACTATTCTCTGTCCACTTTAGTCTTTCCACTATACTCTCCACTTTATTCTGTCCACTACAGTCTTTCCACTATAGTCTTTCCAATATAGTCTGTCCACTATAGTCTTTCCACTTTAGTCTTACCACTTTATTCTGTCCACTTCAGTGTGTACACTTTAGTCTGTCCACTGAGTTTTTCCACTTCAGTCTTTCCACTATAGTCTCCACTTTATTATGTCCACCACAGTCTTTCCACTATAGTCTTTCCACTATAGTCTGTCCACTTTAGTCTGGCCACTTTAGTCTTTCCACTTTAATCTTTCCACTTTAGTTTGTCCACTTTAGTCTTTCCACTATAGTCTGTCCACTTTAGTCTGTCCACTTTAGTCTTTGCACTATAGTCTGTCCACTTTAGTCTTTCCACTTTAGTCTTTCCACTATAGTCTCCACTTTATTCTGTATTCGCTGTCCACTTTAGTCTTTCCACTTTAGTCTTTCCACTATAGTCTCCACTTTATTCTGTCCACTACAGTCTTTCCACTATAGTCTGTCCACTTTAGTCTTTCCACTTTAGTCTTTCAACTTTAGTCTGTCCACTTTAGTCTTTCCACTATAGTCTGTCCACTTTAGTCTTTCCACTATTCTCTGTCCACTTTAGTCTTTCCACTTTAGTCTTTCCACTATAGTCTCCACTTTATTCTGTCCACTACAGTCTTTCCACTATAGTCTTTCCACTATAGTCTGTCCAATTTAGTCTTTCCACTTTAATCTTTCCACTTTAGTCTGTCCACTTTAGTCTTTCCATTATAGTCTGTCCACTTTAGTCTTTCCACTTTAGTCTTTCCACTTTATTCTGTCCACTTCAGTGTGGACACTTCAGTCTGTCCAACGAGTCTTTCCACTTTAGTCTTTCCACTATAGCCTGTCCACTTTTGTCTTTCCACTTTAGTCTTTCCACTATAGTCTCCACTTTATTCTGTCCACTACAGTCTTTCCACTTTAGTCTTTCCAATACTCTCTGTCCACTTTAGTCTTTCCACTATAGTCTCCACCTTATTCTGTCCACTACAGTCTTTCCACTATTGTCTTTCCACTATAGTCTGTCCACTTTAGTCTTTCCACTATTCTCTGTCCACTTTAGTCTTTCCACTATAGTCTCCACTTTATTCTGTCCACTACAGTCTTTCCACTATATTCTTTCCACTTTAGTCTGTCCACTTTAGTCTTTCCACTATTCTATGTCCACTTTAGTCTTTCCACTTTATTCTGTCCACTTCAGTGTGTACACTTTAGTCTGTCCACTGAGTCTTTCCACTTCAGTCTTTCCACTATAGTCTGTCCACTTTAGTTTTTCTACTTTAGTCTTTCCACTATAGTCTCCACTTTATTCTGTCCACTACAGTCTTTCCAATTTAGTCTTTCCACAATTCTCTGTCCACTTTAGTCTTTCCACTATAGTCTCCACTTTATTCTGTCCACTATAGTCTTTCCACTATAGTCTTTCCACTGTAGTCTGTCCACTTTAGTCTTTCCACTATTATCTGTCCAGTTTAGTCTTTCCACTATAGTCTCCACTTTATTCTGTCCACTACAGTCTTTCCACTATAGTCTTTCCACTATAGTCTGTCTCCACTTTAGTCTTTCCACTTTAGTTTTTCCACTTTAGTCTGTCCACTTCAGTCTTTCTACTATAGTCTGTCCACTTTAGTCTTTCCACTTTAGTCTCTCCACTATAGTCTCCACTATATTCTGTCCACTACAGTCTTCCCACTATAGTCTTTCCACTATAGTCTGTCCACTTTAGTCTTTCCACTATTCTCTGTCCACTTTAGTCTTTCCACTATACTCTCCACTTTATTCTGTCCTCTACAGTCTTTCCACTATAGTCTTTCCACTATAGTCTGTCCACTTTAGTCTTTCCACTTTAGTCTTTCCACTTTAGTCTGTCCACTTTAGTCTTTCCACTATAGTCTGTCCACTTTAGTCTTGCCACTATTCTCTGTCCACTTTAGTCTTTCCACTTTAGTCTTTCCACTATAGTGTCCAATTTATTCTGTCCACTACAGTCTTTCCACTATAGTCTTTCCACTATAGTCTGTCCACTTTAGTCTTTCCACTTTAATCTTTCCACTTTAGTCTCTCCACTTTAGTTTTTCCACTATAGTTTGTCCACTTTAGTCTTTCCACTTTAGTCTTTCCACTTTAGTCTTTCCACTTTATTCTGTCCACTTCAGTGTGTACACTTTAGTCTGTCCACTGAGTCTTTCCACTTCAGTCTTTCCACTACAGTCTTTCCACTATAGTCTTTCCACTATAGTCTGTCCACTTTAGTCTTTCCACTTTAGTCTTTCCACTATAGTCTTTCCACTATAGTCCGTCCACTTTAGTCTTTCCACTTTAGTCTGTCCACTTTAGTCCTTCCACTATAGACTGTCCAATTTAGTCTTTCCACTATTATCTGTCCACTTTAGTCTTTCCACTATAGTCTCCACTTTATTCTGTCCACTACAGTCTTTCCACTATAGTCTGTCCACTTTAATCTTTCCACTTTAGTCTTTCCACCACAGTCTTTCCATTATAGTCTTTCCACTATAGTCTGTCCACTTTCGTCTTTCCACTATTCTCTGTCCACTTTAGTCTTTCCACTATACTCTCCACTTTATTCTGTCCACTACAGTGTTTCCACTATAGTCTTTCCAATATAGTCTGTCCACTTTAGTCTGTCCACTTTAGTCTTTCCACTATAGTCTGTCCACTTTAGTCTTTCCACTATTCTCTGTCCACTTTAGTCTTTCCACTTTAGTCTTTCCACTAAAGTCTCCACTTTATTCTGTCCACTACAGTATTTCCACTATAGTCTTTCCACTATAGTCTGTCCACTTTAGTCTTTCCACTTTAATCTTTCCACTTTAGTCTTTCCACTTTAGTCTTTCCACTATAGTCTGTCCACTTTAGTCTTTCCACTTTAGTCTTTCCACTTTCTTCTGTCCACTTCAGTGTGTACACTTTAGTCTGTCCACTGAGTTTTTCCACTTCAGTCTTTCCACTATTGTCTCCACTTTATTATGTCCACCACAGTCTTTCCACTATAGTCTTTCCACTATAGTCTGTCCACTTTAGTCTGGCCACTTTAGTCTTTCCACTATACTCTCCACTTTATTCTGTCCACTACAGTCTTTCCACTATAGTCTTTCCAATATAGTCTGTCCACTATAGTCTTTCCACTTTAGTCTTACCACTTTATTCTGTCCACTTCAGTGTGTACACTTTAGTCTGTCCACTGAGTTTTTCCACTTCAGTCTTTCCACTATAGTCTCCACTTTATTATGTCCACCACAGTCTTTCCACTATAGTCTTTCCACTATAGTCTGTCCACTTTAGTCTGGCCACTTTAGTCTTTCCACTTTAGTCTTTCCACTTTAGTTTGTCCACTTTAGTCTTTCCACTATAGTCTGTCCACTTTAGTCTGTCCACTTTAGTCTTTGCACTATAGTCTGTCCACTTTAGTCTTTCCACTTTAGTCTTTCCACTATAGTCTCCACTTTATTCTGTATTCGCTGTCCACTTTAGTCTTTCCACTTTAGTCTTTCCACTATAGTCTCCACTTTATTCTGTCCACTACAGTCTTTCCACTATAGTCTGTCCACTTTAGTCTTTCCACTTTAGTCTTTCAACTTTAGTCTGTCCACTTTAGTCTTTCCACTATAGTCTGTCCACTTTAGTCTTTCCACTATTCTCTGTCCACTTTAGTCTTTCCACTTTAGTCTTTCAACTATAGTCTCCACTTTATTCTGTCCACTACAGTCTTTCCACTATAGTCTTTCCACTATAGTCTGTCCAATTTAGTCTTTCCACTTTAATCTTTCCACTTTAGTCTGTCCACTTTAGTCTTTCCATTATAGTCTGTCCACTTTAGTCTTTCCACTTTAGTCTTTCCACTTTATTCTGTCCACTTCAGTGTGTACACTTCAGTCTGTCCAACGAGTCTTTCCACTTCAGTCTTTCCACTATAGCCTGTCCACTTTTGTCTTTCCACTTTAGTCTTTCCACTATAGTCTCCACTTTATTCTGTCCACTACAGTCTTTCCACTTTAGTCTTTCCAATACTCTCTGTCCACTTTAGTCTTTCCACTATAGTCTCCACCTTATTCTGTCCACTACAGTCTTTCCACTATTGTCTTTCCACTATAGTCTGTCCACTTTAGTCTTTCCACTATTCTCTGTCCACTTTAGTCTTTCCACTATAGTCTCCACTTTATTCTGTCCACTACAGTCTTTCCACTATAGTCTTTCCACTTTAGTCTGTCCACTTTAGTCTTTCCACTATTCTATGTCCACTTTAGTCTTTCCACTTTATTCTGTCCACTTCAGTGTGTACACTTTAGTCTGTCCACTGAGTCTTTCCACTTCAGTCTTTCCACTATAGTCTGTCCACTTTAGTTTTTCTACTTTAGTCTTTCCACTATAGTCTCCACTTTATTCTGTCCACTACAGTCATTCCAATTTAGTCTTTCCACAATTCTCTGTCCACTTTAGTCTTTCCACTATAGTCTCCACTTTATTCTGTCCACTATAGTCTTTCCACTATAGTCTTTCCACTGTAGTCTGTCCACTTTAGTCTTTCCACTATTATCTGTCCAGTTTAGTCTTTCCACTATAGTCTCCACTTTATTCTGTCCACTACAGTCTTTCCACTATAGTCTTTCCACTATAGTCTGTCTCCACTTTAGTCTTTCCACTTTAGTTTTTCCACTTTAGTCTGTCCACTTCAGTCTTTCTACTATAGTCTGTCCACTTTAGTCTTTCCACTTTAGTCTCTCCACTATAGTCTCCACTTTATTCTGTCCACTACAGTCTTCCCACTATAGTCTTTCCACTATAGTCTGTCCACTTTAGTCTTTCCACTATTCTCTGTCCACTTTAGTCTTTCCACTATACTCTCCACTTTATTCTGTCCTCTACAGTCTTTCCACTATAGTCTTTCCACTATAGTCTGTCCACTTTAGTCTTTCCACTTTAGTCTTTCCACTTTAGTCTGTCCAATTTAGTCTTTCCACTATAGTCTGTCCACTTTAGTCTTGCCACTATTCTCTGTCCACTTTAGTCTTTCCACTTTAGTCTTTCCACTATAGTGTCCAATTTATTCTGTCCACTACAGTCTTTCCACTATAGTCTTTCCACTATAGTCTGTCCACTTTAGTCTTTCCACTTTAATCTTTCCACTTTAGTCTGTCCACTTTAGTTTTTCCACTATAGTTTGTCCACTTTAGTCTTTCCACTTTAGTCTTTCCACTTTAGTCTTTCCACTTTATTCTGTCCACTTCAGTGTGTACACTTTAGTCTGTCCAATGAGTCTTTCCACTTCAGTCTTTCCACTACAGTCTTTCCACTATAGTCTTTCCACTATAGTCTGTCCACTTTAGTCTTTCCACTTTAGTCTTTCCACTATAGTCTTTCCACTATAGTCCGTCCACTTTAGTCTTTCCACTTTAGTCTGTCCACTTTAGTCCTTCCACTATAGACTGTCCAATTTAGTCTTTCCACTATTATCTGTCCACTTTAGTCTTTCCACTATAGTCTCCACTTTATTCTGTCCACTACAGTCTTTCCACTATAGTCTGTCCACTTTAATCTTTCCACTTTAGTCTTTCCACCACAGTCTTTCCATTATAGTCTTTCCACTATAGTCTGTCCACTTTCGTCTTTCCACTATTCTCTGTCCACTTTAGTCTTTCCACTATACTCTCCACTTTATTCTGTCCACTACAGTGTTTCCACTATAGTCTTTCCAATATAGTCTGTCCACTTTAGTCTGTCCACTTTAGTCTTTCCACTATAGTCTGTCCACTTTAGTCTTTCCACTATTCTCTGTCCACTTTAGTCTTTCCACTAAAGTCTCCACTTTATTCTGTCCACTACAGTATTTCCACTATAGTCTTTCCACTATAGTCTGTCCACTTTAGTCTTTCCACTTTAATCTTTCCACTTTAGTCTTTCCACTTTAGTCTTTCCACTATAGTCTGTCCACTTTAGTCTTTCCACTTTAGTCTTTCCACTTTCTTCTGTCCACTTCAGTGTGTACACTTTAGTCTGTCCACTGAGTCTTTCCACTTCAGTCTTTCCACTATAGTCTCCACTTTATTATGTCCACTACAGTCTTTCCACTATAGTCTTTCCACTATAGTCTGTCCACTTTAGTCTGTCCACTTTAGTCTTTCCACTTTAGTCTTTCCACTTTAGTCTGTCCACTTTAGTCTTTCCACTATAGTCTGTCCAATTTAGTCTGTCCACTTTAGTCTTTCCACTATAGTCTGTCCACTTTAGTCTTTCCACTATAGTCTGTCCACTTTAGTCTTTCCAATTTTAGTCTTTCCACTTTAGTCTTTCCACTATAGTCTCCACTTTAATCTGTCCACTACAGTCTTTCCACTATAGTTTTTCCACTTTCGTCTTTCCACTATTCTCTGTCCACTTTAGTCTTTCCACTATACTCTCCACTTTATTCTGTCCACTACAGTCTTTCCACTATAGTCTTTCCAATATAGTCTGTCCACTATAGTCTTTCCACTTTAGTCTTTCTACTTTATTCTGTCCACTTCAGTGTGTACACTTTAGTCTGTCCACTGAGTCTTTCCACTTCAGTCTTTCCACTATAGTCTCCACTTTATTATGTCCACTACAGTCTTTCCACTATAGTCTGTCCACTTTAGTCTTTCCACTATTCTCTGTCCACTTTAGTCTTTCCACTATACTCTCCACTTTATTCTGTCCACTACAGTCTTCAACTATAGTCTTTCCACTATAGTCTTTCCACTATAGTCTTTCCACTATAGTCTGTCCACTTTAGTCTTTCCACTTTAGTTTTTCCACTTTAGTCTGTCCACTTCAGTCTTTCCACTATAGTCTGTCCACTTTAGTCTTTCCACTATTCTCTGTCCACTTTAGTCTTTCCACTATACTCTCCACTTTATTCTGTCCACTACAGTCTTCCACTATAGTCTTTCCACTATAGTCTGTCCACTTTAGTCTTTCCACTTTAGTCTTTCCAGTTTAGTCTGTCCACTTTAGTCTTTCCACTGTAGTCTGTCCACTTTAGTCTTTCCACTATTCTCTGTCCAATTTAGTCTGTCCACTTTAGTCTTTCCACTATTCTCTGTCCACTTTAGTCTTTCCACTATACTCTCCACTTTATTCTGTCCACTACAGTCTTCCACTATAGTCTTTCCACTATAGTCTGTCCACTTTAGTCTGTCCACTTTAGTCTTTCCACTTTAGTCTTTCCACTTTAGTCTGTCCACTTTAGTCTTTCCACTATAGTCTGTCCACTTTAGTCTTTCCACTATAGTCTGTCCACTTTAGTCTTTCCACTTTAGTCTTTCCACCACAGTCTTTCCACTATAGTCTTTCCACTATAGTTTGTCCACTTTAGTCTTTCCACTATTCTCTGTCCACTTTAGTCTTTCCACTATACTCTCCACTTTATTCTATCAACTACAGTCTTTCCACCATAGTCTTTTCAATATAGCCTGTCCACTTTAGTTTTTCCACTTTAGTCTTTCCACTTTAGTCTGTCCACTTTAGTCTTTCCACTATAGTCTGTCCACTTTAGTCTTTCCACTATTCTCTGTCCACTTTAGTCTTTCCACTTTAATCTTTCCACTATAGTCTCCACTTTATTCTGTCCACTACAGTCTTTCCACTCTAGTCTTTCCACTATAGTCTGTCCACTTTAGTCTTTCCACTTTAATCTTTCCACTATAGTCTGTCCACTTTAGTCTTTCAACTATAGTCTGTCCACTTTAGTCTTTCCAGTTTAGTCTTTCCGCTTTATTCTGTCCACTTCAGTGTGTACACTTTAGTCTGTCCACTGAGTCTTTCCACTTCAGTCTTTCCACTATAGTCTGTCCACTTTAGTCTTTCCGCTTTAGTCCGTCCACTTAGTCTTTCCACTTCAGTCTTTCCACTAGAGTCTGTCTACTTTCGTCTTTCCACTTTAGTCTGTCCACTTTAGTCTGTCGACTTTAGTCTTTCCGCTATAGTCTTTCCACTTTAGTCTGTCCACTTTAGTCTGTCCACTATAGTCTGTCCACTTTAGTCTTTCCACTATAGTCTGTCCACTATAGTCTTTCCACTTTAGTCTTTCCACTTTAGTCTTTCCACTATAGCCTCCACTTTATTCTGTCCACTACAGTCTTTCCACTATAGTCTTTCCACTATAGTCTGTCCACTTTAGTCTGTCCACTTTAGTCTTTCCACTTTAGTCATTTCCACTATAGTCTGTCCACTTTAGTCTTTCCACTTAGTCTTTCCACTTTAGTCTTTCCACTTTCGTTTTTCCACTTTAGTCTGTCCACTTCAGTCTTTCCACTATAGTCTGCCCACTTTAGTCTTTCCACTTTAGTCTTTCCACTATAGTCTCCACTTTATTCTGTCCACTACAGTCTTTCCACTATGGTCTTTCCACTATAGTCTGTCCACTTTAGTCTTTCCAATATTCTCTGTCCACTTTAGTCTTTCCATTATAGTCTCCACTTTATTCTGTCCACTACAGTCTTTCCACTGTAGTCTTTCCACTATAGTCTGTCCACTTTAGTCTTTCCACTTTAGTCTTTCCACTATAGTCTCCACTTTATTCTGTATTCTCTGTCCACTTTAGTCTTTCCACTTTAGTCTTTCCACTATAGTCTCCACTTTATTCTGTCCACTACAGTCTTTCCACTATAGTCTGTCCACTTTAGTCTTTCCACTTTAGTCTTTCAACTTTAGTCTGTCCACTTTAGTCTGTCCACTTTAGTCTTTCCACTTTAGTCTTTCCACTTTTTTCTGTCCACTTTAGTCTTTCCACTATTCTCTGTCCACTTTAGTCTTTCCACTTTAGTCTTTCCAGTCTAGTCTCCACTTCATTCTGTCCACTACAGTCTTTCCACTATAGTCTTTCCACTATAGTCTTTCCACTTTAATCTTTCCACTTTAGTCTGTCCACTTTAGTCTTTCCATTATAGTCTGTCCACTTTAGTCTTTCCACTTTAGTCTTTCCACTTTATTCTGTCCACTTCAGTGTGTACATTTTAGTCTGTCCAACGAGTCTTTCCACTTCAGTCTTTCCACTATAGCCTGTCCACTTTAGTCTTTCCACTATAGTCTCCACTTTATTCTGTCCACTACAGTCTTTCCACTTTAGTCTTTCCAATACTCTCTGTCCACTTTAGTCTTTCCGCTATAGTCTCCACCTTATTCTGTCCACTAAAGTCTTTCCACTATTGTCTTTCCACTATAGTCTGTCCACTTTAGTCTTTCCACTATTCTCTGTCCACTTTAGTCTTTCCACTATAGTCTCCACTTTATTCTGTCCACTACAGTCTTTCCACTATAGTCTTTCCACTGTAGTCTGTCCACTTTAGTCTTCCACTATTCTATTTCCACTTTAGTCATTCCACTTTATTCTGTCCACTTCAGTGTGTACACTTTAGTCTGTCCACTGAGTCTTTCCACTTCAGTCTTTCCACTATAGTCTGTCCACTTTAGTCTTTCCACTATAGTCTCCACTTTATTCTGTCCACTACAGTCTTTCCAGTTTAGTCTTTCCACTATTCTCTGTCCATTTTAGTCTTTCCACTATAGTCTCCACTTTATTCTGTCCACTACAGTCTTTCCACTATAGTCTTTCCACTGTAGTCTATCCACTTTAGTCTTTCCACTATTCTATGTCCACTTTAGTCTTTCCACTTTATTCTGTCCACTTCAGTGTGTACACTTTAGTCTGTCCACTGAGTCTTTCCACTTCAGTCTTTCCACTATAGTCTGTCCACTTTAGTCTTTCCACTATAGTCTCCACTTTATTCTGTCCACTACAGTCTTTCCAATTTAGTCTTTCCACTATTCTCTGTCCACTTTAGTCTTTCCACTATAGTCTCCACTTTATTCTGTTCACAACAGTCTTTCCACTATAGTCTTTCCACTACAGTCTGTCCACTTTAGTCTTTCCACTTTAGTTTTTCCACTTTAGTCTGTCCACGTCAGTCTTTCTACTATAGTATGTCCACTTTAGTCTTTCCACTTTAGTCTCTCCACTATAGTCTCCACTTTATTCTGTCCACTACAGTCTTCCCACTATAGTCTTTCCACTATAGTCTGTCCACTTTAGTCTTTCCACTATTCTCTGTCCACTTTAGTCTTTCCACTATACTCTCCACTTTATTCTGTCCTCTACAGTCTTTCCACTATAGTCTTTCCACTATAGTCTGTCCACTTTAGTCTTTCCACTATAGTCTCCAATTTATTCTGTCCACTACAGTCTTTCCACTATAGTCTTTCCACTATAGTCTGTCCACTTTAGTCTTCCACTTTAATCTTTCCACTTTAGTCTGTCCACTTTAGTTTTTCCACTATAGTTTGTCCACTTTAGTCTTTCCACTTTAGTCTTTCCACTTTAGTCTTTCCACTTTATTCTGTCCACTTCAGTGTGTACACTTTAGTCTGTCCACTGAGTCTTTCCACTTCAGTCTTTCCACTACAGTCTTTCCACTATAGTCTTTCCACTATAGTCTGTCCAATTTAGTCTTTCCACTTTAGTCTTTCCACTATAGTCTTTCCACTATAGTCCGTCCACTTTAGTCTTTCCACTTTAGTCTGTCCACTTTAGTCCTTCCACTATAGACTGTCCAATTTTGTCTTTCCACTATTATCTGTCCACTTTAGTCTTTCCACTTTAGTCTTTCCACTATAGTCTCCACTTTATTCTGTCCACTACAGTCTTTCCACTATAGTCTTTCCACTATAGTCTGTCCACTTTAATCTTTCCACTTTAGTCTTTCCACCACAGTCTTTCCACTATAGTCTTCCCACTATAGTCTGTCCACTTTCGTCTTTCCACTATTCTCTGTCCACTTTAGTCTTTCCACTATACTCTCCACTTTATTCTGTCCCTTACAGTGTTTCCACTATAGTCTTTCCAATATAGTCTGTCCACTTTAGTCTTTCCACTTTAGTCTTTCCACTTTCTTCTGTCCACTTCAGTGTGTACACTTTAGTCTGTCCACTGAGTCTTTCCACTTCAGTCTTTCCACTTTAGTCTTTCCACTTTATTCTGTCCACTTCAGTGTGTACACTTTAGTCTTTCCAACGAGTCTTTCCACTTCAGTCTTTCCACTATAGCCTGTCCACTTTAGTCTTTCCACTTTAGTCTTTCCACTATAGTCTGTCCACTTTAGTCTTTCCGCTTTAATCCGTCCACTTAGTCTTTCCACTTCAGTCTTTCCACTAGAGTCTGTCCACTTTCGTCTTTCCACTTTAGTCTGTCCACTTTAGTCTGTCCACTTTAGTCTTTCCACTTTAGTCATTTCCACTATCTTCTGTCGACTTTAGTCTTTCCACTTTAGTCTTTCCACTTTAGTCTGTCCACTTTAGTCTGTCCACTATAGTCTGTCCACTTTAGTCTTTCCACTATAGTCTGTCCACTATAGTCTTTCCACTTTAGTCTTTCCACTTTAGTCTTTCCACTATAGCCTCCACTTTATTCTGTCCACTACAGTCTTTCCACTATAGTCTTTCCACTATAGTCTGTCCACTTTAGTCTGTCCACTTTAGTCTTTCCACTTTAGTCATTTCCACTGTAGTCTGTCCACTTTAGTCTTTCCACTTAGTCTTTCCACTTTAGTCTTTCCACTTTCGTTTTTCCACTTTAGTCTCTCCACTTCAGTCTTTCCACTATAGTCTGCCCACTTTAGTCTTTCCACTTTAGTCTTTCCACTATAGTCTCCACTTTATTCTGTCCACTACAGTCTTTCCACTATAGTCTTTCCACTATAGTCTGTCCACTTTAGTCTTTCCAATATTCTCTGTCCACTTTAGTCTTTCCATTATAGTCTCCACTTTATTCTGTCCACTACAGTCTTTCCACTGTAGTCTTTCCACTATAGTCTGTCCACTTTAGTCTTTCCACTTTAGTCTTTCCACTATAGTCTCCACTTTATTTTGTATTCTCTGTCCACTTTAGTCTTTCCACTTTAGTCTTTCCACTATAGTCTCCACTTTATTCTGTCCACTACAGTCTTTCCACTATAGTCTGTCCACTTTAGTCTTTCCACTTTAGTCTTTCAACTTTAGTCTGTCCACTTTATTCTGTCCTCTTTAGTCTTTCCACTTTAGTCATTTCCACTATCTTCTGTCGACTTTAGTCTTTCCACTTTAGTCTTTCCACTTTAGTCTGTCCACTTTAGTCTTTCCACTATTCTCTGTCCACTTTAGTCTTTCCACTTTAGTCTTTCCACTATAGTCTCCACTTTATTCTGTCCACTACAGTCTTTCCACTATCGTCTTTCCACTATAGTCTTTCCACTTTAATCTTTCCACTTTGATCTGTCCACTTTAGTCTTTCCATTATAGTCTGTCCACTTTAGTCTTTCCACTTTAGTCTTTCCACTTTATTCTGTCCACTTCAGTGTGTACACTTTAGTCTGTTCAACGAGTCTTTCCACTTCAGTCTTTCCACTATAGCCTGTCCACTTTAGTCTTTCCACTATAGTCTCCACTTTATTCTGTCCACTACAGTCTTTCCACTTTAGTCTTTCCAATACTCTCTTTCCACTTTAGTCTTTCCACTATAGTCTCCACCTTATTCTGCCCACTACAGTCTTTCCAATATTGTCTTTCCACTATAGTCTGTCCACTTTAGTCTTTCCACTATTCTATGTCCACTTTAGTCTTTCCACTATAGTCTCCACTTTATTCTGTCCACTTTATTCTTTCCACTATTCTATGTCCACTTTAGTCTTTCCACTTTAGTCTTTCCACTTTATTCTGTCCACTTCAGTGTGTACACTTTAGTCTGTCCACTGAGTCTTTCCACTTCAGTCTTTCCACTATAGTCTGTCCACTTTAGTCTTTCTACTTTTGTCTTTCCACTTTAGTCTGTCCAGTTTAGTCTTTCCACTATAGTCTCCACTTTATTCTGTCCACTACAGTCTTTCCACTTCAGTCTTTCTGCTATAGTCTGTCCACTTTAGTCTTTCCACTTTAGTCTCTCCACTATAGTCTCCACTTTATTCTGTCCACTACAGTCTTTCCAATTTAGTCTTTCCACTATTCTCTGTCCAGTTTAGTCTTTCCACTACAGTCTCCACTTTATTCTGTCCACTACAGTCTTTCCACTTCAGTCTTTCTGCTATAGTCTGTCCACTTTAGTCTTTCCACTTTAGTCTCTCCACTATAGTCTCCACTTTATTCTGTCCACTACAGTCTTCCCACTATAGTCTTTCCACTATAGTCTGTCCACTTTAGTCTTTCCACTATTCTCTGTCCACTTTAGTCTTTCCACTATACTCTCCACTTTATTCTGTCCACTACAGTCTTCAACTATAGTCTTTCCACTATAGTCTTTCCACTATAGTCTTTCCACTATAGTCTGTCCACTTTAGTCTTTCCACTTTAGTTTTTCCACTTTAGTCTGTCCACTTCAGTCTTTCCACTATAGTCTGTCCACTTTAGTCTTTCCACTATTCTCTGTCCACTTTAGTCTTTCCACTATACTCTCCACTTTATTCTGTCCACTACAGTCTTCCACTATAGTCTTTCCACTATAGTCTGTCCACTTTAGTCTTTCCACTTTAGTCTTTCCAGTTTAGTCTGTCCACTTTAGTCTTTCCACTGTAGTCTGTCCACTTTAGTCTTTCCACTATTCTCTGTCCAATTTAGTCTGTCCACTTTAGTCTTTCCACTATTCTCTGTCCACTTTAGTCTTTCCACTATACTCTCCACTTTATTCTGTCCACTACAGTCTTCCACTATAGTCTTTCCACTATAGTCTGTCCACTTTAGTCTGTCCACTTTAGTCTTTCCACTTTAGTCTTTCCACTTTAGTCTGTCCACTTTAGTCTTTCCACTATAGTCTGTCCACTTTAGTCTTTCCACTATAGTCTGTCCACTTTAGTCTTTCCACTTTAGTCTTTCCACCACAGTCTTTCCACTATAGTCTTTCCACTATAGTTTGTCCACTTTAGTCTTTCCACTATTCTCTGTCCACTTTAGTCTTTCCACTATACTCTCCACTTTATTCTATCAACTACAGTCTTTCCACCATAGTCTTTTCAATATAGCCTGTCCACTTTAGTTTTTCCACTTTAGTCTTTCCACTTTAGTCTGTCCACTTTAGTCTTTCCACTATAGTCTGTCCACTTTAGTCTTTCCACTATTCTCTGTCCACTTTAGTCTTTCCACTTTAATCTTTCCACTATAGTCTCCACTTTATTCTGTCCACTACAGTCTTTCCACTCTAGTCTTTCCACTATAGTCTGTCCACTTTAGTCTTTCCACTTTAATCTTTCCACTATAGTCTGTCCACTTTAGTCTTTCAACTATAGTCTGTCCACTTTAGTCTTTCCAGTTTAGTCTTTCCGCTTTATTCTGTCCACTTCAGTGTGTACACTTTAGTCTGTCCACTGAGTCTTTCCACTTCAGTCTTTCCACTATAGTCTGTCCACTTTAGTCTTTCCGCTTTAGTCCGTCCACTTAGTCTTTCCACTTCAGTCTTTCCACTAGAGTCTGTCTACTTTCGTCTTTCCACTTTAGTCTGTCCACTTTAGTCTGTCGACTTTAGTCTTTCCGCTATAGTCTTTCCACTTTAGTCTGTCCACTTTAGTCTGTCCACTATAGTCTGTCCACTTTAGTCTTTCCACTATAGTCTGTCCACTATAGTCTTTCCACTTTAGTCTTTCCACTTTAGTCTTTCCACTATAGCCTCCACTTTATTCTGTCCACTACAGTCTTTCCACTATAGTCTTTCCACTATAGTCTGTCCACTTTAGTCTGTCCACTTTAGTCTTTCCACTTTAGTCATTTCCACTATAGTCTGTCCACTTTAGTCTTTCCACTTAGTCTTTCCACTTTAGTCTTTCCACTTTCGTTTTTCCACTTTAGTCTGTCCACTTCAGTCTTTCCACTATAGTCTGCCCACTTTAGTCTTTCCACTTTAGTCTTTCCACTATAGTCTCCACTTTATTCTGTCCACTACAGTCTTTCCACTATGGTCTTTCCACTATAGTCTGTCCACTTTAGTCTTTCCAATATTCTCTGTCCACTTTAGTCTTTCCATTATAGTCTCCACTTTATTCTGTCCACTACAGTCTTTCCACTGTAGTCTTTCCACTATAGTCTGTCCACTTTAGTCTTTCCACTTTAGTCTTTCCACTATAGTCTCCACTTTATTCTGTATTCTCTGTCCACTTTAGTCTTTCCACTTTAGTCTTTCCACTATAGTCTCCACTTTATTCTGTCCACTACAGTCTTTCCACTATAGTCTGTCCACTTTAGTCTTTCCACTTTAGTCTTTCAACTTTAGTCTGTCCACTTTAGTCTGTCCACTTTAGTCTTTCCACTTTAGTCTTTCCACTTTTTTCTGTCCACTTTAGTCTTTCCACTATTCTCTGTCCACTTTAGTCTTTCCACTTTAGTCTTTCCAGTCTAGTCTCCACTTCATTCTGTCCACTACAGTCTTTCCACTATAGTCTTTCCACTATAGTCTTTCCACTTTAATCTTTCCACTTTAGTCTGTCCACTTTAGTCTTTCCATTATAGTCTGTCCACTTTAGTCTTTCCACTTTAGTCTTTCCACTTTATTCTGTCCACTTCAGTGTGTACATTTTAGTCTGTCCAACGAGTCTTTCCACTTCAGTCTTTCCACTATAGCCTGTCCACTTTAGTCTTTCCACTATAGTCTCCACTTTATTCTGTCCACTACAGTCTTTCCACTTTAGTCTTTCCAATACTCTCTGTCCACTTTAGTCTTTCCGCTATAGTCTCCACCTTATTCTGTCCACTAAAGTCTTTCCACTATTGTCTTTCCACTATAGTCTGTCCACTTTAGTCTTTCCACTATTCTCTGTCCACTTTAGTCTTTCCACTATAGTCTCCACTTTATTCTGTCCACTACAGTCTTTCCACTATAGTCTTTCCACTGTAGTCTGTCCACTTTAGTCTTCCACTATTCTATTTCCACTTTAGTCATTCCACTTTATTCTGTCCACTTCAGTGTGTACACTTTAGTCTGTCCACTGAGTCTTTCCACTTCAGTCTTTCCACTATAGTCTGTCCACTTTAGTCTTTCCACTATAGTCTCCACTTTATTCTGTCCACTACAGTCTTTCCAGTTTAGTCTTTCCACTATTCTCTGTCCATTTTAGTCTTTCCACTATAGTCTCCACTTTATTCTGTCCACTACAGTCTTTCCACTATAGTCTTTCCACTGTAGTCTATCCACTTTAGTCTTTCCACTATTCTATGTCCACTTTAGTCTTTCCACTTTATTCTGTCCACTTCAGTGTGTACACTTTAGTCTGTCCACTGAGTCTTTCCACTTCAGTCTTTCCACTATAGTCTGTCCACTTTAGTCTTTCCACTATAGTCTCCACTTTATTCTGTCCACTACAGTCTTTCCAATTTAGTCTTTCCACTATTCTCTGTCCACTTTAGTCTTTCCACTATAGTCTCCACTTTATTCTGTTCACAACAGTCTTTCCACTATAGTCTTTCCACTACAGTCTGTCCACTTTAGTCTTTCCACTTTAGTTTTTCCACTTTAGTCTGTCCACGTCAGTCTTTCTACTATAGTATGTCCACTTTAGTCTTTCCACTTTAGTCTCTCCACTATAGTCTCCACTTTATTCTGTCCACTACAGTCTTCCCACTATAGTCTTTCCACTATAGTCTGTCCACTTTAGTCTTTCCACTATTCTCTGTCCACTTTAGTCTTTCCACTATACTCTCCACTTTATTCTGTCCTCTACAGTCTTTCCACTATAGTCTTTCCACTATAGTCTGTCCACTTTAGTCTTTCCACTATAGTCTCCAATTTATTCTGTCCACTACAGTCTTTCCACTATAGTCTTTCCACTATAGTCTGTCCACTTTAGTCTTCCACTTTAATCTTTCCACTTTAGTCTGTCCACTTTAGTTTTTCCACTATAGTTTGTCCACTTTAGTCTTTCCACTTTAGTCTTTCCACTTTAGTCTTTCCACTTTATTCTGTCCACTTCAGTGTGTACACTTTAGTCTGTCCACTGAGTCTTTCCACTTCAGTCTTTCCACTACAGTCTTTCCACTATAGTCTTTCCACTATAGTCTGTCCAATTTAGTCTTTCCACTTTAGTCTTTCCACTATAGTCTTTCCACTATAGTCCGTCCACTTTAGTCTTTCCACTTTAGTCTGTCCACTTTAGTCCTTCCACTATAGACTGTCCAATTTTGTCTTTCCACTATTATCTGTCCACTTTAGTCTTTCCACTTTAGTCTTTCCACTATAGTCTCCACTTTATTCTGTCCACTACAGTCTTTCCACTATAGTCTTTCCACTATAGTCTGTCCACTTTAATCTTTCCACTTTAGTCTTTCCACCACAGTCTTTCCACTATAGTCTTCCCACTATAGTCTGTCCACTTTCGTCTTTCCACTATTCTCTGTCCACTTTAGTCTTTCCACTATACTCTCCACTTTATTCTGTCCCTTACAGTGTTTCCACTATAGTCTTTCCAATATAGTCTGTCCACTTTAGTCTTTCCACTTTAGTCTTTCCACTTTCTTCTGTCCACTTCAGTGTGTACACTTTAGTCTGTCCACTGAGTCTTTCCACTTCAGTCTTTCCACTATAGTCTCCACTTTATTCTGTCCACTACAGTCTTTCCACTATAGTCTTTCCACTATAGTCTGTCCACTTTAGTCTTTCCACTTTAGTCTTTCCACTTTAGTCTGTTCACTTTAGTCTTTCCACTATAGTCTCTCCACTTTAGTCTGTCCACTTTAGTCTTTCCACTATAGTCTGTCCACTTTAGTCTTTCCACTATAGTCTGTCCACTTTAGTCTTTCCAATTTTAGTCTTTCCACTTTAGTCTTTCCACTATAGTCTCCACTTTAATCTTTCCACTACAGTCTTTCCACTATAGTCTTTCCACTATAGTCTGACCACTTTAGTCTGTCCACTTTAGTCTTTCCACTTTAGTCTTTCCAATTTAGTCTGTCCACTTTAGTCTTTCCACTATAGTCTGTCCACTTTAGTCTGTCCACTTTAGTCTTTCCACTATAGTCTGTCCACTTTAGTCTTTCCACTTTAGTCTTTCCACTACAGTCTTTCCACTATAGTCTTTCCACTATAGTCTGTCCACTTTATTCTTTCCACTATTCTCTGTCCACTTTAGTCTTTCCACTATACTCTCCACTTTATTCTGTCAACTACAGTCTTTCCACTATAGTCTTTTCAATATAGTCTGTCCACTTTAGTTTTTCCACTTTAGTCTTTCCACTTTAGTCTGTCCACTATAGTCTTTCCACTATAGTCTGTCCACTTTAGTCTTTCCACTATTCTCTGTCCACTTTAGTCTTTCCACTATAGTCTCCACTTTATTCTGTCCACTACAGTCTTTCCACTATAGTCTTTCCACTATAGTCTCTCCACTTTAGTCTTTCCACTTTAATCTTTCCACTATAGTCTGTCCACTTTAGTCTTTCCACTATAGTCTGTCCACTTTAGTCTTTCCACTTTATTCTGTCCACTTCAGTGTGTACACTTTAGTCTGTCCACTGAGTCTTTCCACTTCAGTGTTTCCACTACAGTCTGTCCACTTTAGTCTTTCCGCTTTAGTCCGTCCACTTAGTCTTTCCACTTCAGTCTTTCCACTAGAGTCTGTCTACTTTCGTCTTTCCACTTTAGTCCGTCCACTTTAGTCTGTCCACTTTAGTCTTTCCACTTTAGTCATTTCCACTATCTTCTGTCGACTTTAGTCTTTCCACTTTAGTCTGTCCACTTTAGTCTGTCCACTATAGTCTGTCCACTTTAGTCTTTCCACTATAGTCTGTCCACTATAGTCTTTCCACTTTAGTCTTTCCACATTAGTCTTTCCACTATAGCCTCAACTTTATTCTGTCCACTACAGTCTTTCCACTATAGTCTTTCCACTATAGTTTGTCCACTTTAGTCTGTCCACTTTAGTCTTTCCACTTTAGTCATTTCCACTATAGTCTGTCCACTTTAGTCTTTCCACTTAGTCTTTCCACTTTAGTCTTTCCACTTTCGTTTTTCCACTTTAGTCTGTCCACTTTAGTCTGTCCACTTCAGTCTTTCCACTATAGTCTGCCCACTTTAGTCTTTCCACTTTAGTCTTTCCACTATAGTCTCCACTTTATTCTGTCCACTACAGTCTTTCCACTATAGTCTTTCCACTATAGTCTGTCCACTTTAGTCTTTCCAATATTCTCTGTCCACTTTAGTCTTTCCATTATAGTCTCCACTTTATTCTGTCCACTACAGTCTTTCCACTGTAGTCTTTCCACTATAGTCTGTCCACTTTAGTCTTTTCACTTTAGTCTTTCCACTATAGTCTCCACTTTATTCTGTCCACTACAGTCTTTCCACTTTAGTCTGTCCACTTTAGTCTTTCCACTTTAGTCTTTCCACTATAGTCTCCACTTTATTCTGTCCACTACAGTCTTTCCACTTTAGTCTGTCCACTTTAGTCTTTCCACTTTAGTCTGTCCACTTTAGTCTTTCCATTATAGTCTGTCCACTTTAGTCTTTCCACTTTAGTCTTTCCACTTTATTCTGTCCACTTCAGTGTGTACACTTTAGTCTTTCCAACGAGTCTTTCCACTTCAGTCTTTCCACTATAGCCTGTCCACTTTAGTCTTTCCACTTTAGTCTGTCCACTTTAGTCTTTCCATTTTAGTCTGTCCACTTTAGTCTTTCCATTATAGTCTGTCCACTTTAGTCTTTCCACTTTAGTCTTTCCACTTTATTCTGTCCACTTCAGTGTGTACACTTTAGTCTTTCCAACGAGTCTTTCCACTTCAGTCTTTCCACTATAGCCTGTCCACTTTAGTCTTTCCACTTTAGTCTTTCCACTATAGTCTGTCCACTTTAGTCTTTCCGCTTTAATCCGTCCACTTAGTCTTTCCACTTCAGTCTTTCCACTAGAGTCTGTCCACTTTCGTCTTTCCACTTTAGTCTGTCCACTTTAGTCTGTCCACTTTAGTCTTTCCACTTTAGTCATTTCCACTATCTTCTGTCGACTTTAGTCTTTCCACTTTAGTCTTTCCACTTTAGTCTGTCCACTTTAGTCTGTCCACTATAGTCTGTCCACTTTAGTCTTTCCACTATAGTCTGTCCACTATAGTCTTTCCACTTTAGTCTTTCCACTTTAGTCTTTCCACTATAGCCTCCACTTTATTCTGTCCACTACAGTCTTTCCACTATAGTCTTTCCACTATAGTCTGTCCACTTTAGTCTGTCCACTTTAGTCTTTCCACTTTAGTCATTTCCACTGTAGTCTGTCCACTTTAGTCTTTCCACTTAGTCTTTCCACTTTAGTCTTTCCACTTTCGTTTTTCCACTTTAGTCTCTCCACTTCAGTCTTTCCACTATAGTCTGCCCACTTTAGTCTTTCCACTTTAGTCTTTCCACTATAGTCTCCACTTTATTCTGTCCACTACAGTCTTTCCACTATAGTCTTTCCACTATAGTCTGTCCACTTTAGTCTTTCCAATATTCTCTGTCCACTTTAGTCTTTCCATTATAGTCTCCACTTTATTCTGTCCACTACAGTCTTTCCACTGTAGTCTTTCCACTATAGTCTGTCCACTTTAGTCTTTCCACTTTAGTCTTTCCACTATAGTCTCCACTTTATTTTGTATTCTCTGTCCACTTTAGTCTTTCCACTTTAGTCTTTCCACTATAGTCTCCACTTTATTCTGTCCACTACAGTCTTTCCACTATAGTCTGTCCACTTTAGTCTTTCCACTTTAGTCTTTCAACTTTAGTCTGTCCACTTTATTCTGTCCTCTTTAGTCTTTCCACTTTAGTCATTTCCACTATCTTCTGTCGACTTTAGTCTTTCCACTTTAGTCTTTCCACTTTAGTCTGTCCACTTTAGTCTTTCCACTATTCTCTGTCCACTTTAGTCTTTCCACTTTAGTCTTTCCACTATAGTCTCCACTTTATTCTGTCCACTACAGTCTTTCCACTATCGTCTTTCCACTATAGTCTTTCCACTTTAATCTTTCCACTTTGATCTGTCCACTTTAGTCTTTCCATTATAGTCTGTCCACTTTAGTCTTTCCACTTTAGTCTTTCCACTTTATTCTGTCCACTTCAGTGTGTACACTTTAGTCTGTTCAACGAGTCTTTCCACTTCAGTCTTTCCACTATAGCCTGTCCACTTTAGTCTTTCCACTATAGTCTCCACTTTATTCTGTCCACTACAGTCTTTCCACTTTAGTCTTTCCAATACTCTCTTTCCACTTTAGTCTTTCCACTATAGTCTCCACCTTATTCTGCCCACTACAGTCTTTCCAATATTGTCTTTCCACTATAGTCTGTCCACTTTAGTCTTTCCACTATTCTATGTCCACTTTAGTCTTTCCACTATAGTCTCCACTTTATTCTGTCCACTTTATTCTTTCCACTATTCTATGTCCACTTTAGTCTTTCCACTTTAGTCTTTCCACTTTATTCTGTCCACTTCAGTGTGTACACTTTAGTCTGTCCACTGAGTCTTTCCACTTCAGTCTTTCCACTATAGTCTGTCCACTTTAGTCTTTCTACTTTTGTCTTTCCACTTTAGTCTGTCCAGTTTAGTCTTTCCACTATAGTCTCCACTTTATTCTGTCCACTACAGTCTTTCCACTTCAGTCTTTCTGCTATAGTCTGTCCACTTTAGTCTTTCCACTTTAGTCTCTCCACTATAGTCTCCACTTTATTCTGTCCACTACAGTCTTTCCAATTTAGTCTTTCCACTATTCTCTGTCCAGTTTAGTCTTTCCACTACAGTCTCCACTTTATTCTGTCCACTACAGTCTTTCCACTTCAGTCTTTCTGCTATAGTCTGTCCACTTTAGTCTTTCCACTTTAGTCTCTCCACTATAGTCTCCACTTTATTCTGTCCACTACAGTCTTCCCACTATAGTCTTTCCACTATAGTCTGTCCACTTTAGTCTTTCCACTATTCTCTGTCCACTTTAGTCTTTCCACTATACTCTCCACTTTATTCTGTCCACTACAGTCTTCAACTATAGTCTTTCCACTATAGTCTTTCCACTATAGTCTTTCCACTATAGTCTGTCCACTTTAGTCTTTCCACTTTAGTTTTTCCACTTTAGTCTGTCCACTTCAGTCTTTCCACTATAGTCTGTCCACTTTAGTCTTTCCACTATTCTCTGTCCACTTTAGTCTTTCCACTATACTCTCCACTTTATTCTGTCCACTACAGTCTTCCACTATAGTCTTTCCACTATAGTCTGTCCACTTTAGTCTTTCCACTTTAGTCTTTCCAGTTTAGTCTGTCCACTTTAGTCTTTCCACTGTAGTCTGTCCACTTTAGTCTTTCCACTATTCTCTGTCCAATTTAGTCTGTCCACTTTAGTCTTTCCACTATTCTCTGTCCACTTTAGTCTTTCCACTATACTCTCCACTTTATTCTGTCCACTACAGTCTTCCACTATAGTCTTTCCACTATAGTCTGTCCACTTTAGTCTTTCCACTTTAGTCTTTCCAGTTTGGTCTGTCCACTTTAGTCTTTCCACTGTAGTCTGTCTACTTTAGTCTTTCCACTATTCTCTGTCCACTTTAGTCTGTCCACTTTAGTCTTTCCACTATAGTCTGTCCACTTTAGTCTTTCCACTATAGTCTGTCGACTTTAGTCTTTCCACTATAGTCTCCACTTTATTCTGTCCACTACAGTCTTTCCACTATGGTCTTTCCACTATAGTCTGTCCACTTTAGTCTTTCCACTTTAATCTTTCCACTTTAGTCTGTCCACTTTAGTCTTTCCATTATAGTCTGTCCACTTTAGTCTTTCCACTTTAGTCTTTCCACTTTATTCTGTCCACTTCAGTGTGTACACTTTAGTCTGTCCACTGAGTCTTTCCACTATAGTCTGTCCTCTTTAGTCTTTCCGCTTTAGTCTGTCCACTTAGTCTTTCCACTATAGTCTGTCCACTTTAGTCTTTCCACTTTATTCTTTCCACTATTCTCTGTCCACTTTAGTCTTTCCACTTTAGTCTTTCCACTATAGTCTCCACTTTATTCTGTCCACTACAGTCTTTCCACTATAGTCTTTCCACTATAGTCTGTCCACTTTAGTCTTTCCACTTTATTCTTTCCACTATTCTCTGTCCACTTTAGTCTTTCCTCTTTAGTCTTTCCACTTTATTCTGTCCACTTCGTTGTGTACACTCGAGTCTGTCCACTTTAGTCTTTCCACTTTAGTCTGTCCACTTTAGTCTTTCCACTATAGTCTGTCCACTCTAGTCTTTCCACTATGGTCTGTCCACTTTAGTCTTTCCACTACAGTCTTTCCACTATAGTCTGTCCACTTTAGTCTTTCCACTGTTCTCTGTCCACTCTAGTCTTTCCACTTTAGTCTTTCCACTATAGTCTCCACTTTATTCTGTCCACTACAGTCATTCCACTATAGTCTTTCCACTATAGTCTGTCCACTTTAGTCTTTCCACTTTAGTCTTTCCACTTTAGTCTTTCCACTTTAGTCTGTCCACTTTAGTCCTTCCACTATAGACTGTCCAATTTAGTCTTTCCACTATTCTCTGTCCACTTTAGTCTTTCCTCTTTAGTCTTTCCACTTTATTCTGTCCACTTCGTTGTGTACACTCGAGTCTGTCCACTTTAGTCTTTCCACTTTAGTCTGTCCACTTTAGTCTTTCCACTACAGTCTTTCCACTATAGTCTGTCCACTTTATTCTGCCCACTACAGTCTTTCCAATATTGTCTTTCCACTATAGTCTGTCCACTTTAGTCTTTCCACCATTCTCTGTCCACTTTAGTCTTTCCACTTCCACTTTACCGGTAGCTCACAGTCTCATTGAGAAGTCTCTACCCTTTTCATATATACATAATCGTGGCGCTAATGTTTCCAACCTTGATCATTTGATTGTTTCTGAAACAAGTCTCATTGACGGTATTGTTGAGGTTGATGAGGAGAAAATTGAGGACGACCATCTGCCTCTGTCTTTCTGTTTGGTTGTCCCTGTTGCTCGAATCAGTTGTCCAAATCCCAAGAAGGCTTGGATCCAAAAGCGTAACCGGAATTGTATAGATACTGTGCTCTACATTTCTACATTAACTAATCTTCTCTCGCTTTTAAAAGTTCCTTTTCACCTTCTTCAGACTGGTATAGCAGCTACTACTTCGTCCGTTGATATTAATTGTTATTATAGCGAGCTTGTCCATTGCTTGAAATTGGCAGCTGATATTGCTGTACCGACTGAGAGAATTCGAGTTGGTACAAGGAAACCTATTTGGAAAGTCAGTCCTGAAGTTAAGAAGGCAAAAAACACGGCAAAATTTTGGCTAAAAATTTGGATTGCTTGTGGACGCCCAGAGAATGGTACTGTTTTTAATCTAAAAGCTAAAACTTAGCGTGAATACAAATCTTCACTTAAAAATGCTCGTTTGAATGGCTTAGATGCTCCCAGTGACAAAAAAGCGTGGCAAAAGGTCCTTCGTACAGATAAAGGTTCAGCTGTACCTCCTTCCGCGCTAACTATGGCTGACTGGACCAACCACTACCGTGGTCTATTCAGTGGTTGCAAAAACCAGATTCAGCAGCACTTTGAAAATTTACTTCATAAATACCTACCAAGGAAAATATTTCAACCTTCTGTTCTTCCCGTTACTTGTTCTTCCATCGAAATTGCTTTCCGAAAATTAAGAAGAACTGGTTCTACAGATTCTGATGGCCTTAGTGCCGATTTTTTCAAAATTGAGTGTCCAGCTTTAACACAACACCTTCAGCTGCTATTTCAAATTTGTTTATGCCAGGGTTTGGTTCCGAATAGTTTCCTCATGGGTACTATGACATCGGTGATTAAACGAGGGAAAGACGCGGACCTTTGCAAAAGCTATCGGCCAATTACAGTTTCTTGTACCATAAGCAAAATCCTGGAATACGTCCTTCTTCCAGAACTAGTTGAAAAATGTAGCTTTGGTTCAATGCAGTTTGGATTCCGTTCGAGCGCCAGTTGTGCGCACGCTCATCACATATTGACAAAAATGATGAAACAGGCTACCCGCGACAAGTCTTCTATACATATATGTTCTATAGATATAGCTGGTGCTTTTGACAATATAACGCATTCTCAGGCCCTATTTTCTCTCATTACTTCTGGCGTGAATCTCATTCTGTCGTCTATCTGTTAAAATTTTGGTATGGTCATTCTTCAGTAAGGTTCAAATGGCAAGGTAGCTTGTCAGAGATTATTTCTGTCCGGACTGGTGTTCGCCAAGGGGGAGTCTTATCTCCCTACATCTTCAAATCGGCCATATCTTCTTGTCTCGATTCTTTGCTTCCTGCTTACTTCTATAAAGACTATGCCTTCAGCTACATAGCCTACGCGGACGACTTGCTCTTAGTAAGCCGTAGCCGATCCACACTCACAAAAAATGTAAGTAAGCTGTCGTCAGAACTTCTGAAAATTGGCCTTGAAGTTAACCTTTCAAAATGTGAGTACCTGCATTTCAACCCTTCGTCAAATTGTTCGAGTGCATCTAAAGCTTCTATATCTCTTGGATCGGTCATCGTCAAATCAACAGACTCTCTACGGTGGCTCGGCATAACATTCAAATCTTCATTGTCAAAATTTTGCTCATCGGTTGTTCAAGAAGTTTATAAGTCGATCCGTAGCGCCTATGGGCGCATCGTCCCCAACCAGGGGCGCTATAATCGTAAAGCTTTGGGAAATTTGTACAGCACCTTCTGCGCCCCTTCTATTCTATTTCGTTCTGGCGTCACTCATGTTCTGCGAAAGAAGGAGATTAAAAAGATGAGATCATGTTATTTTAAATATGCAAAGCACCTGCTCCACTTGTCGAAATTATGTCATAACCATACATTGACGGAGAAATTCAAAATTCAAGATGCAAGTGTTACCCTTTTGGATGTTTCGTCATCACTTTCAAAACTCATGGACAACAAGGCCCAACCAGCACACGATGTCGTCCACTGCTTCCTGACCGAAGATTAAAAATTAAGTGTCTTTTTCTGTGTGTATATATGTGTTTTGTTTATTTTCTTTACTTTCGTCATTTACTCCGCCTTTTCAAAATGGCGGGTCATAAATAAATTACTTACTTACTTACTTACTTTAGTCTTTCCACTATAGTCTCCACTTTATTCTGCCCACTACAGTCTTTCCAATATTGTCTTTCCACTATAGTCTGTCCACTTTAGTCTTTCCACTATTCTCTGTCCACTTTAGTCTTTCCACTATAGTCTCCACTTTATTCTTTCCACTATTCTATGTCCACTTTAGTCTTTCCACTTTAGTCTTTCCACTTTATTCTGTCCACTTCAGTGTGTACACTTTAGTCTGTCCACTGAGTCTTTCCACTTCAGTCTTTCCACTATAGTCTGTCCACTTTAGTCTTTCTACTTTTGTCTTTCCACTATAGTCTGTCCAGTTTAGTCTTTCCACTATAGTCTCCACTTTATTCTGTCCACTACAGTCTTTCCACTTCAGTCTTTCTGCTATAGTCTGTCCACTTTAGTCTTTCCACTTTAGTCTCTCCACTATAGTCTCCACTTTATTCTGTCCACTACAGTCTTTCCAATTTAGTCTTTCCACTATTCTCTGTCCAGTTTAGTCTTTCCACTATAGTCTCCACTTTATTCTGTCCACTACAGTCTTTCCACTTCAGTCTTTCTGCTATAGTCTGTCCACTTTAGTCTTTCCACTTTAGTCTCTCCACTATAGTCTCCACTTTATTCTGTCCACTACAGTCTTCCCACTATAGTCTTTCCACTATAGTCTGTCCACTTTAGTCTTTCCACTATTCTCTGTCCACTTTAGTCTTTCCACTATACTCTCCACTTTATTCTGTCCACTACAGTCTTCAACTATAGTCTTTCCACTATAGTCTTTCCACTATAGTCTTTCCACTATAGTCTGTCCACTTTAGTCTTTCCAGTTTAGTTTTTCCACTTTAGTCTGTCCACTTCAGTCTTTCCACTATAGTCTGTCCACTTTAGTCTTTCCACTATTCTCTGTCCACTTTAGTCTTTTCACTATACTCTCCACTTTATTCTGTCCACTACAGTCTTCCACTATAGTCTTTCCACTATAGTCTGTCCACTTTAGTCTTTCCAGTTTATTCTGTCCACTTTAGTCTTTCCACTGTAGTCTGTCCACTTTAGTCTTTCCACTATTCTCTGTCCAATTTAGTCTGTCCACTTTAGTCTTTCAACTATTCTCTGTCCACTTTAGTCTTTCCACTATACTCTCCACTTTATTCTGTCCACTACAGTCTTCCACTATAGTCTTTCCACTATAGTCTGTCCACTTTAGTCTTTCCACTTTAGTCTTTCCAGTTTGGTCTGTCCACTTTAGTCTTTCCACTGTAGTCTGTCCACTTTAGTCTTTCCACTATTCTCTGTCCACTTTGGTCTGTCCACTTTAGTCTTTCCACTATAGTCTGTCCACTTTAGTCTTTCCACTATAGTCTGTCGACTTTAGTCTTTCCACTATAGTCTCCACTTTATTCTGTCCACTACAGTCTTTCCACTATGGTCTTTCCACTATAGTCTGTCCACTTTAGTCTTTCCACTTTAATCTTTCCACTTTAGTCTGTCCACTTTAGTCTTTCCACTATAGTCTGTCCACTTTAGTCTTTCCACTTTAGTCTTTCCACTTTATTCTGTCCACTTCAGTGTGTACACTTTAGTCTGTCCACTGAGTCTTTCCACTATAGTCTGTCCTCTTTAGTCTTTCCGCTTTAGTCTGTCCACTTAGTCTTTCCACTATAGTCTGTCCACTTTAGTCTTTCCACTTTATTCTTTCCACTATTCTCTGTCCACTTTAGTCTTTCCACTATAGTCTCCACTTTATTCTGTCCACTACAGTCTTTCCACTATAGTCTTTCCACTATAGTCTGTCCACTTTAGTCTTTCCACTTTATTCTTTCCACTATTCTCTGTCCACTTTAGTCTTTCCTCTTTAGTCTTTCCACTTTATTCTGTCCACTTCGTTGTGTACACTCGAGTCTGTCCACTTTAGTCTTTCCACTTTAGTCTGTCCACTTTAGTCTTTCCACTATAGTCTGTCCACTCTAGTCTTTCCACTATAGTCTGTCCACTTTAGTCTTTCCACTACAGTCTTTCCACTATAGTCTGTCCACTTTAGTCTTTCCACTGTTCTCTGTCCACTTTAGTCTTTCCACTTTAGTCTTTCCACTATAGTCTCCACTTTATTCTGTCCACTACAGTCATTCCACTATAGTCTTTCCACTATAGTCTGTCCACTTTAGTCTTTCCACTTTAGTCTTTCCACTTTAGTCTTTCCACTTTAGTCTGTCCACTTTAGTCCTTCCACTATAGACTGTCCAATTTAGTCTTTCCACTATTCTCTGTCCACTTTAGTCTTTCCTCTTTAGTCTTTCCACTTTATTCTGTCCACTTCGTTGTGTACACTCGAGTCTGTCCACTTTAGTCTTTCCACTTTAGTCTGTCCACTTTAGTCTTTCCACTAAAGTCTTTCCACTATAGTCTGTCAACTTTAGTCTTTCCACTGTTCTCTGTCCACTTTAGTCTTTCCACTTTAGTCTTTCCACTATAGTCTCCACTTTATTCTGTCCACTACAGTCATTCCACTATAGTCTTTCCACTATAGTCTGTCCACTTTAGTCTTTCCACTTTAGTCTTTCCACTTTAGTCTTTCCACTTTAGTCTGTCCACTTTAGTCCTTCCACTATAGACTGTCCAATTTAGTCTTTCCACTACTCTCTGTCAACTTTAGTCTGTCCACTTTAGTCTTTCCACTATTCTCTGTCCACTTTAGTCTTTTCACTATACTCTCCACTTTATTCTGTCCACTACAGTCTTCCACTATAGTCTTTCCACTATAGTCTGTCCACTTTAGTCTTTCCACTTTAGTCTTTCCAGTTTAGTCTGTCCACTTTAGTCTTTCCACTGTAGTCTGTCCACTTTAGTCTTTCCACTATTCTCTGTCCAATTTAGTCTGTCCACTTTAGTCTTTCAACTATTCTCTGTCCACTTTAGTCTTTCCACTATACTCTCCACTTTATTCTGTCCACTACAGTCTTCCACTATAGTCTTTCCACTATAGTCTGTCCACTTTAGTCTTTCCACTTTAGTCTTTCCAGTTTGGTCTGTCCACTTTAGTCTTTCCACTGTAGTCTGTCCACTTTAGTCTTTCCACTATTCTCTGTCCACTTTAGTCTGTCCACTTTAGTCTTTCCACTATAGTCTGTCCACTTTAGTCTTTCCACTATAGTCTGTCGACTTTAGTCTTTCCACTATAGTCTCCACTTTATTCTGTCCACTACAGTCTTTCCACTATGGTCTTTCCACTATAGTCTGTCCACTTTAGTCTTTCCACTTTAATCTTTCCACTTTAGTCTGTCCACTTTAGTCTTTCCACTATAGTCTGTCCACTTTAGTCTTTCCACTTTAGTCTTTCCACTTTATTCTGTCCACTTCAGTGTGTACACTTTAGTCTGTCCACTGAGTCTTTCCACTATAGTCTGTCCTCTTTAGTCTTTCCGCTTTAGTCTGTCCACTTAGTCTTTCCACTATAGTCTGTCCACTTTAGTCTTTCCACTTTATTCTTTCCACTATTCTCTGTCCACTTTAGTCTTTCCACTATAGTCTCCACTTTATTCTGTCCACTACAGTCTTTCCACTATAGTCTTTCCACTATAGTCTGTCCACTTTAGTCTTTCCACTTTATTCTTTCCACTATTCTCTGTCCACTTTAGTCTTTCCTCTTTAGTCTTTCCACTTTATTCTGTCCACTTCGTTGTGTACACTCGAGTCTGTCCACTTTAGTCTTTCCACTTTAGTCTGTCCACTTTAGTCTTTCCACTATAGTCTGTCCACTCTAGTCTTTCCACAATAGTCTGTCCACTTTAGTCTTTCCACTACAGTCTTTCCACTATAGTCTGTCCACTTTAGTCTTTCCACTGTTCTCTGTCCACTTTAGTCTTTCCACTTTAGTCTTTCCACTATAGTCTCCACTTTATTCTGTCCACTACAGTCATTCCACTATAGTCTTTCCACTATAGTCTGTCCACTTTAGTCTTTCCACTTTAGTCTTTCCACTTTAGTCTTTCCACTTTAGTCTGTCCACTTTAGTCCTTCCACTATAGACTGTCCAATTTAGTCTTTCCACTATTCTCTGTCCACTTTAGTCTTTCCTCTTTAGTCTTTCCACTTTATTCTGTCCACTTCGTTGTGTACACTCGAGTCTGTCCACTTTAGTCTTTCCACTTTAGTCTGTCCACTTTAGTCTTTCCACTACAGTCTTTCCACTATAGTCTGTCAACTTTAGTCTTTCCACTGTTCTCTGTCCACTTTAGTCTTTCCACTTTAGTCTTTCCACTATAGTCTCCAATTTATTCTGTCCACTACAGTCATTCCACTATAGTCTTTCCACTATAGTCTGTCCACTTTAGTCTTTCCACTTTAGTCTTTCCACTTTAGTCTTTCCACTTTAGTCTGTCCACTTTAGTCCTTCCACTATAGACTGTCCAATTTAGTCTTTCCACTACTCTCTGTCAACTTTAGTCTTTCCACTTTAGTCTTCCCACTATAGTCTCCACTTTATTCTGTCCACTACAGTCTTTCCACTATAGTCTGTCCACTTTAGTATTTCCACTTTAGTCTTTCCACTTTATTCTGTCCACTTTAGTGTGTACACTTTAGTCTGTCCACTGAGTCTTTCCACTTCAGTCTTTCCACTATAGTCTGTCCTCTTTAGTCTTTCCGCTTTAGTCTGTCCACTTAGTCTTTCCACTATAGTCTGTCCACTTTAATCTTTCCACTTTAGTCTGTCCACTTTAGTCTTTCCACTATAGTCTGTCCACTTTAGTCTTTCCACTACAGTCTTTCCACTATAGTCTGTCCACTTTAGTCTTTCCACTGTTCTCTGTCCACTTTAGTCTTTCCACTTTAGTCTTTCCACTATAGTCTCCACTTTATTCTGTCCACTACAGTCATTCCACTATAGTCTTTCCACTATAGTCTGTCCACTTTAGTCTTTCCACTTTAGTCTTTCCACTTTAGTCTTTCCACTTTAGTCTGTCCACTTTAGTCCTTCCACTATAGACTGTCCAATTTAGTCTTTCCACTATTCTCTGTCCACTTTAGTCTTTCCTCTTTAGTCTTTCCACTTTATTCTGTCCACTTCGTTGTGTACACTCGAGTCTGTCCACTTTAGTCTTTCCACTTTAGTCTGTCCACTTTAGTCTTTCCACTAAAGTCTTTCCACTATAGTCTGTCAACTTTAGTCTTTCCACTGTTCTCTGTCCACTTTAGTCTTTCCACTTTAGTCTTTCCACTATAGTCTCCACTTTATTCTGTCCACTACAGTCATTCCACTATAGTCTTTCCACTATAGTCTGTCCACTTTAGTCTTTCCACTTTAGTCTTTCCACTTTAGTCTTTCCACTTTAGTCTGTCCACTTTAGTCCTTCCACTATAGACTGTCCAATTTAGTCTTTCCACTACTCTCTGTCAACTTTAGTCTGTCCACTTTAGTCTTTCCACTATTCTCTGTCCACTTTAGTCTTTTCACTATACTCTCCACTTTATTCTGTCCACTACAGTCTTCCACTATAGTCTTTCCACTATAGTCTGTCCACTTTAGTCTTTCCACTTTAGTCTTTCCAGTTTAGTCTGTCCCCTTTAGTCTTTCCACTGTAGTCTGTCCACTTTAGTCTTTCCACTATTCTCTGTCCAATTTAGTCTGTCCACTTTAGTCTTTCAACTATTCTCTGTCCACTTTAGTCTTTCCACTATACTCTCCACTTTATTCTGTCCACTACAGTCTTCCACTATAGTCTTTCCACTATAGTCTGTCCACTTTAGTCTTTCCACTTTAGTCTTTCCAGTTTGGTCTGTCCACTTTAGTCTTTCCACTGTAGTCTGTCCACTTTAGTCTTTCCACTATTCTCTGTCCACTTTAGTCTGTCCACTTTAGTCTTTCCACTATAGTCTGTCCACTTTAGTCTTTCCACTATAGTCTGTCGACTTTAGGCTTTCCACTATAGTCTCCACTTTATTCTGTCCACTACAGTCTTTCCACTATGGTCTTTCCACTATAGTCTGTCCACTTTAGTCTTTCCACTTTAATCTTTCCACTTTAGTCTGTCCACTTTAGTCTTTCCACTATAGTCTGTCCACTTTAGTCTTTCCACTTTAGTCTTTCCACTTTATTCTGTCCACTTCAGTGTGTACACTTTAGTCTGTCCACTGAGTCTTTCCACTATAGTCTGTCCTCTTTAGTCTTTCCGCTTTAGTCTGTCCACTTAGTCTTTCCACTATAGTCTGTCCACTTTAGTCTTTCCACTTTATTCTTTCCACTATTCTCTGTCCACTTTAGTCTTTCCACTATAGTCTCCACTTTATTCTGTCCACTACAGTCTTTCCACTATAGTCTTTCCACTATAGTCTGTCCACTTTAGTCTTTCCACTTTATTCTTTCCACTATTCTCTGTCCACTTTAGTCTTTCCTCTTTAGTCTTTCCACTTTATTCTGTCCACTTCGTTGTGTACACTCGAGTCTGTCCACTTTAGTCTTTCCACTTTAGTCTGTCCACTTTAGTCTTTCCACTATAGTCTGTCCACTCTAGTCTTTCCACAATAGTCTGTCCACTTTAGTCTTTCCACTACAGTCTTTCCACTATAGTCTGTCCACTTTAGTCTTTCCACTGTTCTCTGTCCACTTTAGTCTTTCCACTTTAGTCTTTCCACTATAGTCTCCACTTTATTCTGTCCACTACAGTCATTCCACTATAGTCTTTCCACTATAGTCTGTCCACTTTAGTCTTTCCACTTTAGTCTTTCCACTTTAGTCTTTCCACTTTAGTCTGTCCACTTTAGTCCTTCCACTATAGACTGTCCAATTTAGTCTTTCCACTATTCTCTGTCCACTTTAGTCTTTCCTCTTTAGTCTTTCCACTTTATTCTGTCCACTTCGTTGTGTACACTCGAGTCTGTCCACTTTAGTCTTTCCACTTTAGTCTGTCCACTTTAGTCTTTCCACTACAGTCTTTCCACTATAGTCTGTCAACTTTAGTCTTTCCACTGTTCTCTGTCCACTTTAGTCTTTCCACTTTAGTCTTTCCACTATAGTCTCCACTTTATTCTGTCCACTACAGTCATTCCACTATAGTCTTTCCACTATAGTCTGTCCACTTTAGTCTTTCCACTTTAGTCTTTCCACTTTAGTCTTTCCACTTTAGTCTGTCCACTTTAGTCCTTCCACTATAGACTGTCCAATTTAGTCTTTCCACTACTCTCTGTCAACTTTAGTCTTTCCACTTTAGTCTTCCCACTATAGTCTCCACTTTATTCTGTCCACTACAGTCTTTCCACTATAGTCTGTCCACTTTAGTATTTCCACTTTAGTCTTTCCACTTTATTCTGTCCACTTCAGTGTGTACACTTTAGTCTGTCCACTGAGTCTTTCCACTTCAGTCTTTCCACTATAGTCTGTCCTCTTTAGTCTTTCCGCTTTAGTCTGTCCACTTAGTCTTTCCACTATAGTCTGTCCACTTTAATCTTTCCACTTTAGTCTGTCCACTTTAGTCTTTCCACTATAGTCTGTCCACTTTAGTCTTTCCACTTTAGTCTTTCCACTTTATTGTGTCCACTTCAGTGTGTACACTTTAGTCTGTCCACTTCAGTGTGTACACTTTAGTCTGTCCACTGAGTCTTTCCACTTTAGTCTTTCCACTATAGTCTCCACTTTATTCTGTCCACTACAGTCTTTCCACTATAGTCTTTCCACTATAGTCTCTCCTCTTTCGTCTTTCCACTTTATTCTTTCCACTATTCTCTGTCCACTTTAGCCTTTCCACTTCATTCTGTCCACTTCATTGTGTACATTCGAGTCTGTCCACTTTAGTCTTTCCACTTTAGTCTTTCCACTATAGTCTGTCCACTTTAGTCTTTCCACTATAGTCTGTCCACTTTAGTCTTTCCACTACAGTCTTTCCACTATAGTCTGTCCACTTTAGTCTTTCCACTGTTCTCTGTCCACTTTAGTCTTTCCACTATAGTCTCCACTTTATTCTGTCCACTACAGTCATTCCACTATAGTCTTTCCACTATAGTCTGTCCACTTTAGTCTTTCCACTTTAGTCTTTCCACTTTAGTCTGTCCACTTTAGTCCTTCCACTATAGACTGTCCAATTTAGTCTTCCCACTATTCTCTGTCCACTTTAGTCTTTCCACTTTAGTCTTTCCAGTATAGTCTGTCCACTATAGTCTGTCCACTTTAGTCTTTCCACTTTCGTTTTTCCACTATAGTCTGTCCACTTTAGTCTTTCCACTTTAGTCTTTCCACTTTAGTCTTTCCACTTTAGTCTGTCCACTTTAGTCCTTCCACTATAGACTGTCCAATTAAGTCTTTCCACTATTCTCTGTCCACTTTAGTCTTTCCATTGTAGTCTTTCCACTATAGTGTGTCCACTTTAGTCTTTCCACTTTAGTCTTTCCACTATAGTCTCCACTTTATTTTGTATTCTCTGTCCACTTTAGTCTTTCCACTTTAGTCTTTCCACTTTAGTCTGTCCACTTTAGTCCTTCCACTATAGACTGTCCAATTTAGTCTTTCCACTATTCTCTGTCCACTTTAGTCTTTCCACTTTAGTCATTCCACTATAGTCTTTCCACTATAGTCTGTCCACTTTAGTCTTTCCACTTTAGTCTTTCCACTTTAGTCTTTCCACTTTAGTCTGTCCACTTTAGTCCTTCCACTATAGACTGTCCAATTTAGTCTTTCCACTATTCTCTGTCCACTTTAGTCTTTCCACTGTAGTCTTTCCACTATAGTCTGTCCACCTTAGTCTTTCCACTTTAGTCTTTCCACTATAGTCTCCACTTTATTTTGTATTCTCTGTCCACTTTAGTCTTTCCACTTTAGTCTTTCCACTATAGTCTCCACTTTATTCTGTCCAATACAGTCTTTCCACTATAGTCTGTCCACTTTAGTCTTTCCACTTTAGTCTTTCAACTTTAGTCTGTCCGCTTTAGTCTGTCCACTTTAGTCTTTCCACTTTAGTCATTTCCACTATCTTCTGTCGACTTTAGTCTTTCCACTTTAGTCTTTCCACTTTAGTCTGTCCACTTTAGTCTTTCCACTATTCTCTGTCCACTTTAGTCTTTCCACTAGAGTCTCCACTTTATTCTGTCCACTACAGTCTTTCCACTATAGTCCGTCTTTCCACTATAGTCTGTCCACTATAGTCTGTCCACTTTAGTCTTTCCACTTTAGTTTTTCCACTTTAGTCTGTCCACTTCAGTCTTTCTACTATAGTATGTCCACTTTAGTTTTTCCCCTTTAGTCTCTCCACTATAGTCTCCACTTTATTCTGTCCACTACAGTCTTCCCACTATAGTCTTTCCACTATAGTCTGTCCACTTTAGTCTTTCCACTATTCTCTGTCCACTTTAGTCTTTCCACTATACTCTCCACTTTATTCTGTCCTCTATAGTCTTTCCACTATAGTCTTTCCACTATAGTCTGTCCACTTTAGTCTTTCCACTTTAGTCTTTCCACTTTAGTCTGTCCACTTTAGTCTTTCCACTATAGTCTGTCCACTTTAGTCTTGCCACTATTCTCTGTCCACTTTAGTCTTTCCACTTTAGTCTTTCTACTATAGTCTCCAATTTATTCTGTCCACTACAGTCTTTCCACTATAGTCTTTCCACTATAGTCTGTCCACTTTAGTCTTTCCACTTTAATCTTTCCACTTTAGTCTGTCCACTTTAGTTTTTCCACTATAGTATGTCCACTTCAGTCTTTCCACTTTAGTCTTTCCACTTTAGTCTTTCCACTTTATTCTGTCCACTTCAGTGTGTACACTTTAGTCTGTCCACTGAGTCTTTCCACTTCAGTCTTTCCACTACAGTCTTTCCACTATAGTCTTTCCACTATAGTCTGTCCACTTTAGTCTTTCCACTTTAGTCTTTCCACTATAGTCTTTCCACTATAGTCCGTCCACTTTAGTCTTTCCACTTTAGTCTGTCCACTTTAGTCCTTCCACTATCGACTGTCCAATTTAGTCTTTCCACTATTATCTGTCCACTTTAGTCTTTCCACTTTAGTCTTTCCACTATAGTCTCCACTTTCTTCTGTCCACTACAGTCTTTCCACTATAGTCTGTGAACTTTAGTCTTTCCTCTGTTCTCTGTCCACTTTAGTCTTTCCACTTTAGTCTTTCCACCACAGTCTTTCCACTATAGTCTCCACTTTATTCTGTCCACTACAGTCTTTCCGCTATAGTCTTTCCACTATAGTCTGTCCACTTGAGTCTTTCCACTTTAATCTTTCCACTATAGTCTGTCCACTTTACTCTTTCCACTATAGTCTGTCCACTTTAGTCTTTCCACTTTAGTCTTTCCACTTTATTCTGTCCACTTCAGTGTGTACACTTTAGTCTGTCCACTGAGTCTTTCCACTTTAGTCCGTCCACTTAGTCTTTCCACTTCAGTCTTTCCACTAGAGTCTGTCCACTTTCGTCTTTCCACTTTAGTCCGTCCACTTTAGTCTGTCCACTATTCTCTGTCCACTTTAGTCTTTCCACTAGAGTCTCCACTTTATTCTGTCCACTACAGTCTTTCCACTATAGTCCGTCTTTCCACTATAGTCTGTCCACTATAGTCTGTCCACTTTAGTCTTTCCACTTTAGTTTTTCCACTTTAGTCTGTCCACTTCAGTCTTTCTACTATAGTATGTCCACTTTAGTTTTTCCCCTTTAGTCTCTCCACTATAGTCTCCACTTTATTCTGTCCACTACAGTCTTCCCACTATAGTCTTTCCACTGTAGTCTGTCCACTTTAGTCTTTCCACTATTCTCTGTCCACTTTAGTCTTTCCACTATACTCTCCACTTTATTCTGTCCTCTATAGTCTTTCCACTATAGTCTTTCCACTATAGTCTGTCCACTTTAGTCTTTCCACTTTAGTCTTTCCACTTTAGTCTGTCCACTATAGTCTGTCCACTTTAGTCTTGCCACTATTCTCTGTCCACTTTAGTCTTTCCACTTTAGTCTTTCTACTATAGTCTCCAATTTATTCTGTCCACTACAGTCTTTCCACTATAGTCTTTCCACTATAGTCTGTCCACTTTAGTCTTTCCACTTTAATCTTTCCACTTTAGTCTGTCCACTTTAGTTTTTCCACTATAGTATGTCCACTTCAGTCTTTCCACTTTAGTCTTTCCACTTTAGTCTTTCCACTTTATTCTGTCCACTTCAGTGTGTACACTTTAGTCTGTCCACTGAGTCTTTCCACTTCAGTCTTTCCACTACAGTCTTTCCACTATAGTCTTTCCACTATAGTCTGTCCACTTTAGTCTTTCCACTTTAGTCTTTCCACTATAGTCTTTCCACTATAGTCCGTCCACTTTAGTCTTTCCACTTTAGTCTGTCCACTTTAGTCCTTCAACTATCGACTGTCCAATTTAGTCTTTCCACTATTATCTGTCCACTTTAGTCTTTCCACTTTAGTCTTTCCACTATAGTCTCCACTTTCTTCTGTCCACTACAGTCTTTCCACTATAGTCTGTGAACTTTAGTCTTTCCTCTGTTCTCTGTCCACTTTAGTCTTTCCACTTTAGTCTTTCCACCACAGTCTTTCCACTATAGTCTCCACTTTATTCTGTCCACTACAGTCTTTCCGCTATAGTCTTTCCACTATAGTCTGTCCACTTGAGTCTTTCCACTTTAATCTTTCCACTATAGTCTGTCCACTTTACTCTTTCCACTATAGTCTGTCCACTTTAGTCTTTCCACTTTAGTCTTTCCACTTTATTCTGTCCACTTCAGTGTGTACACTTTAGTCTGTCCACTGAGTCTTTCCACTTTAGTCCGTCCACTTAGTCTTTCCACTTCAGTCTTTCCACTAGAGTCTGTCCACTTTCGTCTTTCCACTTTAGTCCGTCCACTTTAGTCTGTCCACTTTAGTCTCTCCACTTTAGTCATTTCCACTATCTTCTGTCCACTTTAGTCTTTCCACTTTAGTCTGTCCACTTTAGTCTGTCCACTATAGTCTGTCCACTTTAGTCTTTCCACTATAGTCTGTCCACTTTAGTCTTTCCACTATTCTCTGTCCACTTTAGTCTTTCCACTTTAGTCTTTCCACTATAGTCTCCACTTTATTCTGTCCACTACAGTCTTTCCACTATAGTCTTTCCACTATAGTCTGTCCAATTTAGTCTTTCCACTTTAATCTTTCCACTTTAGTCTGTCCACTTTAGTCTTTCCACTATAGTCTGTCCACTTTAGTCTTTCCACTTTAGTCTTTCCACTTTCTTCTGTCCATTTCAGTGTGTACACTTTATTCTGTCCACTACAGTCTTTCCACTTTAGTCTTTCCAATACTCTCTGTCCACTTTAGTCTTTCCACTATAGTCTCCACCTTATTCTGTCCACTACAGTCTTTCCACTATTGTCTTTCCACTATAGTCTGTCCACTTTAGTCTTTCCACTGTAGTCTTTCCACTATAGTCTGTCCACTTTAGTCTTTCCACTTTAGTCTTTCCACTATAGTCTCCACTTTATTTTGTATTCTCTGTCCACTTTAGTCTTTCCACTTTAGTCTTTCCACTTTAGTCTGTCCACTTTAGTCCTTCCACTATAGACTGTCCAATTTAGTCTTTCCACTATTCTCTGTCCACTTTAGTCTTTCCACTTTAGTCATTCCACTATAGTCTTTCCACTATAGTCTGTCCACTTTAGTCTTTCCACTTTAGTCTTTCCACTTTAGTCTTTCCACTTTAGTCTGTCCACTTTAGTCCTTCCACTATAGACTGTCCAATTTAGTCTTTCCACTATTCTCTGTCCACTTTAGTCTTTCCACTGTAGTCTTTCCACTATAGTCTGTCCACCTTAGTCTTTCCACTTTAGTCTTTCCACTATAGTCTCCACTTTATTTTGTATTCTCTGTCCACTTTAGTCTTTCCACTTTAGTCTTTCCACTATAGTCTCCACTTTATTCTGTCCACTACAGTCTTTCCACTATAGTCTGTCCACTTTAGTCTTTCCACTTTAGTCTTTCAACTTTAGTCTGTCCACTTTAGTCTGTCCACTTTAGTCTTTCCACTTTAGTCATTTCCACTATCTTCTGTCGACTTTAGTCTTTCCACTTTAGTCTTTCCACTTTAGTCTGTCCACTTTAGTCTTTCCACTATTCTCTGTCCACTTTAGTCTTTCCACTTTAGTCTTTCCACTAGAGTCTCCACTTTATTCTGTCCACTACAGTCTTTCCACTATAGTCCGTCTTTCCACTATAGTCTGTCCACTATAGTCTGTCCACTTTAGTCTTTCCACTTTAGTTTTTCCACTTTAGTCTGTCCACTTCAGTCTTTCTACTATAGTCTGTCCACTTTAGTTTTTCCCCTTTAATCTCTCCACTATAGTCTCCACTTTATTCTGTCCACTACAGTCTTCCCACTATAGTCTTTCCACTATAGTCTGTCCACTTTAGTCTTTCCACTATTCTCTGTCCACTTTAGTCTTTCCACTATACTCTCCACTTTATTCTGTCCTCTATAGTCTTTCCACTATAGTCTTTCCACTATAGTCTGTCCACTTTAGTCTTTCCACTTTAGTCTTTCCACTTTAGTCTGTCCACTTTAGTCTTTCCACTATAGTCTGTCCACTTTAGTCTTGCCACTATTCTCTGTCCACTTTAGTCTTTCCACTTTAGTCTTTCTACTATAGTCTCCAATTTATTCTGTCCACTACAGTCTTTCCACTATAGTCTTTCCACTATAGTCTGTCCACTTTAGTCTTTCCACTTTAATCTTTCCACTTTAGTCTGTCCACTTTAGTTTTTCCACTATAGTATGTCCACTTTAGTCTTTCCACTTTAGTCTTCCCACTTTAGTCTTTCCACTTTATTCTGTCCACTTCAATGTGTACACTTTAGTCTGTCCACTGAGTCTTTCCACTTCAGTCTTTCCACTACAGTCTTTCCACTATAGTCTTTCCACTATAGTCTGTCCACTTTAGTCTTTCCACTTTAGTCTTTCCACTATAGTCTTTCCACTATAGTCCGTCCACTTTAGTCTTTCCACTTTAGTCTGTCCACTTTAGTCCTTCCACTATCGACTGTCCAATTTAGTCTTTCCACTATTATCTGTCCACTTTAGTCTTTCCACTTTAGTCTTTCCACTATAGTCTCCACTTTATTCTGTCAACTACAGTCTTTCCACTATAGTCTGTGAACTTTAGTCTTTCCGCTGTTCTCTGTCCACTTTAGTCTTTCCACTTTAGTCTTTCCACCACAGTCTTTCCACTATAGTCTCCACTTTATTCTGTCCACTACAGTCTTTCCGCTATAGTCTTTCCACTATAGTCTGTCCACTTGAGTCTTTCCACTTTAATCTTTCCACCATAGTCTGTCCACTTTACTCTTTCCACTATAGTCTGTCCACTTTAGTCTTTCCACTTTAGTCTTTCCACTTTATTCTATCCACTTCAGTGTGTACACTTTAGTCTGTCCACTGAGTCTTTCCACTTTAGTCCGTCCACTTAGTCTTTCCACTTCAGTCTTTCCACTAGAGTCTGTCCACTTTCGTCTTTCCACTTTAGTCCGTCCACATTAGTCTGTCCACTTTAGTCTTTCCACTTTAGTCATTTCCACTATCTTCTGTCCACTTTAGTCTTTCCACTTTAGTCTGTCCACTTTAGTCTGTCCACTATAGTCTGTCCACTTTAGTCTTTCCACTATAGTCTGTCCACTTTAGTCTTTCCACTATTCTCTGTCCACTTTAGTCTTTCCACTTTAGTCTTTCCACTATAGTCTCCACTTTATTCTGTCCACTACAGTCTTTCCACTATAGTCTTTCCAATTTAGTCTTTCCACTTTAATCTTTCCACTTTAGTCTGTCCACTTTAGTCTTTCCACTATAGTCTGTCCACTTTAGTCTTTCCACTTTAGTCTTTCCACTTTCTTCTGTCCATTTCAGTGTGTACACTTTATTCTGTCCACTACAGTCTTTCCACTTTAGTCTTTCCAATACTCTCTGTCCACTTTAGTCTTTCCACTATAGTCTCCACCTTATTCTGTCCACTACAGTCTTTCCACTATTGTCTTTCCACTATAGTCCGTCCACTTTAGTCTTTCCACTATTCTCTGTCCACTTTAGTCTTTCCACTATAGTCTCCACTTTATTCTGTCCACTACAGTCTTTCCACTATAGTCTTTCCACTGTAGTCTGTCCACTTTAGTCTTTCCACTATTCTCTGTCCACTTTAGTCTTTCCACTTCAGTCTTTCCACTATAGTCTGTCCACTTTAGTCTTTCTACTTTAGTCTTTCCACTATAGTCTCCACTTTATTCTGTCCACTACAGTCTTTCCAATTTAGTCTTTCCACTATTCTCTGTCCAGTTTAGTCTTTCCACTATAGTCTCCACTTTATTCTGTCCACTACAGTCTTTCCACTATAGTCTTTCCACTATAGTCTGTAGACTTTAGTCTTTCCACTTTAGTTTTTCCACTTTAGTCTGTCCACTTCAGTCTTTCTGCTATAGTCTGTCCACTTTAGTCTTTCCACTTTAGTCTCTCCACTACAGTCTCCACTTTATTCTGTCCACTACAGTCTTCCCACTATAGTCTTTCCACTATAGTCTGTCCACTTTAGTCTTTCCACTGTTCTCTGTCCACTTTAGTCTTTCCACTATACTCTCCACTTTATTATGTCCACTACAGTCTTCCACTATAGTCTTTCCACTATAGTCTTTCCACTATAGTCTTTCCACTATGGTCTGTCCACTTTAGTCTTTCCACTTTAGTTTTTCCACTTTAGTCTGTCCACTTCAGTCTTTCCACTATAGTCTGTCCACTTTAGTCTTTCCACTATTCTCTGTCCACTTTAGTCTTTCCACTATACTCTCCACTTTATTCTGTCCACTACAGTCTTCCACTATAGTCTTTCCACTATAGTCTGTCCACTTTAGTCTTTCCACTTTAGTCTTTCCAGTTTAGTCTGTCCATATTAGTCTTTCCACTGTAGTCTGTCCACTTTAGTCTTTCCACTATTCTCTGTCCACTTTAGTCTGTCCACTTTAGTCTTTCCACTGTTCTCTGTCCACTTTAGTCTTTCCACTATACTCTCCACTTTATTATGTCCACTACAGTCTTCCACTATAGTCTGTCCACTTTAGTCTTTCCACTTTAGTCTTTCCAGTTTAGTCTGTCCACTTTAGTCTTTCCACTGTAGTCTGTCCACTTTAGTCTTTCCACTATTCTCTGTACAATTTAGTCTGTCCACTTTAGTCTTTCCACTATTCTCTGTCCACTTTAGTCTTTCCACTATACTCTCCACTTTATTCTGTCCACTACAGTCTTCCTCTATAGTCTTTCCACTATAGTCTGTCCACTTTAATCTTTCCACTTTAGTCTTTCCAGTTTAGTCTGTCCACTTTAGTCTTTCCACTGTAGTCTGTCCACTTTAGTCTTTCCACTATTCTCTGTCCACTTTAGTCTGTCCACTTTAGTCTTTCCACTATTGTCTGTCCACTTTAGTCTTTCCACTATAGTCTGTCCACTTTAGTCTTTCCACTATAGTCTCCACTTTATTCTGTCCACTACAGTCTTTCCACTATAGTCTTCCACTATAGTCTGTCCACTTTAGTCTTTCCACTTTAATCTTTTCACTTTAGTCTGTCCACTTTAGTCTTTCCACTATAGTCGGTCCACTTTAGTCTTTCCACTACAGTCTTTCCACTATAGTCTGTCCACTTTAGTCTTTCCACTGTTCTCTGTCCACTTTAGTCTTTCCACTATAGTCTCCACTTTATTCTGTCCACTACAGTCATTCCACTATAGTCTTTCCACTATAGTCTGTCCACTTTAGTCTTTCCACTTTAGTCTTTCCACTTTAGTCTTTCCACTTTAGTCTGTCCACTTTAGTCCTTCCACTATAGACTGTCCAATTTAGTCTTTCCACTATTCTCTGTCCACTTTCGTCTTTCCACTTTAGTCCGTCCACATTAGTCTGTCCACTTTAGTCTTTCCACTTTAGTCATTTCCACTATCTTCTGTCCACTTTAGTCTTTCCACTTTAGTCTGTCCACTTTAGTCTGTCCACTATAGTCTGTCCACTTTAGTCTTTCCACTATAGTCTGTCCACTTTAGTCTTTCCACTATTCTCTGTCCACTTTAGTCTTTCCACTTTAGTCTTTCCACTATAGTCTCCACTTTATTCTGTCCACTACAGTCTTTCCACTATAGTCTTTCCAATTTAGTCTTTCCACTTTAATCTTTCCACTTTAGTCTGTCCACTTTAGTCTTTCCACTATAGTCTGTCCACTTTAGTCTTTCCACTTTAGTCTTTCCACTTTCTTCTGTCCATTTCAGTGTGTACACTTTATTCTGTCCACTACAGTCTTTCCACTTTAGTCTTTCCAATACTCTCTGTCCACTTTAGTCTTTCCACTATAGTCTCCACCTTATTCTGTCCACTACAGTCTTTCCACTATTGTCTTTCCACTATAGTCCGTCCACTTTAGTCTTTCCACTATTCTCTGTCCACTTTAGTCTTTCCACTATAGTCTCCACTTTATTCTGTCCACTACAGTCTTTCCACTATAGTCTTTCCACTGTAGTCTGTCCACTTTAGTCTTTCCACTATTTTCTGTCCACTTTAGTCTTTCCACTTCAGTCTTTCCACTATAGTCTGTCCACTTTAGTCTTTCTACTTTAGTCTTTCCACTATAGTCTCCACTTTATTCTGTCCACTACAGTCTTTCCAATTTAGTCTTTCCACTATTCTCTGTCCAGTTTAGTCTTTCCACTATAGTCTCCACTTTATTCTGTCCACTACAGTCTTTCCACTATAGTCTTTCCACTATAGTCTGTAGACTTTAGTCTTTCCACTTTAGTTTTTCCACTTTAGTCTGTCCACTTCAGTCTTTCTGCTATAGTCTGTCCACTTTAGTCTTTCCACTTTAGTCTCTCCACTACAGTCTCCACTTTATTCTGTCCACTACAGTCTTCCCACTATAGTCTTTCCACTATAGTCTGTCCACTTTAGTCTTTCCACTGTTCTCTGTCCACTTTAGTCTTTCCACTATACTCTCCACTTTATTATGTCCACTACAGTCTTCCACTATAGTCTTTCCACTATAGTCTTTCCACTATAGTCTTTCCACTATGGTCTGTCCACTTTAGTCTTTCCACTTTAGTTTTTCCACTTTAGTCTGTCCACTTCAGTCTTTCCACTATAGTCTGTCCACTTTAGTCTTTCCACTATTCTCTGTCCACTTTAGTCTTTCCACTATACTCTCCACTTTATTCTGTCCACTACAGTCTTCCACTATAGTCTTTCCACTATAGTCTGTCCACTTTAGTCTTTCCACTTTAGTCTTTCCAGTTTAGTCTGTCCATATTAGTCTTTCCACTGTAGTCTGTCCACTTTAGTCTTTCCACTATTCTCTGTCCACTTTAGTCTGTCCACTTTAGTCTTTCCACTGTTCTCTGTCCACTTTAGTCTTTCCACTATACTCTCCACTTTATTATGTCCACTACAGTCTTCCACTATAGTCTGTCCACTTTAGTCTTTCCACTTTAGTCTTTCCAGTTTAGTCTGTCCACTTTAGTCTTTCCACTGTAGTCTGTCCACTTTAGTCTTTCCACTATTCTCTGTACAATTTAGTCTGTCCACTTTAGTCTTTCCACTATTCTCTGTCCACTTTAGTCTTTCCACTATACTCTCCACTTTATTCTGTCCACTACAGTCTTCCTCTATAGTCTTTCCACTATAGTCTGTCCACTTTAATCTTTCCACTTTAGTCTTTCCAGTTTAGTCTGTCCACTTTAGTCTTTCCACTGTAGTCTGTCCACTTTAGTCTTTCCACTATTCTCTGTCCACTTTAGTCTGTCCACTTTAGTCTTTCCACTATAGTCTGTCCACTTTAGTCTTTCCACTATAGTCTGTCCACTTTAGTCTTTCCACTATAGTCTCCACTTTATTCTGTCCACTACAGTCTTTCCACTATAGTCTTCCACTATAGTCTGTCCACTTTAGTCTTTCCACTTTAATCTTTTCACTTTAGTCTGTCCACTTTAGTCTTTCCACTATAGTCGGTCCACTTTAGTCTTTCCACTACAGTCTTTCCACTATAGTCTGTCCACTTTAGTCTTTCCACTGTTCTCTGTCCACTTTAGTCTTTCCACTATAGTCTCCACTTTATTCTGTCCACTACAGTCATTCCACTATAGTCTTTCCACTATAGTCTGTCCACTTTAGTCTTTCCACTTTAGTCTTTCCACTTTAGTCTTTCCACTTTAGTCTGTCCACTTTAGTCCTTCCACTATAGACTGTCCAATTTAGTCTTTCCACTATTCTCTGTCCACTTTAGTCTTTCCACTTTAGTCTTTCCACTATAGTCTCCACTTTATTCTGTCCACTACAGTCTTTCCATTATAGTCTGTCCACTTTAGTCTTTCCACTTTAGTCTTTCCACTTTATTCTGTCCACTTCAGTGTGTAAACTTTAGTCTGTCCACTGAGTCTTTCCACTTCAGTCTTTCCACTATAGTCCGTCCTCTTTAGTCTTTCCGCTTTAGTCTGTCCACTTAGTCTTTCCACTATAGTCTGTCCACTTTAATCTTTCCACTTTAGTCTGTCCACTTTAGTCTTTCCACTATAGTCTGTCCACTTTAGTCTTTCCACTATAGTCTGTCCACTTTAGTCTTTCCACTTTCTTCTGTCCATTTCAGTGTGTACACTTTATTCTATCCACTACAGTCTTTCCACTTTAGTCTTTCCAACACTCTCTGTCCACTTTAGTCTTTCCACTATAGTCTCCACCTTATTCTGTCCACTACAGTCTTTCCACTATTGTCTTTCCACTATAGTCCGTCCACTTTAGTCTTTCCACTATTCTCTGTCCACTTTAGTCTTTCCACTATAGTCTCCACTTTATTCTGTCCACTACAGTCTTTCCACTATAGTCTTTCCACTGTAGTCTGTCCACTTTAGTCTTTCCACTATTCTCTGTCCACTTTAGTCTTTCCACTTTAGTCTTTCCACTTTATTCTGTCCACTTCAGTGTGTACACTTTAGTTTGTCCACTGAGTCTTTCCACTTCAGTCTTTCCACTATAGTCTGTCCACTTTAGTCTTTCTACTTTAGTCTTTCCACTATAGTCTCCACTTTATTCTGTCCACTACAGTCTTTCCAATTTAGTCTTTCCACTATTCTCTGTCCACTTTAGTCTTTCCACTGTAGTCTGTCCACTTTAGTCTTTCCACTATTCTCTGTCCACTTTAGTCTGTCCACTTTAGTCTTTCCACTATAGTCTGTCCACTTTAGTCTTTCCACTATAGTCTGTCGACTTTAGTCTTTCCACTATAGTCTCCACTTTATTCTGTCCACTACAGTCTTTCCACTATGGTCTTTCCACTATAGTCTGTCCACTTTAGTCTTTCCACTTTAATCTTTCCACTTTAGTCTGTCCACTTTAGTCTTTCCACTATAGTCTGTCCACTTTAGTCTTTCCACTTTAGTCTTTCCACTTTATTCTGTCCACTTCAGTGTGTACACTTTAGTCTGTCCACTGAGTCTTTCCACTATAGTCTGTCCTCTTTAGTCTTTCCGCTTTAGTCTGTCCACTTAGTCTTTCCACTATAGTCTGTCCACTTTAGTCTTTCCACTTTATTCTTTCCACTATTCTCTGTCCACTTTAGTCTTTCCACTATAGTCTCCACTTTATTCTGTCCACTACAGTCTTTCCACTATAGTCTTTCCACTATAGTCTGTCCATTTTAGTCTTTCCACTTTATTCTTTCCACTATTCTCTGTCCACTTTAGTCTTTCCTCTTTAGTCTTTCCACTTTATTCTGTCCACTTCGTTGTGTACACTCGAGTCTGTCCACTTTAGTCTTTCCACTTTAGTCTGTCCACTTTAGTCTTTCCACTATAGTCTGTCCACTCTAGTCTTTCCACTATAGTCTGTCCACTTTAGTCTTTCCACTACAGTCTTTCCACTATAGTCTGTCCACTTTAGTCTTTCCACTGTTCTCTGTCCACTTTAGTCTTTCCACTTTAGTCTTTCCACTATAGTCTCCACTTTATTCTGTCCACTACAGTCATTCCACTATAGTCTTTCCACTATAGTCTGTCCACTTTAGTCTTTCCACTTTAGTCTTTCCACTTTAGTCTTTCCACTTTAGTCTGTCCACTTTAGTCCTTCCACTATAGACTGTCCAATTTAGTCTTTCCACTATTCTCTGTCCACTTTAGTCTTTCCTCTTTAGTCTTTCCACTTTATTCTGTCCACTTCGTTGTGTACACTCGAGTCTGTCCACTTTAGTCTTTCCACTTTAGTCTGTCCACTTTAGTCTTTCCACTACAGTCTTTCCACTATAGTCTGTCCACTTTAGTCTTTCCACTGTTCTCTGTCCACTTTAGTCTTTCCACTTTAGTCTTTCCCCTATAGTCTCCACTTTATTCTGTCCACTACAGTCATTCCACTATAGTCTTTCCACTATAGTCTGTCCACTTTAGTCTTTCCACTTTAGTCTTTCCACTTTAGTCTTTCCACTTTAGTCTGTCCACTTTAGTCCTTCCACTATAGACTGTCCAATTTAGTCTTTCCACTACTCTCTGTCAACTTTAGTCTTTCCACTTTAGTCTTCCCACTATAGTCTCCACTTTATTCTGTCCACTACAGTCTTTCCACTATAGTCTGTCCACTTTAGTCTTTCCACTTTAGTCTTTCCACTTTATTCTGTCCACTTCAGTGTGTACACTTTAGTCTGTCCACTGAGTCTTTCCACTTCAGTCTTTCCACTATAGTCTGTCCTCTTTAGTCTTTCCGCTTTAGTCTGTCCACTTAGTCTTTCCACTATAGTCTGTCCACTTTAATCTTTCCACTTTAGTCTGTCCACTTTAGTCTTTCCACTATAGTCTGTCCACTTTAGTCTTTCCACTTTAGTCTTTCCACTTTATTGTGTCCACTTCAGTGTGTACACTTTAGTCTGTCCACTTCAGTGTGTACACTTTAGTCTGTCAACTGAGTCTTTCCACTTTAGTCTTTCCACTATAGTCTCCACTTTATTCTGTCCACTACAGTCTTTCCACTATAGTCTTTCCACTATAGTCTGTCCTCTTTCGTCTTTCCACTTTATTCTTTCCACTATTCTCTGTCCACTTTAGTCTTTCCACTTTATTCTGTCCACTTCATTGTGTACATTCGAGTCTGTCCACTTTAGTCTTTCCACTTTAGTCTTTCCACTATAGTCTGTCCACTTTAGTCTTTCCACTATAGTCTGTCCACTTTAGTCTTTCCACTACAGTCTTTCCACTATAGTCTGTCCACTTTAGTCTTTCCACTGTTCTCTGTCCACTTTAGTCTTTCCACTTTAGTCTTTCCACTATAGTCTCCATTTTATTCTGTCCACTACAGTCATTCCACTATAGTCTTTCCACTATAGTCTGTCCACTTTAGTCTTTCCACTTTAGTCTTTCCACTTTAGTCTGTCCACTTTAGTCCTTCCACTATAGACTGTCCAATTTAGTCTTCCCACTATTCTCTGTCCACTTTAGTCTTTCCACTTTAGTCTTTCCACTATAGTCTGTCCACTATAGTCTGTCCACTTTAGTCTTTCCACTTTCGTTTTTCCACTATAGTCTGTCCACTTTAGTCTTTCCACTATAGTCTGTCCACTTTAGTCTTTCCACTTTAGTCTTTCCACTTTAGTCTTTCCACTTTAGTCTGTCCACTTTAGTCCTTCCACTATAGACTGTCCAATTTAGTCTTTCCACTATTCTCTGTCCACTTTAGTCTTTCCACTTTAGTCTTTCCACTATAGTCTCCACTTTATTCTGTCCACTACAGTCTTTCCATTATAGTCTGTCCACTTTAGTCTTTCCACTTTAGTCTTTCCACTTTATTCTGTCCACTTCAGTGTGTAAACTTTAGTCTGTCCACTGAGTCTTTCCACTTCAGTCTTTCCACTATAGTCCGTCCTCTTTAGTCTTTCCGCTTTAGTCTGTCCACTTAGTCTTTCCACTATAGTCTGTCCACTTTAATCTTTCCACTTTAGTCTGTCCACTTTAGTCTTTCCACTATAGTCTGTCCACTTTAGTCTTTCCACTATAGTCTGTCCACTTTAGTCTTTCCACTTTCTTCTGTCCATTTCAGTGTGTACACTTTATTCTGTCCACTACAGTCTTTCCACTTTAGTCTTTCCAACACTCTCTGTCCACTTTAGTCTTTCCACTATAGTCTCCACCTTATTCTGTCCACTACAGTCTTTCCACTATTGTCTTTCCACTATAGTCCGTCCACTTTAGTCTTTCCACTATTCTCTGTCCACTTTAGTCTTTCCACTATAGTCTCCACTTTATTCTGTCCACTAAAGTCTTTCCACTATAGTCTTTCCACTGTAGTCTGTCCACTTTAGTCTTTCCACTATTCTCTGTCCACTTTAGTCTTTCCACTTTAGTCTTTCCACTTTATTCTGTCCACTTCAGTGTGTACACTTTAGTTTGTCCACTGAGTCTTTCCACTTCAGTCTTTCCACTATAGTCTGTCCACTTTAGTCTTTCTACTTTAGTCTTTCCACTATAGTCTCCACTTTATTCTGTCCACTACAGTCTTTCCAATTTAGTCTTTCCACTATTCTCTGTCCACTTTAGTCTTTCCACTGTAGTCTGTCCACTTTAGTCTTTCCACTATTCTCTGTCCACTTTAGTCTGTCCACTTTAGTCTTTCCACTATAGTCTGTCCACTTTAGTCTTTCCACTATAGTCTGTCGACTTTAGTCTTTCCACTATAGTCTCCACTTTATTCTGTCCACTACAGTCTTTCCACTATGGTCTTTCCACTATAGTCTGTCCACTTTAGTCTTTCCACTTTAATCTTTCCACTTTAGTCTGTCCACTTTAGTCTTTCCACTATAGTCTGTCCACTTTAGTCTTTCCACTTTAGTCTTTCCACTTTATTCTGTCCACTTCAGTGTGTACACTTTAGTCTGTCCACTGAGTCTTTCCACTATAGTCTGTCCTCTTTAGTCTTTCCGCTTTAGTCTGTCCACTTAGTCTTTCCACTATAGTCTGTCCACTTTAGTCTTTCCACTTTATTCTTTCCACTATTCTCTGTCCACTTTAGTCTTTCCACTATAGTCTCCACTTTATTCTGTCCACTACAGTCTTTCCACTATAGTCTTTCCACTATAGTCTGTCCATTTTAGTCTTTCCACTTTATTCTTTCCACTATTCTCTGTCCACTTTAGTCTTTCCTCTTTAGTCTTTCCACTTTATTCTGTCCACTTCGTTGTGTACACTCGAGTCTGTCCACTTTAGTCTTTCCACTTTAGTCTGTCCACTTTAGTCTTTCCACTATAGTCTGTCCACTCTAGTCTTTCCACTATAGTCTGTCCACTTTAGTCTTTCCACTACAGTCTTTCCACTATAGTCTGTCCACTTTAGTCTTTCCACTGTTCTCTGTCCACTTTAGTCTTTCCACTTTAGTCTTTCCACTATAGTCTCCACTTTATTCTGTCCACTACAGTCATTCCACTATAGTCTTTCCACTATAGTCTGTCCACTTTAGTCTTTCCACTTTAGTCTTTCCACTTTAGTCTTTCCACTTTAGTCTGTCCACTTTAGTCCTTCCACTATAGACTGTCCAATTTAGTCTTTCCACTATTCTCTGTCCACTTTAGTCTTTCCTCTTTAGTCTTTCCACTTTATTCTGTCCACTTCGTTGTGTACACTCGAGTCTGTCCACTTTAGTCTTTCCACTTTAGTCTGTCCACTTTAGTCTTTCCACTACAGTCTTTCCACTATAGTCTGTCCACTTTAGTCTTTCCACTGTTCTCTGTCCACTTTAGTCTTTCCACTTTAGTCTTTCCCCTATAGTCTCCACTTTATTCTGTCCACTACAGTCATTCCACTATAGTCTTTCCACTATAGTCTGTCCACTTTAGTCTTTCCACTTTAGTCTTTCCACTTTAGTCTTTCCACTTTAGTCTGTCCACTTTAGTCCTTCCACTATAGACTGTCCAATTTAGTCTTTCCACTACTCTCTGTCAACTTTAGTCTTTCCACTTTAGTCTTCCCACTATAGTCTCCACTTTATTCTGTCCACTACAGTCTTTCCACTATAGTCTGTCCACTTTAGTCTTTCCACTTTAGTCTTTCCACTTTATTCTGTCCACTTCAGTGTGTACACTTTAGTCTGTCCACTGAGTCTTTCCACTATAGTCTGTCCTCTTTAGTCTTTCCGCTTTAGTCTGTCCACTTAGTCTTTCCACTATAGTCTGTCCACTTTAATCTTTCCACTTTAGTCTGTCCACTTTAGTCTTTCCACTATAGTCTGTCCACTTTAGTCTTTCCACTTTAGTCTTTCCACTTTATTGTGTCCACTTCAGTGTGTACACTTTAGTCTGTCCACTTCAGTGTGTACACTTTAGTCTGTCAACTGAGTCTTTCCACTTTAGTCTTTCCACTATAGTCTCCACTTTATTCTGTCCACTACAGTCTTTCCACTATAGTCTTTCCACTATAGTCTGTCCTCTTTCGTCTTTCCACTTTATTCTTTCCACTATTCTCTGTCCACTTTAGTCTTTCCACTTTATTCTGTCCACTTCATTGTGTACATTCGAGTCTGTCCACTTTAGTCTTTCCACTTTAGTCTTTCCACTATAGTCTGTCCACTTTAGTCTTTCCACTATAGTCTGTCCACTTTAGTCTTTCCACTACAGTCTTTCCACTATAGTCTGTCCACTTTAGTCTTTCCACTGTTCTCTGTCCACTTTAGTCTTTCCACTTTAGTCTTTCCACTATAGTCTCCATTTTATTCTGTCCACTACAGTCATTCCACTATAGTCTTTCCACTATAGTCTGTCCACTTTAGTCTTTCCACTTTAGTCTTTCCACTTTAGTCTGTCCACTTTAGTCCTTCCACTATAGACTGTCCAATTTAGTCTTCCCACTATTCTCTGTCCACTTTAGTCTTTCCACTTTAGTCTTTCCACTATAGTCTGTCCACTATAGTCTGTCCACTTTAGTCTTTCCACTTTCGTTTTTCCACTATAGTCTGTCCACTTTAGTCTTTCCACTTTAGTCTTTCCACTTTAGTCTTTCCACTTTAGTCTGTCCACTTTAGTCCTTCCACTATAGACTGTCCAATTAAGTCTTTCCACTATTCTCTGTCCACTTTAGTCTTTCCATTGTAGTCTTTCCACTATAGTCTGTCCACTTTAGTCTTTCCACTTTAGTCTTTCCACTATAGTCTCCACTTTATTTTGTATTCTCTGTCCACTTTAGTCTTTCCACTTTAGTCTTTCCACTTTAGTCTGTCCACTTTAGTCCTTCCACTATAGACTGTCCAATTTAGTCTTTCCACTATTCTCTGTCCACTTTAGTCTTTCCACTTTAGTCATTCCACTATAGTCTTTCCACTATAGTCTGTCCACTTTAGTCTTTCCACTTTAGTCTTTCCACTTTAGTCTTTCCACTTTAGTCTGTCCACTTTAGTCCCTCCACTATAGACTGTCCAATTTAGTCTTTCCACTATTCTCTGTCCACTTTAGTCTTTCCACTGTAGTCTTTCCACTATAGTCTGTCCACCTTAGTCTTTCCACTTTAGTCTTTCCACTATAGTCTCCACTTTATTTTGTATTCTCTGTCCACTTTAGTCTTTCCACTTTAGTCTTTCCACTATAGTCTCCACTTTATTCTGTCCACTACAGTCTTTCCACTATAGTCTGTCCACTTTAGTCTTTCCACTTTAGTCTTTCAACTTTAGTCTGTCCGCTTTAGTCTGTCCACTTTAGTCTTTCCACTTTAGTCATTTCCACTATCTTCTGTCGACTTTAGTCTTTCCACTTTAGTCTTTCCACTTTAGTCTGTCCACTTTAGTCTTTCCACTATTCTCTGTCCACTTTAGTCTTTCCACTAGAGTCTCCACTTTATTCTGTCCACTACAGTCTTTCCACTATAGTCCGTCTTTCCACTATAGTCTGTCCACTATAGTCTGTCCACTTTAGTCTTTCCACTTTAGTTTTTCCACTTTAGTCTGTCCACTTCAGTCTTTCTACTATAGTATGTCCACTTTAGTTTTTCCCCTTTAGTCTCTCCACTATAGTCTCCACTTTATTCTGTCCACTACAGTCTTCCCACTATAGTCTTTCCACTATAGTCTGTCCACTTTAGTCTTTCCACTATTCTCTGTCCACTTTAGTCTTTCCACTATACTCTCCACTTTATTCTGTCCTCTATAGTCTTTCCACTATAGTCTTTCCACTATAGTCTGTCCACTTTAGTCTTTCCACTTTAGTCTTTCCACTTTAGTCTGTCCACTTTAGTCTTTCCACTATAGTCTGTCCACTTTAGTCTTGCCACTATTCTCTGTCCACTTTAGTCTTTCCACTTTAGTCTTTCTACTATAGTCTCCAATTTATTCTGTCCACTACAGTCTTTCCACTATAGTCTTTCCACTATAGTCTGTCCACTTTAGTCTTTCCACTTTAATCTTTCCACTTTAGTCTGTCCACTTTAGTTTTTCCACTATAGTATGTCCACTTCAGTCTTTCCACTTTAGTCTTTCCACTTTAGTCTTTCCACTTTATTCTGTCCACTTCAGTGTGTACACTTTAGTCTGTCCACTGAGTCTTTCCACTTCAGTCTTTCCACTACAGTCTTTCCACTATAGTCTTTCCACTATAGTCTGTCCACTTTAGTCTTTCCACTTTAGTCTTTCCACTATAGTCTTTCCACTATAGTCCGTCCACTTTAGTCTTTCCACTTTAGTCTGTCCACTTTAGTCCTTCCACTATCGACTGTCCAATTTAGTCTTTCCACTATTATCTGTCCACTTTAGTCTTTCCACTTTAGTCTTTCCACTATATTCTCCACTTTCTTCTGTCCACTACAGTCTTTCCACTATCGACTGTCCAATTTAGTCTTTCCACTATTATCTGTCCACTTTAGTCTCTCCACTTTAGTCTTTCCACTTTAGTCTTTCCACTATATTCTCCACTTTCTTCTGTCCACTACAGTCCTTCCACTATCGACTGTCCAATTTAGTCTTTCCACTATTATCTGTCCACTTTAGTCTCTCCACTTTAGTCATTTCCACTATCTTCTGTCCACTTTAGTCTTTCCACTTTAGTCTGTCCACTTTAGTCTGTCCACTATAGTCTGTCCACTTTAGTCTTTCCACTATAGTCTGTCCACTTTAGTCTTTCCACTATTCTCTGTCCACTTTAGTCTTTCCACTTTAGTCTTTCCACTATAGTCTCCACTTTATTCTGTCCACTACAGTCTTTCCACTATAGTCTTTCCACTATAGTCTGTCCAATTTAGTCTTTCCACTTTAATCTTTCCACTTTAGTCTGTCCACTTTAGTCTTTCCACTATAGTCTGTCCACTTTAGTCTTTCCACTTTAGTCTTTCCACTTTCTTCTGTTCATTTCAGTGTGTACACTTTATTCTGTCCACTACAGTCTTTCCACTTTAGTCTTTCCAATACTCTCTGTCCACTTTAGTCTTTCCACTATAGTCTCCACCTTATTCTGTCCACTACAGTCTTTCCACTATTGTCTTTCCACTATAGTCTGTCCACTTTAGTCTTTCCACTGTAGTCTTTCCACTATAGTCTGTCCACTTTAGTCTTTCCACTTTAGTCTTTCCACTATAGTCTCCACTTTATTCTGTCCACTACAGTCTTTCCACTATAGTCTTTCCACTATAGTCTGTCCAATTTAGTCTTTCCACTTTAATCTTTCCACTTTAGTCTGTCCACTTTAGTCTTTCCACTATAGTCTGTCCACTTTAGTCTTTCCACTTTAGTCTTTCCACTTTCTTCTGTTCATTTCAGTGTGTACACTTTATTCTGTCCACTACAGTCTTTCCACTTTAGTCTTTCCAATACTCTCTGTCCACTTTAGTCTTTCCACTATAGTCTCCACCTTATTCTGTCCACTACAGTCTTTCCACTATAGTCTTTCCAATTTAGTCTTTCCACTTTAATCTTTCCACTTTAGTCTGTCCACTTTAGTCTTTCCACTATAGTCTGTCCACTTTAGTCTTTCCACTTTAGTCTTTCCACTTTCTTCTGTCCATTTCAGTGTGTACACTTTATTCTGTCCACTACAGTCTTTCCACTTTAGTCTTTCCAATACTCTCTGTCCACTTTAGTCTTTCCACTATAGTCTCCACCTTATTCTGTCCACTACAGTCTTTCCACTATTGTCTTTCCACTATAGTCCGTCCACTTTAGTCTTTCCACTATTCTCTGTCCACTTTAGTCTTTCCACTATAGTCTCCACTTTATTCTGTCCACTACAGTCTTTCCACTATAGTCTTTCCACTGTAGTCTGTCCACTTTAGTCTTTCCACTATTCTCTGTCCACTTTAGTCTTTCCACTTCAGTCTTTCCACTATAGTCTGTCCACTTTAGTCTTTCTACTTTAGTCTTTCCACTATAGTCTCCACTTTATTCTGTCCACTACAGTCTTTCCAATTTAGTCTTTCCACTATTCTCTGTCCAGTTTAGTCTTTCCACTATAGTCTCCACTTTATTCTGTCCACTACAGTCTTTCCACTATAGTCTTTCCACTATAGTCTGTAGACTTTAGTCTTTCCACTTTAGTTTTTCCACTTTAGTCTGTCCACTTCAGTCTTTCTGCTATAGTCTGTCCACTTTAGTCTTTCCACTTTAGTCTCTCCACTACAGTCTCCACTTTATTCTGTCCACTACAGTCTTCCCACTATAGTCTTTCCACTATAGTCTGTCCACTTTAGTCTTTCCACTGTTCTCTGTCCACTTTAGTCTTTCCACTATACTCTCCACTTTATTATGTCCACTACAGTCTTCCACTATAGTCTTTCCACTATAGTCTTTCCACTATAGTCTTTCCACTATGGTCTGTCCACTTTAGTCTTTCCACTTTAGTTTTTCCACTTTAGTCTGTCCACTTCAGTCTTTCCACTATAGTCTGTCCACTTTAGTCTTTCCACTATTCTCTGTCCACTTTAGTCTTTCCACTATACTCTCCACTTTATTCTGTCCACTACAGTCTTCCACTATAGTCTTTCCACTATAGTCTGTCCACTTTAGTCTTTCCACTTTAGTCTTTCCAGTTTAGTCTGTCCACTTTAGTCTTTCCACTGTAGTCTGTCCACTTTAGTCTTTCCACTATTCTCTGTCCACTTTAGTCTGTCCACTTTAGTCTTTCCACTGTTCTCTGTCCACTTTAGTCTTTCCACTATACTCTCCACTTTATTATGTCCACTACAGTCTTCCACTATAGTCTGTCCACTTTAGTCTTTCCACTTTAGTCTTTCCAGTTTAGTCTGTCCACTTTAGTCTTTCCACTGTAGTCTGTCCACTTTAGTCTTTCCACTATTCTCTGTACAATTTAGTCTGTCCACTTTAGTCTTTCCACTATTCTCTGTCCACTTTAGTCTTTCCACTATACTCTCCACTTTATTCTGTCCACTACACTCTTCCTCTATAGTCTTTCCACTATAGTCTGTCCACTTTAATCTTTCCACTTTAGTCTTTCCAGTTTAGTCTGTCCACTTTAGTCTTTCCACTGTAGTCTGTCCACTTTAGTCTTTCCACTATTCTCTGTCCACTTTAGTCTGTCCACTTTAGTCTTTCCACTATAGTCTGTCCACTTTAGTCTTTCCACTATAGTCTGTCCACTTTAGTCTTTCCACTATAGTCTCCACTTTATTCTGTCCACTACAGTCTTTCCACTATAGTCTTCCACTATAGTCTGTCCACTTTAGTCTTTCCACTTTAATCTTTTCACTTTAGTCTGTCCACTTTAGTCTTTCCACTATAGTCGGTCCACTTTAGTCTTTCCACTACAGTCTTTCCACTATAGTCTGTCCACTTTAGTCTTTCCACTGTTCTCTGTCCACTTTAGTCTTTCCACTATAGTCTCCACTTTATTCTGTCCACTACAGTCATTCCACTATAGTCTTTCCACTATAGTCTGTCCACTTTAGTCTTTCCACTTTAGTCTTTCCACTTTAGTCTTTCCACTTTAGTCTGTCCACTTTAGTCCTTCCACTATAGACTGTCCAATTTAGTCTTTCCACTATTCTCTGTCCACTTTAGTCTTTCCACTTTAGTCTTTCCACTATAGTCTCCACTTTATTCTGTCCACTACAGTCTTTCCATTATAGTCTGTCCACTTTAGTCTTTCCACTTTAGTCTTTCCACTTTATTCTGTCCACTTCAGTGTGTAAACTTTAGTCTGTCCACTGAGTCTTTCCACTTCAGTCTTTCCACTATAGTCCGTCCTCTTTAGTCTTTCCGCTTTAGTCTGTCCACTTAGTCTTTCCACTATAGTCTGTCCACTTTAATCTTTCCACTTTAGTCTGTCCACTTTAGTCTTTCCACTATAGTCTGTCCACTTTAGTCTTTCCACTATAGTCTGTCCACTTTAGTCTTTCCACTTTCTTCTGTCCATTTCAGTGTGTACACTTTATTCTGTCCACTACAGTCTTTCCACTTTAGTCTTTCCAACACTCTCTGTCCACTTTAGTCTTTCCACTATAGTCTCCACCTTATTCTGTCCACTACAGTCTTTCCACTATTGTCTTTCCACTATAGTCCGTCCACTTTAGTCTTTCCACTATTCTCTGTCCACTTTAGTCTTTCCACTATAGTCTCCACTTTATTCTGTCCACTACAGTCTTTCCACTATAGTCTTTCCACTGTAGTCTGTCCACTTTAGTCTTTCCACTATTCTCTGTCCACTTTAGTCTTTCCACTTTAGTCTTTCCACTTTATTCTGTCCACTTCAGTGTGTACACTTTAGTTTGTCCACTGAGTCTTTCCACTTCAGTCTTTCCACTATAGTCTGTCCACTTTAGTCTTTCTACTTTAGTCTTTCCACTATAGTCTCCACTTTATTCTGTCCACTACAGTCTTTCCAATTTAGTCTTTCCACTATTCTCTGTCCACTTTAGTCTTTCCACTGTAGTCTGTCCACTTTAGTCTTTCCACTATTCTCTGTCCACTTTAGTCTGTCCACTTTAGTCTTTCCACTATAGTCTGTCCACTTTAGTCTTTCCACTATAGTCTGTCGACTTTAGTCTTTCCACTATAGTCTCCACTTTATTCTGTCCACTACAGTCTTTCCACTATGGTCTTTCCACTATAGTCTGTCCACTTTAGTCTTTCCACTTTAATCTTTCCACTTTAGTCTGTCCACTTTAGTCTTTCCACTATAGTCTGTCCACTTTAGTCTTTCCACTTTAGTCTTTCCACTTTATTCTGTCCACTTCAGTGTGTACACTTTAGTCTGTCCACTGAGTCTTTCCACTATAGTCTGTCCTCTTTAGTCTTTCCGCTTTAGTCTGTCCACTTAGTCTTTCCACTATAGTCTGTCCACTTTAGTCTTTCCACTTTATTCTTTCCACTATTCTCTGTCCACTTTAGTCTTTCCACTATAGTCTCCACTTTATTCTGTCCACTACAGTCTTTCCACTATAGTCTTTCCACTATAGTCTGTCCACTTTAGTCTTTCCGCTTTATTCTTTCCACTATTCTCTGTCCACTTTAGTCTTTCCTCTTTAGTCTTTCCACTTTATTCTGTCCACTTCGTTGTGTACACTCGAGTCTGTCCACTTTAGTCTTTCCACTTTAGTCTGTCCACTTTAGTCTTTCCACTATAGTCTGTCCACTCTAGTCTTTCCACTATAGTCTGTCCACTTTAGTCTTTCCACTACAGTCTTTCCACTATAGTCTGTCCACTTTAGTCTTTCCACTGTTCTCTGTCCACTTTAGTCTTTCCACTTTAGTCTTTCCACTATAGTCTCCACTTTATTCTGTCCACTACAGTCATTCCACTATAGTCTTTCCACTATAGTCTGTCCACTTTAGTCTTTCCACTTTAGTCTTTCCACTTTAGTCTTTCCACTTTAGTCTGTCCACTTTAGTCCTTCCACTATAGACTGTCCAATTTAGTCTTTCCACTATTCTCTGTCCACTTTAGTCTTTCCTCTTTAGTCTTTCCACTTTATTCTGTCCACTTCGTTGTGTACACTCGAGTCTGTCCACTTTAGTCTTTCCACTTTAGTCTGTCCACTTTAGTCTTTCCACTACAGTCTTTCCACTATAGTCTGTCCACTTTAGTCTTTCCACTGTTCTCTGTCCACTTTAGTCTTTCCACTTTAGTCTTTCCCCTATAGTCTCCACTTTATTCTGTCCACTACAGTCATTCCACTATAGTCTTTCCACTATAGTCTGTCCACTTTAGTCTTTCCACTTTAGTCTTTCCACTTTAGTCTTTCCACTTTAGTCTGTCCACTTTAGTCCTTCCACTATAGACTGTCCAATTTAGTCTTTCCACTACTCTCTGTCAACTTTAGTCTTTCCACTTTAGTCTTCCCACTATAGTCTCCACTTTATTCTGTCCACTACAGTCTTTCCACTATAGTCTGTCCACTTTAGTCTTTCCACTTTAGTCTTTCCACTTTATTCTGTCCACTTCAGTGTGTACACTTTAGTCTGTCCACTGAGTCTTTCCACTTCAGTCTTTCCACTATAGTCTGTCCTCTTTAGTCTTTCCGCTTTAGTCTGTCCACTTAGTCTTTCCACTATAGTCTGTCCACTTTAATCTTTCCACTTTAGTCTGTCCACTTTAGTCTTTCCACTATAGTCTGTCCACTTTAGTCTTTCCACTTTAGTCTTTCCACTTTATTGTGTCCACTTCAGTGTGTACACTTTAGTCTGTCCACTTCAGTGTGTACACTTTAGTCTGTCAACTGAGTCTTTCCACTTTAGTCTTTCCACTATAGTCTCCACTTTATTCTGTCCACTACAGTCTTTCCACTATAGTCTTTCCACTATAGTCTGTCCTCTTTCGTCTTTCCACTTTATTCTTTCCACTATTCTCTGTCCACTTTAGTCTTTCCACTTTATTCTGTCCACTTCATTGTGTACATTCGAGTCTGTCCACTTTAGTCTTTCCACTTTAGTCTTTCCACTATAGTCTGTCCACTTTAGTCTTTCCACTATAGTCTGTCCACTTTAGTCTTTCCACTACAGTCTTTCCACTATAGTCTGTCCACTTTAGTCTTTCCACTGTTCTCTGTCCACTTTAGTCTTTCCACTTTAGTCTTTCCACTGTAGTCTCCATTTTATTCTGTCCACTACAGTCATTCCACTATAGTCTTTCCACTATAGTCTGTCCACTTTAGTCTTTCCACTTTAGTCTGTCCACTTTAGTCCTTCCACTATAGACTGTCCAATTTAGTCTTCCCACTATTCTCTGTCCACTTTAGTCTTTCCACTTTAGTCTTTCCACTATAGTCTGTCCACTATAGTCTGTCCACTTTAGTCTTTCCACTTTCGTTTTTCCACTATAGTCTGTCCACTTTAGTCTTTCCACTTTAGTCTTTCCACTTTAGTCTTTCCACTTTAGTCTGTCCACTTTAGTCCTTCCACTATAGACTGTCCAATTAAGTCTTTCCACTATTCTCTGTCCACTTTAGTCTTTCCATTGTAGTCTTTCCACTATAGTCTGTCCACTTTAGTCTTTCCACTTTAGTCTTTCCACTATAGTCTCCACTTTATTTTGTATTCTCTGTCCACTTTAGTCTTTCCACTTTAGTCCTTCCACTATAGACTGTCCAATTTAGTCTTTCCACTATTCTCTGTCCACTTTAGTCTTTCCACTTTAGTCATTCCACTATAGTCTTTCCACTATAGTCTGTCCACTTTAGTCTTTCCACTTTAGTCTTTCCACTTTAGTCTTTCCACTTTAGTCTGTCCACTTTAGTCCTTCCACTATAGACTGTCCAATTTAGTCTTTCCACTATTCTCTGTCCACTTTAGTCTTTCCACTGTAGTCTTTCCACTATAGTCTGTCCACCTTAGTCTTTCCACTTTAGTCTTTCCACTATAGTCTCCACTTTATTTTGTATTCTCTGTCCACTTTAGTCTTTCCACTTTAGTCTTTCCACTATAGTCTCCACTTTATTCTGTCCACTACAGTCTTTCCACTATAGTCTGTCCACTTTAGTCTTTCCACTTTAGTCTTTCAACTTTAGTCTGTCCGCTTTAGTCTGTCCACTTTAGTCTTTCCACTTTAGTCATTTCCACTATCTTCTGTCGACTTTAGTCTTTCCACTTTAGTCTTTCCACTTTAGTCTGTCCACTTTAGTCTTTCCACTATTCTCTGTCCACTTTAGTCTTTCCACTAGAGTCTCCACTTTATTCTGTCCACTACAGTCTTTCCACTATAGTCCGTCTTTCCACTATAGTCTGTCCACTATAGTCTGTCCACTTTAGTCTTTCCACTTTAGTTTTTCCACTTTAGTCTGTCCACTTCAGTCTTTCTACTATAGTATGTCCACTTTAGTTTTTCCCCTTTAGTCTCTCCACTATAGTCTCCACTTTATTCTGTCCACTACAGTCTTCCCACTATAGTCTTTCCACTATAGTCTGTCCACTTTAGTCTTTCCACTATTCTCTGTCCACTTTAGTCTTTCCACTATACTCTCCACTTTATTCTGTCCTCTATAGTCTTTCCACTATAGTCTTTCCACTATAGTCTGTCCACTTTAGTCTTTCCACTTTAGTCTTTCCACTTTAGTCTGTCCACTTTAGTCTTTCCACTATAGTCTGTCCACTTTAGTCTTGCCACTATTCTCTGTCCACTTTAGTCTTTCCACTTTAGTCTTTCTACTATAGTCTCCAATTTATTCTGTCCACTACAGTCTTTCCACTATAGTCTTTCCACTATAGTCTGTCCACTTTAGTCTTTCCACTTTAATCTTTCCACTTTAGTCTGTCCACTTTAGTTTTTCCACTATAGTATGTCCACTTCAGTCTTTCCACTTTAGTCTTTCCACTTTAGTCTTTCCACTTTATTCTGTCCACTTCAGTGTGTACACTTTAGTCTGTCCACTGAGTCTTTCCACTTCAGTCTTTCCACTACAGTCTTTCCACTATAGTCTTTCCACTATAGTCTGTCCACTTTAGTCTTTCCACTTTAGTCTTTCCACTATAGTCTTTCCACTATAGTCCGTCCACTTTAGTCTTTCCACTTTAGTCTGTCCACTTTAGTCCTTCCACTATCGACTGTCCAATTTAGTCTTTCCACTATTATCTGTCCACTTTAGTCTTTCCACTATAGTCTCCACTTTCTTCTGTCCACTACAGTCTTTCCACTATAGTCTGTGAACTTTAGTCTTTCCTCTGTTCTCTGTCCACTTTAGTCTTTCCACTTTAGTCTTTCCACCACAGTCTTTCCACTATAGTCTCCACTTTATTCTGTCCACTACAGTCTTTCCGCTATAGTCTTTCCACTATAGTCTGTCCACTTGAGTCTTTCCACTTTAATCTTTCCACTATAGTCTGTCCACTTTACTCTTTCCACTATAGTCTGTCCACTTTAGTCTTTCCACTTTAGTCTTTCCACTTTATTCTGTCCACTTCAGTGTGTACACTTTAGTCAGTCCACTGAGTCTTTCCACTTTAGTCCGTCCACTTAGTCTTTCCACTTCAGTCTTTCCACTAGAGTCTGTCCACTTTCGTCTTTCCACTTTAGTCCGTCCACTTTAGTCTGTCCACTTTAGTCTCTCCACTTTAGTCATTTCCACTATCTTCTGTCCACTTTAGTCTTTCCACTTTAGTCTGTCCACTTTAGTCTGTCCACTATAGTCTGTCCACTTTAGTCTTTCCACTATAGTCTGTCCACTTTAGTCTTTCCACTATTCTCTGTCCACTTTAGTCTTTCCACTTTAGTCTTTCCACTATAGTCTCCACTTTATTCTGTCCACTACAGTCTTTCCACTATAGTCTTTCCACTATAGTCTGTCCAATTTAGTCTTTCCACTTTAATCTTTCCACTTTAGTCTGTCCACTTTAGTCTTTCCACTATAGTCTGTCCACTTTAGTCTTTCCACTTTAGTCTTTCCACTTTCTTCTGTTCATTTCAGTGTGTACACTTTATTCTGTCCACTACAGTCTTTCCACTTTAGTCTTTCCAATACTCTCTGTCCACTTTAGTCTTTCCACTATAGTCTCCACCTTATTCTGTCCACTACAGTCTTTCCACTATTGTCTTTCCACTATAGTCTGTCCACTTTAGTCTTTCCACTGTAGTCTTTCCACTATAGTCTGTCCACTTTAGTCTTTCCACTTTAGTCTTTCCACTATAGTCTCCACTTTATTTTGTATTCTCTGTCCACTTTAGTCTTTCCACTTTAGTCTTTCCACTTTAGTCTGTCCACTTTAGTCCTTCCACTATAGACTGTCCAATTTAGTCTTTCCACTATTCTCTGTCCACTTTAGTCTTTCCACTTTAGTCATTCCACTATAGTCTTTCCACTATAGTCTGTCCACTTTAGTCTTTCCACTTTAGTCTTTCCACTTTAGTCTTTCCACTTTAGTCTGTCCACTTTAGTCCTTCCACTCTAGACTGTCCAATTTAGTCTTTCCACTATTCTCTGTCCACTTTAGTCTTTCCACTGTAGTCTTTCCACTATAGTCTGTCCACCTTAGTCTTTCCACTTTAGTCTTTCCACTATAGTCTCCACTTTATTTTGTATTCTCTGTCCACTTTAGTCTTTCCACTTTAGTCTTTCCACTATAGTCTCCACTTTATTCTGTCCACTACAGTCTTTCCACTATAGTCTGTCCACTTTAGTCTTTCCACTTTAGTCTTTCAACTTTAGTCTGTCCACTTTAGTCTGTCCACTTTAGTCTTTCCACTTTAGTCATTTCCACTATCTTCTGTCGACTTTAGTCTTTCCACTTTAGTCTTTCCACTTTAGTCTGTCCACTTTAGTCTTTCCACTATTCTCTGTCCACTTTAGTCTTTCCACTTTAGTCTTTCCACTAGAGTCTCCACTTTATTCTGTCCACTACAGTCTTTCCACTATAGTCCGTCTTTCCACTATAGTCTGTCCACTATAGTCTGTCCACTTTAGTCTTTCCACTTTAGTTTTTCCACTTTAGTCTGCCCACTTCAGTCTTTCTACTATAGTCTGTCCACTTTAGTTTTTCCCCTTTAATCTCTCCACTATAGTCTCCACTTTATTCTGTCCACTACAGTCTTCCCACTATAGTCTTTCCACTATAGTCTGTCCACTTTAGTCTTTCCACTATTCTCTGTCCACTTTAGTCTTTCCACTATACTCTCCACTTTATTCTGTCCTCTATAGTCTTTCCACTATAGTCTTTCCACTATAGTCTGTCCACTTTAGTCTTTCCACTTTAGTCTTTCCACTTTAGTCTGTCCACTTTAGTCTTTCCACTATAGTCTGTCCACTTTAGTCTTGCCACTATTCTCTGTCCACTTTAGTCTTTCCACTTTAGTCTTTCTACTATAGTCTCCAATTTATTCTGTCCACTACAGTCTTTCCACTATAGTCTTTCCACTATAGTCTGTCCACTTTAGTCTTTCCACTTTAATCTTTCCACTTTAGTCTGTCCACTTTAGTTTTTCCACTATAGTATGTCCACGTTAGTCTTTCCACTTTAGTCTTCCCACTTTAGTCTTTCCACTTTATTCTGTCCACTTCAGTGTGTACACTTTAGTCTGTCCACTGAGTCTTTACACTTCAGTCTTTCCACTACAGTCTTTCCACTATAGTCTTTCCACTATAGTCTGTCCACTTTAGTCTTTCCACTTTAGTCTTTCCACTATAGTCTTTCCACTATAGTCCGTCCACTTTGGTCTTTCCACTTTAGTCTGTCCACTTTAGTCCTTCCACTATCGACTGTCCAATTTAGTCTTTCCACTATTATCTGTCCACTTTATTCTTTCCACTTTAGTCTTTCCACTATAGTCTCCACTTTATTCTGTCAACTTCAGTCTTTCCACTATAGTCTGTGAACTTTAGTCTTTCCGCTGTTCTCTGTCCACTTTAGTCTTTCCACTTTAGTTTTTCCACCACAGTCTTTCCACTATAGTCTCCACTTTATTCTGTCCACTACAGTCTTTCCGCTATAGTCTTTCCACTATAGTCTGTCCACTTGAGTCTTTCCACTTTAATCTTTCCACTATAGTCTGTCCACTTTACTCTTTCCACTATAGTCTGTCCACTTTAGTCTTTCCACTTTTGTCTTTCCACTTTATTCTGTCCACTTCAGTGTGTACACTTTAGTCTGTCCACTGAGTCTTTCCACTTTAGTCCGTCCACTTAGTCTTTCCACTTCAGTCTTTCCACTAGAGTCTGTCCACTTTCGTCTTTCCACTTTAGTCCGTCCACATTAGTCTGTCCACTTTAGTCTTTCCACTTTAGTCATTTCCACTATCTTCTGTCCACTTTGGTCTTTCCACTTTAGTCTGTCCACTTTAGTCTGTCCACTATAGTCTGTCCACTTTAGTCTTTCCACTATAGTCTGTCCACTTTAGTCTTTCCACTATTCTCTGTCCACTTTAGTCTTTCCACTTTAGTCTTTCCACTATAGTCTCCACTTTATTCTGTCCACTACAGTCTTTCCACTATAGTCTTTCCAAGTTAGTCTTTCCACTTTAATCTTTCCACTTTAGTCTGTCCACTTTAGTCTTTCCACTATAGTCTGTCCACTTTAGTCTTTCCACTTTAGTCTTTCCACTTTCTTCTGTCCATTTCAGTGTGTACACTTTATTCTGTCCACTACAGTCTTTCCACTTTAGTCTTTCCAACACTCTCTGTCCACTTTAGTCTTTCCACTATAGTCTCCACCTTATTCTGTCCACTACAGTCTTTCCACTATTGTCTTTCCACTATAGTCCGTCCACTTTAGTCTTTCCACTATTCTCTGTCCACTTTAGTCTTTCCACTATAGTCTCCACTTTATTCTGTCCACTACAGTCTTTCCACTATAGTCTTTCCACTGTAGTCTGTCCACTTTAGTCTTTCCACTATTCTCTGTCCACTTTAGTCTTTCCACTTTAGTCTTTCCACTTTATTCTGTCCACTTCAGTGTGTACACTTTAGTTTGTCCACTGAGTCTTTCCACTTCAGTCTTTCCACTATAGTCTGTCCACTTTAGTCTTTCTACTTTAGTCTTTCCACTATAGTCTCCACTTTATTCTGTCCACTACAGTCTTTCCAATTTAGTCTTTCCACTATTCTCTGTCCAGTTTAGTCTTTCCACTATAGTCTCCACTTTATTCTGTCCACTACAGTCTTTCCACTATAGTCTTTCCACTATAGTCTGTAGACTTTAGTCTTTCCACTTTAGTTTTTCCACTTTAGTCTGTCCACTTCAGTCTTTCTGCTATAGTCTGTCCACTTTAGTCTTTCCACTTTAGTCTCTCCACTACAGTCTCCACTTTATTCTGTCCACTACAGTCTTCCCACTATAGTCTTTCCACTATAGTCTGTCCACTTTAGTCTTTCCACTGTTCTCTGTCCACTTTAGTCTTTCCACTATACTCTCCACTTTATTATGTCCACTACAGTCTTCCACTATAGTCTTTCCACTATAGTCTTTCCACTATAGTCTTTCCACTATGGTCTGTCCACTTTAGTCTTTCCACTTTAGTTTTTCCACTTTAGTCTGTCCACTTCAGTCTTTCCACTATAGTCTGTCCACTTTAGTCTTTCCACTATTCTCTGTCCACTTTAGTCTTTCCACTATACTCTCCACTTTATTCTGTCCACTACAGTCTTCCACTATAGTCTTTCCACTATAGTCTGTCCACTTTAGTCTTTCCACTTTAGTCTTTCCAGTTTAGTCTGTCCACTTTAGTCTTTCCACTGTAGTCTGTCCACTTTAGTCTTTCCACTATTCTCTGTCCACTTTAGTCTGTCCACTTTAGTCTTTCCACTGTTCTCTGTCCACTTTAGTCTTTCCACTATACTCTCCACTTTATTATGTCCACTACAGTCTTCCACTATAGTCTGTCCACTTTAGTCTTTCCACTTTAGTCTTTCCAGTTTAGTCTGTCCACTTTAGTCTTTCCACTGTAGTCTGTCCACTTTAGTCTTTCCACTATTCTCTGTCCAATTTACTCTGTCCACTTTAGTCTTTCCACTATTCTCTGTCCACTTTAGTCGTTCCACTATACTCTCCACTTTATTCTGTCCACTACAGTCTTCCTCTATAGTCTTTCCACTATAGTCTGTCCACTTTAATCTTTCCACTTTAGTCTTTCCAGTTTAGTCTGTCCACTTTAGTCTTTCCACTGTAGTCTGTCCACTTTAGTCTTTCCACTATTCTCTGTCCACTTTAGTCTGTCCACTTTAGTCTTTCCACTATAGTCTGTCCACTTTAGTCTTTCCACTATAGTCTGTCCACTTTAGTCTTTCCACTATAGTCTCCACTTTATTCTGTCCACTACAGTCTTTCCACTATAGTCTTCCACTATAGTCTGTCCACTTTAGTCTTTCCACTTTAATCTTTCCACTTTAGTCTGTCCACTTTAGTCTTTCCACTATAGTCGGTCCACTTTAGTCTTTCCACTACAGTCTTTCCACTATAGTCCGTCCACTTTAGTCTTTCCACTGTTCTCTGTCCACTTTAGTCTTTCCACTTTAGTCTGTCCACTTTAGTCCTTCCACTATAGACTGTCCAATTTAGTCTTTCCACTATTCTCTGTCCACTTTAGTCTTTCCACTTTAGTCTTTCCACTATAGTCTCCACTTTATTCTGTCCACTACAGTCTTTCCATTATAGTCTGTCCACTTTAGTCTTTCCACTTTAGTCTTTCCACTTTATTCTGTCCACTTCAGTGTGTAAACTTTAGTCTGTCCACTGAGTCTTTCCACTTCAGTCTTTCCACTATAGTCCGTCCTCTTTAGTCTTTCCGCTTTAGTCTGTCCACTTAGTCTTTCCACTATAGTCTGTCCACTTTAATCTTTCCACTTTAGTCTGTCCACTTTAGTCTTTCCACTATAGTCTGTCCACTTTAGTCTTTCCACTTTAGTCTTTCCACTTTATTGTGTCCACTTCAGTGTGTACACTTTAGTATGTCCACTGAGTCTTTCCACTTTAGTCTTTCCACTATAGTCTCCACTTTATTCTGTCCACTACAGTCTTTCCACTATAGTCTTTCCACTATAGTCTGTCCACTTTAGTCTTTCCACTTTATTCTTTCCACTATTCTCTGTCCACTTTAGTCTTTCCACTTTAGTCTTTCCAGTTTAGTCTGTCCACTTTAGTCTTTCCACTGTAGTCTGTCCACTTTAGTCTTTCCACTATTCTCTGTCCACTTTAGTCTGTCCACTTTAGTCTTTCCACTGTTCTCTGTCCACTTTAGTCTTTCCACTATACTCTCCACTTTATTATGTCCACTACAGTCTTCCACTATAGTCTGTCCACTTTAGTCTTTCCACTTTAGTCTTTCCAGTTTAGTCTGTCCACTTTAGTCTTTCCACTGTAGTCTGTCCACTTTAGTCTTTCCACTATTCTCTGTCCAGTTTACTCTGTCCACTTTAGTCTTTCCACTATTCTCTGTCCACTTTAGTCTTTCCACTATACTCTCCACTTTATTCTGTCCACTACAGTCTTCCTCTATAGTCTTTCCACTATAGTCTGTCCACTTTAATCTTTCCACTTTAGTCTTTCCAGTTTAGTCTGGCCACTTTAGTCTTTCCACTGTAGTCTGTCCACTTTAGTCTTTCCACTATTCTCTGTCCACTTTAGTCTGTCCACTTTAGTCTTTCCACTATAGTCTGTCCACTTTAGTCTTTCCACTATAGTCTGTCCACTTTAGTCTTTCCACTATAGTCTCCACTTTATTCTGTCCACTACAGTCTTTCCACTATAGTCTTCCACTATAGTCTGTCCACTTTAGTCTTTCCACTTTAATCTTTCCACTTTAGTCTGTCCACTTTAGTCTTTCCACTATAGTCGGTCCACTTTAGTCTTTCCACTACAGTCTTTCCACTATAGTCTGTCCACTTTAGTCTTTCCACTGTTCTCTGTCCACTTTAGTCTTTCCACTTTAGTCTGTCCACTTTAGTCCTTCCACTATAGACTGTCCAATTTAGTCTTTCCACTATTCTCTGTCCACTTTAGTCTTTCCACTTTAGTCTTTCCACTATAGTCTCCACTTTATTCTGTCCACTACAGTCTTTCCATTATAGTCTGTCCACTTTAGTCTTTCCACTTTAGTCTTTCCACTTTATTCTGTCCACTTCAGTGTGTAAACTTTAGTCTGTCCACTGAGTCTTTCCACTTCAGTCTTTCCACTATAGTCCGTCCTCTTTAGTCTTTCCGCTTTAGTCTGTCCACTTAGTCTTTCCACTATAGTCTGTCCACTTTAATCTTTCCACTTTAGTCTGTCCACTTTAGTCTTTCCACTATAGTCTGTCCACTTTAGTCTTTCCACTTTAGTCTTTCCACTTTATTGTGTCCACTTCAGTGTGTACACTTTAGTATGTCCACTGAGTCTTTCCACTTTAGTCTTTCCACTATAGTCTCCACTTTATTCTGTCCACTACAGTCTTTCCACTATAGTCTTTCCACTATAGTCTGTCCACTTTAGTCTTTCCACTTTATTCTTTCCACTATTCTCTGTCCACTTTAGTCTTTCCACTTTAGTCTTTCCACTTTATTCTGTCCACTTCATTGTGTACACTCGAGTCTGTCCACTTTAGTCTTTCCACTTTAGTCTGTCCACTTTAGTCTTTCCACTATAGTCTGTCAACTTTAGTCTTTCCACTTTCTTCTGTCCATTTCAGTGTGTACACTTTATTCTGTCCAATACAGTCTTTCCACTTTAGTCTTTCCAACACTCTCTGTCCACTTTAGTCTTTCCACTATAGTCTCCACCTTATTCTGTCCACTACAGTCTTTCCACTATTGTCTTTCCACTATAGTCCGTCCACTTTAGTCTTTCCACTATTCTCTGTCCACTTTAGTCTTTCCACTATAGTCTCCACTTTATTCTGTCCACTACAGTCTTTCCAATTTAGTCTTTCCACTTTAATCTTTCCACTTTAGTCTGTCCACTTTAGTCTTTCCACTACAGTCTTTCCACTATTGTCTTTCCACTATAGTCCGTCCACTTTAGTCTTTCCACTATTCTCTGTCCACTTTAGTCTTTCCACTATAGTCTCCACTTTATTCTGCCCACTACAGTCTTTCCACTATAATCTTTCCACTGTAGTCTGTCCACTTTAGTCTTTCCACTATTCTCTGTCCACTTTAGTCTTTCCACTTTAGTCTTTCCACTTTATTCTGTCCACTTCAGTGTGTACACTTTAGTTTGTCCACTGAGTCTTTCCACTTCAGTCTTTCCACTATAGTCTGTCCACTTTAGTCTTTCTACTTTAGTCTTTCCACTATAGTCTCCACTTTATTCTGTCCACTACAGTCTTTCCAATTTAGTCTTTCCACTATTCTCTGTCCACTTTAGTCTTTCCACTGTAGTCTGTCCACTTTAGTCTTTCCACTATTCTCTGTCCACTTTAGTCTGTCCACTTTAGTCTTTCCACTATAGTCTGTCCACTTTAGTCTTTCCACTATAGTCTGTCCACTTTAGTCTTTCCACTATAGTCTCCACTTTATTCTGTCCACTACAGTCTTTCCACTATAGTCTTTCCACTATAGTCTGTCCACTTTAGTCTTTCCACTTTAATCTTTCCACTTTAGTCTGTCCACTTTAGTCTTTCCACTATAGTCGGTCCACTTTAGTCTTTCCACTACAGTCTTTCCACTATAGTCTGTCCACTTTAGTCTTTCCACTGTTCTCTGTCCACTTTAGTCTTTCCACTATAGTCTCCACTTTATTCTGTCCACTACAGTCATTCCACTATAGTCTTTCCACTATAGTCTCTCCACTTTAGTCTTTCCACTTTAGTCTTTCCACTTTAGTCTGTCCACTTTAGTCCTTCCACTATAGACTGTCCAATTTAGTCTTTCCACTATTCTCTGTCCACTTTAGTCTTTACACTTTAGTCTTTCCACTATAGTCTCCACTTTATTCTGTCCACTACAGTCTTTCCATTATAGTCTGTCCACTTTAGTCTTTCCACTTTAGTCTTTCCACTTTATTCTGTCCACTTCAGTGTGTAAACTTTAGTCTGTCCACTGAGTCTTTCCACTTTAGTCTTTCCACTATAGTCCGTCCTCTTTAGTCTTTCCGCTTTAGTCTGTCCACTTAGTCTTTCCACTATAGTCTGTCCACTTTAATCTTTCCACTTTAGTCTGTCCACTTTAGTCTTTCCACTATAGTCTGTCCACTTTAGTCTTTCCACTTTAGTCTTTCCACTTTATTGTGTCCACTTCAGTGTGTACACTTTAGTATGTCCACTGAGTCTTTCCACTTTAGTCTTTCCACTATAGTCTCCACTTTATTCTGTCCACTACAGTCTTTCCACTATAGTCTTTCCGCTATAGTCTGTCCACTTTAGTCTTTCCACTTTATTCTTTCCACTATTCTCTGTCCACTTTAGTCTTTCCACTTTAGTCTTTCCACTTTATTCTGTCCACTTCATTGTGTACACTCGAGTCTGTCCACTTTAGTCTTTCCACTTTAGTCTGTCCACTTTAGTCTTTCCACTATAGTCTGTCAACTTTAGTCTTTCCACTATAGTCTTTCCACTTTAGTCTTTCCACTACAGTCTTTCCACTATAGTCTGTCCACTTTAGTCTTTCCACTGTTCTCTGTCCACTTTAGTCTTTCCACTATAGTCTCCACTTGATTCTGTCCACTACAGTCATTCCACTATAGTCTTTCCACTATAGTCAGTCCACTTTAGTCTTTCCACTTTAGTCTTTCCACTTTAGTCTTTCCACTTTAGTCTGTCCACTTTAGTCCTTCCACTATAGACTGTCCAATTTAGTCTTTCCACTATTCTCTGTCCACTTTAGTTTTTCCACTTTAGTCTTTCCACTATAGTCTCCACTTTATTCTGTCCACTACAGTCTTTCCACTATAGTCTGTCCACTTTAGTCTTTCCACTGTTCTCTGTCCACTTTAGTCTTTCCCCTTTAGTCTTTCCACCATAGTCTCCACTTTATTCTGTCCACTACAGTCATTCCACTATAGTCTTTCCACTATAGTCTGTCCACTTTAGTCTTTCCACTTTAGTCTTTCCACTTTAGTCTGTCCACTTTGGTCTTTCCACTTTAATCTTTCCGCTTTAGTCTGTCCACTTTAGTCTTTACACTTTAGTCTGTCCACTTTAGTCTTTCCACTCTTCTCTGTCCACTTTAGTTTTTCCACTTTAGTCTTTCCACTCTAGTCTGTCCACTTTAGTCTTTCCACTATAGTCTGTCCACTTTAGTCTTTCCACTATAGTCTGTCCACTTTAGTCTTTCCACTTTAGTCTTTCCACTTTAGTCTTTCCACTATAGTCTCCACTTTATTCTGTCCACTACAGTCTTTCCACTTTCCACTATAGTCTGTCCAATTTAGTATTTCCAATTTAATCTTTCCACTTTAATCTGTCCACTTTAGTCTTTCCACTATAGTCTATCCACTTTAGTCTTTCCACTTTATTCTGTCCACTTCAGTGTGTACACTTTAGTCTGTCCACTGAGTCTTTCCACTTCAGTCTTTCCACTATAGTCTATCCACTTTAGTCTTTCCACTTTAGTCTTTCCACTATAGTCTCCACTTTATTCTGTCCACTACAGTCTTTCCAATTTAGTCTTTCCACTATTCTCTGTCCAATTTAGTCTATCCACTTTAGTCTCCACTTTATTCTGTCCACTACAGTCTTTCCACTATAGTCTTTCCACTATAGTCTGTCCACTTTAGTCTTTCCACTATTCTCTGTCCACTTTAGTCTTTCCACTATAGTCTCCACTTTATTCTGTCCACTACAGTATTTCCACTATAGTCTTTCCACTATAGTCTGTCCACTTTAGTCTTTCCACTTTAGTTTTTCCACTTTAGTCTGTCCACTTCAGTCTTTCCACTATAGTCTGTCCACTTTAGTCTGTCCACTTTAGTCTGTCCACTTTAGTCTTTCCACTTCAGTTTTTCCACTTTAGTCTGTCCACTTTAGACTTTCCACTATAGTCTATCCACTTTAGTCTATCCGCTTTAGTCTTTCCACTTTAGTTTTTCCACTTTAGTCTGTCCACTTTAGACTTTCCACTATAGTCTATCCACTTTAGTCTTGCCACTTTAGTCTTTCCACTTTAGTCTTTCCACTTTATTCTGTCCACTTCAGTGTGTACACTTTAGTCTGTCCACTGAGTCTTTCCACTTCAGTCTTTCCACTATAGTCTATCCACTTTAGTCTTTCCACTTTTGTCTTTCCATTATAGTCTCCACTTTATTCTGTCCACTACAGTCTTTCCACTATTCTCTGTCCACTTTAGTCTATCCACTATAGTCTCCAGATTATTCTGTCCACTACAGTCTTTCCACTATAGTCTTTCCACTATAGTCTGTCCACTTTAGTCTTTCCACTATTCTCTGTCCACTTTAGTCTTTCCACTATAGTCTCCACTTTATTCTGTCCACTACAGTCTTTCCACTATAGTCTTTCCACTATTCTCTATCCACTTTAGTCTATCCACTATAGTCTCCAGATTATTCTGTCCACTACAGTCTTTCCACTATAGTCTTTCCACTATAGTCTGTCCACTTTAGTCTTTCCACTATTCTCTGTCCACTTTAGTCTTTCCACTATAGTCTCCACTTTATTCTGTCCACTACAGTCTTTCCAAATTAGTCTTTCCACTGTTCTCTGTCCACTTTAGCCTATCCACTATACTCTCCACTTTATTATGTCCACTACAGTCTTCCACTATAGTCTGTCCACTTTAGTCTTTCCACTTTAGTCTTTCCAGTTTAGTCTGTCCACTTTAGTCTTTCCACTGTAGTCTGTCCACTTTAGTCTTTCCACTATTCTCTGTCCAATTTAGTCTGTCCACTTTAGTCTTTCCACTATTCTCTGTCCACTTTAGTCTTTCCACTATACTCTCCACTTTATTCTGTCCACTACAGTCTTCCTCTATAGTCTTTCCACTATAGTCTGTCCACTTTAATCTTTCCACTTTAGTCTTTCCAGTTTAGTCTGTCCACTTTAGTCTTTCCACTGTAGTCTGTCCACTTTAGTCTTTCCACTATTCTCTGTCCACTTTAGTCTGTCCACTTTAGTCTTTCCACTATAGTCTGTCCACTTTAGTCTTTCCACTATAGTCTGTCCACTTTAGTCTTTCCACTATAGTCTCCACTTTATTCTGTCCACTACAGTCTTTCCACTATAGTCTTTCCACTATAGTCTGTCCACTTTAGTCTTTCCACTTTAATCTTTCCACTTTAGTCTGTCCACTTTAGTCTTTCCACTATAGTCGGTCCACTTTAGTCTTTCCACTACAGTCTTTCCACTATAGTCTGTCCACTTTAGTCTTTCCACTGTTCTCTGTCCACTTTAGTCTTTCCACTATAGTCTCCACTTTATTCTGTCCACTACAGTCATTCCACTATAGTCTTTCCACTGTAGTCTGTCCACTTTAGTCTTTCCACTTTAGTCTTTCCACTTTAGTCTTTCCACTTTAGTCTGTCCACTTTAGTCCTTCCACTATAGACTGTCCAATTTAGTCTTTCCACTATTCTCTGTCCACTTTAGTCTTTCCACTTTAGTCTTTCCACTATAGTCTCCACTTTATTCTGTTCACTACAGTCTTTCCATTATAGTCTGTCCACTTTAGTCTTTCCACTTTAGTCTTTCCACTTTATTCTGTCCACTTCAGTGTGTAAACTTTAGTCTGTCCACTGAGTCTTTCCACTTCAGTCTTTCCACTATAGTCCGTCCTCTTTAGTCTTTCCGCTTTAGTCTGTCCACTTAGTCTTTCCACTATAGTCTGTCCACTTTAATCTTTCCACTTTAGTCTGTCCACTTTAGTCTTTCCACTATAGTCTGTCCACTTTAGTCTTTCCACTTTAGTCTTTCCACTTTATTGTGTCCACTTCAGTGTGTACACTTTAGTATGTCCACTGAGTCTTTCCACTTTAGTCTTTCCACTATAGTCTCCACTTTATTCTGTCCACTACAGTCTTTCCACTATAGTCTGTCCACTTTAGTCTTTCCACTTTATTCTTTCCACTATTCTCTGTCCACTTTAGTCTTTCCACTTTAGTCTTTCCACTTTATTCTGTCCACTTCATTGTGTACACTCGAGTCTGTCCACTTTAGTCTTTCCACTTTAGTCTGTCCACTTTAGTCTTTCCACTATAGTCTGTCAACTTTAGTCTTTCCACTATAGTCTTTCCACTTTAGTCTTTCCACTACAGTCTTTCCACTATAGTCTGTCCACTTTAGTCTTTCCACTGTTCTCTGTCCACTTTAGTCTTTCCACTATAGTCTCCACTTGATTCTGTCCACTACAGTCATTCCACTATAGTCTTTCCACTATAGTCAGTCCACTTTAGTCTTTCCACTTTAGTCTTTCCACTTTAATCTTTCCACTTTAGTCTGTCCACTTTAGTCCTTCCACTATAGACTGTCCAATTTAGTCTTTCCACTATTCTCTGTCCACTTTAGTTTTTCCACTTTAGTCTTTCCACTATAGTCTCCACTTTATTCTGTCCACTACAGTCTTTCCACTATAGTCTGTCCACTTTAGTCTTTCCACTGTTCTCTGTCCACTTTAGTCTTTCCCCTTTAGTCTTTCCACCATAGTCTCCACTTTATTCTGTCCACTACAGTCATTCCACTATAGTCTTTCCACTATAGTCTGTCCACTTTAGTCTTTCCACTTTAGTCTTTCCACTTTAGTCTGTCCACTTTGGTCTTTCCACTTTAATCTTTCCGCTTTAGTCTGTCCACTTTAGTCTTTACACTTTAGTCTGTCCACTTTAGTCTTTCCACTGTTCTCTGTCCACTTTAGTTTTTCCACTTTAGTCTTTCCACTCTAGTCTGTCCACTTTAGTCTTTCCACTATAGTCTGTCCACTTTAGTCTTTCCACTATAGTCTGTCCACTTTAGTCTTTCCACTTTAGTCTTTCCACTTTAGTCTTTCCACTATAGTCTCCACTTTATTCTGTCCACTACAGTCTTTCCACTTTCCACTATAGTCTGTCCAATTTAGTATTTCCAATTTAATCTTTCCACTTTAATCTGTCCACTTTAGTCTTTCCACTATAGTCTATCCACTTTAGTCTTTCCACTTTATTCTGTCCACTTCAGTGTGTACACTTTAGTCTGTCCACTGAGTCTTTCCACTTCAGTCTTTCCACTATAGTCTATCCACTTTAGTCTTTCCACTTTAGTCTTTCCACTATAGTCTCCACTTTAGTCTGTCCACTTTAGTCTTTCCACTTCAGTTTTTCCACTTTAGTCTGTCCACTTTAGACTTTCCACTATAGTCTATCCACTTTAGTCTATCCACTTTAGTCTTTCCACTTTAGTTTTTCCACTTTAGTCTGTCCACTTTAGACTTTCCACTATAGTCTATCCACTTTAGTCTTGCCACTTTAGTCTTTCCACTTTAGTCTTTCCACTTTATTCTGTCCACTTCAGTGTGTACACTTTAGTCTGTCCACTGAGTCTTTCCACTTCAGTCTTTCCACTATAGTCTATCCACTTTAGTCTTTCCACTTTTGTCTTTCCATTATAGTCTCCACTTTATTCTGTCCACTACAGTCTTTCCACTATTCTCTGTCCACTTTAGTCTATCCACTATAGTCTCCAGATTATTCTGTCCACTACAGTCTTTCCACTATAGTCTTTCCACTATAGTCTGTCCACTTTAGTCTTTCCACTATTCTCTGTCCACTTTAGTCTTTCCACTATAGTCTCCACTTTATTCTGTCCACTACAGTCTTTCCACTATAGTCTTTCCACTATTCTCTATCCACTTTAGTCTATCCACTATAGTCTCCAGATTATTCTGTCCACTACAGTCTTTCCACTATAGTCTTTCCACTATAGTCTGTCCACTTTAGTCTTTCCACTATTCTCTGTCCACTTTAGTCTTTCCACTATAGTCTCCACTTTATTCTGTCCACTACAGTCTTTCCAAATTAGTCTTTCCACTGTTCTCTGTCCACTTTAGCCTATCCACTATACTCTCCACTTTATTATGTCCACTACAGTCTTCCACTATAGTCTGTCCACTTTAGTCTTTCCACTTTAGTCTTTCCAGTTTAGTCTGTCCACTTTAGTCTTTCCACTGTAGTCTGTCCACTTTAGTCTTTCCACTATTCTCTGTCCAATTTAGTCTGTCCACTTTAGTCTTTCCACTATTCTCTGTCCACTTTAGTCTTTCCACTATACTCTCCACTTTATTCTGTCCACTACAGTCTTCCTCTATAGTCTTTCCACTATAGTCTGTCCACTTTAATCTTTCCACTTTAGTCTTTCCAGTTTAGTCTGTCCACTTTAGTCTTTCCACTGTAGTCTGTCCACTTTAGTCTTTCCACTATTCTCTGTCCACTTTAGTCTGTCCACTTTAGTCTTTCCACTATAGTCTGTCCACTTTAGTCTTTCCACTATAGTCTGTCCACTTTAGTCTTTCCACTATAGTCTCCACTTTATTCTGTCCACTACAGTCTTTCCACTATAGTCTTTCCACTATAGTCTGTCAACTTTAGTCTTTCCACTTTAATCTTTCCACTTTAGTCTGTCCACTTTAGTCTTTCCACTATAGTCGGTCCACTTTAGTCTTTCCACTACAGTCTTTCCACTATAGTCTGTCCACTTTAGTCTTTCCACTGTTCTCTGTCCACTTTAGTCTTTCCACTATAGTCTCCACTTTATTCTGTCCACTACAGTCATTCCACTATAGTCTTTCCACTGTAGTCTGTCCACTTTAGTCTTTCCACTTTAGTCTTTCCACTTTAGTCTTTCCACTTTAGTCTGTCCACTTTAGTCCTTCCACTATAGACTGTCCAATTTAGTCTTTCCACTATTCTCTGTCCACTTTAGTCTTTCCACTTTAGTCTTTCCACTATAGTCTCCACTTTATTCTGTCCACTACAGTCTTTCCATTATAGTCTGTCCACTTTAGTCTTTCCACTTTAGTCTTTCCACTTTATTCTGTCCACTTCAGTGTGTAAACTTTAGTCTGTCCACTGAGTCTTTCCACTTCAGTCTTTCCACTATAGTCCGTCCTCTTTAGTCTTTCCGCTTTAGTCTGTCCACTTAGTCTTTCCACTATAGTCTGTCCACTTTAATCTTTCCACTTTAGTCTGTCCACTTTAGTCTTTCCACTATAGTCTGTCCACTTTAGTCTTTCCACTTTAGTCTTTCCACTTTATTGTGTCCACTTCAGTGTGTACACTTTAGTATGTCCACTGAGTCTTTCCACTTTAGTCTTTCCACTATAGTCTCCACTTTATTCTGTCCACTACAGTCTTTCCACTATAGTCTTTCCACTATAGTCTGTCCACTTTAGTCTTTCCACTTTATTCTTTCCACTATTCTCTGTCCACTTTAGTCTTTCCACTTTAGTCTTTCCACTTTATTCTGTCCACTTCATTGTGTACACTCGAGTCTGTCCACTTTAGTCTTTCCACTTTAGTCTGTCCACTTTAGTCTTTCCACTATAGTCTGTCAACTTTAGTCTTTCCACTATAGTCTTTCCACTTTAGTCTTTCCACTACAGTCTTTCCACTATAGTCTGTCCACTTTAGTCTTTCCACTGTTCTCTGTCCACTTTAGTCTTTCCACTATAGTCTCCACTTGATTCTGTCCACTACAGTCATTCCACTATAGTCTTTCCACTATAGTCAGTCCACTTTAGTCTTTCCACTTTAGTCTTTCCACTTTAGTCTTTCCACTTTAGTCTGTCCATTTTAGTCCTTCCACTATAGACTGTCCAATTTAGTCTTTCCACTATTCTCTGTCCACTTTAGTTTTTCCACTTTAGTCTTTCCACTATAGTCTCCACTTTATTCTGTCCACTACAGTCTTTCCACTATAGTCTGTCCACTTTAGTCTTTCCACTGTTCTCTGTCCACTTTAGTCTTTCCCCTTTAGTCTTTCCACCATAGTCTCCACTTTATTCTGTCCACTACAGTCATTCCACTATAGTCTTTCCACTATAGTCTGTCCACTTTAGTCTTTCCACTTTAGTCTTTCCACTTTAGTCTGTCCACTTTGGTCTTTCCACTTTAATCTTTCCGCTTTAGTCTGTCCACTTTAGTCTTTACACTTTAGTCTGTCCACTTTAGTCTTTCCACTGTTCTCTGTCCACTTTAGTTTTTCCACTTTAGTCTTTCCACTCTAGTCTGTCCACTTTAGTCTTTCCACTATAGTCTGTCCACTTTAGTCTTTCCACTATAGTCTGTCCACTTTAGTCTTTCCACTTTAGTCTTTCCACTTTAGTCTTTCCACTATAGTCTCCACTTTATTCTGTCCACTACAGTCTTTCCACTTTCCACTATAGTCTGTCCAATTTAGTATTTCCAATTTAATCTTTCCACTTTAATCTGTCCACTTTAGTCTTTCCACTATAGTCTATCCACTTTAGTCTTTCCACTTTATTCTGTCCACTTCAGTGTGTACACTTTAGTCTGTCCACTGAGTCTTTCCACTTCAGTCTTTCCACTATAGTCTATCCACTTTAGTCTTTCCACTTTAGTCTTTCCACTATAGTCTCCACTTTATTCTGTCCACTACAGTCTTTCCAATTTAGTCTTTCCACTATTCTCTGTCCAATTTAGTCTATCCACTTTAGTCTCCACTTTATTCTGTCCACTAAAGTCTTTCCACTATAGTCTTTCCACTATAGTCTGTCCACTTTAGTCTTTCCACTATTCTCTGTCCACTTTAGTCTTTCCACTATAGTCTCCACTTTATTCTGTCCACTACAGTATTTCCACTATAGTCTTTCCACTATAGTCTGTCCACTTTAGTCTTTCCACTTTAGTTTTTCCACTTTAGTCTGTCCACTTCAGTCTTTCCACTATAGTCTGTCCACTTTAGTCTGTCCACTTTAGTCTGTCCACTTTAGTCTTTCCACTTCAGTTTTTCCACTTTAGTCTGTCCACTTTAGACTTTCCACTATAGTCTATCCACTTTAGTCTATCCACTTTAGTCTTTCCACTTTAGTTTTTCCACTTTAGTCTGTCCACTTTAGACTTTCCACTATAGTCTATCCACTTTAGTCTTGCCACTTTAGTCTTTCCACTTTAGTCTTTCCACTTTATTCTGTCCACTTCAGTGTGTACACTTTAGTCTGTCCACTGAGTCTTTCCACTTCAGTCTTTCCACTATAGTCTATCCACTTTAGTCTTTCCACTTTTGTCTTTCCATTATAGTCTCCACTTTATTCTGTCCACTACAGTCTTCCCACTATAGTCTTTCCACTATTCTCTGTCCACTTTAGTCTATCCACTATAGTCTCCAGATTATTCTGTCCACTACAGTCTTTCCACTATAGTCTTTCCACTATAGTCTGTCCACTTTAGTCTTTCCACTATTCTCTGTCCACTTTAGTCTTTCCACTATAGTCTCCACTTTATTCTGTCCACTACAGTCTTTCCACTATAGTCTTTCCACTATTCTCTATCCACTTTAGTCTATCCACTATAGTCTCCAGATTATTCTGTCCACTACAGTCTTTCCACTATAGTCTTTCCACTATAGTCTGTCCACTTTAGTCTTTCCACTATTCTCTGTCCACTTTAGTCTTTCCACTATAGTCTCCACTTTATTCTGTCCACTACAGTCTTTCCAAATTAGTCTTTCCACTGTTCTCTGTCCACTTTAGCCTATCCACTATACTCTCCACTTTATTATGTCCACTACAGTCTTCCACTATAGTCTGTCCACTTTAGTCTTTCCACTTTAGTCTTTCCAGTTTAGTCTGTCCACTTTAGTCTTTCCACTGTAGTCTGTCCACTTTAGTCTTTCCACTATTCTCTGTCCAATTTAGTCTGTCCACTTTAGTCTTTCCACTATTCTCTGTCCACTTTAGTCTTTCCACTATACTCTCCACTTTATTCTGTCCACTACAGTCTTCCTCTATAGTCTTTCCACTATAGTCTGTCCACTTTAATCTTTCCACTTTAGTCTTTCCAGTTTAGTCTGTCCACTTTAGTCTTTCCACTGTAGTCTGTCCACTTTAGTCTTTCCACTATTCTCTGTCCACTTTAGTCTGTCCACTTTAGTCTTTCCACTATAGTCTGTCCACTTTAGTCTTTCCACTATAGTCTGTCCACTTTAGTCTTTCCACTATAGTCTCCACTTTATTCTGTCCACTACAGTCTTTCCACTATAGTCTTTCCACTATAGTCTGTCCACTTTAGTCTTTCCACTTTAATCTTTCCACTTTAGTCTGTCCACTTTAGTCTTTCCACTATAGTCGGTCCACTTTAGTCTTTCCACTACAGTCTTTCCACTATAGTCTGTCCACTTTAGTCTTTCCACTGTTCTCTGTCCACTTTAGTCTTTCCACTATAGTCTCCACTTTATTCTGTCCACTACAGTCATTCCACTATAGTCTTTCCACTATAGTCTGTCCACTTTAGTCTTTCCACTTTAGTCTTTCCACTTTAGTCTTTCCACTTTAGTCTGTCCACTTTAGTCCTTCCACTATAGACTGTCCAATTTAGTCTTTCCACTATTCTCTGTCCACTTTAGTCTTTCCACTTTAGTCTTTCCACTATAGTCTCCACTTTATTCTGTCCACTACAGTCTTTCCATTATAGTCTGTCCACTTTAGTCTTTCCACTTTATTCTGTCCACTTCAGTGTGTAAACTTTAGTCTGTCCACTGAGTCTTTCCACTCCAGTCTTTCCACTATAGTCCGTCCTCTTTAGTCTTTCCGCTTTAGTCTGTCCACTTAGTCTTTCCACTATAGTCTGTCCACTTTAATCTTTCCACTTTAGTCTGTCCACTTTAGTCTTTCCACTATAGTCTGTCCACTTTAGTCTTTCCACTTTAGTCTTTCCACTTTATTGTGTCCACTTCAGTGTGTACACTTTAGTATGTCCACTGAGTCTTTCCACTTTAGTCTTTCCACTATAGTCTCCACTTTATTCTGTCCACTACAGTCTTTCCACTATAGTCTTTCCACTATAGTCTGTCCACTTTAGTCTTTCGACTTTATTCTTTCCACTATTCTCTGTCCACTTTAGTCTTTCCACTTTAGTCTTTCCACTTTATTCTGTCCACTTCATTGTGTACACTCGAGTCTGTCCACTTTAGTCTTTCCACTTTAGTCTGTCCACTTTAGTCTTTCCACTATAGTCTGTCAACTTTAGTCTTTCCACTATAGTCTGTCCACTTTAGTCTTTCCACTACAGTCTTTCCACTATAGTCTGTCCACTTTAGTCTTTCCACTGTTCTCTGTCCACTTTAGTCTTTCCACTATAGTCTCCACTTGATTCTGTCCACTACAGTCATTCCACTATAGTCTTTCCACTATAGTCAGTCCACTTTAGTCTTTCCAGTTTAGTCTTTCCACTTTAGTCTTTCCACTTTAGTCTTTCCACTTTAGTCTGTCCACTTTAGTCCTTCCACTATAGACTGTCCAATTTAGTCTTTCCACTATTCTCTGTCCACTTTAGTTTTTCCACTTTAGTCTTTCCACTATAGTCTCCACTTTATTCTGTCCACTACAGTCTTTCCACTATAGTCTGTCCACTTTAGTCTTTCCACTGTTCTCTGTCCACTTTAGTCTTTCCCCTTTAGTCTTTCCACCATAGTCTCCACTTTATTCTGTCCACTACAGTCATTCCACTATAGTCTTTCCACTATAGTCTGTCCACTTTAGTCTTTCCACTTTAGTCTTTCCACTTTAGTCTGTCCACTTTGGTCTTTCCACTTTAATCTTTCCGCTTTAGTCTGTCCACTTTAGTCTTTACACTTTAGTCTGTCCACTTTAGTCTTTCCACTGTTCTCTGTCCACTTTAGTTTTTCCACTTTAGTCTTTCCACTCTAGTCTGTCCACTTTAGTCTTTCCACTATAGTCTGTCCACTTTAGTCTTTCCACTATAGTCTGTCCACTTTAGTCTTTCCACTTTAGTCTTTCCACTTTAGTCTTTCCACTATAGTCTCCACTTTATTCTGTCCACTACAGTCTTTCCACTTTCCACTATAGTCTGTCCAATTTAGTATTTCCAATTTAATCTTTCCACTTTAATCTGTCCACTTTAGTCTTTCCACTATAGTCTATCCACTTTAGTCTTTCCACTTTATTCTGTCCACTTCAGTGTGTACACTTTAGTCTGTCCACTGAGTCTTTCCACTTCAGTCTTTCCACTATAGTCTATCCACTTTAGTCTTTCCACTTTAGTCTTTCCACTATAGTCTCCACTTTATTCTGTCCACTACAGTCTTTCCAATTTAGTCTTTCCACTATTCTCTGTCCAATTTAGTCTATCCACTTTAGTCTCCACTTTATTCTGTCCACTACAGTCTTTCCACTATAGTCTTTCCACTATAGTCTGTCCACTTTAGTCTTTCCACTATTCTCTGTCCACTTTAGTCTTTCCACTATAGTCTCCACTTTATTCTGTCCACTACAGTATTTCCACTATAGTCTGTCCACTTTAGTCTTTCCACTTTAGTTTTTCCACTTTAGTCTGTCCACTTCAGTCTTTCCACTATAGTCTGTCCACTTTAGTCTGTCCACTTTAGTCTGTCCACTGTAGTCTTTCCACTTCAGTTTTTCCACTTTAGTCTGTCCACTTTAGACTTTCCACTATAGTCTATCCACTTTAGTCTATCCACTTTAGTCTTTCCACTTTAGTTTTTCCACTTTAGTCTGTCCACTTTAGACTTTCCACTATAGTCTATCCACTTTAGTCTTGCCACTTTAGTCTTTCCACTTTAGTCTTTCCACTTTATTCTGTCCACTTCAGTGTGTACACTTTAGTCTGTCCACTGAGTCTTTCCACTTCAGTCTTTCCACTATAGTCTATCCACTTTAGTCTTTCCACTTTTGTCTTTCCATTATAGTCTCCACTTTATTCTGTCCACTACAGTCTTCCCACTATAGTCTTTCCACTATTCTCTGTCCACTTTAGTCTATCCACTATAGTCTCCAGATTATTCTGTCCACTACAGTCTTTCCACTATAGTCTTTCCACTATAGTCTGTCCACTTTAGTCTTTCCACTATTCTCTGTCCACTTTAGTCTTTCCACTATAGTCTCCACTTTATTCTGTCCACTACAGTCTTTCCACTATAGTCTTTCCACTATTCTCTATCCACTTTAGTCTATCCACTATAGTCTCCAGATTATTCTGTCCACTACAGTCTTTCCACTATAGTCTTTCCACTATAGTCTGTCCACTTTAGTCTTTCCACTATTCTCTGTCCACTTTAGTCTTTCCACTATAGTCTCCACTTTATTCTGTCCACTACAGTCTTTCCAAATTAGTCTTTCCACTATTCTCTGTCCACTTTAGCCTATCCACTATAGTCTCCACTTTATTCTGTCGACTACAGTCTTTCCACTATAGTCTTTCCACTAAAGTCTGTCCACTTTAATCTTTCCACTATTCTCTGTCCACTTTAGTCTTTCCACTATAGTCTCCACTTTATTCTGTCCACTACAGTCTTTCCACTATAGTCTTTCCACTATAGTCTGTCCACTTTAGTCTTTCCACTTTAGTTTTTCCACTTTAGTCTGACCACTTCAGCCTTTCCACTATAGTCTGTCCACTTTAGTCTTTCCACTATAGTCTCCACTTTATTCTGTCCACTACAGTCTTTCCACTATAGTCTTTCCGCTATATTCTGTCCAGTTTAGTCTTTCCACTATTCTCTGTCCACTTTAGTCTTTCCACTATAGTCTCCACTTTATTCTGTCCACTACAGTCTTTCCACTATAGTCTTTCCGCTATATTCTGTCCAGTTTAGTCTTTCCACTATTCTCTGTCCACTTTAGTCTTTCCACTATAGTCTCCAGATTATTCTGTCCACTACAGTCTTTCCACTATAGTCTTTCCACTATAGTCTGTCCACTTTAGTCTTTCCACTTTAGTTTTTCCACTTTAGTCTGACCACTTCAGCCTTTCCACTATAGTCTGTCCACTTTAGTCTTTCCACTATAGTCTCCACTTTATTCTGTCCACTACAGTCTTTCCAATTTAGTCTTTCCCCTATTCTCTGTCCACTTTAGCCTATCCACTATAGTCTCCACTTTATTCTGTCCACTACAGTCTTTCCACTATAGTCTTTCCACTAAAGTCTGTCCACTTTAATCTTTCCACTATTCTCTGTCCACTTTAGTCTTTCCACTATAGTCTCCACTTTATACTGTCCACTACAGTCTTTCCACTATATTCTTTCCACTACAGTCTGTCCACTTTAGTCTTTCCACTTTAGTTTTTCCACTTTAGTCTGACCACTTCAGTTTTCCACTATAGTCTGTCCACTTTAGTCTTTCCACTATAGTCTCCACTTTATTCTGTCCACTACAGTCTTTCCACTATAGTCTTTCCGCTATATTCTCTCCAGTTTAGTCTTTCCACTTTCGACTTTCCACTATAGTCTATCCACTTTAGTCTTTCCACTTTAGTCTTTCCTCTTTATTCTGTCCACTTCAGTGTGTACAATTTAGTCTGTCCACTGAGTCTTTCCACTTCAGTCTTTCAACTATAGTCTGTCCACTTTAGTCTATCCACTTTATTCTTTCCACTATTCTCTGTCCACTTTAGTCTTTCCACTTTAGTCTTTCCACTATAGTCTCCACTTTATTCTGTCCACTACAGTCTTTCCACTATACTCTCCACTTTATTCTGTCCACTACAGTCTTTCCACTATAGTCTTTCCAATATAGTCTGTCCACTTTAGTATTTCCACTTTAGTCTTTCCACTTTAGTCTGTCCACTTTAGTCTTTCCACTATAGTCTGTCCACTTTAGTCTTTCCACTATTCTCTGTCCACTTTAGTCTTTCCACTTTAGTCTTTCCACTATAGTCTCCACTTTATTCTGTCCACTACAGTCTTTCCACTATAGTCTTTCCACTATAGTCTGTCCACTTTAGTCTTTCCAATAATCTCTGTCCACTTTAGTCTTTCCACTATAGTCTCCATTTTATTCTGTCCACTACAGTCTTTCCACTATAGTATTTCCACTATAGTCTGTCCACTTTGGTATTTCCACTTTAGTCTTTCCACTATAGTCTCCACTTTATTCTATATTCTCTGTCCACTTTAGTCTTTCCACTATAGTCTCCACTTTATTCTGTCCACTACAGTCTTTCCACTATAGTCTTTCCACTATACTCTCCACTTTATTCTGTCAACTACAGTCTTTCCACTATAGTCTTTCCAATATAGTCTGTCCAATTTAGTCTTTCCACTTTAGTCTTTCCACTTTAGTCTGTCCACTTTAGTCTTTCCACTATAGTCTGTCCACTTTAGTCTTTCCACTATACTCTCCACTTTATTCTGTCCACTACAGTCTTTCCACTATAGTCGTTCCACTATAGTCTGTCCAATTTAGTCTTTCCACTTTAGTCTTTCCACTATAGTCTCCACTTTATACTGTCCACTACAGTCTTTCCACTATATTCTTTCCACTACAGTCTGTCCACTTTAGTCTTTCCACTTTAGTTTTTCCACTTTAGTCTGACCACTTCAGTTTTCCACTATAGTCTGTCCACTTTAGTCTTTCCACTATAGTCTCCACTTTATTCTGTCCACTACAGTCTTTCCACTATAGTCTTTCCGCTATATTCTCTCCAGTTTAGTCTTTCCACTATTCTCTGTCCACTTTAGTCTTTCCACTATAGTCTCCACTTTATTCTGTCCACTACAGTCTTTCCACTATAGTCTTTCCACTTCAGTTTTTCCACTTTAGTCTGTCCACTTTCGACTTTCCACTATAGTCTATCCACTTTAGTCTTTCCACTTTAGTCTTTCCTCTTTATTCTGTCCACTTCAGTGTGTACAATTTAGTCTGTCCACTGAGTCTTTCCACTTCAGTCTTTCAACTATAGTCTGTCCACTTTAGTCTATCCACTTTATTCTTTCCACTATTCTCTGTCCACTTTAGTCTTTCCACTTTAGTCTTTCCACTATAGTCTCCACTTTATTCTGTCCACTACAGTCTTTCCACTATACTCTCCACTTTATTCTGTCCACTACAGTCTTTCCACTATAGTCTTTCCAATATAGTCTGTCCACTTTAGTATTTCCACTTTAGTCTTTCCACTTTAGTCTGTCCACTTTAGTCTTTCCACTATAGTCTGTCCACTTTAGTCTTTCCACTATTCTCTGTCCACTTTAGTCTTTCCACTTTAGTCTTTCCACTATAGTCTCCACTTTATTCTGTCCACTACAGTCTTTCCACTATAGTCTTTCCACTATAGTCTGTCCACTTTAGTCTTTCCAATAATCTCTGTCCACTTTAGTCTTTCCACTATAGTCTCCATTTTATTCTGTCCACTACAGTCTTTCCACTATAGTATTTCCACTATAGTCTGTCCACTTTGGTATTTCCACTTTAGTCTTTCCACTATAGTCTCCACTTTATTCTATATTCTCTGTCCACTTTAGTCTTTCCACTATAGTCTCCACTTTATTCTGTCCACTACAGTCTTTCCACTATAGTCTTTCCACTATACTCTCCACTTTATTCTGTCAACTACAGTCTTTCCACTATAGTCTTTCCAATATAGTCTGTCCAATTTAGTCTTTCCACTTTAGTCTTTCCACTTTAGTCTGTCCACTTTAGTCTTTCCACTATAGTCTGTCCACTTTAGTCTTTCCACTATACTCTCCACTTTATTCTGTCCACTACAGTCTTTCCACTATAGTCGTTCCACTATAGTCTGTCCAATTTAGTCTTTCCACTTTAGTCTTTCCACTTTAGTCTGTCCACTTTAGTCTTTCCAATATAGTCTGTCCACTTTAGTCTTTCCACTTTAATCTTTCCACTTCAGTCTTTCAACTATAGTCTGTCCACTTTAGTCTATCCACTTTATTCTTTCCACTATTCTCTGTCCACTTTAGTCTTTCCACTTTAGTCTTTCCACTATAGTCTCCACTTTATTCTGTCCACTACAGTCTTTCCACTATAGTCTTTCCACTATAGTCTGTCCTCTTTAGTCTTTCCACTATTCTCTGTCCACTTTAGTCTTTCCACTATACTCTCCACTTTATTCTGTCCACTACAGTCTTTCCACTATAGTCTTTCCAATATAGTCTGTCCACTTTAGTATTTCCACTTTAGTCTTTCCACTTTAGTCTGTCCACTTTAGTCTTTCCACTATAGTCTGTCCACTTTAGTCTTTCCACTATTCTCTGTCCACTTTAGTCTTTCCACTTTAGTCTTTCCACTATAGTCTCCACTTTATTCTGTCCACTACAGTCTTTCCACTATAGTCTTTCCACTATAGTCTGTCCACTTTAGTCTTTCCAATAATCTCTGTCTACTTTAGTCTTTCCACTATAGTCTCCATTTTATTCTGTCCGCTACAGTCTTTCCACTATAGTCTTTCCACTAAAGTCTGTCCACTTTAATCTTTCCACTATTCTCTGTCCACTTTAGTCTTTCCACTATTGTCTCCACTTTATTCTGTCCACTACAGTCTTTTCACTATAGTCTTTCCACTATAGTCTGTCCTCTTTAGTCTTTCCACTTTAGTTTTTCCACTTTAGTCTGACCACTTCAGCCTTTCCACTATAGTCTGTCCACTTTAGTCTTTCCACTATAGTCTCCACTTTATTCTGTCCACTACAGTCTTTCCACTATAGTCTTTCCGCTATATTCTGTCCAGTTTAGTCTTTCCACTATTCTCTGTCCACTTTAGTCTTTCCACTATAGTCTCCACTTTATTCTGTCCACTACAGTCTTTCCACTATAGTCTTTCCGCTATATTCTGTCCAGTTTAGTCTTTCCACTATTCTCTGTCCACTTTAGTCTTTCCACTATAGTCTCCAGATTATTCTGTCCACTACAGTCTTTCCACTATAGTCTTTCCACTATAGTCTGTCCACTTTAGTCCTTCCACTATTCTCTGTCCACTTTAGTCTTTCCACTATAGTCTCCACTTTATTCTGTCCACTACAGTCTTTCCAATTTAGTCTTTCCCCTATTCTCTGTCCACTTTAGCCTATCCACTATAGTCTCCACTTTATTCTGTCCACTACAGTCTTTCCACTATCGTCTTTCCACTAAAGTCTGTCCACTTTAATCTTTCCACTATTCTCTGTCCACTTTAGTCTTTCAACTATAGTCTCCACTTTATACTGTCCACTACAGTCTTTCCACTATAGTCTTTCCACTACAGTCTGTCCACTTTAGTCTTTCCACTTTAGTTTTTCCACTTTAGTCTGACCACTTCAGCTTTCCACTATAGTCTGTCCACTTTAGTCTTTCCACTATAGTCTCCACTTTATTCTGTCCACTACAGTCTTTCCACTATAGTCTTTCCGCTATATTCTCTCCAGTTTAGTCTTTCCACTATTCTCTGTCCACTTTAGTCTTTCCACTATAGTCTCCACTTTATTCTGTCCACTAAAGTCTTTCCACTATAGTCTTTCCACTATAGTCTGTCCACTTTAGTCTGTCCACTTTAGTCTTTCCACTTCAGTTTTTCCACTTTAGTCTGTCCACTTTCGACTTTCCACTATAGTCTATCCACTTTAGTCTTTCCACTTTAGTCTTTCCTCTTTATTCTGTCCACTTCAGTGTGTACGATTTAGTCTGTCCACTGAGTATTTCCACTTCAGTCTTTCAACTATAGTCTGTCCACTTTAGTCTATCCACTTTATTCTTTCCACTATTCTCTGTCCACTTTAGTCTTTCCACTTTAGTCTTTCCACTATAGTCTCCACTTTATTCTGTCCACTACAGTCTTTCCACTATAGTCTTTCCACTATAGTCTGTCCTCTTTAGCCTTTCCACTATTCTCTGTCCACTTTAGTCTTTCCACTATACTCTCCACTTTATTCTGTCCACTACAGTCTTTCCACTATAGTCTTTCCAATATAGTCTGTCCACTTTAGTATTTCCACTTTAGTCTTTCCACTTTAGTCTGTCCACTTTAGTCTTTCCACTATAGTCTGTCCACTTTAGTCTTTCCACTATTCTCTGTCCACTTTAGTCTTTCCACTTTAGTCTTTCCACTATAGTCTCCACTTTATTCTGTCCACTACAGTCTTTCCACTATAGTCTTTCCACTATAGTCTGTCCACTTTAGTCTTTCCAATAATCTCTGTCCACTTTAGTCTTTCCACTATAGTCTCCATTTTATTCTGTCCACTACAGTCTTTCCACTATAGTATTTCCACTATATTCTGTCCACTTTGGTATTTCCACTTTAGTCTTTCCACTATAGTCTCCACTTTATTCTATATTCTCTGTCCACTTTAGTCTTTCCACTATAGTCTCCACTTTATTCTGTCCACTACAGTCTTTCCACTATAGTCTTTCCACTATACTCTCCACTTTATTCTGTCAACTACATTCTTTCCACTATAGTCTTTCCAATATAGTCTGTCCAATTTAGTCTTTCCACTTTAGTCTTTCCACTTTAGTCTGTCCACTTTAGTCTTTCCACTATAGTCTGTCCACTTTAGTCTTTCCACTATACTCTCCACTTTATTCTGTCCACTACAGTCTTTCCACTATAGTCGTTCCACTATAGTCTGTCCAATTTAGTCTTTCCACTTTAGTCTTTCCACTTTAGTCTGTCCACTTTAGTCTTTCCACTATAGTCTGTCCACTTTAGTCTTTCCACTATTCTCTGTCCACTTTAGTCTTTCCACTTTAGTCTTTTCACTATAGTCTCCACTTTATTCTGTCCACTACAGTCTTTCCACTATAGTCTTTCCACTATAGTCTGTCCACTTTAGTCTTTCCACTTTAATCTTTCCACTTCAGTCTTTCAACTATAGTCTGTCCACTTTAGTCTATCCACTTTATTCTTTCCACTATTCTCTGTCCACTTTAGTCTTTCCACTTTAGTCTTCCCACTATAGTCTCCACTTTATTCTGTACACTACAGTCTTTCCACTATAGTCTTTCCACTATAGTCTGTCCTCTTTAGTCTTTCCACTATTCTCTGTCCACTTTAGTCTTTCCACTATACTCTCCACTTTATTCTGTCCACTACAGTCTTTCCACTATAGTCTTTCCAATATAGTCTGTCCACTTTAGTATTTCCACTTTAGTCTTTCCACTTTAGTCTGTCCACTTTAGTCTTTCCACTATAGTCTGTCCACTTTAGTCTTTCCACTATTCTCTGTCCACTTTAGTCTTTCCACTATAGTCTCCACTTTATTCTGTCCACTACAGTCTTTCCACTATAGTCTTTCCACTATAGTCTGTCCACTTTAGTCTTTCCAATAATCTCTGTCTACTTTAGTCTTTCCACTATAGTCTCCATTTTATTCTGTCCACTACAGTCTTTCCACTATAGTATTTCCACTATAGTCTGTCCACTTTGGTATTTCCACTTTAGTCTTTCCACTATAGTCTCCACTTTATTCTATATTCTCTGTCCACTTTAGTCTTTCCACTATAGTCTCCACTTTATTCTGTCCACTACAGTCTTTCCTCTATAGTCTTTCCACTATACTCTCCACTTTATTCTGTCAACTACAGTCATTCCACTATAGTCTTTCCAATATAGTCTGTCCAATTTAGTCTTTCCACTTTAGTCTTTCCACTTTAGTCTGTCCACTTTAGTCTTTCCACTATAGTCTGTCCACTTTAGTCTTTCCACTATACTCTCCACTTTATTCTGTCCACTACAGTCTTTCCACTATAGTCGTTCCACTATAGTCTGTCCACTTTAGTCTTTCCACTTTAGTCTTTCCACTTTAGTCTGTCCACTTTAGTCTTTCCACTATAGTCTGTCCACTTTAGTCTTTCCACTATTCTCTGTCCACTTTAGTCTTTCCACTTTAGTCTTTTCACTATAGACTCCACTTTATTCTGTCCACTACAGTCTTTCCACTATAGTCTTTCCACTATAGTCTGTCCACTTTAGTCTTTCCACTTTAATCTTTCCACTTTAGTCTGTCCACTTTAGTTTTTCCACTATAGTCTGTCCACTTTAGTCTTTCCACTTTAGTCTTTCCACTTTATTCTGTCCACTTCAGTGTGTACACTTTAGTCTGTCCACTGAGTCTTTCCACTTCAGTCTTTCCACTACTGTATTTCCACTATAGTCTTTCCACTATAGTCTGTCCACTTTAGTCTTTCCACTTTAGTCTTTCCACTTTAGTCTTTCCACTTTAGTCTGTCCACTTTAGTCCTTCCACTATAGACTGTCCAATTTAGTCTTTCCACTATTCTCTGTCCACTTTAGTCTATCCACTTTAGTCTTTCCACTATAGTCTTTCCACTTTAGTCTTTCCACTATAGTCTCCACTTTATTCTGTCCACTACAGTCTTTCCACTATAGTCTTTCCGCTATATTCTGTCCAGTTTAGTCTTTCCACTATTCTCTGTCCACTTTAGTCTTTCCACTATAGTCTCCACTTTATTCTGTCCACTACAGTCTTTCCACTATAGTCTTTCCGCTATATTCTGTCCAGTTTAGTCTTTCCACTATTCTCTGTCCACTTTAGTCTTTCCACTATAGTCTCCAGATTATTCTGTCCACTACAGTCTTTCCACTATAGTCTTTCCACTATAGTCTGTCCACTTTAGTCCTTCCACTATTCTCTGTCCACTTTAGTCTTTCCACTATAGTCTCCACTTTATTCTGTCCACTACAGTCTTTCCAATTTAGTCTTTCCCCTATTCTCTGTCCACTTTAGCCTATCCACTATAGTCTCCACTTTATTCTGTCCACTACAGTCTTTCCACTATAGTCTTTCCACTAAAGTCTGTCCACTTTAATCTTTCCACTATTCTCTGTCCACTTTAGTCTTTCAACTATAGTCTCCACTTTATACTGTCCACTACAGTTTTTCCACTATAGTCTTTCCACTACAGTCTGTCCACTTTAGTCTTTCCACTTTAGTTTTTCCACTTTAGTCTGACCACTTCAGCTTTCCACTATAGTCTGTCCACTTTAGTCTTTCCACTATAGTCTCCACTTTATTCTGTCCACTACAGTCTTTCCACTATAGTCTTTCCGCTATATTCTCTCCAGTTTAGTCTTTCCACTATTCTCTGTCCACTTTAGTCTTTCCACTATAGTCTCCACTTTATTCTGTCCACTACAGTCTTTCCACTATAGTCTTTCCACTATAGTCTGTCCACTTTAGTCTGTCCACTTCAGTTTTTCCACTTTAGTCTGTCCACTTTCGACTTTCCACTATAGTCTATCCAATTTAGTCTTTCCACTTTAGTCTTTCCTCTTTATTCTGTCCACTTCAGTGTGTACAATTTAGTCTGTCCACTGAGTCTTTCCACTTCAGTCTTTCAACTATAGTCTGTCCACTTATGTCTATCCACTTTATTCTTTCCACTATTCTCTGTCCACTTTAGTCTTTCCACTTTAGTCTTTCCACTATAGTCTCCACTTTATTCTGTCCACTACAGTCTTTCCACTATAGTCTTTCCACTATAGTCTGTCCTCTTTAGTCTTTCCACTATTCTCTGTCCACTTTAGTCTTTCCACTATACTCTCCACTTTATTCTGTCCACTACAGTCTTTCCACTATAGTCTTTCCAATATAGTCTGTCCACTTTAGTATTTCCACTTTAGTCTTTCCACTTTAGTCTGTCCACTTTAGTCTTTCCACTATAGTCTGTCCACTTTAGTCTTTCCACTATTCTCTGTCCACTTTAGTCTTTCCACTTTAGTCTTTCCACTATAGTCTCCACTTTATTCTGTCCACTACAGTCTTTCCACTATAGTCTTTCCACTATAGTCTGTCCACTTTAGTCTTTCCAATAATCTCTGTCCACTTTAGTCTTTCCACTATAGTCTCCATTTTATTCTGTCCACTACAGTCTTTCCACTATAGTATTTCCACTATAGTCTGTCCACTTTGGTATTTCCACTTTAGTCTTTCCACTATAGTCTCCACTTTATTCTATATTCTCTGTCCACTTTAGTCTTTCCACTATAGTCTCCACTTTATTCTGTCCACTACAGTCTTTCCACTATAGTCTTTCCACTATACTCTCCACTTTATTCTGTCAACTACAGTCTTTCCACTATAGTCTTTCCAATATAGTCTGTCCAATTTAGTCTTTCCACTTTAGTCTTTCCACTTTAGTCTGTCCACTTTAGTCTTTCCACTATAGTCTGTCCACTTTAGTCTTTCCACTATACTCTCCACTTTATTCTGTCCACTACAGTCTTTCCACTATAGTCGTTCCACTATAGTCTGTCCAATTTAGTCTTTCCACTTTAGTCTTTCCACTTTAGTCTGTCCACTTTAGTCTTTCCACTATAGTCTGTCCACTTTAGTCTTTCCACTATTCTCTGTCCACTTTAGTCTTTCCACTTTAGTCTTTTCACTATAGTCTCCACTTTATTCTGTCCACTACAGTCTTTCCTCTATAGTCTTTCCACTATAGTCTGTCCACTTTAGTCTTTCCACTTTAATCTTTCCACTTCAGTCTTTCAACTATAGTCTGTCCACTTTAGTCTATCCACTTTATTCTTTCCACTATTCTCTGTCCACTTTAGTCTTTCCACTTTAGTCTTCCCACTATAGTCTCCACTTTATTCTGTCCACTACAGTCTTTCCACTATAGTCTTTCCACTATAGTCTGTCCTCTTTAGTCTTTCCACTATTCTCTGTCCACTTTAGTCTTTCCACTATACTCTCCACTTTATTCTGTCCACTACAGTCTTTCCACTATAGTCTTTCCAATATAGTCTGTCCACTTTAGTATTTCCACTTTAGTCTTTCCACTTTAGTCTGTCCACTTTAGTCTTTCCACTATAGTCTGTCCACTTTAGTCTTTCCACTATTCTCTGTCCACTTTAGTCTTTCCACTTTAGTCTTTCCACTATAGTCTCCACTTTATTCTGTCCAATACAGTCTTTCCACTATAGTCTTTCCACTATAGTCTGTCCACTTTAGTCTTTCCAATAATCTCTGTCTACTTTAGTCTTTCCACTATAGTCTCCATTTTATTCTGTCCACTACAGTCTTTCCACTATAGTATTTCCACTATAGTCTGTCCACTTTGGTATTTCCACTTTAGTCTTTCCACTATAGTCTCCACTTTATTCTATATTCTCTGTCCACTTTAGTCTTTCCACTATAGTCTCCACTTTATTCTGTCCACTACAGTCTTTCCACTATAGTCTTTCCACTATACTCTCCACTTTATTCTGTCAACTACAGTCTTTCCACTATAGTCTTTCCACTATAGTCTGTCCAATTTAGTCTTTCCACTTTAGTCTTTCCACTTTAGTCTGTCCACTTTAGTCTTTCCACTATAGTCTGTCCACTTTAGTCTTTCCACTATACTCTCCACTTTATTCTGTCCACTACAGTCTTTCCACTATAGTCGTTCCACTATAGTCTGTCCACTTTAGTCTTTCCACTTTAGTCTTTCCACTTTAGTCTGTCCACTTTAGTCTTTCCACTATAGTCTGTCCACTTTAGTCTTTCCACTATTCTCTGTCCACTTTAGTCTTTCCACTTTAGTCTTTTCACTATAGTCTCCACTTTATTCTGTCCACTACAGTCTTTCCACTATAGTCTTTCCACTATAGTCTGTCCACTTTAGTCTTTCCACTTTAATCTTTCCACTTTAGTCTGTCCACTTTAGTTTTTCCACTATAGTCTGTCCACTTTAGTCTTTCCACTTTAGTCTTTCCACTTTATTCTGTCCACTTCAGTGTGTACACTTTAGTCTGTCCACTGAGTCTTTCCACTTCAGTCTTTCCACTACTGTCTTTCCACTATAGTATTTCCACTATAGTCTGTCCACTTTAGTCTTTCCACTTTAGTCTTTCCACTTTAGTCTTTCCACTTTAGTCTGTCCACTTTAGTCCTTCCACTATAGACTGTCGAATTTAGTCTTTCCACTATTCTCTGTCCACTTTAGTCTATCCACTTTAGTCTTTCCACTATAGTCTCCACTTTATTCTGTCCACTACAGTCTTTCCACTATAGTCTGTCCACTTTAGTCTTTCCACTGTTCTCTGTCCACTTTAGTCTTTCCACTATAGTCTCCACTTTATTCTGTCCACTACAGTCATTCCACAATAGTCTTTCCACTATAGTCTGTCCACTTTAGTCTTTCCACAATAGTCTTTCCACTTTAGTCTGTCCACTTTGGTCTTTCCACTTTAGTTTTTCCGCTTTAGTCTGTCCACTTAGTCTTTCCGCTTCAGTCTTTCCGACTGGAGTCTGTCCACTTTAGTCTTTCCACTTTAGTCTGTCCACTTTAGTCTGTCCACTTTAGTCTTTCCACTTTAGTCATTTCCACTATCTTCTGTCCACTTTAGTTTTTCCACTTTAGTCTTTCCACTTTAGTCTGTCCACTTTAGTCTTTCCACTATAGTCTGTCCACTTGAGTCTTTCCACTATAGTCTGTCCACTTTAGTCTTTCCACTTTAGTCTTTCCACTTTAGTCTTTCCACTATAGTCTTTCCAATATAGTCTGTCCAATTTAGTCTTTCCACTTTAGTCTTTCCACTTTAGTCTGTCCACTTTAGTCTTTCCACTATAGTCTGTCCACTTTAGTCTTTCCACTATACTCTCCACTTTATTCTGTCCACTACAGTCTTTCCACTATAGTCGTTCCACTATAGTCTGTCCACTTTAGTCTTTCCACTTTAGTCTTTCCACTTTAGTCTGTCCACTTTAGTCTTTCCACTATAGTCTGTCCACTTTAGTCTTTCCACTATTCTCTGTCCACTTTAGTCTTTCCACTTTAGTCTTTTCACTATAGTCTCCACTTTATTCTGTCCACTACAGTCTTTCCACTATAGTCTTTCCACTATAGTCTGTCCACTTTAGTCTTTCCACTTTAATCTTTCCACTTTAGTCTGTCCACTTTAGTTTTTCCACTATAGTCTGTCCACTTTAGTCTTTCCACTTTAGTCTTTCCACTTTATTCTGTCCACTTCAGTGTGTACACTTTAGTCTGTCCACTGAGTCTTTCCACTTCAGTCTTTCCACTACTGTCTTTCCACTATAGTCTTTCCACCATAGTCTGTCCACTTTAGTCTTTCCACTTTAGTCTTTCCACTTTAGTCTTTCCACTTTAGTCTGTCCACTTTAGTCCTTCCACTATAGACTGTCCAATTTAGTCTTTCCACTATTCTCTGTCCACTTTAGTCTATCCACTTTAGTCTTTCCACTATAGTCTTTCCACTTTAGTCTTTCCACTATAGTCTCCACTTTATTCTGTCCACTACAGTCTTTCCACTATAGTCTTTCCACTATACTCTCCACTTTATTCTGTCAACTACAGTCTTTCCACTATAGTCTTTCCAATATAGTCTGTCCACTTTAGTCTTTCCACTATAGTCTGTCCACTTTAGTCTTTCCACTATACTCTCCACTTTATTCTGTCCACTACAGTCTTTCCACTATAGTCGTTCCACTATAGTCTGTCCAATTTAGTCTTTCCACTTTAGTCTTTCCACTTTAGTCTGTCCACTTTAGTCTTTCCACTTTAGTCTTTTCACTATAGTCTCCACTTTTTTCTGTCCACTACAGTCTTTCCACTATAGTCTGTCCACTTTAGTCTTTCCACTGTTCTCTGTCCACTTTAGTCTTTCCACTTTAGTCTTTCCACTATAGTCTCCACTTTATTCTGTCCACTACAGTCATTCCACAATAGTCTTTCCACTATAGTCTGTCCACTTTAGTCTTTCCACAATAGTCTTTCCACTTTAGTCTGTCCACTTTGGTCTTTCCACTTTAGTTTTTCCGCTTTAGTCTGTCCACTTAGTCTTTCCGCTTCAGTCTTTCCGACTGGAGTCTGTCCACTTTAGTCTTTCCACTTTAGTCTGTCCACTTTAGTCTGTCCACTTTAGTCTTTCCACTTTAGTCATTTCCACTATCTTCTGTCCACTTTAGTTTTTCCACTTTAGTCTTTCCACTTTAGTCTGTCCACTTTAGTCTTTCCACTATAGTCTGTCCACTTTAGTCTTTCCACTATAGTCTGTCCACTTTAGTCTTTCCACTTTAGTCTTTCCACTTTAGTCTTTCCACTATAGTCTTTCCAAGATAGTCTGTCCAATTTAGTCTTTCCACTTTAGTCTTTCCACTTTAGTCTGTCCACTTTAGTCTTTCCACTATAGTCTGTCCACTTTAGTCTTTCCACTACACTCTCCACTTTATTCTGTCCACTACAGTCTTTCCACTATAGTCGTTCCACTATAGTCTGTCCACTTTAGTCTTTCCACTTTAGTCTTTCCACTTTAGTCTGTCCATTTTAGTCTTTCCACTATAGTCTGTCCACTTTAGTCTTTCCACTATTCTCTGTCCACTTTAGTCTTTCCACTTTAGTCTTTTCACTATAGTCTCCACTTTATTCTGTCCACTACAGTCTTTCCACTATAGTCTTTCCACTATAGTCTGTCCACTTTAGTCTTTCCACTTTAATCTTTCCACTTTAGTCTGTCCACTTTAGTTTTTCCACTATAGTCTGTCCACTTTAGTCTTTCCACTTTAGTCTTTCCACTTTATTCTGTCCACTTCAGTGTGTACACTTTAGTCTGTCCACTGAGTCTTTCCACTTCAGTCTTTCCACTACTGTCTTTCCACTATAGTCTTTCCACTATAGTCTGTCCACTTTAGTCTTTCCACTTTAGTCTTTCCACTTTAGTCTTTCCACTTTAGTCTGTCCACTTTAGTCCTTCCACTATAGACTGTCCAATTTAGTCTTTCCACTATTCTCTGTCCACTTTAGTCTATCCACTTTAGTCTTTCCACTATAGTCTTTCCACTTTAGTCTTTCCACTATAGTCTCCACTTTATTCTGTCCACTACAGTCTTTCCAATATACTCTCCACTTTATTCTGTCAACTACAGTCTTTCCACTATAGTCTTTCCAATATAGTCTGTCCACTTTAGTCTTTCCACTACAGTCTGTCCACTTTAGTCTTTCCACTATACTCTCCACTTTATTCTGTCCACTACAGTCTTTCCACTATAGTCGTTCCACTATAGTCTGTCCAATTTAGTCTTTCCACTTTAGTCTTTCCACTTTAGTCTGTCCACTTTAGTCTTTCCACTATAGTCTGTCCACTTTAGTCTTTCCACTTTAGTCTTTCCACTTTATTCTGTCCACTTCAGTGTGTACACTTTAGTCTGTCCACTGAGTCTTTCCACTTCAGTCTTTCCACTACTGTCTTTCCACTATAGTCTTTCCACTATAGTCTGTCCACTTTAGTCTTTCCACTTTAGTCTTTCCACTTTAGTCTTTCCACTTTAGTCTGTCCACTTTAGTCCTTCCACTATAGACTGTCCAATTTAGTCTTTCCACTATTCTCTGTCCACTTTAGTCTATCCACTTTAGTCTTTCCACTATAGTCTTTCCACTTTAGTCTTTCCACTATAGTCTCCACTTTATTCTGTCCACTACAGTCTTTCAACTATAGTCTTTCCACTATACTCTCCACTTTATTCTGTCAACTACAGTCTTTCCACTATAGTCTTTCCAATATAGTCTGTCCACTTTAGTCTTTCCACTACAGTCTGTCCACTTTAGTCTTTCCACTATACTCTCCACTTTATTCTGTCCACTACAGTCTTTCCACTATAGTCGTTCCACTATAGTCTGTCCAATTTAGTCTTTCCACTTTAGTCTTTCCACTTTAGTCTGTCCACTTTAGTCTTTCCACTATAGTCTGTCCACTTTAGTCTTTCCACTATTCTCTGTCCACTTTAGTCTTTCCACTTTAGTCTTTTCACTATAGTCTCCACTTTATTCTGTCCACTACAGTCTTTCCACTATAGTCTTTCCACTATATTCTGTCCACTTTAGTCTTTCCACTTTAATCTTTCCACTTCAGTCTTTCAACTATAGTCTGTCCACTTTAGTCTATCCACTTTATTCTTTCCACTATTCTCTGTCCACTTTAGTCTTTCCACTTTAGTCTTCCCACTATAGTCTCCACTTTATTCTGTCTACTACAGTCTTTCCACTATAGTCTTTCCACTATAGTCTGTCCTCTTTAGTCTTTCCACTATTCTCTGTCCACTTTAGTCTTTCCACTATACTCTCCACTTTATTCTGTCCACTACAGTCTTTCCACTATAGTCTTTCCAATATAGTCTGTCCACTTTAGTATTTCCACTTTAGTCTTTCCACTTTAGTCTGTCCACTTTAGTCTTTCCACTATAGTCTGTCCACTTTAGTCTTTCCACTATTCTCTGTCCACTTTAGTCTTTCCACTTTAGTCTTTCCACTATAGTCTCCACTTTATTCTGTCCACTACAGTCTTTCCACTATAGTCTTTCCACTATAGTCTGTCCACTTTAGTCTTTCCAATAATCTCTGTCTACTTTAGTCTTTCCACTATAGTCTCCATTTTATTCTGTCCACTACAGTCTTTCCACTATAGTATTTCCACTATAGTCTGTCCACTTTGGTATTTCCACTTTAGTCTTTCCACTATAGTCTCCACTTTATTCTATATTCTCTGTCCACTTTAGTCTTTCCACTATATTCTCCACTTTATTCTGTCCACTACAGTCTTTCCACTATAGTCTTTCCACTATACTCTCCACTTTATTCTGTCAACTACAGTCTTTCCACTATAGTCTTTCAAATGTAGTCTGTCCAATTTAGTCTTTCCACTTTAGTCTTTCCACTTTAGTCTGTCCACTTTAGTCTTTCCACTATAGTCTGTCCACTTTAGTCTTTCCACTATACTCTCCACTTTATTCTGTCCACTACAGTCTTTCCACTATAGTCGTTCCACTATAGTCTGTCCACTTTAGTCTTTCCACTTTAGTCTTTCCACTTTAGTCTGTCCACTTTAGTCTTTCCACTATAGTCTGTCCACTTTAGTCTTTCCACTATTCTCTGTCCACTTTAGTCTTTCCACTTTAGTCTTTTCACTATAGTCTCCACTTTATTCTGTCCACTACAGTCTTTCCACTATAGTCTTTCCACTATAGTCTGTCCACTTTAGTCTTTCCACTTTAATCTTTCCACTTTAGTCTGTCCACTTTAGTTTTTCCACTATAGTCTGTCCACTTTAGTCTTTCCACTTTAGTCTTTCCACTTTATTCTGTCCACTTCAGTGTGTACACTTTAGTCTGTCCACTGAGTCTTTCCACTTCAGTCTTTCCACTACTGTCTTTCCACTATAGTCTTTCCACTATAGTCTGTCCACTTTAGTCTTTCCACTTTAGTCTTTCCACTTTAGTCTTTCCACTTTAGTCTGTCCACTTTAGTCCTTCCACTATAGACTGTCCAATTTAGTCTTTCCACTATTCTCTGTCCACTTTAGTCTATCCACTTTAGTCTTTCCACTATAGTCTCCACTTTATTCTGTCCACTACAGTCTTTCCACTATAGTCTGTCCACTTTAGTCTTTCCACTGTTCTCTGTCCACTTTAGTCTTTCCACTATAGTCTCCACTTTATTCTGTCCACTACAGTCATTCCACAATAGTCTTTCCACTATAGTCTGTCCACTTTAGTCTTTCCACAATAGTCTTTCCACTTTAGTCTGTCCACTTTGGTCTTTCCACTTTAGTTTTTCCGCTTTAGTCTGTCCACTTAGTCTTTCCGCTTCAGTCTTTCCGACTGGAGTCTGTCCACTTTAGTCTTTCCACTTTAGTCTGTCCACTTTAGTCTGTCCACTTTAGTCTTTCCACTTTAGTCATTTCCACTATCTTCTGTCCACTTTAGTTTTTCCACTTTAGTCTTTCCACTTTAGTCTGTCCACTTTAGTCTTTCCACTATAGTCTGTCCACTTTAGTCTTTCCACTATAGTCTGTCCACTTTAGTCTTTCCACTTTAGTCTTTCCACTTTAGTCTTTCCACTATAGTCTCCACTTTATTCTGTCCACTACAGTCTTTCCACTATAGTATTTCCACTATAGTCTCTCCACTTTAGTCTTTCCACTTTAATCTTTCCACTTTAGTCTGTCCACTTTAGTCTTTCCACTATAGTTTGTCCACTTTAGTCTTTCCACTTTAGTCTTTCCACTTTAGTCTGTCCACTTCAGTGTGTACACTTTAGTCTGTCCACTGAGTCTTTCCACTTCAGTCTTTCCACTATAGTCTGTCCACTTTAGTCTTTCCGCTTTAGTCTGTCCACTTAGTCTTTCCACTATAGTCTGTCCACTTTAGTCTTTCCACTTTATTCTTTCCACTATTCTCTGTCCACTTTAGTCTTTCCACTTTAGTCTGTCCACTTTAGTCTGTCCACTTTAGTCTTTCCACTTTAGTCATTTCCACTATCTTCTGTCCACTTTAGTTTTTCCACTTTAGTCTTTCCACTTTAGTCTGTCCACTTTAGTCTTTCCACTATAGTCTGTCCACTTTAGTCTTTCCACTATAGTCTGTCCACTTTAGTCTTTCCACTTTAGTCTTTCCACTTTAGTCTTTCCACTATAGTCTCCACTTTATTCTGTCCACTACAGTCTTTCCACTGTAGTATTTCCACTATAGTCTCTCCACTTTAGTCTTTCCACTTTAATCTTTCCACTTTAGTCTGTCCACTTTAGTCTTTCCACTATAGTTTGTCCACTTTAGTCTTTCCACTTTAGTCTTTCCACTTTAGTCTGTCCACTTCAGTGTGTACACTTTAGTCTGTCCACTGAGTCTTTCCACTTCAGTCTTTCCACTATAGTCTGTCCACTTTAGTCTTTCCGCTTTAGTCTGTCCACTTAGTCTTTCCACTATAGTCTGTCCACTTCAGTCTTTCCACTTTATTCTTTCCACTATTCTCTGTCCACTTTAGTCTTTCCACTTTAGTCTTTCCACTATAGTCTTTCCACTATAGTCTGTCCACTTTAATCTTTCCACTTTAGTCTGTCCACTTTAGTCTTTCCACTATAGTCTGTCCACTTTAGTCTTTACACTTTAGTCTTTCCACTTTATTCTGTCCACTTCAGTGTGTACACTTTAGTCTGTCCACTGAGTCTTTCCACTTTAGTCTGTCCACTATAGTCTCCACTTTATTCTGTCCACTACAGTCTTTCCACTATAGTCTTTCCACTATAGTCTTTCCACTTTAGTCTTTCCACTTTATTCTTTTCACTATTCTCTGTCCAGTTTAGTCTTTCCACTATAGTCTCCACTTTATTCTGTCCACTACAGTCTTTCCACTATAGTCTTTCCACTGTAGTCTGTCCACTTTAATCTTTCCACTTTAGTCTGTCCACTTTAGTCTTTCCACAATAGTCTGTCCACTTTAGTTTTTCCACTTTAGTCTTTCCACTTTATTCTGTCCACTTCAGTGTGTACACTCTAGTCTGTCCACTGAGTCTTTCCACTATAGTCTGTCCACTTTAGTCTTTCCACTTTAGTCTTTCCACTATAGTCTCCAATTATTCTGTCCACTACAGACTTTCCACTTTCCACTATACTCTGTCCAATTTAGTCTTTCCACTTTAATCTTTCCACTTTAATCCGTCCACTTTAGTCTTTCCACTATAGTCTATCCACTGAGTCTTTCCACTTCAGTCTTCCCGCTATAGTCTTTCCACTTTAGTCTGTCCACTTTGGTCTTTCCACTTTAGTCTTTCCGCTTTAGTCTGTCCACTTTAGTCTTTCCACTTTAGTTTGTCCACTTTAGTCTTTCCACTTTAGTCTTTCCACTTTATTCTGTTCACTTCAGTGTGTACACTTTAGTCTGTCCACTGAGTCTTTCCACTTCAGTCTTTCCACTATAGTCTTTCCACTTTAGTCTGTCCACTTTGGTCTTTCCACTTTAGTCTTTCCGCTTTAGTCTATCCACTTTAGTCTTTCCACTTTATTCTGTCCACTTCAGTGTGTACACTTTAGTCTGTCCACTGAGTCTTTCCACTTTAGTCTTTCCACTTTAGTCTTTCCACTTTAGTCTGTCCACTTTAGTCTGTCCACTTTGGTCTTTCCACTTTAGTCTTTCCACTTTAGTCTGTCCACTTTAGTCTTTCCACTTTAGTTTGTCCACTTTAGTCTTTCCACTGTTCTCTGTCCACTTTAGTTTTTCCACTTTAGTCTTTCCACTTTAGTCTGTCCACTTTAGTCTTTCCACTACAGTCTGTCCACTTTAGTCTTTCCACTATAGTCTGTCCACTTTAGTCTTTCCACTTTAGTCTTTCCACTTTAGTCTTTCCACTATAGTCTCCACTTTATTCTGTCCACTACAGTCTTTCCACTTTCCACTGTAGTCTGTACCAATTTAGTATTTCCAATTTAATCTTTCAACTTTAATCTGTCCACTTTAGTCTTTCCACTATAGTCTATCCACTTTAGTCTTTCCACTTTATTCTGTCCACTTCAGTGTGTACACTTTAGTCTATCCACTGAGTCTTTCCACTTCAGTCTTTCCACTATAGTCTATCCACTTTAGTCTTTCCACTTTAGTCTTTCCACTATAGTCTCCACTTTATTCTGTCCACTACAGTCTTTCCAATTTAGTCTTTCCACTATTCTCTGTCCAATTTAGTCTATCCACTTTAGTCTCCACTTTATTCAGTCCACTACAGTCTTTCCACTATAGTCTTTCCACTATAGTCTGTCCACTTTAGTCTTTCCACTATTCTCTGTCCACTTTAGTCTTTCCACTATAGTCTCCACTTTATTCTGTCCACTACAGTATTTCCACTATAGTCTTTCCACTATAGTCTGTCCACTTTAGTGTTTCCATTTTAGTTTTTCCACTTTAGTCTGTCCACTTCAGTCTTTCCACTATAGTCTGTCCACTTTAGTCTGTCCACTTTAGTCTGTCCACTTTAGTCTCTCCACTTCAGTTTTTCCACTTTAGTCTGTCCACTTTAGACTTTCCACTATAGTCTATCCACTTTAGTCTATCCGCTTTAGTCTTTCCACTTTAGTTTTTGCACTTTAGTCTGTCCACTTTAGACTTTCCACTATAGTCTATCCACTTTAGTCTTGCCACTTTAGTCTTTCCACTTTAGTCTTTCCACTTTATTCTGTCCACTTCAGTGTGTACACTTTAGTCTGTCCACTGAGTCTTTCCACTTCAGTCTTTCCACTATCGCCTATCCACTTTAGTCTTTACACTTTTGTCTTTCCACTATAGTCTCCACTTTATTCTGTCCACTACAGTCTTTGCAATTTAGTGTTTCCACTATTCTCTGTCCACTTTAGTCTTTCCACTATAGTCTCCACTTTATTCTGTCCACTACAGTCTTTCCAATATAGTCTTTCCACTATTCTCTGTCCACTTTAGTCTATCCAGTATAGTCTCCAGATTATTCTGTCCACTACAGTCTTTCCACTATAGTCTGTCCACTTTAGTCTTTCCACTATTCTCTGTCCACTTTAGTCTTTCCACTACAGTCTCCACTTTATTCTGTCCACTACAGTCTTTCCACTATAGTCTTTCCACTATTCTCTGTCCACTTTAGTCTATCCACTATAGTCTCCAGATTATTCTGTCCACTACAGTCTTTCCACTATAGTCTGTCCACTTTAGTCTTTCCACTATTCTCTGTCCACTTTAGTCTTTCCACTATAGTCTCCACTTTATTCTGTCCACTACAGTCTTTCCAATTTAGTCTTTCCACTATTCTCTGTCCACTTTAGCCTATCCACTATAGTCTCCACTTTATTCTGTCCACTACAGTCTTTCCACTATAGTCTTTCCACTATAGTCCGTCCACTTTAGTCTTTCCAATAATCTCTGTCCACTTTAGTCTTTCCACTATAGTCTTCATTTTATTCTGTCCACTACAGTCTTTCCACTATAGTATTTCCACTATAGTCTGTCCACTTTGGTATTTCCACTTTAGTCTTTCCACTATAGTCTCCACTTTATTCTATATTCTCTGTCCACTTTAGTCTTTCCACTATAGTCTCCACTTTATTCTGTCCACTACAGTCTTTCCACTATAGTCTTTCCACTATACTCTCCACTTTATTCTGTCAACTACAGTCTTTCCACTATAGTCTTTCCAATATAGTCTGTCCAATTTAGTCTTTCCACTTTAGTCTTTCCACTTTAGTCTGTCCACTTTAGTCTTTCCACTATAGTCTGTCCACTTTAGTCTTTCCACTATACTCTCCACTTTATTCTGTCCACTACAGTCTTTCCACTATAGTCGTTCCACTATAGTCTGTCCACTTTAGTCTTTCCACTTTAGTCTTTCCACTTTAGTCTGTCCACTTTAGTCTTTCCACTATAGTCTGTCCACTTTAGTCTTTCCACTATTCTCTGTCCACTTTAGTCTTTCCACTTTAGTCTTTCCACTATAGTCTCCACTTTATTCTGTCCACTACAATCTTTCCACTATAGTCTTTCCACTATAGTCTGTCCACTTTAGTCTTTCCACTTTCATCTTTCCACTTTAGTCTGTCCACTTTAGTTTTTCCACTATAGTCTGTCCACTTTAGTCTTTCTACTTTAGTCTTTCCACTTTCTTCTGTCCACTTCAGTGTGTACACTTTAGTCTGTCCACTGAGTCTTTCCACTTCAGTCTTTCCACTACTGTCTTTCCACTATCGTCTTTCCACTATAGTCTGTCCACTTTAGTCTTTCCACTTTAGTCTTTCCACTTTAGTCTTTCCACTTTAGTCTGTCCACTTTAGTCCTTCCACTATAGACTGTCCAATTTAGTCTTTCCACTATTCTCTGTCCACTTTAGTCTATCCACTTTAGTCTTTACACTATAGTCTCCACTTTATTCTGTCCACTACAGTCTTTCCACTATAGTTTGTCCACTTTAGTCTTTCCACTGTTCTCTGTCCACTTTAGTCTTTCCACTTTAGTCTTTCCACTATAGTCTCCACTTTATTCTGTCCACTACAGTCATTCCACTATAGTCTTTCCACTATAGTCTGTCCACTTTAGTCTTTCCACTTTAGTCTTTCCACTTTAGTCTGTCCACTTTGGTCTTTCCACTTTAGTTTTTCCGCTTTAGTCTGTCCACTTAGTCTTTCCGCTTCAGTCTTTCCGACTAGAGTCTGTCCACTTTAGTCTTTCCACTTTAGTCTGTCCACTTTAGTCTGTCCACTTTAGTCTTTCCACTTTAGTCATTTCCACTATCTTCTGTCCACTTTAGTTTTCCACTTTAGTCTTTCCACTTTAGTCTGTCCACTATAGTCTTTCCACTACAGTCTGTCCACTTTAGTCTTTCCACTATAGTCTGTCCACTTTAGTCTTTCCACTTTAGTCTTTCTACTTTAATCTTTCCACTATAGTCTCCACTTTATTCTGTCCACTACAGTCTTTCCACTATAGTATTTCCACTATAGTCTGTCCACTTTAGTCTTTCCACTTTAATCTTTCCACTTTAGTCTGTCCACTTTAGTCTTTCCACTATAGTTTGTCCACTTTAGTCTTTCCACTTTAGTCTTTCCACTTTATTCTGTCCACTTCAGTGTGTACACTTTAGTCTGTCCACTGAGTCTTTCCACTTCAGTCTTTCCACTATAGTCTGTCCACTTTAGTCTTTCCGCTTTAGTCTGTCCACTTAGTCTTTCCACTATAGTCTGTCCACTTTAGTCTTTCCACTTTATTCTTTCCACTATTCTCTGTCCACTTTAGTCTTTCCACTTTAGTCTTTCCACTATAGTCTCCACTTTATTCTGTCCACTACAGTCTTTCCACTATAGTCTTTCCACTATAGTCTGTCCACTTTAATCTTTCCACTTTAGTCTGTCCACTTTAGTCTTTCCACTATAGTCTGTCCACTTTAGTTTTTCCACTTTAGTCTTTCCACTTTATTCTGTCCACTTCAGTGTGTACACTCTAGTCTGTCCACTGAGTCTTTCCACTATAGTCTGTCCACATTAGTCTTTCCACTTTAGTCTTTCCACTACTGTCTTTCCACTATCGTCTTTCCACTATAGTCTGTCCACTTTAGTCTTTCCACTTTAGTCTTTCCACTTTAGTCTTTCCACTATAGTCTGTCCACTTTAGTCTTTACACTTTAGTCTTTCCACTTTATTCTGTCCACTACAGTCTTTCCACTATAGTCTTTCCACTGTAGTCTGTCCACTTTAATCTTTCCACTTTAGTCTGTCCACTTTAGTCTTTCCACTATAGTCTGTCCACTTTAGTTTTTCCACTTTAGTCTTTCCACTTTATTCTGTCCACTTCAGTGTGTACACTCTAGTCTGTCCATTGAGTCTTTCCACTATAGTCTGTCCACATTAGTCTTTCCACTTTAGTCTTTCCACTATAGTCTCCAATTATTCTGTCCACTACAGTCTTTCCACTTTCCACTATAGTCTGTCCAATTTAGTCTTTAACTTTAATCTTTCCACTTGAATCTGTCCACTTTAGTCTTTCCACTATAGTCTATCCACTTTAGTCTTTCCACTTTAGTCTTTCCACTTTATTCTGTCCACTTCAGTGTGTACACTTTAGTCTGTCCACTGAGTCTTTCCACTTAAGTCTTCCCACTATAGTCTTTCCACTTTAGTCTGTCCACTTTGGTCTTTCCACTTTAGTCTTTCCGCTTTAGTCTGTCCACTTAGTCTTTCCGCTTCAGTCTTTCCGACTAGAGTCTGTCCGCTTTATTCTTTCCACTATAGTCTGTCCACTTTAGTCTTTCCACTTTAATCTTTCCACTTTAGTCTGTCCACTTTAGTCTTTCCACTATAGTTTGTCCACTTTAGTCTTTCCACTTTAGTCTTTCCACTTTATTCTGTCCACTTCAGTGTGTACACTTTAGTCTGTCCACTGAGTCTTTCCACTTCAGTCTTTCCACTATAGCCTGTCCACTTTAGTCTTTCCGCTTTAGTCTGTCCACTTAGTCTTTCCACTATAGTCTGTCCACTTTAGTCTTTCCACTTTATTCTTTCCACTATTCTCTGTCCACTTTAGTCTTTCCACTTTAGTCTCTCCACTATAGTCTCCACTTTATTCTGTCCACTACAGTCTTTCCACTATAGTCTTTCCACTATAGTCTGTCCACTTTAATCTTTCCACTTTAGTCTGTCCACTTTAGTCTTTCCACTATAGTCTGTCCACTTTAGTCTTTCCACTTTAGTTTGTCCACTGAGTCTTTCCACTTTAGTCTGTCCACTATAGTCTCCACTTTATTCTGTCCACTACAGTCTTTCCACTATAGTCTTTCCACTATAGTCTGTCCACTTTAGTCTTTCCACTTTATTCTTTTCACTAATTTCTGTCCACTTTAGTCTTTCCACTATAGTCTCCACTTTATTCTGTCCACTACAGTCTTTCCACTATAGTCTTTCCACTGTAGTCTGTCCACTTTAATCTTTCCACTTTAGTCTGTCCACTTTAGTCTTTCCACTATAGTCTGTCCACTTTAGTTTTTCCACTTTAGTCTTTCCACTTTATTCTGTCCACTTCAGTGTGTACACTCTAGTCTGTCCACTGAGTCTTTCCACTATAGACTGTCCACTTTATTCTTTCCACTATAGTCTCCAATTATTCTGTCCACTACAGTCTTTCCACTTTCCACTATAGTCTGTCCAATTTAGTCTTTCCACTTTAATCTTCCTACTTTAATCTGTCCACTTTAGTCTTTCCACTATAGTCTATCCACTTTAGTCTTTCCACTTTAGTCTTTCCACTTTATTCTGTCCACTTCAGTGTGTAAACTTTAGTCTGTCCACTGAGTCTTTCCACTATAGTCTATCCACTTTAGTCTTTCCACTTTAGTCTTTCCACTATAGTCTCCACTTTATTCTGTCCACTACAGTCTTTCCAATTTAGTCTTTCCACTATTCTCTGTCCGCTTTAGTCTATCCACTATAGTCTCCACTTTATTCTGTCCACTACAGTCTTTCCACTATAGTCTTTCCACTATAGTCTGTCCACTTTAGTCTTTCCACTTTAGTTTTTCCACTTTAGTCTGCCCACTTCAGTATTTCCACTGTAGTCTGTCCACTTTAGTCTGTCAACTCTAGTCTGTCCACTTTAGTCTTTCCACTTCAGTTTTTCCACTTTAGTCTGTCCACTTTAGACTTTCCACTATAGTCTATCCACTTTAGTCTTTCCACTTTAGTTTTTCCACTTTAGTCTGTCCACTTCAGTCTTTCCAATATAGTCTGTCCACTTTAGTCCGTCCACTTTAGTCTTTCCACTTCAGTTTTTCCACTTTAGTCTGTCCACTTTAGACTTTCCACTATAGTCTATCCACTTTAGTCTTGCAACTTTAGTCTTTCCACTTTAGTCTTTCCACTTTATTCTTTCCACTTTAGTTTTTCCACTTTGGTCTGTCCACTTCAGTCTTTCCACTATAGTCTGTCCACTTTAGTCTGTCCACTTTAGTCTGTCCACTGAGTCTTTCCACCTCAGTCTTTCCACTATAGTCTATCCACTTTAGTCTTTCCACTTTAGTCTTTCCACTATAGTCTCAACTTTATTCTGTCCACTACAGTCTTTCCAATTTAGTCTTTCCACTATAGTCTCCACTTTATTCTGTCCACTACAGTCTTTCCAATTTAGTCTTTCCACTATTCTCTGTCCACTTTAGTCTATCCACTATAGTCTCCACTTTATTCTGTCCACTGCAGTCTTTCCACTATAGTCTTTCCACTATAGTCTGTCCACTTTAGTCTTTCCACTATTCTCTGTCCACTTTAGACCTTTCCACTATAGTCTCCACTTTATCCTGTCCACTACAGTCTCTCCACTGTAGTCTGTCCACTTTAGTCTTTCCACTTTAGTTTTTCTACTTTAGTCTGTCCACTTCAGTCTTTCCACTATAGTCTGTCCACTTTAGTCTTTCCACTATAGTCTCCACTTTATTCTGTCCACTACAGTCTTTCCACTATAGTCTTTCCGCTATATTCTAACCAGTTTAGTCTTTCCACTATTCTCTGTCCACTTTAGTCTTTCCACTATAGCCTCCACTTTATTCTGTCCACTACAGTCTTTCCACTATAGTCTTTCCACTATAGTCTGTCCACTTTAGTCTGTCCACTTTAGTCTTTCCACTTCAGTTTTTCCACTTTAGTCTGTTCACTTTAGACTTTCCACCATAGTCTATCCACTTTAGTCTTTCCACTTTAGTCTTTCCTCTTTATTCTGTCCACTTCAGTGTGTACACTTTCGTCTGTCCCCTGAGTCTTTCCACTTCAGTCTTTCCACTATAGTCTGTCCACTTTAGTCTTTCCACTTTAGTCTTTCCACTATAGTCTCCACTTTATTCTGTCCACTACAGTCTTTCCACTACAGTCTTTCCACTATAGTCTGTCCACTTTAGTCTTTCCACTATTCTCTGTCCACTTTAGTCTTTCCACTATACTCTTCACTTTATTCTTTCCATTACAGTCTTTCCACTATAGTCTTTCCAATATAGTCTGTCCACTTTAGTCTTTCCACTTCAGTCTTTCCACTTTAGTATGTCCCCTTTAGTCTTTCCACTATAGTCTGCCCACTTTAGTCTTTCCACCATTCTTTGTCCACTTTAGTCTTTCCACTTTAGTCTTTCCACTAAAGTCTCCACTTTCTTCTGTCCACTACAGTCTTTCCACTATAGTCTTTCCACTATAGTCTGTCCACTTTAGTCTTTCCAATATTCTCTGTCCTCTTTAGTCTTTCCACTATAGTCTCTACTTTATTCTGTCCACTACAGTCTTTCCCTTATAGTCTGTCCACTTTGGTATTTCCACTTTAGTCTTTCCACTATAGTCTCCACTTTATTCTATATTCTCTGTCCACTTTAGTCTTTCCACTATAGTCTCAACTTTATTCTGTCCACTACAGTCTTTCCACTATAGTCTTTCCACTATACTCTCCGCTTTATTCTGTCAACTACAGTCTTTCCACTAAAGTCTTTCCAATATAGTCTGTCCAATTTAGTCTTTCCACTTTAGTCTTTCCACTTTAGTCTGTCCACTTTAGTCTTTCCACTATAGTCTGTCCACTTTAGTCTTTCCACTTTATTTTTTCCACTTTTCTCAGTCCACTTTAGTCTTTCCACTTTAGTCTTTCCACTATAGTCTCCACTTTATTCTTTCCACTACAGTCTTTCCACTATAGTCTTTCCACTATAGTCTGTCCACTTTAGTCTTTCCACTATTCTCTGTCCACTTTAGTTTTTCCACTTTAGTCTTTCCACTATAGTCTCCACTTTATTTTGTCCACTACAGTCTTTCCACTATAGTCTTTCCACTATAGTCTGTCAACTTTAGTCTTTCCAATATTCTCTGTCCACTTTAGTCTTTCCACTATTGTCTCCACTTTATTCTGTCCACTACAGTCTTTCCACTATAGTCTTTCCACTATACTCTCCACTTTATTCTGTCCACTAAAGTCTTTCCACTATAGTCTTTCCAATATAGTCTGTCAATTTAGTCTTTCCACTTTAGTCTTTCCACTTTAGTCTGTCCACTTTAGTCTTTCCACTATAGTCTGTCCACTTTAGTCTTTCCACTATTCTCTGTCCACTTTAGTCTTTCCACTTTTGTCTTTCCAATATAGTCTAAACTTTATTCTGTATTCTCTGTCCACTTTAGTCTTTCCACTATAGTCTCCACTTTATTCTGTCCACTACAGTCTTTCCACTATAGTTTTTCCACTATACTCTCCACTTTATTCTGTCCACTACAGTCTTTCCACTATAGTCTTTCCAATATAGTCTGTCAATTTAGTCTTTTCACTTTAGTCTTTCCACTTTAGTCTGTCCACTTTAGTCTTTCCACTATAGTCTGTCCACATAGTCTTTCCACTATTCTCTGTCCACTTTAGTCTTTCCACTTTAGTCTTTCCAATATAGTCTCCACTTTATTCTGTCCACTACAGTCTTTCCACCATAGTCTTTCCACTATAGTCTGTCCACTTTAGTCTTATCACTATAGTCTGTCCACTTTAGTCTTTCCACTTTAGTCTTTCCACTTTATTCTGTCCATTTCAGTGTGAACACTTTAGTCTGTCCACCGATTCTTTCTACTTCAGTCTTTCCACTATAGTCTGTCCACTTTAGTCTTTCCACTATAGTCTCCACTTTATTCTGTCCACTACAGTCTTTCCACTTTAGTCTTTAAAATACTCTCTGTCCACTTTAGTCTTTCCACTTTAGTCTTTCCACTATAGTCTCCACTTTATTCTGTCCACTACAGTCTTTCCACTATAGTCTTTTCACTATTCTCTGTCCACTTTAGTCTTTCCACTATAGTCTCCACTTTATTCTGTCCACTACAGTCTTTCCACTGTAGTCTTTCCACTATAGTCTGTCCACTTTAGTCTTTACACTTTAGTTTTTCCACTTTAGTCTTTCCGCTATATTCTGTCCACTTTAGTCTTTCCACTATTCTCTGTCCACTTTAGTCTTTCCACTATAGTCTGTCCACTTTAATCTTTCCACTTTAGTCTGTCCACTTTAGTCTTTCCACTATAGTCTGTCCACTTTAGTTTTTCCACTTTAATCTTTCCACTTTATTCTGTCCAGTTCAGTGTGTACACTCTAGTCTGTCCACTGAGTTTTTCCACTTCAGTCTTTAAAATACTCTCTGTCCACTTTAGTCTTTCCAATTTAGTCTTTCCACTATAGTCTCCACTTTATTCTGTCCACTACAGTCTTTCCACCATAGTCTTTCCACTATAGTCTGTCCAATTTAGTCTTTCCACTTTAATCTTTCCACTTTAGTCTGTCCACTTTAGTCTTATCACTATAGTCTGTCCACTTTAGTCTTTCCACTTTATTCTGTCCACTTCAGTGTGAACACTTTAGTCTGTCCACCGATTCTTTCTACTTCAGTCTTTCCACTATAGTCTGTCCACTTTAGTCTTTCCACTATAGTCTCCACTTTATTCTGTCCACTACAGTCTTTCCACTTTAGTCTTTAAAATACTCTCTGTCCACTTTAGTCTTTCCAGTTTAGTCTTTCCACTATAGTCTCCACTTTATTCTGTACACTACAGTCTTTCCACTATAGTCTTTCCACTATTCTCTGTCCACTTTAGTCTTTCCACTATAGTCTCCACTTTATTCTGTCCACTACAGTCTTTCCACTGTAGTCTTTCCACTATAGTCTGTCCACTTTAGTCTTTCCACTTTAGTCTTTCCACTATAGTCTCCAATTATTCTGTCCACTACAGTCTTTCCACTTTCCACTATAGTCTGTCCAATTTAGTCTTTCCACTTTAATCTTTCCACTTTAATCTGTCCACTTTCGTCTTTCCACTATAGTCTATCCACTTTAGTCTTCCCACTTTAGTCTTTCCACTTTATTCTGTCCACTTCAGTGTGTACACTTTAGTCTGTCCACTGAGTCTTTCCACTTCAGTCTTTCCACTATAGTCTATCCACTTTAGTCTTTCCACTTTAGTCTTTCCACTATAGTCTCCATTTTATTCTGTCCACTACAGTCTTTCCAATTTAGTCTTTCCACTATTCTCTGTCCACTTTAGTCTATCCACTATAGTCTCCACTTTATTCTGTCCACTACAGTCTTTCCACTATAGTCTTTCCACTATAGTCTGTCCACTTTAGTCTTTCCACTATTCTCTGTCCACTTTAGTCTTTCCACTACAGTCTCCACTTTATTCTGTCCACTACAATCTTTCCACTATAGTCTTTCCACTATAGTCTGTCCACTTTAGTCTTTCCACTTTAGTTTTTCCACTTTAGTCTGTCCACTTCAGTCTTTCCACTGTAGTCTGTCCACTTTAGTCTTTCCACTATTCTCTGTCCACTTTAGTCTTTCCACTTTAGTCTTTCCAATATAGTCTCCACTTTATTCTGTCCACTACAGTCTTTCCACCATAGTCTTTCCACTATAGTCTGTCCACTTTAGTCTTATCACTATAGTCTGTCCACTTTAGTCTTTCCACTTTAGTCTTTCCACTTTATTCTGTCCACTTCAGTGTGAACACTTTAGTCTGTCCACCGATTCTTTCTACTTCAGTCTTTCCACTATAGTCTGTCCACTTTAGTCTTTCCACTATAGTCTCCACTTTATTCTGTCCACTACAGTCTTTCCACTTTAGTCTTTAAAATACTCTCTGTCCACTTTAGTCTTTCCACTTTAGTCTTTCCACTATAGTCTCCACTTTATTCTGTCCACTACAGTCTTTCCACTATAGTCTTTTCACTATTCTCTGTCCACTTTAGTCTTTCCACTATAGTCTCCACTTTATTCTGTCCACTACAGTCTTTCCACTGTAGTCTTTCCACTATAGTCTGTCCACTTTAGTCTTTACACTTTAGTTTTTCCACTTTAGTCTTTCCGCTATATTCTGTCCACTTTAGTCTTTCCACTATTCTCTGTCCACTTTAGTCTTTCCACTATAGTCTGTCCACTTTAATCTTTCCACTTTAGTCTGTCCACTTTAGTCTTTCCACTATAGTCTGTCCACTTTAGTTTTTCCACTTTAATCTTTCCACTTTATTCTGTCCAGTTCAGTGTGTACACTCTAGTCTGTCCACTGAGTTTTTCCACTTCAGTCTTTAAAATACTCTCTGTCCACTTTAGTCTTTCCAATTTAGTCTTTCCACTATAGTCTCCACTTTATTCTGTCCACTACAGTCTTTCCACCATAGTCTTTCCACTATAGTCTGTCCAATTTAGTCTTTCCACTTTAATCTTTCCACTTTAGTCTGTCCACTTTAGTCTTATCACTATAGTCTGTCCACTTTAGTCTTTCCACTTTAGTCTTTCCACTTTATTCTGTCCACTTCAGTGTGAGCACTTTAGTCTGTCCACCGATTCTTTCTACTTCAGTCTTTCCACTATAGTCTGTCCACTTTAGTCTTTCCACTATAGTCTCCACTTTATTCTGTCCACTACAGTCTTTCCACTTTAGTCTTTAAAATACTCTCTGTCCACTTTAGTCTTTCCAGTTTAGTCTTTCCACTATAGTCTCCACTTTATTCTGTCCACTACAATCTTTCCACTATAGTCTTTCCACTATAGTCTTTCCACTATAGTCTGTCCACTTTAGTCTTTCCACTATTCTCTGTCCACTTTAGTCTTTCCACTATAGTCTCCACTTTATTCTGTCCACTACAATCTTTCCACTATAGTCTGTCCACTTTAGTCTTTCCACTTCAGTTTTTCCACTTTAGTCCGTCCACTTTAGACTTTCCACTATAGTCTATCCACTTTAGTCTTTCCACTTTAGTTTTTCCACTTTAGTCTGTCCACTTCAGTCTTTCCAATATAGTCTGTCCACTTGAGCCTGTCCACTTTAGTCTGTCCACTTTAGTCTTTCCACTTCAGTTTTTCCACTTTAGTCTGTCCACTTTAGACTTTCCACTATAGTCTTTCCACTTTAGTCTTGCCACTTTAGTCTTTCCACTTTAGTCTTTCCACTTTATTCTTTCCACTTTAGTTTTTCCACTTTGGTCTGTCCACTTTAGTCTGTCCACTGAGTCTTTCCACCTCAGTCTTTCCACTATAGTCTATCCACTTTAGTCTTTCCACTTTAGTCTTTCCACTATAGTCTCCACTTTATTCTGTCCACTACAGTCTTTCCAATTTAGTCTTTCCACTATAGTCTCCACTTTATTCTGTCCACTCCAGTCTTTCCAATTTAGTCTTTCCACTATTCTCTGTCCACTTTAGTCTATCCACTATAGTCTCCACTTTATTTTGTCCACTACAGTCTTTCCACTATAGTCTTTCCACTATAGTCTGTCCACTTTAGTCTTTCCACTATTCTCTGTCCACTTTAGTCTTTCCACTATAGTCTCCACTTTATTCTGTCCACTACAGTCTTTCCACTATAGTCTTTCCACTTTAGTCTTTCCACTTTAGTTTTTCTACTTTAGTCTGTCCACTTCAGTCTTTCCACTATAGTCTGTCCACTTTAGTCTTTCCACTATAGTCTCCACTTTATTCTGTCCACTACAGTCTTTCCACTATAGTCTTTCCGCTATATTCTGCCCAGTTTAGTCTTTCCACTATTCTCTGTCCTCTTTAGTCTTTCCACTATAGCCTCCACTTTATTCTGTCCACTACAGTCTTTCCACTATAGTCTTTCCACTATAGTCTGTCCACTTTAGTCTGTCCACTTTAGTCTTTCCACTTCAGTTTTTCCACTTTAGTCTGTTCACTTTAGACTTTCCACTATAGTCTATCCACTTTAGTCTTTCCACTTTATTCTGTCCACTTCAGTGTGTACACTTTCGTCTGTCCCCTGAGTCTTTCCACTTCAGTCTTACCACTATATATACCGTACCTCGGTATATAGTTATATGGGTAGCGAGGAGGCGAGTCATGTTCTCCTTAGTCTAGAGGCTACAACGCAGTACTAGAGAGTATAAGATCTATATAGTTTTCTTCACTCACCACACTGTACAATGATAGATCTTCTATGAAATTCACGACCGGTAATCCATTCCAACGACCGTACTTGGTCTAACTCAATATACACTTGGACTGCCACTTAGACTACGACTTAGACTACCCAACTAGCGCGAACACCCTGGCTTATATCTTAATCTTAGAATTGTAGTTCGGCACCGGGTCCGACAGTAGTGGGTGGACCAGCAGTTGTTACTCCAGATCCTGAAAAACAGAACGATCATTAAATTTTTTCTTCAGATGTCGACCATTTATTTTAATAGTTCAAGAACATCCTATTTTCCCGAAGTTTCGTTTTAGTAATAAATGACACTGTTGATAAACTCTTGAACAAGTCAGTGAAGTTTTTATAATGTTGATTTAACTATTTCTTTGAGCAGTAGCAGCGGAGACACGAAAACTGCTGACTACTATTGTGTAGAACCACAATTCCGGTAAAGCACAAAAGTAGTTGCAGTACAAACTGTGAACAATAAAAGGTGCCTAGGGGGTTCTCACTTGCGGGGTCCAGTTAAAACTATTAAACAATGCGATATACCTTTATAAGTCGCCCAACCTGGGAGAAAACAGATCTCCCGATCTGTGTCAAACGATACTCCTAATATCTAACCAGTGACAAATGACAATCCTAATACCTAACCACACACAAATGACAATCCTAATACCTAACCACATACAAATGACAATAGACGGCGGTTATACGCAGCTGAACAGAATTAACTTGAGTTGCAAACCTCGGGATGCCAGATATTTCCACCGATCAATATATAACGATATACACTATTACATTGCTTAACTTACATACTACGATCGTAAGCATCGCGATCGCGGAACTCGAAAAAAACGTTTGTATTGCTATGTTGGCTTACGGCCTCTAGCCTCTGAACGCCCCCACGCCCGAAACACCCCATACACTGGCCACCATGTCCAACTTGCCGATTGTTCATAATTTGCACTGACCACACAATTATTTTTGGAATGCGGTGTCCAAACGGAACACGGAGCTGAGTCGCTTACTAAGCACTGGTGAGTTACTTTGGGTTTATAATCCTTCTAACAACCATTAACTTTTAATGTAGGAGAATGTAGAATGTTTGAATGTGGAAAATGTTCAATATAGTGCTTCTGTCCAAATAAATGCCATTCGTGATGTAAGCGTACGAAGACTTTCTTTTAGTCACTTTTAGTTCAGTTCCAGTGATGTTACTAGGTGTCACACAGAACCGGTGATGAGTCCAAAACAATAACTGAAGAAGGGTCTGAAATGATATTGATGAAGAATGGTGATAGGCTCCAACCATTACTGATGATAGCACCCTGGTGATGAATTAAGATTTTGTAGTTTTCGTTTTTGCCGTGTAAACATGTGTCCAAAAGTAACTTGATGATATTCTTGACTATCTTCTCCGCTTTCCGATTTGTTTTTCGTCCTCGAAATGTTTTGTGCGCCGGTCAGTGCTGTAGATAGGCCAGGTTCTGGAGAAGGTCGGGTGCGTCGTCAGCCAGAGGAGAGTAACCAACGCCTCAGCCAGAGGAGAGTAACAACGCCTCGTGCCTGGAAGATTCACGGCAGTATCAAATTCGAAAGGTAACAATTCCACGAGCAAAATAGATCGGGTTTTCCGATCTCATTTGCGACGATTATTCACCATAAAAGTTTGCCGAGTATACTGGTTTGCAAAGAAGCATAAACTTTGCGTACCTTGGGGCTGATTAAATACAAACTGCCTAATAAATTGACATAAATCATTGTCTATTAATGAACTGTTAATATGATCCTATATACGTTGAACAATATTATATAACAGAAACGATACGAAATATACAAGTCGGTGTCTCGCATTGCCTTATGCATGCGGAGCTTCCGATACGAGTAAAACTACCCGAGCGCGGTCATAGCAGATGGCTCCTCATGTGTTTCATCTGCTAAGACTTTACGTAATTTCTTCAAGGACGATAAAGTTACTGAAGTTAATTAGAATTCGTCACTCTTCATCTATATACATTATTATACTCTCATAACATTATTAACATGAATTATTAACACTGCTTACTCTATACTACTACACAGTTTTGGGCTGGATGTCATAACATTTGGGGCAGATGGAGCTTGTCGCAAAAAAACTAAATATCATAAACACGGTCAATGCAAGTGGCTGCGGTTGAGAGAATCGCTTTCGCCATACTATTTACTGTCGGTTGTGATTGGCTACAATCCACACTTGTGGAAGTCCGATTCTCGTCGTCAAACAATATTCTGCCCGTTTGACTTATTTTCCTCGTTTTAACTGGATGTTCTCGCGCTGGTCTAGAACGACAACTTGGGACTCTGTGATCCTTCTAAGTTTGCAGACTGATTTCAGTCTGTCTGGCTGAACCTTTCGTTTAATCGCTTAGGTTACTTATTATTTTACTGTTGAATCGGACGTCTAACTACAGCAGCAGCGCTAATGTCTGTTGGCAACTCATCATAATTCTCAGAGAAATGGGGAATACCTGGCTTCAGAGCATCATTGGCTCCCCTATATTCTCCCAAGTCTCGAAATGTATTCAAGTGCGTACTCACACTGCGTGAGCCGCAAGCGCGCAATAAACAAATTCTGCCGTTCCACGAGTCAGCAGTTTTTCCACAAAACTGATACGGAAATCTAACTGGATTTGGCGTATAACATGCGCGCTATTTCTGGGTCACTGTGCTTGGCGGTTATCAAGGAGTATTGTCTCCATGCTTCTCCTACCATGAAAGGAGGGTATCCTGCGTGCCATTCTGACCACGCCATGCCACCAACTAGACAAATCCTGCCAACACAACCCAAACTGACGTCTACAAGATTCAACTAGAGCTGGTCGTGCTACCACGCGCAACACGAACTCGAGTAACCTATAGGGACTAGCAACCGTTCAGACAGCAGACGACATCGTTCGACTGACTTTCCAAGTAAAACATGCGGACAGACATCCCTCGCGACGAGACCTAACAGTAAGTTTACTCACTGAAAACGTATAAAATGACAATCATCGTGATTAACTATTAACTAGACATAATATGTTACTGAAATTACGTTATATATTATACAATACATATTATGAACTTATTATATCTTATACTTTCACAAGTCTTAAACAAATCAAAGAAGTAGGCTATTACTTTTGTTTCCGATCACATTTCCAAATGGCTAATCTTGACAAAATAAATTTTGCCAAAATATTTTTTTCTTTTTTTCTTCGCCATTTTCACATGTGTTCCCTGCTTCTTAATCGTGATTTTTATCTTACCATTCTAGCACTATAAAGAAACTTCCTTTCTGTTACTACGTTAAAGACCTCTAAAAACTAACGACCGACGCTGCCACCAGTTATACCGTCCCTCGGTATATAGTTATATGGGTAGCGAGGAGGCGAGTCAGGTTCTCCTTAGTCTAGAGGCTACAACGCAGTACTAGAGAGTATAAGATCTATATAGTTTTATTCACTCACCACACTGTACAATGATAGATTGAATTAGATAATTCACGACCGGTAATCCATTCCAACGACAGTACTTGGTCTAACACAATATACACTTGGACTGCCACTTCAACTACGACTTAGACTACCCAACTAGCGCGAACACCCTGGCTTATATCTTAATCTTAGAATTGTAGTTCGGCACCCCAATTGTTGAACAATTGTGGGAGACACGAAAACTGCTGACTACTATTGTGTAGAACCACAATTCCGGTAAAGCACAAAAGTAGTTGCAGTCCAAACTGTGAACAATAAAAGGTGCCTAGGGGGTTCTCACTTGCGGGGTCCAGTTAAAACTATTAAACAGTGCGATATACCGTTATATATAGTCTGTCCACTTTAGTCTTTTCACTTTAGTCTTTCCACTATAGTCTCCACTTTATTCTGTCCACTACAGTCTTTCCACTATAGTCTTTCCACTATAGTCTGTCCACTTTAGTCTTTCCACTATTCTCAGTCCACTTTAGTCTTTCCACTATACTCTCCACTTTATTCTGTCCATTACAGTCTTTCCACTATAGTCTTTCCAATATAGTCTGTCCACTTTAGTCTTTCCACTTTAGTCTTTCCACTTTAGTATGTCCACTTTAGTCTTTCCACTATAGTCTGTCCACTTTAGTCTTTCCACTATTCTCTGTCCACTTTAGTCTTTCCACTTTAGTCTTTCCACTATAGTCTCCACTTTCTTCTGTCCACTACAACTACAGTCTTTCCACTATAGTCTTTCCACTATAGTCTGTCCACTTTAGTCTTTCCAATATTCTCTGTCCACTTTAGTCTTTCCACTATAGTCTCTACTTTATTCTGTCCACTACAGTCTTTCCACTATAGTCTGTCCACTTTGGTATTTCCACTTTAGTCTTTCCACTATAGTCTCCACTTTATTCTATATTCTCTGTCCACTTCAGTCTTTCCACTATAGTCTCAACTTTATTCTGTCCACTACAGTCTTTCCACTATAGTCTTTCCACTATACTCTCCACTTTATTCTGTCAACTTCAGTCTTTCTACTATAGTCTTTCCAATATAGTCTGTCCAATTTAGTCTTTCCGCTTTAGTCTTTCCACTTTAGTCGGTCCACTTTAGTCTTTCCACTATAGTCTGTCCACTTTAGTCTTTCCACTTTATTCTTTCCACTATTCTCTGTCCACTTTAGTCTATCCACTTTAGTCTTTCCACTATAGTCTCCACTTTATTCTTTCCACTACAGTCTTTCCACTATAGTCTTTCCACTATAGTCTGTCCACTTTAGTCTTTCCACTATTCTCTGTCCACTTTAGTCTTTCCACTATACTCTCCACATTATTCTGTCCACTACAGTCTTGCCACTATAGTCTTTCCAATATAGTCTGTCCACTTTAGTCTTTCACCTTTAGTCTTTCCACTTTAGTCTGTCCACTTTAGTCTTTTCACTATAGTCTGACCACTTTAGTCTTTCCACTATTCTCTGTCCACTTTAGTTTTTCCACTTTAGTCTTTCCACTATAGTCTCCACTTTATTCTGTCCACTACAGTCTTTCCACTATAGTCTTTCCACTATAGTCTGTCGACTTTAGTCTTTCCAATATTCTCTGTCCACTTTAGTCTTTCCACTATTGTCTCCACTTTATTCTGTCCACTACAGTCTTTCCACTATAGTCTTTCCACTATAGTCTGTCCACTTTGGTATTTCCACTTTAGTCTTTCCACTGTAGTCTCCACTTTATTCTGTATTATCTGTCCACTTTAGTCTTTCCACTAAAGTCTCCACTTTATTCTGTCCACTACAGTCTTTATAGTCTGTCCACTTTGGTGTTTCCACTTTAGTCTTTCCACTGTAGTCTCCACTTTATTCTGTATTCTCTGTCCACTTTAGTCTTTCCACTACAGTCTCCACTTTATTCTGTCCACTACAGTCTTTCCACTTTAGTCTTTCCACTATACTCTCCGATTTATTCTGTCCACTACAGTCTTTCCACCATAGTCTTTCCAATATAATCTGTCAATTTAGTCTTTCCACTTTAGTCTTTCCACTTTAGTCTGTCCACTTTAGTCTTTCCACTATAGTCTGTCCACTTTAGTCTTTCCACTATTCTCTGTCCACTTTAGTCTTTCCACTTTAGTCTTTCCAATATAGTCTCCACTTTATTCTGTCCACTACAGTCTTTCCACTATAGTCTTTCCACTATAGTCTGTCCAATTTAGTCTTTCCACTTTAATCTTTCCACTTTAGTCTGTCCACTTTAGTCTTATCACTATAGTCTGTCCACTTTAGTCTTTCCACTTTAGTCTTTCCACTTTATTCTGTCCACTTCAGTGTGAACACTTTAGTCTGTCCACCGATTCTTTCCACTTCAGTCTTTCCACTATAGTCTGTCCACTTTAGTCTTTCCACTATAGTCTCCACTTTATTCTGTCCACTACAGTCTTTCCACTTTAGTCTTTAAAATACTCTCTGTCCACTTTAGTCTTTCCACTTTAGTCTTTCCACTATAGTCTCCACTTTATTCTGTCCACTACAGTCTTTCCACTATAGTCTTTGCAATATTCTCTGTCCACTTTCGTCTTTCCACTATAGTCTCCACTTTATTCTTTCCACTACAGTCTTTCCACTGTAGTCTTTCCACTATAGTCTGTCCTTTAGTCTTTACACTTTAGTTTTTCCACTTTAGTCTTTCCGCTATATTCTGTCCACTTTAGTCTTTCCACTATTCTCTGTCCACTTTAGTCTTTCCACTATAGTCTCCACTTTATTCTGTCCACTACAGTCTTTCCACTATAGTCTTTCCACTATAGTCTGTCCAATTTAGTCTTTCCACTTCAGTTATTCCACTTTAGTCTGTCCACTTTAGACTTTCCACTATAGTCTATCCACTTTAGTCTTTCCACTTTAGTCTTTCCACTTTATTCTGTCCACTTCAGTGTGTACACTTTAGTCTGTCCCCTGAGTCTTTCCACTTCAGTCTATCCACTATAGTCTGTCCACTTTAGTCTATCCACTTTATTCTTTCCACTATTCTCTGTCCACTTTAGTCTTTCCACTTTAGTCTTTCCACTACAGTCTCCACTTGATTCTTTCAACTACAGTCTTTCCACTATAGTCTGTCCTCTTTAGTCTTTCCACTATTCTCTGTCCACTTTAGTCTTTCCACTATACTCTCCACTTTATTCTGTCCACTACAGTCTTTCCACTATAGTCTTTCCAATATAGTCTGTCCACTTTAGTCTTTCCACTTTAGTCTGTCCACTTTAGTCTTTCCACTATAGTCTGTCCACTTTAGTCTTTCCACTATTCTCTGTCCACTTTAGTCTTTCCACTTTAGTCTTTCCACTATAGTCTCCACTTTATTCTGTCCACTACAGTCTTTCCACTATAGTCTTTCCACTATAGTCTGTCCACTTTAGTCTTTCCACTATTCTCTGTCCACTTTAGTCTTTACACTATACTCTCCACTTTATTCTGTCCACTATAGTCTTTCCACTATAGTCTTTCCAATATAGTCTGTCCACTTTAGTATTTCCACTTTAATCTTTCCACTATAGTCTGTCCACTTTAGTCTTTCCACTATTCTCTGTCCACTTTAGTCTTTCCACTATAGTCTCCACTTTATTCTGTCCACTACAGTCTTTCCACTATAGTCTTTCCACTATAGTCTGTCCACTTTAGTCTTTCCACTTCAGTTTTTCAACTTTAGTCTTTCCACTATTCTCTGTCCACTTTAGTCTTTCCACTATACTCTCCACTTTATTCTGTCCACTACAGTCTTTCCAATATAGTCTGTCCACTTTAGTCTTTCCACTTTAGTAAGTCCCCTTTAGTCTTTCCACTATAGTCTGTCCACTTTAGTCTTTCCACTATTCTCTGTCCACTTTAGTCTTTCCACTTTAGTCTTTCCACTATAGTCTCCACTTTATTCTTTCCACTACAGTATTTCCACTATAGTCTTTCCACTATAGTCTGTCCACTTTAGTCTTTCCACTATTCTCTGTCCACTTTAGTCTTTCCACTATACTCTCCACTTTATTCTGTCCACTACAGTCTTTCCACTATAGTCTTTCCAATATAGTCTGTCCACTTTAGTGTTTCCACTTTAGTCTGTCCACTTTAGTCTTTCCACTATAGTCTGTCCACTTTAGTCTTTCCACTATTCTCTGTCCACTTTAGTCTTTCCACTTTAGTCTTTCCACTATAGTCTCCACTTTATTCTGTCCACTACAGTCTTTCCACTTTAGTCTTTCCACTATTCTTTGTCCACTTTAGTCTTTCCACATTAGTCTTTCCACTATAGTCTCCACTTTATTCTGTCCACTACAGTCTTTCCACTATAGTCTTTCCACTATAGTCTGTCCACTTTAGTCTTTCCACTATACTCTCCACTTTATTCTGTCCACTACAGTCTTTCCACTATAGTCTTTCCAATATAGTCTGTCCACTTTAGTATTTCCACTTTAGTCTTTCCACTATAGTCTGTCCACTTTAGTCTTTCCACTATTCTCTGTCCACTTTAGTCTTTCCACTATAGTCTCCACTTTATTCTGTCCACTACAGTCTTTTCACTATAGTCTTTCCACTATAGTCTGTCCACTTTAGTCTTTCCACTTCAGTTTTTCCACTTTAGTCTGTCAACTTTAGACTTTTCACTATAGTCTATCCACTTTAGTCTTTCCACTTTAGTCTATCCACTTTATTCTGTCCACTTCAGTGTGTACACTTTAGTCTGTCCCCTGAGTCTTTCCACTTCAGTCTTTCCACTATAGTCTGTCCACTTTAGTCTTTCCACTTTATTCTTTCCACTATTCTCTGTCCACTTTAGTCTTTCCACTTTAGTCTTTCCAAGATAGTGTCCACTTTATTCTGTCCACTACAGTCTTTCCACTGTAGTCTTTCCACTATAGTCTGTCCACTTTAGTCTTTCCACTATTCTCTGTCCACTTTAGTCTTTCCACTATACTCTCCACTTTATTCTGTCCACTACAGTCTTTCCACTATAGTCTTTCCAATATAGTCTGTCCACTTTAGTCTTTCCACTTTAGTCTGTCCACTATATTCTTTCCACTATAGTCTGTCCACTTTAGTCCTTCCACTTTAGTCTTTCCACTATAGTCTCCACTTTATTCTGTCCACTACAGTCTTTCCACTTTAGTCTTTCCACTATTCTCTGTCCACTTTAGTCCTTCCACATTAGTCTTTCCACTATAGTCTCCACTTTATTCTGTCCACTACAGTCTTTCCACTATAGTCTTTCCACTATAGTCTGTCCACTATAGTCTCCTCTTTATTCTGTCAACTACAGTCTCTCCACTATAGTCTTTCCACTATAGTCTGTCCACTTTAGTCTTTCCACTATTCTCTGTCCACTTTATTCTTTCCACTATACTCTCCTCTTCATTCTGTCAACTACAGTCTTTCCACTATAGTCTTTCCACTATAGTCTGTCCACTTTAGTCTTTCCACTTTAGTCTTTCCACTTTAGTCTGTCCACTTTAGTCTTTCAACTATAGTCTGTCCACTTTAGTCTGTCCACTTTAGTTTTTACACTTTAGTCTGTCCACTTCAGTCTTTCCACTATAGTCTGTCCACTTTAGTCTTTCCACTTCAGTTTTTCCACTTTAGTCTGTCCACTTTAGACTTTCCACTATAGTCTATCCACTTTAGTCTTTACACTTTAGTCTTTCCACTTTATTCTGTCCACTTCAGTGTGTACACTTTAGTCTGTCCCCTGAGTCTTTCCACTTCAGTCTTTCCACTATAGTCTGTCCACTTTAGTCTTTCCACTTTATTCTTTCCACTTTATTCTTTCACACTATAGTCTGTCCACTTTAATCTTTCCACTATAGTCTGTCCAATTTAGTCTTTCCACTATATTCTTTCCACTTTAGTCTGTCCACTTAGTCTTTCCACTTCAGTCTTTCCACTATAGTCTTTCCACTATAGTCTGTCCACTTTAGTATTTCCACTAAAGTCTATCCATATATAGTCTCTCCACTTTAGTCTTTCCACTTTAGTCTTCAGTCTTTCCACTATAGTCTGTCCACTTTCGTCTTTCCACTTTATTCTTTCCACTATTCTCTGTCCACTTTAGTCTTTCCACTTTAGTCTTTCCACTATAGTCTCCACTTTATTCTCTCCTTTCCACTATAGTCTTTCCACTATAGTCTGTCCACTTTAGTCTTTCCACTATTATCTGTCCACTTTAGTCTTTCCACTATACTCTCCACTTTATTCTGTCCACTACAGTCTTTCCACTATAGTCTTTCCAATATAGTCTGTCCACTTTAGTCTTTCCACTATAGTCTGTCCACTTTAGTCTTTCCACAATTCTCTGCCCACTTTAGTCTTTCCACTTTAGTCTTTCCACTATAGTCGCCACTTTATTCTGTCCACTACAGTCTTTCCACTATAGTCTTTCCACTATAGTCTGTCCACTTTATTCTTTCCACTTTAATCTTTCCACTTTAGTCTGTCCACTTTAGTCTTTCCACTATAGTCTGTCAACTTGAGTCTTTCCACTTTAGTCTTTCCACTTTATTCTGTCCACTTCAGTGTGTACACTTTAGTCTGTCCACTGAGTCTTTCCACTTCAGTCTTTCCACTATAGTCTTTCCACTTTAGTCTTTCCGCTTTAGTCTGTCCACTTAGTCTTTCCACTTCAGTCTTTCCACTAGAGTCTGTCCACTTTCGTCTTTCCACTTTAGTCTCTCCACTATAGTTTGTCCACTTTAGTCTTTCCACTATAGTCTGTCCACTTTAGTCTTTCCACTTTAGTCTTTCCACTTTAGTCTTTCCACTATAGTCTCCACTTTATTCTGTCTACTACAGTCTTTACACTATAGTCTTTACACTATAGTCTGTCCACTTTAGTCTGTCCACTTTAGTCTTTCCACTATAGTCTGTCCACTTTAGTCTTTCGACTTTAGTCTTTCCACTATAGTCTCCACTTTATTCTGTCCACTACAGTCTTTCCACTATTCTCTGTCCACTTTAGTCTTTCCACTATAGTCTGTCCACTTTAGTCTTTCCACTTTAGTCTTTCCACTATAGTCTCCACTTTATTCTGTCCACTTTAGTCTTTCCACTATTCTCTGTCCACTTTAGTCTTTCCACTGAAGTCTCCACTTTATTCTGTCCACTACAGTCTTTCCACTATAGTTTTTCCACTATAGTCTGTCCACTTTAGTCTTTCCACTTTAGTCTTTCCACTATAGTCTCCACTTTATTCTGTCCACTACAGTCTTTCCACTTTAGTCTTTCCACTATTCTTTGTCCACTTTAGTCTTTCCACATTAGTCTTTCCACTATAGTCTCCACTTTATCCTGTCCACTACAGTCTTTCCACTATAGTCTTTCCACTATAGTCTGTCCACTTTAGTCTTTCCACTATTCTCTATCCACTTTAGTCTTTCCACTATACTCTCCACTTTATTCTGTCCACTACAGTCTTTCCACTATAGTCTTTCCAATATAGTCTGTCCACTTTAGTATTTCCACTTTAGTCTTTCCACTATAGTCTGTCCACTTTAGTCTTTCCATTATTCTCTGTCCACTTTAGTCTTTCCACTATAGTCTCCACTTTATTCTGTCCACTACAGTCTTTCCACTATAGTCTTTCCACTATAGTCTGTCCACTTTAGTCTTTAAACTTTAGTTTTTCCACTTTAGTCTTTCCGCTATATTCTGTCCACTTTAGTCTTTCCACTATTCTCTCTCCACTTTAGTCTTTCCACTATAGTCTCCACTTTATTCTGTCCACTACAGTCTTTCCACTATAGTCTTTCCACTATAGTCTGTCCACTTTAGTCTTTCCACTTCAGTTTTTCCACTTTAGTCTGTCCACTTTAGACTTTCCACTATAGTCTATCCACTTTAGTCTTTCCACTTTAGTCTTTCCACTTTATTCTGTCCACTTCAGTGTGTACACTTTAGTCTGTCCTCTGAGTCTTTCCACTTCAGTCTTTCCACTATAGTCTGTCCACTTTAGTCTTTCCACTTTAGTCTTTCCACTATTCTCTGTCCACTTTAGTCTTTCCACTTTAGTCTTTCCACTACAGTCTCCACTTTATTCTGTCCACTACAGTCTTTCCACTATAGTCTTTCCACTATAGTCTGTCCACTTTAGTCTTTCCACTATTCTCTGTCCACTTTAGTCTTTCCACTATACTCTCCACTTTATTCTGTCCACTACAGTCTTTCCACTATAGTCTGTCCACTTTAGTCTTTCCACTTTAGTCTTTCCACTAATCTCTGTCCACTTTAGTCTTTCCACTTTAGTCTTTCCACTATAGTCTCCACTTTATTCTGTCCACTACAGTCTTTCCACTATAGTCTGTCCACTTTAGTCTTTCCACTATTCTCTGTCCACTTTAGTCTTTCAACTATACTCTCCACTTTATTCTGTCCACTACAGTCTTTCCACTATAGTCTTTCCAAAATAGTCTGTCCACTTTAGTCTTTCCACTTTTGTCTGTCCACTTTAGTCTTTCCACTATAGTCCGTCCACTTTAGTCTTTCCACTTTAGTCTTTCCACTATAGTCTCCACTTTATTCTGTCCACTACAGTCTTTCCACTATAGTCTTTCCACTATAGTCTGTCCACATTAGTATTTCCACTTTAATCTTTCCACTTTAGTCTTTCCACTTTAGTCTTTCCACTTTATTCTGTCCACTTCAGTTTGTACACTTTAGTCTGTCCACTGAGTCTTTCCACTTCAGTCTTTCCACTATAGTCTGTCCACTTTAGTCTTTCCGCTTCAGTCTTTCCACTAGAGTCTGTCCACTTTCGTCTTTCCACTTTAGTCATTTCCACTATTTTCTGTCCACTTTAGTCTTTCCACTTTAGTCTTTCCACTTTAGTCTGTCCACTTTAGTCTGTCCACTATAGTCTGTCCACTTTAGTCTTTCCACTATAGTCTCCACTTTATTCTGTCCACTACAGTCTTAACACTATAGTCTTTACAGTATAGTCTGTCCACTTTAGTCTGTCCACTTTAGTCTTTCCACTTAGTCTTCCCACTTTAGTCTTTCCACTTTAGTTTTCCACTTTAGTCTGTCCACTTCAGTCTTTCCAGTATAGTCTGTCTACTTTAGTCTTTCCACTTTAGTCTTTCCACTATAGTGTCCACTTTATTCTGTCCACTACAGTCTTTCCACTATAGTCTGTCCACTTTAGTCTTTCCACTATTCTCTGTCCACTTTACTCTTTCCACTATAGTCTCCACTTTATTCTGTCCACTAGAGTCTTTCCACCATAGTATTTCCACTATAGTCTGTCCACTTTAGTCCTTCCACTTTAGTCTTTCCACTATAGTCTCCACTTTATTCTGTCCACTACAGTCTTTCCACTTTAGTCTTTCCACTATTCTCTGTCCACTTTAGTCTTTCCACATTAGTCTTTCCACTATAGTCTCCACTTTATTTTGTCCACTACAGTCTTTCCACTATAGTCTTTCCACTATAATCTGTCCACTTTAGTCTTTCCACTTCAGTTTTTCCACTTTAGTCTATCCACTTTAGACTTTCCACTATAGTCTATCCACTTTAGTCTTTCCACTTTAGTCATTCCACTTTATTCTGTCCACTTCAGTGTGTACACTTTAGTCTGTCCCCTGAGTCTTTCCAATTCAGTCTTTCCACTATAGTCTGTCCACTTTAGTCTTTCCACTATTCTCTGTCCACTTTAGTCTTTCCACTATACTCTCCACTTTATTCTGTCCACTACAGTCTTTCCACTATAGTCTTTCCACTATAGTCTGTCCACTTTAGTCTTTCCACTTCAGTTTTTCCACTTTAGTCTCTCCACTTTAGACTTTTCACTATAGTCTATCCACTTTAGTCTTTCCACTTTAGTCTTTCCACTTTAGTCTTTCCACTTTATTCTGTCCACTTCAGTGTGTACACTTTAGTCTATCCCCTGAGTCTTTCCACTTCAGTCTTTCCACTATAGTCTTTCCACTTTAGTCTTTCCGCTTTAGTCTGTCCACTTAGTCTTTCCACTTCAGTCTTTCCACTAGAGTCTGTCCACTTTCGTATTTCCACTTTAGTCATTTCCACTATCTTCTGTCCACTTTAGTCTTTCCACTTTAGTCTTTCCACTTTAGTCTGTCCACTATAGTCGGTCCACTTTAGTCTTTCCACTATAGTCTGTCCACTTTAGTCTTTCCACTTTAGTCTTTCCACTTTAGTCTTTCCACTATAGTCTCCACTTTATTCTGTCTACTACAGTCTTTACACTATAGTCTTTACACTATAGTCTGTCCACTTTAGTCTGTCCACTTTAGTCTTTCCACTATAGTCTGTCCACTTTAGTCTTTCCACTTTAGTCTTTCCACTATAGTCTCCACTTTATTCTGTCCACTACAGTCTTTCCACTATTCTCTGTCCACTTTAGTCTTTCCACTATAGTCTGTCCACTTTAGTCTTTCCACTTTAGTCTTTCCACTATAGTCTCCACTTTATTCTGTCCACTTTAGTCTTTCCACTATTCTCTGTCCACTTTAGTCTTTCCACTGAAGTCTCCACTTTATTCTGTCCACTACAGTCTTTCCACTATACTCTTTCCACTATAGTCTGTCCACTTTAGTCTTTCCACTTTTGTCTTTCCACTATAGTCTCCACTTTATTCTGTCCACTACAGTCTTTCCACTTTAGTCTTTCAACTATTCTTTGTCCACTTTAGTCTTTCCACATTAGTCTTTCCACTATAGTCTCCACTTTATCCTGTCCACTACAGTCTTTCCACTATAGTCTTTCCACTATAGTCTGTCCACTTTAGTCTTTCCACTATTCTCCATCCACTTTAGTCTTTCCACTATACTCTCCATTTTATTCTGTCCACTACAGTCTTTCCACTATAGTCTTTCCAATATAGTCTGTCCACTTTAGTATTTCCACTTTAGTCTTTCCACTATAGTCTGTCCACTTTAGTCTTTCCACTATTCTCTGTCCACTTTAGTCTTTCCACTATAGTCTCCACTTTATTCTGTCCACTACAGTCTTTCCACTATCGTCTTTCCACTATAGTCTGTCCACTTTAGTCTTTCCACTTCAGTTTTTCCACTTTAGTCTGTCCACTTTAGACTTTTCACTATAGTCTATCCACTATAGTCTGTCCACTTTAGTCTTTCCACTTTAATCTTTCCACTTTAGTCTGTCCACTTTAGTCTTTCCACTATAGTCTGTCAACTTGAGTCTTTCCACTTTAGTCTTTCCACTTTATTCTGTCCACTTCAGTGTGTACACTTTAGTCTGTCCACTGAGTCTTTCCACTTCAGTCTTTCCACTATAGTCTTTCCACTTTAGTCTTTCCGCTTTAGTCTGTCCACTTAGTCTTTCCACTTCAGTCTTTCCACTAGAGTCTGTCCACTTTCGTCTTTCCACTTTAGTCATTTCCACTATCTTCTGTCCACTTTAGTCTTTCCACTTTAGTCTGTCCACTATAGTCTGTCCACTTTAGTCTTTCCACTATAGTCTGTCCACTTTAGTCTGTCCACTTTAGTCTTTCCACTATTCTCTGTCCACTTTAGTCTTTCCACTTTAGTCTTTCCACTATAGTCTCCACTTTATTCTGTCCACTACAGTCTTTCCACTATAGTCTTTCCACTATAGTCTGTCCACTTTAGTCTTTCCACTATTCTCTGTCCACTTTAGTCTTTACACTATACTCTCCACTTTATTCTGTCCACTACAGTCTTTCCACTATAGTCTTTCCAAAATAGTCTGTCCACTTTAGTATTTCCACTTTAATCTTTCCACTATAGTCTGTCCACTTTAGTCTTTCCACTATAGTCTCCACTTTATTCTGTCCACTACAGTCTTTCCACTATAGTCTTTCCACTATAGTCTGTCCACTTTAGTCTTTCCACTTCAGTTTTTCAACTTTAGTCTTTCCACTATTCTCTGTCCACTTTAGTCTTTCCACTATACTCTCCACTTTATTCTGTCCACTACAGTCTTTCCAATATAGTCTGTCCACTTTAGTCTTTCCACTTTAGTAAGTCCACTTTAGTCTTTCCACTATAGTCTGTCCACTTTAGTCTTTCCACTATTCTCTGTCCACTTTAGTCTTTCCACTTTAGTCTTTCCACTATAGTCTCCACTTTATTCTTTCCACTACAGTATTTCCACTATAGTCTTTCCACTATAGTCTGTCCACTTTAGTCTTTCCACTATTCTCTGTCCACTTTAGTCTTTCCACTATACTCTCCACTTTATTCTGTCCACTACAGTCTTTCCACTATAGTCTTTCCAATATAGTCTGTCCACTTTAGTGTTTCCACTTTAGTCTGTCCACTTTAGTCTTTCCACTATAGTCTGTCCACTTTAGTCTTTCCACTATTCTCTGTCCACTTTAGTCTTTCCACTTTAGTCTTTCCACTATAGTCTCCACTTTATTCTGTCCACTACAGTCTTTCCACTTTAGTCTTTCCACTATTCTTTGTCTACTTTAGTCTTTCCACATTAGTCTTTCCACTATAGTCTCCACTTTATTCTGTCCACTACAGTCTTTCCACTATAGTCTTTCCACTATAGTCTGTCCACTTTAGTCTTTCCACTATACTCTCCACTTTATTCTGTCCACTACAGTCTTTCCACTATAGTCTTTCCAATATAGTCTGTCCACTTTAGTATTTCCACTTTAGTCTTTCCACTATAGTCTGTCCACTTTAGTCTTTCCACTATTCTCTGTCCACTTTAGTCTTTCCACTATAGTCTCCACTTTATTCTGTCCACTACAGTCTTTTCACTATAGTCTTTCCACTATAGTCTGTCCACTTTAGTCTTTCCACTTCAGTTTTTCCACTTTAGTCTGTCAACTTTAGACTTTTCACTATAGTCTATCCACTTTAGTCTTTCCACTTTAGTCTATCCACTTTATTCTGTCCACTTCAGTGTGTACACTTTAGTCTGTCCCCTGAGTCTTTCCACTTCAGTCTTTCCACTATAGTCTGTCCACTTTAGTCTTTCCACTTTATTCTTTCCACTATTCTCTGTCCACTTTAGTCTTTCCACTTTAGTCTTTCCAAGATAGTCTCCACTTTATTCTGTCCACTACATCCTTTCCACTGTAGTCTTTCCACTATAGTCTGTCCACTTTAGTCTTTCCACTATTCTCTGTCCACTTTAGTCTTTCCACTATACTCTCCACTTTATTCTGTCCACTACAGTCTTTCCACTATAGTCTTTCCAATATAGTCTGTCCACTTTAGTCTTTCCACTTTAGTCTGTCCACTATATTCTTTCCACTATAGTCTGTCCACTTTAGTCCTTCCACTTTAGTCTTTCCACTATAGTCTCCACTTTATTCTGTCCACTACAGTCTTTCCACTTTAGTCTTTCCACTATTCTCTGTCCACTTTAGTCTTTCCACATTAGTCTTTCCACTATAGTCTCCACTTTATTCTGTCCACTACAGTCTTTCCACTATAGTCTTTCCACTATAGTCTGTCCACTATAGTCTCCTCTTTATTCTGTCAACTACAGTCTCTCCACTATAGTCTTTCCACTATAGTCTGTCCACTTTAGTCTTTCCACTATTCTCTGTCCACTTTATTCTTTCCACTATACTCTCCTCTTTATTCTGTCAACTACAGTCTTTCCACTATAGTCTTTCCACTATAGTCTGTCCACTTTAGTCTTTCCACTTTAGTCTTTCCACTTTAGTCTGTCCACTTTAGTCTTTCAACTATAGTCTGTCCACTTTAGTCTGTCCACTTTAGTTTTTACACTTTAGTCTGTCCACTTCAGTCTTTCCACTATAGTCTGTCCACTTTAGTCTTTCCACTTCAGTTTTTCCACTTTAGTCTGTCCACTTTATACTTTCCACTATAGTCTATCCACTTTAGTCTTTACACTTTAGTCTTTCCACTTTATTCTGTCCACTTCAGTGTGTACACTTTAGTCTGTCCCCTGAGTCTTTCCACTTCAGTCTTTCCACTATAGTCTGTCCACTTTAGTCTTTCCACTTTATTCTTTCCACTTTATTCTTTCACACTATAGTCTGTCCACTTTAATCTTTCCACTATAGTCTGTCCAATTTAGTCTTTCCACTATAGTCTTTCCACTTTAGTCTGTCCACTTAGTCTTTCCACTTCAGTCTTTCCACTATAGTCTTTCCACTATAGTCTGTCCACTTTAGTCTTTCCACTAAAGTCTATCCATATATAGTCTCTCCACTTTAGTCTTTCCACTTTAGTCTTCAGTCTTTCCACTATAGTCTGTCCACTTTAGTCTTTCCACTTTATTCTTTCCACTATTCTCTGTCCACTTTAGTCTTTCCACTTTAGTCTTTCCACTATAGTCTCCACTTTATTCTCTCCACTACAGTCTTTCCACTATAGTCTTTCCACTATAGTCTGTCCACTTTAGTCTTTCCACTATTATCTGTCCACTTTAGTCTTTCCACTATACTCTCCACTTTATTCTGTCCACTACAGTCTTTCCACTATAGTCTTTCCAATATAGTCTGTCCACTTTAGTCTTTCCACTATAGTCTGTCCACTTTAGTCTTTCCACAATTCTCTGCCCACTTTAGTCTTTCCACTTTAGTCTTTCCACTATAGTTTCCACTTTATTCTGTCCACTACAGTCTTTCCACTATAGTCTTTCCACTATAGTCTGTCCACTTTAGTCTTTCCACTTTAATCTTTCCGCTTTAGTCTGTCCACTTTAGTCTTTCCACTATAGTCTGTCAACTTGAGTCTTTCCACTTTAGTCTTTCCACTTTATTCTGTCCACTTCAGTGTGTACACTTTAGTCTGTCCACTGAGTCTTTCCACTTCAGTCTTTCCACTATAGTCTTTCCACTTTAGTCTTTCCGCTTTAGTCTGTCCACTTAGTCTTTCCACTTCAGTCTTTCCACTAGAGTCTGTCCACTTTCGTCTTTCCACTTTAGTCTCTCCACTATAGTTTGTCCACTTTAGTCTTTCCACTATAGTCTGTCCACTTTAGTCTTTCCACTTTAGTCTTTCCACTTTAGTCTTTCCACTATAGTCTCCACTTTATTCTGTCTACTACAGTCTTTACACTATAGTCTTTACACTATAGTCTGTCCACTTTAGTCTGTCCACTTTAGTCTTTCCACTATAGTCTGTCCACTTTAGTCTTTCGACTTTAGTCTTTCCACTATAGTCTCCACTTTATTCTGTCCACTACAGTCTTTCCACTATTCTCTGTCCACTTTAGTCTTTCCACTATAGTCTGTCCACTTTAGTCTTTCCACTTTAGTCTTTCCACTATAGTCTCCACTTTAGTCTTTCCACTATTCTCTGTCCACTTTAGTCTTTCCACTGAAGTCTCCACTTTATTCTGTCCACTACAGTCTTTCCACTATAGTTTTTCCACTATAGTCTGTCCACTTTAGTCTTTCCACTTTAGTCTTTCCACTATAGTCTCCACTTTATTCTGTCCACTACAGTCTTTCCACTTTAGTCTTTCCACTATTCTTTGTCCACTTTAGTCTTTCCACATTAGGCTTTCCACTATAGTCTCCACTTTATCCTGTCCACTACAGTCTTTCCACTATAGACTTTCCACTATAGTCTGTCCACTTTAGTCTTTCCACTATTCTCTATCCACTTTAGTCTTTCCACTATACTCTCCACTTTATTCTGTCCACTACAGTCTTTCCACTATAGTCTTTCCAATATAGTCTGTCCACTTTAGTATTTCCACTTTAGTCTTTCCACTATAGTCTGTCCACTTTAGTCTTTCCACTATTCTCTGTCCACTTTAGTCTTTCCACTATAGTCTCCACTTTATTCTGTCCACTACAGTCTTTCCACTATAGTCTTTCCACTAAAGTCTGTCCACTTTAGTCTTTAAACTTTAGTTTTTCCACTTTAGTCTTTCCGCTATATTCTGTCCACTTTAGTCTTACCACTATTCTCTCTCCACTTTAGTCTTTCCACTATAGTCTCCACTTTATTCTGTCCACTACAGTCTTTCCACTATAGTCTTTCGACTATAGTCTGTCCACTTTAGTCTTTCCACTTCAGTTTTTCCACTTTAGTCTGTCCACTTTAGACTTTCCACTATAATCTATCCACTTTAGTCTTTCCACTTTAGTCTTTCCACTTTATTCTGTCCACTTCAGTGTGTACACTTTAGTCTGTCCTCTGAGTCTTTCCACTTCAGTCTTTCCACTATAGTCTGTCCACTTTAGTCTTTCCACTTTAGTCTTTCCACTATTCTCTGTCCACTTTAGTCTTTCCACTTTAGTCTTTCCACTACAGTCTCCACTTTATTCTGTCCACTACAGTCTTTCCACTATAGTCTTTCCACTATAGTCTGTCCACTTTAGTCTTTCCACTATTCTCTGTCCACTTTAGTCTTTCCACTATACTCTCCACTTTATTCTGTCCACTACAGTCTTTCCACTATAGTCTGTCCACTTTAGTCTTTCCACTTTAGTCTTTCCACTATTCTCTGTCCACTTTAGTCTTTCCACTTTAGTCTTTCCACTATAGTCTCCACTTTATTCTGTCCACTACAGTCTTTCCACTATAGTCTTTCCACTATAGTCTGTCCACTTTAGTCTTTCCACTATTCTCTGTCCACTTTAGTCTTTCAACTATACTCTCCACTTTATTCTGTCCACTACAGTCTTTCCACTATAGTCTTTCCAAAATAGTCTGTCCACTTTAGTCTTTCCACTTTTGTCTGTCCACTTTAGTCTTTCCACTATAGTCCGTCCACTTTAGTCTTTCCACTTTAGTCTTTCCACTATAGTCTCCACTTTATTCTGTCCACTACAGTCTTTCCACTATAGTCTTTCCACTATAGTCTGTCCACATTAGTCTTTCCACTTTAATCTTTCCACTTTAGTCTTTCCACTTTAGTCTTTCCACTTTATTCTGTCCACTTCAGTTTGTACACTTTAGTCTGTCCACTGAGTCTTTCCACTTCAGTCTTTCCACTATAGTCTGTCCACTTTAGTCTTTCCGCTTCAGTCTTTCCACTAGAGTCTGTCCACTTTCGTCTTTCCACTTTAGTCATTTCCACTATTTTCTGTCCACTTTAGTCTTTCCACTTTAGTCTTTCCACTTTAGTCTGTCTACTTTAGTCTGTCCACTATAGTCTGTCCACTTTAGTCTTTCCACTATAGTCTCCACTTTATTCTGTCCACTACAGTCTTAACACTATAGTCTTTACAATATAGTCTGTCCACTTTAGTCTGTCCACTTTAGTCTTTCCACTTAGTCTTCCCACTTTAGTCTTTCCACTTTAGTTTTCCACTTTAGTCTGTCCACTTCAGTCTTTCCAGTATAGTCTGTCTACTTTAGTCTTTCCACTTTAGTCTTTTCACTATAGTGTCCACTTTATTCTGTCCACTACAGTCTTTCCACTATAGTCTGTCCACTTTAGTCTTTCCACTATTCTCTGTCCACTTTAGTCTTTCCACTATAGTCTCCACTTTATTCTGTCCACTAGAGTCTTTCCACCATAGTCTTTCCACTATAGTCTGTCCACTTTAGTCCTTCCACTTTAGTCTTTCCACTATAGTCTCCACTTTATTCTGTCCACTACAGTCTTTCCACTTTAGTCTTTCCACTATTCTCTGTCCACTTTAGTCTTTCCACATTAGTCTTTCCACTATAGTCTCCACTTTATTTTGTCCACTACAGTCTTTCCACTATAGTCTTTCCACTATAATCTGTCCACTTTAGTCTTTCCACTTCAGTTTTTCCACTTTAGTCTATCCACTTTAGACTTTCCACTATAGTCTATCCACTTTAGTCTTTCCACTTTAGTCATTCCACTTTATTCTGTCCACTTCAGTGTGTAAACTTTAGTCTGTCCCCTGAGTCTTTCCAATTCAGTCTTTCCACTATAGTCTGTCCACTTTAGTCTTTCCACTATTCTCTGTCCACTTTAGTCTTTCCACTATACTCTCCACTTTATTCTGTCCACTACAGTCTTTCCACTATAGTCTTTCCACTATAGTCTGTCCACTTTAGTCTTTCCACTTCAGTTTTTCCACTTTAGTCTCTCCACTTTAGACTTTTCACTATAGTCTATCCACTTTAGTCTTTCCACTTTAGTCTTTCCACTTTATTCTGTCCACTTCATTGTGTACACTTTGTGTCTATCCCCTGAGTCTTTCCACTTCAGTCTTTCCACTATAGTCTTTCCACTTTAGTCTTTCCGCTTTAGTCTGTCCACTTAGTCTTTCCACTTCAGTCTTTCCACTAGAGTCTGTCCACTTTCGTATTTCCACTTTAGTCATTTCCACTATCTTCTGTCCACTTTAGTCTTTCCACTTTAGTCTTTCCACTTTAGTCTGTCCACTATAGTCGGTCCACTTTAGTCTTTCCACTATAGTCTGTCCACTTTAGTCTTTCCACTTTAGTCTTTCCACTTTACTCTTTCCACTATAGTCTCCACTTTATTCTGTCTACTACAGTCTTTACACTATAGTCTTTACACTATAGTCTGTCCACTTTAGTCTGTCCACTTTAGTCTTTCCACTATAGTATGTCCACTTTAGTCTTTCCACTTTAGTCTTTCCACTATAGTCTCCACTTTATTCTGTCCACTACAGTCTTTCCACTATTCTCTGTCCACTTTAGTCTTTCCACTATAGTCTGTCCACTTTAGTCTTTCCACTTTAGTCTTTCCACTATAGTCTCCACTTTATTCTGTCCACTTTAGTCTTTCCACTATTCTCTGTCCACTTTAGTCTTTCCACTGAAGTCTCCACTTTATTCTGTCCACTACAGTCTTTCCACTATACTCTTTCCACTATAGTCTGTCCACTTTAGTCTTTCCACTTTAGTCTTTCCACTATAGTCTCCACTTTATTCTGTCCACTACAGTCTTTCCACTTTAGTCTTTCAACTATTCTTTGTCCACTTTAGTCTTTCCACATTAGTCTTTCCACTATAGTCTCCACTTTATCCTGTGCACTACAGTCTTTCCACTATAGTCTTTCCACTATAGTCTGTCCACTTTAGTCTTTCCACTATTCTCCATCCACTTTAGTCTTTCCACTATACTCTCCATTTTATTCTGTCCACTACAGTCTTTCCACTATAGTCTTTCCAATATAGTCTGTCCACTTTAGTATTTCCACTTTAGTCTTTCCACTATAGTCTGTCCACTTTAGTCTTTCCACTATTCTCTGTCCACTTTAGTCTTTCCACTAAAGTCTCCACTTTATTCTGTCCACTACAGTCTTTCCACTATAGTCTTTCCACTATAGTCTGTCCACTTTAGTCTTTCCACTTCAGTTTTTCCACTTTAGTCTGTCCACTTTATACTTTCCACTATAGTCTATCCACTTTAGTCTTTACACTTTAGTCTTTCCACTTTATTCTGTCCACTTCAGTGTGTACACTTTAGTCTGTCCCCTGAGTCTTTCCACTTCAGTCTTTCCACTATAGTCTGTCCACTTTAGTCTTTCCACTTTATTCTTTCCACTTTATTCTTTCACACTATAGTCTGTCCACTTTAATCTTTCCACTATAGTCTGTCCAATTTAGTCTTTCCACTATAGTCTTTCCACTTTAGTCTGTCCACTTAGTCTTTCCACTTCAGTCTTTCCACTATAGTCTTTCCACTATAGTCTGTCCACTTTAGTCTTTCCACTAAAGTCTATCCATATATAGTCTCTCCACTTTAGTCTTTCCACTTTAGTCTTCAGTCTTTCCACTATAGTCTGTCCACTTTAGTCTTTCCACTTTATTCTTTCCACTATTCTCTGTCCACTTTAGTCTTTCCACTTTAGTCTTTCCACTATAGTCTCCACTTTATTCTCTCCACTACAGTCTTTCCACTATAGTCTTTCCACTATAGTCTGTCCACTTTAGTCTTTCCACTATTATCTGTCCACTTTAGTCTTTCCACTATACTCTCCACTTTATTCTGTCCACTACAGTCTTTCCACTATAGTCTTTCCAATATAGTCTGTCCACTTTAGTCTTTCCACTATAGTCTGTCCACTTTAGTCTTTCCACAATTCTCTGCCCACTTTAGTCTTTCCACTTTAGTCTTTCCACTATAGTCTCCACTTTATTCTGTCCACTACAGTCTTTCCACTATAGTCTTTCCACTATAGTCTGTCCACTTTAGTCTTTCCACTTTAATCTTTCCGCTTTAGTCTGTCCACTTTAGTCTTTCCACTATAGTCTGTCAACTTGAGTCTTTCCACTTTAGTCTTTCCACTTCATTCTGTCCACTTCAGTGTGTACACTTTAGTCTGTCCACTGAGTCTTTCCACTTCAGTCTTTCCACTATAGTCTTTCCACTTTAGTCTTTCCGCTTTAGTCTGTCCACTTAGTCTTTCCACTTCAGTCTTTCCACTAGAGTCTGTCCACTTTCGTCTTTCCACTTTAGTCTCTCCACTATAGTTTGTCCACTTTAGTCTTTCCACTATAGTCTGTCCACTTTAGTCTTTCCACTTTAGTCTTTCCACTTTAGTCTTTCCACTATAGTCTCCACTTTATTCTGTCTACTACAGTCTTTACACTATAGTCTTTACACTATAGTCTGTCCACTTTAGTCTGTCCACTTTAGTCTTTCCACTATAGTCTGTCCACTTTAGTCTTTCGACTTTAGTCTTTCCACTATAGTCTCCACTTTATTCTGTCCACTACAGTCTTTCCACTATTCTCTGTCCACTTTAGTCTTTCCACTATAGTCTGTCCACTTTAGTCTTTCCACTTTAGTCTTTCCACTATAGTCTCCACTTTATTCTGTCCACTTTAGTCTTTCCACTATTCTCTGTCCACTTTAGTCTTTCCACTGAAGTCTCCACTTTATTCTGTCCACTACAGTCTTTCCACTATAGTTTTTCCACTATAGTCTGTCCACTTTAGTCTTTCCACTTTAGTCTTTCCACTATAGTCTCCACTTTATTCTGTCCACTACAGTCTTTCCACTTTAGTCTTTCCACTATTCTTTGTCCACTTTAGTCTTTCCACATTAGTCTTTCCACTATAGTCTCCACTTTATCCTGTCCACTACAGTCTTTCCACTATAGTCTTTCCACTATAGTCTGTCCACTTTAGTCTTTCCACTATTCTCTATCCACTTTAGTCTTTCCACTATACTCTCCACTTTATTCTGTCCACTACAGTCTTTCCACTATAGTCTTTCCAATATAGTCTGTCCACTTTAGTATTTCCACTTTAGTCTTTCCACTATAGTCTGTCCACTTTAGTCTTTCCACTATTCTCTGTCCACTTTAGTCTTTCCACTATAGTCTCCACTTTATTCTGTCCACTACAGTCTTTCCACTATAGTCTTTCCACTATAGTCTGTCCACTTTAGTCTTTAAACTTTAGTTTTTCCACTTTAGTCTGTCCACTTTAGACTTTCCACTATAGTCTATCCACTTTAGTCTTTCCACTTTAGTCTTTCGACTATGGTCTGTCCACTTTAGTCTTTCCACTTCAGTTTTTCCACTTTAGTCTGTCCACTTTAGTCTTTAAACTTTAGTTTTTCCACTTTAGTCTGTCCACTTTAGTCTTTCCACTATTCTCTGTCCACTACAGTCTTTCCACTATAGTCTTTCGACTATAGTCTGTCCACTTTAGTCTTTCCACTTCAGTTTTTCCACTTTAGTCTGTCCACTTTAGACTTTCCACTATAGTCTATCCACTTTAGTCTTTCCACTTTAGTCTTTCCACTTTATTCTGTCCACTTCAGTGTGCACACTTTAGTCTGTCCTCTGAGTCTTTCCACTTCAGTCTTTCCACTATAGTCTGTCCACTTTAGTCTTTCCACTTTAGTCTTTCCACTATTCTCTGTCCACTTTAGTCTTTCCACTTTAGTCTTTCCACTTCAGTCTCCACTTTATTCTGTCCACTACAGTCTTTCCACTATAGTCTTTCCACTATAGTCTGTCCACTTTAGTCTTTCCACTATTCTCTGTCCACTTTAGTCTTTCCACTATACTCTCCACTTTATTCTGTCCACTACAGTCTTTCCACTATAGTCTGTCCACTTTAGTCTTTCCACTTTAGTCTTTCCACTATTCTCTGTCCACTTTAGTCTTTCCACTTTAGTCTTTCCACTATAGTCTCCACTTTATTCTGTCCACTACAGTCTTTCCACTATAGTCTTTCCACTATAGTCTGTCCACTTTAGTCTTTCCACTATTCTCTGTCCACTTTAGTCTTTCAACTATACTCTCCACTTTATTCTGTCCACTACAGTCTTTCCACTATAGTCTTTCCAAAATAGTCTGTCCACTTTAGTCTTTCCACTTTTGTCTGTCCACTTTAGTCTTTCCACTATAGTCCGTCCACTTTAGTCTTTCCACTTTAGTCTTTCCACTATAGTCTCCACTTTATTCTGTCCACTACAGTCTTTCCACTATAGTCTTTCCACTATAGTCTGTCCACATTAGTCTTTCCACTTTAATCTTTCCACTTTAGTCTTTCCACTTTAGTCTTTCCACTTTATTCTGTCCACTTCAGTTTGTACACTTTAGTCTGTCCACTGAGTCTTTCCACTTCAGTCTTTCCACTATAGTCTGTCCACTTTAGTCTTTCCGCTTCAGTCTTTCCACTAGAGTCTGTCCACTTTCGTCTTTCCACTTTAGTCATTTCCACTATTTTCTGTCCACTTTAGTCTTTCCACTTTAGTCTTTCCACTTTAGTCTGTCTACTTTAGTCTGTCCACTATAGTCTGTCCACTTTAGTCTTTCCACTATAGTCTCCACTTTATTCTGTCCACTACAGTCTTAACACTATAGTCTTTACAATATAGTCTGTCCACTTTAGTCCGTCCACTTTAGTCTTTCCACTTAGTCTTCCCACTTTAGTCTTTCCACTTTAGTTTTCCACTTTAGTCTGTCCACTTCAGTCTTTCCAGTATAGTCTGTCTACTTTAGTCTTTCCACTTTAGTCTTTTCACTATAGTGTCCACTTTATTCTGTCCACTACAGTCTTTCCACTATAGTCTGTCCACTTTAGTCTTTCCACTATTCTCTGTCCACTTTAGTCTTTCCACTATAGTCTCCACTTTATTCTGTCCACTAGAGTCTTTCCACCATAGTCTTTCCACTATAGTCTGTCCACTTTAGTCCTTCCACTTTAGTCTTTCCACTATAGTCTCCACTTTATTCTGTCCACTACAGTCTTTCCACTTTAGTCTTTCCACTATTCTCTGTCCACTTTAGTCTTTCCACATTAGTCTTTCCACTATAGTCTCCACTTTATTTTGTCCACTACAGTCTTTCCACTATAGTCTTTCCACTATAATCTGTCCACTTTAGTCTTTCCACTTCAGTTTTTCCACTTTAGTCTATCCACTTTAGACTTTCCACTATAGTCTATCCACTTTAGTCTTTCCACTTTAGTCATTCCACTTTATTCTGTCCACTTCAGTGTGTAAACTTTAGTCTGTCCCCTGAGTCTTTCCAATTCAGTCTTTCCACTATAGTCTGTCCACTTTAGTCTTTCCACTATTCTCTGTCCACTTTAGTCTTTCCACTATACTCTCCACTTTATTCTGTCCACTACAGTCTTTCCACTATAGTCTTTCCACTATAGTCTGTCCACTTTAGTCTTTCCACTTCAGTTTTTCCACTTTAGTCTCTCCACTTTAGACTTTTCACTATAGTCTATCCACTTTAGTCTTTCCACTTTAGTCTTTCCACTTTATTCTGTCCACTTCAGTGTGTACACTTTAGTCTATCCCCTGAGTCTTTCCACTTCAGTCTTTCCACTATAGTCTTTCCACTTTAATCTTTCCGCTTTAGTCTGTCCACTTAGTCTTTCCACTTCAGTCTTTCCACTAGAGTCTGTCCACTTTCGTATTTCCACTTTAGTCATTTCCACTATCTTCTGTCCACTTTAGTCTTTCCACTTTAGTCTTTCTACTTTAGTCTGTCCACTATAGTCGGTCCACTTTAGTCTTTCCACTATAGTCTGTCCACTTTAGTCTTTCCACTTTAGTCTTTCCACTTTAGTCTTTCCACTATAGTCTCCACTTTATTCTGTCTACTACAGTCTTTACACTATAGTCTTTACACTATAGTCTGTCCACTTTAGTCTGTCCACTTTAGTCTTTCCACTATAGTCTGTCCACTTTAGTCTTTCCACTTTAGTCTTTCCACTATAGTCTCCACTTTATTCTGTCCACTACAGTCTTTCCACTATTCTCTGTCCACTTTAGTCTTTCCACTATAGTCTGTCCACTTTAGTCTTTCCACTTTAGTCTTTCCACTATAGTCTCCACATTATTCTGTCCACTTTAGTCTTTCCACTATTCTCTGTCCACTTTAGTCTTTCCACTGAAGTCTCCACTTTATTCTGTCCACTACAGTCTTTCCACTATACTCTTTCCACTATAGTCTGTCCACTTTAGTCTTTCCACTTTAGTCTTTCCACTATAGTCTCCACTTTATTCTGTCCACTACAGTCTTTCCACTTTAGTCTTTCAACTATTCTTTGTCCACTTTAGTCTTTCCACATTAGTCTTTCCACTATAGTCTCCACTTTATCCTGTCCACTACAGTCTTTCCACTATAGTCTTTCCACTATAGTCTGTCCACTTTAGTCTTTCCACTATTCTCCATCCACTTTAGTCTTTCCACTATACTCTCCATTTTATTCTGTCCACTACAGTCTTTCCACTATAGTCTTTCCAATATAGTCTGTCCACTTTAGTATTTCCACTTTAGTCTTTCCACTATAGTCTGTCCACTTTAGTCTTTCCACTATTCTCTTTCCACTTTAGTCTTTCCACTATAGTCTCCACTTTATTCTGTCCACTACAGTCTTTCCACTATAGTCTTTCCACTATAGTCTGTCCACTTTAGTCTTTCCACTTCAGTTTTTCCACTTTAGTCTGTCCACTTTAGACTTTTCACTATAGTCTATCCACTATAGTCTGTCCACTTTAGTCTTTCCACTTTAATCTTTCCACTTTAGTCTGTCCACTTTAGTCTTTCCACTATAGTCTGTCAATTTGAGTCTTTCCACTTTAGTCTTTCCACTTTATTCTGTCCACTTCAGTGTGTACACTTTAGCCACTGAGTCTTTCCACTTCAGTCTTTCCACTATAGTCTTTCCACTTTAGTCTTTCCGCTTTAGTCTGTCCACTTAGTCTTTCCACTTCAGTCTTTCCACTAGAGTCTGTCCACTTTCGTCTTTCCACTTTAGTCATTTCCACTATCTTCTGTCCACTTTAGTCTTTCCACTTTAGTCTGTCCACTATAGTCTGTCCACTTTAGTCTTTCCACTATAGTCTGTCCACTTTAGTCTGTCCACTTTAGTCTTTCCACTATAGTCTGTTCACTTTAGTCTTTCCACTTTAGTCTTTCCACTATAGTCTCCACTTTATTCTGTCCACTACAGTCTTTCCACTATTCTCTGTCCACTTTAGTCTTTCCACTATAGTCTGTCCACTTTAGTCTTTCCACTTTAGTCTTTCCACTATAGTCTCCACTTTATTCTGTCCACTTTAGTCTTTCCACTATTCTCTGTCCACTTTAGTCTTTCCACTGAAGTCTCCACTTTATTCTGTCTACTACAGTCTTTCCACTATAGTCTTTCCACTATAGTCTGTCCACTTTAGTCTTTCCACTTTATTCTTTCCACTATAGTCTCCACTTTATTCTGTCCACTACAGTCTTTCCACTTTAGTCTTTCCACTATTCTTTGTCCACTTTAGTCTTTCCACATTAGTCTTTCCACTATAGTCTCCACTTTATCCTGTCCACTTCAGTCTTTCCACTATAGTCTTTCCACTATAGTCTGTCCACTTTAGTCTTTCCACTTTAGTCTTTCCACTATAGTCTGTCCACTTTAGTCTTTCCACTATTCTCTGTCCACTTTAGTATTTCCACTTTAGTCTTTCCACTATAGTCTGTCCACTTTAGTCTTTCCACTATTCTCTGTCCACTTTAGTCTTTCCACTATAGTCTCCACTTTATTCTGTCCACTACAGTCTTTCCACTATAGTCTTTACACTATAGTCTGTCCACTTTAGTCTTTAAACTTTAGTTTTTCCACTTTAGTCTTTCCGCTATATTCTGTCCACTTTAGTCTTTCCACTATTCTCTCTCCACTTTAGTCTTTCCACTATAGTCTCCACTTTATTCTGTCCACTACAGTCTTTCCACTATAGTCTTTCCAATATAGTCTGTCCACTTTAGTATTTCCACTTTAGTCTTTCCACTATAGTCTGTCCACTTTAGTCTTTCCACTATTCTCTGTCCACTTTAGTCTTTCCACTATAGTCTCCACTTTATTCTGTCCACTACAGTCTTTCCACTATAGTCTTTACACTATAGTCTGTCCACTTTAGTCTTTAAACTTTAGTTTTTCCACTTTAGTCTTTCCGCTATATTCTGTCCACTTTAGTCTTTCCACTATTCTCTCTCCACTTTAGTCTTTCCACTATAGTCTCCACTTTATTCTGTCCACTACAGTCTTTCCACTACAGTCTTTCCACTTTAGTCTTTCAACTATTCTTTGTCCACTTTAGTCTTTCCACATTAGTCTTTCCACTATAGTCTCCACTTTATCCTGTCCACTACAGTCTTTCCACTATAGTCTTTCCACTATAGTCTGTCCACTTTAGTCTTTCCACTATTCTCCATCCACTTTAGTCTTTCCACTATACTCTCCATTTTATTCTGTCCACTACAGTCTTTCCACTATAGTCTTTCCAATATAGTCTGTCCACTTTAGTATTTCCACTTTAGTCTTTCCACTATAGTCTGTCCACTTTAGTCTTTCCACTATTCTCTGTCCACTTTAGTCTTTCCACTATAGTCTCCACTTTATTCTGTCCACTACAGTCTTTCCACTATAGTCTTTCCACTATAGTCTGTCCACTTTAGTCTTTCCACTTCAGTTTTTCCACTTTAGTCTGTCCACTTTAGACTTTTCACTATAGTCTATCCACTATAGTCTGTCCACTTTAGTCTTTCCACTTTAATCTTTCCACTTTAGTCTGTCCACTTTAGTCTTTCCACTATAGTCTGTCAACTTGAGTCTTTCCACTTTAGTCTTTCCACTTGATTCTGTCCACTTCAGTGTGTACACTTTAGTCTGTCCACTGAGTCTTTCCACTTCAGTCTTTCCACTATAGTCTTTCCACTTTAGTCTTTCCGCTTTAGTCTGTCCACTTAGTCTTTCCACTTCAGTCTTTCCACTAGAGTCTGTCCACTTTCGTCTTTCCACTTTAGTCATTTCCACTATCTTCTGTCCACTTTAGTCTTTCCACTTTAGTCTGTCCACTATAGTCTGTCCACTTTAGTCTTTCCACTATAGTCTGTCCACTTTAGTCTGTCCACTTTAGTCTTTCCACTATAGTCTGTCCACTTTAGTCTTTCCACTTTAGTCTTTCCACTATAGTCTCCACTTTATTCTGTCCACTACAGTCTTTCCACTATTCTCTGTCCACTTTAGTCTTTCCACTATAGTCTGTCCACTTTAGTCTTTCCACTTTAGTCTTTCCACTATAGTCTCCACTTTATTCTGTCCACTTTAGTCTTTCCACTATTCTCTGTCCACTTTAGTCTTTCCACTGAAGTCTCCACTTTATTCTGTCTACTACAGTCTTTCCACTATAGTCTTTCCACTATAGTCTGTCCACTTTAGTCTTTCCACTTTATTCTTTCCACTATAGTCTCCACTTTATTCTGTCCACTACAGTCTTTCCACTTTAGTCTTTCCACTATTCTTTGTCCACTTTAGTCTTTCCACATTAGTCTTTCCACTATAGTCTCCACTTTATCCTGTCCACTTCAGTCTTTCCACTATAGTCTTTCCACTATAGTCTGTCCACTTTAGTCTTTCCACTATTCTCTATCCACTTTAGTCTTTCCACTATACTCTCCACTTTATTCTGTCCACTACAGTCTTTCCACTATAGTCTTTCCAATATAGTCTGTCCACTTTAGTATTTCCACTTTAGTCTTTCCACTATAGTCCGTCCACTTTAGTCTTTCCACTATTCTCTGTCCACTTTAGTCTTTCCACTATAGTCTCCACTTTATTCTGTCCACTACAGTCTTTCCAATATAGTCTTTACACTATAGTCTGTCCACTTTAGTCTTTAAACTTTAGTTTTTCCACTTTTGTCTTTCCGCTATATTCTGTCCACTTTAGTCTTTCCACTATTCTCTCTCCACTTTAGTCTTTCCACTATAGTCTCCACTTTATTCTGTCCACTACAGTCTTTCCACTATAGTCTTTCCACTATAGTCTGTCCACTTTAGTCTTTCCACTTCAGTTTTTCCACTTTAGTCTGTCCACTTTAGACTTTCCACTATAGTCTATCCACTTTAGTCTTTCCACTTTAGTCTTTCCACTTTATTCTGTCCACTTCAGTGTGTACACTTTAGTCTGTCCCCTGAGTCTTTCCACTTCAGTCTTTCCACTATCGTCTGTCCACTTTAGTCTTTCCACTTTAGTCTTTCCACTATTCTCTGTCCACTTTAGTCTTTCCACTTTAGTCTTTCCACTATAGTCTCCACTTTATTCTGTCCACTACAGTCTTTCCACTATAGTCTTTCCACTATAGTCTGTCCACTTTAGTCTTTCCACTATTCTCTGTCCACTTTAGTCTTTCCATTATACTCTCCACTTTATTCTGTCCACTACAGTCTTTCCACTATAGTCTTTCCAATATAGTCTGTCCACTTTAGTCTTTCCACTTTAGTCTGTCCACTTTAGTCTTTCCACTATAGTCTCTCCACTTTAGTCTTTCCACTTTAGTCTTTCCACTAATAGTCTCCACTTTATTTTCTCTTTATCTTTCCACTTTAGTCTTTCCACTTTAGTCTTTCCACTTTATTCTGTCCACTTCAGTGTGTACACTTTAGTCTGTCCACTGAGTCTTTCCACTTCAGTCTTTCCACTATAGTCTGTCCACTTTAGTCTTTCCGCTTCAGTCTTTCCACTAGAGTCTGTCCACTTTCGTCTTTCCACTTTAGTCATTTCCACTATCTTCTGTCCACTTTAGTCTTTCCACTTTAGTCTTTCCACTTTAGTCTGTCCACTTTAGTCTGTCCACTATAGTCTGTCCACTTTAGTCTTTCCACTATAGTCTCCACTTTATTCTGTCCACTACAGTCTTAACACTATAGTCTTTACAATATAGTCTGTCCACTTTAGTCTGACCACTTTAGTCTTTCCACTTAGTCTTCCCACTTTAGTCTTTCCACTTTAGTTTTCCACTTTAGTCTGTCCACTTCAGTCTTTCCAGTATAGTCTGTCTACTTTAGTCTTTCCACTTTAGTCTTTCCACTATAGTCTCCACTTTATTCTGTCCACTACAGTCTTTCCACTATAGTCTGTCCACTTTAGTCTTTCCACTATTCTCTGTCCACTTTAGTCTTTCCACTATAGTCTCCACTTTATTCTGTCCACTAGAGTCTTTCCACTATAGTCTGTCCACTTTAGTCCTTCCACTTTAGTCTTTCCACTATAGTCTCCACTTTATTCTGTCCACTACAGTCTTTCCACTTTAGTCTTTCCACTATTCTCTGTCCACTTTAGTCTTTCCACATTAGTCTTTCCACTATAGTCTCCACTTTATTCTGTCCACTACAGTCTTTCCACTATAGTCTGTCCACTTTAGTCTTTCCACTATTCTCTGTCCACTTTAGTCTTTCCACTATACTCTCCACTTTATTCTGTCCACTACAGTCTTTCCACTGTAGTCTTTCCAATATAGTCTGTCCACTTTAGTCTTTCCACTTTAGTCTGTCCACTTTAGTCTTTCCACTATAGTCTGTCCACTTTAGTCTTTCCACTATTCTCTGCCCACTTTAGTCTTTCCACTTTAGTCTTTCCACTATAGTCTCCACTTTATTCTGTCCACTTTAGTCTTTCCACTATAGTCTGTCAACTTTAGTCTTTACACTTTAGTCTTTCCACTTTATTCTGTCCACTTCAGTGTGTACACTTTAGTCTGTCCACTGAGTCTTTCCACTTCAGTCTTTCCACTATAGTCTTTCCACTTTAGTCTTTCCGCTTTAGTCTTTCCACTTAGTCTTTCCACTTCAATCTTTCCACTAGAGTCTGTCCACTTTCGTCTTTCCACTTTAGTCATTTCCACTATCTTCTGTCCACTTTAGTCTTTCCACTTTAGTCTTTCCACTTTAGTCTGTCCACTATAGTCTGTCCACTTTAGTCTTTCCACTATAGTCTGTCCACTTTAGTCTTTCAACTTTAGTCTTTCCACTATAGTCTCCACTTTATTCTGTCTACTACAGTCTTTACACTATAGTCTTTACACTATAGTCTGTCCACTTTAGTCTGTCCACTTTAGTCTTTCCACTATAGTCTGTCCACTTTAGTCTTTCCACTTTAGTCTTTCCACTATAGTCTCCACTTTATTCTGTCCACTACAGTCTTTCCACTATTCTCTGTCCACTTTAGTCTTTCCACTATAGTCTGTCCACTGTAGTCTTTCCACTTTAGTCTTTCCACTATAGTCTCCACTTTATTCTGTCCACTTTAGTCTTTCCACTATTCTCTGTCCACTTTAGTCTTTCCACTGAAGTCTCCACTTTATTCTGTCCACTACAGTCTTTCCACTATAGTCTTTCCACTATAGTCTGTCCACTTTAGTCTTTCCACTTTAGTCTTTCTACTATAGTTTCCACTTTATTCTGTCCACTACAGTCTTTCCACTTTAGTCTTTCCACTATTCTTTGTCCACTTTAGTCTTTCCACATTAGTCTTTCCACTATAGTCTCCACTTTATCCTGTCCACTACAGTCTTTCCACTATAGTCTTTCCACTATAGTCTGTCCACTTTAGTCTTTCCACTATTCTCTATCCACTTTAGTCTTTCCACTATACTCTCCACTTTATTCTGTCCACTACAGTCTTTCCACTACAGTCTTTCCACTATAGTCTGTCCACTTTAGTCTTTCCACTATTCTCTGTCCACTTTAGTCTTTCCACTATCGTCTCCACTTTATTCTGTCCACTACAGTCTTTCCACTATAGTCTTTCCACTATAGTCTGTCCACTTTAGTCTATCCACTTTAGTCTTTCCACTTTAGTCTTTCCACTTTATTCTGTCCACTTCAGTGTGTACACTTTAGTCTGTCCCCTGAGTCTTTCCAATTCAGTCTTTCCACTATAGTCTGTCCACTTTAGTCTTTCCACTATTCTCTGTCCACTTTAGTCTTTCCACTATACTCTCCACTTTATTCTGTCCACTACAGTCTTTCCACTGTAGTCTTTCCAATATAGTCTGTCCACTTTAGTCTTTCCACTTTAGTCTGTCCACTTTAGTCTTTCCACTATAGTCTGTCCACTTTAGTCTTTCCACTATTCTCTGCCCACTTTAGTCTTTCCACTTTAGTCTTTCCACTATAGTCTCCACTTTATTCTGTCCACTTTAGTCTTTCCACTATAGTCTGTCAACTTTAGTCTTTACACTTTAGTCTTTCCACTTTATTCTGTCCACTTCAGTGTGTACACTTTAGTCTGTCCACTGAGTCTTTCCACTTCAGTCTTTCCACTATAGTCTTTCCACTTTAGTCTTTCCGCTTTAGTCTGTCCACTTAGTCTTTCCACTTCAGTCTTTCCACTAGAGTCTGTCCACTTTGGTCTTTCCACTTTAGTCATTTTCACTATCTTCTGTCCACTTTAGTCTTTCCACTTTAGTCTTTCCACTTTAGTCTGTCCACTATAGTCTGTCCACTTTAGTCTTTCCACTATAGTCTGTCCACTTTAGTCCTTCCACTTTAGTCTTTCCACTATAGTCTCCACTTTATTCTGTCCACTACAGTCTTTCCACTTTAGTCTTTCCACTATTCTCTGTCCACTTTAGTCTTTCCACATTAGTCTTTCCACTATAGTCTCCACTTTATTCTGTCCACTACAGTCTTTCCACTATAGTCTGTCCACTTTAGTCTTTCCACTATTCTCTGTCCACTTTAGTCTTTCCACTATACTCTCCACTTTATTCTGTCCACTACAGTCTTTCCACTGTAGTCTTTCCAATATAGTCTGTCCACTTTAGTCTTTCCACTATAGTCTGTCCACTTTAGTCTTTCCACTATTCTCTGCCCACTTTAGTCTTTCCACTTTAGTCTTTCCACTATAGTCTCCACTTTATTCTGTCCACTTTAGTCTTTCCACTATAGTCTGTCAACTTTAGTCTTTACACCTTAGTCTTTCCACTTTATTCTGTCCACTTCAGTGTGTACACTTTAGTCTGTCCACTGAGTCTTTCCACTTCAGTCTTTCCACTATAGTCTTTCCACTTTAGTCTTTCCGCTTTAGTCTGTCCACTTAGTCTTTCCACTTCAATCTTTCCACTAGAGTCTGTCCACTTTCGTCTTTCCACTTTAGTCATTTCCACTATCTTCTGTCCACTTTAGTCTTTCCACTTTAGTCTTTCCACTTTAGTCTGTCCACTATAGTCTGTCCACTTTAGTCTTTCCACTATAGTCTGTCCACTTTAGTCTTTCAACTTTAGTCTTTCCACTATAGTCTCCACTTTATTCTGTCTACTACAGTCTTTACACTATAGTCTTTACACTATAGTCTGTCCACTTTAGTCTGTCCACTTTAGTCTTTCCACTATAGTCTGTCCACTTTAGTCTTTCCACTTTAGTCTTTCCACTATAGTCTCCACTTTATTCTGTCCACTACAGTCTTTCCACTATTCTCTGTCCACTTTAGTCTTTCCACTATAGTCTGTCCACTGTAGTCTTTCCACTTTAGTCTTTCCACTATAGTCTCCACTTTATTCTGTCCACTTTAGTCTTTCCACTATTCTCTGTCCACTTTAGTCTTTCCACTGAAGTCTCCACTTTATTCTGTCCACTACAGTCTTTCCACTATAGTCTTTCCACTATAGTCTGTCCACTTTAGTCTTTCCACTTTAGTCTTTCTACTATAGTTTCCACTTTATTCTGTCCACTACAGTCTTTCCACTTTAGTCTTTCCACTATTCTTTGTCCACTTTAGTCTTTCCACATTAGTCTTTCCACTATAGTCTCCACTTTATCCTGTCCACTACAGTCTTTCCACTATAGTCTTTCCACTATAGTCTGTCCACTTTAGTCTTTCCACTATTCTCTATCCACTTTAGTCTTTCCACTATACTCTCCACTTTATTCTGTCCACTACAGTCTTTCCACTACAGTCTTTCCACTATAGTCTGTCCACTTTAGTCTTTCCACTATTCTCTGTCCACTTTAGTCTTTCCACTATCGTCTCCACTTTATTCTGTCCACTACAGTCTTTCCACTATAGTCTTTCCACTATAGTCTGTCCACTTTAGTCTATCCACTTTAGTCTTTCCACTTTAGTCTTTCCACTTTATTCTGTCCACTTCAGTGTGTACACTTTAGTCTGTCCCCTGAGTCTTTCCAATTCAGTCTTTCCACTATAGTCTGTCCACTTTAGTCTTTCCACTATTCTCTGTCCACTTTAGTCTTTCCACTATACTCTCCACTTTATTCTGTCCACTACAGTCTTTCCACTGTAGTCTTTCCAATATAGTCTGTCCACTTTAGTCTTTCCACTTTAGTCTGTCCACTTTAGTCTTTCCACTATAGTCTGTCCACTTTAGTCTTTCCACTATTCTCTGCCCACTTTAGTCTTTCCACTTTAGTCTTTCCACTATAGTCTCCACTTTATTCTGTCCACTTTAGTCTTTCCACTATAGTCTGTCAACTTTAGTCTTTACACTTTAGTCTTTCCACTTTATTCTGTCCACTTCAGTGTGTACACTTTAGTCTGTCCACTGAGTCTTTCCACTTCAGTCTTTCCACTATAGTCTTTCCACTTTAGTCTTTCCGCTTTAGTCTGTCCACTTAGTCTTTCCACTTCAGTCTTTCCACTAGAGTCTGTCCACTTTCGTCTTTCCACTTTAGTCATTTTCACTATCTTCTGTCCACTTTAGTCTTTCCACTTTAGTCTTTCCACTTTAGTCTGTCCACTATAGTCTGTCCACTTTAGTCTTTCCACTATAGTCTGTCCACTTTAGTCTTTCAACTTTAGTCTTTCCACTATAGTCTCCACTTTATTCTGTCTACTACAGTCTTTACACTATAGTCTTTACACTATAGTCTGTCCACTTTAGTCTGTCCACTTTAGTCTTTCCACTATAGTCTGTCCACTTTAGTCTTTCCACTTTAGTCTTTCCACTATAGTCTCCACTTTATTCTGTCCACTACAGTCTTTCCACTATTCTCTGTCCACTTTAGTCTTTCCACTATAGTCTGTCCACTGTAGTCTTTCCACTTTAGTCTTTCCACTATAGTCTCCACTTTATTCTGTCCACTTTAGTCTTTCCAGTATTCTCTGTCCACTTTAGTCTTTCCACTGAAGTCTCCACTTTATTCTGTCCACTACAGTCTTTCCACTATAGTCTTTCCACTATAGTCTGTCCACTTTAGTCTTTCCACTTTAGTCTTTCTACTATAGTTTCCACTTTATTCTGTCCACTACAGTCTTTCCACTTTAGTCTTTCCACTATTCTTTGTCCACTTTAGTCTTTCCACATTAGTATTTCCACTATAGTCTCCACTTTATCCTGTCCACTACAGTCTTTCCACTATAGTCTTTCCACTATAGTCTGTCCACTTTAGTCTTTCCACTATTCTCTATCCACTTTAGTCTTTCCACTATACTCTCCACTTTATTCTGTCCACTACAGTCTTTCCACTACAGTCTTTCCACTATAGTCTGTCCACTTTAGTCTTTCCACTATTCTCTGTCCACTTTAGTCTTTCCACTATAGTCTCCACTTTATTCTGTCCACTACAGCCTTAACACTATAGTCTTTACAATATAGTCTGTCCACTTTAGTCTGTCCACTTTAGTCTTTCCACTTAGTCTTCCCACTTTAGTCTTTCCACTTTAGTTTTCCACTTTAGTCTGTCCACTTCAGTCTTTCCAGTATAGTCTGTCTACTTTAGTCTTTCCACTATAGTCTCCACTTTATTCTGTCCACTACAGTCTTTCCACTATAGTCTGTCCACTTTAGTCTTTCCACTATTCTCTATCCACTTTAGTCTTTCCACTATACTCTCCACTTTATTCTGTCCACTAGAGTCTTTCCACTATAGTCTGTCCACTTTAGTCCTTCCACTTTAGTCTTTCCACTATAGTCTCCACTTTATTCTGTCCACTACAGTCTTTCCACTTTAGTCTTTCCACTATTCTCTGTCCACTTTAGTCTTTCCACATTAGTCTTTCCACTATAGTCTCCACTTTATTCTGTCCACTACAGTCTTTCCACTATAGTCTTTCCACTATAGTCCGTCCACTTTAGTCTTTCCACTTCAGTTTTTCCACTTTAGTCTGTCCACTTAAGACTTTCCACTATAGTCTATCCACTTTAGTCTTTCCACTTTAGTCTTTCCACTTTATTCAGTCCACTTCAGTGTGTACACTTTAGTCTGTCCCCTGAGTCTTTCCAATTCAGTCTTTCCACTATAGTCTGTCCACTTTAGTCTTTCCACTATTCTCTGTCCACTTTAGTCTTTCCACTAAACTCTCCACTTTATTCTGTCCACTACAGTCTTTCCACTGTAGTCTTTCCAATATAGTCTGTCCACTTTAGTCTTTCCACTTTAGTCTGTCCACTTTAGTCTTTCCACTATAGTCTGTCCACTTTAGTCTTTCCACTATTCTCTGCCCACTTTAGTCTTTCCACTTTAGTCTTTCCACTATAGTCTCCACTTTATTCTGTCCACTTTAGTCTTTCCACTATAGTCTGTCAACTTTAGTCTTTACACTTTAGTCTTTCCACTTTATTCTGTCCACTTCAGTGTGTACACTTTAGTCTGTCCACTGAGTCTTTCCACTTCAGTCTTTCCACTATAGTCTTTCCACTTTAGTCTTTCCGCTTTAGTCTGTCCACTTAGTCTTTCCACTTCAGTCTTTCCACTAGAGTCTGTCCACTTTCGTCTTTCCACTTTAGTCATTTCCACTATCTTCTGTCCACTTTAGTCTTTCCACTTTAGTCTTTCCACTTTAGTTTGTCCACTATAGTCTGTCCACTTTAGTCTTTCCACTATAGTCTGTCCACTTTAGTCTTTCAACTTTAGTCTTTCCACTATAGTCTCCACTTTATTCTGTCTACTACAGTCTTTACACTATAGTCTTTACACTATAGTCTGTCCACTTTAGTCTGTCCACTTTAGTCTTTCCACTATAGTCTGTCCACTTTAGTCTTTCCACTTTAGTCTTTCCACTACAGTCTACACTTTATTCTGTCCACTACAGTCTTTCCACTATTCTCTGTCCACTTTAGTCTTTCCACTATTCTCTGTCCACTTTAGTCTTTCCACTATAGTCTCCACTTTATTCTGTCCACTACAGCCTTAACACTATAGTCTTTACAATATAGTCTGTCCACTTTAGTCTGTCCACTTTAGTCTTTCCACTTAGTCTTCCCACTTTAGTCTTTCCACTTTAGTTTTCCACTTTAGTCTGTCCACTTCAGTCTTTCCAGTATAGTCTGTCTACTTTAGTCTTTCCACTATAGTCTCCACTTTATTCTGTCCACTACAGTCTTTCCACTATAGTCTGTCCACTTTAGTCTTTCCACTATTCTCTATCCACTTTAGTCTTTCCACTATACTCTCCACTTTATTCTGTCCACTAGAGTCTTTCCACTATAGTCTGTCCACTTTAGTCCTTCCACTTTAGTCTTTCCACTATAGTCTCCACTTTATTCTGTCCACTACAGTCTTTCCACTTTAGTCTTTCCACTATTCTCTGTCCACTTTAGTCTTTCCACATTAGTCTTTCCACTTTAGTCTCCACTTTATTCTGTCCACTACAGTCTTTCCACTATAGTCTTTCCACTATAGTCCGTCCACTTTAGTCTTTCCACTTCAGTTTTTCCACTTTAGTCTGTCCACTTAAGACTTTCCACTATAGTCTATCCACTTTAGTCTTTCCACTTTAGTCTTTCCACTTTATTCAGTCCACTTCAGTGTGTACACTTTAGTCTGTCCCCTGAGTCTTTCCAATTCAGTCTTTCCACTATAGTCTGTCCACTTTAGTCTTTCCACTATTCTCTGTCCACTTTAGTCTTTCCACTAAACTCTCCACTTTATTCTGTCCACTACAGTCTTTCCACTGTAGTCTTTCCAATATAGTCTGTCCACTTTAGTCTTTCCACTTTAGTCTGTCCACTTTAGTCTTTCCACTATAGTCTGTCCACTTTAGTCTTTCCACTATTCTCTGCCCACTTTAGTCTTTCCACTTTAGTCTTTCCACTATAGTCTCCACTTTATTCTGTCCACTTTAGTCTTTCCACTATAGTCTGTCAACTTTAGTCTTTACACTTTAGTCTTTCCACTTTATTCTGTCCACTTCAGTGTGTACACTTTAGTCTGTCCACTGAGTCTTTCCACTTCAGTCTTTCCACTATAGTCTTTCCACTTTAGTCTTTCCGCTTTAGTCTGTCCACTTAGTCTTTCCACTTCAGTCTTTCCACTGGAGTCTGTCCACTTTCGTCTTTCCACTTTAGTCATTTCCACTATCTTCTGTCCACTTTAGTCTTTCCACTTTAGTCTTTCCACTTTAGTTTGTCCACTATAGTCTGTCCACTTTAGTCTTTCCACTATAGTCTGTCCACTTTAGTCTTTCAACTTTAGTCTTTCCACTATAGTCTCCACTTTATTCTGTCTACTACAGTCTTTACACTATAGTCTTTACACTATAGTCTGTCCACTTTAGTCTGTCCACTTTAGTCTTTCCACTATAGTCTGTCCACTTTAGTCTTTCCACTTAGTCTTCCCACTTTAGTCTTTCCACTTTAGTTTTCCACTTTAGTCTGTCCACTTCAGTCTTTCCAGTATAGTCTGTCTACTTTAGTCTTTCCACTATAGTCTCCACTTTATTCTGTCCACTACAGTCTTTCCACTATAGTCTCTATAGTCTCCACTTTATTCTGTCCACTACAGTCTTTCCACTATAGTCTGTCCACTTTAGTCTTTCCACTATTCTCTATCCACTTTAGTCTTTCCACTATACTCTCCACTTTATTCTGTCCACTAGAGTCTTTCCACTATAGTCTGTCCACTTTAGTCCTTCCACTTTAGTCTTTCCACTATAGTCTCCACTTTATTCTGTCCACTACAGTCTTTCCACTTTAGTCTTTCCACTATTCTCTGTCCACTTTAGTCTTTCCACATTAGTCTTTCCACTATAGTCTCCACTTTATTCTGTCCACTACAGTCTTTCCACTATAGTCTTTCCACTATAGTCCGTCCACTTTAGTCTTTCCACTTCAGTTTTTCCACTTTAGTCTGTCCACTTAAGACTTTCCACTATAGTCTATCCACTTTAGTCTTTCCACTTTAGTCTTTCCACTTTATTCAGTCCACTTCAGTGTGTACACTTTAGTCTGTCCCCTGAGTCTTTCCAATTCAGTCTTTCCACTATAGTCTGTCCACTTTAGTCTTTCCACTATTCTCTGTCCACTTTAGTCTTTCCACTAAACTCTCCACTTTATTCTGTCCACTTTAGTCTTTCCACTATTCTCTGTCCACTTTAGTCTTTCCACTGAAGTCTCCACTTTATTCTGTCCACTACAGTCTTTCCACTATAGTCTTTCCACTATTCTTTGTCCACTTTAGTCTTTCCACATTAGTCTTTCCAGTCTCCACTTTATTCTGTCCACTACAGCCTTAACACTATAGTCTTTACAATATAGTCTGTCCACTTTAGTCTGTCCACTTTAGTCTTTCCACTTAGTCTTCCCACTTTAGTCTTTCCACTTAGTCTTCCCACTTTAGTCTTTCCACTTTAGTTTTCCACTTTAGTCTGTCCACTTCAGTCTTTCCAGTATAGTCTGTCTACTTTAGTCTTTCCACTATAGTCTCCACTTTATTCTGTCCACTACAGTCTTTCCACTATAGTCTGTCCACTTTAGTCTTTCCACTATTCTCTATCCACTTTAGTCTTTCCACTATACTCTCCACTTTATTCTGTCCACTAGAGTCTTTCCACTATAGTCTGTCCACTTTAGTCCTTCCACTTTAGTCTTTCCACTATAGTCTCCACTTTATTCTGTCCACTACAGTCTTTCCACTTTAGTCTTTCCACTATTCTCTGTCCACTTTAGTCTTTCCACATTAGTCTTTCCACTATAGTCTCCACTTTATTCTGTCCACTACAGTCTTTCCACTATAGTCTTTCCACTATAGTCCGTCCACTTTAGTCTTTCCACTTCAGTTTTTCCACTTTAGTCTGTCCACTTAAGACTTTCCACTATAGTCTATCCACTTTAGTCTTTCCACTTTAGTCTTTCCACTTTATTCAGTCCACTTCAGTGTGTACACTTTAGTCTGTCCCCTGAGTCTTTCCAATTCAGTCTTTCCACTATAGTCTGTCCACTTTAGTCTTTCCACTATTCTCTGTCCACTTTAGTCTTTCCACTAAACTCTCCACTTTATTCTGTCCACTACAGTCTTTCCACTGTAGTCTTTCCAATATAGTCTGTCCACTTTAGTCTTTCCACTTTAGTCTGTCCACTTTAGTCTTTCCACTATAGTCTGTCCACTTTAGTCTTTCCACTATTCTCTGCCCACTTTAGTCTTTCCACTTTAGTCTTTCCACTATAGTCTCCACTTTATTCTGTCCACTTTAGTCTTTCCACTATAGTCTGTCAACTTTAGTCTTTACACTTTAGTCTTTCCACTTTATTCTGTCCACTTCAGTGTGTACACTTTAGTCTGTCCACTGAGTCTTTCCACTTCAGTCTTTCCACTATAGTCTTTCCACTTTAGTCTTTCCGCTTTAGTCTGTCCACTTAGTCTTTCCACTTCAGTCTTTCCACTAGAGTCTGTCCACTTTCGTCTTTCCACTTTAGTCATTTCCACTATCTTCTGTCCACTTTAGTCTTTCCACTTTAGTCTTTCCACTTTAGTTTGTCCACTATAGTCTGTCCACTTTAGTCTTTCCACTATAGTCTGTCCACTTTAGTCTTTCAACTTTAGTCTTTCCACTATAGTCTCCACTTTATTCTGTCTACTACAGTCTTTACACTATAGTCTTTACACTATAGTCTGTCCACTTTAGTCTGTCCACTTTAGTCTTTCCACTATAGTCTGTCCACTTTAGTCTTTCCACTTAGTCTTCCCACTTTAGTCTTTCCACTTTAGTTTTCCACTTTAGTCTGTCCACTTCAGTCTTTCCAGTATAGTCTGTCTACTTTAGTCTTTCCACTATAGTCTCCACTTTATTCTGTCCACTACAGTCTTTCCACTATAGTCTGTCCACTTTAGTCTTTCCACTATTCTCTATCCACTTTAGTCTTTCCACTATACTCTCCACTTTATTCTGTCCACTAGAGTCTTTCCACTATAGTCTGTCCACTTTAGTCCTTCCACTTTAGTCTTTCCACTATAGTCTCCACTTTATTCTGTCCACTACAGTCTTTCCACTTTAGTCTTTCCACTATTCTCTGTCCACTTTAGTCTTTCCACATTAGTCTTTCCACTATAGTCTCCACTTTATTCTGTCCACTACAGTCTTTCCACTATAGTCTTTCCACTACAGTCCGTCCACTTTAGTCTTTCCACTTCAGTTTTTCCACTTTAGTCTGTCCACTTAAGACTTTCCACTATAGTCTATCCACTTTAGTCTTTCCACTTTAGTCTTTCCACTTTATTCAGTCCACTTCAGTGTGTACACTTTAGTCTGTCCCCTGAGTCTTTCCAATTCAGTCTTTCCACTATAGTCTGTCCACTTTAGTCTTTCCACTATTCTCTGTCCACTTTAGTCTTTCCACTAAACTCTCCACTTTATTCTGTCCACTACAGTCTTTCCACTGTAGTCTTTCCAATATAGTCTCTCCACTTTAGTCTTTCCACTTTAGTCTGTCCACTTTAGTCTTTCCACTATAGTCTGTCCACTTTAGTCTTTCCACTATTCTCTGCCCACTTTAGTCTTTCCACTTTAGTCTTTCCACTATAGTCTCCACTTTATTCTGTCCACTTTAGTCTTTCCACTATAGTCTGTCAACTTTAGTCTTTACACTTTAGTCTTTCCACTTTATTCTGTCCACTTCAGTGTGTACACTTTAGTCTGTCCACTGAGTCTTTCCACTTCAGTCTTTCCACTATAGTCTTTCCACTTTAGTCTTTCCGCTTTAGTCTGTCCACTTAGTCTTTCCACTTCAGTCTTTCCACTAGAGTCTGTCCACTTTCGTCTTTCCACTTTAGTCATTTCCACTATCTTCTGTCCACTTTAGTCTTTCCACTTTAGTCTTTCCACTTTAGTTTGTCCACTATAGTCTGTCCACTTTAGTCTTTCCACTATAGTCTGTCCACTTTAGTCTTTCAACTTTAGTCTTTCCACTATAGTCTCCACTTTATTCTGTCTACTACAGTCTTTACACTATAGTCTTTACACTATAGTCTGTCCACTTTAGTCTGTCCACTTTAGTCTTTCCACTATAGTCTGTCCACTTTAGTCTTTCCACTTAGTCTTCCCACTTTAGTCTTTCCACTTTAGTTTTCCACTTTAGTCTGTCCACTTCAGTCTTTCCAGTATAGTCTGTCTACTTTAGTCTTTCCACTATAGTCTCCACTTTATTCTGTCCACTACAGCCTTAACACTATAGTCTTTACAATATAGTCTGTCCACTTTAGTCTGTCCACTTTAGTCTTTCCACTTAGTCTTCCCACTTTAGTCTTTCCACTTAGTCTTCCCACTTTAGTCTTTCCACTTTAGTTTTCCACTTTAGTCTGTCCACTTCAGTCTTTCCAGTATAGTCTGTCTACTTTAGTCTTTCCACTATAGTCTCCACTTTATTCTGTCCACTACAGTCTTTCCACTATAGTCTGTCCACTTTAGTCTTTCCACTATTCTCTATCCACTTTAGTCTTTCCACTATACTCTCCACTTTATTCTGTCCACTAGAGTCTTTCCACTATAGTCTGTCCACTTTAGTCCTTCCACTTTAGTCTTTCCACTATAGTCTCCACTTTATTCTGTCCACTACAGTCTTTCCACTTTAGTCTTTCCACTATTCTCTGTCCACTTTAGTCTTTCCACATTAGTCTTTCCACTATAGTCTCCACTTTATTCTGTCCACTACAGTCTTTCCACTATAGTCTTTCCACTATAGTCCGTCCACTTTAGTCTTTCCACTTCAGTTTTTCCACTTTAGTCTGTCCACTTAAGACTTTCCACTATAGTCTATCCACTTTAGTCTTTCCACTTTAGTCTTTCCACTTTATTCAGTCCACTTCAGTGTGTACACTTTAGTCTGTCCCCTGAGTCTTTCCAATTCAGTCTTTCCACTATAGTCTGTCCACTTTAGTCTTTCCACTATTCTCTGTCCACTTTAGTCTTTCCACTAAACTCTCCACTTTATTCTGTCCACTACAGTCTTTCCACTGTAGTCTTTCCAATATAGTCTGTCCACTTTAGTCTTTCCACTTTAGTCTGTCCACTTTAGTCTTTCCACTATAGTCTGTCCACTTTAGTCTTTCCACTATTCTCTGCCCACTTTAGTCTTTCCACTTTAGTCTTTCCACTATAGTCTCCACTTTATTCTGTCCACTTTAGTCTTTCCACTATAGTCTGTCAACTTTAGTCTTTACACTTTAGTCTTTCCACTTTATTCTGTCCACTTCAGTGTGTACACTTTAGTCTGTCCACTGAGTCTTTCCACTTCAGTCTTTCCACTATAGTCTTTCCACTTTAGTCTTTCCGCTTTAGTCTGTCCACTTAGTCTTTCCACTTCAGTCTTTCCACTAGAGTCTGTCCACTTTCGTCTTTCCACTTTAGTCATTTCCACTATCTTCTGTCCACTTTAGTCTTTCCACTTTAGTCTTTCCACTTTAGTTTGTCCACTATAGTCTGTCCACTTTAGTCTTTCCACTATAGTCTGTCCACTTTATTCTGTCCACTACAGTCTTTCCACTATAGTCTGTCCACTTTAGTCTTTCCACTATTCTCTATCCACTTTAGTCTTTCCACTATACTCTCCACTTTATTCTGTCCACTAGAGTCTTTCCACTATAGTCTGTCCACTTTAGTCCTTCCACTTTAGTCTTTCCACTATAGTCTCCACTTTATTCTGTCCACTACAGTCTTTCCACTTTAGTCTTTCCACTATTCTCTGTCCACTTTAGTCTTTCCACATTAGTCTTTCCACTATAGTCTCCACTTTATTCTGTCCACTACAGTCTTTCCACTATAGTCTTTCCACTATAGTCCGTCCACTTTAGTCTTTCCACTTCAGTTTTTCCACTTTAGTCTGTCCACTTAAGACTTTCCACTATAGTCTATCCACTTTAGTCTTTCCACTTTAGTCTTTCCACTTTATTCAGTCCACTTCAGTGTGTACACTTTAGTCTGTCCCCTGAGTCTTTCCAATTCAGTCTTTCCACTATAGTCTGTCCACTTTAGTCTTTCCACTATTCTCTGTCCACTTTAGTCTTTCCACTAAACTCTCCACTTTATTCTGTCCACTACAGTCTTTCCACTGTAGTCTTTCCAATATAGTCTGTCCACTTTAGTCTTTCCACTTTAGTCTGTCCACTTTAGTCTTTCCACTATAGTCTGTCCACTTTAGTCTTTCCACTATTCTCTGCCCACTTTAGTCTTTCCACTTTAGTCTTTCCACTATAGTCTCCACTTTATTCTGTCCACTTTAGTCTTTCCACTATAGTCTGTCAACTTTAGTCTTTACACTTTAGTCTTTCCACTTTATTCTGTCCACTTCAGTGTGTACACTTTAGTCTGTCCACTGAGTCTTTCCACTTCAGTCTTTCCACTATAGTCTTTCCACTTTAGTCTTTCCGCTTTAGTCTGTCCACTTAGTCTTTCCACTTCAGTCTTTCCACTAGAGTCTGTCCACTTTCGTCTTTCCACTTTAGTCATTTCCACTATCTTCTGTCCACTTTAGTCTTTCCACTTTAGTCTTTCCACTTTAGTTTGTCCACTATAGTCTGTCCACTTTAGTCTTTCCACTATAGTCTGTCCACTTTAGTCTTTCAACTTTAGTCTTTCCACTATAGTCTCCACTTTATTCTGTCTACTACAGTCTTTACACTATAGTCTTTACACTATAGTCTGTCCACTTTAGTCTGTCCACTTTAGTCTTTCCACTATAGTCTGTCCACTTTAGTCTTTCCACTTAGTCTTCCCACTTTAGTCTTTCCACTTTAGTTTTCCACTTTAGTCTGTCCACTTCAGTCTTTCCAGTATAGTCTGTCTACTTTAGTCTTTCCACTATAGTCTCCACTTTATTCTGTCCACTACAGTCTTTCCACTATAGTCTGTCCACTTTAGTCTTTCCACTATTCTCTATCCACTTTAGTCTTTCCACTATACTCTCCACTTTATTCTGTCCACTAGAGTCTTTCCACTATAGTCTGTCCACTTTAGTCCTTCCACTTTAGTCTTTCCACTATAGTCTCCACTTTATTCTGTCCACTACAGTCTTTCCACTTTAGTCTTTCCACTTTTCTCTGTCCACTTTAGTCTTTCCACATTAGTCTTTCCACTATAGTCTCCACTTTATTCTGTCCACTACAGTCTTTCCACTATAGTCTTTCCACTATAGTCCGTCCACTTTAGTCTTTCCACTTCAGTTTTTCCACTTTAGTCTGTCCACTTAAGACTTTCCACTATAGTCTATCCACTTTAGTCTTTCCACTTTAGTCTTTCCACTTTATTCAGTCCACTTCAGTGTGTACACTTTAGTCTGTCCCCTGAGTCTTTCCAATTCAGTCTTTCCACTATAGTCTGTCCACTTTAGTCTTTCCACTATTCTCTGTCCACTTTAGTCTTTCCACTAAACTCTCCACTTTATTCTGTCCACTTTAGTCTTTCCACTATTCTCTGTCCACTTTAGTCTTTCCACTGAAGTCTCCACTTTATTCTGTCCACTACAGTCTTTCCACTATAGTCTTTCCACTATTCTTTGTCCACTTTAGTCTTTCCACATTAGTCTTTCCAGTCTCCACTTTATTCTGTCCACTACAGCCTTAACACTATAGTCTTTACAATATAGTCTGTCCACTTTAGTCTGTCCACTTTAGTCTTTCCACTTAGTCTTCCCACTTTAGTCTTTCCACTTAGTCTTCCCACTTTAGTCTTTCCACTTTAGTTTTCCACTTTAGTCTGTCCACTTCAGTCTTTCCAGTATAGTCTGTCTACTTTAGTCTTTCCACTATAGTCTCCACTTTATTCTGTCCACTACAGTCTTTCCACTATAGTCTGTCCACTTTAGTCTTTCCACTATTCTCTATCCACTTTAGTCTTTCCACTATACTCTCCACTTTATTCTGTCCACTAGAGTCTTTCCACTATAGTCTGTCCACTTTAGTCCTTCCACTTTAGTCTTTCCACTATAGTCTCCACTTTATTCTGTCCACTACAGTCTTTCCACTTTAGTCTTTCCACTATTCTCTGTCCACTTTAGTCTTTCCACATTAGTCTTTCCACTATAGTCTCCACTTTATTCTGTCCACTACAGTCTTTCCACTATAGTCTTTCCACTATAGTCCGTCCACTTTAGTCTTTCCACTTCAGTTTTTCCACTTTAGTCTGTCCACTTAAGACTTTCCACTATAGTCTATCCACTTTAGTCTTTCCACTTTAGTCTTTCCACTTTATTCAGTCCACTTCAGTGTGTACACTTTAGTCTGTCCCCTGAGTCTTTCCAATTCAGTCTTTCCACTATAGTCTGTCCACTTTAGTCTTTCCACTATTCTCTGTCCACTTTAGTCTTTCCACTAAACTCTCCACTTTATTCTGTCCACTACAGTCTTTCCACTGTAGTCTTTCCAATATAGTCTGTCCACTTTAGTCTTTCCACTTTAGTCTGTCCACTTTAGTCTTTCCACTATAGTCTGTCCACTTTAGTCTTTCCACTATTCTCTGCCCACTTTAGTCTTTCCACTTTAGTCTTTCCACTATAGTCTCCACTTTATTCTGTCCACTTTAGTCTTTCCACTATAGTCTGTCAACTTTAGTCTTTACACTTTAGTCTTTCCACTTTATTCTGTCCACTTCAGTGTGTACACTTTAGTCTGTCCACTGAGTCTTTCCACTTCAGTCTTTCCACTATAGTCTTTCCACTTTAGTCTTTCCGCTTTAGTCTGTCCACTTAGTCTTTCCACTTCAGTCTTTCCACTAGAGTCTGTCCACTTTCGTCTTTCCACTTTAGTCATTTCGACTATCTTCTGTCCACTTTAGTCTTTCCACTTTAGTCTTTCCACTTTAGTTTGTCCACTATAGTCTGTCCACTTTAGTCTTTCCACTATAGTCTGTCCACTTTAGTCTTTCAACTTTAGTCTTTCCACTATAGTCTCCACTTTATTCTGTCTACTACAGTCTTTACACTATAGTCTTTACACTATAGTCTGTCCACTTTAGTCTGTCCACTTTAGTCTTTCCACTATAGTCTGTCCACTTTAGTCTTTCCACTTAGTCTTCCCACTTTAGTCTTTCCACTTTAGTTTTCCACTTTAGTCTGTCCACTTCAGTCTTTCCAGTATAGTCTGTCTACTTTAGTCTTTCCACTATAGTCTCCACTTTATTCTGTCCACTACAGTCTTTCCACTATAGTCTGTCCACTTTAGTCTTTCCACTATTCTCTATCCACTTTAGTCTTTCCACTATACTCTCCACTTTATTCTGTCCACTAGAGTCTTTCCACTATAGTCTGTCCACTTTAGTCCTTCCACTTTAGTCTTTCCACTATAGTCTCCACTTTATTCTGTCCACTACAGTCTTTCCACTTTAGTCTTTCCACTTTTCTCTGTCCACTTTAGTCTTTCCACATTAGTCTTTCCACTATAGTCTCCACTTTATTCTGTCCACTACAGTCTTTCCACTATAGTCTTTCCACTATAGTCCGTCCACTTTAGTCTTTCCACTTCAGTTTTTCCACTTTAGTCTGTCCACTTAAGACTTTCCACTATAGTCTATCCACTTTAGTCTTTCCACTTTAGTCTTTCCACTTTATTCAGTCCACTTCAGTGTGTACACTTTAGTCTGTCCCCTGAGTCTTTCCAATTCAGTCTTTCCACTATAGTCTGTCCACTTTAGTCTTTCCACTATTCTCTGTCCACTTTAGTCTTTCCACTAAACTCTCCACTTCATTCTGTCCACTTTAGTCTTTCCACTATTCTCTGTCCACTTTAGTCTTTCCACTGAAGTCTCCACTTTATTCTGTCCACTACAGTCTTTCCACTATAGTCTTTCCACTATTCTTTGTCCACTTTAGTCTTTCCACATTAGTCTTTCCACTATAGTCTCCACTTTATCCTGTCCACTACAGTCTTTCCACTATAGTCTTTCCACTATAGTCTGTCCACTTTAGTCTTTCCACTATTCTCTATCCACTTTAGTCTTTCCACTATACTCTCCACTATATTCTGTCCACTACAGTCTTTCCACTACAGTCTTTCCACTATAGTCTGTCCACTTTAGTCTTTCCACTATTCTCTGTCCACTTTAGTCTTTCCACTATAGTCTCCACTTTATTCTGTCCACTACAGTCTTTCCACTATAGTCTTTCCACTATAGTCTGTCCACTTTAGTCTTTCCACTTCAGTTTTTCCACTTTAGTCTGTCCACTTTAGACTTTTCACTATAGTCTATCCACTTTAGTCTTTCCACTTTAGTCTTTCCACTTTATTCTGTCCACCTCAGTGTGTACACTTTAGTCTATCCCCTGAGTCTTTCCACTTCAGTCTTTCCACTATAGTCTGTCCACTTTAGTCTTTCCACTTTATTCTTTCCAGTATTCTCTGTCCACTTTAGTCTTTCAACTTTAGTCTATCCACTATAGTCTCCACTTTATTCTGTCCACTACAGTCTTTCCACTATAGTCTTTCCACTATAGTCTGTCCACTTTAGTCTTTCCACTATTCACTGTCCACTTTAGTCTTTCCACTATTCTCTGTCCACTTTAGTCTTTCCACTATACTCTCCACTTTATTCTGTCCACTACAGTCTTTCCACTTTAGTCTTTCCAATACTCTCTGTCCACTTTAGTCTTTCCACTTTTGTCTTTCCACTATAGTTTCCACTTTATTCTGTCGACTACAGTCTTTCCACTATAGTCTTTCCACTATAGTCTGTCCACTTTAGTCTTTCCACTATTCTCTGTCCACTTTAGTCTTTCCACTATAGTCTCCACTTTATTCTGTCCACTACAGTCTTTCCAATTTAGTCTTTCCAATACTCTCTGTCCACTTTAGTCTGTCCACTTTAGTCTTTCCACTATTCTCTGTCCACTTTAGTCTTTCCACTATAGTCTCCACTTTATTCTGTCCACTACAGTCTTTCAACTATAGTCTTTCCACTATAGTCTGTCCACTTTAGTCTTTCCACTATTCTCTGTCCTCTTTAGTCTTTCCACTATAGTCTCCACTTTATTCTGTCCACTACAGTCTTTCCACTATAGTCTTTCCACTATAGTCTGTCCACTTTAGTCTTTAAACTTTAGTTTTTCCACTTTAGTCTTTCCGCTATATTCTGTCCACTTTAGTCTTTCCACTATTCTCTCTCCACTTTAGTCTTTCCACTATAGTCTCCACTTTATTCTGTCCACTACAGTCTTTCCACTATAGTCTTTCCACTATAGTCTGTCCACTTTAGTCTTTCCACTTCAGTTTTTCCACTTTAGTCTGTCCACTTTAGACTTTCCACCATAGTCTATCCACTTTAGTCTTTCCACTTAAGTCTTTCCACTTTATTCTGTCCACTTCAGTCTTTCCACTATAGTCTGTCCACTTTAGTCTTTCCACTTTATTCTTTCCACTATTCTCTGTCCACTTTAGTCTTTCCACTTTAGTCTTTCCACTATAGTCTCCACTTTATTCTGTCCACTACAGTCTTTCCACTATAGTCTTTCCACTGTAGTCTGTCCACTTTAGTCTTTCCACTATTCTCTGTCCACTTTAGTCTTTCCACTATACTGTCCACTTTATTCTGTCCACTACAGTCTTTCCACTATAGTCTCTCCAATATAGTCTGTCCACTTTAGTCTTTCCACTTTAGTCTGTCCACTTTAGTCTTTCCACTATAGTCTGTCCACTTTAGTCTTTCCACTATTCTCTGTCCCTTTTAGTCTTTCCACTTTAGTCTTTCCATTATAGTCTCCACTTTATTCTGTCCACTACAGTCTTTCCACTATAGTCTTTCCACTATAGTCTGTCCACTTTAGTCTTTCCACTTTAATCTTTCCACTTTAGTCTTTCCACTTTAGTCTTTCCACTTTATTCTGTCCACTTCAGTGTGTACACTTTAGTCTGTCCACTGAGTCTTTCCACTTCAGTCTTTTCACTATAGTCTGTCCACTCTAGTCTTTCCGCTTCAGTTTTTCCACTAGAGTCTGTCCACTTTCGTCTTTCCACTTTAGTCATTTCCACTATCTTCTGTCCACTTTAGTCTTTCCACTTTAGTCTTTCCACTTCAGTCCGTCCACTTTAGTCTGTCCACTATAGTCTGTCCACTTTAGTCTTTCCACTATAGTCTCCACTTTATTCTGTCCACTACAGTCTTAACACTATAGTCTTTACACTATAGTCTGTCCACTTTAGTCTGTCCACTTTAGTCTTTACACTTAGTCTTTCCACTTTAGTCTTTCCACTCTAGTTTTCCACTTTAGTCTGTCCACTTTAGTCTTTCCACTATAGTCTCCACTTTATTCTGTCCACTACAGTCTTTCCACTATAGTCTGTCCACTTTAGTCTTTCCACTATTCTCTGTCCACTTTAGTCTTTCCACTATAGTCTCCACTTTATTCTGTCCACTAGAGTCTTTCCACTATAGTCTTTCCACTATAGTCTGTCCACTTTAGTCCTTCCACTTTAGTCTTTCCTCTATAGTCTCCACTTTATTCTGTCCACTACAGTCTTTCCACTTTAGTCTTTCCACTATTCTCTGTCCACTTTAGTCTTTCCACATTAGTCTTTCCACTATAGTCTCCACTTTATTCTGTCCACTAAAGTCTTTCCACTATAGTCTTTCCACTATAGTCTGTCCACTTTAGTCTTTCCACTATTCTCTGTCCACTTTAGTCTTTCCACTATACTCTCCACTTTATTCTGTCTACTACAGTCTTTCCACTATAGTCTTTCCAATATAGTCTGTCCACTTTAGTATTTCCACTTTAGTCTTTTCACTATAGTCTGTCCACTTTAGTCTTTCCACTATTCTCTGTCCACTTTAGTCTTTCCACTTTAGTCTTTCCACTATAGTCTCCACTTTATTCTGTCCAATACAGTCTTTCCACGACTTTCCACTATAGTCTGTCCACTTTAGTCTTTCCACTTTAATCTTTCCACTTTAGTCTGTCCACTTTAGTCTTTCCACTATAGTCTGCCCACTTTAGTCTTTCCACTTTATTCGGTCCACTTCAGTGTGTACACTCTAGTCTGTCCACTGAGTCTTTCCACTTCAGTCTTTCCACTATAGTCTGTCCACTATAGTCTTTCCACTATAGTCTGTCCACTTTAATCTTTCCACTTTACTCTTTCCACTTTAGTCTGTCCACTATAGTCTGTCCACTTTAGTCTTTCCACTTTAGTCTTTCCACTATAGTCTCCACTTTATTCTGTCCACTACAGTCTTTCCACTATAGTCTCTCGGCTATATTCTGTCCACTTTAGTCTTTCCACTATTCTCTGTCCACTTTAGTCTTTCCACTATAATCTCCACTTTATTCTGTCCAATACAGTCTTTCCACTATAGTCTGTCCACTTTAGTCTTTCCACTTCAGTTTTTCCACTTTAGTCTGTCCACTTTAGACTTTCCACTATAGTCTATCCACTATAGTCTGTCCACTTTAGTCTTTCCACTTTAGTCTTTCCACTTTATTCTGTCCACTTCAGTGTGTACACTTTAGTCTGTCCCCTGAGTCTTTCCACTTCAGTTTTTCCACTATAGTCTGTCCACTTTAGTCTTTCCACTTTATTCTTTCCACTATTCTCTGTCCACTTTTGTCCTTCCACTTTAGTCTTTCCACTATAGTCTCCACTTTATTCTGTCCACTACAGTCTTTCCACTATAGTCTGTCCACTTTAGTCTTTCCATTATTCTCTGTCCACTTTAGTCTTTCCACTATACTCTCCACTTTATTCTGTCCACTACAGTCTTTCCACTATAGTCTTTCCACTATAGTCTGTCCACTTTAGTCTTTCCACTTTAGTCTTTCCAGTTTAGTCTGTCCACTTTAGTCTTTCCACTATAGTCTGTCCACTTTAGTCTTTCCACTATTCTCTGTCCACTTTAGTCTTTCCACTATAGTCTTTCCACTATAGTCTGTCCACTTTAGTCTTTCCACTATTCTCTGTCCACTTTAGTCTTTCCACTACACTCTCCACTTTATTCTGTCCACTACAGTCTTTCCACTATAGTCTTTCCAATATAGTCTGTCCACTTTAGTCCGTCCACTTTAGTCTGTCCACTATAGTCTGTCCACTTTAGTCTTTCCACTATAGTCTCCACTTTATTCTGTCCACTACAGTCTTAACACTATAGTCTTTACACTATAGTCTTTACACTATAGTCTGTCCACTTTAGTCTGTCCACTTTAGTCTTTCCACTATAGTCTGTCCACTTTAGTCTTTCCACTTTAGTCTTTCCACTATAGTCTCCACTTTATTCTGTCCACTACAGTCTTTCCACTATTCTCTGTCCACTTTAGTCTTTCCACTATAGTCTGTCCACTGTAGTCTTTCCACTTGTCTTTCCACTATAGTCTCCACTTTATTCTGTCCACTTTAGTCTTTCCACTATTCTCTGTCCACTTTAGTCTTTCCACTGAAGTCTCCACTTTATTCTGTCCACTACAGTCTTTCCACTATAGTCTTTCCACTATAGTCTGTCCACTTTAGTCTTTCCACTTTAGTCTTTCCACTATAGTCTCCACTTTATTCTGTCCACTACAGTCTTTCCACTTTAGTCTTTCCACTATTCTTTGTCCACTTTAGTCTTTCCACATTAGTCTTTCCACTATAGTCTCCACTTTATCCTGTCCACTACAGTCTTTCCACTATAGTCTTTCCACTATAGTCTGTCCACTTTAGTCTTTCCACTATTCTCTATCCACTTTAGTCTTTCCACTACACTCTCCACTTTATTCTGTCCACTACTGTCTTTCCACTATAGTCTTTCCAATATAGTCTGTCCACTTTAGTATTTCCACTTTAGTCTTTCCACTATAGTCTGTCCACTTTAGTCTTTCCACTATTCTCTCCACTTTAGTCTTTCCACTATAGTCTCCACTTTATTCTGTCCACTACAGTCTTTCCACTATAGTCTTTCCACTATAGTCTGTCCACTTTAGTCTTTCCACTTCAGTTTTTCCACTTTAGTCTGTCCACTTTAGACTTTTCACTATAGTCTATCCACTTTAGTCTTTCCACTGTAGTCTTTCCACTTTATTCTGTCCACCTCAGTGTGTACACTTTAGTCTATCCCCTGAGTCTTTCCACTTCAGTCTTTCCACTATAGTCTGTCCACTTTAGTCTTTCCACTTTATTCTTTCCAGTATTCTCTGTCCACTTTAGTCTTTCCACTTTAGTCTTTCCACTATAGTCTCCACTTTATTCTGTCCACTACAGTCTTTCCACTATAGTCTTTCCACTATAGTCTGTCCACTTTAGTCTTTCCACTATTCTCTGTCCACTTTAGTCTTTCCACTATAGTCTCCACTTTATTCTGTCCACTACAGTCTTTCCACTATAGTCTTTCCACTGTAGTCTGTCCACTTTAGTCTTTCCACTATTCTCTGTCCACTTTAGTCTTTCCACTATACTCTCCACTTTATTCTGTCCACTACAGTCTTTCCACTATAGTCTCTCCAATATAGTCTGTCCACTTTAGTCTTTCCACTTTAGTCTGTCCACTTTAGTCTTTCCACTTTAGTCTGTCCACTTTAGTCTTTAAACTATTCTCTGTCCACTTTAGTCTTTCCACTTTAGTCTTTCCATTATAGTCTCCACTTTATTCTGTCCACTACAGTCTTTCCACTATAGTCTTTCCACTATAGTCTGTCCACTTTAGTCTTTCCACTTTAATCTTTCCACTTTAGTCTTTCCACTTTAGTCTTTCCACTTTATTCTGTCCACTTCAGTGTGTACACTTTAGTCTGTCCACTGAGTCTTTCCACTTTAGTCTGTCCACTTTAGTCTTTCCACTTTAGTCTGTCCACTTTAGTCTTTAAACTATTCTCTGTCCACTTTAGTCTTTCCACTTTAGTCTTTCCATTATAGTCTCCACTTTATTCTGTCCACTACAGTCTTTCCACTATAGTCTTTTCACTATAGTCTGTCCACTCTAGTCTTTCCGCTTCAGTCTTTCCACTAGAGTCTGTCCACTTTCGTCTTTCCACTTTAGTCATATCCACTATCTTCTGTCCACTTTAGTCTTTCCACTTTAGTCTTTCCAGTTTAGTCTGTCCACTTTAGTCTTTCCACTATAGTCTGTCCACTTTAGTCTTTCCACTATTCTCTGTCCACTTTAGTCTTTCCATTATAGTCTCCACTTTATTCTGTCCACTACAGTCTTTCCACTATAGTCTTTTCACTATAGTCTGTCCACTCTAGTCTTTCCGCTTCAGTCTTTCCACTAGAGTCTGTCCACTTTCGTCTTTCCACTTTAGTCATATCCACTATCTTCTGTCCACTTTAGTCTTTCCACTTTAGTCTTTCCAGTTTAGTCTGTCCACTTTAGTCTTTCCACTATAGTCTGTCCACTTTAGTCTTTCCACTATTCTCTGTCCACTTTAGTCTTTCCACTATAGTCTTTCCACTATAGTCTGTCCACTTTAGTCTTTCCACTATTCTCTGTCCACTTTAGTCTTTCCACTATACTCTCCACTTTATTCTGTCCACTACAGTCTTTCCACTATAGTCTTTCCAATATAGTCTGTCCACTTTAGTCCGTCCACTTTAGTCTGTCCACTATAGTCTGTCCACTTTAGTCTTTCCACTATAGTCTCCACTTTATTCTGTCCACTACAGTCTTTCCACTATTCTCTGTCCACTTTAGTCTTTCCACTATAGTCTGTCCACTGTAGTCTTTCCACTTGTCTTTCCACTATAGTCTCCACTTTATTCTGTCCACTTTAGTCTTTCCACTGTTCTCTGTCCACTTTAGTCTTTCCACTGAAGTCTCCACTTTATTCTGTCCACTACAGTCTTTCCACTATAGTCTTTCCACTATAGTCTGTCCACTTTAGTCTTTCCACTTTAGTCTTTCCACTATAGTCTCCACTTTATTCTGTCCACTACAGTCTTTCCACTTTAGTCTTTCCACTATTCTTTGTCCACTTTAGTCTTTCCACATTAGTCTTTCCACTATAGTCTCCACTTTATCCTGTCCACTACAGTCTTTCCACTATAGTCTTTCCACTATAGTCTGTCCACTTTAGTCTTTCCACTATTCTCTATCCACTTTAGTCTTTCCACTACACTCTCCACTTTATTCTGTCCACTACTGTCTTTCCACTATAGTCTTTCCAATATAGTCTGTCCACTTTTGTATTTCCACTTTAGTCTTTCCACTATAGTCTGTCCACTTTAGTCTTTCCACTATTCTCTCCACTTTAGTCTTTCCACTATAGTCTCCACTTTATTCTGTCCACTACAGTCTTTCCACTATAGTCTGTCCACTTTAGTCTTTCCACTTCAGTTTTTCCACTTTAGTCTGTCCACTTTAGACTTTTCACTATAGTCTATCCACTTTAGTCTTTCCACTTTAGTCTTTCCACTTTATTCTGTCCACCTCAGTGTGTACACTTTAGTCTATCCCCTGAGTCTTTCCACTTCAGTCTTTCCACTATAGTCTGTCCACTTTAGTCTTTCCACTTTATTCTTTCCAGTATTCTCTGTCCACTTTAGTCTTTCCACTTTAGTCTTTCCACTATAGTCTCCACTTTATTCTGTCCACTACAGTCTTTCCACTATAGTCTTTCCACTATAGTCTGTCCACTTTAGTCTTTCCACTATTCTCTGTCCACTTTAGTCTTTCCACTATAGTCTCCACTTTATTCTGTCCACTACAGTCTTTCCACTATAGTCTTTCCACTGTAGTCTGTCCACTTTAGTCTTTCCACTATTCTCTGTCCACTTTAGTCTTTCCACTATACTCTCCACTTTATTCTGTCCACTACAGTCTTTCCACTATAGTCTCTCCAATATAGTCTGTCCACTTTAGTCTTTCCACTTTAGTCTGTCCACTTTAGTCTTTCCACTATAGTCTGTCCACTTTAGTCTTTAAACTATTCTCTGTCCACTTTAGTCTTTCCACTTTAGTCTTTCCATTATAGTCTCCACTTTATTCTGTCCACTACAGTCTTTCCACTATAGTCTTTCCACTATAGTCTGTCCACTTTAGTCTTTCCACTTTAATCTTTCCACTTTAGTCTTTCCACTTTAGTCTTTCCACATTATTCTGTCCACTTCAGTGTGTACACTTTAGTCTGTCCACTGAGTCTTTCCACTTCAGTCTTTTCACTATAGTCTGTCCACTCTAGTCTTTCCGCTTCAGTCTTTCCACTAGAGTCTGTCCACTTTCGTCTTTCCACTTTAGTCTTTTCCACTATCTTCTGTCCACTTTAGTCTTTCCACTTTAGTCTTTCCACTTTAGTCCTTCCACTTTAGTCTGTCCACTATAGTCTGTCCACTTTAGTCTTTCCACTATAGTCTCCACTTTATTCTGTCCACTACAGTCTTAACACTATAGTCTTTACACTATAGTCTCCACTTTATTCTGTCCACTACAGTCTTAACACTATAGTCTTTACACTATAGTCTTTACACTATAGTCTGTCCACTTTAGTCTGTCCACTTTAGTCATTCCACTATAGTCTGTCCACTTTAGTCTTTCCCCTTTAGTCTTTCCACTATAGTCTCCACTTTATTCTGTCCACTACAGTCTTTCCACTATTCTCTGTCCACTTTAGTCTTTCCACTATAGTCTGTCCACTGTAGTCTTTCCACTTGTCTTTCCACTATAGTCTCCACTTTATTCTGTCCACTTTAGTCTTTCCACTATTCTCTGTCCACTTTAGTCTTTCCACTGAAGTCTCCACTTTATTCTGTCCACTACAGTCTTTCCACTATAGTCTTTCCACTATAGTCTGTCCACTTTAGTCTTTCCACTTTAGTCTTTCCACTATAGTCTCCACTTTATTCTGTCCACTACAGTCTTTCCACTTTAGTCTTTCCACTATTCTTTGTCCACTTTAGTCTTTCCACATTAGTCTTTCCACTATAGTCTCCACTTTATCCTGTCCACTACAGTCTTTCCACTATAGTCTTTCCACTATAGTCTGTCCACTTTAGTCTTTCCACTATTCTCTATCCACTTTAGTCTTTCCACTACACTCTCCACTTTCTTCTGTCCACTACTGTCTTTCCACTATAGTCTTTCCAATATAGTCTGTCCACTTTAGTATTTCCACTTTAGTCTTTCCACTATAGTCTGTCCACTTTAGTCTTTCCACTATTCTCTCCACTTTAGTCTTTCCACTATAGTCTCCACTTTATTCTGTCCACTACAGTCTTTCCACTATAGTCTTTCCACTATAGTCTGTCCACTTTAGTCTTTCCACTTCAGTTTTTCCACTTTAGTCTGTCCACTTTAGACTTTTCACTATAGTCTATCCACTTTAGTCTTTCCACTTTAGTCTTTCCACTTTATTCTGTCCACCTCAGTGTGTACACTTTAGTCTATCCCCTGAGTCTTTCCACTTCAGTCTTTCCACTATAGTCTGTCCACTTTAGTCTTTCCACTTTCTTCTTTCCAGTATTCTCTGTCCACTTTAGTCTTTCCACTTTAGTCTTTCCACTATTCTCTGTCCACTTTAGTCTTTCCACTATAGTCTCCACTTTATTCTGTCCACTACAGTCTTTCCACTATAGTCTTTCCACTGTAGTCTGTCCACTTTAGTCTTTCCACTATTCTCTGTCCACTTTAGTCTTTCCACTATACTCTCCACTTTATTCTGTCCACTACAGTCTTTCCACTATAGTCTCTCCAATATAGTCTGTCCACTTTAGTCTTTCCACTTTAGTCTGTCCACTTTAGTCTTTCCACTATAGTCTGTCCACTTTAGTCTTTCAACTATTCTCTGTCCACTTTAGTCTTTCCACTTTAGTCTTTCCATTATAGTCTCCACTTTATTCTGTCCACTACAGTCTTTCCACTATAGTCTTTCCACTATAGTCTGTCCACTTTAGTCTTTCCACTTTAATCTTTCCACTTTAGTCTTTCCACTTTAGTCTTTCCACTTTATTCTGTCCACTTCAGTGTGTACACTTTAGTCTGTCCACTGAGTCTTTCCACTTCAGTCTTTTCACTATAGTCTGTCCACTCTAGTCTTTCCGCTTCAGTCTTTCCACTAGAGTCTGTCCACTTTCGTCTTTCCACTTTAGTCATTTCCACTATCTTCTGTCCACTTTAGTCTTTCCACTTTAGTCTTTCCACTTTAGTCCTTCCACTTTAGTCTGTCCACTATAGTCTGTCCACTTTAGTCTTTCCACTATAGTCTCCACTTTATTCTGTCCACTACAGTCTTAACACTATAGTCTTTACACTATAGTCTGTCCACTTTAGTCTGTCCACTTTAGTCTTTCCACCTAGTCTTTCCACTTTAGTCTTTCCACTTTAGTTTTCCACTTTAGTCTGTCCACTTTAGTCTTTCCACTATAGTCTCCACTTTATTCTGTCCACTACAGTCTTTCCACTATAGTCTGTCCACTTTAGTCTTTCCACTATTCTCTATCCACTTTAGTCTTTCCACTATAGTCTCCACTTTATTCTGTCCACTAGAGTCTTTCCACTATAGTCTTTCCACTATAGTCTGTCGACTTTAGTCCTTCCACTTTAGTCTTTCCTCTATAGTCTCCACTTTATTCTGTCCACTACAGTCTTTCCACTTTAGTCTTTCCACTATTCTCTGTCCACTTTAGTCTTTCCACATTAGTCTTTCCACTATAGTCTCCACTTTATTCTGTCCACTAAAGTCTTTCCACTATAGTCTTTCCACTATAGTCTGTCCACTTTAGTCTTTCCACTATTCTCTGTCCACTTTAGTCTTTCCACTATACTCTCCACTTTATTCTGTCTACTACAGTCTTTCTACTATAGTCTTTCCAATATCGTCTGTCCACTTTAGTATTTCCACTTTAGTCTTTCCACTATAGTCTTTCCACTATTCTCTGTCCACTTTAGTCTTTCCACTTTAGTCTTTCCACTATAGTCTCCACTTTATTCTGTCCACTAGAGTCTTTCCACTATAGTCTGTCCACTTTAGTCCTTCCACTTTAGTCTTTCCACTATAGTCTCCACTTTATTCTGTCCACTACAGTCTTTCCACTTTAGTCTTTCCACTATTCTCTGTCCACTTTAGTCTTTCCACATTAGTCTTTCCACTATAGTCTCCACTTTATTCTGTCCACTACAGTCTTTCCACTATAGTCTTTCCACTATAGTCTGTCCAGTTTAGTCTTTCCACTTCAGTTTTTCCACTTTAGTCTGTCCACTTAAGACTTTCCACTATAGTCTATCCACTTTAGTCTTTCCACTTTAGTCTTTCCACTTTATTCTGTCCACTTCAGTGTGTACACTTTAGTCTGTCCCCTGAGTCTTTCCAATTCAGTCTTTCCACTATAGTCTGTCCACTTTAGTCTTTCCACTATAGTCTGTCCACTTTAGTCTTTCCACTTTAGTCTTTCTACTATAGTTTCCACTTTATTCTGTCCACTACAGTCTTTCCACTTTAGTCTTTCCACTATTCTTTGTCCACTTTAGTCTTTCCACATTAGTCTTTCCACTATAGTCTCCACTTTATCCTGTCCACTACAGTCTTTCCACTATAGTCTTTCCACTATAGTCTGTCCACTTTAGTCTTTCCACTATTCTCTATCCACTTTAGTCTTTCCACTATACTCTCCACTTTATTCTGTCCACTACAGTCTTTCCACTACAGTCTTTCCACTATAGTCTGTCCACTTTAGTCTTTCCACTATTCTCTGTCCACTTTAGTCTTTCCACTATAGTCTCCACTTTATTCTGTCCACTACAGCCTTAACACTATAGTCTTTACAATATAGTCTGTCCACTTTAGTCTGTCCACTTTAGTCTTTCCACTTAGTCTTCCCACTTTAGTCTTTCCACTTTAGTTTTCCACTTTAGTCTGTCCACTTCAGTCTTTCCAGTATAGTCTGTCTACTTTAGTCTTTCCACTATAGTCTCCACTTTATTCTGTCCACTACAGTCTTTCCACTATAGTCTGTCCACTTTAGTCCTTCCACTTTAGTCTTTCCACTATAGTCTCCACTTTATTCTGTCCACTACAGTCTTTCCACTTTAGTCTTTCCACTATTCTCTGTCCACTTTAGTCTTTCCACATTAGTCTTTCCACTATAGTCTCCACTTTATTCTGTCCACTACAGTCTTTCCACTATAGTCTTTCCACTATAGTCTGTCCACTTTAGTCTTTCCAGTTCAGTTTTTCCACTTTAGTCTGTCCACTTAAGACTTTCCACTATAGTCTATCCACTTTAGTCTTTCCACTTTAGTCTTTCCACTTTATTCTGTCCACTTCAGTGTGTACACTTTAGTCTGTCCCCTGAGTCTTTCCAATTCAGTCTTTCCACTATAGTCTGTCCACTTTAGTCTTTCCACTATTCTCTGTCCACTTTAGTCTTTCCACTAAACTCTCCACTTTATTCTGTCCACTACAGTCTTTCCACTGTAGTCTTTCCAATATAGTCTGTCCACTTTAGTCTTTCCACTTTAGTCTGTCCACTTTAGTCTTTCCACTATAGTCTGTCCACTTTAGTCTTTCCACTATTCTCTGCCCACTTTAGTCTTTCCACTTTAGTCTTTCCACTATAGTCTCCACTTTATTCTGTCCACTTTAGTCTTTCCACTATAGTCTGTCAACTTTAGTCTTTACACTTTAGTCTTTCCACTTTATTCTGTCCACTTCAGTGTGTACACTTTAGTCTGTCCACTGAGTCTTTCCACTTCAGTCTTTCCACTATAGTCTTTCCACTTTAGTCTTTCCGCTTTAGTCTGTCCACTTAGTCTTTCCACTTCAGTCTTTCCACTAGAGTCTGTCCACTTTCGTCTTTCCACTTTAGTCATTTCCACTATCTTCTGTCCACTTTAGTCTTTCCACTTTAGTCTTTCCACTTTAGTCTGTCCACTATAGTCTGTCCACTTTAGTCTTTCCACTATAGTCTGTCCACTTTAGTCTTTCAACTTTAGTCTTTCCACTATAGTCTCCACTTTATTCTGTCTAGTACAGTCTTTACACTATAGTCTTTCCACTATAGTCTGTCCACTTTAGTCTGTCCACTTTAGTCTTTCCACTATAGTCTGTCCACTTTAGTCTTTCCACTTTAGTCTTTCCACTACAGTCTACACTTTATTCTGTCCACTACAGTCTTTCCACTATTCTCTGTCCACTTTAGTCTTTCCACTATAGTCTGTCCACTGTAGTCTGTCCACTTTAGTCTTTCCACTATAGTCTCCACTTTATTCTGTCCACTTTAGTCTTTCCACTATTCTCTGTCCACTTTAGTCTTTCCACTGAAGTCTCCACTTTATTCTGTCCACTACAGTCTTTCCACTATAGTCTTTCCACTATTCTTTGTCCACTTTAGTCTTTCCACATTAGTCTTTCCACTATAGTCTCCACTTTATCCTGTCCACTACAGTCTTTCCACTATAGTCTTTCCACTATAGTCTGTCCACTTTAGTCTTTCCACTATTCTCTATCCACTTTAGTCTTTCCACTATACTCTCCACTTTATTCTGTCCACTACAGTCTTTCCACTACAGTCTTTCCACTATAGTCTGTCCACTTTAGTCTTTCCACTATTCTCTGTCCACTTTAGTCTTTCCACTATAGTCTCCACTTTATTCTGTCCACTACAGTCTTTCCACTATAGTCTTTCCACTATAGTCTGTCCACTTTAGTCTTTCCACTTCAGTTTTTCCACTTTAGTCTGTCCACTTTAGACTTTTCACTATAGTCTATCCACTTTAGTCTTTCCACTTTAGTCTTTCCACTTTATTCTGTCCACCTCAGTGTGTACACTTTAGTCTATCCCCTGAGTCTTTCCACTTCAGTCTTTCCACTATAGTCTGTCCACTTTAGTCTTTCCACTTTATTCTTTCCAGTATTCTCTGTCCACTTTAGTCTTTCCACTTTAGTCTATCCACTATAGTCTCCACTTTATTCTGTCCACTACAGTCTTTCCACTATAGTCTTTCCACTATAGTCTGTCCACTTTAGTCTTTCCACTATTCACTGTCCACTTTAGTCTTTCCACTATTCTCTGTCCACTTTAGTCTTTCCACTATACTCTCCACTTTATTCTGTCCACTACAGTCTTTCCACTTTAGTCTTTCCAATACTCTCTGTCCACTTTAGTCTTTCCACTTTTGTCTTTCCACTATAGTTTCCACTTTATTCTGTCGACTACAGTCTTTCCACTATAGTCTTTCCACTATAGTCTGTCCACTTTAGTCTTTCCACTATTCTCTGTCCACTTTAGTCTTTCCACTATAGTCTCCACTTTATTCTGTCCACTACAGTCTTTCCACTTTAGTCTTTCCAATACTCTCTGTCCACTTTAGTCTTTCCACTATTCTCTGTCCACTTTAGTCTTTCCACTATAGTCTCCACTTTATTCTGTCCACTACAGTCTTTCAACTATAGTCTTTCCACTATAGTCTGTCCACTTTAGTCTTTCCACTATTCTCTGTCCTCTTTAGTCTTTCCACTATAGTCTCCACTTTATTCTGTCCACTAGAGTCTTTCCACTATAGTCTTTCCACTATAGTCTGTCCACTTTAGTCTTTAAACTTTAGTTTTTCCACTTTAGTCTTTCCGCTATATTCTGTCCACTTTAGTCTTTCCACTATTCTCTCTCCACTTTAGTCTTTCCACTTAAGTCTTTCCACTTTAGTCCTTCCACTTTAGTCTGTCCACTATAGTTTCTCCACTTTAGTCTTTCCACTATAGTCTCCACTTTATTCTGTCCACTACAGTCTTAACACTATAGTCTTTACACTATAGTCTGTCCACTTTAGTCTGTCCACTTTAGTCTTTCCACCTAGTCTTTCCACTTTAGTCTTTCCACTTTAGTTTTCCACTTTAGTCTGTCCACTTTAGTCTTTCCACTATAGTCTCCACTTTATTCTGTCCACTACAGTCTTTCCACTATAGTCTGTCCACTTTAGTCTTTCCACTATTCTCTATCCACTTTAGTCTTTCCACTATAGTCTCCACTTTATTCTGTCCACTAGAGTCTTTCCACTATAGTCTTTCCACTATAGTCTGTCGACTTTAGTCCTTCCACATTAGTCTTTCCACTATAGTCTCCACTTTATTCTGTCCACTAAAGTCTTTCCACTATAGTCTTTCCACTATAGTCTGTCCACTTTAGTCTTTCCACTATTCTCTGTCCACTTTAGTCTTTCCACTATACTCTCCACTTTATTCTGTCTACTACAGTCTTTCTACTATAGTCTTTCCAATATCGTCTGTCCACTTTAGTATTTCCACTTTAGTCTTTCCACTATAGTCTGTCCACTTTAGTCTTTCCACTATTCTCTGTCCACTTTAGTCTTTCCACTTTAGTCTTTCCACTATAGTCTCCACTTTATTCTGTCCACTAGAGTCTTTCCACTATAGTCTGTCCACTTTAGTCCTTCCACTTTAGTCTTTCCACTATAGTCTCCACTTTATTCTGTCCACTACAGTCTTTCCACTTTAGTCTTTCCACTATTCTCTGTCCACTTTAGTCTTTCCACATTAGTCTTTCCACTATAGTCTCCACTTTATTCTGTCCACTACAGTCTTTCCACTATAGTCTTTCCACTATAGTCTGTCCACTTTAGTCTTTCCACTTCAGTTTTTCCACTTTAGTCTGTCCACTTAAGACTTTCCACTATAGTCTATCCACTTTAGTCTTTCCACTTTAGTCTTTCCATTTTATTCTGTCCACTTCAGTGTGTACACTTTAGTCTGTCCCCTGAGTCTTTCCAATTCAGTCTTTCCACTATAGTCTGTCCACTTTAGTCTTTCCACTATAGTCTGTCCACTTTAGTCTTTCCACTTTAGTCTTTCTACTATAGTTTCCACTTTATTCTGTCCACTACAGTCTTTCCACTTTAGTCTTTCCACTATTCTTTGTCCACTTTAGTCTTTCCACATTAGTCTTTCCACTATAGTCTCCACTTTATCCTGTCCACTACAGTCTTTCCACTATAGTCTTTCCACTATAGTCTGTCCACTTTAGTCTTTCCACTATTCTCTATCCACTTTAGTCTTTCCACTATACTCTCCACTTTATTCTGTCCACTACAGTCTTTCCACTACAGTCTTTCCACTATAGTCTGTCCACTTTAGTCTTTCCACTATTCTCTGTCCACTTTAGTCTTTCCACTATAGTCTCCACTTTATTCTGTCCACTACAGCCTTAACACTATAGTCTTTACAATATAGTCTGTCCACTTTAGTCTGTCCACTTTAGTCTTTCCACTTAGTCTTCCCACTTTAGTCTTTCCACTTTAGTTTTCCACTTTAGTCTGTCCACTTCAGTCTTTCCAGTATAGTCTGTCTACTTTAGTCTTTCCACTATAGTCTCCACTTTATTCTGTCCACTACCGTCTTTCCACTATAGTCTGTCCACTTTAGTCCTTCCACTTTAGTCTTTCCACTATAGTCTCCACTTTATTCTGTCCACTACAGTCTTTCCACTTTAGTCTTTCCACTATTCTCTGTCCACTTTAGTCTTTCCACATTAGTCTTTCCACTATAGTCTCCACTTTATTCTGTCCACTACAGTCTTTCCACCATAGTCTTTCCACTATAGTCTGTCCACTTTAGTCTTTCCACTTCAGTTTTTCCACTTTAGTCTGTCCACTTAAGACTTTCCACTATAGTCTATCCACTTTAGTCTTTCCACTTTAGTCTTTCCACTTTATTCTGTCCACTTCAGTGTGTACACTTTAGTCTGTCCCCTGAGTCTTTCCAATTCAGTCTTTCCACTATAGTCTGTCCACTTTAGTCTTTCCACTATTCTCTGTCCACTTTAGTCTTTCCACTAAACTCTCCACTTTATTCTGTCCACTACAGTCTTTCCACTGTAGTCTTTCCAATATAGTCTGTCCACTTTAGTCTTTCCACTTTAGTCTGTCCACTTTAGTCTTTCCACTATAGTCTGTCCACTTTAGTCTTTCCACTATTCTCTGCCCACTTTAGTCTTTCCACTTTAGTCTTTCCACTATAGTCTCCACTTTATTCTGTCCACTTTAGTCTTTCCACTATAGTCTGTCAACTTTAGTCTTTACACTTTAGTCTTTCCACTTTATTCTGTCCACTTCAGTGTGTACACTTTAGTCTGTCCACTGAGTCTTTCCACTTCAGTCTTTCCACTATAGTCTTTCCACTTTAGTCTTTCCGCTTTAGTCTGTCCACTTAGTCTTTCCACTTCAGTCTTTCCACTAGAGTCTGTCCACTTTCGTCTTTCCACTTTAGTCATTTCCACTATCTTCTGTCCACTTTAGTCTTTCCACTTTAGTCTTTCCACTTTAGTCTGTCCACTATAGTCTGTCCACTTTAGTCTTTCCACTATAGTCTGTCCACTTTAGTCTTTCAACTTTAGTCTTTCCACTATAGTCTCCACTTTATTCTGTCTACTACAGTCTTTACACTATAGTCTTTACACTATAGTCTGTCCACTTTAGTCTGTCCACTTTAGTCTTTCCACTATAGTCTGTCCACTTTAGTCTTTCCACTTTAGTCTTTCCACTAAAGTCTACACTTTATTCTGTCCACTACAGTCTTTCCACTATTCTCTGTCCACTTTAGTCTTTCCACTATAGTCTGTCCACTGTAGTCTGTCCACTTTAGTCTTTCCACTATAGTCTCCACTTTATTCTGTCCACTTTAGTCTTTCAACTATTCTCTGTCCACTTTAGTCTTTCCACTGAAGTCTCCACTTTATTCTGTCCACTACAGTCTTTCCACTATAGTCTTTCCACTATTCTTTGTCCACTTTAGTCTTTCCACATTAGTCTTTCCACTATAGTCTCCACTTTATCCTGTCCACTACAGTCTTTCCACTATAGTCTTTCCACTATAGTCTGTCCACTTTAGTCTTTCCACTATTCTCTATCCACTTTAGTCTTTCCACTATACTCTCCACTTTATTCTGTCCACTACAGTCTTTCCACTACAGTCTTTCCACTATAGTCTGTCCACTTTAGTCTTTCCACTATTCTCTGTCCACTTTAGTCTTTCCACTATAGTCTCCACTTTATTCTGTCCACTACAGTCTTTCCACTATAGTCTTTCCACTATAGTCTGTCCACTTTAGTCTTTCCACTTCAGTTTTTCCACTTTAGTCTGTCCACTTTAGACTTTTCACTATAGTCTATCCACTTTAGTCTTTCCACTTTAGTCTTTCCACTTTATTCTGTCCACCTCAGTGTGTACACTTTAGTCTATCCCCTGAGTCTTTCCACTTCAGTCTTTCCACTATAGTCTGTCCACTTTAGTCTTTCCACTTTATTCTTTCCAGTATTCTCTGTCCACTTTAGTCTTTCCACTTTAGTCTATCCACTATAGTCTCCACTTTATTCTGTCCACTACAGTCTTTCCACTATAGTCTTTCCACTATAGTCTGTCCACTTTAGTCTTTCCACTATTCACTGTCCACTTTAGTCTTTCCACTATTCTCTGTCCACTTTAGTCTTTCCACTATACTCTCCACTTTATTCTGTCCACTACAGTCTTTCCACTTTAGTCTTTCCAATACTCTCTGTCCACTTTAGTCTTTCCACTTTTGTCTTTCCACTATAGTTTCCACTTTATTCTGTCGACTACAGTCTTTCCACTATAGTCTTTCCACTATAGTCTGTCCACTTTAGTCTTTCCACTATTCTCTGTCCACTTTAGTCTTTCCACTATAGTCTCCACTTTATTCTGTCCACTACAGTCTTTCCACTTTAGTCTTTCCAATACTCTCTGTCCACTTTAGTCTGTCCACTTTAGTCTTTCCACTATTCTCTGTCCACTTTAGTCTTTCCACTATAGTCTCCACTTTATTCTGTCCACTACAGTCTTTCAACTATAGTCTTTCCACTATAGTCTGTCCACTTTAGTCTTTCCACTATTCTCTGTCCTCTTTAGTCTTTCCACTATAGTCTCCACTTTATTCTGTCCACTACAGTCTTTCCACTATAGTCTTTCCACTATAGTCTGTCCACTTTAGTCTTTAAACTTTAGTTTTTCCACTTTAGTCTTTCCGCTATATTCTGTCCACTTTAGTCTTTCCACTATTCTCTCTCCACTTTAGTCTTTCCACTATAGTCTCCACTTTATTCTGTCCACTACAGTCTTTCCACTATAGTCTGTCCACTTTAGTCTTTCCACTTCAGTTTTTCCACTTTAGTCTGTCCACTTTAGACTTTCCACCATAGTCTATCCACTTTAGTCTTTCCACTTAAGTCTTTCCACTTTATTCTGTCCACTTCAGTCTTTCCACTATAGTCTGTCCACTTTAGTCTTTCCACTTTATTCTTTCCACTATTCTCTGTCCACTTTAGTCTTTCCACTTTAGTCTTTCCACTATAGTCTCCACTTTATTCTGTCCACTACAGTCTTTCCACTATAGTCTTTCCACTGTAGTCTGTCCACTTTAGTCTTTCCACTATTCTCTGTCCACTTTAGTCTTTCCACTATACTGTCCACTTTATTCTGTCCACTACAGTCTTTCCACTATAGTCTCTCCAATACAGTCTGTCCACTTTAGTCTTTCCACTTTAGTCTGTCCACTTTAGTCTTTCCACTATAGTCTGTCCACTTTAGTCTTTCCACTATTCTCTGTCCCTTTTAGTCTTTCCACTTTTCTTTCCATTATAGTCTTCACTTTATTCTGTCCACTACAGTCTTTCCACTATAGTCTTTCCACTATAGTCTGTCCACTTTAGTCTTTCCACTTTAATCTTTCCACTTTAGTCTTTCCACTTTAGTCTTTCCACTTTATTCTGTCCACTTCAGTGTGTACACTTTAGTCTGTCCACTGAGTCTTTCCACTTCAGTCTTTTCACTATAGTCTGTCCACTCTAGTCTTTCCGCTTCAGTTTTTCCACTAGAGTCTGTCCACTTTCGTCTTTCCACTTTAGTCATTTCCACTATCTTCTGTCCACTTTAGTCTTTCCACTTTAGTCTTTCCACTTCAGTCCGTCCACTTTAGTCTGTCCACTATAGTCTGTCCACTTTAGTCTTTCCACTATAGTCTCCACTTTATTCTGTCCACTACAGTCTTAACACTATAGTCTTTACACTATAGTCTGTCCACTTTAGTCTGTCCACTTTAGTCTTTACACTTAGTCTTTCCACTTTAGTCTTTCCACTCTAGTTTTCCACTTTAGTCTGTCCACTTTAGTCTTTCCACTATAGTCTCCACTTTATTCTGTCCACTACAGTCTTTCCACTATAGTCTGTCCACTTTAGTCTTTCCACTATTCTCTGTCCACTTTAGTCTTTCCACTATAGTCTCCACTTTATTCTGTCCACTAGAGTCTTTCCACTATAGTCTTTCCACTATAGTCTGTCCACTTTAGTCCTTCCACTTTAGTCTTTCCTCTATAGTCTCCACTTTATTCTGTCCACTACAGTCTTTCCACTTTAGTCTTTCCACTATTCTCTGTCCACTTTAGTCTTTCCACATTAGTCTTTCCACTATAGTCTCCACTTTATTCTGTCCACTAATTTCTTTCCACTATAGTCTTTCCACTATAGTCTGTCCACTTTAGTCTTTCCACTATTCTCTGTCCACTTTAGTCTTTCCGCTATACTCTCCACTTTATTCTGTCTACTACAGTCTTTCCACTATAGTCTTTCCAATATAGTCTGTCCACTTTAGTATTTCCACTTTAGTCTTTCCACTATAGTCTGTCCACTTTAGTCTTTCCACTATTCTCTGTCCACTTTAGTCTTTCCACTTTAGTCTTTCCACTATAGTCTCCACTTTATTCTGTCCAATACAGTCTTTCCACGACTTTCCACTATAGTCTGTCCACTTTAGTCTTTCCACTTTAATCTTTCCACTTTAGTCTGTCCACTTTAGTCTTTCCACTATAGTCTGCCCACTTTAGTCTTTCCACTTTATTCGGTCCACTTCAGTGTGTACACTCTAGTCTGTCCACTGAGTCTTTCCACTTCAGTCTTTCCACTATAGTCTGTCCACTATAGTCTTTCCACTATAGTCTGTCCACTTTAATCTTTCCACTTTACTCTTTCCACTTTAGTCTGTCCACTATAGTCTGTCCACTTTAGTCTTTCCACTTTAGTCTTTCCACTATAGTCTCCACTTTATTCTGTCCACTACAGTCTTTCCACTATAGTCTCTCGGCTATATTCTGTCCACTTTAGTCTTTCCACTATTCTCTGTCCACTTTAGTCTTTCCACTATAATCTCCACTTTATTCTGTCCAATACAGTCTTTCCAGTATAGTCTGTCCACTTTAGTCTTTCCACTTCAGTTTTTCCACTTTAGTCTGTCCACTTTAGACTTTCCACTATAGTCTATCCACTATAGTCTGTCCACTTTAGTCTTTCCACTTTAGTCTTTCCACTTTATTCTGTCCACTTCAGTGTGTACACTTTAGTCTGTCCCCTGAGTCTTTCCACTTCAGTTTTTCCTCTATAGTCTGTCCACTTTAGTCTTTCCACTTTATTCTTTCCACTATTCTCTGTCCACTTTTGTCCTTCCACTTTAGTCTTTCCACTATAGTCTCCACTTTATTCTGTCCACTACAGTCTTTCCACTATAGTCTGTCCACTTTAGTCTTTCCATTATTCTCTGTCCACTTTAGTCTTTCCACTATACTCTCCACTTTATTCTGTCCACTACAGTCTTTCCACTATAGTCTTTCCACTATAGTCTGTCCACTTTAGTCTTTCCACTTTAGTCTTTCCAGTTTAGTCTGTCCACTTTAGTCTTTCCACTATAGTCTGTCCACTTTAGTCTTTCCACTATTCTCTGTCCACTTTAGTCTTTCCACTATAGTCTTTCCACTATAGTCTGTCCACTTTAGTCTTTCCACTATTCTCTGTCCACTTTAGTCTTTCCACTATACTCTCCACTTTATTCTGTCCACTACAGTCTTTCCACTATAGTCTTTCCAATATAGTCTGTCCACTTTAGTCCGTCCACTTTAGTCTGTCCACTATAGTCTGTCCACTTTAGTCTTTCCACTATAGTCTCCACTTTATTCTGTCCACTACAGTCTTAACACTATAGTCTTTACACTATAGTCTTTACACTATAGTCTGTCCACTTTAGTCTGTCCACTTTAGTCTTTCCACTATAGTCTGTCCACTTTAGTCTTTCCACTTTAGTCTTTCCACTATAGTCTCCACTTTATTCTGTCCACTACAGTCTTTCCACTATTCTCTGTCCACTTTAGTCTTTCCACTATAGTCTGTCCACTGTAGTCTTTCCACTTGTCTTTCCACTATAGTCTCCACTTTATTCTGTCCACTTTAGTCTTTCCTCTATTCTCTGTCCACTTTAGTCTTTCCACTGATGTCTCCACTTTATTCTGTCCACTACAGTCTTTCCACTATAGTCTTTCCACTATAGTCTGTCCACTTTAGTCTTTCCACTTTAGTCTTTCCACTATAGTCTCCACTTTATTCTGTCCACTACAGTCTTTCCACTTTAGTCTTTCCACTATTCTTTGTCCACTTTAGTCTTTCCACATTAGTCTTTCCACTATAGTCTCCACTTTATCCTGTCCACTACAGTCTTTCCACTATAGTCTTTCCACTATAGTCTGTCCACTTTAGTCTTTCCACTATTCTCTATCCACTTTAGTCTTTCCACTACACTCTCCACTTTATTCTGTCCACTACTGTCTTTCCACTATAGTCTTTCCAATATAGTCTGTCCACTTTAGTATTTCCACTTTAGTCTTTCCACTATAGTCTGTCCACTTTAGTCTTTCCACTATTCTCTCCACTTTAGTCTTTCCACTATAGTCTCCACTTTATTCTGTCCACTACAGTCTTTCCACTATAGTCTTTCCACTATAGTCTGTCCACTTTAGTCTTTCCACTTCAGTTTTTCCACTTTAGTCTGTCCACTTTAGACTTTTCACTATAGTCTATCCACTTTAGTCTTTCCACTTTAGTCTTTCCACTTTATTCTGTCCACCTCAGTGTGTACACTTTAGTCTATCCCCTGAGTCTTTCCACTTCAGTCTTTCCACTATAGTCTGTCCACTTTAGTCTTTCCACTTTATTCTTTCCAGTATTCTCTGTCCACTTTAGTCTTTCCACTTTAGTCTTTCCACTATAGTCTCCACTTTATTCTGTCCACTACAGTCTTTCCACTATAGTCTTTCCACTATAGTCTGTCCACTTTAGTCTTTCCACTATTCTCTGTCCACTTTAGTCTTTCCACTATAGTCTCCACTTTATTCTGTCCACTACAGTCTTTCCACTATAGTCTTTCCACTGTAGTCTGTCCACTTTAGTCTTTCCACTATTCTCTGTCCACTTTAGTCTTTCCACTATACTCTCCACTTTATTCTGTCCACTACAGTCTTTCCACTATAGTCTCTCCAATATAGTCTGTCCACTTTAGTCTTTCCACTTTAGTCTGTCCACTTTAGTCTTTCCACTATAGTCTGTCCACTTTAGTCTTTAAACTATTCTCTGTCCACTTTAGTCTTTCCACTTTAGTCTTTCCATTATAGTCTCCACTTTATTCTGTCCACTACAGTCTTTCCACTATAGTCTTTCCACTATAGTCTGTCCACTTTAGTCTTTCCACTTTAATCTTTCCACTTTAGTCTTTCCACTTTAGTCTTTCCACTTTATTCTGTCCACTTCAGTGTGTACACTTTAGTCTGTCCACTGAGTCTTTCCACTTCAGTCTTTTCACTATAGTCTGTCCACTCTAGTCTTTCCGCTTCAGTCTTTCCACTAGAGTCTGTCCACTTTCGTCTTTCCACTTTAGTCATTTCCACTATCTTCTGTCCACTTTAGTCTTTCCACTTTAGTCTTTCCACTTTAGTCCTTCCACTTTAGTCTGTCCACTTTAGTCTTTCCACTATAGTCTCCACTTTATTCTGTCCACTACAGTCTTAACACTATAGTCTTTACACTATAGTCTCCACTTTATTCTGTCCACTACAGTCTTAACACTATAGTCTTTACACTATAGTCTTTACACTATAGTCTGTCCACTTTAGTCTGTCCACTTTAGTCTTTCCACTATAGTCTGTCCACTTTAGTCTTTCCACTTTAGTCTTTCCACTATAGTCTCCACTTTATTCTGTCCACTACAGTCTTTCCACTATTCTCTGTCCACTTTAGTCTTTCCACTATAGTCTGTCCACTGTAGTCTTTCCACTTGTCTTTCCACTATAGTCTCCACTTTATTCTGTCCACTTTAGTCTTTCCACTATTCTCTGTCCACTTTAGTCTTTCCACTGAAGTCTCCACTTTATTCTGTCCACTACAGTCTTTCCACTATAGTCTTTCCACTATAGTCTGTCCACTTTAGTCTTTCCACTTTAGTCTATCCACTATAGTCTCCACTTTATTCTGTCCACTACAGTCTTTCCACTTTAGTCTTTCCACATTAGTCTTTCCACTATAGTCTCCACTTTATCCTGTCCACTACAGTCTTTCCACTATAGTCTTTCCACTATAGTCTGTCCACTTTAGTCTTTCCACTATTCTCTATCCACTTTAGTCTTTCCACTACACTCTCCACTTTATTCTGTCCACTACTGTCTTTCCACTATAGTCTTTCCAATATAGTCTGTCCACTTTAGTATTTCCACTTTAGTCTTTCCACTATAGTCTGTCCACTTTAGTCTTTCCACTATTCTCTCCACTTTAGTCTTTCCACTATAGTCTCCACTTTATTCTGTCCACTACAGTCTTTCCACTATAGTCTTTCCACTATAGTCTGTCCACTTTAGTCTTTCCACTTCAGTTTTTCCACTTTAGTCTGTCCACTTTAGACTTTTCACTATAGTCTATCCACTTTAGTCTTTCCACTTTAGTCTTTCCACTTTATTCTGTCCACCTCAGTGTGTACACTTTAGTCTATCCCCTGAGTCTTTCCACTTCAGTCTTTCCACTATAGTCTGTCCACTTTAGTCTTTCCACTTTATTCTTTCCAGTATTCTCTGTCCACTTTAGTCTTTCCACTTTAGTCTTTCCACTATAGTCTCCACTTTATTCTGTCCACTACAGTCTTTCCACTATAGTCTTTCCACTATAGTCTGTCCACTTTAGTCTTTCCACTATTCTCTGTCCACTTTAGTCTTTCCACTATAGTCTCCACTTTATTCTGTCCACTACAGTCTTTCCACTATAGTCTTTCCACTGTAGTCTGTCCACTTTAGTCTTTCCACTATTCTCTGTCCACTTTAGTCTTTCCACTATACTCTCCACTTTATTCTGTCCACTACAGTCTTTCCACTATAGTCTCTCCAATATAGTCTGTCCACTTTAGTCTTTCCACTTTAGTCTGTCCACTTTAGTCTTTCCACTATAGTCTGTCCACTTTAGTCTTTAAACTATTCTCTGTCCACTTTAGTCTTTCCACTTTAGTCTTTCCATTATAGTCTCCACTTTATTCTGTCCACTACAGTCTTTCCACTATAGTCTTTCCACTATAGTCTGTCCACTTTAGTCTTTCCACTTTAATCTTTCCACTTTAGTCTTTCCACTTTAGTCTTTCCACTTTATTCTGTCGACTTCAGTGTGTACACTTTAGTCTGTCCACTGAGTCTTTCCACTTCAGTCTTTTCACTATAGTCTGTCCACTCTAGTCTTTCCGCTTCAGTCTTTCCACTAGAGTCTGTCCACTTTCGTCTTTCCACTTTAGTCATTTCCACTATCTTCTGTCCACTTTAGTCTTTCCACTTTAGTCTTTCCACTTTAGTCCTTCCACTTTAGTCTGTCCACTATAGTCTGTCCACTTTAGTCTTTCCACTATAGTCTCCACTTTATTCTGTCCACTACAGTCTTAACACTATAGTCTTTACACTATAGTCTCCACTTTATTCTGTCCACTACAGTCTTAACACTATAGTCTTTACACTATAGTCTTTACACTATAGTCTGTCCACTTTAGTCTGTCCACTTTAGTCTTTCCACTATAGTCTGTCCACTTTAGTCTTTCCACTTTAGTCTTTCCACTATAGTCTCCACTTTATTCTGTCCACTACAGTCTTTCCACTATTCTCTGTCCACTTTAGTCTTTCCACTATAGTCTGTCCACTGTAGTCTTTCCACTTGTCTTTCCACTATAGTCTCCACTTTATTCTGTCCACTTTAGTCTTTCCACTATTCTCTGTCCACTTTAGTCTTTCCACTGAAGTCTCCACTTTATTCTGTCCACTACAGTCTTTCCACTATAGTCTTTCCACTATAGTCTGTCCACTTTAGTCTTTCCACTTTAGTCTTTCCACTATAGTCTCCACTTTATTCTGTCCACTACAGTCTTTCCACTTTAGTCTTTCCACTATTCTTTGTCCACTTTAGTCTTTCCACATTAGTCTTTCCACTATAGTCTCCACTTTATCCTGTCCACTACAGTCTTTCCACTATAGTCTTTCCACTATAGTCTGTCCACTTTAGTCTTTCCACTATTCTCTATCCACTTTAGTCTTTCCACTACACTCTCCACTTTATTCTGTCCACTACTGTCTTTCCACTATAGTCTTTCCAATATAGTCTGTCCACTTTAGTCTTTCCACTTTAGTCTTTCCACTATAGTCTGTCCACTTTAGTCTTTCCACTATTCTCTCCACTTTAGTCTTTCCACTATAGTCTCCACTTTATTCTGTCCACTACAGTCTTTCCACTATAGTCTTTCCACTATAGTCTGTCCACTTTAGTCTTTCCACTTCAGTTTTTCCACTTTAGTCTGTCCACTTTAGACTTTTCACTATAGTCTATCCACTTTAGTCTTTCCACTATAGTCTCCACTTTATTCTGTCCACTACAGTCTTAACACTATAGTCTTTACACTATAGTCTTTACACTATAGTCTGTCCACTTTAGTCTGTCCACTTTAGTCTTTCCACTATAGTCTGTCCACTTTAGTCTTTCCACTTTAGTCTTTCCACTATAGTCTCCACTTTATTCTGTCCACTACAGTCTTTCCACTATTCTCTGTCCACTTTAGTCTTTCCACTATAGTCTGTCCACTGTAGTCTTTCCACTTGTCTTTCCACTATAGTCTCCACTTTATTCTGTCCACTTTAGTCTTTCCACTATTCTCTGTCCACTTTAGTCTTTCCACTGATGTCTCCACTTTATTCTGTCCACTACAGTCTTTCCACTATAGTCTTTCCACTATAGTCTGTCCACTTTAGTCTTTCCACTTTAGTCTTTCCACTATAGTCTTTACTTTATTCTGTCCACTACAGTCTTTCCACTTTAGTCTTTCCACTATTCTTTGTCCACTTTAGTCTTTCCACATTAGTCTTTCCACTATAGTCTCCACTTTATCCTGTCCACTACAGTCTTTCCACTATAGTCTTTCCAATATAGTCTGTCCACTTTAGTCCGTCCACTTTAGTCTGTCCACTATAGTCTGTCCACTTTAGCCTTTCCACTATAGTCTCCACTTTATTCTGTCCACTACAGTCTTAACACTATAGTCTTTACACTATAGTCTTTACACTATAGTCTGTCAACTTTAGTCTGTCCACTTTAGTCTTTCCACTATAGTCTGTCCACTTTAGTCTTTCCACTTTAGTCTTTCCACTATAGTCTCCACTTTATTCTGTCCACTACAGTCTTTCCACTATTCTCTGTCCACTTTAGTCTTTCCACTATAGTCTGTCCACTGTAGTCTTTCCACTTGTCTTTCCACTATAGTCTCCACTTTATTCTGTCCACTTTAGTCTTTCCACTATTCTCTGTCCACTTTAGTCTTTCCACTGATGTCTCCACTTTATTCTGTCCACTACAGTCTTTCCACTATAGTCTTTCCACTATAGTCTGTCCACTTTAGTCTTTCCACTTTAGTCTTTCCACTATAGTCTCCACTTTATTCTGTCCACTACAGTCTTTCCACTTTAGTCTTTCCACTATTCTTTGTCCACTTTAGTCTTTCCACATTGGTCTTTCCACTATAGTCTCCACTTTATCCTGTCCACTACAGTCTTTCCACTATAGTCTTTCCACTATAGTCTGTCCACTTTAGTCTTTCCACTATTCTCTATCCACTTTAGTCTTTCCACTACACTCTCCACTTTATTCTGTCCACTACTGTCTTTCCACTATAGTCTTTCCAATATAGTCTGTCCACTTTAGTATTTCCACTTTAGTCTTTCCACTATAGTCTGTCCACTTTAGTCTTTCCACTATTCTCTCCACTTTAGTCTTTCCACTATAGTCTCCACTTTATTCTGTCCACTACAGTCTTTCCACTATAGTCTTTCCACTATAGTCTGTCCACTTTAGTCTTTCCACTTCAGTTTTTCCACTTTAGTCTGTCCACTTTAGACTTTTCACTATAGTCTATCCACTTTAGTCTTTCTACTTTAGTCTTTCCACTTTATTCTGTCCACCTCAGTGTGTACACTTTAGTCTATCCCCTGAGTCTTTCCACTTCAGTCTTTCCACTATAGTCTGTCCACTTTAGTCTTTCCACTTTATTCTTTCCAGTATTCTCTGTCCACTTTAGTCTTTCCACTTTAGTCTTTCCACTATAGTCTCCACTTTATTCTGTCCACTACAGTCTTTCCACTATAGTCTTTCCACTATAGTCTGTCCACTTTAGTCTTTCCACTATTCTCTGTCCACTTTAGTCTTTCCACTATAGTCTCCACTTTATTCTGTCCACTACAGTCTTTCCACTATAGTCTTTCCACTGTAGTCTGTCCACTTTAGTCTTTCCACTATTCTCTGTCCACTTTAGTCTTTCCACTATAGTCTCCACTTTATTCTGTCCACTACAGTCTTTCCACTATAGTCTCTCCAATATAGTCTGTCCACTTTAGTCTTTCCACTTTAGTCTGTCCACTTTAGTCTTTCCACTATAGTCTGTCCACTTTAGTCTTTAAACTATTCTCTGTCCACTTTAGTCTTTCCACTTTAGTCTTTCCATTATAGTCTCCACTTTATTCTGTCCACTACAGTCTTTCCACTATAGTCTTTCCACTATAGTCTGTCCACTTTAGTCTTTCCACTTTAATCTTTCCACTTTAGTCTTTCCACTTTAGTCTTTCCACTTTATTCTGTCCACTTCAGTGTGTACACTTTAGTCTGTCCACTGAGTCTTTCCACTTCAGTCTTTTCACTATAGTCTGTCCACTCTAGTCTTTCCGCTTCAGTCTTTCCACTAGAGTCTGTCCACTTTCGTCTTTCCACTTTAGTCATTTCCACTATCTTCTGTCCACTTTAGTCTTTCCACTTTAGTCTTTCCACTTTAGTCCTTCCACTTTAGTCTGTCCACTATAGTCTGTCCACTTTAGTCTTTCCACTAAAGTCTCCACTTTATTCTGTCCACTACAGTCTTAACACTATAGTCTTTACACTATAGTCTCCACTTTATTCTGTCCACTACAGTCTTAACACTATAGTCTTTACACTATAGTCTTTACACTATAGTCTGTCCACTTTAGTCTGTCCACTTTAGTCTTTCCACTATAGTCTGTCCACTTTAGTCTTTCCACTTTAGTCTTTCCACTATAGTCTCCACTTTATTCTGTCCACTACAGTCTTTCCACTATTCTCTGTCCACTTTAGTCTTTCCACTATAGTCTGTCCACTGTAGTCTTTCCACTTGTCTTTCCACTATAGTCTCCACTTTATTCTGTCCACTTTAGTCTTTCCACTATTCTCTGTCCACTTTAGTCTTTCCACTGAAGTCTCCACTTTATTCTGTCCACTACAGTCTTTCCACTATAGTCTTTCCACTATAGTCTGTCCACTTTAGTCTTTCCACTATTCTTTGTCCACTTTAGTCTTTCCACATTAGTCTTTCCACTATAGTCTCCACTTTATCCTGTCCACTACAGTCTTTCCACTATAGTCTTTCCACTATAGTCTGTCCACTTTAGTCTTTCCACTATTCTCTATCCACTTTAGTCTTTCCACTACACTCTCCACTTTATTGTGTCCACTACTGTCTTTCCACTATAGTCTTTCCAATATAGTCTGTCCACTTTAGTATTTCCACTTTAGTCTTTCCACTATAGTCTGTCCACTTTAGTCTTTCCACTATTCTCTCCACTTTAGTCTTTCCACTATAGTCTCCACTTTATTCTGTCCACTACAGTCTTTCCACTATAGTCTTTCCACTATAGTCTGTCCACTTTAGTCTTTCCACTTCAGTTTTTCCACTTTAGTCTGTCCACTTTAGACTTTTCACTATAGTCTATCCACTTTAGTCTTTCCACTTTAGTCTTTCCACTTTATTCTGTCCACCTCAGTGTGTACACTTTAGTCTATCCCCTGAGTCTTTCCACTTCAGTCTTTCCACTATAGTCTGTCCACTTTAGTCTTTCCACTTTATTCTTTCCAGTATTCTCTGTCCACTTTAGTCTTTCCACTTTAGTCTTTCCACTATAGTCTCCACTTTATTCTGTCCACTACAGTCTTTCCACTATAGTCTTTCCACTATAGTCTGTCCACTTTAGTCTTTCCACTATTCTCTGTCCACTTTAGTCTTTCCACTATAGTCTCCACTTTATTCTGTCCACTACAGTCTTTCCACTATAGTCTTTCCACTGTAGTCTGTCCACTTTAGTCTTTCCACTATTCTCTGTCCACTTTAGTCTTTCCACTATACTCTCCACTTTATTCTGTCCACTACAGTCTTTCCACTATAGTCTCTCCAATATAGTCTGTCCACTTTAGTCTTTCCACTTTAGTCTGTCCACTATAGTCTTTCCAATATAGTCTGTCCACTTTAGTATTTCCACTTTAGTCTTTCCACTATAGTCTGTCCACTTTAGTCTTTCCACTATTCTCTCCACTTTAGTCTTTCCACTATAGTCTCCACTTTATTCTGTCCACTACAGTCTTTCCACTATAGTCTTTCCACTATAGTCTGTCCACTTTAGTCTTTCCACTTCAGTTTTTCCACTTTAGTCTGTCCACTTTAGACTTTTCACTATAGTCTATCCACTTTAGTCTTTCCACTTTAGTCTTTCCACTTTATTCTGTCCACCTCAGTGTGTACACTTTAGTCTATCCCCTGAGTCTTTCCACTTCAGTCTTTCCACTATAGTCTGTCCACTTTAGTCTTTCCACTTTATTCTTTCCAGTATTCTCTGTCCACTTTAGTCTTTCCACTTTAGTCTTTCCACTATAGTCTCCACTTTATTCTGTCCACTACAGTCTTTCCACTATAGTCTTTCCACTATAGTCTGTCCACTTTAGTCTTTCCACTATTCTCTGTCCACTTTAGTCTTTCCACTATAGTCTCCACTTTATTCTGTCCACTACAGTCTTTCCACTATAGTCTTTCCACTGTAGTCTGTCCACTTTAGTCTTTCCACTATTCTCTGTCCACTTTAGTCTTTCCACTATACTCTCCACTTTATTCTGTCCACTACAGTCTTTCCACTATAGTCTCTCTAATATAGTCTGTCCACTTTAGCCTTTCCACTTTAGTCTGTCCACTTTAGTCTTTCCACTATAGTCTGTCCACTTTAGTCTTTAAACTATTCTCTGTCCACTTTAGTCTTTCCACTTTAGTCTTTCCATTATAGTCTCCACTTTATTCTGTCCACTACAGTCTTTCCACTATAGTCTTTCCACTATAGTCTGTCCACTTTAGTCTTTCCACTTTAATCTTTCCACTTTAGTCTTTCCACTTTAGTCTTTCCACTTTATTCTGTCCACTTCAGTGTGTACACTTTAGTCTGTCCACTGAGTCTTTCCACTTCAGTCTTTTCACTATAGTCTGTCCACTCTAGTCTTTCCGCTTCAGTCTTTCCACTAGAGTCTGTCCACTTTCGTCTTTCCACTTTAGTCATTTCCACTATCTTCTGTCCACTTTAGTCTTTCCACTTTAGTCTTTCCACTTTAGTCCTTCCACTTTAGTCTGTCCACTATAGTCTGTCCACTTTAGTCTTTCCACTAAAGTCTCCACTTTATTCTGTCCACTACAGTCTTAACACTATAGTCTTTACACTATAGTCTCCACTTTATTCTGTCCACTACAGTCTTAACACTATAGTCTTTACACTATAGTCTTTACACTATAGTCTGTCCACTTTAGTCTGTCCACTTTAGTCTTTCCACTATAGTCTGTCCACTTTAGTCTTTCCACTTTAGTCTTTCCACTATAGTCTCCACTTTATTCTGTCCACTACAGTCTTTCCACTATTCTCTGTCCACTTTAGTCTTTCCACTATAGTCTGTCCACTGTAGTCTTTCCACTTGTCTTTCCACTATAGTCTCCACTTTATTCTGTCCACTTTAGTCTTTCCACTATTCTCTGTCCACTTTAGTCTTTCCACTGAAGTCTCCACTTTATTCTGTCCACTACAGTCTTTCCACTATAGTCTTTCCACTATAGTCTGTCCACTTTAGTCTTTCCACTATTCTTTGTCCACTTTAGTCTTTCCACATTAGTCTTTCCACTATAGTCTCCACTTTATCCTGTCCACTACAGTCTTTCCACTATAGTCTTTCCACTATAGTCTGTCCACTTTAGTCTTTCCACTATTCTCTATCCACTTTAGTCTTTCCACTACACTCTCCACTTTATTGTGTCCACTACTGTCTTTCCACTATAGTCTTTCCAATATAGTCTGTCCACTTTAGTATTTCCACTTTAGTCTTTCCACTATAGTCTGTCCACTTTAGTCTTTCCACTATTCTCTCCACTTTAGTCTTTCCACTATAGTCTCCACTTTATTCTGTCCACTACAGTCTTTCCACTATAGTCTTTCCACTATAGTCTGTCCACTTTAGTCTTTCCACTTCAGTTTTTCCACTTTAGTCTGTCCACTTTAGACTTTTCACTATAGTCTATCCACTTTAGTCTTTCCACTTTAGTCTTTCCACTTTATTCTGTCCACCTCAGTGTGTACACTTTAGTCTATCCCCTGAGTCTTTCCACTTCAGTCTTTCCACTATAGTCTGTCCACTTTAGTCTTTCCACTTTATTCTTTCCAGTATTCTCTGTCCACTTTAGTCTTTCCACTTTAGTCTTTCCACTATAGTCTCCACTTTATTCTGTCCACTACAGTCTTTCCACTATAGTCTTTCCACTATAGTCTGTCCACTTTAGTCTTTCCACTATTCTCTGTCCACTTTAGTCTTTCCACTATAGTCTCCACTTTATTCTGTCCACTACAGTCTTTCCACTATAGTCTTTCCACTGTAGTCTGTCCACTTTAGTCTTTCCACTATTCTCTGTCCACTTTAGTCTTTCCACTATACTCTCCACTTTATTCTGTCCACTACAGTCTTTCCACTATAGTCTCTCCAATATAGTCTGTCCACTTTAGTCTTTCCACTTTAGTCTGTCCACTTTAGTCTTTCCACTATAGTCTGTCCACTTTAGTCTTTAAACTATTCTCTGTCCACTTTAGTCTTTCCACTTTAGTCTTTCCATTATAGTCTCCACTTTATTCTGTCCACTACAGTCTTTCCACTATAGTCTTTCCACTATAGTCTGTCCACTTTAGTCTTTCCACTTTAATCTTTCCACTTTAGTCTTTCCACTTTAGTCTTTCCAATTTATTCTGTCCACTTCAGTGTGTACACTTTAGTCTGTCCACTGAGTCTTTCCACTTCAGTCTTTTCACTATAGTCTGTCCACTCTAGTCTTTCCGCTTCAGTCTTTCCACTAGAGTCTGTCCACTTTCGTCTTTTCACTTTAGTCATTTCCACTATCTTCTGTCCACTTTAGTCTTTCCACTTTAGTCTTTCCACTTTAGTCCTTCCACTTTAGTCTGTCCACTATAGTCTGTCCACTTTAGTCTTTCCACTATAGTCTCCACTTTATTCTGTCCACTACAGTCTTAACACTATAGTCTTTACACTATAGTCTCCACTTTATTCTGTCCACTACAGTCTTAACACTATAGTCTTTACACTATAGTCTTTACACTATAGTCTGTCCACTTTAGTCTGTCCACTTTAGTCTTTCCACTATAGTCTGTCCACTTTAGTCTTTCCACTTTATTCTTTCCACTATAGTCTCCACTTTATTCTGTCCACTACAGTCTTTCCACTATTCTCTGTCCACTTTAGTCTTTCCACTATAGTCTGTCCACTGTAGTCTTTCCACTTGTCTTTCCACTATAGTCTCCACTTTATTCTGTCCACTTTAGTCTTTCCACTATTCTCTGTCCACTTTAGTCTTTCCACTGAAGTCTCCACTTTATTCTGTCCACTACAGTCTTTCCACTATAGTCTTTCCACTATAGTCTGTCCACTTTAGTCTTTCCACTTTAGTCTTTCCACTATAGTCTCCACTTTATTCTGTCCACTACAGTCTTTCCACTTTAGTCTTTCCACTATTCTTTGTCCACTTTAGTCTTTCCACATTAGTCTTTCCACTATAGTCTCCACTTTATCCTGTCCACTACAGTCTTTCCACTATAGTCTTTCCACTATAGTCTGTCCACTTTAGTCTTTCCACTATTCTCTATCCACTTTAGTCTTTCCACTACACTCTCCACTTTATTCTGTCCACTACTGTCTTTCCACTATAGTCTTTCCAATATAGTCTGTCCACTTTAGTATTTCCACTTTAGTCTTTCCACTATAGTCTGTCCACTTTAGTCTTTCCACTATTCTCTCCACTTTAGTCTTTCCACTATAGTCTCCACTTTATTCTGTCCACTACAGTCTTTCCACTATAGTCTTTCCACTATAGTCTGTCCACTTTAGTCTTTCCACTTCAGTTTTTCCACTTTAGTCTGTCCACTTTAGACTTTTCACTATAGTCTATCCACTTTAGTCTTTCCACTTTAGTCTTTCCACTTTATTCTGTCCACCTCAGTGTGTACACTTTAGTCTATCCCCTGAGTCTTTCCACTTCAGTCTTTCCACTATAGTCTGTCCACTTTAGTCTTTCCACTTTATTCTTTCCAGTATTCTCTGTCCACTTTGGTCTTTCCACTTTAGTCTTTCCACTATAGTCTCCACTTTATTCTGTCCACTACAGTCTTTCCACTATAGTCTTTCCACTATAGTCTGTCCACTTTAGTCTTTCCACTATTCTCTGTCCACTTTAGTCTTTCCACTATAGTCTCCACTTTATTCTGTCCACTACAGTCTTTCCACTATAGTCTTTCCACTGTAGTCTGTCCACTTTAGTCTTTCCACTATTCTCTGTCCACTTTAGTCTTTCCACTATACTCTCCACTTTATTCTGTCCACTACAGTCTTTCCACTATAGTCTCTCCAATATAGTCTGTCCACTTTAGTCTTTCCACTTTAGTCTGTCCACTTTAGTCTTTCCACTATAGTCTGTCCACTTTAGTCTTTAAACTATTCTCTGTCCACTTTAGTCTTTCCACTTTAGTCTTTCCATTATAGTCTCCACTTTATTCTGTCCACTACAGTCTTTCCACTATAGTCTCTCCAATATAGTCTCTCCAATATAGTCTGTCCACTTTAGTCTTTACACTATAGTCTGTCCACTTTAGTCTGTCCACTTTAGTCTTTCCACCTAGTCTTTCCACTTTAGTCTTTCCACTTTAGTTTTCCACTTTAGTCTGTCCACTTTAGTCTTTCCACTATAGTCTCCACTTTATTCTGTCCACTACAGTCTTTCCACTATAGTCTGTCCACTTTAGTCTTTCCACTATTCTCTATCCACTTTAGTCTTTCCACTATAGTCTCCACTTTATTCTGTCCACTAGAGTCTTTCCACTATAGTCTTTCCACTATAGTCTGTCGACTTTAGTCCTTCCACTTTAGTCTTTCCTCTATAGTCTCCACTTTATTCTGTCCACTACAGTCTTTCCACTTTAGTCTTTCCACTATTCTCTGTCCACTTTAGTCTTTCCACATTAGTCTTTCCACTATAGTCTCCACTTTATTCTGTCCACTAAAGTCTTTCCACTATAGTCTTTCCACTATAGTCTGTCCACTTTAGTCTTTCCACTATTCTCTGTCCACTTTAGTCTTTCCACTATACTCTCCACTTTATTCTGTCTACTACAGTCTTTCTACTATAGTCTTTCCAATATCGTCTGTCCACTTTAGTATTTCCACTTTAGTCTTTCCACTATAGTCTGTCCACTTTAGTCTTTCCACTATTCTCTGTCCACTTTAGTCTTTCCACTTTAGTCTTTCCACTATAGTCTCCACTTTATTCTGTCCAATACAGTCTTTCCACGTCTTTCCACTATAGTCTGTCCACTTTAGTCTTTCCACTTTAATCTTTCCACTTTAGTCTGTCCACTTTAGTCTTTCCACTATAGTCTGTCCACTTTAGTCTTTCCACTTTATTCGGTCCATTTCAGTGTGTACACTCTAGTCTGTCCACTGAGTCTTTCCACTTCAGTCTTTCCACTATAGTCTGTCCACTTTAGTCTTTCCACTTTAATCTTTCCACTTTAGTCTGTCCACTATAGTCTGTCCACTTTAGTCTTTCCACTTTAGTCTTTCCACTATAGTCTCCACTTTATTCTGTCCACTACAGTCTTTCCACTATAGTCTCTCGGCTATATTCTTTCCACTTTAGTCTTTTCACTATACTCTTCACTTTATTCTGTCCACTACAGTCTTTCCACTATAGTCTTTCCAATATAGTCTGTCCACTTTAGTCCGTCCACTTTAGTCTGTCCACTATAGTCTGTCCACTTTAGTCTTTCCACTATAGTCTCCACTTTATTCTGTCCACTACAGTCTTAACACTATAGTCTTTACACTATAGTCTTTACACTATAGTCTTTACACTATAGTCTGTCCACTTTAGTCTGTCCACTTTAGTCTTTCCACTATAGTCTGTCCAATTTAGTCTTTCCACTTTAGTCTTTCCACTATAGTCTCCACTTTATTCTGTCCACTACAGTCTTTCCACTATTCTCTGTCCACTTTAGTCTTTCCACTATAGTCTGTCCACTGTAGTCTTTCCACTTTAGTCTTTCCACTATAGTCTCCACTTTATTCTGTCCACTTTAGTCTTTCCACTATTCTCTGTCCACTTTAGTCTTTCCACTGAAGTCTCCACTTTATTCTGTCCACTACAGTCTTTCCACTATAGTCTTTCCACTATAGTCTGTCCACTTTAGTCTTTCCACTTTAGTCTTTCCACTATAGTCTCCACTTTATTCTGTCCACTACAGTTTTTCCACTTTAGTCTTTCCACTATTCTTTGTCCACTTTAGTCTTTCCACATTAGTCTTTCCACTATAGTCCCCACTTTATCCTGGCCACTAAAGTCTTTCCACTATAGTCTTTCCACTATAGTCTCTCCAATATAGTCTGTCCACTTTAGTCTTTCCACTTTAGTCTGTCCACTTTAGTCTTTCCACTAGAGTCTGTCCACTTTAGTCTTTCCACTATTCTCTGTCCACTTTAGTCTTTTCACTTTAGTCTTTCCATTATAGTCTCCACTTTATTCTGTCCACTACAGTCTTTCCACTATAGTCTTTACACTATAGTCTGTCCACTTTAGTCTTTCCACTTTAATCTTTCCACTTTAGTCTTTCCACTTTAGTCTTTCCACTTTATTCTGTCCACTTCAGTGTGTACACTTTAGTCTGTCCACTGAGTCTTTCCACTTCAGTCTTTTCACTATAGTCTGTCCACTCTAGTCTTTCCGCTTCAGTCTTTCCACTAGAGTCTGTCCACTTTCGTCTTTCCACTTTAGTCATTTCCACTATCTTCTGTCCACTTTAGTCTTTCCACTTTAGTCTTTCCACTTTAGTCCGTCCACTTTAGTCTGTCCACTATAGTCTGTCCACTTTAGTCTTTCCACTATAGTCTCCACTTTATTCTGTCCACTATAGTCTTAACACTATAGTCTTTACACTATAGTCTGTCCACTTTAGTCGGTCCACTTTAGTCTTTCCAGCTAGTCTTTCCACTTTAGTCTTTCCACTTTAGTTTTCCACTTTAGTCTGTCCACTTTAGTCTTTCCACTATAGTCTCCACTTTATTCTGTCCACTACAGTCTTTCCACTATAGTCTGTCCACTTTAGTCTTTCCACTATTCTCTGTCCACTTTAGTCTTTCCACTATAGTCTCCACTTTATTCTGTCCACTAGAGTCTTTCCACTATAGTCTTTCCACTATAGTCTGTCCACTTTAGTCTTTCCACTATTCTCTATCCACTTTAGTCTTTCCACTATAGTCTCCACTTTATTCTGTCCACTAGAGTCTTTCCACTATAGTCTTTCCACTATAGTCTGTCCACTTTAGTCCTTCCACTTTAGTCTTTCCTCTATAGTCTCCACTTTATTCTGTCCACTACAGTCTTTCCACTTTAGTCTTTCCACTATTCTCTGTCCACTTTAGTCTTTCCACATTAGTCTTTCCACTATAGTCTCCACTTTATTCTGTCCACTAAAGTCTTTCCACTATAGTCTTTCCACTATAGTCTGTACACTTTAGTCTTTCCACTATTCTCTGTCCACTTTAGTCTTTCCACTATACTCTCCACTTTATTCTGTCTACTACAGTCTTTCTACTATAGTCTTTCCAATATCGTCTGTCCACTTTAGTATTTCCACTTTAGTCTTTCCACTATAGTCTGTCCACTTTAGTCTTTCCACTATTTTCTGTCCACTTTAGTCTTTCCACTTTAGTCTTTCCACTATAGTCTCCACTTTATTCTGTCCAATACAGTCTTTCCACGTCTTTCCACTATAGTCTGTCCACTTTAGTCTTTCCACTTTAATCTTTCCACTTTAGTCTGTCCACTTTAGTCTTTCCACTATAGTCTGTCCACTTTAGTCTTTCCACTTTATTCGGTCCATTTCAGTGTGTACACTCTAGTCTGTCCACTGAGTCTTTCCACTATAGTCTGTCGACTTTAGTCCTTCCACTTTAGTCTTTCCTCTATAGTCTCCACTTTATTCTGTCCACTACAGTCTTTCCACTTTAGTCTTTCCACTATTCTCTGTCCACTTTAGTCTTTCCACATTAGTCTTTCCACTATAGTCTCCACTTTATTCTGTCCACTAAAGTCTTTCCACTATAGTCTTTCCACTATAGTCTGTCCACTTTAGTCTTTCCACTATTCTCTGTCCACTTTAGTCTTTCCACTATACTCTCCACTTTATTCTGTCTACTACAGTCTTTCTACTATAGTCTTTCCAATATCGTCCGTCCACTTTAGTATTTCCACTTTAGTCTTTCCACTATAGTCTGTCCACTTTAGTCTTTCCACTATTCTCTGTCCACTTTAGTCTTTCCACTTTAGTCTTTCCACTATAGTCTCCACTTTATTCTGTCCAATACAGTCTTTCCACGTCTTTCCACTATAGTCTGTCCACTTTAGTCTTTCCACTTTAATCTTTCCACTTTAGTCTGTCCACTTTAGTCTTTCCACTATAGTCTGTCCACTTTAGTCTTTCCACTTTATTCGGTCCATTTCAGTGTGTACACTCTAGTCTGTCCACTGAGTCTTTCCACTTCAGTCTTTCCACTATAGTCTGTCCACTTTAGTCTTTCCACTTTAATCTTTCCACTTTAGTCTGTCCACTATAGTCTGTCCACTTTAGTCTTTCCACTTTAGTCTTTCCACTATAGTCTCCACTTTATTCTGTCCACTACAGTCTTTCCACTATAGTCTCTCGGCTATATTCTTTCCACTTTAGTCTTTTCACTATACTCTTCACTTTATTCTGTCCACTACAGTCTTTCCACTATAGTCTTTCCAATATAGTCTGTCCACTTTAGTCCGTCCACTTTAGTCTGTCCACTATAGTCTGTCCACTTTAGTCTTTCCACTATAGTCTCCACTTTATTCTGTCCACTACAGTCTTAACACTATAGTCTTTACACTATAGTCTTTACACTATAGTCTTTACACTATAGTCTGTCCACTTTAGTCTGTCCACTTTAGTCTTTCCACTACAGTCTGTCCAATTTAGTCTTTCCACTTTAGTCTTTCCACTTTAGTCTGTCCACTTTAGTCTTTCCACTTTAGTCTTTCCACTTTAGTCTTTCCACTATAGTCTCCACTTTATTCTGTCCACTACAGTCTTTCCACTTTAGTCTTTCCACTATTCTCTGTCCACTTTAGTCTTTTCACTTTAGTCTTTCCATTATAGTCTCCACTTTATCCTGTCCACTACAGTCTTTCCACTATAGTCTTTCCACTATAGTCTCTCCAATATAGTCTGTCCACTTTAGTCTTTCCACTTTAGTCTGTCCACTTTAGTCTTTCCACTTTAGTCTTTCCACTTTAGTCTTTCCACTATAGTCTCCACTTTATTCTGTCCACTACAGTCTTTCCACTTTAGTCTTTCCACTATTCTCTGTCCACTTTAGTCTTTTCACTTTAGTCTTTCCATTATAGTCTCCACTTTATTCTGTCCACTACAGTCTTTCCACTATAGTCTTTCCACTATAGTCTGTCCACTTTAGTCTTTCCACTTTAATCTTTCCACTTTAGTCTTTCCACTTTAGTCTTTCCACTTTATTCTGTCCACTTCAGTGTGTACACTTTAGTCTGTCCACTGAGTCTTTCCACTTCAGTCTTTTCACTATAGTCTGTCCACTCTAGTCTTTCCGCTTCAGTCTTTCCACTAGAGTCTGTCCACTTTCGTCTTTCCACTTTAGTCATTTCCACTATCTTCTGTCCACTTTAGTCTTTCCACTTTAGTCTTTCCACTTTAGTCCGTCCACTTTAGTCTGTCCACTATAGTCTGTCCACTTTAGTCTTTCCACTATAGTCTCCACTTTATTCTGTCCACTATAGTCTTAACACTATAGTCTTTACACTATAGTCTGTCCACTTTACTCGGTCCACTTTAGTCTTTCCACCTAGTCTTTCCACTTTAGTCTTTCCACTTTAGTTTTCCACTTGATTCTGTCCACTTTAGTCTTTCCACTATAGTCTCCACTTTATTCTGTCCACTACAGTCTTTCCACTATAGTCTGTCCACTTTAGTCTTTCCACTATTCTCTGTCCACTTTAGTCTTTCCACTATAGTCTCCACTTTATTCTGTCCACTAGAGTCTTTCCACTATAGTCTTTCCACTATAGTCTGTCCACTTTAGTCTTTCCACTATTCTCTATCCACTTTAGTCTTTCCACTATAGTCTTCACTTTATTCTGTCCACTAGAGTCTTTCCACTATAGTCTGTCCACTTTAGTCCTTCCACTTTAGTCTTTCCTCTATAGTCTCCACTTTATTCTGTCCACTACAGTCTTTCCACTATAGTCTGTCCACTTTAGTCTTTCCACTATTCTCTGTCCACTTTAGTCTTTCCACTATAGTCTCCACTTTATTCTGTCCACTAGAGTCTTTCCACTATAGTCTTTCCACTATAGTCTGTCCACTTTAGTCTTTCCACTATTCTCTATCCACTTTAGTCTTTCCACTATAGTCTCCACTTTATTCTGTCCACTAGAGTCTTTCCACTATAGTCTTTCCACTATAGTCTGTCCACTTTAGTCCTTCCACTTTAGTCTTTCCTCTATAGTCTCCACTTTATTCTGTCCACTACAGTCTTTCCACTTTAGTCTTTCCACTATTCTCTGTCCACTTTAGTCTTTCCACATTAGTCTTTCCACTATAGTCTCCACTTTATTCTGTCCACTAAAGTCTTTCCACTATAGTCTTTCCACTATAGTCTGTCCACTTTAGTCTTTCCACTATTCTCTGTCCACTTTAGTCTTTCCACTATACTCTCCACTTTATTCTGTCTACTACAGTCTTTCTACTATAGTCTTTCCAATATCGTCTGTCCACTTTAGTATTTCCACTTTAGTCTTTCCACTATAGTCTGTCCACTTTAGTCTTTCCACTATTCTCTGTCCACTTTAGTCTTTCCACTTTAGTCTTTCCACTATAGTCTCCACTTTATTCTGTCCAATACAGTCTTTCCACGTCTTTCCACTATAGTCTGTCCACTTTAGTCTTTCCACTTTAATCTTTCCACTTTAGTCTGTCCACTTTAGTCTTTCCACTATAGTCTGTCCACTTTAGTCTTTCCACTTTATTCGGTCCATTTCAGTGTGTACACTCTAGTCTGTCCACTGAGTCTTTCCACTTCAGTCTTTCCACTATAGTCTGTCCACTTTAGTCTTTCCACTTTAATCGTTCCACTTTAGTCTGTCCACTATAGTCTGTCCACTTTAGTCTTTCCACTTTAGTCTTTCCACTATAGTCTCCACTTTATTCTGTCCACTACAGTCTTTCCACTATAGTCTCTCGGCTATATTCTGTCCACTTTAGTCTTTCCACTATACTCTTCACTTTATTCTGTCCACTACAGTCTTTCCACTATAGTCTTTCCAATATAGTCTGTCCACTTTAGTCCGTCCACTTTAGTCTGTCCACTATAGTCTGTCCACTTTAGTCTTTCCACTATAGTCTCCACTTTATTCTGTCCAATACAGTCTTAACACTATAGTCTTTACACTATAGTCTTTACACTATAGTCTTTACACTATAGTCTGTCCACTTTAGTCTGTCCACTTTAGTCTTTCCACTATAGTCTGTCCACTTTAGTCTTTCCACTTTAGTCTTTCCACTATAGTCTCCACTTTATTCTGTCCACTACAGTCTTTCCACTATTCTCTGTCCACTTTAGTCTTTCCACTATAGTCTGTTCACTGTAGTCTTTCCACTTTAGTCTTTCCACTATAGTCTCCACTTTATTCTGTCCACTTTAGTCTTTCCACTATTCTCTGTCCACTTTAGTCTTTCCACTGAAGTCTCCACTTTATTCTGTCCACTACAGTCTTTCCACTATAGTCTTTCCACTATAGTCTGTCCACTTTATTCTTTCCACTTTAGTCTTTCCACTTTAGTCTTTCCACTATAGTCTCCACTTTATTCTGTCCACTACAGTCTTTCCACTTTAGTCTTTCCACTATTCTTTGTCCACTTTAGTCTTTCCACATTAGTCTTTCCACTATAGTCTCCACTTTATCCTGTCCACTACAGTCTTTCCACTATAGTCTTTCCACTATAGTCTCTCCAATATAGTCTGTCCACTTTAGTCTTTCCACTTTAGTCTGTCCACTTTAGTCTTTCCACTAGAGTCTGTCCACTTTAGTCTTTCCACTATTCTCTGTCCACTTTAGTTTTTCCACTTTAGTCTTTCCATTATAGTCTCCACTTTATTCTTTCCACTACAGTCTTTCCACTATAGTCTTTCCACTATAGTCTCTCCAATATAGTCTGTCCACTTTAGTCTTTCCACTTTAGTCTGTCCACTTTAGTCTTTCCACTAGAGTCTGTCCACTTTAGTCTTTCCACTTTAGTCTTTCCACATTAGTCTTTCCACTATAGTCTCCACTTTATCCTGTCCACTACAGTCTTTCCACTATAGTCTTTCCACTATAGTCTCTCCAATATAGTCTGTCCACTTTAGTCTTTCCACTTTAGTCTGTCCACTTTAGTCTTTCCACTTTAGTCTTTCCACTTTAGTCTTTCCACTATAGTCTCCACTTTATTCTGTCCACTACAGTCTTTCCACTTTAGTCTTTCCACTATTCTCTGTCCACTTTAGTCTTTTCACTTTAGTCTTTCCATTATAGTCTCCACTTTATTCTGTCCACTACAGTCTTTCCACTATAGTCTTTCCACTATAGTCTGTCCACTTTAGTCTTTCCACTTTAATCTTTCCACTTTAGTCTTTCCACTTTAGTCTTTCCACTTTATTCTGTCCACTTCAGTGTGTACACTTTAGTCTGTCCACTGAGTCTTTCCACTTCAGTCTTTTCACTATAGTCTGTCCACTCTAGTCTTTCCGCTTCAGTCTTTCCACTAGAGTCTGTCCACTTTCGTCTTTCCACTTTAGTCATTTCCACTATCTTCTGTCCACTTTAGTCTTTCCACTTTAGTCTTTCCACTTTAGTCCGTCCACTTTAGTCTGTCCACTATAGTCTGTCCACTTTAGTCTTTCCACTATAGTCTCCACTCTATTCTGTCCACTATAGTCTTAACACTATAGTCTTTACACTATAGTCTGTCCACTTTAGTCGGTCCACTTTAGTCTTTCCACCTAGTCTTTCCACTTTAGTCTTTCCACTTTAGTTTTCCACTTTAGTCTGTCCACTTTAGTCTTTCCACTATAGTCTCCACTTTATTCTGTCCACTACAGTCTTTCCACTATAGTCTGTCCACTTTAGTCTTTCCACTATTCTCTGTCCACTTTAGTCTTTCCACTATAGTCTCCACTTTATTCTGTCCACTAGAGTCTTTCCACTATAGTCTTTCCACTATAGTCTGTCCACTTTAGTCTTTCCACTATTCTCTATCCACTTTAGTCTTTCCACTATAGTCTCCACTTTATTCTGTCCACTAGAGTCTTTCCACTATAGTCTTTCCACTATAGTCTGTCCACTTTAGTCCTTCCACTTTAGTCTTTCCTCTATAGTCTCCACTTTATTCTGTCCACTACAGTCTTTCCACTTTAGTCTTTCCACTATTCTCTGTCCACTTTAGTCTTTCCACATTAGTCTTTCCACTATAGTCTCCACTTTATTCTGTCCACTAAAGTCTTTCCACTATAGTCTTTCCACTATAGTCTGTCCACTTTAGTCTTTCCACTATTCTCTGTCCACTTTAGTCTTTCCACTATACTCTCCACTTTATTCTGTCTACTACAGTCTTTCTACTATAGTCTTTCCAATATCGTCTGTCCACTTTAGTATTTCCACTTTAGTCTTTCCACTATAGTCTGTCCACTTTAGTCTTTCCACTATTCTCTGTCCACTTTAGTCTTTCCACTTTAGTCTTTCCACTATAGTCTCCACTTTATTCTGTCCAATACAGTCTTTCCACGTCTTTCCACTATAGTCTGTCCACTTTAGTCTTTCCACTTTAATCTTTCCACTTTAGTCTGTCCACTTTAGTCTTTCCACTATAGTCTGTCCACTTTAGTCTTTCCACTTTATTCGGTCCATTTCAGTGTGTACACTCTAGTCTGTCCACTGAGTCTTTCCACTTCAGTCTTTCCACTATAGTCTGTCCACTTTAGTCTTTCCACTTTAATCTTTCCACTTTAGTCTGTCCACTATAGTCTGTCCACTTTAGTCTTTCCACTTTAGTCTTTCCACTATAGTCTCCACTTTATTCTGTCCACTACAGTCTTTCCACTATAGTCTCTCGGCTATATTCTGTCCACTTTAGTCTTTCCACTATACTCTTCACTTTATTCTGTCCACTACAGTCTTTCCACTATAGTCTTTCCAATATAGTCTGTCCACTTTAGTCCGTCCACTTTAGTCTGTCCACTATAGTCTGTCCACTTTAGTCTTTCCACTATAGTCTCCACTTTATTCTGTCCACTACAGTCTTAACACTATAGTCTTTACACTATAGTCTTTACACTATAGTCTTTACACTATAGTCTGTCCACTTTAGTCTGTCCACTTTAGTCTTTCCACTATAGTCTGTCCACTTTAGTCTTTCCACTTTAGTCTTTCCACTATAGTCTCCACTTTATTCTGTCCACTACAGTCTTTCCACTATTCTCTGTCCACTTTAGTCTTTCCACTATAGTCTGTTCACTGTAGTCTTTCCACTTTAGTCTTTCCACTATAGTCTCCACTTTATTCTGTCCACTTTAGTCTTTCCACTATTCTCTGTCCACTTTAGTCTTTCCACTGAAGTCTCCACTTTATTCTGTCCACTACAGTCTTTCCACTATAGTCTTTCCACTATAGTCTGTCCACTTTAGTCTTTCCACTTTAGTCTTTCCACTTTAGTCTTTCCACTATAGTCTCCACTTTATTCTGTCCACTACAGTCTTTCCACTTTAGTCTTTCCACTATTCTTTGTCCGCTTTAGTCTTTCCACATTAGTCTTTCCACTATAGTCTCCACTTTATCCTGTCCACTACAGTCTTTCCACTATAGTCTTTCCACTATAGTCTCTCCAATATAATCTGTCCACTTTAGTCTTTCCACTTTAGTCTGTCCACTTTAGTCTTTCCACTAGAGTCTGTCCACTTTAGTCTTTCCACTATTCTCTGTCCACTTTAGTTTTTCCACTTTAGTCTTTCCATTATAGTCTCCACTTTATTCTTTCCACTACAGTCTTTCCACTATAGTCTTTCCACTATAGTCTGTCCACTTTAGTCTTTCCACTTTAATCTTTCCACTTTAGTCTTTCCACTTTAGTCTTTCCATTTTATTCTGTCCACTTCAGTGTGTACACTTTAGTCTGTCCACTGAGTCTTTCCACTTCAGTCTTTTCACTATAGTCTGTCCACTCTAGTCTTTCCGCTTCAGTCTTTCCACTAGAGTCTGTCCACTTTCGTCTTTCCACTTTAGTCATTTCCACTATCTTCTGTCCACTTTAGTCTTTCCACTTTAGTCTTTCCACTTTAGTCCGTCCACTTTAGTCTGTCCACTATAGTCTTTCCACTTTAGTCCTTCCACTATTCTCTGTCCACTTTAGTCTTTCCACTTTAGTCTTTCCACTATACTCTCCACTTTATTCTGTCCACTACAGTCTTTCCACTTTAGTTTTTCCAATACTCTCTGTCCACTTTAGTCTTTCCTCTTTAGTCTTTCCACTATAGTCTCCACTTTATTCTGTCGACTACAGTCTTTCCACTATAGTCTTTCCACTATAGTCTGTCCACTTTAGTCTTGCCACTATTCTCTGTCCACTTTAGTCTTTCCACTATAGTCTCCACTTTATTCTGTCCACTACAGTCTTTCCACTTTAGTCTTTCCCATACTCTCTGTCCACTTTAGTCTGTCCACTTTAGTCTTTCCACTATTCTCTGTCCACTTTAGTCTTTCCACTATAGTCTCCATTTTATTCTGTCCACTACAGTCTTTCCACTATAGTCTTTCCACTATAGTCTGTCCACTTTAGTCTTTCCACTATTCTCTGTCCACTTTAGTCTTTCCACTATAGTCTCCACTTTATTCTGTCCACTACAGTCTTTCCACTATAGTCTTTCCACTATAGTCTGTCCACTTTAGTCTTTAAACTTTAGTTTTTCCACTTTAGTCTTTCCGCTATATTCTGTCCACTATAGTGTTTCCACTATTCTCTCTCCACTTTAGTCTTTCCACTATAGTCTACACTTTATTCTGTCCACTACAGTCTTTCCACTATAGTCTGTCCACTTTAGTCTTTCCACTTCAGTTTTTCCACTTTAGTCTGTCCACTTTAGACTTTCCACCATAGTCTATCCACTTTAGTCTTTCCACTTAAGTCTTTCCACTTTATTCTGTCCACTTCAGTCTTTCCACTATAGTCTGTCCACTTTAGTCTTTCAACTTTATTCTTTCCACTATTCTCTGTCCACTTTAGTCTTTCCACTTTAGTCTTTCCAGTATAGTCTCCACTTTATTCTGTCCACTACAGTCTTTCCACTATAGTCTTTCCACTGTAGTCTGTCCACTTTAGTCTCTCCAATATAGTCTGTCCACTTTAGTCTTTCCACTTTAGTCTGTCCACTTTAGTCTTTCCACTATAGTCTGTCCACTTTAGTCTTTCCACTATTCTCTGTCCACTTTAGTCTTTCCACTTTAGTCTTTCCATTATAGTCTCCACTTTATTCTGTCCACTACAGTCTTTCCACTATAGTCTTTCCACTATAGTCTGTCCACTTTAGTCTTTCCAGTTTAATCTTTCCACTTTAGTCTTTCCACTTTAGTCTTTCCACTTTATTCTGTCCACTTCAGTGTGTCCACTTTAGTCTGTCCACTGAGTCTTTCCACTTCAGTCTTTTCACTATAGTCTGTCCACTCTAGTCTTTCCGCTTCAGTCTTTCCACTAGAGTCTGTCCACTTTCGTCTTTCCACTTTAGTCATTTCCACTATCTTCTGTCCACTTTAGTCTTTCCACTTTAGTCTTTCCACTTTAGTCCGTCCACTTTAGTCTGTCCACTATAGTCTGTCCACTTTAGTCTTTCCACTATAGTCTCCACTTTATTCTGTCCACTACAGTCTTAACACTATATCTTTACACTATAGTCTGTCCACTTTAGTCTGTCCACTTTAGTCTTTCCACCTAGTCTTTCCACTTTAGTCTTTCCACTTTAGTTTTCCACTTTAGTCTGTCCACTTTAGTCTTTCCACTACAGTCTCCACTTTATTCTGTCCACTACAGTCTTTCCACTATAGTCTGTCCACTTTAGTCTTTCCACTATTCTCTGTCCACTTTAGTCTTTCAACTATAGTCTCCACTTTATTCTGTCCACTAGAGTCTTTCCACTATAGTCTTTCCACTATAGTCTGTCCACTTTAGTCCTTCCACTTTAGTCTTTTCTCTATAGTCTCCACTTTATTCTGTCCACTACAGTCTTTCCACTTTAGTCTTTCCACTATTCTCTGTCCACTTTAGTCTTTCCACATTAGTCTTTCCACTATAGTCTCCACTTTATTCTGTCCACTAAAGTCTTTCCACTATAGTCTTTCCACTATAGTCTGTCCACTTTAGTCTTTCCACTATTCTCTGTCCACTTTAGTCTTTCCACTATACTCTCCACTTTATTCTGTCTACTACAGTCTTTCCACTATAGTCTTTCCAATATCGTCTGTCCACTTTAGTATTTCCACTTTAGTCTTTCCACTATAGTCTGTCCACTTTAGTCTTTCCACTATTCTCTGTCCACTTTAGTCTTTCCACTTTAGTCTTTCCACTATAGTCTCCACTTTATTCTGTCCAATACAGTCTTTCCACGTCTTTCCACTATAGTCTGTCAACTTTAGTCTTTCCACTTTAATCTTTCCACTTTAGTCTGTCCACTTTAGTCTTTCCACTATAGTCTGTCCACTTTAGTCTTTCCACTTTATTTGGTCCACTTCAGTGTGCACACTCTAGTCTGTCCACTGAGTCTTTCCACTTCAGTCTTTCCACTATAGTCTGTCCACTATAGTCTTTCCACTATAGTCTGTCCACTTTAGTCTTTCCACTTTAATCTTTCCACTTTAGTCTGTCCACTATAGTCTGTCCACTTTAGTCTTTCCACTTTAGTCTTTCCACTATAGTCTCCACATTATTCTGTCCACTACAGTCTTTCCACTATAGTCTCTCGGCTATATTCTGTCCACTTTAGTCTTTCCACTATTCTCTGTCCACTTTAGTCTTTCCACTATAATCTCCACTTTATTCTGTCCAATACAGTCTTTCCACTATAGTCTGTCCACTTTAGTCTTTCCACTTCAGTTTTTCCACTTTAGTCTGTCCACTTTAGATTTTCCACTATAGTCTATCCACTATAGTCTGTCCACTTTAGTCTTTCCACTTTAGTCTTTCCACTTTATTCTGTCCACTTCAGTGTGTACACTTTAGTCTGTCCCCTGAGTCTTTCCACTTCAGTTTTTCCACTATAGTCTGTCCACTTTAGTCTTTCCACTTTATTCTTTCCACTATTCTCTGTCCACTTTAGTCCTTCCACTTTAGTCTTTCCACTATAGTCTCCACTTTATTCTGTCCACTACAGTCTTTCCACTATAGTCTTTCCACTATAGTCTGTCCACTTTAGTCTTTCCACTATTCTCTGTCCACTTTAGTCTTTCCACTATACTCTCCACTTTATTCTGTCCACTACAGTCTTTCCACTATAGTCTTTCTACTATAGTCTGTCCACTTTAGTCTTTCCACTTTAGTCTTTCCAGTTTAGTCTGTCCACTTTAGTCTTTCCACTATAGTCTGTCCACTTTAGTCTTTCCACTATTCTCTGTCCACTTTAGTCTCTCCACTATAGTCTTTCCACTATAGTCTGTCCACTTTAGTCTTTCCACTATACTCTCCACTTTATTCTGTCCACTACAGTCTTTCCACTATAGTCTTTCCAATATAGTCTGTCCACTTTAGTCTTTCCACTTTAGTCTTTCCAGTTTAGTCTGTCCACTTTAGTCTTTCCACTATAGTCTGTCCACTTTAGTCTTTCCACTATTCTCTGTCCACTTTAGTCTTTCCACTATAGTCTCCACTTTATTCTGTCCACTACAGTCTTTCCACTATAGTCTGTCCACTTTAGTCTTTCCACTTTAATCTTTCCACTTTAGTCTGTCCAATTTAGTCTTTCCACTATAGTCTGTCAACTTTAGTCTTTCCACTATTCTCTGTCCACTTTAGTCTTTCCACTATAGTCTCCACTTTATTCTGTCCACTACAGTCTTTCCATTATAGTCTTTCCACTATAGTCTGTCCACTTTAGTCTTTCCACTTCAGTTTTTCCACTTTAGTCTGTCCACTTTAGACTTTTCACTATAGTCTATCCACTTTAGTCTTTCCACTTTAGTCTTTCCACTTTAGTCTTTCCACTTTATTCTGTCCACCTCAGTGTGTACACTTTAGTCAATCCCCTGAGTCTTTCCACTTCAGTCTTTCCACTATAGTCTGTCCACTTTAGTCTTTCTACTTTATTCTTTCCAGTATTCTCTGTCCACTTTAGTCCTTCCACTTTAGTCTTTCCACTATAGTCTCCACTTTATTCTGTCCACTACAGTCTTTCCACTATAGTCTTTCCACTATAGTCTGTCCACTTTAGTCTTTCCACTATTCTCTGTCCACTTTAGTCTTTCCACTATACTCTCCACTTTATTCTGTCCACTACAGTCTTTCCACTTTAGTTTTTCCAATACTCTCTGTCCACTTTAGTCTTTCCACTTTAGTCTTTCCACTATAGTCTCCACTTTATTCTGTCGACTACAGTCTTTCCACTATAGTCTTTCCACTATAGTCTGTCCACTTTAGTCTTTCCACTATTCTCTGTCCACTTTAGTCTTTCCACTATAGTCTCCACTTTATTCTGTCCACTACAGTCTTTCCACTTTAGTCTTTCCCATACTCTCTGTCCACTTTAGTCTGTCCACTTTAGTCTTTCTACTATTCTCTGTCCACTTTAGTCTTTCCACTATAGTCTCCACTTTATTCTGTCCACTACAGTCTTTCCACTATAGTCTTTCCACTATAGTCTGTCCACTTTAGTCTTTCCACTATTCTCTGTCCACTTTAGTCTTTCCACTATAGTCTCCACTTTATTCTGTCCACTACAGTCTTTCCACTATAGTCTTTCCACTATAGTCTGTCCACTTTAGTCTTTAAACTTTAGTTTTTCCACTTTAGTCTTTCCGCTATATTCTGTCCACTATAGTCCTTCCACTATTCTCTCTCCACTTTAGTCTTTCCACTATAGTCTACACTTTATTCTGTCCACTACAGTCTTTCCACTATAGTCTGTCCACTTTAGTCTTTCCACTTCAGTTTTTCCACTTTAGTCTGTCCACTTTAGACTTTCCACCATAGTCTATCCACTTTAGTCTTTCCACTTAAGTCTTTCCACTTTATTCTGTCCACTTCAGTCTTTCCACTATAGTCTGTCCACTTCAGTCTTTCAACTTTATTCTTTCCACTATTCTCTGTCCACTTTAGTCTTTCCACTATAGTCTCCACTTTATTCTGTCCACTACAGTCTTTCCACTATAGTCTTTCCACTGTAGTCTGTCCACTTTAGTCTCTCCAATATAGTCTGTCCACTTTAGTCTTTCCACTTTAGTCTGTCCACTTTAGTCTTTCCACTATAGTCTGTCCACTTTAGTCTTTCCACTATTCTCTGTCCACTTTAGTCTTTCCACTTTAGTCTTTCCAGTTTAGTCTGTCCACTTTAGTCTTTCCACTATAGTCTGTCCACTTTAGTCTTTCCACTATTCTCTGTCCACTTTAGTCTCTCCACTATAGTCTTTCCACTATAGTCTGTCCACTTTAGTCTTTCCACTATTCTCTGTCCACTTTAGTCTTTCCACTATACTCTCCACTTTATTCTGTCCACTACAGTCTTTCCACTATAGTCTTTCCAATATAGTCTGTCCACTTTAGTCTTTCCACTTTAGTCTTTCCAGTTTAGTCTGTCCACTTTAGTCTTTCCACTATAGTCTGTCCACTTTAGTCTTTCCACTATTCTCTGTCCACTTTAGTCTTTCCACTATAGTCTCCACTTTATTCTGTCCACTACAGTCTTTCCACTATAGTCTGTCCACTTTAGTCTTTCCACTTTAATCTTTCCACTTTAGTCTGTCCAATTTAGTCTTTCCACTATAGTCTGTCAACTTTAGTCTTTCCACTATTCTCTGTCCACTTTAGTCTTTCCACTATAGTCTCCACTTTATTCTGTCCACTACAGTCTTTCCATTATAGTCTTTCCACTATAGTCTGTAAACTTTAGTCTTTCCACTTCAGTTTTTCCACTTTAGTCTGTCCACTTTAGACTTTTCACTATAGTCTATCCACTTTAGTCTTTCCACTTTAGTCTTTCCACTTTAGTCTTTCCACTTTATTCTGTCCACCTCAGTGTGTACACTTTAGTCAATCCCCTGAGTCTTTCCACTTCAGTCTTTCCACTATAGTCTGTCCACTTTAGTCTTTCTACTTTATTCTTTCCAGTATTCTCTGTCCACTTTAGTCCTTCCACTTTAGTCTTTCCACTATAGTCTCCACTTTATTCTGTCCACTACAGTCTTTCCACTATAGTCTTTCCACTATAGTCTGTCCACTTTAGTCTTTCCACTATTCTCTGTCCACTTTAGTCTTTCCACTATACTCTCCACTTTATTCTGTCCACTACAGTCTTTCCACTTTAGTTTTTCCAATACTCTCTGTCCACTTTAGTCTTTCCACTTTAGTCTTTCCACTATAGTCTCCACTTTATTCTGTCGACTACAGTCTTTCCACTATAGTCTTTCCACTATAGTCTGTCCACTTTAGTCTTTCCACTATTCTCTGTCCACTTTAGTCTTTCCACTATAGTCTCCACTTTATTCTGTCCACTACAGTCTTTCCACTTTAGTCTTTCCCATACTCTCTGTCCACTTTAGTCTGTCCACTTTAGTCTTTCCACTATTCTCTGTCCACTTTAGTCTTTCCACTATAGTCTCCACTTTATTCTGTCCACTACAGTCTTTCCACTATAGTCTTTCCACTATAGTCTGTCCACTTTAGTCTTTCCACTATTCTCTGTCCACTTTAGTCTTTCCACTATAGTCTCCACTTTATTCTGTCCACTACAGTCTTTCCACTATAGTCTTTCCACTATAGTCTGTCCACTTTAGTCTTTAAACTTTAGTTTTTCCACTTTAGTCTTTCCGCTATATTCTGTCCACTATAGTCCTTCCACTATTCTCTCTCCACTTTAGTCTTTCCACTATAGTCTACACTTTATTCTGTCCACTACAGTCTTTCCACTATAGTCTGTCCACTTTAGTCTTTCCACTTCAGTTTTTCCACTTTAGTCTGTCCACTTTAGACTTTCCACCATAGTCTATCCACTTTAGTCTTTCCACTTAAGTCTTTCCACTTTATTCTGTCCACTTCAGTCTTTCCACTATAGTCTGTCCACTTCAGTCTTTCAACTTTATTCTTTCCACTATTCTCTGTCCACTTTAGTCTTTCCACTATAGTCTCCACTTTATTCTGTCCACTACAGTCTTTCCACTATAGTCTTTCCACTGTAGTCTGTCCACTTTAGTCTCTCCAATATAGTCTGTCCACTTTAGTCTTTCCACTTTAGTCTGTCCACTTTAGTCGTTCCACTATAGTCTGTCCACTTTAGTCTTTCCACTATTCTCTGTCCACTTTAGTCTTTCCACTTTAGTCTTTCCATTATAGTCTCCACTTTATTCTGTCCACTACAGTCTTTCCACTATAGTCTTTCCACTATAGTCTGTCCACTTTAGTCTTTCCACTTTAATCTTTCCACTTTAGTCTTTCCACTTTAGTCTTTCCACTTTATTCTGTCCACTTCAGTGTGTCCACTTTAGTCTGTCCACTCAGTCTTTCCACTTCAGTCTTTTCACTATAGTCTGTCCACTCTAGTCTTTCCGCTTCAGTCTTTCCACTAGAGTCTGTCCACTTTCGTCTTTCCACTTTAGTCATTTCCACTATCTTCTGTCCACTTTAGTCTTTCCACTTTAGTCTTTCTACTTTAGTCCGTCCACTTTAGTCTGTCCACTATAGTCTGTCCACTTTAGTCTTTCCACTATAGTCTCCACTTTATTCTGTCCACTACAGTCTTAACACTATAGTCTTTACACTATAGTCTGTCCACTTTAGTCTGTCGACTTTAGTCTTTCCACCTAGTCTTTCCACTTTAGTCTTTCCACTTTAGTTTTCCACTTTAGTCTGTCCACTTTAGTCTTTCCACTATAGTCTCCACTTTATTCTGTCCACTACAGTCTTTCCACTATAGTCTGTCCACTTTAGTCTTTCCACTATTCTCTGTCCACTTTTGTCTTTCCACTATAGTCTCCACTTTATTCTGTCCACTAGAGTCTTTCCACTATAGTCTTTCCACTATAGTCTGTCCACTTTAGTCCTTCCACTTTAGTCTTTTCTCTATAGTCTCCACTTTATTCTGTCCACTACAGTCTTTCCACTTTAGTCTTTCCACTATTCTCTGTCCACTTTAGTCTTTCCACATTAGTCTTTCCACTATAGTCTCCACTTTATTCTGTCCACTAAAGTCTTTCCACTATAGTCTTTCCACTATAGTCTGTCCACTTTAGTCTTTCCACTATTCTCTGTCCACTTTAGTCTTTCCACTATACTCTCCACTTTATTCTGTCTACTACAGTCTTTCCACTATAATCTTTCCAATATCGTCTGTCCACTTTAGTATTTCCACTTTAGTCTTTCCACTATAGTCTGTCCACTTTAGTCTTTCCACTATTCTCTGTCCACTTTAGTCTTTCCACTTTAGTCTTTCCACTATAGTCTCCACTTTATTCTGTCCAATACAGTCTTTCCACGTCTTTCCACTATAGTCTGTCCACTTTAGTCTTTCCACTTTAATCTTTCCACTTTAGTCTGTCCACTTTAGTCTTTCCACTATAGTCTGTCCACTTTAGTCTTTCCACTTTATTCGGTCCAATTCAGTGTGCACACTCTAGTCTGTCCACTGAGTCTTTCCACTTCAGTCTCTCCACTATAGTCTGTCCACTATAGTCTTTCCACTATAGTCTGTCCACTTTAGTCTTTCCACTTTAATCTTTCCACTTTAGTCTGTCCACTATAGTCTGTCCACTTTAGTCTTTCCACTTTAGTCTTTCCACTATAGTCTCCACATTATTCTGTCCACTACAGTCTTTCCACTATAGTCTCTCGGCTATATTCTGTCCACTTTAGTCTTTCCACTATTCTCTGTCCACTTTAGTCTTTCCACTATAATCTCCACTTTATTCTGTCCAATACAGTCTTTCCACTACAGTCTGTCCACTTTAGTCTTTCCACTTCAGTTTTTCCACTTTAGTCTGTCCACTTTAGACTTTCCACTATAGTCTATCCACTATAGTCTGTCCACTTTAGTCTTTCCACTTTAGTCTTTCCACTTTATTCTGTCCACTTCAGTGTGTACACTTTAGTCTGTCCCCTGAGTCTTTCCACTTCAGTTTTTCCACTATAGTCTGTCCACTTTAGTCTTTCCACTTTATTCTTTCCACTATTCTCTGTCCACTTTAGTCCTTCCACTTTAGTCTTTCCACTATAGTCTCCACTTTATTCTGTCCACTACAGTCTTTCCACTATAGTCTTTCCACTATAGTCTGTCCACTTTAATCTTTCCACTATTCTCTGTCCACTTTAGTCTTTCCACTATACTCTCCACTTTATTCTGTCAACTACAGTCTTTCCACTTTAGTCTTTCCACTATCGTCTGTCCACTTTAGTCTTTCCACTTTAGTCTTTCCAGTTTAGTCTGTCCACTTTAGTCTTTCCACTATAGTCTGTCCACTTTAGTCTTTCCACTATTCTCTGTCCACTTTAGTCTCTCCACTATAGTCTTTCCACTATAGTCTGTCCACTTTAGTCTTTCCACTATTCTCTGTCCACTTTAGTCTTTCCACTATACTCTCCACTTTATTCTGTCCACTACAGTCTTTCCACTATAGTCTTTCCAATATAGTCTGTCCACTTTAGTCTTTCCACTTTAGTCTTTCCAGTTTAGTCTGTCCACTTTAGTCTTTCCACTATAGTCTGTCCACTTTAGTCTTTCCACTATTCTCTGTCCACTTTAGTCTTTCCACTTTAGTCTTTCCACTATAGTCTCCACTTTATTCTGTCCACTACAGTCTTTCCACTATAGTCTGTCCACTTTACTCTTTCCACTTTAATCTTTCCACTTTAGTCTGTCCAATTTAGTCTTTCCACTATAGTCTGTCAACTTTAGTCTTTCCACTTTAGTCTTTCAACTTTATTCTGTCCACTTCAGTGTGTACACTTTAGTCTGTCCATTGAGTCTTTCCACTTCAGTCTTTCCACTATAGTCTGTCCACTTTAGTCTTTCCACTATAGTCTGTCCACTTTAGTCTTTCCACTTTATTCTTTCCACTTTAGTCTTTCCACTATAGTCTCCACTTTATTCTGTCCACTACAGTCTTTCCACTATAGTCTTTCCACTTTAGTCTTTCCACTTTAGTCTTTCCACTTTAGTCTTTCCACTATAGTCTCCACTTTATTCTGTCCACTACAGTCTTTCCATTATAGTCTTTCCACTATAGTCTGTCCACTTTAGTCTGTCCACTTTAGTCTTTCCACTTAGTCTTTCCACTTTAGTCTTTCCACTTTAGTTTTTCCACTTTAGTCTGTCAACTTCAGTCTGTCCACTTTAGTCATTCCACTATACTCTCCACTTTATTCTGTCCACTACAGTCTTTCCACTATAGTCTTTCCACTATAGTCTGTCCACTATAGTCTGTCCACTTTAGTCTTTCCACTTTAGTCTTTTCACTATAGTCTCCACTTTATTCTGTCCACTAGAGTCTTTCCACTATAGTCTTTCCACTATAGTCTGTCCACTTTAGTCTTTCCACTTTAATCTTTCCACTTTAGTCTGTCCACTATAGTCTGTCCACTTTAGTCTTTCCACTTTAGTCTTTCCACTATAGTCTCCACTTTATTCTGTCCACTACAGTCTTTCCACTATAGTCTCTCCGCTATATTCTGTACACTTTAGTCTTTCCACTATTCTCTGTCCACTTTAGTCTTTCCACTAGAAACTCCACTTTATTCTGTCCAATACAGTCTTTCCCCTATAGTCTGTCCACTTTAGTCTTTCCACTTCAGTTTTTCCACTTTATTCTGTCCACTTCAGTGTGTACACTTTAGTCTGTCCCCTGAGTCTTTCCACTTCAGTTTTTCCACTATAGTCTGTCCACTTTAGTCTTTCCACTTTATTCTTTCCACTATTCTCTGTCCACTTTAGTCCTTCCACTTTAGTCTTTCCACTATAGTCTCCACTTTATTCTGTCCACTACAGTCTTTCCACTATAGTCTTTCCACTATAGTCTGTCCACTTTAGTCTTTCCACTATTCTCTGTCCACTTTAGTCTTTCCACTATACTCTCCACTTTATTCTGTCCACTACAGTCTTTCCACTATAGTCTTTCCAATATAGTCTGTCCACTTTAGTCTTTCCACTTTAGTCTTTCCAGTTTAGTCTGTCCACTTTAGTCTTTCCACTATTCTCTGTCCACTTTAGTCTTTCCACTTTAGTCTTTCCACTATAGTCTGTCCACTTTAGTCTTTCCACTTTAGTCTTTCCAGTTTAGTCTGTCCACTTTAGTCTTTCCACTATAGTCTTTCCACTTTATTCTTTCCACTATTCTCTGTCCACTTTAGTCCTTCCACTTTAGTCTTTCCACTATAGTCTCCACTTTATTCTGTCCACTACAGTCTTTCCACTTTAGTCTTTCCAGTTTGGTCTGTCCACTTTAGACTTTCCACCATAGTCTATCCACTTTAGTCTTTCCACTTAAGTCTTTTCACTTTATTCTGTCCACTTCAGTCTTTCCACTATAGTCTGTCCACTTTAGTCTTTCAACTTTATTCTTTCCACTATTCTCTGTCCACTTTAGTCTTTCCACTTTAGTCTTCCCACTATAGTCTCCACTTTATTCTGTCCACTACAGTCTTTCCACTATAGACTTTTCACTGTAGTCTGTCCACTTTAGTCTTTCCACTTTATTCTGTCCACTTCAGTGTGTACACTTTAGTCTGTCCCCTGAGTCTTTCCACTTCAGTCTTTCCACTATAGTCTGTCCACTTTAGTCTTTCCACTTTATTCTTTCCACTATTCTCTGTCCACTTTAGTCTTTCCACTTTAGTCTTTCCACTATAGTCTCCACTTTATTCTGTCCACTACAGTCTTTCCACTATAGTCTTTCCACTATAGTCTGTCCACTTTAGTCTTTCCACTATTCTCTGTCCACTTTAGTCTTTCCACTATACTCTCCACTTTATTCTGTCCACTACAGTCTTTCCACTATAGTCTTTCCAATATAGTCTGTCCACTTTAGTCTTTCCACTTTAGTCTGTCCACTTTAGTCTTTCCACTATAGTCGGTCCACTATAGTCTTTCCACTATTCTCTGTCCACTTTAGTCTTTCCACTTTAGTCTTTCCACTATAGTCTCCACTTTATTCTGTCCACTACAGTCTTTAGACTATAGTCTTTCCACTATAGTCTGTCCACTTTAGTCTTTCCACTTTAATCTTTCCACTCTAGTCTTTCCACTTTAGTCTTTCCACTTTATTCTGTCCACTTCAGTGTGTACACTTTAGTCTGTCCACTGAGTCTTTCCACTTCAGTCTTTCCACTATAGTCTGTCCACTTTAGTCTTTCCGCTTCAGTCTTTCCACTAGAGTCTGTCCACTTTCGTCTTTCCACTTTAGTCATTTCCACTATCTTCTGTCCACTTTAGTCTTTCCACTTTAGTCTTTCCACTTCAGTCTGTCCACTTTAGTCTGTCCACTATAGTCTGTCCACTTTAGTCTTTCCACTATAGTCTCCACTTTATTCTGTCCACTACAGTCTTAACACTATAGTCTTTACACTATAGTCTGTCCACTTTAGTCTGTCCACTTTAGTCTGTCCACTATAGTCTGTCCACTTTAGTCTTTCCACTATAGTCTCCACTTTATTCTGTCCACTACAGTCTTAACACTATAGTCTTTACACTATAGTCTGTCCACTTTAGTCTGTCCGCTATAGTCTTTCCACTTTAGTCTTTCCACTATAGTCTCCACTTTATTCTGTCCACTACAGTCTTTCAACTTTAGTCTTTCCACTATTCTCTGTCCACTTTAGTCTTTCCACTTTAGACTTTCCATTATAGTCTCCACTTTATTCTGTCCACTACAGTCTCTCCACTAAATTCTTTCCACTATAGTCGGTCAACTTTAGTATTTCCACTATTCTCTGTCCACTTTATTCTTTCCACTATACTCCCCACTTTATTCTGTCCACTACAGTCTTTCCACTATAGTCTGTCCACTTTAGTCTTTCCACTTTAGTCTTTCCACTTTAGTCTGTCCACTTTGGTCTTTCCACTATAGTCTGTCCACTTTAGTCTTTCCACTAATTTCTGTCCACTTTAGTCTTTCCACTTTAGTCTTTCCACTATAATCTCCACTTTATTCTGTCCACTACAGTCTTTCCACTATAGTCTTTCCACTTTAGTCTTTCCACTTTAGTCCGTCCACTTTAGTCTTTCCACTATAGTCTGTCCACTTAAGTCATCCCACTTTAGTCTTTCCGCTTTAGTCTGTCCACTTAGTCTTTCCACTTCAGTCTTTCCACTAGAGTCTGTCCACTTTAGTCTGTCCCTTTTAGTCTTCCCACTTTAGTCTGTCCACTATAGTCTGTCCACTTTAGTCTTTCCACTTTATTCTTTCCACTATTCTCTGTCCACTTTAGTCTTTCCACTTTAGTCTTTCCACTATAGTCTGTCCACTTAAGTCATCCCACTTTAGTCTTTCCGCTTTAGTCTGTCCACTTAGTCTTTCCACTTCAGTCTTTCCACTATAGTCTGTCCACTCTAGTCTTTCCACTTTAGTCTTTTCACTTTAGTTTGTCCACTATAGTCTGTCCACTTTAGTCTTTCCACTTTATTCTTTCCACTATTCTCTGTCCACTTTAGTCTTTCCACTATAGTGTCCACTTTATTCTGTCCACTACAGTCTTTCTACTATAGTCTTTCCACTATAGTCTGTCCACTTTAGTCTTTCCACTATTCTCTGTCCACTTTAGTCTTTCCACTATACTCTCCACTTTATTCTTTCCACTACAGTCTTTTCACCATAGTCTGTCCACTTTAGTCTTTCCACTATAGTCTGTCCACTTTAGTCTTTCCACTATTCTCTGTCCACTTTAGTCTTTCCACTTTAGTCTTTCCACTATACTCTCCACTTTATTCTGTCCACTACAGTCTTTCCACTATAGTCTTTCCAATATAGTTTGTCCACTTTAGTCTTTCCACTTTAGTCTGTCCACTTTAGTCTTTCCACTATTCTCTGTCCACTTTAGTCTTTCCACTATACTCTCCACTTTATTCTGTCCACTACAGTCTTTAGACTATAGTCTTTCCACTATAGTCTGTCCACTTTAGTCTTTCCACTTTAATCTTTCCACTCTAGTCTGTCCACTTTAGTCTTTCCACTTTAGTCTGTCCACTTTAGTCTTTCCACTATAGTCGGTCCACTTTAGTCTTTCCACTATTCTCTGTCCACTTTAGTCTTTCCACTTTAGTCTTTCCACTATAGTCTCCACTTTATTCTGTCCACTACAGTCTTTAGACTATAGTCTTTCCACTATAGTCTGTCCACTTTAGTCTTTCCACTTTAGTCTTTCCACTATAGTCTCCACTTTATTCTGTCCACTACAGTCTTTAGACTATAGTCTTTCCACTATAGTCTGTCCACTTTAGTCTTTCCACTTCAGTCTTTCCACTATAGTCTGTCCACTTTAGTCTTTCCGCTTCAGTCTTTCCACTAGAGTCTGTCCACTTTCGTCTTTCCACTTTAGTCATTTCCACTATCTTCTGTCCACTTTAGTCTTTCCACTTTAGTCTTTCCACTTCAGTCTGTCCACTTTAGTCTGTCCACTATAGTCTGTCCACTTTAGTCTTTCCACTATAGTCTCCACTTTATTCTGTCCACTACAGTCTTAACACTATAGTCTTTACACTATAGTCCGTCCACTTTAGTCTGTCCACTTTAGTCTTTCCACTTAGTCTTTCCACTTTAGTCTTTCCACTTTAGTTTTCCACTTTAGTCTGTCCACTTCAGTCTTTCCACTATAGTCTGTCTACTTTAGTCTTTCCACTTTAGTCTTTCCACTATAGTCTCCACTTTATTCTGTCCACTACAGTCTTTCCACTATAGTCTTTCCACTATAGTCTGTCCACTTTAGTCTTTCCACTTTAGTCTTTCCACTATAGTCTCCACTTTATTCTGTCCACTACAGTCTTTCAACTTTAGTCTTTCCACTATTCTCTGTCCACTTTAGTCTTTCCACTTTAGACTTTCCATTATAGTCTCCACTTTATTCTGTCCACTTCAGTCTCTCCACTAAAGTCTTTCCACTATAGTCTGTCAACTTTAGTATTTCCACTATTCTCTGTCCACTTTATTCTTTCCACTATACTCCCCACTTTATTCTGTCCACTACAGTCTTTCCACTATAGTCTGTCCACTTTAGTCTTTCCACTTTAGTCTTTCCACTTTAGTCTGTCCACTTTAGTCTTTCCACTATAGTCTGTCCACTTTAGTCTTTCCACTAATTTCTGTCCACTTTAGTCTTTCCACTTTAGTCTTTCCACTATAATCTCCACTATATTCTGTCCACTACAGTCTTTCCACTATAGTCTTTCCACTTTAGTCTTTCAACTTTAGTCCGTCCACTTTAGTCTTTCCACTATAGTCTGTCCACTTAAGTCATCCCACTTTAGTCTTTCCGCTTTAGTCTGTCCACTTAGTCTTTCCACTTCAGTCTTTCCACTAGAGTCTATCCACTTTAGTCTGTCCCTTTTAGTCTTCCCACTTTAGTCTGTCCACTATAGTCTGTCCACTTTAGTCTTTCCACTTTATTCTTTCCACTATTCTCTGTCCACTACAGTCTTTCCACTATAGTCTTTCCACTATAGTCTGTCCACTTTAGTCTTTCCACTTTAGTCTTTCCACTATAGTCTCCACTTTATTCTGTCCACTACAGTCTTTCAACTTTAGTCTTTCCACTATTCTCTGTCCACTTTAGTCTTTCCACTTTAGACTTTCCATTATAGTCTCCACTTTATTCTGTCCACTTCAGTCTCTCCACTAAAGTCTTTCCACTATAGTCTGTCAACTTTAGTATTTCCACTATTCTCTGTCCACTTTATTCTTTCCACTATACTCCCCACTTTATTCTGTCCACTACAGTCTTTCCACTATAGTCTGTCCACTTTAGTCTTTCCACTTTAGTCTTTCCACTTTAGTCTGTCCACTTTAGTCTTTCCACTATAGTCTGTCCACTTTAGTCTTTCCACTAATTTCTGTCCACTTTAGTCTTTCCACTTTAGTCTTTCCACTATAATCTCCACTATATTCTGTCCACTACAGTCTTTCCACTATAGTCTTTCCACTTTAGTCTTTCAACTTTAGTCCGTCCACTTTAGTCTTTCCACTATAGTCTGTCCACTTAAGTCATCCCACTTTAGTCTTTCCGCTTTAGTCTGTCCACTTAGTCTTTCCACTTCAGTCTTTCCACTAGAGTCTATCCACTTTAGTCTGTCCCTTTTAGTCTTCCCACTTTAGTCTGTCCACTATAGTCTGTCCACTTTAGTCTTTCCACTTTATTCTTTCCACTATTCTCTGTCCACTTTAGTCTTTCCACTTTAGTCTTTCCACTATAGTCTGTCCACTTAAGTCATCCCACTTTAGTCTTTCCGCTTTAGTCTGTCCACTTAGTCTTTCCACTTCAGTCTTTCCACTATAGTCTGTCCACTCTAGTCTTTCCACTTTAGTCTTTTCACTTTAGTTTGTCCACTATAGTCTGTCCACTTTAGTCTTTCCACTTTATTCTTTCCACTATTCTCTGTCCACTTTAGTCTTTCCACAATAGTCTCCACTTTATTCTGTCCACTACAGTCTTTCTACTATAGTCTTTCCACTATAGTCTGTCCACTTTAGTCTTTCCACTATTCTCTGTCCACTTTAGTCTTTCCACTATACTCTCCACTTTATTCTGTCCACTTCAGTCTCTCCACTAAAGTCTTTCCACTATAGTCTGTCAACTTTAGTATTTCCACTATTCTCTGTCCACTTTATTCTTTCCACTATACTCCCCACTTTATTCTGTCCACTACAGTCTTTCCACTATAGTCTTTCCAATATAGTTTGTCCACTTTAGTCTTTCCACTTTAGTCTGTCCACTTTAGTCTTTCCACTATAGTCTGTCCACTTTAGTCTTTCCACTATTCTCTGTCCACTTTACTCTTTCCACTTTAGTCTTTCCACTATAGTCTCCACTTTATTCTGTCCACTACAGTCTTTCCACTATAGTCTTTCCACTATAGTCTGTCCACTTCAGTCTTTCCACTTTAATCTTTCCACTTTAGTCTTTCCACTTTAGTCTTTCCACTTTATTCTGTCCACTTCAGTGGGTACACTTTAGTCTGTCCACTGAGTCTTTCCACTTCAGTCTTTCCACTATAGTCTGTCCACTTTAGTCTTTCCGCTTGAGTCTTTCCACTAGAGTCTGTCCACTTTCGTCTTTCCACTTTAGTCATTTCCACTATCTTCTGTCCACTTTAGTCTTTCCACTTTAGTCTTTCCACTTTAGTCTGTCCACTTCAGTCTGTCCACTATAGTCTGTCCACTTTAGTCTTTCCACCATAGTCTCCACTTCATTCTGTCCACTACAATCTTAACACTATAGTCTTTACACTATAGTCTGTCCACTTTAGTCTATCCACTTTAGTCTTTCCACTTTAGTTTTCCACTTTAGTCTGTCCACTTCAGTCTTTCCACTATAGTCTGTCTACTTTAGTCTTTACACTTTAGTCTTTCCACTATAGTCTCCACTTTATTCTGTCCACTACAGTCTTTCCACTATAGTCTGTCCACTTTAGTCTTTCCACTATTCTCTGTCCAATTTAGTCTTTCCACTATAGTCTCCACTTTGTTCTGTCCACTAGAGTCTTTCCACTATAGTCTTTCCACTATAGTCTGTCTACTTTAGTCTTTCCACTTTAGTCTTTCCACTATAGTCTCCACTTTATTCTGTCAACTACAGTCTTTAGACTATAGTCTTTCCACTATAGTCTGTCCACTTTAGTCTTTCCACTTTAGTCTTTCCACTATAGTCTCCACTTTATTCTGTCCACTACAGTCTTTAGACTATAGTCTTTCCACTATAGTCTGTCCACTTTAGTCTTTCCACTTCAGTCTTTCCACTATAGTCTGTCCACTTTAGTCTTTCCGCTTCAGTCTTTCCACTAGAGTCTGTCCACTTTCGTCTTTCCACTTTAGTCATTTCCACTATCTTCTGTCCACTTTAGTCTTTCCACTTTAGTCTTTCCACTTCAGTCTGTCCACTTTAGTCTGTCCACTATAGTCTGTCCACTTTAGTCTTTCCACTATAGTCTCCACTTTATTCTGTCCACTACAGTCTTAACACTATAGTCTTTACACTATAGTCCGTCCACTTTAGTCTGTCCACTTTAGTCTTTCCACTTAGTCTTTCCACTTTAGTCTTTCCACTTTAGTTTTCCACTTTAGTCTGTCCACTTCAGTCTTTCCACTATAGTCTGTCTACTTTAGTCTTTCCACTTTAGTCTTTCCACTATAGTCTCCACTTTATTCTGTCCACTACAGTCTTTCCACTATAGTCTTTCCACTATAGTCTGTCCACTTTAGTCTTTCCGCTTTAGTCTTTCCACTATAGTCTCCACTTTATTCTGTCCACTACAGTCTTTCAACTTTAGTCTTTCCACTATTCTCTGTCCAATTTAGTCTTTCCACTTTAGACTTTCCATTATAGTCTCCACTTTATTCTGTCCACTTCAGTCTCTCCACTAAAGTCTTTCCACTATAGTCTGTCAACTTTAGTATTTCCACTATTCTCTGTCCACTTTATTCTTTCCACTATACTCCCCACTTTATTCTGTCCACTACAGTCTTTCCACTATAGTCTGTCCACTTTAGTCTTTCCACTTTAGTCTTTCCACTTTAGTCTGTCCACTTTAGTCTTTCCACTATAGTCTGTCCACTTTAGTCTTTCCACTAATTTCTGTCCACTTTAGTCTTTCCACTTTAGTCTTTCCACTATAATCTCCACTATATTCTGTCCACTACAGTCTTTCCACTATAGTCTTTCCACTTTAGTCTTTCAACTTTAGTCCGTCCACTTTAGTCTTTCCACTATAGTCTGTCCACTTAAGTCATCCCACTTTAGTCTTTCCGCTTTAGTCTGTCCACTTAGTCTTTCCACTTCAGTCTTTCCACTAGAGTCTATCCACTTTAGTCTGTCCCTTTTAGTCTTCCCACTTTAGTCTGTCCACTATAGTCTGTCCACTTTAGTCTTTCCACTTTATTCTTTCCACTATTCTCTGTCCACTTTAGTCTTTCCACTTTAGTCTTTCCACTATAGTCTGTCCACTTAAGTCATCCCACTTTAGTCTTTCCGCTTTAGTCTGTCCACTTAGTCTTTCCACTTCAGTCTTTCCACTATAGTCTGTCCACTCTAGTCTTTCCACTTTAGTCTTTTCACTTTAGTTTGTCCACTATAGTCTGTCCACTTTAGTCTTTCCACTTTATTCTTTCCACTATTCTCTGTCCACTTTAGTCTTTCCACAATAGTCTCCACTTTATTCTGTCCACTACAGTCTTTCTACTATAGTCTTTCCACTATAGTCTGTCCACTTTAGTCTTTCCACTATTCTCTGTCCACTTTAGTCTTTCCACTATACTCTCCACTTTATTCTGTCCACTTCAGTCTCTCCACTAAAGTCTTTCCACTATAGTCTGTCAACTTTAGTATTTCCACTATTCTCTGTCCACTTTATTCTTTCCACTATACTCCCCACTTTATTCTGTCCACTACAGTCTTTCCACTATAGTCTTTCCAATATAGTTTGTCCACTTTAGTCTTTCCACTTTAGTCTGTCCACTTTAGTCTTTCCACTATAGTCTGTCCACTTTAGTCTTTCCACTATTCTCTGTCCACTTTACTCTTTCCACTTTAGTCTTTCCACTATAGTCTCCACTTTATTCTGTCCACTACAGTCTTTCCACTATAGTCTTTCCACTATAGTCTGTCCACTTCAGTCTTTCCACTTTAATCTTTCCACTTTAGTCTTTCCACTTTAGTCTTTCCACTTTATTCTGTCCACTTCAGTGGGTACACTTTAGTCTGTCCACTGAGTCTTTCCACTTCAGTCTTTCCACTATAGTCTGTCCACTTTAGTCTTTCCGCTTGAGTCTTTCCACTAGAGTCTGTCCACTTTCGTCTTTCCACTTTAGTCATTTCCACTATCTTCTGTCCACTTTAGTCTTTCCACTTTAGTCTTTCCACTTTAGTCTGTCCACTTCAGTCTGTCCACTATAGTCTGTCCACTTTAGTCTTTCCACCATAGTCTCCACTTCATTCTGTCCACTACAATCTTAACACTATAGTCTTTACACTATAGTCTGTCCACTTTAGTCTATCCACTTTAGTCTTTCCACTTTAGTTTTCCACTTTAGTCTGTCCACTTCAGTCTTTCCACTATAGTCTGTCTACTTTAGTCTTTACACTTTAGTCTTTCCACTATAGTCTCCACTTTATTCTGTCCACTACAGTCTTTCCACTATAGTCTGTCCACTTTAGTCTTTCCACTATTCTCTGTCCACTTTAGTCTTTCCACTATAGTCTCCACTTTGTTCTGTCCACTAGAGTCTTTCCACTATAGTCTTTCCACTATAGTCTGTCTACTTTAGTCTTTCCACTTTAGTCTTTCCACTATAGTCTCCACTTTATTCTGTCCACAACAGTCTTTCCACTTTAGTCTTTCCACTATTCTCTGTCCACTTTAGTCTTTCCACATTAGTCTTTCCACTATAGTCTCCACTTTATTCTGTCCACTACAGTCTTTCCACTATAGTCTTTCCACTATAGTCTGTCCACTTTAGTCTTTCCACATTAGTCTTTCCACTATAGTCTCCACTTTATTCTGTCCACTACAGTCTTTCCACTACAGTCTTTCCACTATAGTCTGTCCACTTTAGTCTATCCACTATTCTCTGTCCACTTTAGTCTTTCCACTACACTCTCCACTTTATTCTGTCTACTACAGTCTTTCCACTATAGTCTTTCCAATACAGTCTGTCCACTTTAGTATTTCCACTTTAGTCTTTCCACTATAGTCTGTCCACTTTAGTCTTTCCACTATAGTCTGTCCACTTTAGTCTTTCCACTTTATTCGGTCCACCTCAGTGTGTACACTCTAGTCTGTCCACTGAGTCTTTCCACTTCATTCTTTCCACTATAGTCTGTCCACTTTAGTCTTTCCACTTTAGTCTTTCCACTATAGTCTCCACTTTATTCTGTCCACTACAGTCTTTCCACTTTCCACTATAGTCTGTCCAATTTAGTCTTTCCACTTTAATCTTTCACCTTTTATCTGTCCACTTTAGTCTTTCCACTATAGTCTATCCTTAGTCTATCCACTTTAGTCTTTCCACTTTAGTCTTTCCACTATAGTCTCCACTTTATTCTGTCCACTACAGTCTTTCCAATTTAGTCTTTCCACTATTCTCTGTCCACTTTAGTCTATCCACTATAGTCTCCACTTTATTCTGTCCACTACAGTCTTTCCACTATAGTCTTTCCACTATAGTCTGTCCACTTTAGTCTTTCCGTTATAGTCTCCACTTTATTCTGTCCACTACAGTCTTTCCACTATAGTCTGTCCACTTTAGTCTTTCCACTTTATTCTGTCCACTTCAGTGTGTACACTTTAGTCTGTCCACTGAGTCTTTCCACTTCAGTCTGTCCACTTTAGTCTTTCCACTTTAATCTTTCCACTTTAGTCTGTCCACTTTAGTCTTTCCACTATAGTCTGTCAACTTTAGTCTTTCCACTTTATTCTGTCCACTTCAGTGTGTACACTTTAGTCTGTCCACTGAGTCTTTCCACTTCAGTCTTTCCACTATAGTCTATCCACTTCAGTCTTTCCACTTTAGTCTATCCACTTTATCTGTCCACTACAGTCTTTCCACTATAGTCTTTCCACTTTAGTCTTTCCACTTTATTCTGTCCACTTCAGTGTGTACACTTTAGTCTGTCCACTGAGTCTTTCCACTTCAGTCTGTCCACTTTAGTCTTTCCACTTTAATCTTTCCACTTTAGTCTGTCCACTTTAGTCTTTCCACTATAGTCTGTCAACTTTAGTCTTTCCACTTTATTCTGTCCACTTCAGTGTGTACACTTTAGTCTGTCCACTGAGTCTTTCCACTTCAGTCTTTCCACTATAGTCTATCCACTTTAGTCTTTCCACTTTAGTCTTTCCACTATAGTCTCCACTTTATTCTGTCCACTACAGTCTTTCCAATTTATTCTTTCCACTATTCTCTGTCCACTTTAGTCTATCCACTATAGTCTCCTCTTTATTCTGTCCGCTACAGTCTTTCCACTATAGTCTGTCCACTTTAGTCTTTAGACTATTCTCTGTCCACTTTAGTCCTTCCACTTTAGTCTTTCCACTATACTCTCCACTTTATTCTGTCCACTACAGTCTTTCCACTATAGTCTTTCCAATATAGTCTGTCCACTTTAGTCTTTCCACTTTCGTCTTTCCAGTTTAGTCTGTCCACTTTAGTCTTTCCACTATAGTCTGTCCACTTTAGTCTTTCCACTATTCTCTGCCCACTTTAGTCTTTCCACTATAGTCTCCACTTTATTCTGTCCACTACAGTCTTTCCACTATAGTCTTTCCACTATTCCCTATCCAATTTAGTCTTTCCACTATAGTCTCCACTTTATTCTGTCCACTACAGTCTTTCCACTATAGTCTTTCCGCTTTAGTCTGTCCACTTAGTCTTTCCACTTTAGTCTTTCCACTAGAGTCTGTCCACTTTCGTCTTTCCACTTTAGTCTTTTCCACTATCTTCTGTCCACTTTAGTCTTTCCACTTTAGTCTTTCCACTTTAGTCTGTCCACTTTAGTCTGTCCACTATAGTCTGTCCACTTTAGTCTTTCCGCTTTAGTCTGTCCACTTAGTCTTTCCACTTTAGTCTTTCCACTATAGTCTCCACTTTATTCTGTCCACTACAGTCTTTCCACTTTCCACTATAGTCTGTCCAATTTAGTCTTTCCACTTTAATCTTTCCACTTTAATCTGTCCACTTTAGTCTTTCCACTATAGTCTATCCACTTTAGTCTTTCCAATTTAGTCTTTCCACTTTATTCTGTCCACTTCAGTGTGTACACTTTAGTCTGTCCACTGAGTCTTTCCACTTCAGTCTTTCCACTATAGTCTATCCACTTTAGTCTTTCCACTTTAGTCTTTCCACTATAGTCTCCACTTTATTCTGTCCACTACAGTCTTTCCAATTTAGTCTTTCCACTTTAGTCTGTCCACTTTAGACTTTCCACTATAGTCTATCCACTTTAGTCTTTCCACTTTAGTCTTTCCACTTTATTCTGTCCACTTCAGTGTGTACACTTTAGTCTGTCCCCTGAGTCTTTCCACTTCAGTTTTTCCACTATAGTCTGTCCACTTTAGTCTTTCCACTTTATTCTTTCCACTATTCTCAGTCCACTTTAGTCCTTCCACTTTAGTCTTTCCACTATAGTCTCCACTTTATTCTGTCCACTACAGTCTTTCCACTATAGTCTTTCCACTATAGTCTGTCCACTTTAGTCTTTCCACTATTCTCTGTCCACTTTAGTCTTTCCACTATACTCTCCACTTTATTCTGTCCACTACAGTCTTTCCACTACAGTCTTTCCAATATAGTCTGTCCACTTTAGTCTTTCCACTTTAGTCTTTCCAGTTTAGTCTGTCCACTTTAGTCTTTCCACTATAGTCTGTCCACTTTAGTCTTTCCACTATTCTCTGTCCACTTTAGTCTTTCCACTATAGTCTTTCCACTATAGTCTGTCCACTTTAGTCTTTCCACTTTAATCTTTCCACTTTAGTCTGTCCACTTTAGTCTTTCCACTATATTCTGTCAACTTTAGTCTTTTCACTTTAGTCTTTCCACTTTATTCTGTCCACTTCAGTGTGTACACTTTAGTCTGTCCACTGAGTCTTTCCACTTCAGTCTTTCCACTATAGTCTGTCCACTTTAGTCTTTCCGCTTTAGTCTGTCCACTTATTCTTTCCACTTCAGTCTTTCCACTAGAGTCTGTCCACTTTCGTCTTTCCACTTTAGTCATTTCCACTATCTTCTGTCCACTTTAGTCTTTCCACTTTAGTCTGTCCACTTTAGTCTGTCCACTATAGTCTGTCCACTTTAGTCTTTCCGCTTTAGTCTGTCTGCTTAGTCTTTCCACTTTAGTCTTTCCACTATAGTCCCACTTTATTCTGTCCACTACAGTCTTTCCACTTTCCACTATAGTCTGTCCAATTTAGTCTTTCCACTTTAATCTTTCCACTTTAATCGGTCCACTTTAGTCTTTCCACTATAGTCTATCCACTTTAGTCTTTCCACTTTAGTCTTTCCACTTTATTCTGTCCACTTCAGTGTGTACACTTTAGTCTGTCCACTGAGTCTTTCCACTTCAGTCTTTCCACTATAGTCTATCCACTTTACTCTTTCCACTTTAGTCTTTCCACTATAGTCTCCACTTTATTCTGTCCACTACAGTCTTTCCAATTTAGTCTTTCCACTTTAGTCTGTCCACTTTAGACTTTCCACTATAGTCTATCCACTTTAGTCTTTCCACTTTAGTCTTTCCACTTTATTCTGTCCACTTCAGTGTGTACACTTTAGTCTGTCCCCTGAGTCTTTCCACTTCAGTTTTTCCACTATAGTCTGTCCACTTTAGTCTTTCCACTTTATTCTTTCCACTATTCTCAGTCCACTTTAGTCCTTCCACTTTAGTCTTTCCACTATAGTCTCCACTTTATTCTGTCCACTACAGTCTTTCCACTATAGTCTTTCCACTATAGTCTGTCCACTTTAGTCTTTCCACTATTCTCTGTCCACTTTAGTCTTTCCACTATACTCTCCACTTTAATCTGTCCACTACAGTCTTTCCACTACAGTCTTTCCAATATAGTCTGTCCACTTTAGTCTTTCCACTTTAGTCTTTCCAGTTTAGTCTGTCCACTTTAGTCTTTCCACTATAGTCTGTCCACTTTAGTCTTTCCACTATTCTCTGTCCACTTTAGTCTTTCCACTATAGTCTTTCCACTATAGTCTGTCCAATTTAGTCTTTCCACTTTAATCTTTCCACTTTAGTCTGTCCACTTTAGTCTTTCCACTATATTCTGTCAACTTTAGTCTTTTCACTTTAGTCTTTCCACTTTATTCTGTCCACTTCAGTGTGTACACTTTAGTCTGTCCACTGAGTCTTTCCACTTCAGTCTTTCCACTATAGTCTGTCCACTTTAGTCTTTCCGCTTTAGTCTGTCCACTTATTCTTTCCACTTCAGTCTTTCCACTAGAGTCTGTCCACTTTCGTCTTTCCACTTTAGTCATTTCCACTATCTTCTGTCCACTTTAGTCTTTCCACTTTAGTCTGTCCACTTTAGTCTGTCCACTATAGTCTGTCCACTTTAGTCTTTCCACTTTAGTCTGTCCACTTTAGTCTGTCCACTATAGTCTGTCCACTTTAGTCTTTCCGCTTTAGTCTGTCTGCTTAGTCTTTCCACTTTAGTCTTTCCACTATAGTCTCCACTTTATTCTGTCCACTACAGTCTTTCCACTTTCCACTATAGTCTGTCCAATTTAGTCTTTCCACTTTAATCTTTCCACTTTAATCTGTCCACTTCAGTCTTTCCACTATAGTATATCCACTTTAGTCTTTCCACTTTAGTCTATCCACTATAGTCTCCACTTTATTCTGTCCACTACAGTCTTTCCACTATAGTCTTTCCACTATAGTCTGTCCACTTTAGTCTTTCCAATATTCTCTGTCCACTTTAGTCTTTCCACTATAGTCTCCACTTTCTTCTGTCCACTACAGTCTTTCCACTATAGTCTGTCCACTATAGTCTGTCCACTTTAGTCTTTCCACTATTCTCTGTCCACTTTAGTCTTTCCACTATACTCTCCACTTTATTCTGTCCACTACAGTCTTTCCAGTATAGTCTTTCCAATATAGTCTGTCCACTTTAGTCTTTCCACTTTAGTTTTTCCAGTTTAGTCTGTCCACTTTCGTCTTTCCACTATAGTCTGTCCACTTTAGTCTTTCCACTATTCTCTGTCCACTGTAGTCTTTCTACTATAGTCTGTCCACTTTAGTCTTTCCACTTTAATCTTTCCACTTTAGTCCGTCCACTTTAGTCTTTCCACTATAGTCTGTCAACTTTAGTCTTTCCACTTTAGTCTTTCCACTTTATTCTGTCCACTTCAGTGTGTTTACTTTAGTCTGTCCACTGAGTCTTTCCACTTCAGTCTTTCCACTATAGTCTGTCCACTTTAGTCTTTCCACTTTAGTCTTTCCACTATAGTCTCCACTTTATTCTGTCCACTACAGTCTTTCCAATTTAGTCTTTCCACTATTCTCTGTCCACTTTAGTCTATCCACTATAGTCTCCACTTTATTCTGTCCACTACAGTCTTTCCACTATAGTCTTTCCACTATAGTCTGTCTACTTTAGTCTTTCCAATATTCTCTGTCCACTTTAGTCATTCCGTTATCGTCTCCACTTTATTCTGTCCACTACAGTCTTTCCACTATAGTCTGTCCACTTTAGTCTTTCCACCTTAGTTTTTCCACTTTAGACTGTCCACTTCAGTCTTTCCACTGTAGTCTGTCCACTTTAGTCTTTCCACTTTAGTCTTTCCACTATAGTCTCCACTTTATTCTGTCCACTACAGTCTTTCCACTATAGTCTTTCCGCTATATTCTGTCCAGTTTAGTCTTTCCACTATTCTCTGTCCACTTTAGTCTTTCCACTATAGTCTCCACTTTATTCTGTCCACGACAGTCTTTCCACTATAGTCTTTCCACTATAGTCTGTCCACTTTAGTCTTTCCACTTCAGTTTTTCCAATTTAGTCTGTCCACTTTAGACTTTCCACTATAGTCTATCCACTTTAGTCTTTCCACTTTAGTCTTTCCACTTTATTCTGTCCACTTCAGTTTGTACACTTTAGTCTGTCCCCTGAGTCTTTCCACTTCAGTTTTTCCACTATAGTCTGTCCACTTTAGTCTTTCCACTTTATTCTTTCCACTATTCTCAGTCCACTTTAGTCCTTCCACTTTAGTCTTTCCACTATAGTCTCCACTTTATTCTGTCCACTACAGTCTTTCCACTATAGTCTTTCCACTATAGTCTGTCCACTTTAGTCTTTCCACTATTCTCTGTCCACTTTAGTCTTTCCATACTCTCCAATTTATTCTGTCCACTACAGTCTTTCCACTACAGTCTTTCCAATATAGTCTGTCCACTTTAGTCTTTCCACTTTAGTCTGTCCACTTTAGTCTTTCCACTATAGTCTGTCCACTATAGTCTGTCCACTTTAGTCTTTCCACTTTAATCTTTCCACTTTAGTCTGTCCACTTTATTCTTTCCACTATAGTCTGTCCACTATAGTCTGTCCACTTTAGTCTTTCCACTTTAATCTTTCCACTTTAGTCTGTCCACTTTATTCTTTCCACTATATTCTGTCAACTTTAGTCTTTTCACTTTAGTCTTTCCACTTTCTTCTGTCCACTTCAGTGTGTACACTTTAGTCTGTCCACTGAGTCTTTCCACTTCAGTCTTTCCACTATAGTCTATCCACTTTACTCTTTCCACTTTAGTCTTTCCACTATAGTCTCCACTTTATTCTGTCCACTACAGTCTTTCCAATTTAGTCTTTCCACTTTAGTCTGTCCACTTTAGACTTTCCACTATAGTCTATCCACTTTAGTCTTTCCACTTTAGTCTTTCCACTTTATTCTGTCCACTTCAGTGTGTACACTTTAGTCTGTCCCCTGAGTCTTTCCACTTCAGTTTTTCCACTATAGTCTGTCCACTTTAGTCTTTCCACTTTATTCTTTCCACTATTCTCAGTCCACTTTAGTCCTTCCACTTTAGTCTTTCCACTATAGTCTCCACTTTATTCTGTCCACTACAGTCTTTCCACTATAGTCTTTCCACTATAGTCTGTCCACTTTAGTCTTTCCACTATTCTCTGTCCACTTTAGTCTTTCCACTATACTCTCCACTTTAATCTGTCCACTACAGTCTTTCCACTACAGTCTTTCCAATATAGTCTGTCCACTTTAGTCTTTCCACTTTAGTCTTTCCAGTTTAGTCTGTCCACTTTAGTCTTTCCACTATAGTCTGTCCACTTTAGTCTTTCCACTATTCTCTGTCCACTTTAGTCTTTCCACTATAGTCTTTCCACTATAGTCTGTCCACTTTAGTCTTTCCACTTTAATCTTTCCACTTTAGTCTGTCCACTTTAGTCTTTCCACTATATTCTGTCAACTTTAGTCTTTTCACTTTAGTCTTTCCACTTTATTCTGTCCACTTCAGTGTGTACACTTTAGTCTGTCCACTGAGTCTTTCCACTTCAGTCTTTCCACTATAGTCTGTCCACTTTAGTCTTTCCGCTTTAGTCTGTCCACTTATTCTTTCCACTTCAGTCTTTCCACTAGAGTCTGTCCACTTTCGTCTTTCCACTTTAGTCATTTCCACTATCTTCTGTCCACTTTAGTCTTTCCACTTTAGTCTGTCCACTTTAGTCTGTCCACTATAGTCTGTCCACTTTAGTCTTTCCACTTTAGTCTGTCCACTTTAGTCTGTCCACTATAGTCTGTCCACTTTAGTCTTTCCGCTTTAGTCTGTCTGCTTAGTCTTTCCACTTTAGTCTTTCCACTATAGTCTCCACTTTATTCTGTCCACTACAGTCTTTCCACTTTCCACTATAGTCTGTCCAATTTAGTCTTTCCACTTTAATCTTTCCACTTTAATCTGTCCACTTCAGTCTTTCCACTATAGTATATCCACTTTAGTCTTTCCACTTTAGTCTATCCACTATAGTCTCCACTTTATTCTGTCCACTACAGTCTTTCCACTATAGTCTTTCTACTATAGTCTGTCCACTTTAGTCTTTCCAATATTCTCTGTCCACTTTAGTCTTTCCACTATAGTCTCCACTTTCTTCTGTCCACTACAGTCTTTCCACTATAGTCTGTCCACTATAGTCTGTCCACTTTAGTCTTTCCACTATTCTCTGTCCACTTTAGTCTTTCCACTATACTCTCCACTTTATTCTGTCCACTACAGTCTTTCCAGTATAGTCTTTCCAATATAGTCTGTCCACTTTAGTCTTTCCACTTTAGTTTTTCCAGTTTAGTCTGTCCACTTTCGTCTTTCCACTATAGTCTGTCCACTTTAGTCTTTCCACTATTCTCTGTCCACTGTAGTCTTTCTACTATAGTCTGTCCACTTTAGTCTTTCCACTTTAATCTTTCCACTTTAGTCCGTCCACTTTAGTCTTTCCACTATAGTCTGTCAACTTTAGTCTTTCCACTTTAGTCTTTCCACTTTATTCTGTCCACTTCAGTGTGTTTACTTTAGTCTGTCCACTGAGTCTTTCCACTTCAGTCTTTCCACTATAGTCTGTCCACTTTAGTCTTTCCACTTTAGTCTTTCCACTATAGTCTCCACTTTATTCTGTCCACTACAGTCTTTCCAATTTAGTCTTTCCACTATTCTCTGTCCACTTTAGTCTATCCACTATAGTCTCCACTTTATTCTGTCCACTACAGTCTTTCCACTATAGTCTTTCCACTATAGTCTGTCCACTTTAGTCTTTCCAATATTCTCTGTCCACTTTAGTCATTCCGTTATCGTCTCCACTTTAGTCTGTCCACTACAGTCTTTCCACTATAGTCTGTCCACTTTAGTCTTTCCACCTTAGTTTTTCCACTTTAGACTGTCCACTTCAGTCTTTCCACTGTAGTCTGTCCACTTTAGTCTTTCCACTTTAGTCTTTCCACTATAGTCTCCACTTTATTCTGTCCACTACAGTCTTTCCACTATAGTCTTTCCGCTATATTCTGTCCAGTTTAGTCTTTCCACTATTCTCTGTCCACTTTAGTCTTTCCACTATAGTCTCCACTTTATTCTGTCCACGACAGTCTTTCCACTATAGTCTTTCCACTATAGTCTGTCCACTTTAGTCTTTCCACTTCAGTTTTTCCAATTTAGTCTGTCCACTTTAGACTTTCCACTATAGTCTATCCACTTTAGTCTTTCCACTTTAGTCTTTCCACTTTATTCTGTCCACTTCAGTTTGTACACTTTAGTCTGTCCCCTGAGTCTTTCCACTTCAGTTTTTCCACTATAGTCTGTCCACTTTAGTCTTTCCACTTTATTCTTTCCACTATTCTCAGTCCACTTTAGTCCTTCCACTTTAGTCTTTCCACTATAGTCTCCACTTTATTCTGTCCACTACAGTCTTTCCACTATAGTCTTTCCACTATAGTCTGTCCACTTTAGTCTTTCCACTATTCTCTGTCCACTTTAGTCTTTCCACTATACTCTCCACTTTATTCTGTCCACTACAGTCTTTCCACTACAGTCTTTCCAATATAGTCTGTCCACTTTAGTCTTTCCACTTTAGTCTGTCCACTTTAGTCTTTCCACTATAGTCTGTCCACTATAGTCTGTCCACTTTAGTCTTTCCACTTTAATCTTTCCACTTTAGTCTGTCCACTTTATTCTTTCCACTATATTCTGTCAACTTTAGTCTTTTCACTTTAGTCTTTCCACTTTCTTCTGTCCACTTCAGTGTGTACACTTTAGTCTGTCCACTGAGTCTTTCCACTTCAGTCTTTCCACTATAGTCTGTCCACTTTAGTCTTTCCGCTTTAGTCTGTCCACTTATTCTTTCCACTTCAGTCTTTCCACTAGAGTCTGTCCACTTTCGTCTTTCCACTTTAGTCATTTCCACTATCTTCTGTCCACTTTAGTCTTTCCACTTTAGTCTGTCCACTTTAGTCTGTCCACTATAGTCTGTCCACTTTAGTCTTTCCGCTTTAGTCTGTCTGCTTAGTCTTTCCACTTTAGTCTTTCCACTATAGTCTCCACTTTATTCTGTCCACTACAGTCTTTCCACTTTCCACTATAGTCTGTCCAATTTAGTCTTTCCAATTTAGTCTTTCCACTTTAGTCTGTCCACTTTAGACTTTCCACTATAGTCTATCCACTTTAGTCTTTCCACTTTAGTCTTTCCACTTTATTCTGTCCACTTCAGTGTGTACACTTTAGTCTGTCCCCTGAGTCTTTCCACTTCAGTTTTTCCACTATAGTCTGTCCACTTTAGTCTTTCCACTTTATTCTTTCCACTATTCTCAGTCCACTTTAGTCCTTCCACTTTAGTCTTTCCACTATAGTCTCCACTTTATTCTGTCCACTACAGTCTTTCCACTATAGTCTTTCCACTATAGTCTGTCCACTTTAGTCTTTCCACTATTCTCTGTCCACTTTAGTCTTTCCACTATACTCTCCACTTTATTCTGTCCACTACAGTCTTTCCACTACAGTCTTTCCAATATAGTCTGTCCACTTTAGTCTTTCCACTTTAGTCTTTCCAGTTTAGTCTGTCCACTTTAGTCTTTCCACTATAGTCTGTCCACTTTAGTCTTTCCACTATTCTCTGTCCACTTTAGTCTTTCCACTATAGTCTTTCCACTATAGTCTGTCCACTTTAGTCTTTCCACTTTAATCTTTCCACTTTAGTCTGTCCACTTTAGTCTTTCCACTATATTCTGTCAACTTTAGTCTTTTCACTTTAGTCTTTCCACTTTATTCTGTCCACTTCAGTGTGTACACTTTAGTCTGTCCACTGAGTCTTTCCACTTCAGTCTTTCCACTATAGTCTGTCCACTTTAGTCTTTCCGCTTTAGTCTGTCCACTTATTCTTTCCACTTCAGTCTTTCCACTAGAGTCTGTCCACTTTCGTCTTTCCACTTTAGTCATTTCCACTATCTTCTGTCCACTTTAGTCTTTCCACTTTAGTCTGTCCACTTTAGTCTGTCCACTATAGTCTGTCCACTTTAGTCTTTCCGCTTTAGTCTGTCTGCTTAGTCTTTCCACTTTAGTCTTTCCACTATAGTCTCCACTTTATTCTGTCCACTACAGTCTTTCCACTTTCCACTATAGTCTGTCCAATTTAGTCTTTCCACTTTAATCTTTCCGCTTTAATCTGTCCACTTTAGTCTTTCCACTATAGTCTATCCACTTTAGTCTTTCCACTTTAGTCTTTCCACTTTATTCTGTCCACTTCAGTGTGTACACTTTAGTCTGTCCACTGAGTCTTTCCACTTCAGTCTTTCCACTATAGTCTATCCACTTTAGTCTTTCCACTTTAGTCTTTCCACTATAGTCTCCACTTTATTCTGTCCACTACAGTCTTTCCAATTTAGTCTTTCCACTTTAGTCTGTCCACTTTAGACTTTCCACTATAGTCTATCCACTTTAGTCTTTCCACTTTAGTCTTTCCACTTTATTCTGTCCACTTCAGTGTGTACACTTTAGTCTGTCCCCTGAGTCTTTCCACTTCAGTTTTTCCACTATAGTCTGTCCACTTTAGTCTTTCCACTTTATTCTTTCCACTATTCTCAGTCCACTTTAGTCCTTCCACTTTAGTCTTTCCACTATAGTCTCCACTTTATTCTGTCCACTACAGTCTTTCCACTATAGTCTTTCCACTATAGTCTGTCCACTTTAGTCTTTCCACTATTCTCTGTCCACTTTAGTCTTTCCACTATACTCTCCACTTTATTCTGTCCACTACAGTCTTTCCACTACAGTCTTTCCAATATAGTCTGTCCACTTTAGTCTTTCCACTTTAGTCTTTCCAGTTTAGTCTGTCCACTTTAGTCTTTCCACTATAGTCTGTCCACTTTAGTCTTTCCACTATTCTCTGTCCACTTTAGTCTTTCCACTATAGTCTTTCCACTATAGTCTGTCCACTTTAGTCTTTCCACTTTAATCTTTCCACTTTAGTCTGTCCACTTTAGTCTTTCCACTATATTCTGTCAACTTTAGTCTTTTCACTTTAGTCTTTCCACTTTATTCTGTCCACTTCAGTGTGTACACTTTAGTCTGTCCACTGAGTCTTTCCACTTCAGTCTTTCCACTATAGTCTGTCCACTTTAGTCTTTCCGCTTTAGTCTGTCCACTTATTCTTTCCACTTCAGTCTTTCCACTAGAGTCTGTCCACTTTCGTCTTTCCACTTTAGTCATTTCCACTATCTTCTGTCCACTTTAGTCTTTCCACTTTAGTCTGTCCACTTTAGTCTGTCCACTATAGTCTGTCCACTTTAGTCTTTCCGCTTTAGTCTGTCTGCTTAGTCTTTCCACTTTAGTCTTTCCACTATAGTCTCCACTTTATTCTGTCCACTACAGTCTTTCCACTTTCCACTATAGTCTGTCCAATTTAGTCTTTCCACTTTAATCTTTCCACTTTAATCTGTCCACTTCAGTCTTTCCACTATAGTATATCCACTTTAGTCTTTCCACTTTAGTCTTTCCACTATAGTCTCCACTTTATTCTGTCCACTACAGTCTTTCCAATTTAGTCTTTCCACTATTCTCTGTCCACTTTAGTCTATCCACTATAGTCTCCACTTTATTCTGTCCACTACAGTCTTTCCACTATAGTCTTTCCACTATAGTCTGTCCACTTTAGTCTTTCCAATATTCTCTGTCCACTTTAGTCTTTCCACTATAGTCTCCACTTTCTTCTGTCCACTACAGTCTTTCCACTATAGTCTGTCCACTATAGTCTGTCCACTTTAGTCTTTCCACTATTCTCTGTCCACTTTAGTCTTTCCACTATACTCTCCACTTTATTCTGTCCACTACAGTCTTTCCAGTATAGTCTTTCCAATATAGTCTGTCCACTTTAGTCTTTCCACTTTAGTTTTTCCAGTTTAGTCTGTCCACTTTCGTCTTTCCACTATAGTCTGTCCACTTTAGTCTTTCCACTATTCTCTGTCCACTGTAGTCTTTCTACTATAGTCTGTCCACTTTAGTCTTTCCACTTTAATCTTTCCACTTTAGTCTGTCCACTTTAGTCTTTCCACTATAGTCTGTCAACTTTAGTCTTTCCACTTTAGTCTTTCCACTTTATTCTGTCCACTTCAGTGTGTTTACTTTAGTCTGTCCACTGAGTCTTTCCACTTCAGTCTTTCCACTATAGTCTGTCCACTTTAGTCTTTCCACTTTAGTCTTTCCACTATAGTCTCCACTTTATTCTGTCCACTACAGTCTTTCCAATTTAGTCTTTCCACTATTCTCTGTCCACTTTAGTCTATCCACTATAGTCTCCACTTTATTCTGTCCACTACAGTCTTTCCACTATAGTCTTTCCACTATAGTCTGTCCACTTTAGTCTTTCCAATATTCTCTGTCCACTTTAGTCATTCCGTTATCGTCTCCACTTTATTCTGTCCACTACAGTCTTTCCACTATAGTCTGTCCACTTTAGTCTTTCCACCTTAGTTTTTCCACTTTAGACTGTCCACTTCAGTCTTTCCACTGTAGTCTGTCCACTTTAGTCTTTCCACTTTAGTCTTTCCACTATAGTCTCCACTTTATTCTGTCCACTACAGTCTTTCCACTATAGTCTTTCCGCTATATTCTGTCCAGTTTAGTCTTTCCACTATTCTCTGTCCACTTTAGTCTTTCCACTATAGTCTCCACTTTATTCTGTCCACGACAGTCTTTCCACTATAGTCTTTCCACTATAGTCTGTCCACTTTAGTCTTTCCACTTCAGTTTTTCCACTTTAGTCTGTCCACTTTAGACTTTCCACTATAGTCTATCCACTTTAGTCTTTCCACTTTAGTCTTTCCACTTTATTCTGTCCACTTCAGTTTGTACACTTTAGTCTGTCCCCTGAGTCTTTCCACTTCAGTTTTTCCACTATAGTCTGTCCACTTTAGTCTTTCCACTTTATTCTTTCCACTATTCTCAGTCCACTTTAGTCCTTCCACTTTAGTCTTTCCACTATAGTCTCCACTTTATTCTGTCCACTACAGTCTTTCCACTATAGTCTTTCCACTATAGTCTGTCCACTTTAGTCTTTCCACTATTCTCTGTCCACTTTAGTCTTTCCACTATACTCTCCACTTTATTCTGTCCACTACAGTCTTTCCACTACAGTCTTTCCAATATAGTCTGTCCACTTTAGTCTTTCCACTTTAGTCTGTCCACTTTAGTCTTTCCACTATAGTCTGTCCACTTTAGTCTTTCCACTATTCTCTGTCCACTTTAGTCTTTCCACTATAGTCTTTCCACTATAGTCTGTCCACTTTAGTCTTTCCACTTTAATCTTTCCACTTTAGTCTGTCCACTTTATTCTTTCCACTATATTCTGTCAACTTTAGTCTTTTCACTTTAGTCTTTCCACTTTCTTCTGTCCACTTCAGTGTGTACACTTTAGTCTGTCCACTGAGTCTTTCCACTTCAGTCTTTCCACTATAGTCTGTCCACTTTAGTCTTTCCGCTTTAGTCTGTCCACTTATTCTTTCCACTTCAGTCTTTCCACTAGAGTCTGTCCACTTTCGTCTTTCCACTTTAGTCATTTCCACTATCTTCTGTCCACTTTAGTCTTTCCACTTTAGTCTGTCCACTTTAGTCTGTCCACTATAGTCTGTCCACTTTAGTCTTTCCGCTTTAGTCTGTCTGCTTAGTCTTTCCACTTTAGTCTTTCCACTATAGTCTCCACTTTATTCTGTCCACTACAGTCTTTCCACTTTCCACTATAGTCTGTCCAATTTAGTCTTTCCACTTTAATCTTTCCACTTTAATCTGTCCTTTTTAGTCTTTCCACTATAGTCTATCCACTTTAGTCTTTCCACTTTAGTCTTTCCACTTTATTCTGTCCACTTCAGTGTGTACACTTTAGTCTTTCCACTGAGTCTTTCCACTTCAGTCTTTCCACTATAGTATATCCACTTTAGTCTTTCCACTTTAGTCTTTCCACTATAGTCTCCACTTTATTCTGTCCACTACAGTCTTTCCAATTTAGTCTTTCCACTATTCTCTGTCCACTTTAGTCTATCCACTATAGCCTCCACTTTATTCTGTCCACTACAGTCTTTCCACTATAGTCTTTCCACTATAGTCTGTCCACTTTAGTCTTTCCAATATTCTCTGTCCACTTTAGTCTTTCCACTATAGTCTCCACTTTCTTCTGTCCACTACAGTCTTTCCACTATAGTCTGTCCACTATAGTCTGTCCACTTTAGTCTTTCCACTATTCTCTGTCCACTTTAGTCTTTCCACTATACTCTCCACTTTATTCTGTCCACTACAGTCTTTCCAGTATAGTCTTTCCAATATAGTCTGTCCACTTTAGTCTTTCCACTTTAGTTTTTCCAGTTTAGTCTGTCCACTTTAGTCTTTCCACTATAGTCTGTCCACTTTAGTCTTTCCACTATTCTCTGTCCACTGTAGTCTTTCTACTATAGTCTGTCCACTTTAGTCTTTCCACTTTAATCTTTCCACTTTAGTCTGTCCACTTTAGTCTTTCCACTATAGTCTGTCAACTTTAGTCTTTCCACTTTAGTCTTTCCACTTTATTCTGTCCACTTCAGTGTGTTTACTTTAGTCTGTCCACTGAGTCTTTCCACTTCAGTCTTTCCACTATAGTCTGTCCACTTTAGTCTTTCCGCTTTAGTCTGTCCACTTAGTCTTTCCACTTCAGTCTTTCCACTAGAGTCTTTCCACTTTTCTCTGTCCACTTTAGTCTTTCCACTTTAGTCTTTCCACTATAGTCTCCACTTTATTCTCTCCGCTACAGTCTTTCCACTATAGTCTTTCCACTATAGTCTGTCCACTTTAGTCTTTCCACTTTAATCTTTCCACTTTAGTCTGTCCACTTTAGTCTTTCACTATAGTCTGTCATCCTTAGTCTTTCCACTTTAGTCTTTGCACTTTATTCTGTCCACTTCAGTGTGTACACTTTAGTCTGTCCACTGAGTCTTTCCACTTCAGTCTGTCCACTTTAGTCTTTCCACTTTAATCTTTCCACTTTAGTCTGTCCACTTTAGTCTTTCCACTATAGTCTGTCAACTTTAGTCTTTCCACTTTATTCTGTCCACTTCAGTGTGTACACTTTAGTCTGTCCACTGAGTCTTTCCACTTCAGTCTTTCCACTATAGTCTATCCACTTTAGTCTTTCCACTTTAGTCTTTCCACTATAGTCTCCACTTTATTCTGTCCACTACAGTCTTTCCAATTTATTCTTTCCACTATTCTCTGTCCACTTTAGTCTATTCACTATAGTCTCCTCTTTATTCTGTCCGCTACAGTCTTTCCACTATAGTCTTTCCACTATAGTCTGTCCACTTTAGTCTTTTGACTATTCTCTGTCCACTTTAGTCCTTCCACTTTAGTCTTTCCACTATACTCTCCACTTTATTCTGTCCACTACAGTCTTTCCACTATAGTCTTTCCAATATAGTCTGTCCACTTTAGTCTTTCCACTTTCGTCTTTCCAGTTTAGTCTGTCCACTTTAGTCTTTCCAGTTTAGTCTGTCCACTTTAGTCTTTCCACTATAGTCTGTCCACTTTAGTCTTTCCACTATTCTCAGCCCACTTTAGTCTTTCCACTATAGTCTCCACTTTATTCTGTCCACTACAGTCTTTCCACTATAGTCTTTCCACTATTCCCTGTCCAATTTAGTCTTTCCACTATAGTCTCCACTTTATTCTGTCCACTACAGTCTTTCCACTATAGTCTTTCCGCTTTAGTCTGTCCACTTAGTCTTTCCACTTCAGTCTTTCCACTAGAGTCTGTCCACTTTCGTCTTTCCACTTTAGTCATTTCCACTATCTTCTGTCCACTTTAGTCTTTCCACTTTAGTCTTTCCACTTTAGTCTGTCCACTTTAGTCTGTCCACTATAGTCTGTCCACTTTAGTCTTTCCGCTTTAGTCTGTCCACTTAGTCTTTCCACTTTAGTCTTTCCACTATAGTCTCCACTTTATTCTGTCCACTACAGTCTTTCCACTTTCCACTATAGTCTGTCCAATTTAGTCTTTCCACTTTAATCTTTCTACTTTAATCTGTCCACTTTAGTCTTTCCACTATAGTCTATCCACTTTAGTCTTTCCAATTTAGTCTTTCCACTTTATTCTGTCCACTTCAGTGTGTACACTTTAGTCTGTCCACTGAGTCTTTCCACTTCAGTCTTTCCACTATAGTCTATCCACTTTAGTCTTTCCACTTTAGCCTTTCCACTATAGTCTCCACTTTATTCTGTCCACTACAGTCTTTCCAATTTAGTCTTTCCACTATTCTCTGTCCACTTTAGTCTATCCACTTTATCTGTCCACTACAGTCTTTCCACTATAGTCTTTCCACTATAGTCCGTCCACTTTAGTCTTTCCAATATTCTCTGTCCACTTTAGTCTTTCCACTATAGTCTCCACTTTATTCTGTCCACTACAGTCTTTCCACTATAGTCTGTCCACTTTAGTCCTTCCACTTTAGTTTTTCCACTTTATTCTGTCCACTTCAGTGTACACTTTAGTCTGTCCACTGAGTCTTTCCACTTCAGTCTTTCCACTATAGTCTATCCACTTCAGTCTTTCCACTTTAGTCTATCCACTTTATCTGTCCACTACAGTCTTTCCACTATAGTCTTTCCACTTTAGTCTTTCCACTTTATTCTGTCCACTTCAGTGTGTACACTTTAGTCTGTCCACTGAGTCTTTCCACTTCAGTCTGTCCACTTTAGTCTTTCCACTTTAATCTTTCCACTTTAGTCTGTCCACTTTAGTCTTTCCACTATAGTCTGTCAACTTTAGTCTTTCCACTTTATTCTGTCCACTTCAGTGTGTACACTTTAGTCTGTCCACTGAGTCTTTCCACTTCAGTCTTTCCACTATAGTCTATCCACTTTAGTCTTTCCACTTTAGTCTTTCCACTATAGTCTCCACTTTATTCTGTCCACTACAGTCTTTCCAATTTATTCTTTCCACTATTCTCTGTCCACTTTAGTCTATCCACTATAGTCTCCTCTTTATTCTGTCCGCTACAGTCTTTCCACTATAGTCTTTCCACTATAGTCTGTCCACTTTAGTCTTTAGACTATTCTCTGTCCACTTTAGTCCTTCCACTTTAGTCTTTCCACTATACTCTCCACTTTATTCTGTCCACTACAGTCTTTCCACTATAGTCTTTCCAATATAGTCTGTCCACTTTAGTCTTTCCACTTTCGTCTTTCCAGTTTAGTCTGTCCACTTTAGTCTTTCCACTATAGTCTGTCCACTTTAGTCTTTCCACTATTCTCTGCCCACTTTAGTCTTTCCACTATACTCTCCACTTTATTCTGTCCACTACAGTCTTTCCACTATAGTCTTTCCACTATTCCCTGTCCAATTTAGTCTTTCCACTATAGTCTCCACTTTATTCTGTCCACTACAGTCTTTCCACTATAGTCTTTCCGCTTTAGTCTGTCCACTTAGTCTTTCCACTTCAGTCTTTCCACTAGAGTCTGTCCACTTTCGTCTTTCCACTTTAGTCATTTCCACTATCTTCTGTCCACTTTAGTCTTTCCACTTTAGTCTTTCCACTTTAGTCTGTCCACTTTAGTCTGTCCACTATAGTCTGTCCACTTTAGTCTTTCCGCTTTAGTCTGTCCACTTAGTCTTTCCACTTTAGTCTTTCCACTATAGTCTCCACTTTATTCTGTCCACTACAGTCTTTCCACTTTCCACTATAGTCTGTCCAATTTAGTCTTTCCACTTTAATCTTTCCACTTTAATCTGTCCACTTTAGTCTTTCCACTATAGTCTATCCACTTTAGTCTTTCCAATTTAGTCTTTCCACTTTATTCTGTCCACTTCAGTGTGTACACTTTAGTCTGTCCACTGAGTCTTTCCACTTCAGTCTTTCCACTATAGTCTATCCACTTTAGTCTTTCCACTTTAGTCTTTCCACTATAGTCTCCACTTTATTCTGTCCACTACAGTCTTTCCAATTTAGTCTTTCCACTTTAGTCTGTCCACTTTAGACTTTCCACTATAGTCTATCCACTTTAGTCTTTCCACTTTAGTCTTTCCACTTTATTCTGTCCACTTCAGTGTGTACACTTTAGTCTGTCCCCTGAGTCTTTCCACTTCAGTTTTTCCACTATAGTCTGTCCACTTTAGTCTTTCCACTTTATTCTTTCCACTATTCTCAGTCCACTTTAGTCCTTCCACTTTAGTCTTTCCACTATAGTCTCCACTTTATTCTGTCCACTACAGTCTTTCCACTATAGTCTTTCCACTATAGTCTGTCCACTTTAGTCTTTCCACTATTCTCTGTCCACTTTAGTCTTTCCACTATACTCTCCACTTTATTCTGTCCACTACAGTCTTTCCACTACAGTCTTTCCAATATAGTCTGTCCACTTTAGTCTTTCCACTTTAGTCTTTCCAGTTTAGTCTATCCACTTTAGTTTTTCCACTATAGTCTGTCCACTTTAGTCTTTCCACTATTCTCTGTCCACTTTAGTCTTTCCACTATAGTCTTTCCACTATAGTCTGTCCACTTTAGTCTTTCCACTTTAATCTTTCCACTTTAGTCTGTCCACTTTAGTCTTTCCACTATATTCTGTCAACTTTAGTCTTTTCACTTTAGTCTTTCCACTTTATTCTGTCCACTTCAGTGTGTACACTTTAGTCTGTCCACTGAGTCTTTCCACTTCAGTCTTTCCACTATAGTCTGTCCACTTTAGTCTTTCCGCTTTAGTCTGTCCACTTATTCTTTCCACTTCAGTCTTTCCACTAGAGTCTGTCCACTTTCGTCTTTCCACTTTAGTCATTTCCACTATCTTCTGTCCACTTTAGTCTTTCCACTTTAGTCTGTCCACTTTAGTCTGTCCACTATAGTCTGTCCACTTTAGTCTTTCCGCTTTAGTCTGTCTGCTTAGTCTTTCCACTTTAGTCTTTCCACTATAGTCTCCACTTTATTCTGTCCACTACAGTCTTTCCACTTTCCACTATAGTCTGTCCAATTCAGTCTTTCCACTTAAATCTTTCCACTTTAATCGGTCCACTTTAGTCTTTCCACTATAGTCTATCCACTTTAGTCTTTCCACTTTAGTCTTTCCACTTTATTCTGTCCACTTCAGTGTGTACACTTTAGTCTTTCCACTGAGTCTTTCCACTTCAGTCTTTCCACTATAGTATATCCACTTTAGTCTTTCCACTTTAGTCTTTCCACTATAGTCTCCACTTTATTCTGTCCACTACAGTCTTTCCAATTTAGTCTTTCCACTATTCTCTGTCCACTTTAGTCTATCCACTATAGTCTCCACTTTATTCTGTCCACTACAGTCTTTCCACTATAGTCTTTCCACTATAGTCTGTCCACTTTAGTCTTTCCAATATTCTCTGTCCACTTTAGTCTTTCCACTATAGTCTCCACTTTCTTCTGTCCACTACAGTCTTTCCACTATAGTCTGTCCACTATAGTCTGTCCACTTTAGTCTTTCCACTATTCTCTGTCCACTTTAGTCTTTCCACTATACTCTCCACTTTATTCTGTCCACTACAGTCTTTCCAGTATAGTCTTTCCAATATAGTCTGTCCACTTTAATCTTTCCACTTTAGTTTTTCCAGTTTAGTCTGTCCACTTTAGTCTTTCCACTATAGTCTGTCCACTTTAGTCTTTCCACTATTCTCTGTCCACTGTAGTCTTTCTACTATAGTCTGTCCACTTTAGTCTTTCCACTTTAATCTTTCCACTTTAGTCTGTCCACTTTAGTCTTTCCACTATAGTCTGTCAATTTTAGTCTTTCCACTTTAGTCTTTCCACTTTATTCTGTCCACTTCAGTGTGTTTACTTTAGTCTGTCCACTGAGTCTTTCCACTTCAGTCTTTCCACTATAGTCTGTCCACTTTAGTCTTTCCACTTTAGTCTTTCCACTATAGTCTCCACTTTATTCTGTCCACTACAGTCTTTCCAATTTAGTCTTTCCACTATTCTCTGTCCACTTTAGTCTATCCACTATAGTCTCCACTTTATTCTGTCCACTACAGTCTTTCCACTATAGTCTTTCCACTATAGTCTTTCCACTTTAGTCTTTCCAATATTCTCTGTCCACTTTAGTCATTCCGTTATCGTCTCCACTTTATTCTGTCCACTACAGTCTTTCCACTATAGTCTGTCCACTTTAGTCTTTCCACCTTAGTTTTTCCACTTTAGACTGTCCACTTCAGTCTTTCCACTGTAGTCTGTCCACTTTAGTCTTTCCACTTTAGTCTTTCCACTATAGTCTCCACTTTATTCTGTCCACTACAGTCTTTCCACTATAGTCTTTCCGCTATATTCTGTCCAGTTTAGTCTTTCCACTATTCTCTGTCCACTTTAGTCTTTCCACTGTAGTCTCCACTTTATTCTGTCCACGACAGTCTTTCCACTATAGTCTTTCCACTATAGTCTGTCCACTTTAGTCTTTCCACTTCAGTTTTTCCATTTTAGTCTGTCCACTTTAGACTTTCCACTATAGTCTATCCACTTTAGTCTTTCCACTTTAGTCTTTCCACTTTATTCTGTCCACTTCAGTGTGTACACTTTAGTCTGTCCCCTGAGTCTTTCCACTTCAGTTTTTCCACTATAGTCTGTCCACTTTAGTCTTTCCACTTTATTCTTTCCACTATTCTCAGTCCACTTTAGTCCTTCCACTTTAGTCTTTCCACTATAGTCTCCACTTTATTCTGTCCACTACAGTCTTTCCACTATAGTCTTTCCACTATAGTCGGTCCACTTTAGTCTTTCCACTATTCTCTGTCCACTTTAGTCTTTCCACTATACTCTCCACTTTATTCTGTCCACTACAGTCTTTCCACTACAGTCTTTCCAATATAGTCTGTCCACTTTAGTCTTTCCACTTTAGTCTTTCCAGTTTAGTCTGTCCACTTTAGTCTTTCCACTATAGTCTGTCCACTTTAGTCTTTCCACTATTCTCTGTCCACTTTAGTCTTTCCACTATAGTCTTTCCACTATAGTCTGTCCACTTTAGTCTTTCCACTTTAATCTTTCCACTTTAGTCTGTCCACTTTAGTCTTTCCACTATATTCTGTCAACTTTAGTCTTTTCACTTTAGTCTTTCCACTTTCTTCTGTCCACTTCAGTGTGTACACTTTAGTCTGTCCACTGAGTCTTTCCACTTCAGTCTTTCCACTATAGTCTGTCCACTTTAGTCTTTCCGCTTTAGTCTGTCCACTTATTCTTTCCACTTCAGTCTTTCCACTAGAGTCTGTCCACTTTCGTCTTTCCACTTTAGTCATTTCCACTATCTTCTGTCCACTTTAGTCTTTCCACTTTAGTCTGTCCACTTTAGTCTGTCCACTATAGTCTGTCCACTTTAGTCTTTCCGCTTTAGTCTGTCTGCTTAGTCTTTCCACTTTAGTCTTTCCACTATAGTCTCCACTTTATTCTGTCCACTACAGTCTTTCACTTTCCACTATAGTCTGTCCAATTTAGTCTTTCCACTTTAATCTTTCCACTTTAATCTGTCCACTTTAGTCTTTCCACTATAGTCTATCCACTTTAGTCTTTCCACTTTAGTCTTTCCACTTTATTCTGTCCACTTCAGTGTGTACACTTTAGTCTTTCCACTGAGTCTTTCCACTTCAGTCTTTCCACTATAGTATATCCACTTTAGTCTTTCCACTTTAGTCTTTCCACTATAGTCTCCACTTTATTCTGTCCACTACAGTCTTTCCAATTTAGTCTTTCCACTATTCTCTGTCCACTTTAGTCTATCCACTATAGTCTCCACTTTATTCTGTCCACTACAGTCTTTCCACTATAGTCTTTCCACTATAGTCTGTCCACTTTAGTCTTTCCAATATTCTCTGTCCACTTTAGTCTTTCCACTATAGTCTCCACTTTCTTCTGTCCACTACAGTCTTTCCACTATAGTCTGTCCACTATAGTCTGTCCACTTTAGTCTTTCCACTATTCTCTGTCCACTTTAGTCTTTCCACTATACTCTCCACTTTATTCTGTCCACTACAGTCTTTCCAGTATAGTCTTTCCAATATAGTCTGTCCACTTTAGTCTTTCCACTTTAGTTTTTCCAGTTTAGTCTGTCCACTTTAGTCTTTCCACTATAGTCTGTCCACTTTAGTCTTTCCACTATTCTCTGTCCACTGTAGTCTTTCTACTATAGTCTGTCCACTTTAGTCTTTCCACTTTAATCTTTCCACTTTAGTCTGTCCACTTTAGTCTTTCCACTATAGTCTGTCAACTTTAGTCTTTCCACTTTAGTCTTTCCACTTTATTCTGTCCACTTCAGTGTGTTTACTTTAGTCTGTCCACTGAGTCTTTCCACTTCAGTCTTTCCACTATAGTCTGTCCACTTTAGTCTTTCCGCTTTAGTCTGTCCACTTAGTCTTTCCACTTCAGTCTTTCCACTAGAGTCTTTCCACTTTTCTCTGTCCACTTTAGTCTTTCCACTTTAGTCTTTCCACTATAGTCTCCACTTTATTCTCTCCGCTACAGTCTTTCCACTATAGTCTTTCCACTATAGTCTGTCCACTTTAGTCTTTCCACTTTAATCTTTCCACTTTAGTCTGTCCACTTTAGTCTTTCACTATAGTCTGTCATCCTTAGTCTTTCCACTTTAGTCTTTGCACTTTATTCTGTCCACTTCAGTGTGTACACTTTAGTCTGTCCACTGAGTCTTTCCACTTCAGTCTGTCCACTTTAGTCTTTCCACTTTAATCTTTCCACTTTAGTCTGTCCACTTTAGTCTTTCCACTATAGTCTGTCAACTTTAGTCTTTCCACTTTATTCTGTCCACTTCAGTGTGTACACTTTAGTCTGTCCACTGAGTCTTTCCACTTCAGTCTTTCCACTATAGTCTATCCACTTTAGTCTTTCCACTTTAGTCTTTCCACTACAGTCTTTCCAATTTATTCTTTCCACTATTCTCTGTCCACTTTAGTCTATTCACTATAGTCTCCTCTTTATTCTGTCCGCTACAGTCTTTCCACTATAGTCTTTCCACTATAGTCTGTCCACTTTAGTCTTTTGACTATTCTCTGTCCACTTTAGTCCTTCCACTTTAGTCTTTCCACTATACTCTCCACTTTATTCTGTCCACTACAGTCTTTCCACTATAGTCTTTCCAATATAGTCTGTCCACTTTAGTCTTTCCACTTTCGTCTTTCCAGTTTAGTCTGTCCACTTTAGTCTTTCCAGTTTAGTCTGTCCACTTTAGTCTTTCCACTATAGTCTGTCCACTTTAGTCTTTCCACTATTCTCAGCCCACTTTAGTCTTTCCACTATAGTCTCCACTTTATTCTGTCCACTACAGTCTTTCCACTATAGTCTTTCCACTATTCCCTGTCCAATTTAGTCTTTCCACTATAGTCTCCACTTTATTCTGTCCACTACAGTCTTTCCACTATAGTCTTTCCGCTTTAGTCTGTCCACTTAGTCTTTCCACTTCAGTCTTTCCACTAGAGTCTGTCCACTTTCGTCTTTCCACTTTAGTCATTTCCACTATCTTCTGTCCACTTTAGTCTTTCCACTTTAGTCTTTCCACTTTAGTCTGTCCACTTTAGTCTGTCCACTATAGTCTGTCCACTTTAGTCTTTCCGCTTTAGTCTGTCCACTTAGTCTTTCCACTTTAGTCTTTCCACTATAGTCTCCACTTTATTCTGTCCACTACAGTCTTTCCACTTTCCACTATAGTCTGTCCAATTTAGTCTTTCCACTTTAATCTTTCTACTTTAATCTGTCCACTTTAGTCTTTCCACTATAGTCTATCCACTTTAGTCTTTCCAATTTAGTCTTTCCACTTTATTCTGTCCACTTCAGTGTGTACACTTTAGTCTGTCCACTGAGTCTTTCCACTTCAGTCTTTCCACTATAGTCTATCCACTTTAGTCTTTCCACTTTAGCCTTTCCACTATAGTCTCCACTTTATTCTGTCCACTACAGTCTTTCCAATTTAGTCTTTCCACTATTCTCTGTCCACTTTAGTCTATCCACTTTATCTGTCCACTACAGTCTTTCCACTATAGTCTTTCCACTATAGTCCGTCCACTTTAGTCTTTCCAATATTCTCTGTCCACTTTAGTCTTTCCACTATAGTCTCCACTTTATTCTGTCCACTACAGTCTTTCCACTATAGTCTGTCCACTTTAGTCCTTCCACTTTAGTTTTTCCACTTTATTCTGTCCACTTCAGTGTACACTTTAGTCTGTCCACTGAGTCTTTCCACTTCAGTCTTTCCACTATAGTCTATCCACTTCAGTCTTTCCACTTTAGTCTATCCACTTTATCTGTCCACTACAGTCTTTCCACTATAGTCTTTCCACTTTAGTCTTTCCACTTTATTCTGTCCACTTCAGTGTGTACACTTTAGTCTGTCCACTGAGTCTTTCCACTTCAGTCTGTCCACTTTAGTCTTTCCACTTTAATCTTTCCACTTTAGTCTGTCCACTTTAGTCTTTCCACTATAGTCTGTCAACTTTAGTCTTTCCACTTTATTCTGTCCACTTCAGTGTGTACACTTTAGTCTGTCCACTGAGTCTTTCCACTTCAGTCTTTCCACTATAGTCTATCCACTTTAGTCTTTCCACTTTAGTCTTTCCACTATAGTCTCCACTTTATTCTGTCCACTACAGTCTTTCCAATTTATTCTTTCCACTATTCTCTGTCCACTTTAGTCTATCCACTATAGTCTCCTCTTTATTCTGTCCGCTACAGTCTTTCCACTATAGTCTTTCCACTATAGTCTGTCCACTTTAGTCTTTAGACTATTCTCTGTCCACTTTAGTCCTTCCACTTTAGTCTTTCCACTATACTCTCCACTTTATTCTGTCCACTACAGTCTTTCCACTATAGTCTTTCCAATATAGTCTGTCCACTTTAGTCTTTCCACTTTCGTCTTTCCAGTTTAGTCTGTCCACTTTAGTCTTTCCACTATAGTCTGTCCACTTTAGTCTTTCCACTATTCTCTGCCCACTTTAGTCTTTCCACTATACTCTCCACTTTATTCTGTCCACTACAGTCTTTCCACTATAGTCTTTCCACTATTCCCTGTCCAATTTAGTCTTTCCACTATAGTCTCCACTTTATTCTGTCCACTACAGTCTTTCCACTATAGTCTTTCCGCTTTAGTCTGTCCACTTAGTCTTTCCACTTTAGTCATTTCCACTATCTTCTGTCCACTTTAGTCTTTCCACTTTAGTCTTTCCACTTTAGTCTGTCCACTTTAGTCTGTCCACTATAGTCTGTCCACTTTAGTCTTTCCGCTTTAGTCTGTCCACTTAGTCTTTCCACTTTAGTCTTTCCACTATAGTCTCCACTTTATTCTGTCCACTACAGTCTTTCCACTTTCCACTATAGTCTGTCCAATTTAGTCTTTCCACTTTAATCTTTCCACTTTAATCTGTCCACTTTAGTCTTTCCACTATAGTCTATCCACTTTAGTCTTTCCAATTTAGTCTTTCCACTTTATTCTGTCCACTTCAGTGTGTACACTTTAGTCTGTCCACTGAGTCTTTCCACTTCAGTCTTTCCACTATAGTCTATCCACTTTAGTCTTTCCACTTTAGTCTTTCCACTATAGTCTCCACTTTATTCTGTCCACTACAGTCTTTCCAATTTAGTCTTTCCACTTTAGTCTGTCCACTTTAGACTTTCCACTATAGTCTATCCACTTTAGTCTTTCCACTTTAGTCTTTCCACTTTATTCTGTCCACTTCAGTGTGTACACTTTAGTCTGTCCCCTGAGTCTTTCCACTTCAGTTTTTCCACTATAGTCTGTCCACTTTAGTCTTTCCACTTTATTCTTTCCACTATTCTCAGTCCACTTTAGTCCTTCCACTTTAGTCTTTCCACTATAGTCTCCACTTTATTCTGTCCACTACAGTCTTTCCACTATAGTCTTTCCACTATAGTCTGTCCACTTTAGTCTTTCCACTATTCTCTGTCCACTTTAGTCTTTCCACTATACTCTCCACTTTATTCTGTCCACTACAGTCTTTCCACTACAGTCTTTCCAATATAGTCTGTCCACTTTAGTCTTTCCACTTTAGTCTTTCCAGTTTAGTCTATCCACTTTAGTTTTTCCACTATAGTCTGTCCACTTTAGTCTTTCCACTATTCTCTGTCCACTTTAGTCTTTCCACTATAGTCTTTCCACTATAGTCTGTCCACTTTAGTCTTTCCACTTTAATCTTTCCACTTTAGTCTGTCCACTTTAGTCTTTCCACTATATTCTGTCAACTTTAGTCTTTTCACTTTAGTCTTTCCACTTTATTCTGTCCACTTCAGTGTGTACACTTTAGTCTGTCCACTGAGTCTTTCCACTTCAGTCTTTCCACTATAGTCTGTCCACTTTAGTCTTTCCGCTTTAGTCTGTCCACTTATTCTTTCCACTTCAGTCTTTCCACTAGAGTCTGTCCACTTTCGTCTTTCCACTTTAGTCATTTCCACTATCTTCTGTCCACTTTAGTCTTTCCACTTTAGTCTGTCCACTTTAGTCTGTCCACTATAGTCTGTCCACTTTAGTCTTTCCGCTTTAGTCTGTCTGCTTAGTCTTTCCACTTTAGTCTTTCCACTATAGTCTCCACTTTATTCTGTCCACTACAGTCTTTCCACTTTCCACTATAGTCTGTCCAATTTAGTCTTTCCACTTAAATCTTTCCACTTTAATCGGTCCACTTTAGTCTTTCCACTATAGTCTATCCACTTTAGTCTTTCCACTTTAGTCTTTCCACTTTATTCTGTCCACTTCAGTGTGTACACTTTAGTCTTTCCACTGAGTCTTTCCACTTCAGTCTTTCCACTATAGTATATCCACTTTAGTCTTTCCACTTTAGTCTTTCCACTATAGTTTCCACTTTATTCTGTCCACTACAGTCTTTCCAATTTAGTCTTTCCACTATTCTCTGTCCACTTTAGTCTATCCACTATAGTCTCCACTTTATTCTGTCCACTACAGTCTTTCCACTATAGTCTTTCCACTATAGTCTGTCCACTTTAGTCTTTCCAATATTCTCTGTCCACTTTAGTCTTTCCACTATAGTCTCCACTTTCTTCTGTCCACTACAGTCTTTCCACTATAGTCTGTCCACTATAGTCTGTCCACTTTAGTCTTTCCACTATTCTCTGTCCACTTTAGTCTTTCCACTATACTCTCCACTTTATTCTGTCCACTACAGTCTTTCCAGTATAGTCTTTCCAATATAGTCTGTCCACTTTAATCTTTCCACTTTAGTTTTTCCAGTTTAGTCTGTCCACTTTAGTCTTTCCACTATAGTCTGTCCACTTTAGTCTTTCCACTATTCTCTGTCCACTGTAGTCTTTCTACTATAGTCTGTCCACTTTAGTCTTTCCACTTTAATCTTTCCACTTTAGTCTGTCCACTTTAGTCTTTCCACTATAGTCTGTCAATTTTAGTCTTTCCACTTTAGTCTTTCCACTTTATTCTGTCCACTTCAGTGTGTTTACTTTAGTCTGTCCACTGAGTCTTTCCACTTCAGTCTTTCCACTATAGTCTGTCCACTTTAGTCTTTCCACTTTAGTCTTTCCACTATAGTCTCCACTTTATTCTGTCCACTACAGTCTTTCCAATTTAGTCTTTCCACTATTCTCTGTCCACTTTAGTCTATCCACTATAGTCTCCACTTTATTCTGTCCACTACAGTCTTTCCACTATAGTCTTTCCACTATAGTCTGTCCACTTTAGTCTTTCCAATATTCTCTGTCCACTTTAGTCATTCCGTTATCGTCTCCACTTTATTCTGTCCACTACAGTCTTTCCACTATAGTCTGTCCACTTTAGTCTTTCCACCTTAGTTTTTCCACTTTAGACTGTCCACTTCAGTCTTTCCACTGTAGTCTGTCCACTTTAGTCTTTCCACTTTAGTCTTTCCACTATAGTCTCCACTTTATTCTGTCCACTACAGTCTTTCCACTATAGTCTTTCCGCTATATTCTGTCCAGTTTAGTCTTTCCACTATTCTCTGTCCACTTTAGTCTTTCCACTGTAGTCTCCACTTTATTCTGTCCACGACAGTCTTTCCACTATAGTCTTTCCACTATAGTCTGTCCACTTTAGTCTTTCCACTTCAGTTTTTCCATTTTAGTCTGTCCACTTTAGACTTTCCACTATAGTCTATCCACTTTAGTCTTTCCACTTTAGTCTTTCCACTTTATTCTGTCCACTTCAGTGTGTACACTTTAGTCTGTCCCCTGAGTCTTTCCACTTCAGTTTTTCCACTATAGTCTGTCCACTTTAGTCTTTCCACTTTATTCTTTCCACTATTCTCAGTCCACTTTAGTCCTTCCACTTTAGTCTTTCCACTATAGTCTCCACTTTATTCTGTCCACTACAGTCTTTCCACTATAGTCTTTCCACTATAGTCGGTCCACTTTAGTCTTTCCACTATTCTCTGTCCACTTTAGTCTTTCCACTATACTCTCCACTTTATTCTGTCCACTACAGTCTTTCCACTACAGTCTTTCCAATATAGTCTGTCCACTTTAGTCTTTCCACTTTAGTCTTTCCAGTTTAGTCTGTCCACTTTAGTCTTTCCACTATAGTCTGTCCACTTTAGTCTTTCCACTATTCTCTGTCCACTTTAGTCTTTCCACTATAGTCTTTCCACTATAGTCTGTCCACTTTAGTCTTTCCACTTTAATCTTTCCACTTTAGTCTGTCCACTTTAGTCTTTCCACTATATTCTGTCAACTTTAGTCTTTTCACTTTAGTCTTTCCACTTTCTTCTGTCCACTTCAGTGTGTACACTTTAGTCTGTCCACTGAGTCTTTCCACTTCAGTCTTTCCACTATAGTCTGTCCACTTTAGTCTTTCCGCTTTAGTCTGTCCACTTATTCTTTCCACTTCAGTCTTTCCACTAGAGTCTGTCCACTTTCGTCTTTCCACTTTAGTCATTTCCACTATCTTCTGTCCACTTTAGTCTTTCCACTTTAGTCTGTCCACTTTAGTCTGTCCACTATAGTCTGTCCACTTTAGTCTTTCCGCTTTAGTCTGTCTGCTTAGTCTTTCCACTTTAGTCTTTCCACTATAGTCTCCACTTTATTCTGTCCACTACAGTCTTTCACTTTCCACTATAGTCTGTCCAATTTAGTCTTTCCACTTTAATCTTTCCACTTTAATCTGTCCACTTTAGTCTTTCCACTATAGTCTATCCACTTTAGTCTTTCCACTTTAGTCTTTCCACTTTATTCTGTCCACTTCAGTGTGTACACTTTAGTCTTTCCACTGAGTCTTTCCACTTCAGTCTTTCCACTATAGTATATCCACTTTAGTCTTTCCACTTTAGTCTTTCCACTATAGTCTCCACTTTATTCTGTCCACTACAGTCTTTCCAATTTAGTCTTTCCACTATTCTCTGTCCACTTTAGTCTATCCACTATAGTCTCCACTTTATTCTGTCCACTACAGTCTTTCCACTATAGTCTTTCCACTATAGTCTGTCCACTTTAGTCTTTCCAATATTCTCTGTCCACTTTAGTCTTTCCACTATAGTCTCCACTTTCTTCTGTCCACTACAGTCTTTCCACTATAGTCTGTCCACTATAGTCTGTCCACTTTAGTCTTTCCACTATTCTCTGTCCACTTTAGTCTTTCCACTATACTCTCCACTTTATTCTGTCCACTACAGTCTTTCCAGTATAGTCTTTCCAATATAGTCTGTCCACTTTAGTCTTTCCACTTTAGTTTTTCCAGTTTAGTCTGTCCACTTTAGTCTTTCCACTATAGTCTGTCCACTTTAGTCTTTCCACTATTCTCTGTCCACTGTAGTCTTTCTACTATAGTCTGTCCACTTTAGTCTTTCCACTTTAATCTTTCCACTTTAGTCTGTCCACTTTAGTCTTTCCACTATAGTCTGTCAACTTTAGTCTTTCCACTTTAGTCTTTCCACTTTATTCTGTCCACTTCAGTGTGTTTACTTTAGTCTGTCCACTGAGTCTTTCCACTTCAGTCTTTCCACTATAGTCTGTCCACTTTAGTCTTTCCGCTTTAGTCTGTCCACTTAGTCTTTCCACTTCAGTCTTTCCACTAGAGTCTTTCCACTTTTCTCTGTCCACTTTAGTCTTTCCACTTTAGTCTTTCCACTATAGTCTCCACTTTATTCTGTCCGCTACAGTCTTTCCACTATAGTCTTTCCACTATAGTCTGTCCACTTTAGTCTTTCCACTTTAATCTTTCCACTTTAGTCTGTCCACTTTAGTCTTTCCACTATAGTCTGTCATCTTTAGTCTTTCCACTTTAGTCTTTCCACTTTATTCTGTCCACTTCAGTGTGTACACTTTAGTCTGTCCACTGAGTCTTTCCACTTCAGTCTGTCCACTTTAGTCTTTCCACTTTAATCTTTCCACTTTAGTCTGTCCACTTTAGTCTTTCCACTATAGTCTGTCAACTTTAGTCTTTCCACTTTATTCTGTCCACTTCAGTGTGTACACTTTAGTCTGTCCACTGAGTCTTTCCACTTCAGTCTTTCCACTATAGTCTATCCACTTTAGTCTTTCCACTTTAGTCTTTCCACTATAGTCTCCACTTTATTCTGTCCACTACAGTCTTTCCAATTTATTCTTTCCACTATTCTCTGTCCACTTTAGTCTATCCACTATAGTCTCCTCTTTATTCTGTCCGCTACAGTCTTTCCACTATAGTCTTTCCACTATAGTCTGTCCACTTTAGTCTTTTGACTATTCTCTGTCCACTTTAGTCCTTCCACTTTAGTCTTTCCACTATACTCTCCACTTTATTCTGTCCACTACAGTCTTTCCACTATAGTCTTTCCAATATAGTCTGTCCACTTTAGTCTTTCCACTTTCGTCTTTCCAGTTTAGTCTGTCCACTTTAGTCTTTCCACTATAGTCTGTCCACTTTAGTCTTTCCACTATTCTCAGCCCACTTTAGTCTTTCCACTATAGTCTCCACTTTATTCTGTCCACTACAGTCTTTCACTTTCCACTATAGTCTGTCCAATTTAGTCTTTCCACTTTAATCTTTCCACTTTAATCTGTCCACTTTAGTCTTTCCACTATAGTCTATCCACTTTAGTCTTTCCACTTTAGTCTTTCCACTTTATTCTGTCCACTTCAGTGTGTACACTTTAGTCTTTCCACTGAGTCTTTCCACTTCAGTCTTTCCACTATAGTATATCCACTTTAGTCTTTCCACTATAGTCTCCACTTTATTCTGTCCACTACAGTCTTTCCAATTTAGTCTTTCCACTATTCTCTGTCCACTTTAGTCTATCCACTATAGTCTCCACTTTATTCTGTCCACTACAGTCTTTCCACTATAGTCTTTCCACTATAGTCTGTCCACTTTAGTCTTTCCAATATTCTCTGTCCACTTTAGTCTTTCCACTATAGTCTCCACTTTCTTCTGTCCACTACAGTCTTTCCACTATAGTCTGTCCACTATAGTCTGTCCACTTTAGTCTTTCCACTATTCTCTGTCCACTTTAGTCTTTCCACTATACTCTCCACTTTATTCTGTCCACTACAGTCTTTCCAGTATAGTCTTTCAATATAGTCTGTCCACTTTAGTCTTTCCACTTTAGTTTTTCCAGTTTAGTCTGTCCACTTTAGTCTTTCCACTATAGTCTGTCCACTTTAGTCTTTCCACTATTCTCTGTCCACTGTAGTCTTTCTACTATAGTCTGTCCACTTTAGTCTTTCCACTTTAATCTTTCCACTTTAGTCTGTCCACTTTAGTCTTTCCACTATAGTCTGTCAACTTTAGTCTTTCCACTTTAGTCTTTCCACTTTATTCTGTCCACTTCAGTGTGTTTATTTTAGTCTGTCCACTGAGTCTTTCCACTTCAGTCTTTCCACTATAGTCTGTCCACTTTAGTCTTTCCGCTTTAGTCTGTCCACTTAGTCTTCCCACTTCAGTCTTTCCACTAGAGTCTTTCCACTTTTCTCTGTCCACTTTAGTCTTTCCACTAGAGTCTTTCCACTTTTCTCTGTCCACTTTAGTCTTTCCACTTTAGTCTTTCCACTATAGTCTCCACTTTATTCTGTCCGCTACAGTCTTTCCACTATAGTCTTTCCACTATAGTCTGTCCACTTTAGTCTTTCCACTTTAATCTTTCCACTTTAGTCTGTCCACTTTAGTCTTTCCACTATAGTCTGTCATCTTTAGTCTTTCCACTTTAGTCTTTCCACTTTATTCTGTCCACTTCAGTGTGTACACTTTAGTCTGTCCACTGAGTCTTTCCACTTCAGTCTGTCCACTTTAGTCTTTCCACTTTAATCTTTCCACTTTAGTCTGTCCACTTTAGTCTTTCCACTATAGTCTGTCAACTTTAGTCTTTCCACTTTATTCTGTCCACTTCAGTGTGTACACTTTAGTCTGTCCACTGAGTCTTTCCACTTCAGTCTTTCCACTATAGTCTATCCACTTTAGTCTTTCCACTTTAGTCTTTCCACTATAGTCTCCACTTTATTCTGTCCACTACAGTCTTTCCAATTTATTCTTTCCACTATTCTCTGTCCACTTTAGTCTATCCACTATAGTCTCCTCTTTATTCTGTCCGCTACTGTCTTTCCACTTTAGTCTTTCCAATATACTCTCCACTTTATTCTGTCCACTACAGTCTTTCCACTATAGTCTTTCCAATATAGTCTGTCCACTTTAGTCTTTCCACTTTCGTCTTTCCAGTTTAGTCTGTCCACTTTAGTCTTTCCACTATAGTCTGTCCACTTTAGTCTTTCCACTATTCTCAGCCCACTTTAGTCTTTCCACTATAGTCTCCACTTTATTCTGTCCACTACAGTCTTTCCACTATAGTCTTTCCACTATTCCCTGTCCAATTTAGTCTTTCCACTATAGTCTCCACTTTATTCTGTCCACTACAGTCTTTCCACTATAGTCTTTCCGCTTTAGTCTGTCCACTTAGTCTTTCCACTTCAGTCTTTCCACTAGAGTCTGTCCACTTTCGTCTTTCCACTTTAGTCATTTCCCCTATCTTCTGTCCACTTTAGTCTTTCCACTTTAGTCTTTCCACTTTAGTCTGTCCACTTTAGTCTGTCCACTATAGTCTGTCCACTTTAGTCTTTCCGCTTTAGTCTGTCCACTTAGTCTTTCCACTTTAGTCTTTCCACTATATTCTCCACTTTATTCTGTCCACTACAGTCTTTCCACTTTCCACTATAGTCTGTCCAATTTAGTCTTTCCACTTTAATCTTTCCACTTTAATCTGTCCACTTTAGTCTTTCCACTATAGTCTATCCACTTTAGTCTTTCCAATTTAGTCTTTCCACTTTATTCTGTCCACTTCAGTGTGTACACTTTAGTCTGTCCACTGAGTCTTTCCACTTCAGTCTTTCCACTATAGTCTATCCACTTTAGTCTTTCCACTTTAGTCTTTCCACTATGGTCTCCACTTTATTCTGTCCACTACAGTCTTTCCAATTTTGTCTTTCCACTATTCTCTGTCCACTTTAGTCTATCCACTTTATCTGTCCACTACAGTCTTTCCACTATAGTCTTTCCACTATAGTCTGTCCACTTTAGTCTTTCCAATATTCTCTGTCCACTTTAGTCTTTCCACTATAGTCTCCACTTTATTCTGTCCACTACAGTCTTTCCACTATAGTCTGTCCACTTTAGTCCTTCCACTTTAGTTTTTCCACTTTAGACTGTCCACTTCAGTCTTTCCACTATAGTCTGTCCACTTTAGTCTTTCCACTTTAGTCTTTCCACTATAGTCTCCACTTTATTCTGTCCACTACAGTCTTTCCACTATAGTCTTTCCGCCATATTCTGTCCAGTTTAGTCTTTCCACTATTCTCTGTCTACTTTAGTCTTTCCACTATAGTCTCCACTTTATTCTGTCCACTACAGTCTTTCCACTATAGTCTTTCCACTATAGTCTGTCCACTTTAGTCTTTCCACTTCAGTTTTTCCACTTTAGTCGGTCCACTTTAGACTTTCCAGTAAGGTCTATCCACTTTAGTCTTTCCACTTTAGTCTTTCCACTTTATTCTGTCCACTTCAGTGTGTACACTTTAGTCTGTCCCCTGAGTCTTTCCACTTCAGTCTTTCCACTATAGTCTGTCCACTTTAGTCTTTCCACTTTATTCTTTCCACTATTCTCTGTCCACTTTAGTCTTTCCACTTTAGTCTGTCCACTATAGTCTCCACTTTATTCTGTCCACTACAGTCTTTCCACTGTAGTCTTTCCACTATAGTCTGTCCACTTTAGTCTTTCCACTATTCTCTGTCCACTTTAGTCTTTCCACTATACTCTCCACTTTATTCTGTCCACTACAGTCTTTCCACTATAGTATTTCCAATATTGTCTGTCCACTTTAGTCTTTCCAGTTTAGTCTGTCCACTTTGGTCTTTCCACTATAGTCTGTCCACTTTAGTCTTTCCACTATTCTCTGTCCACTTTAGTCTTTCCACTTTAGTCTTTCCACTATAGTCTCCACTTTATTCTGTCCACTACAGTCTTTCCACTATAGTCTTTCCACTATAGTCTGTCCACTTTAGTCTCTCCACTTTAATCTTTCCACTTTAGTCTGTCCACTTTAGTCTTTCCACTATAGTCTGTCAGCTTTAGTCTTTCCACTTTATTCTGTCCACTTCAGTGTGTAAACTTTAGTCTGTCCATTGAGTCTTTCCACTTCTGTCTTTCCACTATAGTCTGTCCACTTTAGTCTTTCCACTATAGTCTGTCCACTTTAGTCTTTCCACTTTAGTCTTTCCACTTCAGTCTTTCCACTATAGTCTGTCCACTTTAGTCTTTCCACTATAGTCTGTCCACTTTAGTCTTTCCACTTTAGTCTTTCCACTTTAGTCTTTCCACTATAGTCTCCACTTTATTCTGTCCACTACAGTCTTTCCACTATAGTCTTTCCACTTTAGTCTTTCCAGTTTAGTCTTTCCACTTTAGTCTTTCCACTTTAATCTTTCCACTATAGTCTCCACTTTATTCTGTCCACTACAGTCTTTCCACTATAGTCTTTCCACTATAGTCTGTCCACTTTAGTCTGTCCACTTTAGTCATTCCACTATAGTCTCCACTTTATTCTGTCCACTACAGTCTTTCCACTATAGTCTGTCCACTTCAGTCTTTCCACTATTCTCTGTCCACTTTAGTCTTTCCACTATAGTCTCCACTTTATTCTGTCCACGACAGTCTTTCCACTATAGTCTTTCCACTATAGTCTGTCCACTATAGTCTGTCCACTTTAGTCTTTCCACTTTAGTCTTTCCACTATAGTCTCCACTTTATTCTGTCCACTACAGTCTTTCCACTATAGTCTTTCCACTATAGCCTGTCCACTTTAGTCTTTCCACTTTAATCTTTCCACTTTAGTCTGTCCACTATAGTCTGTCCACTTTAGTCTTTCCACTATAGTCTCCACTTTATTCTGTCCACTACAGTCTTTCCAATATAGTCTTTCCGCTATATTCTGTCCACTTTAGTCTTTCCACTATTCTCTGTCCACTTTAGTCTTTCCACTATAGTCTCCACTTTATTCTGTCCACTACAGTCTTTCCACTATAGTCTTTCCACTATAGTCTTTCCACTTTATTCTTTCCACTATTCTCTGTCCACTTTAGTCCTTCCACTTTAGTCTTTCCACTATAGTCTCCACTTTATTCTGTCCACTACAGTCTTTCCACTATAGTCGTTCCACTATAGTCTGTCCACTTTAGTCTTTCCACTATTCTCTGTCCACTTTAGTCTTTCCACTATACTCTCCACTTTATTCTGTCTTTCCAGTTTAGTCCGTCCACTTTAGTCTTTCCACTATAGTCTGTCCACTTTAGTCTTTCCACTATTGTCTGTCCACTTTAGTCTTTCCACTTTAGTCTTTCCACTATAGTCTCCACTTTATTCTGTCCACTACAGTCTTTCCACTATAGTCTGTCCACTTTAGTCTTTCCACTTTAATCTTTCCACTTTAGTCTGTCCACTTTAGTCTTTCCACTATAGTCTGTCAACTTTAGTCTTTCCACTTTAGTCTTTCCACTTTATTCTGTCCACTTCAGTGTGTACACTTTAGTCTGTCGACTGAGTCTTTCAACTTTAGTCTTTCCACTACAGTCTGTCCACTTTAGTCTTTCCGCTTTAGTCTGTCCACTTAGTCTTTCCACTTCAGTCTTTCCACTAGAGTCTGTCCACTTTCGTCTTTCCAATTTAGTCTGTCCACTTTAGTCTGTCCACTATATTCTGTCCACTTTAGTCTTTCCGCTTTAGTCTGTCCACTTAGTCTTTCCACTTCAGTCTTTCCACTAGAGTCTGTCCACTTTCGTCTTTCCATTTTAGTCATTTCCACTATCTTCTGTCCACTTTAGTCTTTTCACTTTAGTCTTTCCACTTAGTCTTTCCACTTTAGTCTTTCCACTTTAGTTTTTCCACTTTAGTCTGTCCACTTCAGTCCTTCCACTATAGTCTGTCCACTTTAGTCTTTCCACTTTAGTCTTTCCACTATAGTCTCCACTTTATTCTGTCTACTACAGTCTTTCCACTATAGTCTTTCCACTATAGTCCGTCCACTTTAGTCTTTCCACTATTCTCTGTCCACTTTAGTCTTTCCACTATACTCTCCACTTTATTCTGTCCACTACAGTCTTTTCACTATAGCCTTTCCAATATAGTCTGTCCACTTTAGTCTTTCCACTTTAGTCTTTCCAGTTTAGTCTGTCCACTATAGTCTCCACTTTATTCTGTCCGCTACAGTCTTTCCACTATAGTCTTTCCACTATAGTCTGTCCACTTTAGCCTTTCCACTTTAATCTTTCCACTTTAGTCTGTCCACTTTAGTCTTTCCACTTTAGTCTTTCCACTATAGTCTCCACTTTATTCTGTCCACTACAGTCTTTCCACTATAGTCTTTCCGCCATATTCTGTCCAGTTTAGTCTTTCCACTATTCTCTGTCTACTTTAGTCTTTCCACTATAGTCTCCACTTTATTCTGTCCACTACAGTCTTTCCACTATAGTCTTTCCACTATAGTCTGTCCACTTTAGTCTTTCCACTTCAGTTTTTCCACTTTAGTCGGTCCACTTTAGACTTTCCAGTAAGGTCTATCCACTTTAGTCTTTCCACTTTAGTCTTTCCACTTTATTCTGTCCACTTCAGTGTGTACACTTTAGTCTGTCCCCTGAGTCTTTCCACTTCAGTCTTTCCACTATAGTCTGTCCACTTTAGTCTTTCCACTTTATTCTTTCCACTATTCTCTGTCCACTTTAGTCTTTCCACTTTAGTCTGTCCACTATAGTCTCCACTTTATTCTGTCCACTACAGTCTTTCCACTGTAGTCTTTCCACTATAGTCTGTCCACTTTAGTCTTTCCACTATTCTCTGTCCACTTTAGTCTTTCCACTATACTCTCCACTTTATTCTGTCCACTACAGTCTTTCCACTATAGTATTTCCAATATTGTCTGTCCACTTTAGTCTTTCCAGTTTAGTCTGTCCACTTTGGTCTTTCCACTATAGTCTGTCCACTTTAGTCTTTCCACTATTCTCTGTCCACTTTAGTCTTTCCACTTTAGTCTTTCCACTATAGTCTCCACTTTATTCTGTCCACTACAGTCTTTCCACTATAGTCTTTCCACTATAGTCTGTCCACTTTAGTCTCTCCACTTTAATCTTTCCACTTTAGTCTGTCCACTTTAGTCTTTCCACTATAGTCTGTCAGCTTTAGTCTTTCCACTTTATTCTGTCCACTTCAGTGTGTAAACTTTAGTCTGTCCATTGAGTCTTTCCACTTCTGTCTTTCCACTATAGTCTGTCCACTTTAGTCTTTCCACTATAGTCTGTCCACTTTAGTCTTTCCACTTTAGTCTTTCCACTTCAGTCTTTCCACTATAGTCTGTCCACTTTAGTCTTTCCACTATAGTCTGTCCACTTTAGTCTTTCCACTTTAGTCTTTCCACTTTAGTCTTTCCACTATAGTCTCCACTTTATTCTGTCCACTACAGTCTTTCCACTATAGTCTTTCCACTTTAGTCTTTCCAGTTTAGTCTTTCCACTTTAGTCTTTCCACTTTAATCTTTCCACTATAGTCTCCACTTTATTCTGTCCACTACAGTCTTTCCACTATAGTCTTTCCACTATAGTCTGTCCACTTTAGTCTGTCCACTTTAGTCATTCCACTATAGTCTCCACTTTATTCTGTCCACTACAGTCTTTCCACTATAGTCTGTCCACTTCAGTCTTTCCACTATTCTCTGTCCACTTTAGTCTTTCCACTATAGTCTCCACTTTATTCTGTCCACGACAGTCTTTCCACTATAGTCTTTCCACTATAGTCTGTCCACTATAGTCTGTCCACTTTAGTCTTTCCACTTTAGTCTTTCCACTATAGTCTCCACTTTATTCTGTCCACTACAGTCTTTCCACTATAGTCTTTCCACTATAGCCTGTCCACTTTAGTCTTTCCACTTTAATCTTTCCACTTTAGTCTGTCCACTATAGTCTGTCCACTTTAGTCTTTCCACTATAGTCTCCACTTTATTCTGTCCACTACAGTCTTTCCAATATAGTCTTTCCGCTATATTCTGTCCACTTTAGTCTTTCCACTATTCTCTGTCCACTTTAGTCTTTCCACTATAGTCTCCACTTTATTCTGTCCACTACAGTCTTTCCACTATAGTCTTTCCACTATAGTCTTTCCACTTTATTCTTTCCACTATTCTCTGTCCACTTTAGTCCTTCCACTTTAGTCTTTCCACTATAGTCTCCACTTTATTCTGTCCACTACAGTCTTTCCACTATAGTCGTTCCACTATAGTCTGTCCACTTTAGTCTTTCCACTATTCTCTGTCCACTTTAGTCTTTCCACTATACTCTCCACTTTATTCTGTCTTTCCAGTTTAGTCCGTCCACTTTAGTCTTTCCACTATAGTCTGTCCACTTTAGTCTTTCCACTATTGTCTGTCCACTTTAGTCTTTCCACTTTAGTCTTTCCACTATAGTCTCCACTTTATTCTGTCCACTACAGTCTTTCCACTATAGTCTGTCCACTTTAGTCTTTCCACTTTAATCTTTCCACTTTAGTCTGTCCACTTTAGTCTTTCCACTATAGTCTGTCAACTTTAGTCTTTCCACTTTAGTCTTTCCACTTTATTCTGTCCACTTCAGTGTGTACACTTTAGTCTGTCGACTGAGTCTTTCAACTTTAGTCTTTCCACTACAGTCTGTCCACTTTAGTCTTTCCGCTTTAGTCTGTCCACTTAGTCTTTCCACTTCAGTCTTTCCACTAGAGTCTGTCCACTTTCGTCTTTCCAATTTAGTCTGTCCACTTTAGTCTGTCCACTATATTCTGTCCACTTTAGTCTTTCCGCTTTAGTCTGTCCACTTAGTCTTTCCACTTCAGTCTTTCCACTAGAGTCTGTCCACTTTCGTCTTTCCATTTTAGTCATTTCCACTATCTTCTGTCCACTTTAGTCTTTTCACTTTAGTCTTTCCACTTAGTCTTTCCACTTTAGTCTTTCCACTTTAGTTTTTCCACTTTAGTCTGTCCACTTCAGTCCTTCCACTATAGTCTGTCCACTTTAGTCTTTCCACTTTAGTCTTTCCACTATAGTCTCCACTTTATTCTGTCTACTACAGTCTTTCCACTATAGTCTTTCCACTATAGTCCGTCCACTTTAGTCTTTCCACTATTCTCTGTCCACTTTAGTCTTTCCACTATACTCTCCACTTTATTCTGTCCACTACAGTCTTTTCACTATAGCCTTTCCAATATAGTCTGTCCACTTTAGTCTTTCCACTTTAGTCTTTCCAGTTTAGTCTGTCCACTATAGTCTCCACTTTATTCTGTCCGCTACAGTCTTTCCACTATAGTCTTTCCACTATAGTCTGTCCACTTTAGCCTTTCCACTTTAATCTTTCCACTTTAGTCTGTCCACTTTAGTCTTTCCACTATAGTCTGTCAACTTTAGTCTTTCCACTTTAATCTTTCCACTTTAGTCTGTCCACTTTAGTCTTTCCACTATAGTCTGTCAACTTTAGTCTTTCCACTTTAGTCTTTCCACTTTATTCTGTCCACTTCAGTGTGTACACTTTAGTCTGTCGACTGAGTCTTTCAACTTCAGTCTTTCCACTATAGTCTGTCCACTTTAGTCTTTCCGCTTTAGTCTGTCCACTTAGTCTTTCCACTTCAGTCTTTCCACTAGAGTCTGTCCACTTTCGTCTTTCCACTTTAGTCATTTCCACTATCTTCTGTCCACTTTAGTCTTTCCACTTTAGTCTTTCCAATTTAGTCTGTCCACTTTAGTCTGTCCACTATATTCTGTCCACTTTAGTCTTTCCGATTTAGTCTTTCCACTTAGTCTTTCCACTTCAGTCTTTCCACTAGAGTCTGTCCACTTTCGTCTTTCCACTTTAGTCATTTCCACTATCTTCTGTCCACTTTAGTCTTTTCACTTTAGTCTTTCCACTTTAGTCTGTCCACTTTAGTCTGTCCACTTTAGTCTTTCCACTTAGTCTTTCCTCTTTAGTCTTTCCACTTTAGTTTTTCCACTTTAGTCTGTCCACTTCAGTCTTTCCACTATAGTCTGTCCACTTTAGTCTTTCCACTTTAGTCTTTCCACTATAGTCTCCACTTTATTCTGTCTACTACAGTCTTTCCACTATAGTCTTTCCACTATAGCCCGTCCACTTTAGTCTTTCCACTATTCTCTGTCCACTTTAGTCTTTCCACTATACTCTCCACTTTATTCTGTCCACTACAGTCTTTACACTATAGCCTTTCCAATATAGTCTGTCCACTTTAGTCTTTCCACTTTAGTCTTTCCAGTTTAGTCTGTCCACTATCGTCTCCACTTTATTCTGTCCGCTACAGTCTTTCCACTATAGTCTTTCCACTATAGTCTGTCCACTTTAGTCTTTCCACTTTAATCTTTCCACTTTAGTCTGTCCACTTTAGTCTTTCCACTATAGTCTGTCAACTTTAGTCTTTCCACTTTAATCTTTCCACTTTAGTCTGTCCAATTTAGTCTTTCCACTATAGTCTGTCAACTTTAGTCTTTCCACTTTAGTCTTTCCACTTTATTCTGTCCACTTCAGTGTGTACACTTTAGTCTGTCGACTGAGTCTTTCAACTTCAGTCTTTCCACTATAGTCTGTCCACTTTAGTCTTTCCGCTTTAGTCTGTCCACTTAGTCTTTCCACTTCAGTCTTTCCACTAGAGTCTGTCCACTTTCGTCTTTCCACTTTAGTCATTTACACTATCTTCTGTCCACTTTAGTCTTTCCACTTTAGTCTTTCCAATTTAGTCTGTCCACTATATTCTGTCCACTTTAGTCTTTCCGCTTTAGTCTGTCCACTTAGTCTTTCCACTTCAGTCTTTCCACTAGAGTCTGTCCACTTTCGTCTTTCCACTTTAGTCATTTCCACTATCTTCTGTCCACTTTAGTCTTTTCACTTTAGTCTTTCCACTTTAGTCTGTCCACTTTAGTCTGTCCACTTTAGTCTTTCCACTTAGTCTTTCCACTTTAGTCTTTCCACTTTTGTTTTTCCACTTTAGTCTGTCCACTTCAGTCTTTCCACTATAGTCTGTCCACTTTAGTCTTTCCAATTTAGTCTTTCCACTATAGTCTCCACTTTATTCTGTCCACTACAGTCTTTCCACTATAGTCTTTCCACTATAGTCCGTCCACTTTAGTCTTTCCACTATTCTCTGTCCACTTTAGTCTTTCCACTATACTCTCCACTTTATTCTGTCCACTACAGTCTTTACACTATAGCCTTTCCACTATAGTCTGTCCACTTTAGTCTTTCCACTTTAGTCTTTCCAGTTTAGTCTGTCCACTTTAGTCTTTCCACTATAGTCCGTCCACTTTAGTCTTTCCACTATTCTCTGTCCACTTTAGTCTTTCCACTTTAGTCTTTCCACTATAGTCTCCACTTTATTCTGTCCGCTACAGTCTTTCTACTATAGTCTTTCCACTATAGTCTGTCCACTTTAGTCTTTCCACTTTAATCTTTCCACTTTAGTCTGTCCACTTTAGTCTTTCCACTATAGTCTGTCAACTTTAGTCTTTCCACTTTAGTCTTTCCACTTTATTCTGTCCACTTCAGTGTGTACACTTTAGTCTGTCCACTGAGTCTTTCCACTTCAGTCTTTCCACTATAGTCTGTCCACTTTAGTCTTTCCGCTTTAGTCTGTCCACTTAGTCTTTCCACTTCAGACTTTCCACTAGAGTCTGTCCACTTTCGTCTTTCCACTTTAGTCATTTCCACCATCTTCTGTCCACTTTAGTCTTTCCACTTTAGTCTGTCCACTTTAGTCTGTCCACTATAGTCTGTCCACTATAGTCTCCACTTTATTCTGTCCACTAAAGTCTTTCCACTATAGTCTTTCCACTATAGTCTGTCCACTTTAGTCTTTCCACTATTCTCTGTCCACTTTAGTCTTTCCACTATACTCTCCACTTTATTCTGTCCACTACAGTCTTTCCACTATAGTCTTTCCAATATAGTCTGTCCACTTTAGTATTTCCACTTTAGTCTTTCCACTTTAGTCTGTCCACTATAGTCTCCACTTTATTCTGTCCACTACAGTCTTTCCACTATAGTCTTTCCACTTTAGTCTGTCCACTTTAGTCTTTCCACTTTAATCTTTCCACTTTAGTCTGTCCACTTTAGTCTTTCCACTATAGTCTGTCCACTTTATTCTTTCCACTTTAGTCTTTCCCCTTTATTCTGTCCACTTCAGTGTGTACACTTTAGTCTGTTCACTGAGTCTTTCCCCTTTCAGTCTTTCCACTATAGTCTGTCCACTTTAGTCTTTCCACTTTAGTCTTTCCACTATAGTCTCCACTTTATTCTGTCCACTACAGTCTTTCCACTTTAGTCTTTTCACTATAGTCTCCACTTTATTCTGTCCACTACAGTCTTTCCACTATAGTCTTTCCACTATAGTCTGTCCACTTTAGTCTTTCCACTATTCTCTGTCCACTTTTGTCTTTCCACTATAGTCCCCACTTTATTCTGTCCACTACAGTCTTTCCACTATAGTATTTCCACTATAGTCTGTCCACTTTAGTCTTTACACTTTAGTTTTTCTACTTCAGTCTTTCCACTACAGTCTGTCCACTTTAGTCTTTCCACTATTCTCTGTCCACTTTAGTCTTTTCACTATAGTCTCCACTTTATTCTGTCCACTACAGTCTTTCCACTACAGTCTTTCCACTATAGTCTTTCCACTTTATTCTTTCCACTATTCTCTGTCCACTTTAGTCCTTCCACTTTAGTCTTTCCACTTTAATCTTTCCACTTTAGTCTGTCCACTATAGTCTGTCCACTTTAGTCTTTCCACTTTAGTCTTTCCACTATAGTCTCCACTTTATTCTGTCCACTACAGTCTTTCCACTATAGTCTTTCCGCTATATTCTGTCCACTTTAGTCTTTCTGTCCACTTTAGTCTTTCCACTATAGTCTCCACTTTATTCTGTCCACTACAGTCTTTCCACTATAGTCTTTCCACTTTATTCTTTCCACTATTCTCTGTCCACTTTAGTCCTTCCACTTTAGTCTTTCCACTATAGTCTCCACTTTATTCTGGCCACTACAGTCTTTCCACTATAGTCTTTCCACTATAGTCTGTCCACTTTAGTCTTTCCACTATTCTCTGTCCACTTTAGTCTTTCCACTATACTCTCCACTTTATTCTGTCTTTCCAGTTTAGTCTGTCCACTTTAGTCTTTCCACTATAGTCTGTCCACTTTAGTCTTTCCACTATTCTCTGTCCACTTTAATCTTTCCACTTTAATCTTTCCACTTTAGTCTGTCCACTTTAGTCTTTCCACTATAGTCTGTCAACTTTAGTCTTTCCACTTTAGTCTTTCCACTTTATTCTGTCCACTTCAGTGTGTACACTTTAGTCTGTCGACTGAGTCTTTCAACTTCAGTTTTTCCACTATAGTCTATCCACTTTAGTCTTTCCACTTTAGTCTTTCCACTTTATTCTGTCCACTTCAGTGTGTACACTTTAGTCTGTCCACTGAGTCTTTCCACTTCAGTCTTTCCACTATAGTCTATCCACTTTAGTCTTTCCACTATAGTCTCCACTTTTTTCTGTCCACTACAGTCTTTCCAATTTAGTCTTTCCACTATTCTCTGTCCACTTTAGTCTATCCACTATAGTCTCCACTTTATTCTGTCCACTCCAGTCTTTCCACTATAGTCTTTCTACTATAGTCTGTCCACTTTAGTCTTTCCAATATTCTCTGTCCACTTTAGTCTTTCCCCTATAGTCTCCACTTTATTCTGTCCACGACAGTCTTTCCACTATAGTCTGTCCACTTTAGTCTTTCCACTTTAGTTTTTCCACTTTAGACTGTCCACTTCAGTCTTTCCACTATAGTCTGTCCACTTTAGTCTTTCCACTTTAGTCTTTCCACTATAGTCTCCACTTTATTCTGTCCACTACAGTCTTTCCACTATAGTCTTTCCGCCATATTCTGTCCAGTTTAGTCTTTCCACTATTCTCTGTCCACTTTAGCCTTTCCGCTATAGTCTCCACTTTATTCTGTCCACTACAGTCTTTCCACTATAGTCTTTCCACTATAGTCTGTCCACTTTAGTCTTTCCACTTCAGTTTTTCCACTTTAGTCGGTCCACTTTAGACTTTCCACTATAGTCTATCCACTTTAGTCTTTCCACTTTAGTCTTTCCACTTTATTCTGTCCACTTCAGTGTGTACACTTTAGTCTGTCCCCTGAGTGTTTCCACTTCAGTCTTTCCACTATAGTCTGTCCACTTTAGTCTTTCCACTTTAGTCTTTCCACTATTCTCTGTCCACTTTAGTCTTTCCACTATACTCTCCACTTTATTCTGTCCACTACAGTCTTTCCACTATAGTCTTTCCAATATAGTCTGTCCACTTTAGTCTTTCCACTTTAGTCTGTCCAGTTTAGTCTGTCCACTTTAGTCTTTCCACTATAGTCTGTCCACTTTAGTCTTTCCACTATTCTCTGTCCACTTTAGTCTTTCCACTTTAGTCTTTCCACTATAGTCTGTCCACTTTAGTCTTTCCACTTTATTCTTTCCAATATTCTCTGTCCACTTTAGTCTTTCCACTTCAGTCTGTCCACTATAGTCTCCACTTTATTCTGTCCACTACAGTCTTTCCACTGTAGTCTTTCCACTATAGTCTGTCCACTTTAGTCTTTCCACTATTCTCTGTCCACTTTAGTCTTTCCACTATACTCTCTACTTTATTCTGTCCACTACAGTCTTTCCACTATATCTTTCCACTATAGTCTGTCCACTTTAGTCTTTCCACTTTAATCTTTCCACTTTAGTCTGTCCACTTTAGTCTTTCCACTATAGTCTGTCAGCTTTAGTCTTTCCACTTTATTCTGTCCACTTCAGTGTGTACACTTTAGTCTGTCCATTGAGTCTTTCCACTTCAGTCTTTCCACTATAGTCTTTCCACTTTAGTCTTTCCACTTTATTCTTTCCACTATTCTCTGTCCACTTTAGTCTTTCCACTTTAGTCTTTCCACTTTAGTCTTTCCACTATAGTCTCCAATTTATTCTGTCCACTACAGTCTTTCCACTATAGTCTTTCCACTTTAGTCTTTCCACTATAGTCTGTCAACTTTAGTCTTTCCACTTTAATCTTTCCACTTTAGTCTGTCCACTTTAGTCTTTCCACTATAGTCTGTCAACTTTAGTCTTTCCACTTTAGTCTTTCCACTTTATTCTGTCCACTTCAGTGTGTACACTTTAGTCTGTCGACTGAGTCTTTCAACTTCAGTCTTTCCACTATAGTCTGTCCACTTTAGTCTTTCCGCTTTAGTCTGTCCACTTAGTCTTTCCACTTCAGTCTTTCCACTAGAGTCTGTCCACTTTCGTCTTTCCACTTTAGTCATTTCCACTATCTTCTGTCCACTTTAGTCTTTCCACTTTAGTCTTTCCAATTTAGTCTGTCCACTTTAGTCTGTCCACTATATTCTGTCCACTTTAGTCTTTCCGCTTTAGTCTTTCCACTTAGTCTTTCCACTTCAGTCTTTCCACTAGAGTCTGTCCACTTTCGTCTTTCCACTTTAGTCATTTCCACTATCTTCTGTCCACTTTAGTCTTTTCACTTTAGTCTTTCCACTTTAGTCTGTCCACTTTAGTCTGTCCACTTTAGTCTTTCCACTTAGTCTTTCCACTTTAGTCTTTCCACTTTAGTTTTTCCACTTTAGTCTGTCCACTTCAGTCTTTCCACTATAGTCTGTCCACTTTAGTCTTTCCACTTTAGTCTTTCCACTATAGTCTCCACTTTATTCTGTCTACTACAGTCTTTCCACTATAGTCTTTCCACTATAGCCCGTCCACTTTAGTCTTTCCACTATTCTCTGTCCACTTTAGTCTTTCCACTATACTCTCCACTTTATTCTGTCCACTACAGTCTTTACACTATAGCCTTTCCAATATAGTCTGTCCACTTTAGTCTTTCCACTTTAGTCTTTCCAGTTTAGTCTGTCCACTATGGTCTCCACTTTATTCTGTCCGCTACAGTCTTTCCACTATAGTCTTTCCACTATAGTCTGTCCACTTTAGTCTTTCCACTTTAATCTTTCCACTTTAGTCTGTCCACTTTAGTCTTTCCACTATAGTCTGTCAACTTTAGTCTTTCCACTTTAATCTTTCCACTTTAGTCTGTCCACTTTAGTCTTTCCACTTTAGTCTTTCCACTTTAGTCTTTCCACTTTATTCTGTCCACTTCAGTGTGTACACTTTAGTCTGTCGACTGAGTCTTTCAACTTCAGTCTTTCCACTATAGTCTGTCCACTTTAGTCTTTCCGCTTTAGTCTGTCCACTTAGTCTTTCCACTTCAGTCTTTCCACTAGAGTCTGTCCACTTTCGTCTTTCCACTTTAGTCATTTACACTATCTTCTGTCCACTTTAGTCTTTCCACTTTAGTCTTTCCAATTTAGTCTGTCCACTATATTCTGTCCACTTTAGTCTTTCCGCTTTAGTCTGTCCACTTAGTCTTTCCACTTCAGTCTTTCCACTAGAGTCTGTCCACTTTTTTTTTAGTCTTTCCACTATAGTCTCCACTTTATTCTGTCCACTACAGTCTTTCCACTATAGTCTTTCCACTATAGCCTGTCCACTTTAGTCTTTCCACTTTAATCTTTCCACTTTAGTCTGTCCACTATAGTCTGTCCACTTTAGTCTTTCCACTATAGTCTCCACTTTATTCTGTCCACTACAGTCTTTCCACTATAGTCTTTCCGCTATATTCTGTCCACTTTAGTCTTTCCACTATTCTCTGTCCACTTTAGTCTTCCCACTATAGTCTCCACTTTATTCTGTCCACTACAGTCTTTCCACTATAGTCTTTCCACTATAGTCTTTCCACTTTATTCTTTCCACTATTCTCTGTCCACTTTAGTCCTTCCACTTTAGTCTTTCCACTATAGTCTCCACTTTATTCTGTCCACTACAGTCTTTCCACTATAGTCGTTCCACTATAGTCTGTCCACTTTAGTCTTTCCACTATTCTCTGTCCACTTTAGTCTTTCCACTATACTCTCCACTTTATTCTGTCTTTCCAGTTTAGTCTGTCCACTTTAGTGTTTCCACTATAGTCTGTCCACTTTAGTCTTTCCACTATTGTCTGTCCACTTTAGTCTTTCCACTTTAGTCTTTCCACTATAGTCTCCACTTTATTCTGTCCACTACAGTCTTTCCACTATAGTCTGTCCACTTTAGTCTTTCCACTTTAATCTTTCCACTTTAGTCTGTCCACTTTAGTCTTTCCACTATAGTCTGTCAACTTTAGTCTTTCCACTTTAGTCTTTCCACTTTATTCTGTCCACTTCAGTGTGTACACTTTAGTCTGTCGACTGAGTCTTTCAACTTTAGTCTTTCCACTACAGTCTGTCAACTTTAGTCTTTCCGCTTTAGTCTGTCCACTTAGTCTTTCCACTTCAGTCTTTCCACTAGAGTCTGTCCACTTTCGTCTTTCCAATTTAGTCTGTCCACTTTAGTCTGTCCACTATATTCTGTCCACTTTAGTCTTTCCGCTTTAGTCTGCCCACTTAGTCTTTCCACTTCAGTCTTTCCACTAGAGTCTGTCCACTTTCGTCTTTCCATTTTAGTCATTTCCACTATCTTCTGTCCACTTTAGTCTTTTCACTTTAGTCTTTCCACTTAGTCTTTCCACTTTAGTCTTTCCACTTTAGTTTTTCCACTTTAGTCTGTCCACTTCAGTCCTTCCACTATAGTCTGTCCACTTTAGTCTTTCCACTTTAGTCTTTCCACTATAGTCTCCACTTTATTCTGTCTACTACAGTCTTTCCACTATAGTCTTTCCACTATAGTCCGTCCACTTTAGTCTTTCCACTATTCTCTGTCCACTTTAGTCTTTCCACTATACTCTCCACTTTATTCTGTCCACTACAGTCTTTTCACTATAGCCTTTCCAATATAGTCTGTCCACTTTAGTCTTTCCACTTTAGTCTTTCCAGTTTAGTCTGTCCACTATAGTCTCCACTTTATTCTGTCCGCTACAGTCTTTCCACTATAGTCTTTCCACTATAGTCTGTCCACTTTAGCCTTTCCACTTTAATCTTTCCACTTTAGTCTGTCCACTTTAGTCTTTCCACTATAGTCTGTCAACTTTAGTCTTTCCACTTTAATCTTTCCACTTTAGTCTGTCCACTTTAGTCTTTCCACTATAGTCTGTCAACTTTAGTCTTTCCACTTTAGTCTTTCCACTTTATTCTGTCCACTTCAGTGTGTACACTTTAGTCTGTCGACTGAGTCTTTCAACTTCAGTCTTTCCACTATAGTCTGTCCACTTTAGTCTTTCCGCTTTAGTCTGTCCACTTAGTCTTTCCACTTCAGTCTTTCCACTAGAGTCTGTCCACTTTCGTCTTTCCACTTTAGTCATTTCCACAATCTTCTGTCCACTTTAGTCTTTCCACTTTAGTCTTTCCAATTTAGTCTGTCCACTTTAGTCTGTCCACTATATTCTGTCCACTTTAGTCTTTCCGATTTAGTCTTTCCACTTAGTCTTTCCACTTCAGTCTTTCCACTAGAGTCTGTCCACTTTCGTCTTTCCACTTTAGTCATTTCCACTATCTTCTGTCCACTTTAGTCTTTTCACTTTAGTCTTTCCACTTTAGTCTGTCCACTTTAGTCTGTCCACTTTAGTCTTTCCACTTAGTCTTTCCTCTTTAGTCTTTCCACTTTAGTTTTTCCACTTTAGTCTGTCCACTTCAGTCTTTCCACTATAGTCTGTCCACTTTAGTCTTTCCACTTTAGTCTTTCCACTATAGTCTCCACTTTATTCTGTCTACTACAGTCTTTCCACTATAGTCTTTCCACTATAGCCCGTCCACTTTAGTCTTTCCACTATTCTCTGTCCACTTTAGTCTTTCCACTATACTCTCCACTTTATTCTGTCCACTACAGTCTTTACACTATAGCCTTTCCAATATAGTCTGTCCACTTTAGTCTTTCCACTTTAGTCTTTCCAGTTTAGTCTGTCCACTATCGTCTCCACTTTATTCTGTCCGCTACAGTCTTTCCACTATAGTCTTTCCACTATAGTCTGTCCACTTTAGTCTTTCCACTTTAATCTTTCCACTTTAGTCTGTCCACTTTAGTCTTTCCACTATAGTCTGTCAACTTTAGTCTTTCCACTTTAATCTTTCCACTTTAGTCTGTCCAATTTAGTCTTTCCACTATAGTCTGTCAACTTTAGTCTTTCCACTTTAGTCTTTCCACTTTATTCTGTCCACTTCAGTGTGTACACTTTAGTCTGTCGACTGAGTCTTTCAACTTCAGTCTTTCCACTATAGTCTGTCCACTTTAGTCTTTCCGCTTTAGTCTGTCCACTTAGTCTTTCCACTTCAGTCTTTCCACTAGAGTCTGTCCACTTTCGTCTTTCCACTTTAGTCATTTACACTATCTTCTGTCCACTTTAGTCTTTCCACTTTAGTCTTTCCAATTTAGTCTGTCCACTATATTCTGTCCACTTTAGTCTTTCCGCTTTAGTCTGTCCACTTAGTCTTTCCACTTCAGTCTTTCCACTAGAGTCTGTCCACTTTCGTCTTTCCACTTTAGTCATTTCCACTATCTTCTGTCCACTTTAGTCTTTTCACTTTAGTCTTTCCACTTTAGTCTGTCCACTTTAGTCTGTCCACTTTAGTCTTTCCACTTAGTCTTTCCACTTTAGTCTTTCCACTTTAGTTTTTCCACTTTAGTCTGTCCACTTCAGTCTTTCCACTATAGTCTGTCCACTTTAGTCTTTCCAATTTAGTCTTTCCACTATAGTCTCCACTTTATTCTGTCCACTACAGTCTTTCCACTATAGTCTTTCCACTATAGTCCGTCCACTTTAGTCTTTCCACTATTCTCTGTCCACTTTAGTCTTTCCACTATACTCTCCACTTTATTCTGTCCACTACAGTCTTTACACTATAGCCTTTCCACTATAGTCTGTCCACTTTAGTCTTTCCACTTTAGTCTTTCCAGTTTAGTCTGTCCACTTTAGTCTTTCCACTATAGTCCGTCCACTTTAGTCTTTCCACTATTCTCTGTCCACTTTAGTCTTTCCACTTTAGTCTTTCCACTATAGTCTCCACTTTATTCTGTCCGCTACAGTCTTTCTACTATAGTCTTTCCACTATAGTCTGTCCACTTTAGTCTTTCCACTTTAATCTTTCCACTTTAGTCTGTCCACTTTAGTCTTTCCACTATAGTCTGTCAACTTTAGTCTTTCCACTTTAGTCTTTCCACTTTATTCTGTCCACTTCAGTGTGTACACTTTAGTCTGTCCACTGAGTCTTTCCACTTCAGTCTTTCCACTATAGTCTGTCCACTTTAGTCTTTCCGCTTTAGTCTGTCCACTTAGTCTTTCCACTTCAGTCTTTCCACTAGAGTCTGTCCACTTTCGTCTTTCCACTTTAGTCATTTCCACCATCTTCTGTCCACTTTAGTCTTTCCACTTTAGTCTTTCCACTTTAGTCTGTCCACTTTAGTCTGTCCACTATAGTCTGTCCACTAAAGTCTCCACTTTATTCTGTCCACTAAAGTTTTTCCACTATAGTCTTTCCACTATAGTCTGTCCACTTTAGTCTTTCCACTATTCTCTGTCCACTTTAGTCTTTCCACTATACTCTCCACTTTATTCTGTCCACTACAGTGTTTCCACTATAGTCTTTCCAATATAGTCTGTCCACTTTAGTATTTCCACTTTAGTCTTTCCACTTTAGTCTGTCCACTATAGTCTCCACTTTATTCTGTCCACTACAGTCTTTCCACTATAGTCTTTCCACTTTAGTCTGTTCACTTTAGTCTTTCCACTTTAATCTTTCCACTTTAGTCTGTCCACTTTAGTCTTTCCACTATAGTCTGTCCACTTTATTCTTTCCACTTTAGTCTTTCCCCTTTATTCTGTCCACTTCAGTGTGTACACTTTAGTCTGTTCACTGAGTCTTTCCCCTTTCAGTCTTTCCACTATAGTCTGTCCACTTTAGTCTTTCCACTTTAGTCTTTCCACTATAGTCTCCACTTTATTCTGTCCACTACAGTCTTTCCACTTTAGTCTTTTCACTATAGTCTCCACTTTATTCTGTCCACTACAGTCTTTCCACTATAGTCTTTCCACTATAGTCTGTCCACTTTAGTCTTTCCACTATTCTCTGTCCACTTTTGTCTTTCCACTATAGTCCCCACTTTATTCTGTCCACTACAGTCTTTCCACTATAGTATTTCCACTATAGTCTGTCCACTTTAGTCTTTACACTTTAGTTTTTCCACTTCAGTCTTTCCACTACAGTCTGTCCACTTTAGTCTTTCCACTATTCTCTGTCCACTTTAGTCTTTTCACTATAGTCTCCACTTTATTCTGTCCACTACAGTCTTTCCACTATAGTCTTTCCACTATAGTCTTTCCACTTTATTCTTTCCACTATTCTCTGTCCACTTTAGTCCTTCCACTTTAGTCTTTCCACTTTAATCTTTCCACTTTAGTCTGTCCACTATAGTCTGTCCACTTTAGTCTTTCCACTTTAGTCTTTCCACTATAGTCTCCACTTTATTCTGTCCACTACAGTCTTTCCACTATAGTCTTTCCGCTATATTCTGTCCACTTTAGTCTTTCTGTCCACTTTAGTCTTTCCACTATAGTCTCCACTTTATTCTGTCCACTACAGTCTTTCCACTATAGTCTTTCCACTTTATTCTTTCCACTATTCTCTGTCCACTTTAGTCCTTCCACTTTAGTCTTTCCACTATAGTCTCCACTTTATTCTGGCCACTACAGTCTTTCCACTATAGTCTTTCCACTATAGTCTGTCCACTTTAGTCTTTCCACTATTCTCTGTCCACTTTAGTCTTTCCACTATACTCTCCACTTTATTCTGTCTTTCCAGTTTAGTCTGTCCACTTTAGTCTTTCCACTATAGTCTGTCCACTTTAGTCTTTCCACTATTCTCTGTCCACTTTAATCTTTCCACTTTAATCTTTCCACTTTAGTCTGTCCACTTTAGTCTTTCCACTATAGTCTGTCAACTTTAGTCTTTCCACTTTAGTCTTTCCACTTTATTCTGTCCACTTCAGTGTGTACACTTTAGTCTGTCGACTGAGTCTTTCAACTTCAGTTTTTCCACTATAGTCTATCCACTTTAGTCTTTCCACTTTAGTCTTTCCACTTTATTCTGTCCACTTCAGTGTGTACACTTTAGTCTGTCCACTGAGTCTTTCCACTATAGTCTGTCAACTTTAGTCTTTCCACTTTAATCTTTCCACTTTAGTCTGTCCACTTTAGTCTTTCCACTATAGTCTGTCAACTTTAGTCTTTCCACTTTAGTCTTTCCACTTTAGTCTGTCAACTTTAGTCTTTCCACTTTAATCTTTCCACTTTAGTCTGTCCACTTTAGTCTTTCCACTATAGTCTGTCAACTTTAGTCTTTCCACTTTAGTCTTTCCACTTTATTCTGTCCACTTCAGTGTGTACACTTTAGTCTGTCGACTGAGTCTTTCAACTTCAGTCTTTCCACTATAGTCTGTCCACTTTAGTCTTTCCGCTTTAGTCTGTCCACTTAGTCTTTCCACTTCAGTCTTTCCACTAGAGTCTGTCCACTTTCGGCTTTCCACTTTAGTCATTTACACTATCTTCTGTCCACTTTAGTCTTTCCACTTTAGTCTTTCCAATTTAGTCTGTCCACTATATTCTGTCCACTTTAGTCTTTCCGCTTTAGTCTGTCCACTTAGTCTTTCCACTTCAGTCTTTCCACTAGAGTCTGTCCACTTTCGTCTTTCCACTTTAGTCATTTCCACTATCTTCTGTCCACTTTAGTCTTTTCACTTTAGTCTTTCCACTTTAGTCTGTCCACTTTAGTCTTTCCACTTAGTCTTTCCACTTTAGTCTTTCCACTTTAGTTTTTCAACTTTAGTCTGTCCACTTCAGTGTTTCCACTATAGTCTGTCCACTTTAGTCTTTCCAATTTAGTCTTTCCACTATAGTCTCCACTTTATTCTGTCCACTACAGTCTTTCCACTATAGTCTTTCCACTATAGTCCGTCCACTTTAGTCTTTCCACTATTCTCTGTCCACTTTAGTCTTTCCACTATACTCTCCACTTTATTCTTTCCACTACAGTCTTTACACTATAGCCTTTCCACTATAGTCTGTCCACTTTAGTCTTTCCACTTTAGTCTTTCCAGTTTAGTCTGTCCACTTTAGTCTTTCCACTATAGTCTCCACTTTATTCTGTCCGCTACAGTCTTTCTACTATAGTCTTTCCACTATAGTCTGTCCACTTTAGTCGTTCCACTTTAATCTTTCCACTTTAGTCTGTCCACTTTAGTCTTTCCACTATAGTCTGTCAACTTTAGTCTTTCCAATTTAGTCTTTCCACTTTATTCTGTCCACTTCAGTGTGTACACTTTAGTCTGTCCACTGAGTCTTTCCACTTCAGTCTTTCCACTATAGTCTGTCCACTTTAGTCTTTCCGCTTTAGTCTGTCCACTTAGTCTTTCCACTTCAGTCTTTCCACTAGAGTCTGTCCACTTTCGTCTTTCCACTTTAGTCATTTCCACCATCTTCTGTCCACTTTAGTCTTTCCACTTTAGTCTTTCCACTTTAGTCTGTCCACTTTAGTCTGTCCACTATAGTCTGTCCACTATAGTCTCCACTTTATTCTGTCCACTAAAGTCTTTCCACTATAGTATTTCCACTATAGTCTGTCCACTTTAGTCTTTACACTTTAGTTTTTCCACTTCAGTCTTTCCACTATAGTCTGTCCACTTTAGTCTTTCCACTATTCTCTGTCCACTTTAGTCTTTCCACTTTAGTCTTTCCACTATAGTCTCCACTTTATTCTGTCCGCTACAGTCTTTCTACTATAGTCTTTCCACTATAGTCTGTCCACTTTAGTCGTTCCACTTTAATCTTTCCACTTTAGTCTGTCCACTTTAGTCTTTCCACTATAGTCTGTCAACTTTAGTCTTTCCAATTTAGTCTTTCCACTTTATTCTGTCCACTTCAGTGTGTACACTTTAGTCTGTCCACTGAGTCTTTCCACTTCAGTCTTTCCACTATAGTCTGTCCACTTTAGTCTTTCCGCTTTAGTCTGTCCACTTAGTCTTTCCACTTCAGTCTTTCCACTAGAGTCTGTCCACTTTCGTCTTTCCACTTTAGTCATTTCCACCATCTTCTGTCCACTTTAGTCTTTCCACTTTAGTCTTTCCACTTTAGTCTGTCCACTTTAGTCTGTCCACTATAGTCTGTCCACTATAGTCTCCACTTTATTCTGTCCACTAAAGTCTTTCCACTATAGTCTTTCCACTATAGTCTGTCCACTTTAGTCTTTCCACTATTCTCTGTCCACTTTAGTCTTTCCACTATACTCTCCACTTTATTCTGTCCACTACAGTCTTTCCACTATAGTCTTTCCAATGTAGTCTGTCCACTTTAGTATTTCCACTTTAGTCTTTCCACTTTAGTCTGTCCACTATAGTCTCCACTTTATTCTGTCCACTACAGTCTTTCCACTATAGTCTTTCCACTTTAGTCTGTCCACTTTAGTCTTTCCACTTTAATCTTTCCACTTTAGTCTGTCCACTTTAGTCTTTCCACTATAGTCTGTCCACTTTATTCTTTCCACTTTAGTCTTTCCCCTTTATTCTGTCCACTTCAGTGTGTACACTTTAGTCTGTTCACTGAGTCTTTCCCCTTTCAGTCTTTCCACTATAGTCTGTCCACTTTAGTCTTTCCACTTTAGTCTTTCCACTATAGTCTCCACTTTATTCTGTCCACTACAGTCTTTCCACTTTAGTCTTTTCACTATAGTCTCCACTTTATTCTGTCCACTACAGTCTTTCCACTATAGTCTTTCCACTATAGTCTGTCCACTTTAGTCTTTCCACTATTCTCTGTCCACTTTAGTCTTTCCACTATAGTCCCCACTTTATTCTGTCCACTACAGTCTTTCCACTATAGTATTTCCACTATAGTCTGTCCACTTTAGTCTTTACACTTTAGTTTTTCCACTTCAGTCTTTCCACTACAGTCTGTCCATTTTAGTCTTTCCACTATTCTCTGTCCACTTTAGTCTTTTCACTATAGTCTCCACTTTATTCTGTCCACTACAGTCTTTCCACTATAGTCTTTCCACTATAGTCTTTCCACTTTATTCTTTCCACTATTCTCTGTCCACTTTAGTCCTTCCACTTTAGTCTTTCCACTTTAATCTTTCCACTTTAGTCTGTCCACTATAGTCTGTCCACTTTAGTCTTTCCACTTTAGTCTTTCCACTATAGTCTCCACTTTATTCTGTCCACTACAGTCTTTCCACTATAGTCTTTCCACTTTATTCTTTCCACTATTCTCTGTCCACCTTAGTCCTTCCACTTTAGTCTTTCCACTATAGTCTCCACTTTATTCTGGCCACTACAGTCTTTCCACTATAGTCTTTCCACTATAGTCTGTCCACTTTAGTCTTTCCACTATTCTCTGTCCACTTTAGTCTTTCCACTATACTCTCCACTTTATTCTGTCTTTCCAGTTTAGTCTGTCCACTTTAGTCTTTCCACTATAGTCTGTCCACTTTAGTCTTTCCACTATTCTCTGTCCACTTTAATCTTTCCACTTTAATCTTTCCACTTTAGTCTGTCCACTTTAGTCTTTCCACTATAGTCTGTCAACTTTAGTCTTTCAACTTCAGTCTTTCCACTATAGTCTATCCACTTTAGTCTTTCCACTTTAGTCTTTCCACTTTATTCTGTCCACTTCAGTGTGTACACTTTAGTCTGTCCACTGAGTCTTTCCACTTCAGTCTTTCCACTATAGTCTATCCACTTTAGTCTTTCCACTTTAGTCTTTCCACTATAGTCTCCACTTTTTTCTGTCCACTACAGTCTTTCCAATTTAGTCTTTCCACTATTCTCTGTCCACTTTAGTCTATCCACTATAGTCTCCACTTTATTCTGTCCACTACAGTCTTTCCACTATAGTCTTTCCGCCATATTCTGTCCAGTTTAGTCTTTCCACTATTCTCTGTCCACTTTAGCCTTTCCACTATAGTCTCCACTTTATTCTGTCCACTACAGTCTTTCCACTATAGTCTGTCCACTTTAGTCTTTCCACTTTAGTTTTTCCACTTTAGACTGTCCACTTCAGTCTTTCCACTATAGTCTGTCCACTTTAGTCTTTCCACTTTATTCTTTCCACTATTCTCTGTCCACTTTAGTCTTTCCACTTCAGTCTGTCCACTATAGTCTCCACTTTATTCTGTCTACTACAGTCTTTCCACTGTAGTCTTTCCACTATAGTCTGTCCACTTTAGTCTTTCCACTATTCTCTGTCCACTTTAGTCTTTCCACTATACTCTCTACTTTATTCTGTCCACTACAGTCTTTCCACTATATCTTTCCACTATAGTCTGTCCACTTTAGTCTTTCCACTTTAATCTTTCCACTTTAGTCTGTCCACTTTAGTCTTTCCACTATAGTCTGTCAGCTTTAGTCTTTCCACTTTATTCTGTCCACTTCAGTGTGTACACTTTAGTCTGTCCATTGAGTCTTTCCACTTCAGTCTTTCCACTATAGTCTTTCCACTTTAGTCTTTCCACTTTATTCTTTCCACTATTCTCTGTCCACTTTAGTCTTTCCACTTTAGTCTTTCCACTATAGTCTCCACTTTATTCTGTCCACTACAGTCTTTCCACTATAGTCTTTCCACTTTAGTCTTTCCACTTTAGTCTTTCCACTTTAATCTTTCCACTATAGTCTCCACTTTATTCTGTCCACTACAGTCTTTCCACTATAGTCTTTCCACTATAGTCTGTCCACTTTAGTCTGTCCACTTTAGTCTTTTCACTTAGTCTTTCCACTTTAGTCTTTCCACCATAGTTTTTCCACTATAGTCTGTCCACTTCAGTCTTTCCACTATAGTCTGTCCACTTTAGTCATTCAACTATAGTCTCCACTTTATTCTGTCCACTACAGTCTTTCCACTATAGTCTGTCCACTTTAGTCTTTCCACTATTCTCTGTCCACTTTAGTCTTTCCACTATAGTCTCCACTTTATTCTGTCCACGACAGTCTTTCCACTATAGTCTTTCCACTATAGTCTGTTCACTATAGTCTGTCCACTTTAGTCTTTCCACTTTAGTCTTTCCACTATAGTCTCCACTTTATTCTGTCCACTACAGTCTTTCCACTATAGTCTTTCCACTATAGCCTGTCCACTTTAGTCTTTCCACTTTAATCTTTCCACTTTAGTCTGTCCACTATAGTCTGTCCACTTTAGTCTTTCCACTTTAGTCTTTCCACTATAGTCTCCACTTTATTCTGTCCACTACAGTCTTTCCACTATAGTCTTTCCGCTATATTCTGTCCACTTTAGTCTTTCCACTATTCTCTGTCCACTTTAGTCTTTCCACTATAGTCTCCACTTTATTCTGTCCACTACAGTCTTTACTATAGTCTTTCCACTATAGTCTTTCCACTTTATTCTTTCCACTATTCTCTGTCCACTTTAGTCCTTCCACTTTAGTCTTTCCACTATAGTCTCCACTTTATTCTGTCCACTACAGTCTTTCCACTATAGTCTGTCCACTTTAGTCTTTCCACTATTCTCTGTCCACTTTAGTCTTTCCACTATACTCTCCACTTTATTCTGTCTTTCCAGTTTAGTCTGTCCACTTTAGTCTTTCCACTATAGTCTGTCCACTTTACTCTTTCCACGTTTCTCTGTCCACTTTAGTCTTTCCACTTTAGTCTTTCCACTATAGTCTCCACTTTATTCTGTCCACTACAGTCTTTCCACTATAGTCTTTCCACTATAGTCTGTCCACTTTAGTCTTTCCACTTTAATCTTTCCACTTTAGTCTGTCCACTTTAGTCTTTCCACTATAGTCTGTCAACTTTAGTCTTTCCACTTTAGTCTTTCCACTTTATTCTGTCCACTTCAGTGTGTACACTTTAGTCTGTCGACTGAGTCTTTCAACTTCAGTCTTTCCATTATAGTCTGTCCACTTTAGTCTTTCCGCTTTAGTCTGTCCACTTAGTCTTTCCACTTCAGTCTTTCCACTAGAGTCTGTCCACTTTCGTCTTTCCACTTTAGTCATTTCCACTATCTTCTGTCCACTTTAGTCTTTCCACTTTAGTCTTTCCAATTTAGTCTGTCCACTTTAGTCTGTCCACTATATTCTGTCCGCTTTAGTCTTTCCGCTTTAGTCTGTCCACTTAGTCTTTCCACTTCAGTCTTTCCACTAGAGTCTGTCCACTTTCGTCTTTCCACTTTAGTCATTTCCATTATCTTCTGTCCACTTTAGTCTTTTCACTTTAGTCTTTCCACTTTAGTCTGTCCACTTTAGTCTGTCCACTTTAGTCTTTCCACTTAGTCTTTCCACTTTAGTCTTTCCACTTTAGTTTTTCCACTTTAGTCTGTCCACTTCAGTCTTTCCACTATAGTCTGTCCACTTTAGTCTTTCCACTTTATTCTTTCCACTATTCTCTGTCCACTTTAGTCTTTCCACTTTAGTCTGTCCACTATAGTCTCCACTTTATTCTGTCCACTACAGTCTTTCCACTGTAGTCTTTCCACTATAGTCTGTCCACTTTAGTCTTTCCACTATTCTCTGTCCACTTTAGTCTTTCCACTATACTCTCCACTTTATTCTGTCCACTACAGTCTTTCCACTATAGTCTTTCCAATATAGTCTGTCCACTTTAGTCTTTCCACTTTAGTCTTTCCAGTTTAGTCTGTCCACTTTAGTCTTTCCACTATAGTCTGTCCACTTTAGTCTTTCCACTATTCTCTGTCCACTTTAGTCTTTCCACTTTAGTCTTTCCACTATAGTCTGTCCACTTTATTCTTTCCACTTTATTCTTTCCACTATTCTCTGTCCACTTTAGTCTTTCCACTTTAGTCTGTCCACTATAGTCTCCACTTTATTCTGTCCACTACAGTCTTTCCACTGTAGTCTTTCCACTATAGTCTGTCCACTTTAGTCTTTCCACTATTCTCTGTCCACTTTAGTCTTTCCACTATACTCTCCACTTTATTCTGTCCACTACAGTCTTTCCACTATATCTTTCCACTATAGTCTGTCCACTTTAGTCTTTCCACTTTAATCTTTCCACTTTAGTCTGTCCACTTTAGTCTTTCCACTTTAATCTTTCCACTTTAGTCTGTCCACTTTCGTCTTTCCACTATAGTCTGTCAGCTTTAGTCTTTCCACTTTATTCTGTCCACTTCAGTGTGTACACTTTAGTCTGTCCATTGAGTCTTTCCACTTCAGTCTTTCCACTATAGTCTGTCCACTTTAGTCTTTCCACTTTATTCTTTCCACTATTCTCTGTCCACTTTAGTCTTTCCACTTTAGTCTTTCCACTTTAGTCTTTCCACTATAGTCTCCACTTTATTCTGTCCACTACAGTCTTTCCACTATAGTCTTTCCACTTTAGTCTTTCCACTTTAGTCTTTCCACTTTAATCTTTCCACTATAGTCTCCACTTTATTCTGTCCACTACAGTCTTTCCACTATAGTCTTTCCACTATAGCCTGTCCACTTTAGTCTTCCACTTTAATCTTTCCACTTTAGTCTGTCCACTATAGTCTGTCCACTTTAGTCTTTCCACTTTAGTCTTTCCACTATAGTCTCCACTTTATTCTGTCCACTACAGTCTTTCCACTATAGTCTTTCCACTTTAGTCTTTCCACTTTAGTCTTTCCACTTTAATCTTTCCACTATAGTCTCCACTTTATTCTGTCCACTACAGTCTTTCCACTATAGTCTTTCCACTATAGTCTGTCCACTTTAGTCTGTCCACTTTAGTCTTTTCACTTAGTCTTTCCACTTCAGTCTTTCCACTTTAGTTTTTCCACTATAGTCTGTCCACTTCAGTCTTTCCACTATAGTCTGTCCACTTTAGTCATTCAACTATAGTCTCCACTTTATTCTGTCCACTACAGTCTTTCCACTATAGTCTGTCCACTTTAGTCTTTCCACTATTCTCTGTCCACTTTAGTCTTTCCACTATAGTCTCCACTTTATTCTGTCCACGACAGTCTTTCCACTATAGTCTTTCCACTATAGTCTGTTCACTATAGTCTGTCCACTTTAGTCTTTCCACTTTAGTCTTTCCACTATAGTCTCCACTTTATTCTGTCCACTACAGTCTTTCCACTATAGTCTTTCCACTATAGCCTGTCCACTTTAGTCTTCCACTTTAATCTTTCCACTTTAGTCTGTCCACTATAGTCTGTCCACTTTAGTCTTTCCACTTTAGTCTTTCCATTATAGTCTCCACTTTATTCTGTCCACTACAGTCTTTCCACTATAGTCTTTCCGCTATAGTCTGTCCACTTTAGTCTTTCCACTATTCTCTGTCCACTTCAGTCTTTCCACTATAGTCTCCACTTTATTCTGTCCACTACAGTCTTTCCACTATAGTCTTTCCACTATAGTCTTTCCACTTTATTCTTTCCACTATTCTCTGTCCACTTTAGTCCTTCCACTTTAGTCTTTCCACTATAGTCTCCACTTTACCCTGTCCACTACAGTCTTTCCACTATAGTCGTTCCACTATAGTCTGTCCACTTTAGTCTTTCCACTATTCTCTGTCCACTTTAGTCTTTCCACTATACTCTCCACTTTATTCTGTCTTTCCAGTTTAGTCTGTCCACTTTAATCTTTCCACTTTAGTCTGTCCACTTTAGTCTTTCCACTATAGTCTGTCAACTTTAGTCTTTACACTTTAGTCTGTCCACTTTAGTCTTTCCACTTTATTCTTTCCACTATTCTCTGTCCACTTTAGTCTTTCCACTTTAGTCTTTCCAGTTTAGTCTGTCCACTTTAGTCTTTCCACTATAGTCTGTCCACTTTAGTCTTTCCACTATAGTCTGTCCACTTTAGTCTTTCCACTCTTCTCTGTCCACTTTAGTCTTTAAACTTTAGTCTTTCCACTATAGTCTGTCCTCTTTAGTCTTTCCACTTTATTCTTTCCACTATTCTCTGTCCACTTTAGTCTTTCCACTTTAGTCTGTCCACTATAGTCTCCACTTTATTCTGTCCACTACAGTCTTTCCACTGTAGTCTTTCCACTATAGTCTGTCCACTTTAGTCTTTCCACTATTCTCTGTCCACTTTAGTCTTTCCACTATACTCTCCACTTTATTCTGTCCACTACAGTCTTTCCACTATATCTTTCCACTATAGTCTGTCCACTTTAGTCTTTCCACTTTAATCTTTCCACTTTAGTCTGTCCACTTTAGTCTTTCCACTTTAATCTTTCCACTTTAGTCTGTCCACTTTCGTCTTTCCACTATAGTCTGTCAGCTTTAGTCTTTCCACTTTATTCTGTCCACTTCAGTGTGTACACTTTAGTCTGTCCATTGAGTCTTTCCACTTCAGTCTTTCCACTATAGTCTGTCCACTTTAGTCTTTCCACTTTATTCTTTCCACTATTCTCTGTCCACTTTAGTCTTTCCACTTTAGTCTTTCCACTTTAGTCTTTCCACTATAGTCTCCACTTTATTCTGTCCACTACAGTCTTTCCACTATAGTCTTTCCACTTTAGTCTTTCCACTTTAGTCTTTCCACTTTAATCTTTCCACTATAGTCTCCACTTTATTCTGTCCACTACAGTCTTTCCACTATAGTCTTTCCACTATAGTCTGTCCACTTTAGTCTGTCCACTTTAGTCTTTTCACTTAGTCTTTCCACTTCAGTCTTTCCACTTTAGTTTTACAACTATAGTCTGTCCACTTCAGTCTTTCCACTATAGTCTGTCCACTTTAGTCATTCAACTATAGTCTCCACTTTATTCTGTCCACTACAGTCTTTCCACTATAGTCTGTCCACTTTAGTCTTTCCACTATTCTCTGTCCACTTTAGTCTTTCCACTATAGTCTCCACTTTATTCTGTCCACGACAGTCTTTCCACTATAGTCTTTCCACTATAGTCTGTTCACTATAGTCTGTCCACTTCAGTCTTTCCACTTTAGTCTTTCCACTATAGTCTCCACTTTATTCTGTCCACTACAGTCTTTCCACTATAGTCTTTCCACTATAGCCTGTCCACTTTAGTCTTTCCACTTTAATCTTTCCACTTTAGTCTGTCCACTATAGTCTGTCCACTTTAGTCTTTCCACTTTAGTCTTTCCATTATAGTCTCCACTTTATTCTGTCCACTACAGTCTTTCCACTATAGTCTTTCCGCTATATTCTGTCCACTTTAGTCTTTCCACTATTCTCTGTCCACTTCAGTCTTTCCACTATAGTCTCCACTTTATTCTGTCCACTACAGTCTTTCCACTATAGTCTTTCCACTATAGTCTTTCCACTTTATTCTTTCCACTATTCTCTGTCCACTTTAGTCCTTCCACTTTAGTCTTTCCACTATAGTCTCCACTTTATTCTGTCCACTACAGTCTTTCCACTATAGTCGTTCCACTATAGTCTGTCCACTTTAGTCTTTCCACTATTCTCTGTCCACTATTCTCTGTCCACTTTAGTCTTTCCACTTTAGTCTTTCCACTTTAGTCTTTCCACTATAGTCTCCACTTTATTCTGTCCACTACAGTCTTTCCACTATAGTCTTTCCACTTTAGTCTTTCCACTTTAGTCTCTCCACTTTAATCTTTCCACTATAGTCTCCACTTTATTCTGTCCACTACAGTCTTTCCACTATAGTCTTTCCACTATAGTCTGTCCACTTTAGTCTGTCCACTTTAGTCTTTTCACTTAGTCTTTCCACTTCAGTCTTTCCACTTTAGTTTTTCCACTATAGTCTGTCCACTTCAGTCTTTCCACTATATTCTGTCCACTTTAGTCATTCAACTATAGTCTCCACTTTATTCTGTCCACTACAGTCTTTCCACTATAGTCTGTCCACTATAGTCTTTCCACTATTCTCTGTCCACTTTAGTCTTTCCACTATAGTCTCCACTTTATTCTGTCCACGACAGTCTTTTCACTATAGTCTTTCCACTATAGTCTGTTCACTATAGTCTGTCCACTTTAGTCTTTCCACTTTAGTCTTTCCACTATAGTCTCCACTTTATTCTGTCCACTACAGTCTTTCCACTATAGTCTTTCCACTATAGACTGTCCAATTTAGTCTTTCCACTTTAATCTTTCCACTTTAGTCTGTCCACTATAGTCTGTCCACTTTAGTCTTTCCACTTTAGTCTTTCCATTATAGTCTCCACTTTATTCTGTCCACTACAGTCTTTCCACTATAGTCTTTCCGCTATATTCTGTCCACTTTAGTCTTTCCACTATTCTCTGTCCACTTCAGTCTTTCCACTATAGTCTCCACTTTATTCTGTCCACTACAGTCTTTCCACTATAGTCTTTCCACTATAGTCTTTCCACTTTATTCTTTCCACTATTCTCTGTCCACTTTAGTCCTTCCACTTTAGTCTTTCCATTATAGTCTCCACTTTATTCTGTCCACTACAGTCTTTCCACTATAGTCGTTCCACTATAGTCTGTCCACTTTAGTCTTTCCACTATTCTCTGTCCACTTTAGTCTTTCCACTATACTCTCCACTTTATTCTGTCTTTCCAGTTTAGTCTGTCCACTTTAATCTTTCCACTTTAGTCTGTCCACTTTAGTCTTTCCACTATAGTCTGTCAACTTTAGTCTTTACACTTTAGTCTTTCCACTTTATTCTGTCCACTTCAGTGTGTACACTTTAGTCTGTCGACTGAGTCTTTCAACTTCAGTCTTTCCACTATAGTCTGTCCACTTTAGTCTTTCCGCTTTAGTCTGTCCACTTAGTCTTTCCACTTCAGTCTTTCCACTAGAGTCTGTCCACTTTCGTCTTTCCACTTTAGTCATTTCCACTATCTTCTGTCCACTTTAGTCTTTCCACTTTAGTCTTTCCAATTTAGTCTGTCCACTTTAGTCTGTCCACTATATTCTGTCCACTTTAGTCTTTCCGCTTTAGTCTGTCCACTTAGTCTTTCCACTTCAGTCTTTCCACTAGAGTCTGTCCACTTTCGTCTTTCCACTTTAGTCATTTCCACTATCTTCTGTCCACTTTAGTCTTTTCACTTTAGTCTTTCCACTTTAGTCTGTCCACTTTAGTCTGTCCACTTTAGTCTTTCCACTTAGTCTTTCCACTTTAGTCTTTCCACTTTAGTTTTTCCACTTTAGTCTGTCCACTTCAGTCTTTCCACTATAGTCTGTCCACTTTAGTCTTTCCACTTTAGTCTTTCCACTTTAGTCTTTCCACTATAGTCTCCAGTTTGTTCTGTCCACTACAGTCTTTCCACTATAGTCTTTCCACTTTAGTCTTTCCACTGTAGTCTTTCCACTTTAATCTTTCCACTATAGTCTCCACTTTATTCTGTCCACTACAGTCTTTCCACTATAGTCTTTCCACTATAGTCTGTCCACTTTAGTCTGTCCACTTTAGTCTTTTCACTTAGTCTTTCCACTTTAGTCTTTCCACTTTAGTTTTTCCACTATAGTCTGTCCACTTCAGTCTTTCCACTATAGTCTGTCCACTTTAGTCATTCAACTATAGTCTCCACTTTATTCTGTCCACTACAGTCTTTCCACTATAGTCTGTCCACTTTAGTCTTTCCACTATTCTCTGTCCACTTTAGTCTTTCCACTATAGTCTCCACTTTATTCTGTCCACGACAGTCTGTCCACGACAGTCTTTCCACTATAGTCTTTCCACTATAGTCTGTTCACTATAGTCTGTCCACTTTAGTCTTTCCACTTTAGTCTTTCCACTATAGTCTCCACTTTATTCTGTCCACTACAGTCTTTCCACTATAGTCTTTCCACTATAGCCTGTTCACTATAGTCTGTCCACTTTAGTCTTTCCACTTTAGTCTTTCCACTATAGTCTCCACTTTATTCTGTCCACTACAGTCTTTCCACTATAGTCTTTCCACTATAGCCTGTCCACTTTAGTCTTTCCACTTTAATCTTTCCACTTTAGTCTGTCCACTATAGTCTGTCCACTTTAGTCTTTCCACTTTAGTCTTTCCACTATAGTCTCCACTTTATTCTGTCCACTACAGTCTTTCCACTATAGTCTTTCCGCTATATTCTGTCCACTTTAGTCTTTCCACTATTCTCTGTCCACTTTAGTCTTTCCACTATTGTCTCCACTTTATTCTGTCCACTACAGTCTTTCCACTATAGTCTTTCCACTATAGTCTTTCCACTTTATTCTTTCCACTATTCTCTGTCCACTTTAGTCCTTCCACTTTAGTCTTTCCACTATAGTCTCCACTTTATTCTGTCCACTACAGTCTTTCCACTATAGTCGTTCCACTATAGTCTTTCCACTTTAGTCTTTCCACTATTCTCTGTCCATTTTAGTCTTTCCACTATACTCTCCACTTTATTCTGTCTTTCCAGTTTAGTCTGTCCACTTTAGTCTTTCCACTATAGTCTGTCCACTTTAGTCTTTCCACTATAGTCTCCAGTTTATTCTGTCCACTACAGTCTTTCCACTGTAGTCTTTCCACTTTAGTCTTTCCACTGTAGTCTTTCCACTTTAATCTTTCCACTATAGTCTCCACTTTATTCTGTCCACTACAGTCTTTCCACTATAGTCTTTCCACTATAGTCTGTCCACTTTAGTCTGTCCACTTTAGTCTTTTCACTTAGTCTTTCCACTTTAGTCTTTCCACTTTAGTTTTTCCACTATAGTCTGTCCACTTCAGTCTTTCCACTATAGTCTGTCCACTTTAGTCATTCAACTATAGTCTCCACTTTATTCTGTCCACTACAGTCTTTCCACTATAGTCTGTCCACTTTAGTCTTTCCACTATTCTCTGTCCACTTTAGTCTTTCCACTATAATCTCCACTTTATTCTGTCCCCGACAGTCTTTCCACTATAGTCTTTCCACTATAGTCTGTTCACTATAGTCTGTCCACTTTAGTCTTTCCACTTTAGTCTTTCCACTATAGTCTCCACTTTATTCTGTCCACTACAGTCTTTCCACTATAGTCTTTCCACTATAGCCTGTTCACTATAGTCTGTCCACTTTAGTCTTTCCACTTTAGTCTTTCCACTATAGTCTCCACTTTATTCTGTCCACTACAGTCTTTCCACTATAGTCTTTCCACTATAGCCTGTCCACTTTAGTCTTTCCACTTTAATCTTTCCACTTTAGTCTGTCCACTATAGTCTGTCCACTTTAGTCTTTCCACTTTAGTCTTTCCACTATAGTCTCCACTTTATTCTGTCCACTACAGTCTTTCCACTATAGTCTTTCCGCTATATTCTGTCCACTTTAGTCTTTCCACTATTCTCTGTCCACTTTAGTCTTTCCACTATTGTCTCCACTTTATTCTGTCCACTACAGTCTTTCCACTATAGTCCTTCCACTATAGTCTTTCCACTTTATTCTTTTCACTATTCTCTGTCCACTTTAGTCCTTCCACTTTAGTCTTTCCACTATAGTCTCCACTTTATTCTGTCCACTACAGTCTTTCCACTATAGTCGTTCCACTATAGTCTCTCCACTTTAGTCTTTCCACTATTCTCTGTCCACTTTAGTCTTTCCACTATACTCTCCACTTTATTCTGTCTTTCCAGTTTAGCCTGTCCACTTTAGTCTTTCCACCATAGTCTGTCCACTTTAGTCTTTCCACTATTCTCTGTCCACTTTAGTCTTTCCACTTTAGTCTTTCCACTATAGTCTCCACTTTATTCTGTCCACTACAGTCTTTCCACTATAGTCTTTCCACTATAGTCTGTCCACTTTAGTCTTTCCACTTTAATCTTTCCACTTTAGTCTGTCCACTTTAGTCTTTCCACTATAGTCTGTCAACTTTAGTCTTTCCACTTTAGTCTTTCCACTTTATTCTGTCCACTTCAGTGTGTACACTTTAGTCTGTCGACTGAGTCTTTCAACTTCAGTCTTTCCACTATAGTCTGTCCACTTTAGTCTTTCCGCTTTAGTCTGTCCACTTAGTCTTTCCACTTCAGTCTTTCCACTAGAGTCTGTCCACTTTCGTCTTTCCACTTTAGTCATTTCCACTATCTTCTGTCCACTTTAGTCTTTCCACTTTAGTCTTTCCAATTTAGTCTGTCCACTTTAGTCTGTCCACTATATTCTGTCCACTTTAGTCTTTCCTCTTTAGTCTGTCCACTTAGTCTTTCCACTTCAGTCTTTCCACTAGAGTCTGTCCACTTTCGTCTTTCAACTTTAGTCATTTCCACTATCTTCTGTCCACTTTAGTCTTTTCACTTTAGTCTTTCCACTTTAGTCTGTCCACTTTAGTCTGTCCACTTTAGTCTTTCCAATTAGTCTTTCCACTTTAGTCTTTCCACTTTAGTTTTTCCACTTTAGTCTGTCGACTTCAGTCTTTCCACTATAGTCTGTCCACTTTACTCTTTCCACTTTAGTCTTTCCACTATAGTCTTCACTTTATTCTGTCTAATACAGTCTTTCCACCATAGTCTTTCCACTATCGTCCGTCCACTTTAGTCTTTCCACTATTCTCTGTCCACTTAAGTCTTTCCACTATACTCTCCACTTTATTCTGTCCACTACAGTCTTTACACTATAGCCTTTCCAATATAGTCTGTCCACTTTAGTCTTTCCAGTTTAGTCTGTCCACTATAGTCTCCACTTTATTCTGTCCGCTACAGTCTTTCCACTATAGTCTTTCCACTATAGTCTGTCCACTTTAGTCTTTCCACTTTAATCTTTCCACTTTAGTCTGTCCACTTTAGTCTTTCCACTATAGTCTGTCAACTTTAGTCTTTCCACTTTAATTTTTCCACTTTAGTCTGTCCACTTTAGTCTTTCCACTATAGTCTGTCAACTTTAGTCTTTCCACTTTAGTCTTTCCACTTTATTCTGTCCACTTCAGTGTGTACACTTTAGTCTGTCGACTGAGTCTTTCAACTTCAGTCTTTCCACTATAGTCTGTCCACTTTAGTCTTTCCGCTTTAGTCTGTCCACTTAGTCTTTCCACTTCAGTCTTTCCACTAGAGTCTGTCCACTTTCGTCTTTCCACTTTAGTCATTTCCACTATCTTCTGTCCACTTTAGTCTTTCCACTTTAGTCTTTCCAATTTAGTCTGTCCACTTTAGTCTGTCCACTATATTCTGTCCACTTTAGTCTTTCCGCTTTAGTCTGTCCACTTAGTCTTTCCACTTCAGTCTTTCCACTAGAGTCTGTCCACTTTAGTCTTTCCACTTAGTCTTTCCACTTTAGTCTTTCCACTTTAGTTTTTCCACTTTAGTCTGTCCACTTCAGTCTTTCCACTATAGTCTGTCCACTTTAGTCTTTCCACTTTAGTCTTTCCACTATAGTCTCCACTTTATTCTGTCCACTACAGTCTTTCCACTATAGTCTTTCCACTATAGTCCGTCCACTTTAGTCTTTCCACTATTCTCTGTCCACTTTAGTCTTTCCACTATAGTCTCCACTTTATTCTGTCCACTACAGTCTTTACACTATAGCCTTTCCAATATAGTCTGTCCACTTTAGTCTTTCCACTTTAGTCTTTCCAGTTTAGTCTGTCCACTTTAGTCTTTCCACTATAGTCCGTCCACTTTAGTCTTTCCACTATTCTCTGTCCACTTTAGTCTTTCCACTTTAGTCTTTCCACTATAGTCTCCACTTTATTCTGTCCGCTACAGTCTTTCCACTATAGTCTTTCCACTATAGTCTGTCCACTTTACTCTTTCCACTTTAGTTTTTCCACTTTAGTCTGTCCACTTCAGTCTTTCCACTATAGTCTGTCCACTTTAGTCTTTCCACTTTAGTCTTTCCACTATAGTCTCCACTTTATTCTGTCCACTTCAGTCTTTCCACTATAGTCTGTCCACTTTAGTCTTTCCACTTTAGTTTTTCCACTTTAGTCTGTCCACTTCAGTCTTTCCACTATAGTCTGTCCACTTTAGTCTGTCCACTTTAGTCTGTCCACTTTAGTCTTTCCACTTAGTCTTTCCACTTTAGTCTTTCCACTTTAGTTTTTCCACTTTAGTCTGTCCACTTCAGTCTTTCCACTATAGTCTGTCCACTTTAGTCTTTCCACTTTATTCTTTCCACTATTCTCTGTCCACTTTAGTCTTTCCACTTTAGTCTGTCCAGTATAGTCTCCACTTTATTCTGTCCACTACAGTCTTTCCACTGTAGTCTTTCCAATATAGTCTGTCCACTTTAGTCTTTCCACTTTAGTCTTTCCAGTTTAGTCTGTCCACTTTAGTCTTTCCACTATAGTCTGTCCACTTTAGTCTTTCCAATATTCTCTGTCCACTTTAGTCTTTCCACTTTAGTCTTTCCACTATAGTCTGTCCACTTTAGTCTTTCCACTTTATTCTTTCCACTATTCTCTGTCCACTTTAGTCTTTCCACTTTAGTCTGTCCACTATAGTCTCCACTTTATTCTGTCCACTACAGTCTTTCCACTGTAGTCTTTCCACTATAGTCTGTCCACTTTAGTCTTTCCACTATTCTCTGTCCACTTTAGTCTTTCCACTATACTCTCCACTTTATTCTGTCCACTACAGTCTTTCCACTATATCTTTCCACTATAGTCTGTCCACTTTAGTCTTTCCACTTTAATCTTTCCACTTTAGTCTGTCCACTTTAGTCTTTCCACTATAGTCTGTCAGCTTTAGTCTTTCCACTTTATTCTGTCCACTTCAGTGTGTACACTTTAGTCTGTCCATTGAGTCTTTCCACTTCAGTCTTTCCACTATAGTCTGTCCACTTTAGTCTTTCCACTTTATTCTTTCCACTATTCTCTGTCCACTTTAGTCTTTCCACTTTAGTCTTTCCACTATAGTCTCCACTTTATTCTGTCCGCTACAGTCTTTCCACTATAGTCTTTCCACTATAGTCTGTCCACTTTACTCTTTCCACTTTAGTTTTTCCACTTTAGTCTGTCCACTTCAGTCTTTCCACTATAGTCTGTCCACTTTAGTCTTTCCACTTTAGTCTTTCCACTATAGTCTCCACTTTATTCTGTCCACTTCAGTCTTTCCACTATAGTCGTTCCACTATAGTCTTTCCACTTTAGTCTTTCCACTATTCTCTGTCCACTTTAGTCTTTCCACTATTGTCTCCACTTTATTCTGTCCACTACAGTCTTTCCACTATAGTCTTTCCACTATAGTCTTTCCACTTTATTCTTTCCACTATTCTCTGTCCACTTTAGTCCTTCCACTTTAGTCTTTCCACTATAGTCTCCACTTTATTCTGTCCACTACAGTCTTTCCACTATAGTCGTTCCACTATAGTCTTTCCACTTTAGTCTTTCCACTATTCTCTGTCCATTTTAGTCTTTCCACTATACTCTCCACTTTATTCTGTCTTTCCAGTTTAGTCTGTCCACTTTAGTCTTTCCACTATAGTCTGTCCACTTTAGTCTTTCCACTATAGTCTCCAGTTTATTCTGTCCACTACAGTCTTTCCACTATAGTCTTTCCACTTTAGTCTTTCCACTGTAGTCTTTCCACTTTAATCTTTCCACTATAGTCTCCACTTTATTCTGTCCACTACAGTCTTTCCACTATAGTCTTTCCACTATAGTCTGTCCACTTTAGTCTGTCCACTTTAGTCTTTTCACTTAGTCTTTCCACTTTAGTCTTTCCACTTTAGTTTTTCCACTATAGTCTGTCCACTTCAGTCTTTCCACTATAGTCTGTCCACTTTAGTCATTCAACTATAGTCTCCACTTTATTCTGTCCACTACAGTCTTTCCACTATAGTCTGTCCACTTTAGTATTTCCACTATTCTCTGTCCACTTTAGTCTTTCCACTATAATCTCCACTTTATTCTGTCCCCGACAGTCTTTCCACTATAGTCTTTCCACTATAGTCTGTTCACTATAGTCTGTCCACTTTAGTCTTTCCACTTTAGTCTTTCCACTATAGTCTCCACTTTATTCTGTCCACTACAGTCTTTCCACTATAGTCTTTCCACTATAGCCTGTTCACTATAGTCTGTCCACTTTAGTCTTTCCACTTTAGTCTTTCCACTATAGTCTCCACTTTATTCTGTCCACTACAGTCTTTCCACTATAGTCTTTCCACTATAGCCTGTCCACTTTAGTCTTTCCACTTTAATCTTTCCACTTTAGTCTGTCCACTATAGTCTGTCCACTTTAGTCTTTCCACTTTAGTCTTTCCACTATAGTCTCCACTTTATTCTGTCCACTACAGTCTTTCCACTATAGTCTTTCCGCTATATTCTGTCCACTTTAGTCTTTCCACTATTCTCTGTCCACTTTAGTCTTTCCACTATTGTCTCCACTTTATTCTGTCCACTACAGTCTTTCCACTATAGTCCTTCCACTATAGTCTTTCCACTTTATTCTTTTCACTATTCTCTGTCCACTTTAGTCCTTCCACTTTAGTCTTTTCACTATAGTCTCCACTTTATTCTGTCCACTACAGTCTTTCCACTATAGTCTTTCCACTATAGTCTGTCCACTTTAGTCTTTCCACTTTAATCTTTCCACTTTAGTCTGTCCACTTTAGTCTTTCCACTATAGTCTGTCAACTTTAGTCTTTCCACTTTAGTCTTTCCACTTTATTCTGTCCACTTCAGTGTGTACACTTTAGTCTGTCGACTGAGTCTTTCAACTTCAGTCTTTCCACTATAGTCTGTCCACTTTAGTCTTTCCGCTTTAGTCTGTCCACTTAGTCTTTCCACTTCAGTCTTTCCACTAGAGTCTGTCCACTTTCGTCTTTCCACTTTAGTCATTTCCACTATCTTCTGTCCACTTTAGTCTTTCCACTTTAGTCTTTCCAATTTAGTCTGTCCACTTTAGTCTGTCCACTATATTCTGTCCACTTTAGTCTTTCCTCTTTAGTCTGTCCACTTAGTCTTTCCACTTCAGTCTTTCCACTAGAGTCTGTCCACTTTCGTCTTTCAACTTTAGTCATTTCCACTATCTTCTGTCCACTTTAGTCTTTTCACTTTAGTCTTTCCACTTTAGTCTGTCCACTTTAGTCTGTCCACTTTAGTCTTTCCAATTAGTCTTTCCACTTTAGTCTTTCCACTTTAGTTTTTCCACTTTAGTCTGTCGACTTCAGTCTTTCCACTATAGTCTGTCCACTTTACTCTTTCCACTTTAGTCTTTCCACTATAGTCTTCACTTTATTCTGTCTAATACAGTCTTTCCACCATAGTCTTTCCACTATCGTCCGTCCACTTTAGTCTTTCCACTATTCTCTGTCCACTTAAGTCTTTCCACTATACTCTCCACTTTATTCTGTCCACTACAGTCTTTACACTATAGCCTTTCCAATATAGTCTGTCCACTTTAGTCTTTCCAGTTTAGTCTGTCCACTATAGTCTCCACTTTATTCTGTCCGCTACAGTCTTTCCACTATAGTCTTTCCACTATAGTCTGTCCACTTTAGTCTTTCCACTTTAATCTTTCCACTTTAGTCTGTCCACTTTAGTCTTTCCACTATAGTCTGTCAACTTTAGTCTTTCCACTTTAATTTTTCCACTTTAGTCTGTCCACTTTAGTCTTTCCACTATAGTCTGTCAACTTTAGTCTTTCCACTTTAGTCTTTCCACTTTATTCTGTCCACTTCAGTGTGTACACTTTAGTCTGTCGACTGAGTCTTTCAACTTCAGTCTTTCCACTATAGTCTGTCCACTTTAGTCTTTCCGCTTTAGTCTGTCCACTTAGTCTTTCCACTTCAGTCTTTCCACTAGAGTCTGTCCACTTTCGTCTTTCCACTTTAGTCATTTCCACTATCTTCTGTCCACTTTAGTCTTTCCACTTTAGTCTTTCCAATTTAGTCTGTCCACTTTAGTCTGTCCACTATATTCTGTCCACTTTAGTCTTTCCGCTTTAGTCTGTCCACTTAGTCTTTCCACTTCAGTCTTTCCACTAGAGTCTGTCCACTTTAGTCTTTCCACTTAGTCTTTCCACTTTAGTCTTTCCACTTTAGTTTTTCCACTTTAGTCTGTCCACTTCAGTCTTTCCACTATAGTCTGTCCACTTTAGTCTTTCCACTTTAGTCTTTCCACTATAGTCTCCACTTTATTCTGTCCACTACAGTCTTTCCACTATAGTCTTTCCACTATAGTCCGTCCACTTTAGTCTTTCCACTATTCTCTGTCCACTTTAGTCTTTCCACTATAGTCTCCACTTTATTCTGTCCACTACAGTCTTTACACTATAGCCTTTCCAATATAGTCTGTCCACTTTAGTCTTTCCACTTTAGTCTTTCCAGTTTAGTCTGTCCACTTTAGTCTTTCCACTATAGTCCGTCCACTTTAGTCTTTCCACTATTCTCTGTCCACTTTAGTCTTTCCACTTTAGTCTTTCCACTATAGTCTCCACTTTATTCTGTCCGCTACAGTCTTTCCACTATAGTCTTTCCACTATAGTCTGTCCACTTTACTCTTTCCACTTTAGTTTTTCCACTTTAGTCTGTCCACTTCAGTCTTTCCACTATAGTCTGTCCACTTTAGTCTTTCCACTTTAGTCTTTCCACTATAGTCTCCACTTTATTCTGTCCACTTCAGTCTTTCCACTATAGTCTGTCCACTTTAGTCTTTCCACTTTAGTTTTTCCACTTTAGTCTGTCCACTTCAGTCTTTCCACTATAGTCTGTCCACTTTAGTCTGTCCACTTTAGTCTGTCCACTTTAGTCTTTCCACTTAGTCTTTCCACTTTAGTCTTTCCACTTTAGTTTTTCCACTTTAGTCTGTCCACTTCAGTCTTTCCACTATAGTCTGTCCACTTTAGTCTTTCCACTTTATTCTTTCCACTATTCTCTGTCCACTTTAGTCTTACCACTTTAGTCTGTCCAGTATAGTCTCCACTTTATTCTGTCCACTACAGTCTTTCCACTGTAGTCTTTCCAATATAGTCTGTCCACTTTAGTCTTTCCACTTTAGTCTTTCCAGTTTAGTCTGTCCACTTTAGTCTTTCCACTATAGTCTGTCCACTTTAGTCTTTCCAATATTCTCTGTCCACTTTAGTCTTTCCACTTTAGTCTTTCCACTATAGTCTGTCCACTTTAGTCTTTCCACTTTATTCTTTCCACTATTCTCTGTCCACTTTAGTCTTTCCACTTTAGTCTGTCCACTATAGTCTCCACTTTATTCTGTCCACTACAGTCTTTCCACTGTAGTCTTTCCACTATAGTCTGTCCACTTTAGTCTTTCCACTATTCTCTGTCCACTTTAGTCTTTCCACTATACTCTCCACTTTATTCTGTCCACTACAGTCTTTCCACTATATCTTTCCACTATAGTCTGTCCACTTTAGTCTTTCCACTTTAATCTTTCCACTTTAGTCTGTCCACTTTAGTCTTTCCACTATAGTCTGTCAGCTTTAGTCTTTCCACTTTATTCTGTCCACTTCAGTGTGTACACTTTAGTCTGTCCATTGAGTCTTTCCACTTCAGTCTTTCCACTATAGTCTGTCCACTTTAGTCTTTCCACTTTATTCTTTCCACTATTCTCTGTCCACTTTAGTCTTTCCACTTTAGTCTTTCCACTATAGTCTCCACTTTATTCTGTCCGCTACAGTCTTTCCACTATAGTCTTTCCACTATAGTCTGTCCACTTTACTCTTTCCACTTTAGTTTTTCCACTTTAGTCTGTCCACTTCAGTCTTTCCACTATAGTCTGTCCACTTTAGTCTTTCCACTTTAGTCTTTCCACTATAGTCTCCACTTTATTCTGTCCACTTCAGTCTTTCCACTATAGTCTGTCCACTTTAGTCTTTCCACTTTAGTTTTTCCACTTTAGTCTGTCCACTTCAGTCTTTCCACTATAGTCTGTCCACTTTAGTCTGTCCACTTTAGTCTGTCCACTTTAGTCTTTCCACTTAGTCTTTCCACTTTAGTCTTTCCACTTTAGTTTTTCCACTTTAGTCTGTCCACTTCAGTCTTTCCACTATAGTCTGTCCACTTTAGTCTTTCCACTTTATTCTTTCCACTATTCTCTGTCCACTTTAGTCTTTCCACTTTAGTCTGTCCAGTATAGTCTCCACTTTATTCTGTCCACTACAGTCTTTCCACTGTAGTCTTTCCAATATAGTCTGTCCACTTTAGTCTTTCCACTTTAGTCTTTCCAGTTTAGTCTGTCCACTTTAGTCTTTCCACTATAGTCTGTCCACTTTAGTCTTTCCAATATTCTCTGTCCACTTTAGTCTGTCCACTTTAGTCTTTCCACTTTATTCTTTCCACTATTCTCTGTCCACTTTAGTCTTTCCACTTTAGTCTGTCCACTATAGTCTCCACTTTATTCTGTCCACTACAGTCTTTCCACTGTAGTCTTTCCACTATAGTCTGTCCACTTTATTCTTTCCACTATTCTCTGTCCACTTTAGTCTTTCCACTTTAGTCTGTCCAGTATAGTCTCCACTTTATTCTGTCCACTACAGTCTTTCCACTGTAGTCTTTCCAATATAGTCTGTCCACTTTAGTCTTTCCACTTTAGTCTTTCCAGTTTAGTCTGTCCACTTTAGTCTTTCCACTATAGTCTGTCCACTTTAGTCTTTCCAATATTCTCTGTCCACTTTAGTCTTTCCACTTTAGTCTTTCCACTATAGTCTGTCCACTTTAGTCTTTCCACTTTATTCTTTCCACTATTCTCTGTCCACTTTAGTCTTTCCACTTTAGTCTGTCCACTATAGTCTCCACTTTATTCTGTCCACTACAGTCTTTCCACTGTAGTCTTTCCACTATAGTCTGTCCACTTTAGTCTTTCCACTATTCTCTGTCCTCTTTAGTCTTTCCACTATACTCTCCACTTTATTCTGTCCACTACAGTCTTTCCACTATATCTTTCCACTATAGTCTGTCCACTTTAGTCTTTCCACTTTAATCTTTCCACTTTAGTCTGTCCACTTTAGTCTTTCCACTATAGTCTGTCAGCTTTAGTCTTTCCACTTTATTCTGTCCACTTCAGTGTGTACACTTTAGTCTGTCCATTGAGTCTTTCCACTTCAGTCTTTCCACTATAGTCTGTCCACTTTAGTCTTTCCACTTTATTCTTTCCACTATTCTCTGTCCACTTTAGTCTTTCCACTTTAGTCTTTCCACTATAGTCTCCACTTTATTCTGTCCACTACAGTCTTTCCACTATAGTCTTTCCACTTTAGTCTTTCCACTTTAGTCTTTCCACTTTAATCTTTCCACTATAGTCTCCACTTTATTCTGTCCACTACAGTCTTTCCACTTTAGTCTTTCCACTATAGTCTGTCCACTTTAGTCTGTCCACTTTAGTCTTTTCACTTAGTCTTTCCACTTTAGTCTTTCCACTTTAGTATTTCCACTTTAGTCTGTCCACTTCAGTCTTTCCACTATAGTCTGTCCACTTTAGTCATTCAACTATAGTCTCCACTTTATCCTGTCCACTACAGTCTTTCCACTATAGTCTGTCCACTTTAGTCTTTCCACTATTCTCTGTCCACTTTAGTCATTCAACTATAGTCTCCACTTTATCCTGTCCACTACAGTCTTTCCACTATAGTCTGTTCACTATAGTCTGTCCACTTTAGTCTTTCCACTTTAGTCTTTCCACTATAGTCTCCACTTTATTCTGTCCACTACAGTCTTTCCACTATAGTCTTTCCACTATAGCCTGTCCACTTTAGTCTTTCCACTTTAATCTTTCCACTTTAGTCTGTCCACTATAGTCTTTCCACTATAGCCTGTCCACTTTAGTCTTTCCACTTTAATCTTTCCACTTTAGTCTGTCCACTATAGTCTGTCCACTTTAGTCTTTCCACTTTAGTCTTTCCACTATAGTCTCCACTTTATTCTGTCCACTACAGTCTTTCCACTATAGTCTTTCCACTATAGTCTGTCCACTTTAGTCTGTCCACTTTAGTCTTTTCACTTAGTCTGTCCACTTTAGTCTTTCCACTTTAGTTTTTCCACTTTAGTCTGTCCACTTCAGTCTTTCCACTATAGTCTGTCCACTTTAGTCTTTCCACTTTATTCTTTCCACTATTCTCTGTCCACTTTAGTCTTTCCACTTTAGTCTGTCCAGTATAGTCTCCACTTTATTCCGTCCACTACAGTCTTTCCACTGTAGTCTTTCCACTATAGTCTGTCCACTTTAGTCTTTCCACTATTCTCTGTCCACTTTAGTCTTTCCACTATACTCTCCACTTTATTCTGTCCACTACAGTCTTTCCACTATAGTCTTTCCAATATAGTCTGTCCACTTTAGTCTTTCCACTTTAGTCTTTCCAGTTTAGTCCGTCCACTTTAGTCTTTCCACTATAGTCTGTCCACTTTAGTCTTTCCAATATTCTCTGTCCACTTTAGTCTTTCCACTTTAGTCTTTCCACTATAGTCTGTCCACTTTAGTCTTTCCACTTTATTCTTTCCACAATTCTCTGTCCACTTTCGTCTTTCCACTTTAGTCTGTCCACTATAGTCTCCACTTTATTCTGTCCACTACAGTCTTTCCACTGTAGTCTTTCCACTATAGTCTGTCCACTTTAGTCTTTCCACTATTCTCTGTCCACTTTAGTCTTTCCACTATACTCTCCACTTTATTCTGTCCACTACAGTCTTTCCACTATATCTTTCCACTATAGTCTGTCCACTTTAGTCTTTCCACTTTAATCTTTCCACTGTAGTCTGTCCACTTTAGTCTTTCCACTATAGTCTGTCAGCTTTAGTCTTTCCACTTTATTCTGTCCACTTCAGTGTGTACACTTTAGTCTGTCCATTGAGTCTTTCCACTTCAGTCTTTCCACTAATGTCTGTCCACTTTAGTCTTTCCACTTTATTCTTTCCACTATTCTCTGTCCACTTTAGTCTTTCCACTTTAGTCTTTCCACTTTAGTCTTTCCACTATAGTCTCCACTTTATTCTGTCCAATACAGTCTTTCCACTATAGTCTTTCCACTATAGTCTTTCCACTATAGTCTTTCCACTTTATTCTTTCCACTATTCTCTGTCCACTTTAGTCCTTCCACTTTAGTCTTTCCACTATAGTCTCCACTTTATTCTGTCCACTACAGTCTTTCCACTATAGTCGTTCCACTATAGTCTGTCCACTTTAGTCTTTCCACTATTCTCTGTCCACTTTAGTCTTTCCACTATACTCTCCACTTTATTCTGTCTTTCCAGTTTAGTCTGTCCACTTTAGTCTTTCCACTATAGTCTGTCCACTTTAGTCTTTCCACTATTTTCTGTCCACTTTAGTCTTTCCACTTTAGTCTTTCCACTATAGTCTCCACTTTATTCTGTCCACTACAGTCTTTCCACTATAGTCTTTCCACTATAGTCTGTCCACTTTAGTCTTTCCACTTTAATCTTTCCACTTTAGTCTGTCCACTTTAGTCTTTCCACTATAGTCTGTCAACTTTAGTCTTTCCACTTTAGTCTTTCCACTTTATTCTGTCCACTTCAGTGTGTACACTTTAGTCTGTCGACTGAGTCTTTCAACTTCAGTCTTTCCACTATAGTCTGTCCACTTTAGTCTTTCCGCTTTACTCTGTCCACTTAGTCTTTCCACTTCAGTCTTTCCACTAGAGTCTGTCCACTTTCGTCTTTCCACTTTAGTCATTTCCACTATCTTCTGTCCACTTTAGTCTTTCCACTTTAGTCTTTCCAATTTAGTCTGTCCACTTTAGTCTGTCCACTATATTCTGTCCACTTTAGTCTTTCCGCTTTAGTCTGTCCACTTAGTCTTTCCACTTCAGTCTTTCCACTAGAGTCTGTCCACTTTCGTCTTTCCACTTTAGTCATTTCCACTATCTTCTGTCCACTTTAGTCTTTTCACTTTAGTCTTTCCACTTTAGTCTGTCCACTTTAGTCTGTCCACTTTAGTCTTTCCACTTAGTCTTTCCACTTTAGTCTTTCCACTTTAGTTTTTCCACTTTAGTCTGTCCACTTCAGTCTTTCCACTATAGTCTGTCCACTTTAGTCTTTCCACTTTAGTCTTTCCACTTTAGTCTTTCCACTATAGTCTCCAGTTTATTCTGTCCACTACAGTCTTTCCACTATAGTCTTTCCACTTTAGTCTTTCCACTTTAGTCTTTCCACTTTAATCTTTTCACTATAGTCTCCACTTTATTCTGTCCACTACAGTCTTTCCACTATAGTCTTTCCACTATAGTCTGTCCACTTTAGTCTGTCCACTTTAGTCTTTTCACTTAGTCTTTCCACTTTAGTCTTTCCACTTTAGTTTTTCCACTATAGTCTGTCCACTTCAGTCTTTCCACTATAGTCTGTCCACTTTAGTCATTCAACTATAGTCTCCACTTTATTCTGTCCACTACAGTCTTTCCACTATAGTCTGTCCACTTTAGTCTTTCCACTATTCTCTGTCCACTTTAGTCTTTCCACTATAGTCTCCACTTTATTCTGTCCACGACAGTCTTTCCACTATAGTCTTTCCACTATAGTCTGTTCACTATAGTCAGTCCACTTTAGTCTTTCCAGTTTAGTCTTTCCACTATAGTCTCCACTTTATTCTGTCCACTACAGTCTTTCCACTATAGTCTTTCCACTATAGCCTGTCCACTTTAGTCTTTCCACTTTAATCTTTCCACTTTAGTCTGTCCACTATAGTCTGTCCACTTTAGTCTTTCCACTTTAGTCTTTCCACTATAGTCTCCACTTTATTCTGTCCACTACAGTCTTTCCACTATAGTCTTTCCGCTATATTCTGTCCACTTTAGTCTTTCCACTATTCTCTGTCCACTTTAGTCTTTCCACTATTGTCTCCACTTTATTCTGTCCACTACAGTCTTTCCACTATAGTCTTTCCACTATAGTCTTTCCACTTTATTCTTTCCACTATTCTCTGTCCACTTTAGTCCTTCCACTTTAGTCTTTCCACTATAGTCTCCACTTTATTCTGTCCACTACAGTCTTTCCACTATAGTCGTTCCACTATAGTCTGTCCACTTTAGTCTTTCCACTATTCTCTGTCCACTTTAGTCTTTCCACTATACTCTCCACTTTATTCTGTCTTTCCAGTTTAGTCTGTCCACTTTAGTCTTTCCACTATAGTCTGTCCACTTTAGTCTTTCCACTATTCTCTGTCCACTTTAGTCTTTCCACTATAGTCTCCACTTTATTCTGTCCACTACAGTCTGTCCACTTTAGTCTTTCCACTATCGTCTGTCCACTTTAGTCTTTCCACTTTAATCTTTCCACTTTAGTCTGTCCACTTTAGTCTTTCCACTATAGTCTGTCAACTTTAGTCTTTCCACTTTAGTCTTTCCACTTCATTCTGTCCACTTCAGTGTGTACACTTTAGTCTGTCGACTGAGTCTTTCAACTTCAGTCTTTCCACTATAGTCTGTCCACTTTAGTCTTTCCGCTTTAGTCCGTCCACTTAGTCTTTCCACTTTCGTCTTTCCACTTTAGTCATTTCCACTATCTTCTGTCCACTTAGGTCTTTCCACTTTAGTCTTTCCAATTTAGTCTGTCCACTTTAGTCTGTCCACTATATTCTGTCCACTTTAGTCTTTCCGCTTTAGTCTGTCCACTTAGTCTTTCCACTTCAGTCTTTCCACTAGAGTCTGTCCACTTTCGTCTTTCCACTTTAGTCATTTCCACTATCTTCTGTCCACTTTAGTCTTTTCACTTTAGTCTTTCCACTTTAGTCTGTCCACTTTAGTCTGTCCACTTTAGTCTTTCCACTTAGTCTTTCCACTTTAGTCTTTCCACTTTAGTTTTTCCACTTTAGTCTGTCCACTTCAGTCTTTCCACTATAGTCTGTCCACTTTAGTCTTTCCACTTTAGTCTTTCCACTATAGTCTCCACTTTATTCTGTCCACTACAGTCTTTCCACTATAGTCTTTCCACTATAGTCCGTCCACTTTAGTCTTTCCACTATTCTCTGTCCACTTTAGTCTTTCCACTATAGTCCCCACTTTATTCTGTCCACTACAGTCTTTCCACTATAATATTTCCACTATAGTCTGTCCACTTTAGTCTTTACACTTTAGTTTTTCCACTTCAGTCTTTCCACTACAGTCTGTCCACTTTAGTCTTTCCACTATCCTCTGTCCACTTTAGTCTTTCCACTATAGTCTCCACTTTATTCTGTCCACTACAGTCTTTCCACTATAGTCTTTCCACTATAGTCTTTCCACTTTATTCTTTCCACTATTCTCTGTCCACTTTAGTCCTTCCACTTTAGTCTTTCCACTTTAATCTTTCCACTTTAGTCTGTCCACTATAGTCTGTCCACTTTAGTCTTTCCACTTTAGTCTTTCCACTATAGTCTCCACTTTATTCTGTCCACTACAGTCTTTCCACTATAGTCTTTCCGCTATATTCTGTCCAATTTAGTCTTTCTGTCCACTTTAGTCTTTCCGCTTTAATCTTTCCACTTTAGTCTGTCCACTTTAGTCTTTCCACTATAGTCAGTCAGCTTTAGTCTTTCCACTTCATTCTGTCCACTTCAGTGTGTACACTTTAGTCTGTCCATTGAGTCTTTCCACTTCAGTCTTTCCACTATAGTCTGTCCACTTTAGTCTTTCCACTATAGTCTGTCCACTTTAGTCTTTCCACTTTAGTCTTTCCACTTTAGTCTTTCCACTTTAGTCTTTCCACTATAGTCTCCACTTTATTCTGTCCACTACAGTCTTTCCACTATAGTCTTTCCACTTTAGTCTTTCCACTTTAGTCTTTCCACTTTAATCTTTCCACTATAGTCTCCACTTTATTCTGTCCACTACAGTCTTTCCACTATAGTCTTTCCACTATAGTCTGTCCACTTTAGTCTGTCCACTTTAGTCTTTTCACTTAGTCTTTCCACTTTAGTCTTTCCACTTTAGTTTTTCCACTATAGTCTGTCCACTTCAGTCTTTCCACTATAGTCTGTCCACTTTAGTCATTCAACTATAGTCTCCACATTATTCTGTCCACTACAGTCTTTCCACTATAGTCTCTCCACTTTAGTCTTTCCACTATTCTCTGTCCACTTTAGTCTTTCTACTATAGTCTCCACTTTATTCTGTCCACGACAGTCTTTCCACTATAGTCTTTCCACTATAGTCTGTCCACTATAGTCTGTCCACTTTAGTCTTTCCACTTTAGTCTTTCCACTATAGTCTCCACTTTATTCTGTCCACTACAGTCTTTCCACTATAGTCTTTCCACTATAGCCTGTCCACTTTAGTCTTTCCACTTTAATCTTTCCACTTTAGTCTGTCCACTATAGTCTGTCCACTTTAGTCTTTCCACTTTAGTCTTTCCACTATAGTCTCCACTTTATTCTGTCCACTACAGTCTTTCCACTATAGTCATTCTGCTATATTCTGTCCACTTTAGTCTTTCCACTTTATTCTTTCCACTATTCTCTGTCCACTTTAGTCTTTCCACTTTAGTCTGTCCACTATAGTCTCCACTTTATTCTGTCCACTACAGTCTTTCCACTGTAGTCTTTCCACTATAGTCTGTCCACTTTAGTCTTTCCACTATTCTCTGTCCACTTTAGTCTTTCCACTATACTCTCCACTTTATTCTGTCCACTACAGTCTTTCCACTGTAGTCTTTCCACTATAGTCTGTCCACTTTAGTCTTTCCGCTTTAATCTTTCCACTTTAGTCTGTCCCCTGAGTCTTTCCACATCAGTCTTTCCACTATAGTCTGTCCACTTTAGTCTTTCCCCTTTATTCTTTCCACTATTCTCTGTCCACTTTAGTCTTTCCACTTTATTCTGTCCACTTCAGTGTGTACACTTTAGTCTGTCCATTGAGTCTTTCCACTTCAGTCTTTCCACTATAGTCTGTCCACTTTAGTCTTTCCACTATAGTCTGTCCACTTTAGTCTTTCCACTTTAGTCTTTCCACTTTAGTCTTTCCACTATAGTCTCCACTTTATTCTGTCCACTACAGTCTTTCCACTATAGTCTTTCCACTATAGTCTTTCCACTATAGTCTGTCCACTTTAGTCTTTCCACTTTACTCTTTCCACTTTAGTCTTTCCACTATAGTCTCCACTTTCTTCTGTCCACTACAGTCTTTCCACTATTGTCTGTCCACTATAGTCTGTCCACTTTAGTCTTTCCACTTTAGTCTTTCCACTATAGTCTCCACTTTATTCTGTCCACTACAGTCTTTCCACTATAGTCTTTCCACTATAGCCTGTCCACTTTAGTCTTTCCACTTTAATCTTTCCACTTTAGTCTGTCCACTATAGTCTGTCCACTTTAGTCTTTCCACTTTAGTCTTTCCACTATAGTCTCCACTTTATTCTGTCCACTACAGCTTTCCACTATAGTCTTTCCGCTATATTCTGTCCACTTTAGTCTTTCCACTATTCTCTGTCCACTATAGTCTTTCCACTATAGTCTCCACTTTATTCTGTCCACTACAGTCTTTCCACTATAGTCTTTCCACTATAGTCTTTCCACTTTATTCTTTCCACTATTCTCTGTCCACTTTAGTCCTTCCACTTTAGTCTTTCCACTATAGTCTCCACTTTATTCTGTCCACTACAGTCTTTCCACTATAGTCGTTCCACTATAGTCTGTCCACTTTAGTCTTTCCACTATTCTCTGTCCACTTTAGTCTTTCCACTATACTCTCCACTTTATTCTGTCTTTCCAGTTTAGTTTGTCCACTTTAGTCTTTCCACTATAGTCTGTCCACTTTAGTCTTTCCACTATTCTCTGTCCACTTTAGTCTTTCCACTTTAATCTTTCCACTATAGTCTCCACTTTATTCTGTCCACTACAGTCTTTCCACTATAGTCTGTCAACTTTAGTCTTTCCACTTTAGTCTTTCCACTTTATTCTGTCCACTTCAGTGTGTACACTTTAGTCTGTCGACTGAGTCTTTCAACTTCAGTCTTTCCACTATAGTCTGTCCACTTTAGTCTTTCCGCTTTAGTCTGTCCACTTAGTCTTTCCACTTCAGTCTTTCCACTAGAGTCTGTCCACTTTCGTCTTTCCACTTTAGTCATTTCCACTATCTTCTGTCCACTTTAGTCTTTCCACTTTAGTCTTTCCAATTTAGTCTGTCCACTTTAGTCTGTCCACTATATTCTGTCCACTTTAGTCTTTCCGCTTTAGTCTGTCCACTTAGTCTTTCCACTTCAGTCTTTCCACTAGAGTCTGTCCACTTTCGTCTTTCCACTTTAGTCATTTCCACTATCTTCTGTCCACTTTAGTCTTTTCTCTTTAGTCTTTCCATTTTAGTCTGTCCACTTTAGTCTGTCCACTTTAGTCTTTCCACTTAGTCTTACCACTTTAGTCTTTCCACTTTAGTTTTTCCACTTTAGTCTGTCCACTTCAGTCTTTCCACTATAGTCTGTCCACTTTAGTCTTTCCACTTTAGTCTTTCCACTATAGTCTCCACTTTATTCTGTCTACTACAGTCTTTCCACTATAGTCTTTCCACTATAGTCCGTCCACTTTAGTCTTTCCACTATTCTCTGTCCACTTTAGTTTTTCCACTATACTCTCCTCTTTATTCTGTCCACTACAGTCTTTACACTATAGCCTTTCCAATATAGTCTGTCCACTTTATTCTTTCCACTTTAGTCTGTCCACTTTAGTCTTTCCACTATAGTCCGTCCACTTTAGTCTTTCCACAATTCTCTGTCCACTTTAGTCTTTCCACTTTAGTCTTTCCACTATAGTCTCCACTTTATTCTGTCCGCTACAGTCTTTCCACTATAGTCTTTCCACTATAGTCTGTCCACTTTAGTCTTTCCACTTTAATCTTTCCACTTTAGTCTGTCCACTTTAGTCTTTCCACTATAGTCTGTCAACTTTAGTCTTTCCACTTTAGTCTTTCCACTTTATTCTGTCCACTTCAGTGTGTACACTTTAGTCTGTCCACTGAGTCTTTCCACTTCAGTCTTTCCACTATAGTCTGTCCACTTTAGTCTTTCCGCTTTAGTCTGTCCACTTAGTCTTTCCACTTCAGTCTTTCCACTAGAGTCTGTCCACTTTCGTCTTTCCACTTTAGTCATTTCCACTATCTTCAGTCCACTTTAGTCTTTCCACTTTAGTCTTTCCACTTCAGTATGTCCAATTTATTCTGTCCACTATAGTCTGTCCACTTTAGTCTTTCCGCTTTAGTCTGTCCACTTAGTCTTTCCACTACAGTCTTTCCACTATAGTCTTTCCACTTTAGTCTGTCCACTTTAGTCTTTCCACTTTAATCTTTCCACTTTAGTCTGTCCACTTTAGTCTTTCCACTATAGTCTGTCCACTTTAGTCTTTCCAATTTAGTCTTTCCCCTTTATTCTGTCCACTTCAGTGTGTACACTTTAGTCTGTTCACTGAGTCTTTCCCCTTTCAGTCTTTCCACTATAGTCTGTCCACTTTAGTCTTTCCACTTTAGTCTTTCCACTCTAGTCTCCACTTTATTCTGTCCACTACAGTCTTTCCACTTTAGTCTTTCCACTATAGTCTCCACTTTATTCTGTCCACTACAGTCTTTCCACTATAGTCTTTCCACTATAGTCTGTCCACTTTAGTCTTTCCACTATTCTCTGTCCACTTTAGTCTTTCCACTATAGTCCCCACTTTATTCTGTCCACTACAGTCTTTCCACTATAATATTTCCACTATAGTCTGTCCACTTTAGTCTTTACACTTTAGTTTTTCCACTTCAGTCTTTCCATTACAGTCTGTCCACTTTAGTCTTTCCACTATCCTCTGTCCACTTTAGTCTTTCCACTATAGTCTCCACTTTATTCTGTCCACTACAGTCTTTCCACTATAGTCTTTCCACTATAGTCTTTCCACTTTATTCTTTCCACTATTCTCTGTCCACTTTAGTCCTTCCACATCTTTCCACTTTAATCTTTCCACTTTAGTCCGTCCACTATAGTCTGTCCACTTTAGTCTTTCCACTTTAGTCTTTCCACTATAGTCTCCATTTTATTCTGTCCACTACAGTCTTTCCACTATAGTCTTTCCGCTATATTCTGTCCACTTTAGTCTTTCTGTCCACTTTAGTCTTTCCACTATAGTCTCCACTTTATTCTGTCCACTACAGTCTTTCCACTATAGTCTTTCCACTATAGTCTTTCCACTTTATTCTTTCCACTATTCTCTGTCCACTTTAGTCCTTCCACTTTAGTCTTTCCACTTTAATCTTTCCACTTTAGTCTGTCCACTATAGTCTGTCCACTTTAGTCTTTCCACTTTAGTCTTTCCACTACAGTCTCCACTTTATTCTGTCCACTACAGTCTTTCCACTATAGTCTTTCCACTATAGTCTGTCCACTTTAGTCTTTCCACTATTCTCTGTCCACTTTAGTCTTTCCACTATACTCTCCACTTTATTCTGTCTTTCCAGTTTAGTCTGTCCACTTTAGTCTTTCCACTATAGTCTGTCCACTTTAGTCTTTCTACTATTCTCTGTCCACTTTAGTCTTTCCACTTTAGTCTTTCCACTATAGTTTGTCCACTTTAGTCTTTCCACTTTAGTCTTTCCACTTTATTCTGTCCACTTCAGTGTGTACACTTTAGTCTGTCCACTGAGTCTTTCCACTTCAGTCTTTCCACTATAGTCTATCCACTTTAGTCTTTCCACTTTAGTCTTTCCACTATAGTCCTCCACTTTATTCTGTCCACTACAGTCTTTCCAATTTAGTCTTTCCACTATTCCCTGTCCACTTTAGTCTATCCACTATAGTCTCCACTTTATTCTGTCCACTACTGTCTTTCCACTATAGTCTTTCCACTATAGTCTGTCCACTTTAGTCTTTCCAATATTCTCTGTCCACTTTAGTCTTTCCACTATAGTCTCCACTTTATTCTGTCCACTACAGTCTTTCCACTATAGTCTTTCCACTTTAATCTTTCCACTTTAGTTTTTCCACTTTAGACTGTCCACTTCAGTCTTTCCACTATAGTCTGTCCACTTTAATCTTTCCACTTTAGTCTTTCCACTATAGTCTCCACTTTATTATGTCCACTACAGTCTTTCCACTATAGTCTTTCCGCCATATTCTGTCCAGTTTAGTCTTTCCACTATTCTCTGTCCACTTTAGCCTTTCCACTATAGTCTCCACTTTATTCTTTCCACTACAGTCTTTCCACTATAGTCTTTCCACTATAGTCTGTCCACTTTAGTCTTTCCACTTCAGTTTTTCCACTTTAGTCGGTCCACTTTAGACTTTCCACTATAGTCTATCCACTTTAGTCTTTCCACTTTAGTCTTTCCACTTTATTCTGTCCACTTCAGTGTGTACACTTTAGTCTGTCCCCTGAGTCTTTCCACTTCAGTCTTTCCACTATAGTCTGTCCACTTTAGTCTTTCCACATTATTCCTTCCACTATTCTCTGTCCACTTTAGTCTTTCCACTTTAGTCTGTCCACTATAGTCTCCACTTTATTCTGTCCACTACAGTCTTTCCACTGTAGTCTTTCCACTATAGTCTGTCCACTTTAGTCTTTCCACTATTCTCTGTCCACTTTAGTCTTTCCACTATACTCTCCACTTTATTCTGTCCACTATAGTCTGTCCACTTTAGTCTTTCCACTATTCTCTGTCCACTTTAGTCTTTCCACTTTAGTCTTTCTACTATAGTCTGTCCACTTTAGTCTTTCCACTTTATTCTTTCCACTATTCTCTGTCCACTTTAGTCTTTCCACTTTAGTCTGTCCACTATAGTCTCCACTTAATTCTGTCCACTACAGTCTTTCCACTGTAGTCTTTCCACTATAGTCTGTCCACTTTAGTCTTTCCACTATTCTCTGTCCACTTTAGTCTTTCCACTATACTCTCCACTTTATTCTGTCCACTACAGTCTTTCCACTATAGGGTTTCCACTATAGTCTGTCCACTTTAGTCTTTCCACTTTAATCTTTCCACTTTAGTCTGTCCACTTTAGTCTTTCCACTATAGTCAGTCAGCTTTAGTCTTTCCACTTTATTCTGTCCACTTCAGTGTGTACACTTTAGTCTGTCCATTGAGTCTTTCCACTTCAGTCTTTCCACTATAGTCTGTCCACTTTAGTCTTTCCACTATAGTCTGTCCACTTTAGTATTTCCACTTTAGTCTTTCCACTTTAGTCTTTCCACTATAGTCTCCACTTTATTCTGTCCACTACAGTCTTTCCACTATAGTCTTTCCACTTTAGTCTTTCCACTTTAGTCTTTCCACTTTAATCTTTCCACTATAGTCTCCACTTTATTCTGTCCACTACAGTCTTTCCACTATAGTCTTTCCACTATAGTCTGTCCACTTTAGTCTGTCCACTTTAGTCTTTTCACTTAGTCTTTCCACTTTAGTCTTTCCACTTTAGTTTTTCCACTATAGTCTGTCCACTTCAGTCTTTCCACTATAGTCTGTCCACTTTAGTCATTCAACTATAGTCTCCACTTTATTCTGTCCACTACAGTCTTTCCACTGTAGTCTTTCCACTATAGTCTGTCCACTTTAGTCTTTCCACTATTCTCTGTCCACTTTAGTCTTTCCACTATACTCTCCACTTTATTCTGTCCACTATAGTCTGTCCACTTTAGTCTTTCCACTATTCTCTGTCCACTTTAGTCTTTCCACTTTAGTCTTTCTACTATAGTCTGTCCACTTTAGTCTTTCCACTTTATTCTTTCCACTATTCTCTGTCCACTTTAGTCTTTCCACTTTAGTCTGTCCACTATAGTCTCCACTTAATTCTGTCCACTACAGTCTTTCCACTGTAGTCTTTCCACTATAGTCTGTCCACTTTAGTCTTTCCACTATTCTCTGTCCACTTTAGTCTTTCCACTATACTCTCCACTTTATTCTGTCCACTACAGTCTTTCCACTATAGGGTTTCCACTATAGTCTGTCCACTTTAGTCTTTCCACTTTAATCTTTCCACTTTAGTCTGTCCACTTTAGTCTTTCCACTATAGTCAGTCAGCTTTAGTCTTTCCACTTTATTCTGTCCACTTCAGTGTGTACACTTTAGTCTGTCCATTGAGTCTTTCCACTTCAGTCTTTCCACTATAGTCTGTCCACTTTAGTCTTTCCACTATAGTCTGTCCACTTTAGTATTTCCACTTTAGTCTTTCCACTTTAGTCTTTCCACTATAGTCTCCACTTTATTCTGTCCACTACAGTCTTTCCACTATAGTCTTTCCACTTTAGTCTTTCCACTTTAGTCTTTCCACTTTAATCTTTCCACTATAGTCTCCACTTTATTCTGTCCACTACAGTCTTTCCACTATAGTCTTTCCACTATAGTCTGTCCACTTTAGTCTGTCCACTTTAGTCTTTTCACTTAGTCTTTCCACTTTAGTCTTTCCACTTTAGTTTTTCCACTATAGTCTGTCCACTTCAGTCTTTCCACTATAGTCTTTCCACTATAGTCTGTCCACTATAGTCTGTCCACTTTAGTCTTTCCACTTTAGTCTTTCCACTATAGTCTCCACTTTATTCTGTCCACTACAGTCTTTCCACTATAGTCTTTCCACTATAGCCTGTCCACTTTAGTCTTTCCACTTTAATCTTTCCACTTTAGTCTGTCCACTATAGTCTGTCCACTTTAGTCTTTCCACTTTAGTCTTTCCACTATAGTCTCCACTTTATTCTGTCCACTACAGTCTTTCCACTATAGTCTTTCCGCTATATTCTGTCCACTTTAGTCTTTCCACTATTCTCTGTCCACTTTAGTCTTTCCACTATAGTCTCCACTTTATTCTGTCCACTACAGTCTTTCCACTATAGTCTTTCCACTATAGTCTTTCCACTATAGTCTGTCCACTTTAGTCTTTCCACTTTTTTCTTTCCACTATTCTCTGTCCACTTTAGTCTTTCCACTTTAGTCTGTCCACTATAGTCTCCACTTTATTCTGTCCACTACAGTCTTTCCACTGTAGTCTTTCCACTATAGTCTGTCCACTTTAGTCTTTCCACTATTCTCTGTCCACTTTAGTCTTTCCACTATACTCTCCACTTTATTCTGTCCACTACAGTCTTTCCACTATAGTCTTTCCACTATAGTCTGTCCACTTTAGTCTTTCCGCTTTAATCTTTCAACTTTAGTCTGTCCCCTGAGTCTTTCCACATCAGTCTTTCCACTATAGTCTGTCCACTCTAGTCTTTCCCCTTTATTCTTTCCACTATTCTCTGTCCACTTTAGTCTTTCCACTTTATTCTGTCCACTTCAGTGTGTACACTTTAGTCTGTCCATTGAGTCTTTCCACTTCAGTCTTTCCACTATAGTCTGTCCACTTTAGTCTTTCAACTATAGTCTGTCCACTTTAGTCTTTCCACTATAGTCTCCACTTTATTCTGTCCACTACAGTCTTTCAACTATAGTCTTTCCACTATAGTCTTTCCACTATAGTCTGTCCACTTTAGTCTTTCCACTTTACTCTTTCCACTTTAGTCTTTCCCCTTTCAGTTTTTCCACTATAGTCTGTCCACTTTAGTCTTTCCACTTTAGTCTTTCCACTATAGTCTCCACTTTATTCTGTCCACTACAGTCTTTCCACTTTAGTCTTTCCACTATAGTCTCCACTTTATTCTGTCCACTACAGTCTTTCCACTATAGTCTTTCCACTATAGTCTGTCCATTTTAGTCTTTCCACTATTCTCTGTCCACTTTAGTCTTTCCACTATAGTCCCCACTTTATTCTGTCCACTACAGTCTTTCCACTATAATATTTCCACTATAGTCTGTCCACTTTAGTCTTTACACTTTAGTTTTTCCACTTCAGTCTTTCCATTACAGTCTGTCCACTTTAGTCTTTCCACTATCCTCTGTCCACTTTAGTCTTTCCACTATAGTCTCCACTTTATTCTGTCCACTACAGTCTTTCCACTATAGTCTTTCCACTATAGTCTTTCCACTTTATTCTTTCCACTATTCTCTGTCCACTTTAGTCCTTCCACATCTTTCCACTTTAATCTTTCCACTTTAGTCTGTCCACTATAGTCTGTCCACTTTAGTCTTTCCACTTTAGTCTTTCCACTATAGTCTCCACTTTATTCTGTCCACTACAGTCTTTCCACTATAGTCTTTCCGCTATATTCTGTCCACTTTAGTCTTTCTGTCCACTTTAGTCTTTCCACTATAGTCTCCACTTTATTCTGTCCACTACAGTCTTTCCACTATAGTCTTTCCACTATAGTCTTTCCACTTTATTCTTTCCACTATTCTCTGTCCACTTTCGTCCTTCCACTTTAGTCTTTCCACTTTAATCTTTCCACTTTAGTCTGTCCACTATAGTCTGTCCACTTTAGTCTTTCCACTTTAGTCTTTCCACTATAGTCTCCACTTTATTCTGTCCACTACAGTCTTTCCACTATAGTCTTTCCACTATAGTCTGTCCACTTTAGTCTTTCCACTATTCTCTGTCCACTTTAGTCTTTCCACTATACTCTCCACTTTATTCTGTCTTTCCAGTTTAGTCTGTCCACTTTAGTCTTTCCACTATAGTCTGTCCACTTTAGTCTTTCTACTATTCTCTGTCCACTTTAGTCTTTCCACTTTAGTCTTTCCACTATAGTTTGTCCACTTTAGTCTTTCCACTTTAGTCTTTCCACTTTATTCTGTCCACTTCAGTGTGTACACTTTAGTCTGTCCACTGAGTCTTTCCACTTCAGTCTTTCCACTATAGTCTATCCACTTTAGTCTTTCCACTTTAGTCTTTCCACTATAGTCTCCACTTTATTCTGTCCACTACAGTCTTTCCAATTTAGTCTTTCCACTATTCCCTGTCCACTTTAGTCTATCCACTATAGTCTCCACTTTATTCTGTCCACTACTGTCTTTCCACTATAGTCTTTCCACTATAGTCTGTCCACTTTAGTCTTTCCAATATTCTCTGTCCACTTTAGTCTTTCCACTATAGTCTCCACTTTATTCTGTCCACTACAGTCTTTCCACTATAGTCTTTCCACTTTAATCTTTCCACTTTACTTTTTCCACTTTAGACTGTCCACTTCAGTCTTTCCACTATAGTCTGTCCACTTTAATCTTTCCACTTTAGTCTTTCCACTATAGTCTCCACTTTATTCTGTCCACTACAGTCTTTCCACTATAGTCTTTCCGCCATTTTCTGTCCAGTTTAGTCTTTCCACTATTCTCTGTCCACTTTAGCCTTTCCACTATAGTCTCCACTTTATTCTTTCCACTACAGTCTTTCCACTATAGTCTTTCCACTATAGTCTGTCCACTTTAGTCTTTCCAATATTCTCTGTCCACTTTAGTCTTTCCACTATAGTCTCCACTTTATTCTGTCCACTACAGTCTTTCCACTATAGTCTTTCCACTTTAATCTTTCCACTATAGTCTCCACTTTATTCTGTCCACTACAGTCTTTCCACTATAGTCTTTCCGCTATATTCTGTCCACTTTAGTCTTTCTGTCCACTTTAGTCTTTCCACTATAGTCTCCACTTTATTCTGTCCACTACAGTCTTTCCACTATAGTCTTTCCACTATAGTCTTTCCACTTTATTCTTTCCACTATTCTCTGTCCACTTTAGTCCTTCCACTTTAGTCTTTCCACTTTAATCTTTCCACTTTAGTCTGTCCACTATAGTCTGTCCACTTTAGTCTTTCCACTTTAGTCTTTCCACTATAGTCTCCACTTTATTCTGTCCACTACAGTCTTTCCACTATAGTCTTTCCACTATAGTCTGTCCACTTTAGTCTTTCCACTATTCTCTGTCCACTTTAGTCTTTCCACTATACTCTCCACTTTATTCTGTCTTTCCAGTTTAGTCTGTCCACTTTAGTCTTTCCACTATAGTCTGTCCACTTTAGTCTTTCCAATATTCTCTGTCCACTTTAGTCTTTCCACTATAGTCTCCACTTTATTCTGTCCACTACAGTCTTTCCACTATAGTCTTTCCACTTTAATCTTTCCACTTTAGTTTTTCCACTGTAGTCTTTCCACTATAGTCTGTCCACTTTAGTCTTTCCACTATACTCTCCACTTTATTCTGTCCACTACAGTCTTTCCACTATAGTCTTTCCAATATAGTCTGTCCACTTTAGTCTTTCCACTTTAGTCTTTCCAGTTTAGTCTGTCCACTTTAGTCTTTCCACTATAGTCTGTCCACTTTAGTCTTTCCACTATTCTCTGTCCACTTTAGTCTTTCCACTTTAGTCTTTCTACTATAGTCTGTCCACTTTAGTCTTTCCACTTTATTCTTTCCACTATTCTCTGTCCACTTTAGTCTTTCCACTTTAGTCTGTCCACTATAGTCTCCACTTAATTCTGTCCACTACAGTCTTTCCACTGTAGTCTTTCCACTATAGTCTGTCCACTTTAGTCTTTCCACTATTCTCTGTCCACTTTAGTCTTTCCACTATACTCTCCACTTTATTCTGTCCACTACAGTCTTTCCACTATAGGGTTTCCACTATAGTCTGTCCACTTTAGTCTTTCCACTTTAATCTTTCCACTTTAGTCTGTCCACTTTAGTCTTTCCACTATAGTCAGTCAGCTTTAGTCTTTCCACTTTATTCTGTCCACTTCAGTGTGTACACTTTAGTCTGTCCATTGAGTCTTTCCACTTCAGTCTTTCCACTATAGTCTGTCCACTTTAGTCTTTCCACTATAGTCTGTCCACTTTAGTCTTTCCACTTTAGTCTTTCCACTTTAGTCTTTCCACTATAGTCTCCACTTTATTCTGTCCACTACAGTCTTTCCACTATAGTCTTTCCACTTTAGTCTTTCCACTTTAGTCTTTCCACTTTAATCTTTCCACTATAGTCTCCACTTTATTCTGTCCACTACAGTCTTTCCACTATAGTCTTTCCGCTATATTCTGTCCACTTTAGTCTTTCTGTCCACTTTAGTCTTTCCACTATAGTCTCCACTTTATTCTGTCCACTACAGTCTTTCCACTATAGTCTTTCCACTATAGTCTTTCCACTTTATTCTTTCCACTATTCTCTGTCCACTTTAGTACTTCCACTTTAGTCTTTCCACTTTAATCTTTCCACTTTAGTCTGTCCACTATAGTCTGTCCACTTTAGTCTTTCCACTTTAGTCTTTCCACTATAGTCTCCACTTTATTCTGTCCACTACAGTCTTTCCACTATAGTCTTTCCACTATAGTCTGTCCACTTTAGTCTTTCCACTATTCTCTGTCCACTTTAGTCTTTCCACTATACTCTCCACTTTATTCTGTCTTTCCAGTTTAGTCTGTCCACTTTAGTCTTTCCACTATAGTCTGTCCACTTTAGTCTTTCTACTATTCTCTGTCCACTTTAGTCTTTCCACTTTAGTCTTTCCACTATAGTTTGTCCACTTTAGTCTTTCCACTTTAGTCTTTCCACTTTATTCTGTCCACTTCAGTGTGTACACTTTAGTCTGTCCACTGAGTCTTTCCACTTCAGTCTTTCCACTATAGTCTATCCACTTTAGTCTTTCCACTTTAGTCTTTCCACTATAGTCTCCACTTTATTCTGTCCACTACAGTCTTTCCAATTTAGTCTTTCCACTATTCCCTGTCCACTTTAGTCTATCCACTATAGTCTCCACTTTATTCTGTCCACTACTGTCTTTCCACTATAGTCTTTCTACTATAGTCTGTCCACTTTAGTCTTTCCAATATTCTCTGTCCACTTTAGTCTTTCCACTATAGTCTCCACTTTATTCTGTCCACTACAGTCTTTCCACTATAGTCTTTCCACTTTAATCTTTCCACTTTAGTTTTTCCACTTTAGACTGTCCACTTCAGTCTTTCCACTATAGTCTGTCCACTTTAATCTTTCCACTTTAGTCTTTCCACTATAGTCTCCACTTTATTCTGTCCACTACAGTCTTTCCACTATAGTCTTTCCGCCATATTCTGTCCAGTTTAGTCTTTCCACTATTCTCTGTCCACTTTAGCCTTTCCACTATAGTCTCCACTTTATTCTTTCCACTACAGTCTTTCCACTATAGTCTTTCCACTATAGTCTGTCCACTTTAGTCTTTCCACTTCAGTTTTTCCACTTTAGTCGGTCCACTTTAGACTTTCCACTATAGTCTATCCACTTTAGTCTTTCCACTTTATTCTGTCCACTTCAGTGTGTACACTTTAGTCTGTCCCCTGAGTCTTTCCACTTCAGTCTTTCCACTATAGTCTGTCCACTTTAGTCTTTCCACATTATTCTTTCCACTATTCTCTGTCCACTTTAGTCTTTCCACTTTAGTCTGTCCACTATAGTCTCCACTTTATTCTGTCCACTACAGTCTTTCCACTGTAGTCTTTCCACTATAGTCTGTCCACTTTAGTCTTTCCACTATTCTCTGTCCACTTTAGTCTTTCCACTATACTCTCCACTTTATTCTGTCCACTACAGTCTTTCCACTATAGTCTTTCCAATATAGTCTGTCCACTTTAGTCTTTCCACTTTAGTCTTTCCAGTTTAGTCTGTCCACTTTAGTCTTTCCACTATAGTCTGTCCACTTTAGTCTTTCCACTATTCTCTGTCCACTTTAGTCTTTCCACTTTAGTCTTTCTACTATAGTCTGTCCACTTTAGTCTTTCCACTTTAGTCTGTCCACTATAGTCTCCAGTTAATTCTGTCCACTACAGTCTTTCCACTGTAGTCTTTCCACTATAGTCTGTCCACTTTAGTCTTTCCACTATTCTCTGTCCACTTTAGTCTTTCCACTATACTCTCCACTTTATTCTGTCCACTACAGTCTTTCCACTATAGGGTTTCCACTATAGTCTGTCCACTTTAGTCTTTCCACTTTAATCTTTCCACTTTAGTCTGTCCACTTTAGTCTTTCCACTATAGTCAGTCAGCTTTAGTCTTTCCACTTTATTCTGTCCACTTCAGTGTGTACACTTTAGTCTGTCCATTGAGTCTTTCCACTTCAGTCTTTCCACTATAGTCTGTCCACTTTAGTCTTTCCACTATAGTCTGTCCACTTTAGTCTTTCCACTTTAGTCTTTCCACTTTAGTCTTTCCACTATAGTCTCCACTTTATTCTGTCCACTACAGTCTTTCCACTATAGTCTTTCCACTTTAGTCTTTCCACTTTAGTCTTTCCACTTTAATCTTTCCACTATAGTCTCCACTTTATTCTGTCCACTACAGTCTTTCCACTATAGTCTTTCCACTATAGTCTGTCCACTTTAGTCTGTCCACTTTAGTCTTTTCACTTAGTCTTTCCACTTTAGTCTTTCCACTTTAGTTTTTCCACTATAGTCTGTCCACTTCAGTCTTTCCACTATAGTCTGTCCACTTTAGTCTTTCCACTATACTCTCCACTTTATTCTGTCTTTCCAGTTTAGTCTGTCCACTTTAGTCTTTCCACTATAGTCTGTCCACTTTAGTCTTTCTACTATTCTCTGTCCACTTTAGTCTTTCCACTTTAGTCTTTCCACTATAGTTTGTCCACTTTAGTCTTTCCACTTTAGTCTTTCCACTTTATTCTGTCCACTTCAGTGTGTACACTTTAGTCTGTCCACTGAGTCTTTCCACTTCAGTCTTTCCACTATAGTCTATCCACTTTAGTCTTTCCACTTTAGTCTTTCCACTATAGTCTCCACTTTATTCTGTCCACTACAGTCTTTCCAATTTAGTCTTTCCACTATTCCCTGTCCACTTTAGTCTATCCACTATAGTCTCCACTTTATTCTGTCCACTACTGTCTTTCCACTATAGTCTTTCCACTATAGTCTGTCCACTTTAGTCTTTCCAATATTCTCTGTCCACTTTAGTCTTTCCACTATAGTCTCCACTTTATTCTGTCCACTACAGTCTTTCCACTATAGTCTTTCCACTTTAATCTTTCCACTTTAGTTTTTCCACTTTAGACTGTCCACTTCAGTCTTTCCACTATAGTCTGTCCACTTTAATCTTTCCACTTTAGTCTTTCCACTATAGTCTCCACTTTATTCTGTCCACTACAGTCTTTCCACTATAGTCTTTCCGCCATATTCTGTCCAGTTTAGTCTTTCCACTATTCTCTGTCCACTTTAGCCTTTCCACTATAGTCTCCACTTTATTCTTTCCACTACAGTCTTTCCACTATAGTCTTTCCACTATAGTCTGTCCACTTTAGTCTTTCCACTTCAGTTTTTCCACTTTAGTCGGTCCACTTTAGACTTTCCACTATAGTCTATCCACTTTAGTCTTTCCACTTTAGTCTTTCCACTTTATTCTGTCCACTTCAGTGTGTACACTTTAGTCTGTCCCCTGAGTCTTTCCACTTCAGTCTTTCCACTATAGTCTGTCCACTTTAGTCTTTCCACATTATTCCTTCCACTATTCTCTGTCCACTTTAGTCTTTCCACTTTAGTCAGTCCACTATAGTCTCCACTTTATTCTGTCCACTACAGTCTTTCCACTGTAGTCTTTCCACTATAGTCTGTCCACTTTAGTCTTTCCACTATTCTCTGTCCACTTTAGTCTTTCCACTATACTCTCCACTTTATTCTGTCCACTATAGTCTGTCCACTTTAGTCTTTCCACTATTCTCTGTCCACTTTAGTCTTTCCACTTTAGTCTTTCTACTATAGTCTGTCCACTTTAGTCTTTCCACTTTATTCTTTCCACTATTCTCTGTCCACTTTAGTCTTTCCACTTTAGTCTGTCCACTATAGTCTCCACTTAATTCTGTCCACTACAGTCTTTCCACTGTAGTCTTTCCACTATAGTCTGTCCACTTTAGTCTTTCCACTATTCTCTGTCCACTTTAGTCTTTCCACTATACTCTCCACTTTATTCTGTCCACTACAGTCTTTCCACTATAGGGTTTCCACTATAGTCTGTCCACTTTAGTCTTTCCACTTTAATCTTTCCACTTTAGTCTGTCCACTTTAGTCTTTCCACTATAGTCAGTCAGCTTTAGTCTTTCCACTTTATTCTGTCCACTTCAGTGTGTACACTTTAGTCTGTCCATTGAGTCTTTCCACTTCAGTCTTTCCACTATAGTCTGTCCACTTTAGTCTTTCCACTATAGTCTGTCCACTTTAGTATTTCCACTTTAGTCTTTCCACTTTAGTCTTTCCACTATAGTCTCCACTTTATTCTGTCCACTACAGTCTTTCCACTATAGTCTTTCCACTTTAGTCTTTCCACTTTAGTCTTTCCACTTTAATCTTTCCACTATAGTCTCCACTTTATTCTGTCCACTACAGTCTTTCCACTATAGTCTTTCCACTATAGTCTGTCCACTTTAGTCTGTCCACTTTAGTCTTTTCACTTAGTCTTTCCACTTTAGTCTTTCCACTTTAGTTTTTCCACTATAGTCTGTCCACTTCAGTCTTTCCACTATAGTCTGTCCACTTTAGTCATTCAACTATAGTCTCCACTTTATTCTGTCCACTACAGTCTTTCCACTGTAGTCTTTCCACTATAGTCTGTCCACTTTAGTCTTTCCACTATTCTCTGTCCACTTTAGTCTTTCCACTATACTCTCCACTTTATTCTGTCCACTATAGTCTGTCCACTTTAGTCTTTCCACTATTCTCTGTCCACTTTAGTCTTTCCACTTTAGTCTTTCTACTATAGTCTGTCCACTTTAGTCTTTCCACTTTATTCTTTCCACTATTCTCTGTCCACTTTAGTCTTTCCACTTTAGTCTGTCCACTATAGTCTCCACTTAATTCTGTCCACTACAGTCTTTCCACTGTAGTCTTTCCACTATAGTCTGTCCACTTTAGTCTTTCCACTATTCTCTGTCCACTTTAGTCTTTCCACTATACTCTCCACTTTATTCTGTCCACTACAGTCTTTCCACTATAGGGTTTCCACTATAGTCTGTCCACTTTAGTCTTTCCACTTTAATCTTTCCACTTTAGTCTGTCCACTTTAGTCTTTCCACTATAGTCAGTCAGCTTTAGTCTTTCCACTTTATTCTGTCCACTTCAGTGTGTACACTTTAGTCTGTCCATTGAGTCTTTCCACTTCAGTCTTTCCACTATAGTCTGTCCACTTTAGTCTTTCCACTATAGTCTGTCCACTTTAGTATTTCCACTTTAGTCTTTCCACTTTAGTCTTTCCACTATAGTCTCCACTTTATTCTGTCCACTACAGTCTTTCCACTATAGTCTTTCCACTATAGTCTGTCCACTTTAGTCTGTCCACTTTAGTCTTTTCACTTAGTCTTTCCACTTTAGTCTTTCCACTTTAGTTTTTCCACTATAGTCTGTCCACTTCAGTCTTTCCACTATAGTCTTTCCACTATAGTCTGTCCACTATAGTCTGTCCACTTTAGTCTTTCCACTTTAGTCTTTCCACTTTAGTCTGTCCACTTTAGTCTTTCCACTATAGTCAGTCAGCTTTAGTCTTTCCACTTTATTCTGTCCACTTCAGTGTGTACACTTTAGTCTGTCCACTGAGTCTTTCCACTTCAGTCTTTCCACTATAGTCTATCCACTTTAGTCTTTCCACTTTAGTCTTTCCACTATAGTCTCCACTTTATTCTGTCCACTACAGTCTTTCCAATTTAGTCTTTCCACTATTCCCTGTCCACTTTAGTCTATCCACTATAGTCTCCACTTTATTCTGTCCACTACTGTCTTTCCACTATAGTCTTTCTACTATAGTCTGTCCACTTTAGTCTTTCCAATATTCTCTGTCCACTTTAGTCTTTCCACTATAGTCTCCACTTTATTCTGTCCACTACAGTCTTTCCACTATAGTCTTTCCACTTTAATCTTTCCACTTTAGTTTTTCCACTTTAGACTGTCCACTTCAGTCTTTCCACTATAGTCTGTCCACTTTAATCTTTCCACTTTAGTCTTTCCACTATAGTCTCCACTTTATTCTGTCCACTACAGTCTTTCCACTATAGTCTTTCCGCCATATTCTGTCCAGTTTAGTCTTTCCACTATTCTCTGTCCACTTTAGCCTTTCCACTATAGTCTCCACTTTATTCTTTCCACTACAGTCTTTCCACTATAGTCTTTCCACTATAGTCTGTCCACTTTAGTCTTTCCACTTCAGTTTTTCCACTTTAGTCGGTCCACTTTAGACTTTCCACTATAGTCTATCCACTTTAGTCTTTCCACTTTATTCTGTCCACTTCAGTGTGTACACTTTAGTCTGTCCCCTGAGTCTTTCCACTTCAGTCTTTCCACTATAGTCTGTCCACTTTAGTCTTTCCACATTATTCTTTCCACTATTCTCTGTCCACTTTAGTCTTTCCACTTTAGTCTGTCCACTATAGTCTCCACTTTATTCTGTCCACTACAGTCTTTCCACTGTAGTCTTTCCACTATAGTCTGTCCACTTTAGTCTTTCCACTATTCTCTGTCCACTTTAGTCTTTCCACTATACTCTCCACTTTATTCTGTCCACTACAGTCTTTCCACTATAGTCTTTCCAATATAGTCTGTCCACTTTAGTCTTTCCACTTTAGTCTTTCCAGTTTAGTCTGTCCACTTTAGTCTTTCCACTATAGTCTGTCCACTTTAGTCTTTCCACTATTCTCTGTCCACTTTAGTCTTTCCACTTTAGTCTTTCTACTATAGTCTGTCCACTTTAGTCTTTCCACTTTAGTCTGTCCACTATAGTCTCCAGTTAATTCTGTCCACTACAGTCTTTCCACTGTAGTCTTTCCACTATAGTCTGTCCACTTTAGTCTTTCCACTATTCTCTGTCCACTTTAGTCTTTCCACTATACTCTCCACTTTATTCTGTCCACTACAGTCTTTCCACTATAGGGTTTCCACTATAGTCTGTCCACTTTAGTCTTTCCACTTTAATCTTTCCACTTTAGTCTGTCCACTTTAGTCTTTCCACTATAGTCAGTCAGCTTTAGTCTTTCCACTTTATTCTGTCCACTTCAGTGTGTACACTTTAGTCTGTCCATTGAGTCTTTCCACTTCAGTCTTTCCACTATAGTCTGTCCACTTTAGTCTTTCCACTATAGTCTGTCCACTTTAGTCTTTCCACTTTAGTCTTTCCACTTTAGTCTTTCCACTATAGTCTCCACTTTATTCTGTCCACTACAGTCTTTCCACTATAGTCTTTCCACTTTAGTCTTTCCACTTTAGTCTTTCCACTTTAATCTTTCCACTATAGTCTCCACTTTATTCTGTCCACTACAGTCTTTCCACTATAGTCTTTCCACTATAGTCTGTCCACTTTAGTCTGTCCACTTTAGTCTTTTCACTTAGTCTTTCCACTTTAGTCTTTCCACTTTAGTTTTTCCACTATAGTCTGTCCACTTCAGTCTTTCCACTATAGTCTGTCCACTTTAGTCTTTCCACTATACTCTCCACTTTATTCTGTCTTTCCAGTTTAGTCTGTCCACTTTAGTCTTTCCACTATAGTCTGTCCACTTTAGTCTTTCTACTATTCTCTGTCCACTTTAGTCTTTCCACTTTAGTCTTTCCACTATAGTTTGTCCACTTTAGTCTTTCCACTTTAGTCTTTCCACTTTATTCTGTCCACTTCAGTGTGTACACTTTAGTCTGTCCACTGAGTCTTTCCACTTCAGTCTTTCCACTATAGTCTATCCACTTTAGTCTTTCCACTTTAGTCTTTCCACTATAGTCTCCACTTTATTCTGTCCACTACAGTCTTTCCAATTTAGTCTTTCCACTATTCCCTGTCCACTTTAGTCTATCCACTATAGTCTCCACTTTATTCTGTCCACTACTGTCTTTCCACTATAGTCTTTCCACTATAGTCTGTCCACTTTAGTCTTTCCAATATTCTCTGTCCACTTTAGTCTTTCCACTATAGTCTCCACTTTATTCTGTCCACTACAGTCTTTCCACTATAGTCTTTCCACTTTAATCTTTCCACTTTAGTTTTTCCACTTTAGACTGTCCACTTCAGTCTTTCCACTATAGTCTGTCCACTTTAATCTTTCCACTTTAGTCTTTCCACTATAGTCTCCACTTTATTCTGTCCACTACAGTCTTTCCACTATAGTCTTTCCGCCATATTCTGTCCAGTTTAGTCTTTCCACTATTCTCTGTCCACTTTAGCCTTTCCACTATAGTCTCCACTTTATTCTTTCCACTACAGTCTTTCCACTATAGTCTTTCCACTATAGTCTGTCCACTTTAGTCTTTCCACTTCAGTTTTTCCACTTTAGTCGGTCCACTTTAGACTTTCCACTATAGTCTATCCACTTTAGTCTTTCCACTTTAGTCTTTCCACTTTATTCTGTCCACTTCAGTGTGTACACTTTAGTCTGTCCCCTGAGTCTTTCCACTTCAGTCTTTCCACTATAGTCTGTCCACTTTAGTCTTTCCACATTATTCCTTCCACTATTCTCTGTCCACTTTAGTCTTTCCACTTTAGTCTGTCCACTATAGTCTCCACTTTATTCTGTCCACTACAGTCTTTCCACTGTAGTCTTTCCACTATAGTCTGTCCACTTTAGTCTTTCCACTATTCTCTGTCCACTTTAGTCTTTCCACTATACTCTCCACTTTATTCTGTCCACTATAGTCTGTCCACTTTAGTCTTTCCACTATTCTCTGTCCACTTTAGTCTTTCCACTTTAGTCTTTCTACTATAGTCTGTCCACTTTAGTCTTTCCACTTTATTCTTTCCACTATTCTCTGTCCACTTTAGTCTTTCCACTTTAGTCTGTCCACTATAGTCTCCACTTAATTCTGTCCACTACAGTCTTTCCACTGTAGTCTTTCCACTATAGTCTGTCCACTTTAGTCTTTCCACTATTCTCTGTCCACTTTAGTCTTTCCACTATACTCTCCACTTTATTCTGTCCACTACAGTCTTTCCACTATAGGGTTTCCACTATAGTCTGTCCACTTTAGTCTTTCCACTTTAATCTTTCCACTTTAGTCTGTCCACTTTAGTCTTTCCACTATAGTCAGTCAGCTTTAGTCTTTCCACTTTATTCTGTCCACTTCAGTGTGTACACTTTAGTCTGTCCATTGAGTCTTTCCACTTCAGTCTTTCCACTATAGTCTGTCCACTTTAGTCTTTCCACTATAGTCTGTCCACTTTAGTATTTCCACTTTAGTCTTTCCACTTTAGTCTTTCCACTATAGTCTCCACTTTATTCTGTCCACTACAGTCTTTCCACTATAGTCTTTCCACTTTAGTCTTTCCACTTTAGTCTTTCCACTTTAATCTTTCCACTATAGTCTCCACTTTATTCTGTCCACTACAGTCTTTCCACTATAGTCTTTCCACTATAGTCTGTCCACTTTAGTCTGTCCACTTTAGTCTTTTCACTTAGTCTTTCCACTTTAGTCTTTCCACTTTAGTTTTTCCACTATAGTCTGTCCACTTCAGTCTTTCCACTATAGTCTGTCCACTTTAGTCATTCAACTATAGTCTCCACTTTATTCTGTCCACTACAGTCTTTCCACTGTAGTCTTTCCACTATAGTCTGTCCACTTTAGTCTTTCCACTATTCTCTGTCCACTTTAGTCTTTCCACTATACTCTCCACTTTATTCTGTCCACTATAGTCTGTCCACTTTAGTCTTTCCACTATTCTCTGTCCACTTTAGTCTTTCCACTTTAGTCTTTCTACTATAGTCTGTCCACTTTAGTCTTTCCACTTTATTCTTTCCACTATTCTCTGTCCACTTTAGTCTTTCCACTTTAGTCTGTCCACTATAGTCTCCACTTAATTCTGTCCACTACAGTCTTTCCACTGTAGTCTTTCCACTATAGTCTGTCCACTTTAGTCTTTCCACTATTCTCTGTCCACTTTAGTCTTTCCACTATACTCTCCACTTTATTCTGTCCACTACAGTCTTTCCACTATAGGGTTTCCACTATAGTCTGTCCACTTTAGTCTTTCCACTTTAATCTTTCCACTTTAGTCTGTCCACTTTAGTCTTTCCACTATAGTCAGTCAGCTTTAGTCTTTCCACTTTATTCTGTCCACTTCAGTGTGTACACTTTAGTCTGTCCATTGAGTCTTTCCACTTCAGTCTTTCCACTATAGTCTGTCCACTTTAGTCTTTCCACTATAGTCTGTCCACTTTAGTATTTCCACTTTAGTCTTTCCACTTTAGTCTTTCCACTATAGTCTCCACTTTATTCTGTCCACTACAGTCTTTCCACTATAGTCTTTCCACTATAGTCTGTCCACTTTAGTCTGTCCACTTTAGTCTTTTCACTTAGTCTTTCCACTTTAGTCTTTCCACTTTAGTTTTTCCACTATAGTCTGTCCACTTCAGTCTTTCCACTATAGTCTTTCCACTATAGTCTGTCCACTATAGTCTGTCCACTTTAGTCTTTCCACTTTAGTCTTTCCACTATAGTCTCCACTTTATTCTGTCCACTACAGTCTTTCCACTATAGTCTTTCCACTATAGCCTGTCCACTTTAGTCTTTCCACTTTAATCTTTCCACTTTAGTCTGTCCACTATAGTCTGTCCACTTTAGTCTTTCCACTTTAGTCTTTCCACTATAGTCTCCACTTTATTCTGTCCACTACAGTCTTTCCACTATAGTCTTTCCGCTATATTCTGTCCACTTTAGTCTTTCCACTATTCTCTGTCCACTTTAGTCTTTCCACTATAGTCTCCACTTTATTCTGTCCACTACAGTCTTTCCACTATAGTCTTTCCACTATAGTCTTTCCACTATAGTCTGTCCACTTTAGTCTTTCCACTTTTTTCTTTCCACTATTCTCTGTCCACTTTAGTCTTTCCACTTTAGTCTGTCCACTATAGTCTCCACTTTATTCTGTCCACTACAGTCTTTCCACTGTAGTCTTTCCACTATAGTCTGTCCACTTTAGTCTTTCCACTATTCTCTGTCCACTTTAGTCTTTCCACTATACTCTCCACTTTATTCTGTCCACTACAGTCTTTCCACTATAGTCTTTCCACTATAGTCTGTCCACTTTAGTCTTTCCGCTTTAATCTTTCAACTTTAGTCTGTCCCCTGAGTCTTTCCACATCAGTCTTTCCACTATAGTCTGTCCACTCTAGTCTTTCCCCTTTATTCTTTCCACTATTCTCTGTCCACTTTAGTCTTTCCACTTTATTCTGTCCACTTCAGTGTGTACACTTTAGTCTGTCCATTGAGTCTTTCCACTTCAGTCTTTCCACTATAGTCTGTCCACTTTAGTCTTTCAACTATAGTCTGTCCACTTTAGTCTTTCCACTATAGTCTCCACTTTATTCTGTCCACTACAGTCTTTCAACTATAGTCTTTCCACTATAGTCTTTCCACTATAGTCTGTCCACTTTAGTCTTTCCACTTTACTCTTTCCACTTTAGTCTTTCCCCTTTCAGTTTTTCCACTATAGTCTGTCCACTTTAGTCTTTCCACTTTAGTCTTTCCACTATAGTCTCCACTTTATTCTGTCCACTACAGTCTTTCCACTTTAGTCTTTCCACTATAGTCTCCACTTTATTCTGTCCACTACAGTCTTTCCACTATAGTCTTTCCACTATAGTCTGTCCATTTTAGTCTTTCCACTATTCTCTGTCCACTTTAGTCTTTCCACTATAGTCCCCACTTTATTCTGTCCACTACAGTCTTTCCACTATAATATTTCCACTATAGTCTGTCCACTTTAGTCTTTACACTTTAGTTTTTCCACTTCAGTCTTTCCATTACAGTCTGTCCACTTTAGTCTTTCCACTATCCTCTGTCCACTTTAGTCTTTCCACTATAGTCTCCACTTTATTCTGTCCACTACAGTCTTTCCACTATAGTCTTTCCACTATAGTCTTTCCACTTTATTCTTTCCACTATTCTCTGTCCACTTTAGTCCTTCCACATCTTTCCACTTTAATCTTTCCACTTTAGTCTGTCCACTATAGTCTGTCCACTTTAGTCTTTCCACTTTAGTCTTTCCACTATAGTCTCCACTTTATTCTGTCCACTACAGTCTTTCCACTATAGTCTTTCCGCTATATTCTGTCCACTTTAGTCTTTCTGTCCACTTTAGTCTTTCCACTATAGTCTCCACTTTATTCTGTCCACTACAGTCTTTCCACTATAGTCTTTCCACTATAGTCTCCACTTTATTCTGTCCACTACAGTCTTTCCACTATAGTCTTTCCACTATAGTCTGTCCACTTTAGTCTTTCCACTATTCTCTGTCCACTTTAGTCTTTCCACTATACTCTCCACTTTATTCTGTCTTTCCAGTTTAGTCTGTCCACTTTAGTCTTTCCACTATAGTCTGTCCACTTTAGTCTTTCTACTATTCTCTGTCCACTTTAGTCTTTCCACTTTAGTCTTTCCACTATAGTTTGTCCACTTTAGTCTTTCCACTTTAGTCTTTCCACTTTATTCTGTCCACTTCAGTGTGTACACTTTAGTCTGTCCACTGAGTCTTTCCACTTCAGTCTTTCCACTATTCTCTGTCCACTACAGTCTTTCCACTTTATTCTTTCCACTATTCTCTGTCCACTTTCGTCCTTCCACTTTAGTCTTTCCACTTTAATCTTTCCACTTTAGTCTGTCCACTATAGTCTGTCCACTTTAGTCTTTCCACTTTAGTCTTTCCACTATAGTCTCCACTTTATTCTGTCCACTACAGTCTTTCCACTATAGTCTTTCCACTATAGTCTGTCCACTTTAGTCTTTCCACTATTCTCTGTCCACTTTAGTCTTTCCACTATACTCTCCACTTTATTCTGTCTTTCCAGTTTAGTCTGTCCACTTTAGTCTTTCCACTATAGTCTGTCCACTTTAGTCTTTCTACTATTCTCTGTCCACTTTAGTCTTTCCACTTTAGTCTTTCCACTATAGTTTGTCCACTTTAGTCTTTCCACTTTAGTCTTTCCACTTTATTCTGTCCACTTCATTGTGTACACTTTAGTCTGTCCACTGAGTCTTTCCACTTCAGTCTTTCCACTATAGTCTATCCACTTTAGTCTTTCCACTTTAGTCTTTCCACTATAGTCTCCACTTTATTCTGTCCACTACAGTCTTTCCAATTTAGTCTTTCCACTATTCCCTGTCCACTTTAGTCTATCCACTATAGTCTCCACTTTATTCTGTCCACTACTGTCTTTCCACTATAGTCTTTCCACTATAGTCTGTCCACTTTAGTCTTTCCAATATTCTCTGTCCACTTTAGTCTTTCCACTATAGTCTCCACTTTATTCTGTCCACTACAGTCTTTCCACTATAGTCTTTCCACTTTAATCTTTCCACTTTACTTTTTCCACTTTAGACTGTCCACTTCAGTCTTTCCACTATAGTCTGTCCACTTTAATCTTTCCACTTTAGTCTTTCCACTATAGTCTCCACTTTATTCTGTCCACTACAGTCTTTCCACTATAGTCTTTCCGCCATTTTCTGTCCAGTTTAGTCTTTCCACTATTCTCTGTCCACTTTAGCCTTTCCACTATAGTCTCCACTTTATTCTTTCCACTACAGTCTTTCCACTATAGTCTTTCCACTATAGTCTGTCCACTTTAGTCTTTCCAATATTCTCTGTCCACTTTAGTCTTTCCACTATAGTCTCCACTTTATTCTGTCCACTACAGTCTTTCCACTATAGTCTTTCCACTTTAATCTTTCCACTATAGTCTCCACTTTATTCTGTCCACTACAGTCTTTCCACTATAGTCTTTCCGCTATATTCTGTCCACTTTAGTCTTTCTGTCCACTTTAGTCTTTCCACTATAGTCTCCACTTTATTCTGTCCACTACAGTCTTTCCACTATAGTCTTTCCACTATAGTCTTTCCACTTTATTCTTTCCACTATTCTCTGTCCACTTTAGTCCTTCCACTTTAGTCTTTCCACTTTAATCTTTCCACTTTAGTCTGTCCACTATAGTCTGTCCACTTTAGTCTTTCCACTTTAGTCTTTCCACTATAGTCTCCACTTTATTCTGTCCACTACAGTCTTTCCACTATAGTCTTTCCACTATAGTCTGTCCACTTTAGTCTTTCCACTATTCTCTGTCCACTTTAGTCTTTCCACTATACTCTCCACTTTATTCTGTCTTTCCAGTTTAGTCTGTCCACTTTAGTCTTTCCACTATAGTCTGTCCACTTTAGTCTTTCCAATATTCTCTGTCCACTTTAGTCTTTCCACTATAGTCTCCACTTTATTCTGTCCACTACAGTCTTTCCACTATAGTCTTTCCACTTTAATCTTTCCACTTTAGTTTTTCCACTGTAGTCTTTCCACTATAGTCTGTCCACTTTAGTCTTTCCACTATTCTCTGTCCACTTTAGTCTTTCCACTATACTCTCCACTTTATTCTGTCCACTACAGTCTTTCCACTATAGTCTTTCCAATATAGTCTGTCCACTTTAGTCTTTCCACTTTAGTCTTTCCAGTTTAGTCTGTCCACTTTAGTCTTTCCACTATAGTCTGTCCACTTTAGTCTTTCCACTATTCTCTGTCCACTTTAGTCTTTCCACTTTAGTCTTTCTACTATAGTCTGTCCACTTTAGTCTTTCCACTTTATTCTTTCCACTATTCTCTGTCCACTTTAGTCTTTCCACTTTAGTCTGTCCACTATAGTCTCCACTTAATTCTGTCCACTACAGTCTTTCCACTGTAGTCTTTCCACTATAGTCTGTCCACTTTAGTCTTTCCACTATTCTCTGTCCACTTTAGTCTTTCCACTATACTCTCCACTTTATTCTGTCCACTACAGTCTTTCCACTATAGGGTTTCCACTATAGTCTGTCCACTTTAGTCTTTCCACTTTAATCTTTCCACTTTAGTCTGTCCACTTTAGTCTTTCCACTATAGTCAGTCAGCTTTAGTCTTTCCACTTTATTCTGTCCACTTCAGTGTGTACACTTTAGTCTGTCCATTGAGTCTTTCCACTTCAGTCTTTCCACTATAGTCTGTCCACTTTAGTCTTTCCACTATAGTCTGTCCACTTTAGTCTTTCCACTTTAGTCTTTCCACTTTAGTCTTTCCACTATAGTCTCCACTTTATTCTGTCCACTACAGTCTTTCCACTATAGTCTTTCCACTTTAGTCTTTCCACTTTAGTCTTTCCACTTTAATCTTTCCACTATAGTCTCCACTTTATTCTGTCCACTACAGTCTTTCCACTATAGTCTTTCCGCTATATTCTGTCCACTTTAGTCTTTCTGTCCACTTTAGTCTTTCCACTATAGTCTCCACTTTATTCTGTCCACTACAGTCTTTCCACTATAGTCTTTCCACTATAGTCTTTCCACTTTATTCTTTCCACTATTCTCTGTCCACTTTAGTACTTCCACTTTAGTCTTTCCACTTTAATCTTTCCACTTTAGTCTGTCCACTATAGTCTGTCCACTTTAGTCTTTCCACTTTAGTCTTTCCACTATAGTCTCCACTTTATTCTGTCCACTACAGTCTTTCCACTATAGTCTTTCCACTATAGTCTGTCCACTTTAGTCTTTCCACTATTCTCTGTCCACTTTAGTCTTTCCACTATACTCTCCACTTTATTCTGTCTTTCCAGTTTAGTCTGTCCACTTTAGTCTTTCCACTATAGTCTGTCCACTTTAGTCTTTCTACTATTCTCTGTCCACTTTAGTCTTTCCACTTTAGTCTTTCCACTATAGTTTGTCCACTTTAGTCTTTCCACTTTAGTCTTTCCACTTTATTCTGTCCACTTCAGTGTGTACACTTTAGTCTGTCCACTGAGTCTTTCCACTTCAGTCTTTCCACTATAGTCTATCCACTTTAGTCTTTCCACTTTAGTCTTTCCACTATAGTCTCCACTTTATTCTGTCCACTACAGTCTTTCCAATTTAGTCTTTCCACTATTCCCTGTCCACTTTAGTCTATCCACTATAGTCTCCACTTTATTCTGTCCACTACTGTCTTTCCACTATAGTCTTTCTACTATAGTCTGTCCACTTTAGTCTTTCCAATATTCTCTGTCCACTTTAGTCTTTCCACTATAGTCTCCACTTTATTCTGTCCACTACAGTCTTTCCACTATAGTCTTTCCACTTTAATCTTTCCACTTTAGTTTTTCCACTTTAGACTGTCCACTTCAGTCTTTCCACTATAGTCTGTCCACTTTAATCTTTCCACTTTAGTCTTTCCACTATAGTCTCCACTTTATTCTGTCCACTACAGTCTTTCCACTATAGTCTTTCCGCCATATTCTGTCCAGTTTAGTCTTTCCACTATTCTCTGTCCACTTTAGCCTTTCCACTATAGTCTCCACTTTATTCTTTCCACTACAGTCTTTCCACTATAGTCTTTCCACTATAGTCTGTCCACTTTAGTCTTTCCACTTCAGTTTTTCCACTTTAGTCGGTCCACTTTAGACTTTCCACTATAGTCTATCCACTTTAGTCTTTCCACTTTATTCTGTCCACTTCAGTGTGTACACTTTAGTCTGTCCCCTGAGTCTTTCCACTTCAGTCTTTCCACTATAGTCTGTCCACTTTAGTCTTTCCACATTATTCTTTCCACTATTCTCTGTCCACTTTAGTCTTTCCACTTTAGTCTGTCCACTATAGTCTCCACTTTATTCTGTCCACTACAGTCTTTCCACTGTAGTCTTTCCACTATAGTCTGTCCACTTTAGTCTTTCCACTATTCTCTGTCCACTTTAGTCTTTCCACTATACTCTCCACTTTATTCTGTCCACTACAGTCTTTCCACTATAGTCTTTCCAATATAGTCTGTCCACTTTAGTCTTTCCACTTTAGTCTTTCCAGTTTAGTCTGTCCACTTTAGTCTTTCCACTATAGTCTGTCCACTTTAGTCTTTCCACTATTCTCTGTCCACTTTAGTCTTTCCACTTTAGTCTTTCTACTATAGTCTGTCCACTTTAGTCTTTCCACTTTAGTCTGTCCACTATAGTCTCCAGTTAATTCTGTCCACTACAGTCTTTCCACTGTAGTCTTTCCACTATACTCTCCACTTTATTCTGTCCACTACAGTCTTTCCACTATAGGGTTTCCACTATAGTCTGTCCACTTTAGTCTTTCCACTTTAATCTTTCCACTTTAGTCTGTCCACTTTAGTCTTTCCACTATAGTCAGTCAGCTTTAGTCTTTCCACTTTATTCTGTCCACTTCAGTGTGTACACTTTAGTCTGTCCATTGAGTCTTTCCACTTCAGTCTTTCCACTATAGTCTGTCCACTTTAGTCTTTCCACTATAGTCTGTCCACTTTAGTCTTTCCACTTTAGTCTTTCCACTTTAGTCTTTCCACTATAGTCTCCACTTTATTCTGTCCACTACAGTCTTTCCACTATAGTCTTTACCACTTTAGTCTTTCCACTTTAGTCTTTCCACTTTAATCTTTCCACTATAGTCTCCACTTTATTCTGTCCACTACAGTCTTTCCACTATAGTCTTTCCACTATAGTCTGTCCACTTTAGTCTGTCCACTTTAGTCTTTTCACTTAGTCTTTCCACTTTAGTCTTTCCACTTTAGTTTTTCCACTATAGTCTGTCCACTTCAGTCTTTCCACTATAGTCTGTCCACTTTAGTCATTCAACTATAGTCTCCACTTTATTCTGTCCACTACAGTCTTTCCACTATAGTCTGTCCACTTTAGTCTTTCCACTATTCTCTGTCCACTTTAGTCTTTCTACTATAGTCTCCACTTTATTCTGTCCACGACAGTCTTTCCACTATAGTCTTTCCACTATAGTCTGTCCACTATAGTCTGTCCACTTTAGTCTTTCCACTTTAGTCTTTCCACTATAGTCTCCACTTTATTCTGTCCACTACAGTCTTTCCACTATAGTCTTTCCACTATAGCCTGTCCACTTTAGTCTTTCCACTTTAATCTTTCCACTTTAGTCTGTCCACTATAGTCTGTCCACTTTAGTCTTTCCACTTTAGTCTTTCCACTATAGTCTCCACTTTATTCTGTCCACTACAGTCTTTCCACTATAGTCTTTCCGCTATATTCTGTCCACTTTAGTCTTTCCACTATCCTCTGTCCACTTTAGTCTTTCCACTATAGTCTCCACTTTATTCTGTCCACTACAGTCTTTCCACTATAGTCTTTCCACTATAGTCTTTCCACTATAGTCTGTCCACTTTAGTCTTTCCACTTTCTTCTTTCCACTATTCTCTGTCCACTTTAGTCTTTCCACTTTAGTCTGTCCACTATAGTCTCCACTTTATTCTGTCCACTACAGTCTTTCCACTGTAGTCTTTCCACTATAGTCTGTCCACTTTAGTCTTTCCACTATTCTCTGTCCACTTTAGTCTTTCCACTATACTCTCCACTTTATTCTGTCCACTACAGTCTTTCCACTATAGTCTTTCCACTATAGTCTGTCCACTTTAGTCTTTCCGCTTTAATCTTTCCACTTTAGTCTGTCCCCTGAGTCTTTCCACATCAGTCTTTCCACTATAGTCTGTCCACTTTAGACTTTCCCCTTTATTCTTTCCACTATTCTCTGTCCACTTTAGTCTTTCCACTTTATTCTGTCCACTTCAGTGTGTACACTTTAGTCTGTCCATTGAGTCTTTCCACTTCAGTCTTTCCACCATAGTCTGTCCACTTTAGTCTTTCAACTATAGTCTGTCCACTTTAGTCTTTCCACTATAGTCTCCACTTTATTCTGTCCACTACAGTCTTTCAACTATAGTCTTTCCACTATAGTCTTTCCACTATAGTCTGTCCACTTTAGTCTTTCCACTTTACTCTTTCCACTTTAGTCTTTCCACTATAGTCTCCACTTTATTCTGTCCACTACAGTCTTTCCACTATAGTCTGTCCACTATAGTCTGTCCACTTTAGTCTTTCCACTTTAGTCTTTCCACTATAATCTCCACTTTATTCTGTCCACTACAGTCTTTCCACTATAGTCTTTCCACTATAGCCTGTCCACTTTAGTCTTTCCACTTTAATCTTTCCACTTTAGTCTGTCCACTATAGTCTGTCCACTTTAGTCTTTCCACTTTAGTCTGTCCACTTTAGTCTTTCCACTTAGTCTTACCACTTTAGTCTTTCCACTTTAGTTTTTCCACTTTAGTCTGTCCACTTCAGTCTTTCCACTATAGTCTGTCCACTTTAGTCTTTCCACTTTAGTCTTTCCACTATAGTCTCCACTTTATTCTGTCTACTACAGTCTTTCCACTATAGTCTTTCCACTATAGTCCGTCCACTTTAGTCTTTCCACTATTCTCTGTCCACTTTAGTCTTTCCACTATACTCTCCACTTTATTCTGTCCACTACAGTCTTTACACTATAGCCTTTCCAATATAGTCTGTCCACTTTATTCTTTCCACTTTAGTCTGTCCACTTTAGTCTTTCCACTATAGTCCGTCCACTTTAGTCTTTCCACAATTCTCTGTCCACTTTAGTCTTTCCACTTTAGTCTTTCCACTATAGTCTCCACTTTATTCTGTCCGCTGCAGTCTTTCCACTATAGTCTTTCCACTATAGTCTGTCCACTTTAGTCTTTCCACTTTAATCTTTCCACTTTAGTCTGTCCACTTTAGTCTTTCCACTATAGTCTGTCAACTTTAGTCTTTCCACTTTAGTCTTTCCACTTTATTCTGTCCACTTCAGTGTGTACACTTTAGTCTGTCCACTGAATCTTTCCACTTCAGTCTTTCCACTATAGTCTGTCCACTTTAGTCTTTCCGCTTTAGTCTGTCCACTTAGTCTTTCCACTTCAGTCTTTCCACTAGAGTCTGTCCACTTTCGTCTTTCCACTTTAGTCATTTCCACTATCTTCAGTCCACTTTAGTCTTTCCACTTTAGTCTTTCCACTTCAGTATGTCCACTTTAGTCTGTCCACTATAGTCTGTCCACTTTAGTCTTTCCGCTTTAGTCTGTCCACTTAGTCTTTCCACTACAGTCTTTCCACTATAGTCTTTCCACTTTAGTCTGTCCACTTTAGTCTTTCCACTTTCATCTTTCCACTTTAGTCTGTCCACTTTAGTCTTTCCACTATCGTCTGTCCACTTTAGTCTTTCCAATTTAGTCTTTCCCCTTTATTCTGTCCACTTCAGTGTGTACACTTTAGTCTGTTCACTGAGTCTTTCCCCTTTCAGTCTTTCCACTATAGTCTGTCCACTTTAGTCTTTCCACTTTAGTCTTTCCACTATAGTCTCCACTTTATTCTGTCCACTACAGTCTTTCCACTTTAGTCTTTCCACTATACTCTCCACTTTATTCTGTCCACTACAGTCTTTCCACTATAGTCTTTCCAATATAGTCTGTCCACTTTAGTCTTTCCACTTTAGTCTTTCCAGTTTAGTCTGTCCACTTTTGTCTTTCCACTATAGTCTGTCCACTTTAGTCTTTCCACTATTCTCTGTCCACTTTAGTCTTTCCACTTTAGTCTTTCTACTATAGTCTGTCCACTTTAGTCTTTCCACTTTATTCTTTCCACTATTCTCTGTCCACTTTAGTCTTTCCACTTTAGTCTGTCCACTATAGTCTCCACTTAATTCTGTCCACTACAGTCTTTCCACTGTAGTCTTTCCACTATAGTCTGTCCACTTTAGTCTTTCCACTATTCTCTGTCCACTTTAGTCTTTCCACTATACTCTCCACTTTATTCTGTCCACTACAGTCTTTCCACTATAGGGTTTCCACTATAGTCTGTCCACTTTAGTCTTTCCACTTTAATCTTTCCACTTTAGTCTGTCCACTTTAGTCTTTCCACTATAGTCAGTCAGCTTTAGTCTTTCCACTTTATTCTGTCCACTTCAGTGTGTACACTTTAGTCTGTCCATTGAGTCTTTCCACTTAAGTCTTTCCACTATAGTCTGTCCACTTTAGTCTTTCCACTATAGTCTGTCCACTTTAGTCTTTCCACTTTAGTCTTTCCACTTTAGTCTTTCCACTATAGTCTCCACTTTATTCTGTCCACTACAGTCTTTCCACTATAGTCTTTCCACTTTAGTCTTTCCAATTTAGTCTTTCCACTTTAATCTTTCCACTATAGTCTCCACTTTATTCTGTCCACTACAGTCTTTCCACTATAGTCTTTCCACTATAGTCTGTCCACTTTAGTCTGTCCACTTTAGTCTTTTCACTTAGTCTTTCCACTTTAGTCTTTGCACTTTAGTTTTTCCACTATAGTCTGTCCACTTCAGTCTTTCCACTATAGTCTGTCCACTTTAGTCATTCAACTATAGTCTCCACTTTATTCTGTCCACTACAGTCTTTCCACTATAGTCTGTCCACTTTAGTCTTTCCACTATTCTCTGTCCACTTTAGTCTTTCTACTATAGTCTCCACTTTATTCTGTCCACGACAGTCTTTCCACTATAGTCTTTCCACTATAGTCTGTCCACTATAGTCTGTCCACTTTAGTCTTTCCACTTTAGTCTTTCCACTATAGTCTCCACTTTATTCTGTCCACTACAGTCTTTCCACTATAGTCTTTCCACTATAGCCTGTCCACTTTAGTCTTTCCACTTTAATCTTTCCACTTTAGTCTGTCCACTATAGTCTGTCCACTTTAGTCTTTCCACTTTAGTCTTTCCACTATAGTCTCCACTTTATTCTGTCCACTACAGTCTTTCCACTATAGTCTTTCCGCTATATTCTGTCCACTTTAGTCTTTCCACTATTCTCTGTCCACTTTAGTCTTTCCACTATAGTCTCCACTTTATTCTGTCCACTACAGTCTTTCCACTATAGTCTTTCCACTATTCTCTGTCCACTTTAGTCTTTCTACTATAGTCTCCACTTTATTCTGTCCACGACAGTCTTTCCACTATAGTCTTTCCACTATAGTCTGTCCACTATAGTCTGTCCACTTTAGTCTTTCCACTTTAGTCTTTCCACTATAGTCTCCACTTTATTCTGTCCACTACAGTCTTTCCACTATAGTCTGTCCACTTTAGTCTTTCCACTTTAATCTTTCCACTTTAGTCTGTCCACTTTAGTCTTTCCACTATAGTCAGTCAGCTTTAGTCTTTCCACTTTATTCTGTCCACTTCAGTGTGTACACTTTAGTCTGTCCATTGAGTCTTTCCACTTCAGTCTTTCCACTATAGTCTGTCCACTTTAGTCTTTCCACTATAGTCTGTCCACTTTAGTCTTTCCACTTTAGTCTTTCCACTTTAGTCTTTCCACTATAGTCTCCACTTTATTCTGTCCACTACAGTCTTTCCACTATAGTCTTTCCACTTTAGTCTTTCCACTTTAGTCTTTCCACTTTAATCTTTCCACTATAGTCTCCACTTTATTCTGTCCACTACAGTCTTTCCACTATAGTCTTTCCACTATAGTCTGTCCACTTTAGTCTGTCCACTTTAGTCTTTTCACTTAGTCTTTCCACTTTAGTCTTTCCACTTTAGTTTTTCCACTATAGTCTGTCCACTTCAGTCTTTCCACTATAGTCTGTCCACTTTAGTCATTCAACTATAGTCTCCACTTTATTCTGTCCACTACAGTCTTTCCACTATAGTCTGTCCACTTTAGTCTTTCCACTATTCTCTGTCCACTTTAGTCTTTCTACTATAGTCTCCACTTTATTCTGTCCACGACAGTCTTTCCACTATAGTCTTTCCACTATAGTCTGTCCACTATAGTCTGTCCACTTTAGTCTTTCCACTTTAGTCTTTCCACTATAGTCTCCACTTTATTCTGTCCACTACAGTCTTTCCACTATAGTCTTTCCACTATAGCCTGTCCACTTTAGTCTTTCCACTTTAATCTTTCCACTCTAGTCTGTCCACTATAGTCTGTCCACTTTAGTCTTTCCACTTTAGTCTTTCCACTATAGTCTCCACTTTATTCTGTCCACTACAGTCTTTCCACTATAGTCTTTCCGCTATATTCTGTCCACTTTAGTCTTTCCACTATTCTCTGTCCACTTTAGTCTTTCCACTATAGTCTCCACTTTATTCTGTCCACTACAGTCTTTCCACTATAGTCTTTCCACTATAGTCTTTCCACTATAGTCTGTCCACTTTAGTCTTTCCACTTTCTTCTTTCCACTATTCTCTGTCCACTTTAGTCTTTCCACTTTAGTCTGTCCACTATAGTCTCCACTTTATTCTGTCCACTACAGTCTTTCCACTGTAGTCTTTCCACTATAGTCTGTCCACTTTAGTCTTTCCACTATTCTCTGTCCACTTTAGTCTTTCCACTATACTCTCCACTTTATTCTGTCCACTAGAGTCTTTCCACTATAGTCTTTCCACTATAGTCCGTCCACTTTAGTCTTTCCGCTTTAATCTTTCCACTTTAGTCTGTCCCCTGAGTCTTTCCACATCAGTCTTTCCACTATAGTCTGTCCACTTTAGTCTTTCCCCTTTATTCTTTCCACTATTCTCTGTCCACTTTAGTCTTTCCACTTTATTCTGTCCACTTCAGTGTGGACACTTTAGTCTGTCCATTGAGTCTTTCCACTTCAGTCTTTCCACTATAGTCTGTCCACTTTAGTCTTTCAACTATAGTCTGTCCACTTTAGTCTTTCCACTATAGTCTCCACTTTATTCTGTCCACTACAGTCTTTCAACTATAGTCTTTCCACTATAGTCTTTCCACTATAGTCTGTCCACTTTAGTCTTTCCACTTTACTCTTTCCACTTTAGTCTTTCCACTTTAGTCTTTCCACTATATTCTCCACTTTATTCTGTCCACTACAGTCTTTCCACTATAGTCTTTCCACTATAGCCTGTCCACTTTAGTCTTTCCACTTTAATCTTTCCACTTTAGTCTGTCCACTATAGTCTGTCCACTTTAGTCTTTCCACTTTAGTCTGTCCACTTTAGTCTTTCCACTTAGTCTTACCACTTTAGTCTTTCCACTTTAGTTTTTCCACTTTAGTCTGTCCACTTCAGTCTTTCCACTATAGTCTGTCCACTTTAGTCTTTCCACTTTAGTCTTTCCACTATAGTCTCCACTTTATTCTGTCTACTACAGTCTTTCCACTATAGTCTTTCCACTATAGTCCGTCCACTTTAGTCTTTCCACTATTCTCTGTCCACTTTAGTCTTTCCACTATACTCTCCACTTTATTCTGTCCACTACAGTCTTTACACTATAGCCTTTCCAATATTGTCTGTCCACTTTATTCTTTCCACTTTAGTCTGTCCACTTTAGTCTTTCCACTATAGTCCGTCCACTTTAGTCTTTCCACAATTCTCTGTCCACTTTAGTCTTTCCACTTTAGTCTTTCCACTATAGTCTCCACTTTATTCTGTCCGCTACAGTCTTTCCACTATAGTCTTTCCACGATAGTCTGTCCACTTTAGTCTTTCCACTTTAATCTTTCCACTTTAGTCTGTCCACTTTAGTCTTTCCACTATAGTCTGTCAACTTTAGTCTTTCCACTTTAGTCTTTCCACTTTATTCTGTCCACTTCAGTGTGTACACTTTAGTCCGTCCACTCAGTCTTTCCACTTCAGTCTTTCCACTATAGTCTGTCCACTTTAGTCTTTCCGCTTTAGTCTGTCCACTTAGTCTTTCCACTTCAGTCTTTCCACTAGAGTCTGTCCACTTTCGTCTTTCCACTTTATTCATTTCCACTATCTTCAGTCCACTTTAGTCTTTCCACTTTAGTCTTTCCACTTCAGTATGTCCACTTTAGTCTTTCCACTATAGTCTGTCCACTTTAGTCTTTCCGCTTTAGTCTGTCCACTTAGTCTTTCCACTACAGTCTTTCCACTATAGTCTTTCCACTTTAGTCTGTCCACTTTAGTCTTTCCACTTTCATCTTTCCAGTTTAGTCTGTCCACTTTAGTCTTTCCACTATCGTCTGTCCACTTTAGTCTTTCCACTATCGTCTGTCCACTTTAGTCTTTCCAATTTAGTCTTTCCCCTTTATTCTGTCCACTTCAGTGTGTACACTTTAGTCTGTTCACTGAGTCTTTCCCCTTTCAGTCTTTCCACTATAGTCTGTCCACTTTAGTCTTTCCACTCTAGTCTTTCCACTATAGTCTCCACTTTATTCTGTCCACTTTAGTCTTTCCACTTTAGTCTTTCCACTATAGTCTCCACTTTATTCTGTCCACTACAGTCTTTCCACTTTAGTCTTTCCACTATTCTCTGTCCACTTTAGTCTTTCCACTATACTCTCCACTTTATTCTGTCCACTACAGTCTTTACACTATAGCCTTTCCAATATAGTCTGTCCACTTTATTCTTTCCACTTTAGTCTGTCCACTTTAGTCTTTCCACTATAGTCCGTCCACTTTAGTCTTTCCACAATTCTCTGTCCACTTTAGTCTTTCCACTTTAGTCTTTCCACTTTATTCTGTCCACTTCAGTGTGTACACTTTAGTCTGTCCACTGAGTCTTTCCACTTCAGTCTTTCCACTATAGTCTGTCCACTTTAGTCTTTCCGCTTTAGTCTGTCCACTTAGTCTTTCCACTTCAGTCTTTCCACTAGAGTCTGTCCACTTTCGTCTTTCCACTTTAGTCATTTCCACTATCTTCTGTCCACTTTAGTCTTTCCACTTTAGTCTTTCCACTTCAGTATGTCCACTTTAGTCTGTCCACTATAGTCTGTCCACTTTAGTCTTTCCGCTTTAGTCTGTCCACTTAGTCTTTCCACTTCAGTCTTTCCACTAGAGTCTGTCCACTTTCGTCTTTCCACTTTAGTCATTTCCACTATCTTCTGTCCACTTTAGTCTTTCCACTTTAGTCTTTCCACTTTAGTCTGTCCACTTTAGTCTGTCCAATATAGTCTGTCCACTTTAATCTTTCCGCTTTAGTCTGTCCACTTAGTCTTTCCACTTCAGTCTTTCCACTAGAGTCTGTCCACTTTCGTCTTTCCACTTTAGTCATTTCCACTATCTTCTGTCCACTTTAGTCTTTCCACTTTAGTCTTTCCACTTTAGTCTGTCCACTTTAGTCTGTCCACTTTAGTCTTTCCACTATAGTCTCCACTTTATTCTGTCCACTAAAGTCTTTCCACTATAGTCTTTCCACTATAGTCTGTCCACTTTAGTCTTTCCACTATTCTCTGTCCACTTTAGTCTTTCCACTATACTCTCCACTTTATTCTGTCCACTACAGTCTTTCCACTATAGTCTTTCCAATATAGTCTGTCCACTTTAGTATTTCCACTTTAGTCTTTCCACTTTAGTCTGTCCACTTTAGTCTTTCCACTATAGTCTGTCGACTTTAGTCTTTCCACTATTCTCTGTCCACTTTAGTCTTTCCACTTTAGTCTTTCCACTATAGTCTCCACTTTATTCTGTCCACTACAGTCTTTCCACTATAGTCTTTCCACTTTAGTCTTTCCACTATAGTCTGTCCACTTTAGTCTTTCCACTTTAGTCTTTCCCCTTTATTCTGTCCACTTCAGTGTGTACACTTTAGTCTGTTCTCTGAGTCTTTCCCCTTTCAGTCTTTCCACTATAGTCTGTCCACTTTAGTCTTTCCACTATAGTCTCCACTTTATTCTGTCCACTACAGTCTTTCCACTTTAGTCTTTCCACTATAGTCTCCACTTTATTCTGTCCACTACAGTCTTTCCGCTATAGTCTTTCCACTATAGTCTGTCCACTTTAGTCTTTCCACTATTCTCTGTCCACTTTAGTCTTTCCACTATAGTCTCCACTTTATTCTGTCCACTACACTCTTTCCACTATAGTCTTTCCACTTTATTCTTTCCACTATTCTCTGTCCACTTTAGTCCTTCCACTTTAGTCTTTCCACTTTAATCTTTCCACTTTAGTCTGTCCACTATAGTCTGTCCACTTTAGTCTTTCCACTTTAGTCTTTCCACTATAGTCTCCACTTTATTCTGTCCACTACAGTCTTTCCACTATAGTCTTTCCGCTATATTCTGTCCACTTTAGTCTTTCCACTATTCTCTGTCCACTTTAGTCTTTCCACTATAGTCTCCACTTTATTCTGTCCACTACACTCTTTCCACTATAGTCTTTCCACTATAGTCTTTCCACTTTATTCTTTCCACTATTCTCTGTCCACTTTAGTCCTTCCACTTTAGTCCTTCCACTATGGTCTCCACTTTATTCTGTCCACTACAGTCTTTCCACTATAGTCTTTCCACTATAGTCTGTCCACTTTAGTCTTTCCACTATTCTCTGTCCACTTTAGTCTTTCCACTATACTCTCCACTTTATTCTGTATTTCCAGTTTAGTCTGTCCACTTTAGTCTTTCCACTATAGTCTGTCCACTTTAGTCTTTCCACTATAGTCTGTCAACTTTAGTGTTTCCACTTTAGTCTTTCCACTTTATTCTGTCTACTTCAGTGTGTACACTTTAGTCTGTTCACTGAGTCTTTCCCCTTTCAGTCTTTCCACTATAGTCTGTCCACTTTAGTCTTTCCACTTTAGTCTTTCCACTTTAGTCTTTCCACTATAGTCTCCACTTTATTCTGTCCACTAAAGTCTTTCCACTTTAGTCTTTCCACTATAGTCTCCACTTTATTCTGTCCACTACAGTCTTTCCACTATAGTCTTTCCACTATAGTCTGTCAACTTTAGTCTTTCCACTATTCTCTGTCCACTTTAGTCTTTCCTCTATAGTCCCCACTTTAATCTGTCCACTACAGTCTTTACACTATAGTATTTCCACTATAGTCTGTCCACTTTAGTCTTTACACTTTAGTTTTTCCACTTCAGTCTTTCCACTACAGTCTGTCCACTTTAGTCTTTCCGCTTTGTCTGTCCACTTAGTCTTTCCACTTCAGTCTTTCCACTATAGTCTGTCCACTTTCGTCTTTCCACTTTAGTCATTTCCACTATCTTCTGTCCACTTTAGTCTTTCCACTTTAGTCTATCCACTTTAGTCTGTCCACTTTAGTCTGTTCACTATAGTCTGTCCACTTTAGTCTTTCCGCTTTAGTCTGTCCACTTAGTCTTTCCACTTCAGTCTTTCCACTAGAGTCTGTCCACTTTCGTCTTTCCACTTTAGACATTTCCACTATCTTCTGTCCACTTTAGTCTTTCCACTTTAGTCTTTCCACTTTAGTCTGTCCACTTTAGTATGTCCACTATAGTCTGTCCACTTTAATCTTTCCGCTTTAGACTGTCCACTTAGTCTTTCCACTTCAGTCTTTCCACTAGAGTCTGTCCACTTTCGTCTTTCCACTTTAGTCATTTCCACTATCTTCTGTCCACTTTAGTCTTTCCACTTTAGTCTTTCCACTCTAGTCGGTCCACTTTAGTCTGTCCACTTTAGTCTGTCCACTTTAATCTTTCCACTTTAGTCCTTCCACTATAGTCTCCACTTTATTCTGTCCACTACAGTCTTTCCACTTTAGTATTTCCACTATTCTCTGTCCACTTTAGTCTTTCCATTTAAGTCTTTCCACTATAGTCTCCACTTTATTCTGTCCACTACAGTCTTTCCACTATAGTCTTTCCACTATAGTCTGTCCACTTTAGTCTTTCCATTTAAGTCTTTCCACTATAGTCTCCACTTTATTCTGTCCACTACAGTCTTTCCACTATGGTCTTTCCACTATAGTCTGTCCACTTTAGTCTTTCCACTATTCTCTGTCCACTTTAGTCTTTCCACTATACTCTCCACTTTATTCTGTCCACTACAGTCTTTCCACTATAGTCTTTCCAATATAGTCTGTCCACTTTAGTATTTCCACTTTAGTCTTTCCACTTTAGTCTCTCCACTTTAGTCTGTCCACTTTAGTCTTTCCACTATAGTCTGGTGACTTTAGTCTTTCCACTATTCTCTGTCCACTTTAGTCTTTCCACTATAGTCTCCACTTTATTCTGTCCACTACAGTCATTCCACTATAGTCTTTCCACTTTAGTCTGTCCAGTTTAGTCTTTCCACTTTAGTCTTTCCACTTTAGTCTGTCCACTTTAGTCTTTCCACTATAGTCTGTCCACTTTAGTCTTTCCACTTTAGTCTTTCCCCTTTATTCTGTCCACTTCAGTGTGTACACTTTAGTCTGTCCACTGAGTCTTTCCACTTCAGTCTTTCCACTATAGTCTGTCCACTTTAGTCTTTCCACTTTAGTCTTTCCACTATAGTCTCCACTTTATTCTGTCCACTACAGTCTTTCCACTTTAGTCTTTCCGCTATAGTATCCACTTTATTCTGTCCACTACAGTCTTTCCACTATAGTCTTTCCAATATAGTCTGTCCACTTTAGTCTTTCCACTATAGTCCCCACTTTATTCTGTCCACTACAGTCTTTCCACTATAGTATTTCCACTATAGTCTGTCCACTTTAGTCTTTACACTTTAGTTTTTCCACTTTAGTCTTTCCACTATATTCTGTCCACTTTAGTCTTTCCACTATTCTTTGTCCACTTTAGTCATTCCACTATAGTCTCCACTTTATTCTGTCCACTACAGTCTTTCCACTATAGTCTTTCCACTATAGTCTGTCCACTTTAGTCTTTCCACTTTAGTTTTTCCACTTTAGTCTGTCCACTTTAGACTTTCCACTATAGTCTATCCACTTTAGTCTTTCCACTTTAGTCTTTCCACTTTATTCTGTCCACTTCAGTGTGTACACTTTAGTCTGTCCACTGAGTCTTTCCACTTCAGTCTTTCCACTACAGTCTGTCCACTTTAGTCTTTCCGCTTTAGTCTGTCCACTTAGTCTTTCCACTTCAGTCTTTCCACTAGAGTCTGTCCACTTTCGTCTTTCCACTTTAGTCATTTCCACTATCTTCTGTCCACTTTAGTCTTTCCACTTTAGTCTATCCACTTTAGTCTGTCCACTTTAGTCTGTCCACTATAGTCTATCCACTTTAGTCTTTCCGCTTTAGTCTGTCCACTTAGTCTTTCCATTTCAGTCTTTCCACTAGAGTCTGTCCACTTTCGTCTTTCCACTTTAGTCATTTCCACTATCTTCTGTCCACTTTAGTCTTTCCACTTTAGTCTGTCCACTTTAGTCTGTCCACTATAGTCGGTCCGCTTTAATCTTTCCGCTATAGACTGTCCACTTAGTCTTTCCACTTCAGTCTTTCCACTAGAGTCTGTCCACTTTCGTCTTTCCACTTTAGTCATTTCCACTATCTTCTGTCCACTTTAGTCTTTCCACTTTAGTCTTTCCACTTTAGTCTGTCCACTTTAGTCTGTCCACTTTAGTCTGTCCACTTTAGTCTTTCCACTATAGTCTCCACTTTATTCTGTCCACTACAGTCTTTCCACTATAGTCTTTCCACTATAGTCTGTCCACTTTAGTCTTTCCACTTTAGTCCTTCCACTATAGTCTCCACTTTATTCTGCCCACTACAGTCTTTCCACTTTAGTATTTCCACTATTCTCTGTCCACTTTAGTCTTTCCATTTAAGTCTTTCCACTATAGTCTCCACTTTATTCTGTCCACTACAGTCTTTCCACTATAGTCTTTCCACTATAGTCTGTCCACTTTAGTCTTTCCACTATTCACTGTCCACTTTAGTCTTTCCACTATACTCTCCACTTTATTCTGTCCACTACAGTCTTTCCACTATAGTCTTTCCAATATAGTCTGTCCACTTTAGTATTTCCACTTTAGTCTTTCCACTTTAGTCTGTCCACTTTAGTCTTTCCACTATAGTCTGTCGACTTTAGTCTTTCCACTATTCTCTGTCCACTTTAGTCTTTCCACTATAGTCTCCACTTTATTCTGTCCACTACAGTCTTTCCACTATAGTCTTTCCACTATAGTCTGTCCACTTTAGTCTTTCCACTTTAATCTTTCCACTTTAGTCTGTCCACTTTAGTCTTTCCACTATAGTCTGTCCACTTTAGTCTTTCCACTTTAGTCTTTCCACTATAGTCTCCACTTTATTCTGTCCACTACAGTCTTTCCACTTTAGTCTTTCCACTATAGCCTCCACTTTATTCTGTCCACTACAGTCTTTCCACTATAGTCTTTCCACTATAGTCTGTCCACTTTAGTCTTTCCACTATTCTCTGTCCACTTTAGTCTTTCCACTATAGTCCCCACTTTATTCTGTCCACTACAGTCCTTCCACTATAGTATTTCCACTATAGTCTGTCCACTTTAGTCTTTCCACTATTCTCTTTCCACTTTAGTCTTTCCACTATAGTCCCCACTTTATTCTGTCCACTACAGTCCTTCCACTATAGTATTTCCACTATAGTCTGTCCACTTTAGTCTTTACACTTTAGTTTGTCCACTTTAGTCATTCCACTATAGTCTCCACTTTATTCTGTCCACTACAGTCTTTCCACTATAGTCTTTCCACTATAGTCTGTCCACTTTAGTCTTTCCACTTTAGTCCTTCCACTATAGTCTCCACTTTATTCTGCCCACTACAGTCTTTCCACTTTAGTATTTCCACTATTCTCTGTCCACTTTAGTCTTTCCATTTAAGTCTTTCCACTATAGTCTCCACTTTATTCTGTCCACTACAGTCTTTCCACTATAGTCTGTCCACTTTAGTCTTTCCACTATTCTCTGTCCACTTTAGTCTTTCCACTATACTCTCCACTTTATTCTGTCCACTACAGTCTTTCCACTATAGTCTTTCCAATATAGTCTGTCCACTTTAGTATTTCCACTTTAGTCTTTCCACTTTAGTCTGTCCACTTTAGTCTTTCCACTATAGTCTGTCGACTTTAGTCTTTCCACTATTCTCTGTCCACTTTAGTCTTTCCACTATAGTCTCCACTTTATTCTGTCCACTACAGTCTTTCCACTATAGTCTTTCCACTATAGTCTGTCCACTTTAGTCTTTCCACTTTAATCTTTCCACTTTAGTCTGTCCACTTTAGTCTTTCCACTATAGTCCGTCCACTTTAGTCTTTCCACTTTAGTCTTTCCACTATAGTCTCCACTTTATTCTGTCCACTACAGTCTTTCCACTTTAGTCTTTCCACTATAGCCTCCACTTTATTCTGTCCACTACAGTCTTTCCACTATAGTCTTTCCACTATAGTCTGTCCACTTTAGTCTTTCCACTATTCTCTGTCCACTTTAGTCTTTCCGCTATAGTCCCCACTTTATTCTGTCCACTACAGTCCTTCCACTATAGTATTTCCACTATAGTCTGTCCACTTTAGTCTTTACACTTTAGTTTGTCCACTTTAGTCATTCCACTATAGTCTCCACTTTATTCTGTCCACTACAGTCTTTCCACTATAGTCTTTCCACTATAGTCTGTCCACTTTAGTCTTTCCACTTTAGTTTTTCCACTTTAGCCTGTCCACTTTAGACTTTCCACTATAGTCTATCCACTTTAGTCTTTCCACTTTAGTCTTTCCACTTTATTCTGTCCACTTCAGTGTGTACACTTTAGTCTGTCCACTGAGTCTTTCCACTTCAGTCTTTCCACTATAGTCTGTCCACTTTAGTCTTTCCACTTTATTCTTTCCACTATAGTCTCCACTTTATTCTGTTCACTAAAGTCTTTCCAATTTAGTCTTTCAACTATTCTCTGTCCACTTTAGTCTTTCCACTATAGTCTCCACTTTATTCTGTCCGCTACAGTCTTTCCTATACTCTTTCCACTATAGTCTGTCCACTTTAGTCTTTCCACTTTAGTTTTTCCATTATAGTCTGTCCACTTTAGTCTTTCCACTTTAGTCTTTCCACTATAGTCTCCACTTTATTCTGTCCACTACAGTCTTTCCACTATAGTCTTTCCACTATAGTCTCTCCACTTTAGTCGAAACACTATTCTCTGTCCACTTTAGTCTTTCCACTATTGTCTCCACTTTATTCTGTCCACTAAAGTCTTTCCACTATAGTCTGTCCACTTTATGAAGTCCACTGCAGTCTTTCCACTTTAGTCTTTCCACTATTCTCTGTCCACTTTAGTCTTTCCATTTTAGTCTTTCCACAATAGTCTCCACTTTATTCTGTCCACTAAAGTTTTTCCACTATAGTCAGTCCACTTTAGTCTTTCCACTATTCTCTGTCCACTTTAGTCTTTCCACTATACTCTCCACTTTATTCTGTCCACTACAGTCTTTCCACTATAGTCTTTCCACTATAGTCTGTCCACTTGAGTCTTTACACTTTAGTTTTCCCACTTTAGTCTTTCCACTATATTCTGTCCACTTTAGTCTTTCCACTATTCTCTGTCCACTTTAGTCTTTCCACTATAGTCTATACTTTATTCTGTCCACTACAGTCTTTCCACTATTGTCTTTCCACTATAGTCTGTCCACTTTAGTCTTTCCACTTTAGTTTTTCCACTTTAGTCTGTCCACTTTAGTCTTTCCACTATAGTCTCCACTTTATTCTGTCCACTACAGTCTTTCCACTATAGTCTTTCCACTATAGTCTGTCCACTTTAGTCTTTCCACTTTAGTCCTTCCACTATAGTCTCCACTTTATTCTGCCCACTACAGTCTTTCCACTTTAGTATTTCCACTATTCTCTGTCCACTTTAGTCTTTCCATTTAAGTCTTTCCACTATAGTCTCCACTTTATTCTGTCCACTACAGTCTTTCCACTATAGTCTTTCCACTATAGTCTGTCCACTTTAGTCTTTCCACTATTCACTGTCCACTTTAGTCTTTCCACTATACTCTCCACTTTATTCTGTCCACTACAGTCTTTCCACTATAGTCTTTCCAATATAGTCTGTCCACTTTAGTATTTCCACTTTAGTCTTTCCACTTTAGTCTGTCCACTTTAGTCTTTCCACTATAGTCTGTCGACTTTAGTCTTTCCACTATTCTCTGTCCACTTTAGTCTTTCCACTATAGTCTCCACTTTATTCTGTCCACTACAGTCTTTCCACTATAGTCTTTCCACTATAGTCTGTCCACTTTAGTCTTTCCACTTTAATCTTTCCACTTTAGTCTGTCCACTTTAGTCTTTCCACTATAGTCTGTCCACTTTAGTCTTTCCACTTTAGTCTTTCCACTATAGTCTCCACTTTATTCTGTCCACTACAGTCTTTCCACTTTAGTCTTTCCACTATAGCCTCCACTTTATTCTGTCCACTACAGTCTTTCCACTATAGTCTTTCCACTATAGTCTGTCCACTTTAGTCTTTCCACTATTCTCTGTCCACTTTAGTCTTTCCACTATAGTCCCCACTTTATTCTGTCCACTACAGTCCTTCCACTATAGTATTTCCACTATAGTCTGTCCACTTTAGTCTTTCCACTATTCTCTTTCCACTTTAGTCTTTCCACTATAGTCCCCACTTTATTCTGTCCACTACAGTCCTTCCACTATAGTATTTCCACTATAGTCTGTCCACTTTAGTCTTTACACTTTAGTTTGTCCACTTTAGTCATTCCACTATAGTCTCCACTTTATTCTGTCCACTACAGTCTTTCCACTATAGTCTTTCCACTATAGTCTGTCCACTTTAGTCTTTCCACTTTAGTCCTTCCACTATAGTCTCCACTTTATTCTGCCCACTACAGTCTTTCCACTTTAGTATTTCCACTATTCTCTGTCCACTTTAGTCTTTCCATTTAAGTCTTTCCACTATAGTCTCCACTTTATTCTGTCCACTACAGTCTTTCCACTATAGTCTGTCCACTTTAGTCTTTCCACTATTCTCTGTCCACTTTAGTCTTTCCACTATACTCTCCACTTTATTCTGTCCACTACAGTCTTTCCACTATAGTCTTTCCAATATAGTCTGTCCACTTTAGTATTTCCACTTTAGTCTTTCCACTTTAGTCTGTCCACTTTAGTCTTTCCACTATAGTCTGTCGACTTTAGTCTTTCCACTATTCTCTGTCCACTTTAGTCTTTCCACTATAGTCTCCACTTTATTCTGTCCACTACAGTCTTTCCACTATAGTCTTTCCACTATAGTCTGTCCACTTTAGTCTTTCCACTTTAATCTTTCCACTTTAGTCTGTCCACTTTAGTCTTTCCACTATAGTCCGTCCACTTTAGTCTTTCCACTTTAGTCTTTCCACTATAGTCTCCACTTTATTCTGTCCACTACAGTCTTTCCACTTTAGTCTTTCCACTATAGCCTCCACTTTATTCTGTCCACTACAGTCTTTCCACTATAGTCTTTCCACTATAGTCTGTCCACTTTAGTCTTTCCACTATTCTCTGTCCACTTTAGTCTTTCCGCTATAGTCCCCACTTTATTCTGTCCACTACAGTCCTTCCACTATAGTATTTCCACTATAGTCTGTCCACTTTAGTCTTTACACTTTAGTTTGTCCACTTTAGTCATTCCACTATAGTCTCCACTTTATTCTGTCCACTACAGTCTTTCCACTATAGTCTTTCCACTATAGTCTGTCCACTTTAGTCTTTCCACTTTAGTTTTTCCACTTTAGCCTGTCCACTTTAGACTTTCCACTATAGTCTATCCACTTTAGTCTTTCCACTTTAGTCTTTCCACTTTATTCTGTCCACTTCAGTGTGTACACTTTAGTCTGTCCACTGAGTCTTTCCACTTCAGTCTTTCCACTATAGTCTGTCCACTTTAGTCTTTCCACTTTATTCTTTCCACTATAGTCTCCACTTTATTCTGTTCACTAAAGTCTTTCCAATTTAGTCTTTCAACTATTCTCTGTCCACTTTAGTCTTTCCACTATAGTCTCCACTTTATTCTGTCCGCTACAGTCTTTCCTATACTCTTTCCACTATAGTCTGTCCACTTTAGTCTTTCCACTTTAGTTTTTCCATTATAGTCTGTCCACTTTAGTCTTTCCACTTTAGTCTTTCCACTATAGTCTCCACTTTATTCTGTCCACTACAGTCTTTCCACTATAGTCTTTCCACTATAGTCTCTCCACTTTAGTCGAAACACTATTCTCTGTCCACTTTAGTCTTTCCACTATTGTCTCCACTTTATTCTGTCCACTAAAGTCTTTCCACTATAGTCTGTCCACTTTATGAAGTCCACTGCAGTCTTTCCACTTTAGTCTTTCCACTATTCTCTGTCCACTTTAGTCTTTCCATTTTAGTCTTTCCACAATAGTCTCCACTTTATTCTGTCCACTAAAGTTTTTCCACTATAGTCAGTCCACTTTAGTCTTTCCACTATTCTCTGTCCACTTTAGTCTTTCCACTATACTCTCCACTTTATTCTGTCCACTACAGTCTTTCCACTATAGTCTTTCCACTATAGTCTGTCCACTTGAGTCTTTACACTTTAGTTTTCCCACTTTAGTCTTTCCACTATATTCTGTCCACTTTAGTCTTTCCACTATTCTCTGTCCACTTTAGTCTTTCCACTATAGTCTATACTTTATTCTGTCCACTACAGTCTTTCCACTATTGTCTTTCCACTATAGTCTGTCCACTTTAGTCTTTCCACTTTAGTTTTTCCACTTTAGTCTGTCCACTTTAGACTTTCCACTATAGTCTATCCACTTTAGTCTTTCCACTTTAGTCTTTCCACTTTATTCTGTCCACTTCAGTGAGTACACTTTAGTCTGTCCACTGAGTCTTTCCACTTCAGTCTTTCCACTATAGTCTTTCCAGTATAGTCTGTCCACTTTAGTATTTCCACTTTAGTCTTTCCACTTTAGTCTGTCCACTTTAGTCTTTCCACTATAGTCTGTCGACTTTAGTCTTTCCACTATTCTCTGTCCACTTTAGTCTTTCCACTATAGTCTATACTTTATTCTGTCCACTACAGTCTTTCCACTATTGTCTTTCCACTATAGTCTGTCCACTTTGGTCTTTCCACTTTAGTTTTTCCACTTTAGTCTGTCCACTTTAGACTTTCCACTATAGTCTATCCACTTTAGTCTTTCCACTTTAGTCTTTCCACTTTATTCTGTCCACTTCAGTGAGTACACTTTAGTCCGTCCACTGAGTCTTTCCACTTCAGTCTTTCCACTATAGTCTTTCCAATATAGTCTGTCCACTTTAGTATTTCCACTTTAGTCTGTCCACTTTAGTCTTTCCACTTTAATCTTTCCACTTTAGTCTGTCCACTTTAGTCTTCCCACTATAGTCTGTCCACTTTAGTCTTTCCACTTTAGTCTGTCGACTTTAGTCTTTCCACTATTCTCTGTCCACTTTAGTCTTTCCACTTTAGTCTTTTCACTATAGTCTCCACTTTATTCTGTCCACTACAGTCTTTCCACTATAGTCTTTCCACTTTAGTCTGTCCACTTTAGTCTTTCCACTTTAATCTTTCCACTTTAGTCTGTCTACTTTAGTCTTTCCACTATAGTCTGTCCACTTTAGTCCTTCCACTTTAGTCTTTCCCCTTTATTCTGTCCACTTCAGTGTGTACACTTTAGTCTCTCCACTGAGTCTTTCCACTTTAGTCTTTTCACTATAGTCTCCACTTTATTCTGTCCACTACAGTCTTTCCACTATAGTCTTTCCACTTTAGTCTGTCCACTTTAGTCTTTCCACTTTAATCTTTCCACTTTAGTCTGTCTACTTTAGTCTTTCCACTATAGTCTGTCCACTTTAGTCCTTCCACTTTAGTCTTTCCCCTTTATTCTGTCCACTTCAGTGTGTACACTTTAGTCTCTCCACTGAGTCTTTCCACTTGAGTCTTTCCAATATAGTCTGTCCACTTTAGTCTTTCCACTTTAGTCTTTCCACTATAGTCTCCACTTTATTCTGTCCACTACAGTCTTTCCACTTTAGTCTTTCCACTATAGTCTCCACTTTATTCTGTCCACTACAGTCTTTCCACTATAGTCTTTCCACTATAGTCTGACCACTTTAGTCTTTCCACTATTCTCTGTCCACTTTAGTCTTTCCACTATAGTCCCCACTTTATTCTGTCCACTACAGTCTTTCCACTATAGTATTTCCACTATAGTCTGTCCACTTTAGTCTTTACACTTTAGTTTTTCCACTTTAGTCTTTCCACTATATTCTGTCCACTTTAGTCTTTCCACTATTCTTTGTCCACTTTAGTCATTCCACTATAGTCTCCACTTTATTCTGTCCACTACAGTCTTTCCACTATAGTCTTTCCACTATAGTCCGTCCACTTTAGTCTTTCCACTTTAGTTTTTCCACTTTAGTCTGTCCACTTTAGACTTTCCACTATAGTCTATCCACTTTAGTCTTTCCACTTTAGTCTTTCCACTTTATTCTGTCCACTTCAGTGTGTACACTTTAGTTTGTCCACTGAGTCTTTCCACTTCAGTCTTTCCACTATAGTCTGTCCACTTTAGTCTCTCCGCTTTAGTCTGTCCACTTAGTCTTTCCACTTCAGTCTTTCCACTAGAGTCTGTCCACTTCCGTCTTTCCACTTTAGTCATTTCCACTATCTTCTGTCCACTTTAGTCTTTCCTCTTTAGTCTTTCCACTTTAGTCTGTCCACTTTAGTCCGTCCACTATAGTTCGTCCACTTTAGTCTTTCCGCTTTAGTCTGTCCACTTAGTCTTTCCACTTCAGTCTTTCCACTAGAGTCTGTCCATTTTCGTCTTTCCACTTTACTCATTTCTACTATCTTCTGTCCACTTTAGTCTTTCCACTTTAGTCTTTCCACTTTAGTCTGTCCACTTTAGTCTGTCCACTACAGTCTGTCCACTTTAATCTTTCCGCTTTAGACTGTCCACTTAGTCTTTCCACTTCAGTCTTTCCACTAGAGTCTGTCCACTTTCGTCTTTCCACTTTAGTCATTTCCACTATCTTCTGTCCACTTTAGTCTTTCCAATTTTGTCTTTCCACTTTAGTCTTTCCACTTTAGTCTGTCCACTTTAGTCTGTCCACTTTAGTCTTTCCACTATAGTCTCCACTTTATTCTGTCCACTACAGTCTTTCCACTATAGTCTTTCCACTATAGTCTGTCCACTTTAGTCTTTCCACTTTTCTCTGTCCACTTTAGTCTTTCCACTATACTATCCATTTTATTCTGTCCACTACAGTCTTTCCACTATAGTCTTTCCAATATAGTCTGTCCACTTTAGTCTTTCCACTTTAGTCTTTCCACTTTAGTCTGTCCACTTTAGTTTTTCCACTATTGTCTGTCCACTTTAGTCTTTCCACTATTCTCTGTCCACTTTAGTCTTTCCACTTTAGTCTTTCCACTATAGTCTCCACTTTATTCTGTCCACTACAGTCTTTCCACTATAGTCTTTCCACTACAGTCTGTCCACTTTAGTCTTTCCACTATTCTCTGTCCACTTTAGTCTTTCCACTATAGTCCCCACTTTATTCTGTCCACTACAGTCTTTCCACTGTAGTATTTCCACTATAGTCTGTCCACTTTAGTCTTTACACTTTATTTTTTCCACTTTAGTCTTTCCACTATATTCTGTCCACTTTAGTCTTTCCGTTATTCTTTATCCACTTTAGTCATTCCACTATAGTCTCCACTTTATTCTGTCCACTACAGTCTTTCCACTATAGTCTTTCCACTATAGTCTGTCCACTTCAGTCTTTCCACCTTAGTTTTTCCACTTTAGTCTGTCCACTTTAGACTTTCCACTATAGTCTATCCACTTTAGTCTTTCCACTTTAGTCTTTCCACTTTATTCTGTCCACTTCAGTGTGTACACTTTAGTTTGTCCACTGAGTCTTACCACTTCAGTCTTTCCAATATAGTCTGTCCACTTTAGTCTTTCCGCTTTAGTCTGTCCACTTAGTCTTTCTACTTCAGTCTTTCCACTAGAGTCTGTCCACTTTCGTCTTTCCACTTTAGTCATTTTCACTATCTTCTGTCCACTTTAGTCTTTCCACTTTAGTCTGTCCACTTTAGTCTGTCCACTATAGTCTGTCCACTTTAGTCTTTCCGCTTTAGTCTGTCCACTTAGTCTTTCCACTTCAGTCTTTCCACTAGAGTCTGTCCACTTTCGTCTTTCCACTTTAGTCATTTCCACTATCTTCTGTCCAATTTAGTCTTTCCACTTTAGTCTTTCCACTTTAGTCTGTCCACTTTAGTCTGTCCACTTTAGTATGTCCACTATAGTCTGTCCACTTTAATCTTTCCGCTTTAGACTGTCCACTTAGTCTTTCCACTTCAGTCTTTCCACTAGAGTCTGTCCACTTTCGTCTTTCCACTTTAGTCATTTCCACTATCTTCTGTCCACTTTAGTCTTTCCAATTTAGTCTTTCCACTTTAGTATGTCCACTTTAGTCTGTCCACTTTAGTCTGTCCACTTTAGTCTTTCCACTATAGTCTCCACTTTATTCTGTCCACTACAGTCTTTCCACTATAGTCTGTCCACTTTAGTCTTTCCACTTTAGTCCTTCCACTATAGTCTCCACTTTAAACTGTCCACTACAGTCTTTCCACTTTAGTATTTCCACTATTCTCTGTCCACTTTAGTCTTTCCATTTAAGTCTTTCCACAATAGTCTCCACTTTATTCTGTCCACTACAGTCTTTCCACTATAGTCTTTCCACTATAGTCTGTCCACTTTAGTCTTTCCACTATTCTCTGTCCACTTTAGTCTTTCCACTATACTCTCCCCTTTATTCTTTCCACTACAGTCTTTCCACTATAGTCTTTCCAATATAGTCTGTCCACTTTAGTATTTCCACTTTAGTCTTTCCACTTTAGTCTGTCCACTTTAGTCTTTCCACTATAGTCTGTCGACTTTAGTCTTTCCACTATTCTCTGTCCACTTTAGTCTTTCCACTATAGTCTCCACTTTATTCTGTCCACTACAGTCATTCCACTATAGTCTTTCCACTATAGTCTGTCCACTTTAGTCTTTCCACTTTAATCTTTCCACTTTAGTCTGTCCACTTTAGTCTTTCCACTATAGTCTGTCCACTTTAGTCTTTCCACTTTAGTCTTTCCCCTTTATTCTGTCCACTTCAGTGTGTACACTTTAGTCTGTCCACTGAGTCTTTCCACTTCAGTCTTTCCACTATAGTCTGTCTACTTTAGTCTTTCCACTTTAGTCTTTCCACTATAGTCTCCACTTTATTCTGTCCACTACAGTCTTTCCACTTTAGTCTTTCCACTATAGTCTCCACTTTATTCTGTCCACTAGAGTCTTTCCACTATAGTCTTTCCACTATAGTCTGTCCACTTTAGTCTTTCCACTATTCTCTGTCCACTTTAGTCTTTCCACTATAGTCCCCACTTTATTCTGTCCACTAAAGTCTTTCCAATTTAGTCTTTCCACTCTGTCCACTTTAGTCTTTCCACTATAGTCTCCACTTTATTCTGTCCGCTACAGTCTTTCCTATACTCTTTCCACTATAGTCTGTCCACTTTAGTCTTTCCACTTTAGTTTTTCCATTATAGTCCGTCCACTTTAGTCTTTCCACTTTAGTCTTTCCACTATAGTCTCCACTTTATTCTGTCCACTACAGTCTTTCCACTATAGTCTTTCCACTATAGTCTCTCCACTTTAGTCGAAAAACTATTCTCTGTCCACTTTAGTCTTTCCACTATTGTCTCCACTTTATTCTGTCCACTAAAGTTTTTCCACTATAGTCTTTCCACTATAGTCTGTCCACTTTAGTCTTTCCAGTTTAGTCTTTCCACTATAGTCTCCACTTTATTCTGTCCACTACAGTCTTTCCACTTTAGTCTTTCCAGTATTCTCTGTCCACTTTAGTCTTTCCACTTTAGTCTTTCCACAATAGTCTCCACTTTATTCTGTCCACTAAAGTTTTTCCACTATAGTCAGTCCACTTTAGTCTTTCCACTATTCTCTGTCCACTTTAGTCTTTCCACTATACTCTCCACTTTATTCTGTCCACTACAGTCTTTCCACTAGAGTCTTTCCACTATAGTCTGTCCACTTTAGTCTTTACACTTTAGTTTTTCCACTTTAGTCTTTCCACTATATTCTGTCCACTTTAGTCTTTACACTTTAGTTTTTCCACTTTAGTCTTTCCACTATATTCTGTCCACTTAGTCTTTCCACTTAAGTCTTTCCACTATTCTCTGTCCACTTTAGTCTTTCCACTATACTCTCCACTTTATTCTGTCCACTACAGTCTTTCCACTATAGTCTGTCCACTTTAGTCTTTACACTTTAGTTTTTCCACTTTAGTCTTTCCACTATATTCTGTCCACTTTAGTCTTTCCACTATTCTCTGTCCACTTTAGTCTTTCCGCTATGGTCTATACTTTATTCTGTCCACTACAGTCTTTCCACTATTGTCTTTCCACTATTGTCTGTCCACTTTAGTCTTTCCACTTTTGTTTTTCCACTTTAGTCTGTCCACTTTAGACTTTCCACTATAGTCTATCCACTTTAGTCTTTCCACTTTAGTCTTTCCACTTTATTCTGTCCACTTCAGTGTATACACTTTAGTCCGTCCACTGAGTCTTTCCACTTCAGTCTTTCCACTATAGTCTTTCCAATATAGTCTGTCCACTTTAGTATTTCCACTATAGTCTGTCGACTTTAGTCTTTCCACTATTCTCTGTCCACTTTAGTCTTTCCACTTTAGTCTTTCCACTATAGTCTCCACTTTATTCTGTCCACTACAGTCTTTCCACTATAGTCTTTCCACTTTAGTCTGTCCACTTTAGTCTTTCCACTTTAATCTTTCCACTTTAGTCTGTCCACTTTAGTCTTTCCACTATAGTCTGTCCACTTTAGTCTTTCCACTTTAGTCTTTCCCCTTTATTCTGTCCACTTCAGTGTGTACACTTTAGTCTGTCCACTGAGTCTTTCCACTTCAGTCTTTACAATATAGTCTGTCCACTTTAGTCTTTCCACTTTAGTCTTTCCACTATAGTCTCCACTTTATTCTGTCCACTACAGTCTTTCCACTTTAGTCTTTCCACTATAGTCTCCACTTTATTCTGTCCACTACAGTCTTTCCACTATAGTCTTTCCACTATAGTCTGTCCACTTTAGTCTTTCCACTATTCTCTGTCCACTTTAGTCTTTCCACTATAGTCCCCACTTTATTCTGTCCACTACAGTCTTTCCACTATAGTATTTCCACTATAGTCTGTCCACTTTAGTCTTTACACTTTAGTTTTTCCACTTTAGTCTTTCCACTATATTCTGTCCATTTTAGTCTTTCCACTATTCTTTGTTCACTTTAGTCATTCCACTATAGTCTCCACTTTATTCTATCCACTACAGTCTTTCCACTATAGTCTTTCCAGTATAGTCCGTCCACTTTAGTCTTTCCACTTTAGTTTTTCCACTTTAGTCTGTCCACTTTAGACTTTCCACTATTGTCTATCCACTTTAGTCTTTCCACTTTAGTCTTTCCACTTTATTCTGTCCACTTCAGTGTGTACACTTTAGTTTGTCCACTGAGTCTTTCCACACCAGTCTTTCCACTAAAGTCTGTCCACTTTAGTCTTTCCGCTTTAGTCTGTCCACTTAGTCTTTCCACTTCAGTCTTTCCACTAGAGTCTGTCCACTTTCGTCTTTCCACTTTAGTCATTTCCACTATCTTCTGTCCACTTTAGTCTTTCCCCTTTAGTCTTCCCACTTTAGTCTGTCCACTTTAGTCTGTCCACTATAGTCCGTCCACTTTAGTCTTTCCGCTTTAGTCGGTCCACTTAGTCTTTCCACTTCAGTCTTTCCACTAGAGTCTGTCCATTTTCGTCTTTCCACTTTAGTCATTTCTACTATCTTCTGTCAACTTTAGTCTTTCCACTTTAGTCTTTCCACTTTAGTCTTTCCACTTTAGTCTGTCCACTTTAGTCTGTCCACTACAGTCTGTCCACTTTAATCTTTCCGCTTTAGACTGTCCACTTAGTCTTTCCACTTCAGTCTTTCCACTAGAGTCTGTCCACTTTCGTCTTTCCACTTTAGTCATTTCCACTATCTTCTGTCCACTTTAGTCTTTCCAATTTTGTCTTTCCACTTTAGTCTTTCCACTTTAGTCTGTCCACTTTAGTCTGTCCACTTTAGTCTTTCCACTATAGTCTCCACTTTATTCTGTCCACTACAGTCTTTCCACTATAGTCTTTCCACTATAGTCTGTCCACTTTAGTCTTTCCACTTTTCTCTGTCCACTTTAGTCTTTCCACTATACTATCCACTTTATTCTGTCAACTACAGTCTTTCCACTATAGTCTTTCCAATATAGTCTGTCCACTTTAGTCTTTCCACTTTAGTCTGTCCACTTTAGTTTTTCCACTATTGTCTGTCCACTTTAGTCTTTCCACTATTCTCTGTCCACTTTAGTCTTTCCACTTTAGTCTTTCCACTATAGTCTCCACTTTATTCTGTCCACTACAGTCATTCCACTATAGTCTTTCCACTATAGTCTGTCCACTTTAGTCTTTCCACTTTAATCTTTCCACTTTAGTCTGTCCACTTTAGTCTTTCCACTATAGTCTGTCCTCTTTAGTCTTTCCACTTTAGTCTTTCCCCTTTATTCTGTCCACTTCAGTGTGTACACTTTAGTCTGTCCACTGAGTCTTTCCACTTCAGTCTTTCCACTATAGTCTGTCCTCTTTAGTCTTTCCACTTTAGTCTTTCCACTATAGTCTCCACTTTATTCTGTCCACTACAGTCTTTCCACTTTAGTCTTTCCACTATAGTCTCCACTTTATTCTGTCCACTACAGTCTTTCCACTATAGTCTTTCCACTATAGTCTGTCCACTTTAGTCTTTCCACTATTCTCTGTCCACTTTAGTCTTTCCACTATAGTCCCCACTTTATTCTGTCCACTAAAGTCTGTCCACTTTAGTCTTTCCACTATAGTCTCCACTTTATTCTGTCCACTACAGTCTTTCCACTATAGTCTTTCCACTATAGTCTGTCCACTTTAGTCTTTCCACTTTTCTCTGTCCACTTTAGTCTTTCCACTATACTATCCACTTTATTCTGTCAACTACAGTCTTTCCACTATAGTCTTTCCAATATAGTCTGTCCACTTTAGTCTTTCCACTTTAGTCTGTCCACTTTAGTTTTTCCACTATTGTCTGTCCACTTTAGTCTTTCCACTATTCTCTGTCCACTTTAGTCTTTCCACTTTAGTCTTTCCACTATAGTCTCCACTTTATTCTGTCCACTACAGTCTTTCCACTATAGTCTTTCCACTATAGTCTGTCCACTTTAGTCTTTCCACTATTCTCTGTCCACTTTAGTCTTTCCACTATAGTCCCCACTTTATTCTGTCCACTACAGTCTTTCCACTATAGTATTTCCACTATAGTCTGTCCACTTTAGTCTTTACAATTTAGTTTTTCCACTTTAGTCTTTCCACTATATTCTGTCCACTTTAGTCTTTCCATTATTCTTTGTCCACTTTAGTCATTCCACTAGAGTCTCCACTTTATTCTGTCCACTACAGTCCTTCCACTATAGTCTTTCCACTATAGTCTGTCCACTTTAGTCTTTCCACCTTAGTTTTTCCACTTTAGTCTGTCCACTTTAGACTTTCCACTATAGTCTATCCACTTTAGTCTTTCCACTTTAGTCTTTCCACTTTATTCTGTCCACTTCAGTGTGTACACTTTAGTCTGTGCACTGAGTCTTACCACTTCAGTCTTTCCACTATAGTCTGTCCACTTTAGTCTTTCCGCTTTAGTCTGTCCACTTAGTCTTTCCACTTCAGTCTTTCCACTAGAGTCTGTCCACTTTCGTCTTTCCACTTTAGTCATTTCCACTATCTTCTGTCCACTTTAGTCTTTCCACTTTAGTCTTTCCACTTTAGTCTGTCCACTTTAGTCTGTCCACTATAGTCTGTCCACTTTAGTCTTTCCGCTTTAGTCTGTCCACTTAGTCTTTCCCCTTCAGTCTTTCCACTAGAGTCTGTCCACTTTCGTCTTTCCACTTTAGTCATTTCCACAATCTTCTGTCCACTTTAGTCTTTCCACTTTAGTCTTTCCACTTTAGTCTGTCCACTTTAGTCTGTCCACTATAGTCTGTCCACTTTAATCTTTCCGCTTTAGACTGTCCACTTAGTCTTTCCACTTCAGTCTTTCCACTAGAGTCTGTCCACTTTCGTCTTTCCACTTTAGTCGTTTCCACTATCTTCTGTCCACTTTAGTCTTTCCAATTTAGTCTTTCCACTTTAGTCTGTCCACTTTAGTCTGTCCACTTTAGTCTTTCCACTTTAGTCTTTCCACTTTAGTCTGTCCACTTTAGTCTGTCCACTATAGTCTGTCCACTTTAATCTTTCCGCTTTAGACTGTCCACTTAGTCTTTCCACTTCAGTCTTTCCACTAGAGTCTGTCCACTTTCGTCTTTCCACTTTAGTCGTTTCCACTATCTTCTGTCCACTTTAGTCTTTCCAATTTAGTCTTTCCACTTTAGTCTGTCCACTTTAGTCTGTCCACTTTAGTCTGTCCACTTTAGTCTTTCCACTTTAGTCCTTTCACTATAGTCTCCACTTTATTCTGTCCACTACAGTCTTTCCACTTTAGTATTTCCACTATTCTCTGTCCACTTTAGTCTTTCCATTTAAGTCTTTCCACTATAGACTCCACTTTATTCTGTCCACTACAGTCTTTCCACTATAGTCTTTCCACTATAGTCTGTCCACTTTAGTCTTTCCACTATTCTCTGACCACTTTAGTCTTTCCACTATACTCTCCACTTTATTCTGTCCACTACAGTCTTTCCACTATAGTCTTTCCAATATAGTCTGTCCACTTTAGTATTTCCACTATTCTCTGTCCACTTTAGTCTTTCCACTATAGTCTCCACTTTATTCTGTCCACTACAGTCTTTCCACTATTCTCTGTCCACTTTAGTCTTTCCACTATTCTCTGTCCACTTTAGTCTGTCCACTTTAGTCTTTCCACTATAGTCTGTCGACTGTAGTCTTTCCACTATTCTCTGTCCACTTTAGTCTTTCCACTATTCTCTGTCCACTTTAGTCTGTCCACTTTAGTCTTTCCACTATAGTCTGTCCACTTTAGTATTTCCACTATTCTCTGTCCACTTTAGTCTGTCCACTTTAGTCTTTCCACTATAGTCTGTCGACTTTAGTCTTTCCACTATTCTCTGTCCACTTTAGTCTTTCCACTATAGTCTCCACTTTATTCTGTCCACTACAGTCATTCCACTATAGTCTTTCCACTATAGTCTGTCCACTTTAGTCTTTCCACTTTAATCTTTCCACTTTAGTCTGTCCACTTTAGTCTTTCCACTATAGTCTGTCCACTTTAGTCTTTCCACTTTAGTCTTTCCCCTTTATTCTGTCCACTTCAGTGTGTACACTTTAGTCTGTCCACTGAGTCTTTCCACTTCAGTCTTTCCACTATAGTCTGTCCTCTTTAGTCTTTCCACTTTAGTCTTTCCACTATAGTCTCCACTTTATTCTGTCCACTACAGTCTTTCCACTTTAGTCTTTCCACTATAGTCTCCACTTTATTCTGTCCACTACAGTTTTTCCACTATAGTCTTTCCACTATAGTCTGTCCACTTTAGTCTTTCCACTATTCTCTGTCCACTTTAGTCTTTCCACTATAGTCCCCACTTTATTCTGTCCACTAAAGTCTTTCCAATTTAGTCTTTCCACTATTCTCTGTCCACTTTAGTCTTTCCACTTTATTCTGTCCACTTCAGTGTGTACACTTTAGTCTGTCCACTGAGTCTTACCACTTCAGTCTTTCCACTATTCTCTGTCCACTTTAGTCTTTCCACTATAGTCTCCACTTTATTCTGTCCACTACAGTCATTCCACTATAGTCTTTCCACTATAGTCTGTCCACTTTAGTCTTTCCACTTTAATCTTTCCACTTTAGTCTGTCCACTTTAGTCTTTCCACTATAGTCTGTCCACTTTAGTCTTTCCACTTTAGTCTTTCCCCTTTATTCTGTCCACTTCAGTGTGTACACTTTAGTCTGTCCACTTTAGTCTTTCCACTTTAGTCTTTCCACTATAGTCTCCACTTTATTCTGTCCACTACAGTCTTTCCACTTTAGTCTTTCCACTTTAGTCTCCACTTTATTCTGTCCACTACAGTCTGTCCACTTTAGTCTTTCCACTATAGTCTGTCCACTTTAGTCTTTCCGCTTTAGTCTTTCCACTTTAGTCTGTCCACTTTAGTTTTTCCACTTTAATCTTTCCACTTTAGTCTGTCCACTTTAGTCTTTCCACTATAGTCTGTCCACTTTAGTCTTTCCACTTTAGTCTTTCCCCTTTATTCTGTCCACTTCAGTGTGTACACTTTGGTCTGTCCACTTTAGTCTTTCCACTTCAGTCTTTCCACTATAGTCTGTCCACTTTAGTCTCTCCGCTTTAGTCTGTCCACTTAGTCTTTCCACTTCAGTCTTTCCACTATTCTCTGTCCACTTTAGTCTTTCCACTATACTCTCCACTTTATTCTGTCCACTACAGTCTTTCCACTAGAGTCTGTCCACTTTCGTCTTTCCACTTTAGTCATTTCCACTATCTTCTGTCCACTTTAGTCTTTCCAATTTTGTCTTTCCACTTTAGTGTTTCCACTTTAGTCTGTCCACTTTAGTCTGTCCACTTTAGTCTTTCCACTATAGTCTCCACTTTATTCTGTCCACTACATTCTTTCCACTATAGTCTTTCCACTATAGTCTGTCCACTTTAGTCTTTCCACTTTTCTCTTTTTCTCTGTCCACTTTAGTCTTTCCACTATACTATCCACTTTATTCTGTCAACTACAGTCTTTCCACTATAGTCTTTCCAATATAGTCTGTCCACTTTAGTCTTTCCACTTTAGTCTGTCCACTTTAGTTTTTCCACTATTGTCTGTCCACTTTAGTCTTTCCACTATTCTCTGTCCACTTTAGTCTTTCCACTTTAGTCTTTCCACTATAGTCTCCACTTTGTTCTGTCCACTTTAGTCTTTCCACTATTCTCTGTCCACTTTAGTCTTTCCACTTTAGTCTTTCCCCTTTATTCTGTCCACTTCAGTGTGTACGCTTTGGTCTGTCCACTTTAGTCTTTCCACTTCAGTCTTTCCACTATAGTCTGTCCACTTTAGTCTTTCCGCTTTAGTCTGTCCACTTAGTCTTTCCACTTCAGTCTTTCCACTATTCTCTGTCCACTTTAGTCTTTCCACTATACTCTCCACTTTATTCTGTCCACTACAGTCTTTCCACTATAGTCTGTCCACTTTAGTCTTTACACTTTAGTTTTTCCACTTTAGTCTTTCCACTATATTCTGTCCACTTTAGTCTTTCCACTATTCTCTGTCCACTTTAGTCTTTCCGCTATAGTCTATACTTTATTCTGTCCACTACAGTCTTTCCACTATTGTCTTTCCACTATAGTCTGTCCACTTTAGTCTTTCCACTTTTGTTTTTCCACTTTAGTCCGTCCACTTTAGACTTTCCACTATAGTCTATCCACTTTAGTCTTTCCACTTTAGTCTTTCCACTTTATTCTGTCCACTTCAGTGTGTACACTTTAGTCCGTCCACTGAGTCTTTCCACTTCAGTCTTTCCACTATAGTCTTTCCAATATAGTCTGTCCACTTTAGTATTTCCACTATAGTCTGTCGACTTTAGTCTTTCCACTATTCTCTGTCCACTTTAGTCTTTCCACTTTAGTCTTTCCACTATAGTCTCCACTTTATTCTGTCCACTACAGTCTTTCCACTATAGTCTTTACACTATAGTCTTTGCACTATAGTCTCTCCACTTTAGTCGAAACACTATTCTCTGTCCACTTTAGTCTTTCCACTATTGTCTCCACTTTATTCTGTCCACTAAAGTCTTTCCACTATAGTCTTTCCACTATAGTCTGTCCACTTTAGTCTTTCCAGTTTAGTCTTTCCACTATAGTCTCCACTTTATTCTGTCCACTACAGTCTTTCCACTTTAGTCTTTCCAGTATTCTCTGTCCACTTTAGTCTTTCCACTTTAGTCTTTCCACAATAGTCTCCACTTTATTCTGTCCACTAAAGTTTTTCCACTATAGTCAGTCCACTTTAGTCTTTCAACTATTCTCTGTCCACTTTAGTCTTTCCACTATACTCTCCACTTTATTCTGTCCACTACAGTCTTTCCACTAGAGTCTTTCCACTATAGTCTGTCCACTTTAGTCTTTACACTTTAGTTTTTCCACTTTAGTCTATCCACTATATTCTGTCCACTTTAGTCTTTACACTTTAGTTTTTCCACTTTAGTCTTTCCACTATATTCTGTCCACTTAGTCTTTCCACTTCAGTCTTTCCACTATTCTCTGTCCACTTTAGTCTTTCCACTATACTCTCTACTTTATTCTGTCCACTACAGTCTTTCCACTATAGTCTGTCCACTTTAGTCTTTACACTTTAGTTTTTCCACTTTAGTCTTTCCACTATATTCTGTCCACTTTAGTCTTTCCACTATTCTCTGTCCACTTTAGTCTTTCCGCTATAGTCTATACTTTATTCTGTCCACTACAGTCTTTCCACTATTGTCTTTCCACTATAGTCTGTCCACTTTAGTCTTTCCACTTTTGTTTTTCCACTTTAGTCTGTCCACTTTAGAATTTCCACTATAGTCTATCCACTTTAGTCTTTCCACTTTAGTCTTTCCACTTTATTCTGTCCACTTCAGTGTGTACACTTTAGTCCGTCCACTGAGTCTTTCCACTTCAGTCTTTCCACCTATAGTCTTTCCAATATAGTCCGTCCACTTTAGTATTTCCACTATAGTCTGTCGACTTTAGTCTTTCCACTATTCTCTGTCCACTTTAGTCTTTCCAATTTAGTCTTTCCACTATAGTCTCCACTTTATTCTGTCCACTACAGTCTTTCCACTATTGTCTTTCCACTTTAGTCTGTCCACGTTAGTCTTTCCACTTTAATCTTTCCACTTTAGTCTGTCCACTTTAGTCTTTCCACTATAGTCTGTCCACTTTAGTCTTTCCACTTTAGTCTTTCCCCTTTATTCTGTCCACTTCAGTGTGTACACTTTAGTCTGTCCACTGAGTCTTTCCACTTCAGTCTTTCCAATATAGTCTGTCCACTTTAGTCTTTCCACTTTAGTCTTTCCACTATAGTCTCCACTTTATTCTGTCCACTACAGTCTTTCCACTTTAGTCTTTCCACTATATTCTCCACTTTATTCTGTCCACTACAGTCTTTCCACTATAGTCTTTCCACTATAGTCTGTCCACTTTAGTCTTTCCACTATTCTCTGTCCACTTTAGTCTTTCCACTATAGTCCCCACTTTATTCTGTCCACTACATTCTTTCCACTATAGTATTTCCACTATAGTCTGTCCACTTTAGTCTTTACACTTTAGTTTTTCCACTTTAGTCTTTCCACTATATTCTGTCCATTTTAGTCTTTCCACTATTCTTTGTCCACTTTAGTCATTCCACTATAGTCTCCACTTTATTCTGTCCACTACAGTCTTTCCACTATAGTCTTTCCACTATAGTCCGTCCACTTTAGTCTTTCCACTTTAGTTTTTCCACTTTAGTCTGTCCACTTTAGACTTTCCACTATAGTCTATCCACTTTAGTCTTTCCACTTTAGTCTTTCCACTTTAGTCTTTCCACTTTATTCTGTCCACTTCAGTGTGTACACTTTAGTTTGTCCACTGAGTCTTTCCACTTCAGTCTTTCCACTAAAGTCTGTCCACTTTAGTCTTTCCGCTTTAGTCTGTCCACTTAGTCTTTCCACTTCAGTCTTTCCACCAGAGTCTGTCCACTTTCGTCTTTCCACTTTAGTCATTTCCATTATCTTCTGTCCACTTTAGTCTTTCCCCTTTAGTCTTTCCACTTTAGTCTGTCTACTTTAGTCTGTCCACTATAGTCCGTCCACTTTAGTCTTTCCGCTTTAGTCTGTCCACTTAGTCTTTCCACTTCAGTCTTTCCACTAGAGTCTGTCCATTTTCGTCTTTCCACTTTAGTCATTTCTACTATCTTCTGTCCACTTTAGTCTTTCCACTTTAGTCTTTCCACTTTAGTCTGTCCACTTTAGTCTGTCCACTACACTCTGTCCACTTTAATCTTTCCGCTTTAGACTGTCCACTTAGTCTTTCCACTTCAGTCTTTCCACTAGAGTCTGTCCACTTTCGTCTTTCCAATTTAGTCATTTCCACTATCTTCTGTCCACTTTAGTCTTTCCAATTTTGTCTTTCCACTTTAGTCTTTCCACTTTAGTCTGTCCACTTTAGTCTGTCCACTTTAGTCTTTCCACTATAGTCTCCACTTTATTCTGTCCACTACAGTCTTTCCACAATAGTCTTTCCACTATCTTCTGTCCACTTTAGTCTTTCCAATTTTGTCTTTCCCCTTTATTCTGTCCACTTCAGTGTGTACACTTTGGTCTGTCCACTTTAGTCTTTCCACTTCAGTCTTTCCACTATAGTCTGTCCACTTTAGTCTTTCCGCTTTAGTCTGTCCACTTAGTCTTTCCACTTCAGTCTTTCCACTATTCTCTGTCCACTTTAGTCTTTCCACTATACTCTCCACTTTATTCTGTCCACTACAGTCTTTCCACAATAGTCTTTCCACTATCTTCTGTCCACTTTAGTCTTTCCACTTTAGTCTTTCCACTTTAGTCTGTCCACTTTAGTCTGTCCACTACACTCTGTCCACTTTAATCTTTCCGCTTTAGACTGTCCACTTAGTCTTTCCACTTCAGTCTTTCCACTAGAGTCTGTCCACTTTCGTCTTTCCAATTTAGTCATTTCCACTATCTTCTGTCCACTTTAGTCTTTCCAATTTTGTCTTTCCACTTTAGTCTTTCCACTTTAGTCTGTCCACTTTAGTCTGTCCACTTTAGTCTTTCCACTATAGTCTCCACTTTATTCTGTCCACTACAGTCTTTCCACAATAGTCTTTCCACTATCTTCTGTCCACTTTAGTCTTTCCAATTTTGTCTTTCCCCTTTATTCTGTCCACTTCAGTGTGTACACTTTGGTCTGTCCACTTTAGTCTTTCCACTTCAGTCTTTCCACTATAGTCTGTCCACTTTAGTCTTTCCGCTTTAGTCTGTCCACTTAGTCTTTCCACTTCAGTCTTTCCACTATTCTCTGTCCACTTTAGTCTTTCCACTATACTCTCCACTTTATTCTGTCCACTACAGTCTTTCCACCATAGTCTGTCCACTACAGTCTGTCCACTTTAGTCTTTCCACTGTAGTCTGTCCACTTTAGTCTTTCCACTTTAGTCTTTCCCCTTTATTCTGTCCACTTCAGTGTGTACACTTTGGTCTGTCCACTTTAGTCTTTCCACTTCAGTCTTTCCACTATAGTCTGTCCACTTTAGTCTTTCCGCTTTAGTCTGTCCACTTAGTCTTTCCACTTCAGTCTTTCCACTATTCTCTGTCCACTTTAGTCTTTCCACTATACTCTCCACTTTATTCTGTCCACTACAGTCTTTCCACCATAGTCTGTCCACTTTAGTCTTTACACTTTAGTTTTTCCACTTTAGTCTTTCCACTATATTCTGTCCACTTTAGTCTTTCCACTATTCTCTGTCCACTTTAGTCTTTCCGCTATAGTCTATACTTTATTCTGTCCACTACAGTCTGTCCACTTTAATCTTTCCGCTTTAGACTGTCCACTTAGTCTTTCCACTTCAGTCTTTCCACTAGAGTCTGTCCACTTTCGTCTTTCCACTTTAGTCATTTCCACTATCTTCTGTCCACTTTAGTCTTTCCAATTTTGTCTTTCCACTTTAGTCTTTCCACTTTAGTCTGTCCACTTTAGTCTGTCCACTTTAGTCTTTCCACTATAGTCTCCACTTTATTCTGTCCACTACAGTCTTTCCACTATAGTCTTTCCACTATAGTCTGTCCACTTTAGTCTTTCCACTTTTCTCTGTCCACTTTAGTCTTTCCACGATACTATCCACTTTATTCTGTCAACTACAGTCTTTCCACTATAGTCTTTCCACTTTAGTCTGTCCACTTTAGTTTTTCCACTATTGTCTGTCCACTTTAGTCTTTCCACTATTCTCTGTCCATTTTAGTCTTTCCACTTTAGTCTTTCCACTTTAATCTTTCCACTTTAGTCTGTCCACTTTAGTCTTTCCACTATAGTCTGTCCACTTTAGTCTTTCCACTTTAGTCTTTCCCCTTTATTCTGTCCACTTCAGTGTGTACACTTCAGTCTTTCCACTATAGTCTTTCCAATATAGTCTGTCCACTTTAGTATTTCCACTATAGTCTGTCGACTTTAGTCTTTCCACTATTCTCTGTCCACTTTAGTCTTTCCACTTTAGTCTTTCCACTATAGTCTCCACTTTATTCTGTCCACTACAGTCTTTCCACTATAGTCTTTCCACTATAGTCTTTGCACTATAGTCTCTCCACTTTAGTCGAAACACTATTCTCTGTCCACTTTAGTCTTTCCACTATTGTCTCCACTTTATTCTGTCCACTAAAGTCTTTCCACTATAGTCTTTCCACTATAGTCTGTCCACTTTAGTCTTTCCAGTTTAGTCTTTCCACTATAGTCTCCACTTTATTCTGTCCACTACAGTCTTTCCACTTTAGTCTTTCCAGTATTCTCTGTCCACTTTAGTCTTTCCACTTTAGTCTTTCCACAATAGTCTCCACTTTCTTCTGTCCACTAAAGTTTTTCCACTATAGTCAGTCCACTTTAGTCTTTCAACTATTCTCTGTCCACTTTAGTCTTTCCACTATACTCTCCACTTTATTCTGTCCACTACAGTCTTTCCACTAGAGTCTTTCCACTATAGTCTGTCCACTTTAGTCTTTACACTTTAGTTTTTCCACTTTAGTCTATCCACTATATTCTGTCCACTTTAGTCTTTACACTTTAGTTTTTCCACTTTAGTCTTTCCACTATATTCTGTCCACTTAGTCTTTCCACTTCAGTCTTTCCACTATTCTCTGTCCACTTTAGTCTTTCCACTATACTCTCTACTTTATTCTGTCCACTACAGTCTTTCCACTATAGTCTGTCCACTTTAGTCTTTACACTTTAGTTTTTCCACTTTAGTCTTTCCACTATATTCTGTCCACTTTAGTCTTTCCACTATTCTCTGTCCACTTTAGTCTTTCCGCTATAGTCTATACTTTATTCTGTCCACTACAGTCTTTCCACTATTGTCTTTCCACTATAGTCTGTCCACTTTAGTCTTTCCACTTTTGTTTTTCCACTTTAGTCTGTCCACTTTAGAATTTCCACTATAGTCTATCCACTTTAGTCTTTCCACTTTAGTCTTTCCACTTTATTCTGTCCACTTCAGTGTGTACACTTTAGTCCGTCCACTGAGTCTTTCCACTTCAGTCTTTCCACCTATAGTCTTTCCAATATAGTCCGTCCACTTTAGTATTTCCACTATAGTCTGTCGACTTTAGTCTTTCCACTATTCTCTGTCCACTTTAGTCTTTCCAATTTAGTCTTTCCACTATAGTCTCCACTTTATTCTGTCCACTACAGTCTTTCCACTATTGTCTTTCCACTTTAGTCTGTCCACTTTAGTCTTTCCACTTTAATCTTTCCACTTTAGTCTGTCCACTTTAGTCTTTCCACTATAGTCTGTCCACTTTAGTCTTTCCACTTTAGTCTTTCCCCTTTATTCTGTCCACTTCAGTGTGTACACTTTAGTCTGTCCACTGAGTCTTTCCACTTCAGTCTTTCCAATATAGTCTGTCCACTTTAGTCTTTCCACTTTAGTCTTTCCACTATAGTCTCCACTTTATTCTGTCCACTACAGTCTTTCCACTTTAGTCTTTCCACTATATTCTCCACTTTATTCTGTCCACTACAGTCTTTCCACTATAGTCTTTCCACTATAGTCTGTCCACTTTAGTCTTTCCACTATTCTCTGTCCACTTTAGTCTTTCCACTATAGTCCCCACTTTATTCTGTCCACTACATTCTTTCCACTATAGTATTTCCACTATAGTCTGTCCACTTTAGTCTTTACACTTTAGTTTTTCCACTTTAGTCTTTCCACTATATTCTGTCCATTTTAGTCTTTCCACTATTCTTTGTCCACTTTAGTCATTCCACTATAGTCTCCACTTTATTCTGTCCACTACAGTCTTTCCACTATAGTCTTTCCACTATAGTCCGTCCACTTTAGTCTTTCCACTTTAGTTTTTCCACTTTAGTCTGTCCACTTTAGACTTTCCACTATAGTCTATCCACTTTAGTCTTTCCACTTTAGTCTTTCCACTTTAGTCTTTCCACTTTATTCTGTCCACTTCAGTGTGTACACTTTAGTTTGTCCACTGAGTCTTTCCACTTCAGTCTTTCCACTAAAGTCTGTCCACTTTAGTCTTTCCGCTTTAGTCTGTCCACTTAGTCTTTCCACTTCAGTCTTTCCACCAGAGTCTGTCCACTTTCGTCTTTCCACTTTAGTCATTTCCACTATCTTCTGTCCACTTTAGTCTTTCCCCTTTAGTCTTTCCACTTTAGTCTGTCCACTTTAGTCTGTCCACTATAGTCCGTCCACTTTAGTCTTTCCGCTTTAGTCTGTCCACTTAGTCTTTCCACTTCAGTCTTTCCACTAGAGTCTGTCCATTTTCGTCTTTCCACTTTAGTCATTTCTACTATCTTCTGTCCACTTCAGTCTTTCCACTTTAGTCTTTCCACTTTAGTCTGTCCACTTTAGTCTGTCCACTACACTCTGTCCACTTTAATCTTTCCGCTTTAGACTGTCCACTTAGTCTTTCCACTTCAGTCTTTCCACTAGAGTCTGTCCACTTTCGTCTTTCCAATTTAGTCATTTCCACTATCTTCTGTCCACTTTAGTCTTTCCAATTTTGTCTTTCCACTTTAGTCTTTCCACTTTAGTCTGTCCACTTTAGTCTGTCCACTTTAGTCTTTCCACTATAGTCTCCACTTTATTCTGTCCACTACAGTCTTTCCACAATAGTCTTTCCACTATCTTCTGTCCACTTTAGTCTTTCCAATTTTGTCTTTCCACTTTAGTCTTTCCACTTTAGTCTGTCCACTTTAGTCTGTCCACTTTAGTCTTTCCACTATAGTCTCCACTTTATTCTGTCCACTACAGTCTTTCCACAATAGTCTTTCCACTATAGTCTGTCCACTTTAGTCTTTCCACTTTTCTATGTCCACTTTAGTCTTTCCACTATACTATCCACTTTATTCTGTCAACTACAGTCTTTCCACTATAGTCTTTCCAATATAGTCTGTCCACTTTAGTCTTTCCACTTTAGTCTGTCCACTTTAGTTTTTCCACTATTGTCTGTCCACTTTAGTCTTTCCACTATTCTCTGTCCACTTTAGTCTTTCCACTTTAGTCTTTCCACTATAGTCTCCACTTTATTCTGTCCACTTCAGTGTGTACACTTTAGTCTGTCCACTGAGTCTTTCCACTTCAGTCTTTCCACTATAGTCTGTCCACTTTAGTCTTTCCACTTTAGTCTTTCCACTATAGTCTCCACTTTATTCTGTCCACTACAGTCTTTCCACTTTAGTCTTTCCACTATAGTCTCCACTTTATTCTGTCCACTACAGTCTTTCCACTATAGTCTTTCCACTATAGTCTGTCCACTTTAGTCTTTCCACTATTCTCTGTCCACTTTAGTCTTTCCACTATAGTCCCCACTTTATTCTGTCCACTAAAGTCTTTCCAATTTAGTCTTTCCACTATTCTCTGTCCACTTTAGTCTTTCCACTATAGTCTCCACTTTATTCTGTCCACTACAGTCATTCCACTATAGTCTTTCCACTATAGTCTGTCCACTTTAGTCTTTCCACTTTAATCTTTCCACTTTAGTCTGTCCACTTTAGTCTTTCCACTATAGTCTGTCCACTTTAGTCTTTCCACTTTAGTCTTTCCACTATAGTCTCCACTTTATTCTGTCCACTACATTCTTTCCACTTTAGTCTTTCCACTATAGTCTCCACTTTATTCTGTCCACTACAGTCTGTCCACTTTAGTCTTTCCACTGTAGTCTGTCCACTTTAGTCTTTCCGCTTTAGTCTTTCCACTTTAGTCTGTCCACTTTAGTCTTTCCACTTTATTCTTTCCACTTTAGTCTGTCCACTTTAGTCTTTCCACTATAGTCTGTCCACTTTAGTCTTTCCACTATAGTCTGTCCACTTAGTCTTTCCACTTCAGTCTTTCCACTATTCTCTGTCCACTTTAGTCTTTCCACTATACTCTCCACTTTATTCTGTCCACTACAGTCTTTCCACCATAGTCTGTCCACTTTAGTCTTTACACTTTAGTTTTTCCACTTTAGTCTTTCCACTATATTCTGTCCACTTTAGTCTTTCCACTATTCTCTGTCCACTTTAGTCTTTCCGCTATAGTCTATACTTTATTCTGTCCACTACAGTCTGTCCACTTTAATCTTTCCGCTTTAGACTGTCCACTTAGTCTTTCCACTTCAGTCTTTCCACTAGAGTCTGTCCACTTTCGTCTTTCCACTTTAGTCATTTCCACTATCTTCTGTCCACTTTAGTCTTTCCAATTTTGTCTTTCCACTTTAGTCTTTCCACTTTAGTCTGTCCACTTTAGTCTGTCCACTTTAGTCTTTCCACTATAGTCTCCACTTTATTCTGTCCACTACAGTCTTTCCACTATAGTCTTTCCACTATAGTCTGTCCACTTTAGTCTTTCCACTTTTCTCTGTCCACTTTAGTCTTTCCACGATACTATCCACTTTATTCTGTCAACTACAGTCTTTCCACTATAGTCTTTCCACTTTAGTCTGTCCACTTTAGTTTTTCCACTATTGTCTGTCCACTTTAGTCTTTCCACTATTCTCTGTCCACTTTAGTCTTTCCACTTTAGTCTTTCCACTATAGTCTCCACTTTATTCTGTCCACTACACTCTGTCCACTTTAATCTTTCCGCTTTAGACTGTCCACTTAGTCTTTCCACTTCAGTCTTTCCACTAGAGTCTGTCCACTTTCGTCTTTCCAATTTAGTCATTTCCACTATCTTCTGTCCACTTTAGTCTTTCCAATTTTGTCTTTCCACTTTAGTCTTTCCACTTTAGTCTGTCCACTTTAGTCTGTCCACTTTAGTCTTTCCACTATAGTCTCCACTTTATTCTGTCCACTACAGTCTTTCCACAATAGTCTTTCCACTATCTTCTGTCCACTTTAGTCTTTCCAATTTTGTCTTTCCACTTTAGTCTTTCCACTTTAGTCTGTCCACTTTAGTCTGTCCACTTTAGTCTTTCCACTATAGTCTCCACTTTATTCTGTCCACTACAGTCTTTCCACAATAGTCTTTCCACTATAGTCTGTCCACTTTAGTCTTTCCACTTTTCTATGTCCACTTTAGTCTTTCCACTATACTATCCACTTTATTCTGTCAACTACAGTCTTTCCACTATAGTCTTTCCAATATAGTCTGTCCACTTTAGTCTTTCCACTTTAGTCTGTCCACTTTAGTTTTTCCACTATTGTCTGTCCACTTTAGTCTTTCCACTATTCTCTGTCCACTTTAGTCTTTCCACTTTAGTCTTTCCACTATAGTCTCCACTTTATTCTGTCCACTTCAGTGTGTACACTTTAGTCTGTCCACTGAGTCTTTCCACTTCAGTCTTTCCACTATAGTCTGTCCACTTTAGTCTTTCCACTTTAGTCTTTCCACTATAGTCTCCACTTTATTCTGTCCACTACAGTCTTTCCACTTTAGTCTTTCCACTATAGTCTCCACTTTATTCTGTCCACTACAGTCTTTCCACTATAGTCTTTCCACTATAGTCTGTCCACTTTAGTCTTTCCACTATTCTCTGTCCACTTTAGTCTTTCCACTATAGTCCCCACTTTATTCTGTCCACTAAAGTCTTTCCAATTTAGTCTTTCCACTATTCTCTGTCCACTTTAGTCTTTCCACTATAGTCTCCACTTTATTCTGTCCACTACAGTCATTCCACTATAGTCTTTCCACTATAGTCTGTCCACTTTAGTCTTTCCACTTTAATCTTTCCACTTTAGTCTGTCCACTTTAGTCGTTCCACTATAGTCTGTCCACTTTAGTCTTTCCACTTTAGTCTTTCCCCTTTATTCTGTCCACTTCAGTGTGTACACTTTAGTCTGTCCACTTTAGTCTTTCCACTTTAGTCTTTCCACTATAGTCTCCACTTTATTCTGTCCACTACATTCTTTCCACTTTAGTCTTTCCACTATAGTCTCCACTTTATTCTGTCCACTACAGTCTGTCCACTTTAGTCTTTCCACTGTAGTCTGTCCACTTTAGTCTTTCCACTTTAGTCTTTCCCCTTTATTCTGTCCACTTCAGTGTGTACACTTTGGTCTGTCCACTTTAGTCTTTCCACTTCAGTCTTTCCACTATAGTCTGTCCACTTTAGTCTTTCCGCTTTAGTCTGTCCACTTAGTCTTTCCACTTCAGTCTTTCCACTATTCTCTGTCCACTTTAGTCTTTCCACTATACTCTCCACTTTATTCTGTCCACTACAGTCTTTCCACCATAGTCTGTCCACTTTAGTCTTTACACTTTAGTTTTTCCACTTTAGTCTTTCCACTATATTCTGTCCACTTTAGTCTTTCCACTATTCTCTGTCCACTTTAGTCTTTCCGCTATAGTCTATACTTTATTCTGTCCACTACAGTCTGTCCACTTTAATCTTTCCGCTTTAGACTGTCCACTTAGTCTTTCCACTTCAGTCTTTCCACTAGAGTCTGTCCACTTTCGTCTTTCCACTTTAGTCATTTCCACTATCTTCTGTCCACTTTAGTCTTTCCAATTTTGTCTTTCCACTTTAGTCTTTCCACTTTAGTCTGTCCACTTTAGTCTGTCCACTTTAGTCTTTCCACTATAGTCTCCACTTTATTCTGTCCACTACAGTCTTTCCACTATAGTCTTTCCACTATAGTCTGTCCACTTTAGTCTTTCCACTTTTCTCTGTCCACTTTAGTCTTTCCACGATACTATCCACTTTATTCTGTCAACTACAGTCTTTCCACTATAGTCTTTCCACTTTAGTCTGTCCACTTTAGTTTTTCCACTATTGTCTGTCCACTTTAGTCTTTCCACTATTCTCTGTCCACTTTAGTCTTTCCACTTTAGTCTTTCCACTATAGTCTCCACTTTATTCTGTCCACTACAGTCTTTCCACTATAGTCTTTCCACTATAGTCTGTCCACTTTAGTCTTTCCACTATTCTCTGTCCACTTTAGTCTTTCCGCTTTAGTCTGTCCACTTAGTCTTTCCACTTCAGTCTTTCCACTATTCTCTGTCCACTTTAGTCTTTCCACTATACTCTCCACTTTATTCTGTCCACTACAGTCTTTCCACTATAGTCTGTCCACTTTAGTCTTTACACTTTAGTTTTTCCACTTTAGTCTTTCCACTATATTCTGTCCACTTTAGTCTTTCCACTATTCTCTGTCCACTTTAGTCTTTCCGCTATAGTCTATACTTTATTCTGTCCACTACAGTCTGTCCACTTTAATCTTTCCGCTTTAGACTGTCCAATTAGTCTTTCCACTTCAGTCTTTCCACTAGAGTCTGTCCACTTTCGTCTTTCCACTTTAGTCATTTCCACTATCTTCTGTCCACTTAAGTCTTTCCAATTTTGTCTTTCCACTTTAGTCTGTCCACTTTAGTCTGTCCACTTTAGTCTTTCCACTATAGTCTCCACTTTATTCTGTCCACTACAGTCTTTCCACTATAGTCTTTCCACTATAGTCTGTCCACTTTAGTCTTTCCACTTTTCTCTGTCCACTTTAGTCTTTCCACTATACTATCCACTTTATTCTGTCAACTACAGTCTTTCCACTATAGTCTTTCCAATATAGTCTGTCCACTTTAGTCTTTCCACTTTAGTCTGTCCACTTTAGTTTTTCCACTATTGTCTGTCCACTTTAGTCTTTCCACTATTCTCTGTCCACTTTAGTCTTTCCACTTTAGTCTTTCCACTATAGTCTCCACTTTATTCTGTCCACTACAGTCTTTCCACTATAGTCTTTCCACTATAGTCTGTCCACTTTAGTCTTTCCAGTATTCTCTGTCCACTTTAGTCTTTCCACTATAGTCCCCACTTTATTCTGTCTACTAAAGTCTTTCCAATTTAGTCTTTCCACTATTCTCTGTCCACTTTAGTCTTTCCACTTTATTCTGTCCACTTCAGTGTGTACACTTTAGTCTGTCCACTGAGTCTTACCACTTCAGTCTTTCCACTATTCTCTGTCCACTTTAGTCTTTCCACTATAGTCTCCACTTTATTCTGTCCACTACAGTCATTCCACTATAGTCTTTCCACTATAGTCTGTCCACTTTAGTCTTTCCACTTTAATCTTTCCACTTTAGTCTGTCCACTTTAGTCTTTCCACTATAGTCTGTCCACTTTAGTATTTCCACTTTAGTCTTTCCCCTTTATTCTGTCCACTTCAGTGTGTACACTTTAGTCTGTCCACTTCAGTGTGTACACTTTAGTCTGTCCACTTCAGTGTGTACACTTTAGTCTGTCCACTTTAGTCTTTCCAATTTAGTCTTTCCACTATAGTCTCCACTTTATTCTGTCCACTACAGTCTTTCCACTTTAGTCTTTCCACTATAGTCTCCACTTTATTCTGTCCACTATAGTCTGTCCACTTTAGTCTTTCCACTATAGTCTGTCCACTTTAGTCTTTCCGCTTTAGTCTTTCCACTTTAGTCTGTCCACTTTAGTCTTTCCACTTTAATCTTTCCACTTTAGTCTGTCCACTTTAGTCTTTCCACTATAGTCTGTCCACTTTAGTCTTTCCACTTTAGTCTTTCCCCTTTATTCTGTCCACTTCAGTGTGTACACTTTGGTCTGTCCACTTTAGTCTTTCCACTTCAGTCTTTCCACTATAGTCTGTCCACTTTAGTCTTTCCGCTTTAGTCTGTCCACTTAGTCTTTCCACTTCAGTCTTTCCACTATTCTCTGTCCACTTTAGTCTTTCCACTATACTCTCCACTTTATTCTGTCCACTACAGTCTTTCCACTATAGTCTGTCCACTTTAGTCTTTACACTTTAGTTTTTCCACTTTAGTCTTTCCACTATATTCTGTCCACTTTAGTCTTTCCACTATTCTCTGTCCACTTTAGTCTTTCCACTATAGTCTATACTTTATTCTGTCCACTACAGTCTTTCCACTATAGTCTTTCCACTATAGTCTTTCCACTATAGTCTCTCCACTTTAGTCGAAACACTATTCTCTGTCCACTTTAGTCTTTCCACTATTGTCTTCACTTTATTCTGTCCACTAAAGTCTTTCCACTATAGTCTTTCCACTATAGTCTGTCCACTTTAGTCTTTCCAGTTTAGTCTTTCCACTATAGTCTCCACTTTATTCTGTCCACTACAGTCTTTCCACTTTAGTCTTTCCAGTATTCTCTGTCCACTTTAGTCTTTCCATAATAGTCTCCACTTTATTCTGTCCACTAAAGTTTTTCCACTATAGTCAGTCCACTTTAGTCTTTCCACTATTCTCTGTCCACTTTAGTCTTTCCACTATACTCTCCACTTTATTCTGTCCACTACAGTCTTTCCACTAGAGTCTTTCCACTATAGTCTGTCCACTTTAGTCTTTACACTTTAGTTTTTCCACTTTAGTCTATCCACTATATTCTGTCCACTTTAGTCTTTACACTTTAGTTTTTCCACTTTAGTCTTTCCACTATATTCTGTCCACTTAGTCTTTCCACTTCAGTCTTTCCACTATTCTCTGTCCACTTTAGTCTTTCCACTATACTCTCCACTTTATTCTGTCCTCTACAGTCTTTCCACTATAGTCTGTCCACTTTAGTCTTTACACTTTAGTTTTTCCACTTTAGTCTTTCCACTATATTCTGTCCACTTTAGTCTTTCCACTATTCTCTGTCCACTTTAGTCTTTCCGCTATAGTCTATACTTTATTCTGTCCACTACAGTCTTTCCACTATTGTCTTTCCACTATAGTCTGTCCACTTTAGTCTTTCCACTTTTGTTTTTCCACTTTAGTCTGTCCACTTTAGACTTTCCACTATAGTCTATCCACTTTAGTCTTTCCACTTTAGTCTTTCCACTTTATTCTGTCCACTTCAGTGTGTACACTTTAGTCCGTCCACTGAGTCTTTCCACTTCAGTCTTTCCACTATAGTCTTTCCAATATAGTCTGTCCACTTTAGTATTTCCACTATAGTCTGTCGACTTTAGTCTTTCCACTATTCTCTGTCCACTTTAGTCTTTCCACTTTAGTCTTTCCACTATAGTCTCCACTTTATTCTGTCCACTACAGTCTTTCCACTATAGTCTTTTCACTTTAGTCTGTCCACTTTAGTCTTTCCACTTTAATCTTTCCACTTTAGTCTGTCTACTTTAGTCTTTCCACTATAGTCTGTCCACTTTAGTCTTTCCACTTTAGTCTTTCCCCTTTATTCTGTCCACTTCAGTGTGTACACTTTAGTCTGTCCACTGAGTCTTTCCACTTCAGTCTTTCCAATATAGTCTGTCCACTTTAGTCTTTCCACTTTAGTCTTTCCACTATAGTCTCCACTTTATTCTGTCCACTACAGTCTTTCCACTTTAGTCTTTCCACTATAGTCTCCACTTTATTCTGTCCACTACAGTCTTTCCACTATAGTCTTTCCACTATAGTCTGTCCACTTTAGTCTTTCCACTATTCTCTGTCCACTTTAGTCTTTCCACTATAGTCCCCACTTTATTCTGTCCACTACAGTCTTTCCACTATAGTATTTCCACCATAGTCTGTTCACTTTAGTCTTTACACTTTAGTTTTTCCACTTTAGTCTTTCCACTATATTCTGTCCATTTTAGTCTTTCCACTATTCTTTGTCCACTTTAGTCATTCCACTATAGTCTCCACTTTACTACAGTCTTTCCACTATAGTCTTTCCACTATAGTCCGTCCACTTTTGTCTTTCCACTTTAGTTTTTCCACTTTAGTCTGTCCACTTTAGACTTTCCACTATAGTCTATCCACTTTAGTCTTTCCTCTTTAGTCTTTCCACTTTATTCTGTCCACTTCAGTGTATACACTTTAGTTTGTCCACTGAGTCTTTCCACTTCAGTCTTTCCACTAAAGTCTGTCCACTTTAGTCTTTCCGCTTTAGTCTGTCCACTTAGTCTTTCCACTTCAGTCTTTCCACTAGAGTCTGTCCACTTTCGTCTTTCCACTTTATTCATTTCCACTATCTTCTGTCCACTTTAGTCTTTCCCCTTTAGTCTTTCCACTTTAGTCTGTCCACTTTAGTCTGTCCACTATAGTCCGTCCACTTTAGTCTTTCCGCTTTAGTCTGTCCACTTAGTCTTTCCACTTCAGTCTTTCCACTAGAGTCTGTCCATTTTCGTCTTTCCACTTTAGTCATTTCCACTATCTTCTGTCCACTTTAGTCTTTCCACTTTAGTCTTTCCACTTTAGTCTGTCCGCTTTAGTCTGTCCACTATAGTCTGTCCACTTTAGTCTTTCCGCTTTAGTCTGTCCACTTAGTCTTTCCACTTCAGTCTTTCCACTAGTCTGTCCACTTTCGTCTTTCCACTTTAGTCATTTCCACTATCTTCTGTCCACTTTAGTCTTTCCACTTTAGTCTTTCCACTTTAGTCTGTCCACTTTAGTCTGTCCACTATAGTCTGTCCACTTTAATCTTTCCGCTTTAGACTGTCCACTTAGTCTTTCCACTTCAGTCTTTCCACTAGAGTCTGTCCACTTTCGTCTTTCCACTTTAGTCATTTCCACTATCTTCTGTCCACTTTAGTCTTTCCACTTTAGTCTTTCCACTTTAGTCTGTCCACTTTAGTCTGTCCACTATAGTCTGTCCACTTTAATCTTTCCACTTTAGTCTGTCCACTTTAGTCTTTCCACTATAGTCTCCACTTTATTCTGTCCACTACAGTCTGTCCACTATAGTCTTTCCACTATAGTCTGTCCACTTTAGTCTTTCCACTTTTCTCTGTCCACTTTAGTCTTTCCACTATACTATCCACTTTATTCTGTCAACTACAGTCTTTCCACTATAGTCTTTCCAATATAGTCTGTCCACTTTAGTCTTTCCACTTTAGTCTGTCCACTTTAGTTTTTCCACTATTGTCTGTCCACTTTAGTCTTTCCACTATTCTCTGTCCACTTTAGTCTTTCCACTTTAGTCTTTCCACTATAGTCTCCACTTTATTCTGTCCACTACAGTCTTTCCACTATAGTCTTTCCACTATAGTCTGTCCACTTTAGTCTTTCCAGTATTCTCTGTCCACTTTAGTCTTTCCACTATAGTCCCCACTTTATTCTGTCCACTAAAGTCTTTCCAATTTAGTCTTTCCACTATTCTCTGTCCACTTTAGTCTTTCCACTTTATTCTGTCCACTTCAGTGTGTACACTTTAGTCTGTCCACTGAGTCTTACCACTTCAGTCTTTCCACTATTCTCTGTCCACTTTAGTCTTTCCACTATAGTCTCCACTTTATTCTGTCCACTACAGTCATTCCACTATAGTCTTTCCACTATAGTCTGTCCACTTTAGTCTTTCCACTTTAATCTTTCCACTTTAGTCCGTCCACTTTAGTCTTTCCACTATAGTCTGTCCACTTTAGTCTTTCCACTTTAGTCTTTCCCCTTTATTCTGTCCACTTCAGTGTGTACACTTTAGTCTGTCCACTTTAGTCTTTCCAATTTATTCTTTCCACTATAGTCTCCACTTTATTCTGTCCACTACAGTCTTTCCACTTTAGTCTTTCCACTATAGTCTCCACTTTATTCTGTCCACTACAGTCTGTCCACTTTAGTCTTTCCACTATAGTCTGTCCACTTTAGTCTTTCCGCTTTAGTCTTTCCACTTTAGTCTGTCCACTTTAGTCTTTCCACTTTAATCTTTCCACTTTAGTCTGTCCACTTTAGTCTTTCCACTACAGTCTGTCCACTTTAGTCTTTCCACTTTAGTCTTTCCCCTTTATTCTGTCCACTTCAGTGTGTACACTTTGGTCTGTCCACTTTAGTCTTTCCACTTCAGTCTTTCCACTATAGTCTGTCCACTTTAGTCTTTCCGCTTTAGTCTGTCCACTTAGTCTTTCCACTTCAGTCTTTCCACTATTCTCTGTCCACTTTAGTCTTTCCACTATACTCTCCACTTTATTCTGTCCACTACAGTCTTTCCACTATAGTCTGTCCACTTTAGTCTTTACACTTTAGTTTTTCCACTTTAGTCTTTCCACTATATTCTGTCCACTTTAGTCTTTCCACTATTCTCTGTCCACTTTAGTCTTTCCGCTATAGTCTATACTTTATTCTGTCCACTACAGTCTTTCCACTATAGTCTTTCCACTATAGTCTTTCTACTATAGTCTCTCCACTTTAGTCGAAACACTATTCTCTGTCCACTTTAGTCTTTCCACTATTGTCTCCACTTTATTCTGTCCACTAAAGTCTTTCCACTATAGTCTTTCCACTATAGTCTGTCCACTTTAGTCTTTCCAGTTTAGTCTTTCCACTATAGTCCCCACTTTATTCTGTCCACTACAGTCTTTCCACTTTAGTCTTTCCAGTATTCTCTGTCCACTTTAGTCTTTCCACTTTAGTCTTTCCACAATAGTCTCCACTTTATTCTGTCCACTAAAGTTTTTCCACTATAGTCAGTCCACTTTAGTCTTTCCACTATTCTCTGTCCACTTTAGTCTTTCCACTATACTCTCCACTTTATTCTGTCCACTACAGTCTTTCCACTTTAGTCTTTCCACTATAGTCTGTCCACTTTAGTCTTTCCGCTTTAGTCTTTCCACTTTAGTCTGTCCACTTTAGTCTTTCCACTTTAATCTTTCCACTTTAGTCTGTCCACTTTAGTCTTTCCACTACAGTCTGTCCACTTTAGTCTTTCCACTTTAGTCTTTCCCCTTTATTCTGTCCACTTCAGTGTGTACACTTTGGTCTGTCCACTTTAGTCTTTCCACTTCAGTCTTTCCACTATAGTCTGTCCACTTTAGTCTTTCCGCTTTAGTCTGTCCACTTAGTCTTTCCACTTCAGTCTTTCCACTATTCTCTGTCCACTTTAGTCTTTCCACTATACTCTCCACTTTATTCTGTCCACTACAGTCTTTCCACTATAGTCTGTCCACTTTAGTCTTTACACTTTAGTTTTTCCACTTTAGTCTTTCCACTATATTCTGTCCACTTTAGTCTTTCCACTATTCTCTGTCCACTTTAGTCTTTCCGCTATAGTCTATACTTTATTCTGTCCACTACAGTCTTTCCACTATAGTCTTTCCACTATAGTCTTTCTACTATAGTCTCTCCACTTTAGTCGAAACACTATTCTCTGTCCACTTTAGTCTTTCCACTATTGTCTCCACTTTATTCTGTCCACTAAAGTCTTTCCACTATAGTCTTTCCACTATAGTCTGTCCACTTTAGTCTTTCCAGTTTAGTCTTTCCACTATAGTCCCCACTTTATTCTGTCCACTACAGTCTTTCCACTTTAGTCTTTCCAGTATTCTCTGTCCACTTTAGTCTTTCCACTTTAGTCTTTCCACAATAGTCTCCACTTTATTCTGTCCACTAAAGTTTTTCCACTATAGTCTGTCCACTTTAGTCTTTCCAGTTTAGTCTTTCCACTATAGTCCCCACTTTATTCTGTCCACTACAGTCTTTCCACTTTAGTCTTTCCAGTATTCTCTGTCCACTATAGTCTGTCCACTTTAGTCTTTACACTTTAGTTTTTCCACTGCAGTCTATCCACTATATTCTGTCCACTTTAGTCTTTACACTTTAGTTTTTCCACTTTAGTCTTTCCACTATATTCTGTCCACTTAGTCTTTCCACTTCAGTCTTTCCACTATTCTCTGTCCACTTTAGTCTTTCCACTATACTCTCCACTTTATTCTGTCCTCTACAGTCTTTCCACTATAGTCTGTCCACTTTAGTCTTTAAACTTTAGTTTTTCCACTTTAGTCTTTCCACTATATTCTGTCCACTTTAGTCTTTCCACTATTCTCTGTCCACTTTAGTCTTTCCGCTATAGTCTATACTTTATTCTGTCCACTACAGTCTTTCCACTATTGTCTTTCCACTATAGTCTGTCCACTTTAGTCTTTCCACTTTTGTTTTTCCACTTTAGTCTGTCCACTTTAGACTTTCCACTATAGTCTATCCACTTTAGTCTTTCCACTTTAGTCTTTCCACTTTATTCTGTCCACTTCAGTGTGTACACTTTAGTCCGTCCACTGAGTCTTTCCACTTCAGTCTTTCCACTATAGTCTTTCCAATATAGTCTGTCCACTTTAGTATTTCCACTATAGTCTGTCGACATTAGTCTTTCCACTATTCTCTGTCCACTTTAGTCTTTCCACTTTAGTCTTTCCACTATAGTCTCCACTTTATTCTGTCCACTACAGTCTTTCCACTATAGTCTTTTCACTTTAGTCTGTCCACTTTAGTCTTTCCACTTTAATCTTTCCACTTTAGTCTGTCCACTTTAGTCTTTCCACTATAGTCTGTCCACTTTAGTCTTTCCACTTTAGTCTTTCCCCTTTATTCTGTCCACTTCAGTGTGTACACTTTAGTCTGTCCACTGAGTCTTTCCACTTCAGTCTTTCCAATATAGTCTGTCCACTTTAGTCTTTCCACTTTAGTCTTTCCACTATAGTCTCCACTTTATTCTGTCCACTACAGTCTTTCCACTTTAGTCTTTCCACTATAGTCTCCACTTTATTCTGTCCACTACAGTCTTTCCACTATAGTCTTTCCACTATAGTCTGTCCACTTTAGTCTTTCCACTATTCTCTGTCCACTTTAGTCTTTCCACTATAGTCCCCACTTTATTCTGTCCACTACAGTCTTTCCAATATAGTATTTCCACTATAGTCTGTTCACTTTAGTCTTTACACTTTAGTTTTTCCACTTTAGTCTTTCCACTATATTCTGTCCCTTTTAGTCTTTCCACTATTCTTTGTCCACTTTAGTCATTCCACTATAGTCTCCACTTTACTACAGTCTTTCCACTATAGTCTTTCCACTATAGTCCGTCCACTTTTGTCTTTCCACTATAGTCTATCCACTTTAGTCTTTCCACTTTAGTCTTTCCACTTTATTCTGTCCACTTCAGTGTGTACACTTTAGTTTGTCCACTGAGTCTTTCCACTTCAGTCTTTCCACTAAAGTCTGTCCACTTTAGTCTTTCCGCTTTAGTCTGTCCACTTAGTCTTTCCACTTCAGTCTTTCCACTAGAGTCTGTCCACTTTCGTCTTTCCACTTTAGTCATTTCCACTATCTTCTGTCCACTTTAGTCTTTCCCCTTTAGTCTTTCCACTTTAGTCTGTCCACTTTAGTCTGTCCACTATAGTCCGTCCTCTTTAGTCTTTCCGCTTTAGTCTGTCCACTTAGTCTTTCCACTTCAGTCTTTCCACTAGAGTCTGTCCATTTTCGTCTTTCCACTTTAGTCATTTCCACTATCTTCTGTCCACTTTAGTCTTTCCACTTTAGTCTTTCCAGTTTAGTCTTTCCACTATAGTCTCCACTTTATTCTGTCCACTACAGTCTTTCCACTTTAGTCTTTCCAGTATTCTCTGTCCACTTTAGTCTTTCCACTTTAGTCTTTCCACAATAGTCTCCACTTTATTCTGTCCACTAAAGTTTTTCCACTATAGTCAGTCCACTTTAGTCTTTCCACTATTCTCTGTCCACTTTAGTCTTTCCACTATACTCTCCACTTTATTCTGTCCACTACAGTCTTTCCACTAGAGTCTTTCCACTATAGTCTGTCCACTTTAGTCTTTACACTTTAGTTTTTCCACTTTAGTCTATCCACTATATTCTGTCCACTTTAGTCTTTACACTTTAGTTTTTCCACTTTAGTCTTTCCACTATATTCTGTCCACTTAGTCTTTCCACTTCAGTCTTTCCACTATTCTCTGTCCACTTTAGTCTTTCCACTATACTCTCCACTTTATTCTGTCCTCTACAGTCTTTCCACTATAGTCTGTCCACTTTAGTCTTTAAACTTTAGTTTTTCCACTTTAGTCTTTCCACTATATTCTGTCCACTTTAGTCTTTCCACTATTCTCTGTCCACTTTAGTCTTTCCGCTATAGTCTATACTTTATTCTGTCCACTACAGTCTTTCCACTATTGTCTTTCCACTATAGTCTGTCCACTTTAGTCTTTCCACTTTTGTTTTTCCACTTTAGTCTGTCCACTTTAGACTTTCCACTATAGTCTATCCACTTTAGTCTTTCCACTTTAGTCTTTCCACTTTATTCTGTCCACTTCAGTGTGTACACTTTAGTCCGTCCACTGAGTCTTTCCACTTCAGTCTTTCCACTATAGTCTTTCCAATATAGTCCGTCCACTTTAGTATTTCCACTATAGTCTGTCGACATTAGTCTTTCCACTATTCTCTGTCCACTTTAGTCTTTCCACTTTAGTCTTTCCACTATAGTCTCCACTTTATTCTGTCCACTACAGTCTTTCCACTATAGTCTTTTCACTTTAGTCTGTCCACTTTAGTCTTTCCACTTTAATCTTTCCACTTTAGTCTGTCCACTTTAGTCTTTCCACTATAGTCTGTCCACTTTAGTCTTTCCACTTTAGTCTTTCCCCTTTATTCTGTCCACTTCAGTGTGTACACTTTAGTCTGTCCACTGAGTCTTTCCACTTCAGTCTTTCCAATATAGTCTGTCCACTTTAGTCTTTCCACTTTAGTCTTTCCACTATAGTCTCCACTTTATTCTGTCCACTACAGTCTTTCCACTTTAGTCTTTCCACTATAGTCTCCACTTTATTCTGTCCACTACAGTCTTTCCACTATAGTCTTTCCACTATAGTCCGTCCACTTTTGTCTTTCCACTATAGTCTATCCACTTTAGTCTTTCCACTTTAGTCTTTCCACTTTATTCTGTCCACTTCAGTGTGTACACTTTAGTTTGTCCACTGAGTCTTTCCACTTCAGTCTTTCCACTAAAGTCTGTCCACTTTAGTCTTTCCGCTTTAGTCTGTCCACTTAGTCTTTCCACTTCAGTCTTTCCACTAGAGTCTGTCCACTTTCGTCTTTCCACTTTAGTCATTTCCACTATCTTCTGTCCACTTTAGTCTTTCCCCTTTAGTCTTTCCACTTTAGTCTGTCCACTTTAGTCTGTCCACTATAGTCCGTCCTCTTTAGTCTTTCCGCTTTAGTCTGTCCACTTAGTCTTTCCACTTCAGTCTTTCCACTAGAGTCTGTCCATTTTCGTCTTTCCACTTTAGTCATTTCCACTATCTTCTGTCCACTTTAGTCTTTCCACTTTAGTCTTTCCACCTTAGTCTGACCACTTTAGTCTGTCCACTATAGTCTGTCCACTTTAGTCTTTCCGCTTTAGTCTGTCCACTTAGTCTTTCCACTTCAGTCTTTCCACTAGAGTCTGTCCACTTTCGTCTTTCCACTTTAGTCATTTCCACTATCTTCTGTCCACTTTAGTCTTTCCAATTTAGTCTTTCCACTTTAGTCTCTCCACTTTAGTCTTCCCACTACAGTCTGTCCACTTTAATCTTTCCGCTTTAGACTGTCGACTTAGTCTTTCCACTTCAGTCTTTCCACTAGAGTCATTTTCACTATCTTCTGTCCACTTTAATCTTTCCACTTTAGTCTTTCCACTTTAGTCTTTCCACTTTAGTCTGTCCACTATAGTCTGTCCACTTTAATCTTTCCGCTTTAGACTGTCCACTTAGTCTTTCTACTTCAGTCTTTCCACTAGAGTCTGTCCACTTTCGTCTTTCCACTTTAGTCATTTCCACTATCTTCTGTCCACTTTAGTCTTTCCAATTTAGTCTTTCCACTTTAGTCTCTCCACTTTAGTCTTCCCACTACAGTCTGTCCACTTTAATCTTTCCGCTTTAGACTGTCGACTTAGTCTTTCCACTTCAGTCTTTCCACTAGAGTCTGTCCACTTTAGTCTTTCCACTTTAGTCTTTCCACTTTATTCTGTCCACTTCAGTGTGTACACTTTAGTCCGTCCACTGAGTCTTTCCACTTCAGTCTTTCCACTATAGTCTTTCCAATATAGTCTGTCCACTTTAGTATTTCCACTATAGTCTGTCGACTTTAGTCTTTCCACTATTCTCTGTCCAATTTTGTCTTTCCACTTTAGTCTTTCCACTTTAGTCTGTCCACTTTAGTCTGTCCACTTTAGTCTTTCCACTATAGTCTCCACTTTATTCTGTCCACTACAGTCTTTCCACTATAGTCTTTCCACTATAGTCTGTCCACTTTAGTCTTTCCACTTTTCTCTGTCCACTTTAGTCTTTCCACTATACTATCCACTTTATTCTGTCAACTACAGTCTTTCCACTATAGTCTTTCCAATATAGTCTGTCCACTTTAGTCTTTCCACTTTAGTCTGTCCACTTTAGTTTTTCCACTATTGTCTGTCCACTTTAGTCTTTCCACTATTCTCTGTCCACTTTAGTCTTTCCACTTTAGTCTTTCCACTACAGTCTCCACTTTATTCTGTCCACTACACTCTTTCCATTATAGTCTTTCCACTATAGTCTGTCCACTTTAGTCTTTCCACTATTCTCTGTCCACTTTAGTCTTTCCACTATAGTCCCCACTTTTTTCTGTCCACTACAGTCTTTCCACTGTAGTATTTCCACTATAGTCTGTCCACTTTAGTCTTTACACTTTAGTTTTTCCACTTTAGTCTTTCCACTATATTCTGTCCACTTTAGTCTTTCCATTATTCTTTGTCCACTTTAGTCATTCCACTATAGTCTCCACTTTATTCTGTCCACTACAGTCTTTCCACTATAGTCTTTCCACTATAGTCTGTCCACTTTAGTCTTTCCACCTTAGTTTTTCCACTTTAGTCTGTCCACTTTAGACTTTCCACTATAGTCTATCCACTTTAGTCTTTCCACTTTAGTCTTTCCACTTTATTCTGTCCACTTCAGTGTGTACACTTTAGTCTGTCCACTGAGTCTTACCACTTCAGTCTTTCCACTATAGTCTGTCCACTTTAGTCTTTCCGCTTTAGTCTGTCCACTTAGTCTTTCCACTTCAGTCTTTCCACTAGAGTCTTTCCACTTTAGTCTTTCCACTTTAGTCTGTCCACTTTAGTCTGTCCACTATAGTCTGTCCACTTTAGTCTTTCCGCTTTAGTCTGTCCACTTAGTCTTTCCACTTCAGTCTTTCCACTAGAGTCTGTCCACTTTCGTCTTTCCACTTTAGTCATTTCCACTATCTTCTGTCCACTTTAGTCTTTCCACTTTAGTCTTTCCACTTTAGTCTGTCCACTTTAGTCTGTCCACTATAGTCTGTCCACTTTAATCTTTCCGCTTTAGACTGTCCACTTAGTCTTTCCACTTCAGTCTTTCCACTAGAGTCTGTCCACTTTCGTCTTTCCACTGTGTGTACACTTTAGTCTGTCCACTGAGTCTTACCACTTCAGTCTTTCCACTATAGTCTTTCCACTTTAGTCTTTCCACTTTAGTCTGTCCACTTTAGTCTGTCCACTATAGTCTGTCCACTTTAGTCTTTCCGCTTTAGTCTGTCCACTTAGTCTTTCCACTTCAGTCTTTCCACTAGAGTCTGTCCACTTTCGTCTTTCCACTTTAGTCATTTCCACTATCTTCTGTCCACTTTAGTCTTTCCACTTTAGTCTTTCCACTTTAGTCTGTCCACTTTAGTCTGTCCACTATAGTCTGTCCACTTTAATCTTTCCGCTTTAGACTGTCCACTTAGTCTTTCCACTTCAGTCTTTCCACTAGAGTCTGTCCACTTTCGTCTTTCCACTTTAGTCATTTCCACTATCTTCTGTCCACTTTAGTCTTTCCAATTTAGTCTTTCCACTTTAGTCTGTCCACTTTAGTCTGTCCACTTTAGTCTTTCCACTTTTCTCTGTCCACTTTAGTCTTTCCACTATACTATCCCCTTTATTCTGTCCACTACAGTCTTTCCACTATAGTCTTTCCAATATAGTCTGTCCACTTAAGTCTTTCCACTTTAGTCTTTCCACTTTAGTCTGTCCACTTTAGTCTTTCCACTATTCTCTGTCCACTTTAGTATTTCCACTTTAGTCTTTCCTCTATAGTCCCCACTTTATTCTGTCCACTACAGTCTTTCCACTATAGTCTTTCCACTTTAGTCTGTCCACTTTAGTCTTTCCACTTTAATCTTTCACTTTAGTCTGTCCACTTTAGTCTTTCCACTATAGTCTGTCCAATTTAGTCTTTCCACTTTAGTCTTTCCTCTTTATTCTGTCCACTTCAGTGTGTACACTTTAGTCTGTCCACTGAGTCTTTCCACTTCAGTCTTTCCAATATAGTCTGTCCTCTTTAGTCTTTCCACTTTAGTCTTTCCACTATAGTCTCCACTTTATTCTGTCCACTACAGTCTTTCCACTTTAGTCTTTCCACTATAGTCTCCACTTTATTCTGTCCACTACAGTCTTTCCACTATAGTCTTTCCACTATAGTCTGTCCACTTTAGTCTTTCCACTATTCTCTGTCCACTTTAGTCTTTCCACTATAGTCCCCACTTTATTCTGTCCACTACAGTCTTTCCACTATAGTCTTTCCACTATAGTCCGTCCACTTTAGTCTTTCCACTTTAGTTTTTCCACTTTAGTCTGTCCACTTTAGACTTTCCACTATAGTCTATCCACTTTAGTCTTTCCACTTTAGTCTTTCCACTTTATTCTGTCCACTTCAGTGTGTACACTTTCGTTTGTCCACTGAGTCTTTCCACTTCAGTCTTTCCGCTATAGTCTGTCCACTTTAGTCTTTCCGCTTTAGTCTGTCCACTTAGTCTTTCCACTTCAGTCTTTCCACTAGAGTCTGTCCACTTTCGTCTTTCCACTTTAGTCATTTCCACTATCTTCTGTCCACTTTAGTCTTTCCTCTTTAGTCTTTCCACTTTAGTCTGTCCACTTTAGTCTGTCCACTATAGTCCGTCCACTTTAGTCTTTCCGCTTTAGTCTGTCCACTTAGTCTTTCCACTTCAGTCTTTCCACTAGAGTCTGTCCATTTTCGTCTTTCCACTTTAGTCATTTCTACTATCTTCTGTCCACTTTAGTCTTTCCACTTTAGTCTTTCCACCTTAGTCTGTCCACTTTAGTCTGTCCACTACAGTCTGTCCACTTTAATCTTTCCGCTTTAGACTGTCCACTTAGTCTTTCCACTTCATGTCCACTTTCGTCTTTCCACTTTAGTCATTTCCACTATCTTCTGTCCACTTTAGTCTTTCCAATTTTGTCTTTCCACTTTAGTCTTTCCACTTTAGTCTGTCCACTTTAGTCTGTCCACTTTAGTCTTTCCACTATAGTCTCCACTTTATTCTGTCCACTACAGTCTTTCCACTATAGTCTTTCCACTATAGTCTGTCCACTTTAGTCTTTCCACTTTTCTCTGTCCACTTTAGTCTTTCCACTATACTATCCACTTTATTCTGTCAACTACAGTCTTTCCACTATAGTCTTTCCAATATAGTCTGTCCACTTTAGTCTTTCCACTTTAGTCTTTCCACTTTAGTCTGTCCACTTTAGTTTTTCCACTATTGTCTGTCCACTTTAGTCTTTCCACTATTCTCTGTCCACTTTAGTCTTTCCACTTTAGTCTTTCCACTATAGTCTCCACTTTATTCTGTCCACTACAGTCTTTCAACTATAGTCTTTCCACTAGAGTCTGTCCACTTTAGTCTTTCCACTATTCTCTGTCCACTTTAGTCTTTCCACTATAGTCCCCACTTTATTCTGTCCACTACAGTCTTTCCACTGTAGTATTTCCACTATAGTCTGTCCACTTTAGTCTTTACACTTTAGTTTTTCCACTTTAGTCTTTCCACTATATTCTGTCCACTTTAGTCTTTCCATTATTCTTTGTCCACTTATGTCATTCCACTATAGTCTCCACTTTATTCTGTCCACTACAGTCTTTCCACTATAGTCTTTCCACTATAGTCTGTCCACTTTAGTCTTTCCACCTTAGTTTTTCCACTTTAGTCTGTCCACTTTAGACTTTCCACTATAGTCTATCCACTTTAGTCTTTCCACTTTAGTCTTTCCACTTTATTCTGTCCACTTCAGTGTGTACACTTTAGTCTGTCCACTGAGTCTTACCACTTCAGTCTTTCCACTATAGTCTGTCCACTTTAGTCTTTCCGCTTTAGTCTGTCCACTTAGTCTTTCCACTTCAGTCTTTCCACTAGAGTCTTTCCACTTTAGTCTTTCCACTTTAGTCTGTCCACTTTAGTCTGTCCACTATAGTCTGTCCACTTTAGTCTTTCCGCTTTAGTCTGTCCACTTAGTCTTTCCACTTCAGTCTTTCCACTAGAGTCTGTCCACTTTCGTCTTTCCACTTTAGTCATTTCCACTATCTTCTGTCCACTTTAGTCTTTCCACTTTAGTCTTTCCACTTTAGTCTGTCCACTTTAGTCTGTCCACTATAGTCTGTCCACTTTAATCTTTCCGCTTTAGACTGTCCACTTAGTCTTTCCACTTCAGTCTTTCCACTAGAGTCTGTCCACTTTCGTCTTTCCACTGTGTGTACACTTTAGTCTGTCCACTGAGTCTTACCACTTCAGTCTTTCCACTATAGTCTTTCCACTTTAGTCTTTCCACTTTAGTCTGTCCACTTTAGTCTGTCCACTATAGTCTGTCCACTTTAGTCTTTCCGCTTTAGTCTGTCCACTTAGTCTTTCCACTTCAGTCTTTCCACTAGAGTCTGTCCACTTTCGTCTTTCCACTTTAGTCATTTCCACTATCTTCTGTCCACTTTAGTCTTTCCACTTTAGTCTTTCCACTTTAGTCTGTCCACTTTAGTCTGTCCACTATAGTCTGTCCACTTTAATCTTTCCGCTTTAGACTGTCCACTTAGTCTTTCCACTTCAGTCTTTCCACTAGAGTCTGTCCACTTTCGTCTTTCCACTTTAGTCATTTCCACTATCTTCTGTCCACTTTAGTCTTTCCAATTTAGTCTTTCCACTTTAGTCTGTCCACTTTAGTCTGTCCACTTTAGTCTTTCCACTTTTCTCTGTCCACTTTAGTCTTTCCACTATACTATCCCCTTTATTCTGTCCACTACAGTCTTTCCACTATAGTCTTTCCAATATAGTCTGTCCACTTAAGTCTTTCCACTTTAGTCTTTCCACTTTAGTCTGTCCACTTTAGTCTTTCCACTATTCTCTGTCCACTTTAGTATTTCCACTTTAGTCTTTCCTCTATAGTCCCCACTTTATTCTGTCCACTACAGTCTTTCCACTATAGTCTTTCCACTTTAGTCTGTCCACTTTAGTCTTTCCACTTTAATCTTTCACTTTAGTCTGTCCACTTTAGTCTTTCCACTATAGTCTGTCCACTTTAGTCTTTCCACTTTAGTCTTTCCTCTTTATTCTGTCCACTTCAGTGTGTACACTTTAGTCTGTCCACTGAGTCTTTCCACTTCAGTCTTTCCAATATAGTCTGTCCTCTTTAGTCTTTCCACTTTAGTCTTTCCACTATAGTCTCCACTTTATTCTGTCCACTACAGTCTTTCCACTTTAGTCTTTCCACTATAGTCTCCACTTTATTCTGTCCACTACAGTCTTTCCACTATAGTCTTTCCACTATAGTCTGTCCACTTTAGTCTTTCCACTATTCTCTGTCCACTTTAGTCTTTCCACTATAGTCCCCACTTTATTCTGTCCACTACAGTCTTTCCACTATAGTCTTTCCACTATAGTCCGTCCACTTTAGTCTTTCCACTTTAGTTTTTCCACTTTAGTCTGTCCACTTTAGACTTTCCACTATAGTCTATCCACTTTAGTCTTTCCACTTTAGTCTTTCCACTTTATTCTGTCCACTTCAGTGTGTACACTTTCGTTTGTCCACTGAGTCTTTCCACTTCAGTCTTTCCGCTATAGTCTGTCCACTTTAGTCTTTCCGCTTTAGTCTGTCCACTTAGTCTTTCCACTTCAGTCTTTCCACTAGAGTCTGTCCACTTTCGTCTTTCCACTTTAGTCATTTCCACTATCTTCTGTCCACTTTAGTCTTTCCTCTTTAGTCTTTCCACTTTAGTCTGTCCACTTTAGTCTGTCCACTATAGTCCGTCCACTTTAGTCTTTCCGCTTTAGTCTGTCCACTTAGTCTTTCTACTTCAGTCTTTCCACTAGAGTCTGTCCATTTTCGTCTTTCCACTTTAGTCATTTCTACTATCTTCTGTCCACTTTAGTCTTTCCACTTTAGTCTTTCCACCTTAGTCTGTCCACTTTAGTCTGTCCACTACAGTCTGTCCACTTTAATCTTTCCGCTTTAGACTGTCCACTTAGTCTTTCCACTTCATGTCCACTTTCGTCTTTCCACTTTAGTCATTTCCACTATCTTCTGTCCACTTTAGTCTTTCCAATTTTGTCTTTCCACTTTAGTCTTTCCACTTTAGTCTGTCCACTTTAGTCTGTCCACTTTAGTCTTTCCACTATAGTCTCCACTTTATTCTGTCCACTACAGTCTTTCCACTATAGTCTTTCCACTATAGTCTGTCCACTTTAGTCTTTCCACTTTTCTCTGTCCACTTTAGTCTTTCCACTATACTATCCACTTTATTCTGTCAACTACAGTCTTTCCACTATAGTCTTTCCAATATAGTCTGTCCACTTTAGTCTTTCCACTTTAGTCTTTCCACTTTAGTCTGTCCACTTTAGTTTTTCCACTATTGTCTGTCCACTTTAGTCTTTCCACTATTCTCTGTCCACTTTAGTCTTTCCACTTTAGTCTTTCCACTATAGTCTCCACTTTATTCTGTCCACTACAGTCTTTCAACTATAGTCTTTCCACTAGAGTCTGTCCACTTTAGTCTTTCCACTATTCTCTGTCCACTTTAGTCTTTCCACTATACTCTCCACTTTATTCTGTCCACTACAGTCTTTCCACTATAGTCTTTCCAATATAGTCTTTCCACTTTGGTATTTCCACTTTAGTCGTTCCACTTTAGTCTGTCCACTTTAGTCTTTCCACTATAGTCTGTCGACTTTAGTCTTTCCACTATTCTCTGTCCACTTTAGTCTTTCCACTATAGTCTCCACTTTATTCTGTCCACTACAGTCATTCCACTATAGTCTTTCCACTATAGTCTGTCCACTTTAGTCTTTCCACTTTAATCTTTCCACTTTAGTCTGTCCACTTTAGTCTTTCCACTTTAGTCTGTCCACTTTAGTCTTTCCACTTTAGTCTTTCCCCTTTATTCTGTCCACTTCAGTGTGTACACTTTAGTCTGTCCACTGAGTCTTTCCACTTCAGTCTTTCCACTATAGTCTGTCCACTTTAGTCTTTCCACTTTAGTCTTTCCACTATAGTCTCCACTTTGTTCTGTCCACTACAGTCTTTCCACTTTAGTCTTTCCACTATAGCCTCCACTTTATTCTGTCCACTACAGTCTTTCCACTATAGTCTTTCCACTATAGTCTGTCCACTTTAGTCTTTCCACTATTCTCTGTCCACTTTAGTCTTTCCACTATAGTCCCCACTTTATTCTGTCCACTAAAGTCTTTCCAATTTAGTCTTTCCACTATTCTCTGTCCACTTTAGTCTTTCCACTATAGTCTCCACTTTATTCTGTCCGCTACAGTCTTTCCTATACTCTTTCCACTATAGTCTGTCCACTTTAGTCTTTCCACTTTAGTTTTTCCATTATAGTCTGTCCACTTTAGTCTTTCCACTATAGTCTCAACTTTATTCTGTCCACTACAGTCTTTCCACTATAGTCTTTCCACTATAGTCTCTCCACTTTAGTCGAAACACTATTCTCTGTCCACTTTAGTCTTTCGACTATTGTCTCCACTTTATTCTGTCCACTAAAGTCTTTCCACTATAGTCTTTCCACTATAGTCTGTCCACTTTAGTCTTTCCACTTTAGTCTTTCCACTATAGTCTCCACTTTATGCTGTCCACTACAGTCTTTCCACTTTAGTCTTTCCAGTATTCTCTGTCCACTTTAGTCTTTCCACTTTAGTCTTTCCACAATAGTCTCCACTTTAGTCTTTCCAGTATTCTCTGTCCACTTTAGTCTTTCCACTTTAGTCTTTCCACAATAGTCTCCACTTTATTCTGTCCACTAAAGTTTTTCCACTATAGTCAGTCCACTTTAGTCTTTCCACTATTCTCTGTCCACTTTAGTCTTTCCACTATACTCTCCACTTTATTCTGTCCACTACAGTCTTTCCACTAGAGTCTTTCCACTATAGTCTGTCCACTTTAGTTTTTACACTTTAGTTTTTCCACTTTAGTCTTTCCACTATATTCTGTCCACTTTAGTCTTTCCACTATTCTCTGTCCACTTTAGTCTTTCCACTATAGTCTATACTTTATTCTGTCCACTACAGTCTTTCCACTATTGTCTTTCCACTATAGTCTGTCCACTTTAGTCTTTCCACTTTAGTTTTTCCACTTTAGTCTGTCCACTTTAGACTTTCCACTATCGTCTATCCACTTTAGTCTTTCCACTTTAGTCTTTCCACTTTATTCTTGCCACTTCAGTGTGTACACTTTAGTCCGTCCACTGAGTCTTTCCACTAGAGTCTTTCCACTATAGTCTGTCCACTGTAGTCTTTCCACTTTATTCTTTCCACTATTCTCTGTCCACTTTAGTCTTTCCACTTTAGTCTTTCCACTATAGTCTCCACTTTATTCTGTCCACTACAGTCTTTCCACTATAGTATTTCCACTATAGTCTGTCCACTTTGGTCTTTCCACTTTTCTCTGTCCACTTTAGTCTTTCCACAATACTATCCACTTTATTCTGTCAACTACAGTCTTTCCACTATAGTCTTTCCAAAATAGTCTGTCCACTTTAGTCTTTCCACTTTAGTCTTTCCACTTTAGTCTGTCCACTTTAGTTTTTCCACTATTGTCTGTCCACTTTAGTCTTTCCACTATTCTCTGTCCACTTTAGTCTTTCCACTTTAGTCTTTCCACTATAGTCTCCACTTTATTCTGTCCACTACAGTCTTTCCGCTATAGTCTTTCCACTATAGTCCGTCCACTTTAGTCTTTCCACTTTAATCTTCCCACTTTAGTCTGTCCACTTTAGTCTTTCCACTATAGTCTGTCAACTTTAGTCTTTCCACTTTAGTCTTTCCACTTTATTCTGTCCACTTCAGTGTGTACACTTTAGTCTGTCCACTGAGTCTTTCCACTTCAGTCTTTCCACTATAGTCTGTCCACTTTAGTCTTTCCGGTTTAGTCTTTCCACTCAGTCTATCCACTTCAGTCTTTCCACTAGAGTCTGTCCACTTTCGTCTTTCCACTTTAGTCTGTCCTTTTTAGTCTGGCCACTTTAGTCTTTCCACTTTAGTCATTTCCACTATCATCTGTCCACTTTAGTCTTTCCACTTTAGTCTTTCCAGTTTAGTCTGTCCACTTTAGTCTGTCCACTATAGTCTGTCCACTTTAGTCTTTCCACTATAGTCTGTCCACTTTAGTCTTTCCAGTTTAGTCTGTCCACTTTAGTCTTTCCACTATAGTCTGTCCACTTTAGTCTTTCCACTTTAGTCTTTCCACTTTATTCTGTCCACTTTATTCTGTCCACTTCAGTGTGTACACTTTAGTCTGTCCACTGAGTCTTTCCACTTCAGTCTTTCCACTTTAGTCTTTCCACTTTAGTCTGTCCACTTTAGTTTTTCCACTATTGTCTGTCCACTTTAGTCTTTCCACTATTCTCTGTCCACTTTAGTCTTTCCACTTTAGTCTTTCCACTATAGTCTCCACTTTATTCTGTCCACTACAGTCTTTCAACTATAGTCTTTCCACTAGAGTCTGTCCACTTTAGTCTTTCCACTATTCTCTGTCCACTTTAGTCTTTCCACTATAGTCCCCACTTTATTCTGTCCACTACAGTCTTTCCACTGTAGTATTTCCACTATAGTCTGTCCACTTTAGTCTTTACACTTTAGTTTTTCCACTTTAGTCTTTCCACTATATTCTGTCCACTTTAGTCTTTCCATTATTCTTTGTCCACTTTAGTCATTCCACTATAGTCTCCACTTTATTCTGTCCACTACAGTCTTTCCACTATAGTCTTTCCACTATAGTCTGTCCACTTTAGTCTTTCCACCTTAGTTTTTCCACTTTAGTCTGTCCACTTTAGACTTTCCACTATAGTCTATCCACTTTAGTCTTTCCACTTTAGTCTTTCCACTTTATTCTGTCCACTTCAGTGTGTACACTTTAGTCTGTCCACTGAGTCTTACCACTTCAGTCTTTCCACTATAGTCTGTCCACTTTAGTCTTTCCGCTTTAGTCTGTCCACTTAGTCTTTCCACTTCAGTCTTTCCACTAGAGTCTTTCCACTTTAGTCTTTCCACTTTAGTCTGTCCACTTTAGTCTGTCCACTATAGTCTGTCCACTTTAGTCTTTCCGCTTTAGTCTGTCCACTTAGTCTTTCCACTTCAGTCTTTCCACTAGAGTCTGTCCACTTTCGTCTTTCCACTTTAGTCATTTCCACTATCTTCTGTCCACTTTAGTCTTTCCACTTTAGTCTTTCCACTTTAGTCTGTCCACTTTAGTCTGTCCACTATAGTCTGTCCACTTTAATCTTTCCGCTTTAGACTGTCCACTTAGTCTTTCCACTTCAGTCTTTCCACTAGAGTCTGTCCACTTTCGTCTTTCCACTGTGTGTACACTTTAGTCTGTCCACTGAGTCTTACCACTTCAGTCTTTCCACTATAGTCTTTCCACTTTAGTCTTTCCACTTTAGTCTGTCCACTTTAGTCTGTCCACTATAGTCTGTCCACTTTAGTCTTTCCGCTTTAGTCTGTCCACTTAGTCTTTCCACTTCAGTCTTTCCACTAGAGTCTGTCCACTTTCGTCTTTCCACTTTAGTCATTTCCACTATCTTCTGTCCACTTTAGTCTTTCCACTTTAGTCTTTCCACTTTAGTCTGTCCACTTTAGTTTGTCCACTATAGTCTGTCCACTTTAATCTTTCCGCTTTAGACTGTCCACTTAGTCTTTCCACTTCAGTCTTTCCACTAGAGTCTGTCCACTTTCGTCTTTCCACTTTAGTCATTTCCACTATCTTCTGTCCACTTTAGTCTTTCCAATTTAGTCTTTCCACTTTAGTCTGTCCACTTTAGTCTGTCCACTTTAGTCTTTCCACTTTTCTCTGTCCACTTTAGTCTTTCCACTATACTATCCCCTTTATTCTGTCCACTACAGTCTTTCCACTATAGTCTTTCCAATATAGTCTGTCCACTTAAGTCTTTCCACTTTAGTCTTTCCACTTTAGTCTGTCCACTTTAGTCTTTCCACTATTCTCTGTCCACTTTAGTATTTCCACTTTAGTCTTTCCTCTATAGTCCCCACTTTATTCTGTCCACTACAGTCTTTCCACTATAGTCTTTCCACTTTAGTCTGTCCACTTTAGTCTTTCCACTTTAATCTTTCACTTTAGTCTGTCCACTTTAGTCTTTCCACTATAGTCTGTCCACTTTAGTCTTTCCACTTTAGTCTTTCCTCTTTATTCTGTCCACTTCAGTGTGTACACTTTAGTCTGTCCACTGAGTCTTTCCACTTCAGTCTTTCCAATATAGTCTGTCCTCTTTAGTCTTTCCACTTTAGTCTTTCCACTATAGTCTCCACTTTATTCTGTCCACTACAGTCTTTCCACTTTAGTCTTTCCACTATAGTCTCCACTTTATTCTGTCCACTACAGTCTTTCCACTATAGTCTTTCCACTATAGTCTGTCCACTTTAGTCTTTCCACTATTCTCTGTCCACTTTAGTCTTTCCACTATAGTCCCCACTTTATTCTGTCCACTACAGTCTTTCCACTATAGTCTTTCCACTATAGTCCGTCCACTTTAGTCTTTCCACTTTAGTTTTTCCACTTTAGTCTGTCCACTTTAGACTTTCCACTATAGTCTATCCACTTTAGTCTTTCCACTTTAGTCTTTCCACTTTATTCTGTCCACTTCAGTGTGTACACTTTCGTTTGTCCACTGAGTCTTTCCACTTCAGTCTTTCCGCTATAGTCTGTCCACTTTAGTCTTTCCGCTTTAGTCTGTCCACTTAGTCTTTCCACTTCAGTCTTTCCACTAGAGTCTGTCCACTTTCGTCTTTCCACTTTAGTCATTTCCACTATCTTCTGTCCACTTTAGTCTTTCCTCTTTAGTCTTTCCACTTTAGTCTGTCCACTTTAGTCTGTCCACTATAGTCCGTCCACTTTAGTCTTTCCGCTTTAGTCTGTCCACTTAGTCTTTCTACTTCAGTCTTTCCACTAGAGTCTGTCCATTTTCGTCTTTCCACTTTAGTCATTTCTACTATCTTCTGTCCACTTTAGTCTTTCCACTTTAGTCTTTCCACCTTAGTCTGTCCACTTTAGTCTGTCCACTACAGTCTGTCCACTTTAATCTTTCCGCTTTAGACTGTCCACTTAGTCTTTCCACTTCATGTCCACTTTCGTCTTTCCACTTTAGTCATTTCCACTATCTTCTGTCCACTTTAGTCTTTCCAATTTTGTCTTTCCACTTTAGTCTTTCCACTTTAGTCTGTCCACTTTAGTCTGTCCACTTTAGTCTTTCCACTATAGTCTCCACTTTATTCTGTCCACTACAGTCTTTCCACTATAGTCTTTCCACTATAGTCTGTCCACTTTAGTCTTTCCACTTTTCTCTGTCCACTTTAGTCTTTCCACTATACTATCCACTTTATTCTGTCAACTACAGTCTTTCCACTATAGTCTTTCCAATATAGTCTGTCCACTTTAGTCTTTCCACTTTAGTCTTTCCACTTTAGTCTGTCCACTTTAGTTTTTCCACTATTGTCTGTCCACTTTAGTCTTTCCACTATTCTCTGTCCACTTTAGTCTTTCCACTTTAGTCTTTCCACTATAGTCTCCACTTTATTCTGTCCACTACAGTCTTTCAACTATAGTCTTTCCACTAGAGTCTGTCCACTTTAGTCTTTCCACTATTCTCTGTCCACTTTAGTCTTTCCACTATACTCTCCACTTTATTCTGTCCACTACAGTCTTTCCACTATAGTCTTTCCAATATAGTCTTTCCACTTTGGTATTTCCACTTTAGTCGTTCCACTTTAGTCTGTCCACTTTAGTCTTTCCACTATAGTCTGTCGACTTTAGTCTTTCCACTATTCTCTGTCCACTTTAGTCTTTCCACTATAGTCTCCACTTTATTCTGTCCACTACAGTCATTCCACTATAGTCTTTCCACTATAGTCTGTCCACTTTAGTCTTTCCACTTTAATCTTTCCACTTTAGCCTGTCCACTTTAGTCTTTCCACTATAGTCTGTCCACTTTAGTCTTTCCACTTTAGTCTTTCCCCTTTATTCTGTCCACTTCAGTGTGTACACTTTAGTCTGTCCACTGAGTCTTTCCACTTCAGTCTTTCCACTATAGTCTGTCCACTTTAGTCTTTCCACTTTAGTCTTTCCACTATAGTCTCCACTTTGTTCTGTCCACTACAGTCTTTCCACTTTAGTCTTTCCACTATAGCCTCCACTTTATTCTGTCTACTACAGTCTTTCCACTATAGTCTTTCCACTATAGTCTGTCCACTTTAGTCTTTCCACTATTCTCTGTCCACTTTAGTCTTTCCACTATAGTCCCCACTTTATTCTGTCCACTAAAGTCTTTCCAATTTAGTCTTTCCACTATTCTCTGTCCACTTTAGTCTTTCCACTGTAGTCTCCACTTTATTCTGTCCGCTACAGTCTTTCCTATACTCTTTCCACTATAGTCTGTCCACTTTAGTCTTTCCACTTTAGTTTTTCCATTATAGTCTGTCCACTTTAGTCTTTCCACTATAGTCTCAACTTTATTCTGTCCACTACAGTCTTTCCACTATAGTCTTTCCACTATAGTCTCTCCACTTTAGTCGAAACACTATTCTCTGTCCACTTTAGTCTTTCGACTATTGTCTCCACTTTATTCTGTCCACTAAAGTCTTTCCACTATAGTCTTTCCACTATAGTCTGTCCACTTTAGTCTTTCCACTTTAGTCTTTCCACTATAGTCTCCACTTTATGCTGTCCACTACAGTCTTTCCACTTTAGTCTTTCCAGTATTCTCTGTCCACTTTAGTCTTTCCACTTTAGTCTTTCCACAATAGTCTCCACTTTAGTCTTTCCAGTATTCTCTGTCCACTTTAGTCTTTCCACTTTAGTCTTTCCACAATAGTCTCCACTTTATTCTGTCCACTAAAGTTTTTCCACTATAGTCAGTCCACTTTAGTCTTTCCACTATTCTCTGTCCACTTTAGTCTTTCCACTATACTCTCCACTTTATTCTGTCCACTACAGTCTTTCCACTAGAGTCTTTCCACTATAGTCTGTCCACTTTAGTTTTTACACTTTAGTTTTTCCACTTTAGTCTTTCCACTATATTCTGTCCACTTTAGTCTTTCCACTATTCTCTGTCCACTTTAGTCTTTCCACTATAGTCTATACTTTATTCTGTCCACTACAGTCTTTCCACTATTGTCTTTCCACTATAGTCTGTCCACTTTAGTCTTTCCACTTTAGTTTTTCCACTTTAGTCTGTCCACTTTAGACTTTCCACTATCGTCTATCCACTTTAGTCTTTCCACTTTAGTCTTTCCACTTTATTCTTGCCACTTCAGTGTGTACACTTTAGTCCGTCCACTGAGTCTTTCCACTAGAGTCTTTCCACTATAGTCTGTCCACTGTAGTCTTTCCACTTTATTCTTTCCACTATTCTCTGTCCACTTTAGTCTTTCCACTTTAGTCTTTCCACTATAGTCTCCACTTTATTCTGTCCACTACAGTCTTTCCACTATAGTATTTCCACTATAGTCTGTCCACTTTGGTCTTTCCACTTTTCTCTGTCCACTTTAGTCTTTCCACAATACTATCCACTTTATTCTGTCAACTACAGTCTTTCCACTATAGTCTTTCCAAAATAGTCTGTCCACTTTAGTCTTTCCACTTTAGTCTTTCCACTTTAGTCTGTCCACTTTAGTTTTTCCACTATTGTCTGTCCACTTTAGTCTTTCCACTATTCTCTGTCCACTTTAGTCTTTCCACTTTAGTCTTTCCACTATAGTCTCCACTTTATTCTGTCCACTACAGTCTTTCCGCTATAGTCTTTCCACTATAGTCCGTCCACTTTAGTCTTTCCACTTTAATCTTCCCACTTTAGTCTGTCCACTTTAGTCTTTCCACTATAGTCTGTCAACTTTAGTCTTTCCACTTTAGTCTTTCCACTTTATTCTGTCCACTTCAGTGTGTACACTTTAGTCTGTCCACTGAGTCTTTCCACTTCAGTCTTTCCACTATAGTCTGTCCACTTTAGTCTTTCCGGTTTAGTCTTTCCACTCAGTCTATCCACTTCAGTCTTTCCACTAGAGTCTGTCCACTTTCGTCTTTCCACTTTAGTCTGTCCTTTTTAGTCTGGCCACTTTAGTCTTTCCACTTTAGTCATTTCCACTATCATCTGTCCACTTTAGTCTTTCCACTTTAGTCTTTCCAGTTTAGTCTGTCCACTTTAGTCTGTCCACTATAGTCTGTCCACTTTAGTCTTTCCACTATAGTCTGTCCACTTTAGTCTTTCCAGTTTAGTCTGTCCACTTTAGTCTTTCCACTATAGTCTGTCCACTTTAGTCTTTCCACTTTAGTCTTTCCACTTTATTCTGTCCACTTTATTCTGTCCACTTCAGTGTGTACACTTTAGTCTGTCCACTGAGTCTTTCCACTTCAGTCTTTCCACTATAGTCTGTCCACTTTAGTCTTTAGGCTTTAGTCTGTCCACTTTGTCTTTCCACTTCAGTCTTTCCACTAGAGTCTGTCCACTTTCGTCTTTCCACTTTAGTCTGTCCACTTTAGTCTATCCACTTTAGTCTTTCCACTTTAGCCATTTCCACTATCTTCTGTCCACTTTAGTCTTTCCACTTTAGTCTTTCCACTTTAGTCTTTCCACTATTCTCTGTCCACTTTAGTCTTTCCACTATAGTCTCCACTTTATTCTGTCCACTACAGTCTTTCCACTATAGTCTTTCCACTATAGTCCGTCCACTTTAGTCTTTCCACTATTCTCTGTCCACTTTAGTCTTTCCACTTTAGTCTTTCAACAATAGTCTCCACTTTAGTCTTTCCAGTATTCTCTGTCCACTTTAGTCTTTCCACTTTAGTCTTTCCACAATAGTCTCCACTTTATTCTGTCCACTAAAGTTTTTCCACTATAGTCAGTCCACTTTAGTCTTTCCACTATTCTCTGTCCACTTTAGTCTTTCCACTATACTCTCCACTTTATTCTGTCCACTACAGTCTTTCCACTAGAGTCTTTCCACTATTCTCTGTCCACTTTAGTCTTTCCACTTTAGTCTTTCCACTATAGTCTCCACTTTATTCTGTCCACGACAGTCTTTCCACTATAGTCTTTCCACTATAGTCCGTCCACTTTAGTCTTTCCACTATTCTCTGTCCACTTTAGTCTTTCCACTATAGTCTGTCCACTTTAGTCTTTCCACTTTAGTCTTTCCACTATAGTCTCCACTTTATTCTGTCCACTACAGTCTTTCCACTTTAGTCTTTCCACTATTCTCTGTCCACTTTAGTCTTTCCATTTTAATCTTTCCACTATAGTCTCCACTTTATTCTGTCCACTACAGTCTTTCCACTATACTCTTTCCACTATAGTCTGTCCACTTTAGTCTTTCCACTATTCTCTGTCCACTTTAGTCTTTCCACTATACTCTCCACTTTATTCTGTCCACTACAGTCTTTCCACTATAGTCTTTCCAATATAGTCTGTCCACTTTAGTATTTCCACTTTAGTCTTTCCACTTTAGTCTGTCCACTTTAGTCTTTCCACTATAGTCTGTCGACTTTAGTCTTTCCACTATTCTCTCACCACTTTAGTCTTTCCACTATACTCTCCACTTTATTCTGTCCACTACAGTCTTTCCACTATAGTCTTTCCACCATAGTCTGTCCACTTTTGTCTTTACACTTTAGTTTTTCCACTTTAATCTTTCCGACTATATTCTGTCCACTTTAGTCTTTCCACTATTCTCTTTCCACATTATCTTTCCACTATAGTCTATACTTTATTCTGTCCACTACAGTCTTTCCACTATTGTCTTTCCACTATAGTCTGTCCACTTTAGACTTTCCACTTTAGTTTTTCCACTTTAATCTTTCCACTTTAGTCTGTCCACTTTAGTCTTTCCACTATAGTCTTTCCACCATAGTCTGTCCACTTTAGTCTTTACACTTTAGTTTTTCCACTTTAATCTTTCCACTATATTCTGTCCACTTTAGTCTTTCCACTATTCTCTTTCCACATTATCTTTCCACTATAGTCTATACTTTATTCTGTCCACTACAGTCTTTCCACTATTGTCTTTCCACTATAGTCTTTCCACTATAGTCTGTCCACTTTAGTCTTTCCACTTTAATCTTTCCACTTTAGTCTGTCCACTTTAGTCTTTCCACTATAGTCTGTCCACTTTAGTCTTTCCACTTTAGTCTTTCCCCTTTATTCTGTCCACTTCAGTGTGTACACTTTAGTCTGTCCACTGAGTCTTTCCACTTCAGTCTTTCCACTATAGTCTGTCCACTTTAGTCTTTCCACTTTAGTCTTTCCACTATAGTCTCCACTTTGTTCTTTCCACTACAGTCTTTCCACTTTAGTCTTTCCACTATAGTCTCCACTTTATTCTGTCCACTACAGTCTTTCCACTATAGTCTTTCCACTATAGTCTGTCCACTTTAGTCTTTCCACTATTTTCTGTCCACTTTAGTCTTTCCACTATAGTCCCCACTTTATTCTGTCCACTAAAGTCTTTCCAATTTAGTCTTTCCACTATTCTCTGTCCACTTTAGTCTTTCCACTATAGTCTCCACTTTATTCTGTCCGCTACAGTCTTTCCTATACTCTTTCCACTATAGTCTGTCCACTTTAGTCTTTCCACTTTAGTTTTTCCATTATAGTCTGTCCACTTTAGTCTTTCCACTATAGTCTCCACTTTATTCTGTCCACTACAGTCTTTCCACTATAGTATTTCCACTATAGTCTGTCCACTTTAGTCTTTCCACTTTTCTCTGTCCACTTTAGTCTTTCCACAATACTATCCACTTTATTCTGTAAACTACAGTCTTTCCACTATAGTCTTTCCAATATAGTCTGTCCACTTTAGTCTTTCCACTTTAGTCTTTCCACTTTAGTCTGTCCACTTTAGTTTTTCCACTATTGTCTGTCCACTTTAGTCTTTCCACTATTCTCTGTCCACTTTAGTCTTTCCACTTTTCTCTGTCCACTTTAGTCTTTCCACAATACTATCCACTTTATTCTGTAAACTACAGTCTTTCCACTATAGTCTTTCCAATATAGTCTGTCCTTTTTAGTCTGGCCACTTTAGTCTTTCCACTTTAGTCATTTCCACTATCATCTGTCCACTTTAGTCTTTCCACTTTAGTCTTTCCAGTTTAGTCTGTCCACTTTAGTCTGTCCACTATAGTCTGTCCACTTTAGTCTTTCCACTATAGTCTGTCCACTTTAGTCTTTCCAGTTTAGTCTGTCCACTTTAGTCTTTCCACTATAGTCTGTCCACTTTAGTCTTTCCACTTTAGTCTTTCCACTTTATTCTGTCCACTTTATTCTGTCCACTTCAGTGTGTACACTTTAGTCTGTCCACTGAGTCTTTCCACTTCAGTCTTTCCACTATAGTCTGTCCACTTTAGTCTTTAGGCTTTAGTCTGTCCACTTTGTCTTTCCACTTCAGTCTTTCCACTAGAGTCTGTCCACTTTCGTCTTTCCACTTTAGTCTGTCCACTTTAGTCTATCCACTTTAGTCTTTCCACTTTAGCCATTTCCACTATCTTCTGTCCACTTTAGTCTTTCCACTTTAGTCTTTCCACTTTAGTCTTTCCACTATTCTCTGTCCACTTTAGTCTTTCCACTATAGTCTCCACTTTATTCTGTCCACTACAGTCTTTCCACTATAGTCTTTCCACTATAGTCCGTCCACTTTAGTCTTTCCACTATTCTCTGTCCACTTTAGTCTTTCCACTTTAGTCTTTCAACAATAGTCTCCACTTTAGTCTTTCCAGTATTCTCTGTCCACTTTAGTCTTTCCACTTTAGTCTTTCCACAATAGTCTCCACTTTATTCTGTCCACTAAAGTTTTTCCACTATAGTCAGTCCACTTTAGTCTTTCCACTATTCTCTGTCCACTTTAGTCTTTCCACTATACTCTCCACTTTATTCTGTCCACTACAGTCTTTCCACTAGAGTCTTTCCACTATTCTCTGTCCACTTTAGTCTTTCCACTTTAGTCTTTCCACTATAGTCTCCACTTTATTCTGTCCACGACAGTCTTTCCACTATAGTCTTTCCACTATAGTCCGTCCACTTTAGTCTTTCCACTATTCTCTGTCCACTTTAGTCTTTCCACTATAGTCTGTCCACTTTAGTCTTTCCACTTTAGTCTTTCCACTATAGTCTCCACTTTATTCTGTCCACTACAGTCTTTCCACTTTAGTCTTTCCACTATTCTCTGTCCACTTTAGTCTTTCCATTTTAATCTTTCCACTATAGTCTCCACTTTATTCTGTCCACTACAGTCTTTCCACTATACTCTTTCCACTATAGTCTGTCCACTTTAGTCTTTCCACTATTCTCTGTCCACTTTAGTCTTTCCACTATACTCTCCACTTTATTCTGTCCACTACAGTCTTTCCACTATAGTCTTTCCAATATAGTCTGTCCACTTTAGTATTTCCACTTTAGTCTTTCCACTTTAGTCTGTCCACTTTAGTCTTTCCACTATAGTCTGTCGACTTTAGTCTTTCCACTATTCTCTCACCACTTTAGTCTTTCCACTATAGTCTCCACTTTATTCTGTCCACTACAGTCTTTCCACTATAGTCTTTCCACTATAGTCTCTCCACTTTAGTCGAAACACTATTCTCTGTCCACTTTAGTCTTTCCACTATTGTCTCCACTTTATTCTGTCCACTTTAGTCTTTCCACTATAGTCTTTCCACTGTAGTCTTTCCACTATAGTCTGTCCACTTTAGTCTTTCCACTTTAGTCTTTCCACTATAGTCTCCACTTTATTCTGTCCACTACAGTCTTTCCACTTTAGTCTTTCCACTATTCTCTGTCCACTTTAGTCTTTCCACAATAGTCTCCACTTTATTCTGTCCACTAAAGTTTTTCCACTATAGTCAGTCCACTTTAGTCTTTCCACTATTCTCTGTCCACTTTAGTCTTTCCACTATACTCTCCACTTTATTCTGTCCACTACAGTCTTTCCACTATAGTCTTTCCACCATAGTCTGTCCACTTTTGTCTTTACACTTTAGTTTTTCCACTTTAATCTTTCCGACTATATTCTGTCCACTTTAGTCTTTCCACTATTCTCTTTCCACATTATCTTTCCACTATAGTCTATACTTTATTCTGTCCACTACAGTCTTTCCACTATTGTCTTTCCACTATAGTCTGTCCACTTTAGACTTTCCACTTTAGTTTTTCCACTTTAATCTTTCCACTTTAGTCTGTCCACTTTAGTCTTTCCACTATAGTCTTTCCACCATAGTCTGTCCACTTTAGTCTTTACACTTTAGTTTTTCCACTTTAATCTTTCCACTATATTCTGTCCACTTTAGTCTTTCCACTATTCTCTTTCCACATTATCTTTCCACTATAGTCTATACTTTATTCTGTCCACTACAGTCTTTCCACTATTGTCTTCCCACTATAGTCTTTCCACTATAGTCTGTCCACTTTAGTCTTTCCACTTTAATCTTTCCACTTTAGTCTGTCCACTTTAGTCTTTCCACTATAGTCTGTCCACTTTAGTCTTTCCACTTTAGTCTTTCCCCTTTATTCTGTCCACTTCAGTGTGTACACTTTAGTCTGTCCACTGAGTCTTTCCACTTCAGTCTTTCCACTATAGTCTGTCCACTTTAGTCTTTCCACTTTAGTCTTTCCACTATAGTCTCCACTTTGTTCTTTCCACTACAGTCTTTCCACTTTAGTCTTTCCACTATAGTCTCCACTTTATTCTGTCCACTACAGTCTTTCCACTATAGTCTTTCCACTATAGTCTGTCCACTTTAGTCTTTCCACTATTTTCTGTCCACTTTAGTCTTTCCACTATAGTCCCCACTTTATTCTGTCCACTAAAGTCTTTCCAATTTAGTCTTTCCACTATTCTCTGTCCACTTTAGTCTTTCCACTATAGTCTCCACTTTATTCTGTCCGCTACAGTCTTTCCTATACTCTTTCCACTATAGTCTGTCCACTTTAGTCTTTCCACTTTAGTTTTTCCATTATAGTCTGTCCACTTTAGTCTTTCCACTATAGTCTCCACTTTATTCTGTCCACTACAGTCTTTCCACTATAGTATTTCCACTATAGTCTGTCCACTTTAGTCTTTCCACTTTTCTCTGTCCACTTTAGTCTTTCCACAATACTATCCACTTTATTCTGTAAACTACAGTCTTTCCACTATAGTCTTTCCAATATAGTCTGTCCACTTTAGTCTTTCCACTTTAGTCTTTCCACTTTAGTCTGTCCACTTTAGTTTTTCCACTATTGTCTGTCCACTTTAGTCTTTCCACTATTCTCTGTCCACTTTAGTCTTTCCACTTTAGTCTTTCCACTATAGTCTCCACTTTATTCTGTCCACTACAGTCTTTCCGCTATAGTCTTTCCACTATAGTCTGTCCACTTTAGTCTTTCCACTTTAATCTTCCCACTTTAGTCTGTCCACTTTAGTCTTTCCACTATAGTCTGTCAACTTTAGTCTTTCCACTTTAGTCTTTCCACTTTATTCTGTCCACTTCAGTGTGTACACTTTAGTCTGTCCACTGAGTCTTTCCACTTCAGTCTTTCCACTATAGTCTGTCCACTTTAGTCTTTCCACTTTAGTCTTTCCACTATAGTCTCCACTTTATTCTTTCCACGACAGTCTTTCCACTATAGTCTTTCCACTATAGTCCGTCCACTTTAGTCTTTCCACTATTCTCTGTCCACTTTATTCTTTCCACTATAGTCTGTCCACTTTAGTCTTTCCACTTTAGTCTTTCCACTATAGTCTCCACTTTATTCTGTCCACTACAGTCTTTCCACTTTAGTCTTTCCACTATTCTCTGTCCACTTTAGTCTTTCCATTTTAATCTTTCCACTATAGTCTCCACTTTATTCTGTCCACTACAGTCTTTCCACTATACTCTTTCCACTATAGTCTGTCCACTTTAGTCTTTCCACTATTCTCTGTCCACTTTAGTCTTTCCACTATACTCTCCACTTTATTCTGTCCACTACAGTCTTTCCACTATAGTCTTTCCAATATAGTCTGTCCACTTTAGTATTTCCACTTTAGTCTTTCCACTTTAGTCTGTCCACTTTAGTCTTTCCACTATAGTCTGTCGACTTTAGTCTTTCCACTATTCTCTCACCACTTTAGTCTTTCCACTATAGTCTCCACTTTATTCTGTCCACTACAGTCTTTCCACTATAGTCTTTCCACTATAGTCTCTCCACTTTAGTCGAAACACTATTCTCTGTCCACTTTAGTCTTTCCACTATTGTCTCCACTTTATTCTGTCCACTTTAGTCTTTCCACTATAGTCTTTCCACTGTAGTCTTTCCACTATAGTCTGTCCACTTTAGTCTTTCCACTTTAGTCTTTCCACTATAGTCTCCACTTTATTCTGTCCACTACAGTCTTTCCACTTTAGTCTTTCCACTATTCTCTGTCCACTTTAGTCTTTCCACAATAGTCTCCACTTTATTCTGTCCACTAAAGTTTTTCCACTATAGTCAGTCCACTTTAGTCTTTCCACTATTCTCTGTCCACTTTAGTCTTTCCACTATACTCTCCACTTTATTCTGTCCACTACAGTCTTTCCACTATAGTCTTTCCACCATAGTCTGTCCACTTTTGTCTTTACACTTTAGTTTTTCCACTTTAATCTTTCCGACTATATTCTGTCCACTTTAGTCTTTCCACTATTCTCTTTCCACATTATCTTTCCACTATAGTCTATACTTTATTCTGTCCACTACAGTCTTTCCACTATTGTCTTTCCACTATAGTCTGTCCACTTTAGACTTTCCACTTTAGTTTTTCCACTTTAATCTTTCCACTTTAGTCTGTCCACTTTAGTCTTTCCACTATAGTCTTTCCACCATAGTCTGTCCACTTTAGTCTTTACACTTTAGTTTTTCCACTTTAATCTTTCCACTATATTCTGTCCACTTTAGTCTTTCCACTATTCTCTTTCCACATTATCTTTCCACTATAGTCTATACTTTATTCTGTCCACTACAGTCTTTCCACTATTGTCTTTCCACTATAGTCTTTCCACTATAGTCTGTCCACTTTAGTCTTTCCACTTTAATCTTTCCACTTTAGTCTGTCCACTTTAGTCTTTCCACTATAGTCTGTCCACTTTAGTCTTTCCACTTTAGTCTTTCCCCTTTATTCTGTCCACTTCAGTGTGTACACTTTAGTCTGTCCACTGAGTCTTTCCACTTCAGTCTTTCCACTATAGTCTGTCCACTTTAGTCTTTCCACTTTAGTCTTTCCACTATAGTCTCCACTTTGTTCTTTCCACTACAGTCTTTCCACTTTAGTCTTTCCACTATAGTCTCCACTTTATTCTGTCCACTACAGTCTTTCCACTATAGTCTTTCCACTATAGTCTGTCCACTTTAGTCTTTCCACTATTTTCTGTCCACTTTAGTCTTTCCACTATAGTCCCCACTTTATTCTGTCCACTAAAGTCTTTCCAATTTAGTCTTTCCACTATTCTCTGTCCACTTTAGTCTTTCCACTATAGTCTCCACTTTATTCTGTCCGCTACAGTCTTTCCTATACTCTTTCCACTATAGTCGGTCCACTTTAGTCTTTCCACTTTAGTTTTTCCATTATAGTCTGTCCACTTTAGTCTTTCCACTATAGTCTCCACTTTATTCTGTCCACTACAGTCTTTCCACTATAGTATTTCCACTATAGTCTGTCCACTTTAGTCTTTCCACTTTTCTCTGTCCACTTTAGTCTTTCCACAATACTATCCACTTTATTCTGTAAACTACAGTCTTTCCACTATAGTCTTTCCAATATAGTCTGTCCACTTTAGTCTTTCCACTTTAGTCTTTCCACTTTAGTCTGTCCACTTTAGTTTTTCCACTATTGTCTGTCCACTTTAGTCTTTCCACTATTCTCTGTCCACTTTAGTCTTTCCACTTTAGTCTTTCCACTATAGTCTCCACTTTATTCTGTCCACTACAGTCTTTCCGCTATAGTCTTTCCACTATAGTCTGTCCACTTTAGTCTTTCCACTTTAATCTTCCCACTTTAGTCTGTAGACTTTAGTCTTTCCACTATAGTCTGTCAACTTTAGTCTTTCCACTTTAGTCTTTCCACTTTATTCTGTCCACTTCAGTGTGTACACTTTAGTCTGTCCACTGAGTCTTTCCACTTCAGTCTTTCCACTATAGTCTGTCCACTTTAGTCTTTCCGCTTTAGTCTGTCCACTCAGTCTATCCACTTCAGTCTTTCCACTAGAGTCTGTCCACTTTCGTCTTTCCACTTTAGTCTGTCCTTTTTAGTCTGGCCACTTTAGTCTTTCCACTTTAGTCATTTCCACTATCATCTGTCCACTTTAGTCTTTCCACTTTAGTCTTTCCAGTTTAGTCTGTCCACTTTAGTCTGTCCACTATAGTCTGTCCACTTTAGTCTTTCCACTATAGTCTGTCCACTTTAGTCTTTCCAGTTTAGTCTGTCCACTTTAGTCTTTCCACTATAGTCTGTCCACTTTAGTCTTTCCACTTTAGTCTTTCCACTTTATTCTGTCCACTTTATTCTGTCCACTTCAGTGTGTACACTTTAGTCTGTCCACTGAGTCTTTCCACTTCAGTCTTTCCACTATAGTCTGTCCACTTTAGTCTTTAGGCTTTAGTCTGTCCACTTTGTCTTTCCACTTCAGTCTTTCCACTAGAGTCTGTCCACTTTCGTCTTTCCACTTTAGTCTGTCCACTTTAGTCTGTCCACTTTAGTCTTTCCACTTTAGCCATTTCCACTATCTTCTGTCCACTTTAGTCTTTCCACTTTAGTCTTTCCACTTTAGTCTTTCCACTATTCTCTGTCCACTTTAGTCTTTCCACTATAGTCTCCACTTTATTCTGTCCACTACAGTCTTTCCACTATAGTCTTTCCACTATAGTCCGTCCACTTTAGTCTTTCCACTATTCTCTGTCCACTTTAGTCTTTCAACAATAGTCTCCACTTTAGTCTTTCCAGTATTCTCTGCCCACTTTAGTCTTTCCACTTTAGTCTTTCCACAATAGTCTCCACTTTATTCTGTCCACTAAAGTTTTTCCACTATAGTCAGTCCACTTTAGTCTTTCCACTATACTCTGCCCACTTTAGTCTTTCCACTATTCTCTGTCCACTTTAGTCTTTCCACTTTAGTCTTTCCACTATAGTCTCCACTTTATTCTGTCCACGACAGTCTTTCCACTATATTCTTTCCACTATAGTCCGTCCACTTTAGTCTTTCCACTATTCTCTGTCCACTTTAGTCTTTCCACTATAGTCTGTCCACTTTAGTCTTTCCACTTTAGTCTTTCCACTATAGTCTCCACTTTATTCTGTCCACTACAGTCTTTCCACTTTAGTCTTTCCACTATTCTCTGTCAGTAGTATAGAAAAAGGGGGGACTAGACCAACAACCCCCAAATTTCAAAACCCCATTTTAACATCGATTTCTTAAATTTTAACATGCTTTTTTCCAAATTATCCCCCTTTTTAAAGATATTTGTATTTTCTTTTTTCCCGAAAAAAGGGCCCAAGAAATAGGAAATATTAACCTTTATACTACATATAAACTACTACTTTTTTTTTTTATCCAAATATAATTTTTTCATTTTTATCTAAATATCAATTACTGAGTAAACAGTTCCAAGTCAACATATTGTTCCGAGTTCTTATTTACACGCAAAATAGGCTGTAAAATAAGATTGTTCTTTAGAAGTAATTCATCAGCAATTGCATTGTATCTCTGTGGTATAAACAGATCACACATCTTCTTGTTATGATTGATAACTACAACTAACTTATCCCCATATTTTGTTTTAGCCATTCTCATTTTAACGATGGTATATTTCAAGCCTAATACCAACTGTTCTTTCTTGATTGTCTCATTGTATTTATTCATGCTGATTGTATTCAAGACCTCCATTTATTAGCGGCTGATTTTCTTTAATAAAAATCCAAGCTCCTAATTATCAACCGATCGTAACATCTGTGGCGTGTCATAGATGCGTCACACTGAATATTCGAGAATGTTCAGATGCGTCACCTCCAGCAGATTCGCGTATATTTAGTGTCGCGAATCTGATACATGGAGCCAGTTGAGGCTAGGAAGCTCATACAGAAAGAAGAAATTTCCAATGTAAGTTTTTTTTTGTTTCTTGCGATAAAAATGATGATTCCCAGGTAGGTATCTAGTAACATAGGAATAGCTACATCTGAAACAAACAACTGTGCAAATAGAAAATATCAATGGGTTACCTACTTCCCAACACTTGCTGTGCATCCTTCCCCGGCACCGGCAGGCAACAACCGAAATAGGCAGTGCCAGCACCGTTGCCGACAATAAATTGAGCGATTAATCTTTTAAACGCTTCCAAAAATGTTTATTTTAATGTTTTGACGCGTGACAACCGGTGTTGACAGGTTTCAGCCTATGCCGGCAGCGACCGAGCTTCTCGGAACCGGGTACTTGCTGTACTAAAATCGAGAGTGGGCAACCCCTCAGCAAATATTACTACACGATTTCTTAGACAGGAGATGACGTACGAACCAAATGACCTTCAAAAATTCTGTAAAGGAATTGAATCGCGTCACACACGATGACGTAGGAGCCAGACGTCCTTCGAGAATTCTGTAAAGGAATTATCTGGGTTAGATAATGTACCTAAGCGCATCACACACGATGACGTAGGAGCCAGACGTCCTTCGAAAATTCTGTAAAGGAATTATCAAGGTCAAATTAATCGTTAAAAGCATGTTATGTTCTTTTCAGATGAACAGAGCTATTCAGAAAAAAGCATCATCCGTTCCGAAAAAGTATCTGAATGGGTTGCTCAAACTGGAGAAATCGGAGCAAGAATTATTCCTTTCACTGTGGAGTAAAATAGCTACAACCGCAGATGAAGTCGAAGACGAAGATTGTACGGTAGCTCGTTCATCTGTTGAAAAGAAAAAAGAGAAGAGCGGACAGTTTTTAGCTGATATTAAAGCGAATTTACATGCATCGCGAAGGTTTGGGAACTTCAAACTGGACGTGAACATCCAGAAGGTGCTGACCAGTAAAATATGTGGAGTCAGTTTGGAGCAAGCAGAAGGTATTATTATTGATTTAAATAAAGTGGAGGTGTATTTGGATTATTTATCAGTGTTACTAAAAGCGAAAAAAGGAGAAGTGTATGCGTACATGCAGAAACTGTTCAGTGAAAACCCTGAAAATCTAAACAAGTGTTTTCTCGAAGAACGATTTAAGAAATATGGAGAAAGCAAATCAACAATAAGAAGATATCTTCAGTTGTATGGATTAGTCCGCGAATATCCTGGAATAGCTTTCTGTGGGAAAGGGTACTATTGCATCGTCGAAAATGAAAAAGCTATTCGCAAAGCGATCCAAGAGGATGAGACACTGTCGTCATTACTCAAGGATCATCCTGTGCAAGTGTTCTTATCCAATGAAGTGTTGATTGATTTTGATAAACTAAGTCTTTAAGTTGGCATACATTTTCTCAATAAATTTGGTGGATTGATTGACTTATAAGCTAGATTTTGGTTGTCAGGTAGAGGATCATGTGTGAAGAGTCAAACTTGAGAACCATTCTTTTGAACTATTGATGCGTTCTTGCAATATTTATATCCATTTAAACGAACTTGCTTCATGTATTTTTCGCGAGGAAAAAATCTGAATGTTTTACGCATTTCCGCTTCGCGTTGAATGACCTCTTCAACCGTTAAGTGTCCACATTTTAGCAATGATAACAGTTCAGTGTAAAAATTATACGTGGTTCTATATTCTGCTTTTCTATCTGCAATATTTAAATGTTTTTCGATTATTTCAATGACGACGGAACCCAAGCTTAAAGACGCTAAAGGTAGTATCAGAAACGCACTTAATCCTGCTGCCGAAAAGGCAAATTTGGATAAAAGAAGACCGTTGCTGACATTATTATAATATTTATAACTTCGGCGATATACAAACATTTTCTTTTCCAATTCCTCCATTTATACTATAGCTAAATTGTTTAAAAAATTACTTCCTTAGGCTTGCTTCCAAACTTAGCAATTCGGAGCACATACGCCATCTCGTAAACAATACTGCAGATAGCATGATCAGTCGGATGTAATCCAGACGGTGCATACTACGTGAACGCAAAACACTTCTGCCACCTGCGCAACTCCACTATTTCTTTCTTAACTGGTCAGAGGCAATCTAGATCGCGTATGCTCCGAGAAATACAAACAAATCAGCCGTCTCGGTAACTGTGCTCTCTGTGCATTGAGCCTTTGCTCCATGAAACACATACTGAAACAAGTGAATTTCTTTACGTCTGAGAAAACGCAGTCGGGAGAAATTCATTAATAAAAATATTCCCCTAATAAATGATGGAAACTGCAGAGGTTATTCAACGTTGTAAAACCATTATATCAAACAACGAATCGGTTATACGAAGTTTACCGAAATACAAAATTAATGAACTTCGTACATATGCAAAAATTAACAATATCAAAACAAATGGTGAAACGAAAAAGGAAATAACTAATAAGATAATCAAGCAACTTAATAGGAATATTTTGCTTGCGGAAGATACAATTAATATTCGGCGTAGAAATGAAAGGATTCGGAACAAAAATAGACCATCAAATTATACACCAGAGCCAGCATTAAGGAAGATATTAGAACATGAGATAAAAGAAAATAATATTGCTATTGGAAATATAAAAAAAGAGGAGAAACGGATAATAGAAAAGGATACAAGTGAATTAAAAAGGTTTCTAAAAAACAAAGGCCTACCCACTCGTGGTAACAGAGATGAAGTTATAGAACGCATTAAGGAATACTATGGTAGGATAATTAATAAGCAGAAAGAAACTATAGATAAAACTAGAGGTATCCTGAGAGATCAAACAGAAAGAGGTGATAAAAATAAACACAAACTTATCGATTTATCTAATCTCTTTATAAATAAGAAACAAATCAAAGAAGAAACAGCGATTCCCAATTATATGTTTAAAACAGAAGAAGAACAACACCCCGCTATTGTAAGAGAAAATGAAAACATTTACACAGTAAACGTATCAATCCAAAGCAACGGAAGAGACGAAAATACTCTCATTAATTTTGTTTTTGAGGATTTGCAACGAAGAATGAATGAAATATACCAATACAGAGTTCAGTTTGTGACCAAGGTTATTTTTTATCGGCAAGAGAACGATGAGGAAGTAGAAGTATTTTACAACAGTACTTCTTGGATTTTAAACAAAAATAGCGTTCTTACTCCTAACCATTTAGATGATAACAACAGAAGACTTAGTTCTCTGAGTAATACCCCTCGATCTGGATTACAATTTAGGCGATATGATGCAATCGACTATAGGATGACTCGAATCGAATCCTACATGGGAGGAACGTACAAAACACTGCCAGATTTCGTAAAAAATGAAAAGGCTTGCATAAATATAAAAAATAAAGATCAAAAATGCTTTCTTTGGTGTATCTTGGCACATTTATACCCAGCTAAAGATCATGTTGACAGACTATCAAATTATAAACAGTATGAAAATGAATTTGATTTCAAAGGAATTACCAACTACCCGATGGATACCAAAGAAATTCACAAATTTGAAAACAAATACAACATCAAGATTTGCTTATTCCGATTGGACAAAGAAAAAATAATCAGAAGTCATGTACTAAAAAGTACAATTAATGGTAAAACAGCAAAACATATCATTAATTTATTATATTTCGATAATCATTATGTACTAGTAAAGGACTTGAACAGATTAGTCGGTACTCAAATCTCTAAAAAGAAAACAAAGACATACCTCTGCACTTTTTGTGGAAGGCATTTTAAAAAGGAAGAACAATTTGAAAAACATGAACTGAAACATAACTGTGAAGATCCTGATATTATAATGCCTCCTGAAGGTTCTAAAATTCAATTTAAAAATATTTCAAAACAGATGAAAGTACCGTACTGCATAATCGCAGACTTTGAGTCTTATAATGAAGAATACAATCAAGTCCACGGAAAGAAAACAATCAAAGTGGCTGAACAGAAAGCGTTTGCATACGGGATTCAGGTGTGCTGTTCTTTTGATTCAAAGCACAATAAATACTATGATTATTTTGGTGAAGACGCTGCAAAACATTTTGTGAAAACCATTACAGAAGTGTCCACAGAAATTGCACACAAGTATGAAAACAGACAAAGAAATCACATTTATACCGACGAAGAAATTAAAGAAAAATGGAAGACACTAAAAAACAAGACTTGCCATATCTGTAACACAGAAATTACTGAAAATCCCCACTTTGATCACGACCATATGACAGGAAAGGATAGAGGTTTCACACACGCTGAATGTAACATGAAATACAGGATTCCCAAGCATATCCCTGTAGTCCTACACAACTTATCCAAGTATGACTCCCATCTATTTGTGAAAGAATTAGTACCTGATAACGGGATTTTTGAAAGTGCTGAAAGTTTCATTTCATTTTCGAAATCAATAAGTATTCCAAGACAGGATAAGGAAATAAAATATGAAATCAGATTTATAGATTCTATTCGATTCATGGCTTCATCACTGGACAAACTATCAGCAAATTTAGCGAAATGTGACTGTAAAGTATCCTGTAATCATCTGAGAGAGAATTTCAAGTACACATCTGACAGTTTCAGAAACGATGCTGAATTTAAAGAAATAATTAAAAAGGGGGTGTATCCTTATGAATTTGTGGATAGTTTCAGTAAAATGGATTGTACAAAGTTACCACCCATAGAAAGCTTTTATTCTAGGTTAACGGGAAAAGGTATTGACAAAGCTGATTATAAAAGAGCGGTGTCCATATGGAAACAATTTAATTGCGAAACATTACTTGATTATACCAAGTTGTACCTAAAAAGTGACGTTTTAATATTATCAGATGTTGTAGAGAATTTCAGAAATGTATGTATACATAATTATGACCTGGATCCACTTCATTACTTCTCAGCTCCAGGACTAACATGGGACGCTTTCCTAAAGCATTCAACAGTAGAATTACCGTTATTCTCAAAGGAAGACATGTATACATTCGTTGAAAAGGGGATAAGAGGTGGTGTATCTCAATGTATAAAAAGATACGCTAAAGCAAATAATAAATATATGAGCAGTTATGATAACAATAAACCATCCAACTATTTAATGTATTTCGATAAGAATAATTTATATGGGTGGGCGATGTCACAAAAATTACCAGCGAATGATTTTAAATTCATTCCAGTACCTGATGAAATGAAAGAGAACACTGAAATTAATTCTTTAGATTATTATCAACTATTAAAAAATCATGTTCAAACAGAAATGAATTTGGAAAATGTGGGGGCAATTTATGAAGTTGATTTAGATTATCCTAGAGAGTTACACAAGTTACATAAAGATCTGCCATTAGCACCAGAACATTTCAATGGAAAACTATGTACGACCTTACTGGATAAAAACAATTACGTAGTTCACCACAGGAATCTAGAATTCTATTTACAAAAAGGTCTGAAACTGAAAAAAGTACATAGAATACTAGGATTCACTGAAAGTGCTTACTTAAAAGGATACATAGATCACAACACAGCACTTAGAACTAAAGGTACAAATGATTTTGAAAAGGACTTTTTTAAGCTGATGAATAACGCTTGCTTTGGAAAAACCATTGAGAACGTAAGGAAACGAGCTGATATGGAAATAATAACTGACGATAAAACTAGAGAAAAAATAATAAAGAAACCCAACTTTAAATCTGAGATTATTTTCAGTGAAAACTTTTCTGTAGCGAGGATGTCAAAGGAAAAGATAAAATTAGACAAACCCATGTTTATCGGTTTTGCTGTACTGGAACTATCCAAGTTATTGATGTATGAATTCCATTATGATTATATGAAACCTAAATATGGGGATACAATAGATTTATGTTATATGGATACTGATTCTTTCATCTATGACATACGAACCGAGGATTTCTATCAAGATATTAAACCGGATTTGAATGAGAGGTTCGATACATCTGATTATGCGAAAGATAATCCATACGGGTTTCCTAATGTAAACAAGAAAGTGATAGGAATGATGAAAGATGAATTAGCAGGACAAGTGATGACAGAGTTTGTTGGGTTGCGGTCGAAAGTATATGCTTATTTAAAGGACAACCAAGACCTTTCAAAAGCTAGCAAAAAACTAAAAGGAATAAAAACAAACATAGTGAAAGATAAAATTACGATTCAAAACTACAAGGATGTTCTGTTTGGAAACGTTGGAAACCTTTCAGTAACCCAGTACAACTTAAGGTCATACAAACACAATATGTTTCTAGAAGAACAGAATAAAAAAGCCCTAGATCCTAAGGATGATAAAAGGATTGTATCCAGTGATAAATTCACAACTTTTCCATTAGGTTACAAACAATAAATATTCAAGTACCTACTTAAAAATTTCAAGTACCTAGTTATAAAATTCAAGTACCTAGTTAAAAAATTCAAGTATATAGTTGAAAAAGTCAAGTACCTAGTTAAAAAAAGTCAAGTACCTAGTTAAAAAAGTTAGCTACCTAGTTAAAAAATTCAACTACCTAGTTGAAAAAAGTTAGCTACCCTAGTTAAAAAATTCAAGTACCTAGTTGGTAAATCTTATAATGAAAAATTCTTCCTAGATAAATGAACGAAAAGGCACCAATAAAAGTGTATGATTTTAGCGAAAAGAATAACTATCAGAACAAACACGAACTTGCACCTCAGTGGCCATTTAGATTATTAATTTGTGGAAGTTCAGGAACAGGAAAAACCAATTTACTCTTGAATTTAATTTATGAATACATCTGTTTCAACCGAATATACTTGTATGCAAAAGATCTTGAAGAAGACAAATATAAAGACCTTATAGACAATTTAACCACCTTGGAATTAAAATGTAAAACGAATATTTTAACCGTAAGTAATGACCTTAATGATATTATCGATGTTGACGACCTAGACCCCAATTATCAGAACTTGATTATCTTTGACGATTTTGTAACTGAAAAAGACCAGAAGAAAATAGAAGATTTATTCATAAGAGGAAGAAAGAAAAATGCTTCAATTGTTTACTTGTCTCAGAGCTATCATAAAACGCCAAAGGTGGTAAGACTTCAGTGTAATTATTTTGCATTCTTTCAGTGTTCTAATCCAAAAGAAGTAAAATTAATCAGACAAAGCCATGTATCCAGTATAGACAATGAAAAATTTCTCAAACAATTCGAGGCTGCAACCAAGGGCTATGGGTTTTTCTTCATAGATTTAAAAACAAAAGATAAGACCCTGAAGTACAGGAAAAACTTTGAAAAATTTACCGGATAATTTATTTCTATAATAAATGAATAAATTTGGTAGTGTTGGAAAAAAGGTTAGTAACGAATCGAAAGTTACTGACGAAAATGGTAACATTAACCTACACGATAGACGAATTATAAATTTAGGTGATGCGAAAACAGATAAGGATGCTATTAGCTTAAGATCTATGACTGTGATTTTGAATCAATTTAAAGAACAGATGACTGCGGGACAAGTGCAAACCAATCAGTATTTTAGCGAAGATATCAACAGATTAACTGCGGTAGATGATTCTCCTGATAATGCATTGATAAGGATCAAAGATAAAGGATTATTTGTAAAACAAACAATTAAAGCCACTGAAACAGAAATTGATGCTGGGGATAAAGTAATCACAAATGTTCAAGACCCTAGAAACAAAAAGGATGCTGTTAATTTAGATAGGTTAACAACAGACCTTTTAAAATATGACGAAAAGCTTCTTAACCAACAAACCCTTAGCAAAAGTATTGAAACAAAGATTGGTGACCTTAGGAAAATCATTGACAAAAAGACTCTTGACCTTAGCAAAAGCATTGACAAAAAGGTTCTTGACCTTAGGAAAAATGATTTTGACCATGAAGTCCATATCAATGGTATTGAAAGAGCAGTCGTAAACATTTTAAAAAGGCTTTTAGAGCAAAAACCTGTTGATCAAGATTTTGTTACGAAAACAGAAGACTTTATGAAAACTAAACTAAAGAAATAAAATTTATATGATAAATTATTTTTCTAATAAATGGTTGAAACAATGGAGTATACAGTTTATTTGTCAAAGCTTCAGAAAGGAAAGCTGAAGAAATGCTTTGGCGCTAAACAAAAATGTCAGATACGTGTTAGTCATAGTAGACAGAATGAACGAGAACCAGTCAAGTTACTTTTAAGTAAACGACAAATTGATAAAATTGAAACATGTAAAATGAATAATAAGGGCTGTGATATTGATGTATCATACAAACAGATGAAAGAAGCGATTCAAAAGGGTGGATTACTTCCATTCTTAATACCGTTAGCAGTAGCCCTTGGTAAGGCAGCTTTAACAAGCGGAGCTGCTGCTTTGGGTACATTCGCTGGTAAGAAATTGGTGGATAACATAACCAACACAGGTGGGGCGCTTACACTTCCTGGAACACAAAAAGTTGTGGGACGTGGAAGGCCTAAGAAGGAAACCGATGATGTCAACACAGGTGGTGCGCTTACACTTCCTGGAACACAAAAAGTTGTAGGTCATGGTGTACGGGGAAGGCCTAGGAAGTCAAAAAACGGGGACATCAAAAAAGAAGCAAAAGTAAAGTAGGACCTCTAACCAATTTTGATATTATGGATGCATTAGAGAGTATACCACATTTTAGAGGTGTTTTCTCTATAGATACGCTACCCAAACAGATAAATAGTATAGAATGTGGTGTAGTTAATTATGATAAACTCGGAATGCCTGGAACTCACTGGGTGGCGTACTGTAATCTACCTGATAATCCTTATGTAGAATTTTTTGATTCTTTCGGTATACCCCCAGGAAAAGAAATAATTAAATATCTAAAAACTTCAAAGAAAAAAATAGCTTATGAAAATCTTGCCGTTCAGAATATAGATGAATTAAACTGTGGATTGCATTGTATTTCCTACATTAAGCGCAGTTCTTAGTTTATTCATCTCTCGTCTTTTTGTTTATAAAAATTGTTTTCTAATAAATGGAGATTTATTGTATGAAATGTAAAAAGAAAACTGACACTGAATCAATGTTTAAAGCAGTGTCACAGAAAAATAATGTTCCAATGGTGAAAGGTAATTGCGTTATCTGTGGTTCAATGAAAAATCGCTTTTTAAAAAAAACCTCGACGCAGAAAAAGATATTTTAAAGACGTATTATTCAAATTATTCAGGGGTTGATGATATTCACAGAAAATTAAAAGAAAATGGTGTGAAGGTTTCCAATGATAAAATAAAAAATGTGTTGCAAAATGAGAATGTGTATACGTTACACAAACCTTCCTATCACAATTTTGAAAGGAGAACGAGTGTATTGTCACCATGTAGATGAGCAATGGCAAGCTGATTTAGTTGACATGCAGAAATATAAAAAAGAAAATAATAAAACAAATTACATCTTGACTATTATTGATTGCTTTAGTAAATATGCTTGGTGTGTCCCTTTGAAAGATAAAACGGGTGCTGAAATAATCAAGGCATTCAGTTATATATTTAAAGAAAGAATTCCTAAAAAACTACAAACTGATAAAGGTAAAGAATTTGTAATGCGAAATGTTCAAACATTTTTGAAAAATAACGACATACACTGGTTTGCATCTGAAAGTGAATTGAAAGCGCAAATCGTTGAACGATTCAATAGAACGTTGAAAGAAAAGTTATGGAAATATTTTACTCACAATAACACTACTAAATGGATTGATATTTTACCTTTATTTGTTAGAAATTATAATAACTCTTATCATCGTTCAATACAAATGAAACCAGTAGATGCTAGTAAAAAGGTAAATCAGAAAAAGGTTTACAATGCTTTGTTTCCTCCAGCAGATGACTACACAATCACAGGAAATTACAATGTAGGAGATTTAGTCAGAATAAAAAAAGAAAAGAGTATTTTTGATAAAGGATATTTACCGAATTATACGAATGAAGTATTTCAGATAGCAACCATTAGACCTACCATTCCCATTACTTATGAAATATCTGACAAAAGTGGGGAATTAATTCAAGGAGGGTTTTATGAAAAAGAACTTTCAAAATTTATTATGAAATAAAATTACTTGTATATAAATGGATTCAAGACGCTTGAGTGATATGTTATCAGGTATAGTTAAGAACAGAGAAATTCAAAGAAAAAAAGTTCAACAATACGAGATGGAGAAAGCAGGGTTTCGGGAATATGCTTCAGAATTAAACGCTCCAGTTGTTATGGCACAAAAAGAAAACATGAAGACACAAAAAGATTACACTGAAGCGATCATGAAGAAATTACAAAAGAATGATGAAAATTCAAGCAGACGGTTTCAAAGATTAGGTAATGCATTTAAAACTTCAGAGGAATCGAGTTCAAAGGAATCGAGTAGAGCGCCAACTCCTGCTTTAGAACCAACTCCCGCTTTAGCCCCATTATCCATTGAAATGAATAAAGGTATTACCCAAGAGTTTTTAAATCAGATTAATTCAAAACATGCAGAATCCTGGGATGACAATGATCCTTATTTTAAAATACCTATGTATTACATTAGTAATCCTATGGATATAGAGGAGGCTATGAATCATTTAACAACTATAAGTAAAAGTTATGGTGGGACAAAGAGTAAAGGTTACTCTAACCATGATCAAATTATTGAATTTATAAGAGTTTACAAGGATAGGTTAAGAACCATTCAAAATAATTGGGGATTAGTCAAACAGCAAGGAACTGGAATATTTATGAATTGTGATGAAAAGATTAAAAAATTGTACACTTTGATAGGTAGTAGAGTGAACGGGAATACATCTGATGAGGTGAGGAATGAAGCTATTGATATTTTGGATTCGTTAATGCGAAATAAATTCTTAAACAAGAGAGAATACAATTCAATATATAAAAAATATTTCTAATAAATGGTGTTGTTAAACATTGAAGGTAATGAAAGTATCATTGATATAACATTTAGTCAACCAATCGAATTGAATCGTAATTGGGATTATGAAATAGGTTTGAATCAGTGTACTTTGTGGTATTCGTGGCATAATATAAGTGATAAATTTGGGAATAATACATTTCAATACAGGAAAGATGAAGAGGGGGGATGGATAAATGTTACTATTCCTAATGGGATGTATAACGATGATTGTTTGAATTATTTTTTGTGTCAGTATTTTGATACACCAAAAGATAAATGTCCTATTGTAATCTCATCAAATCCAGCATCTATGAGATTTGTCATCATATTACAAGAAAAATACATGTTTAGATTTAATAGTGACTTGTGTCAGATTTTAGGCTTTGAGAAGGATATTGAGATATCTAATAAAATTAATGAAGGTACAAAACTTCCGAATATAACAAGAAGTGTCGATAAAATTCAAATTCATTGCTCTCTTGTAAACAGTTCTATCGTAAACAAAAGTAAATCAGATGTCATTTGGACATTTGTTCCGAATACTGAACCGGGTTGCCAAATTGTTGAGAATCCTAGACAATTAATATATCTTCCTATCAACACAAAAGACTTTATTTACTCGTTGAGAATGACAATAACTGATCAGCTTGGAAGACCGATTGATCTGAATGGTGATAACGTAGGATACGTACTGCATTTAAGAAAAGCTTAAAGGATTATTGAAATAAAATTATTTACTTATAAATGTTGTTAAATAATAAGCGATTACTTTACAATAAGCAGTACGGAAGTGGAATCGGTAGTATATTCAAAAACATTGCTAATTCCCAGTTATTCCAGACGTCAGCAAAACAAATAAAAGATGGAGCATTGTCAATGTATAATAATATTATAAAACCGAGATTTGAGCTGCTGAAAAACAGAGCAATAGAATATGGAAAAGATTTGATTGATGTCAACAAGAAGGAACTGATTGATGTGATTGGAAATAAGAAATCGATGAAGGATCTTATAGGTACAAATAAAAGAATTTTAAATCAAAGAAGTCAGGACTTGATTAAAACGTTAATGACTGGAAATGGGTTAAAGATTCTGAAATGATTTTTATTGAATAATTTCCTTCTTATATAAATGGCAGTAAATAAAATTATTAGTCCGCAATGGAACATATTTGATGAGCCACTTGTGGATGATACAGTGGTCAAGTATGAATTTAAAGAAATTCGAGAAACAGATGTGAATGTATCCAATAAGTCAGAGTTTGAATTTGTAACAAAGAAATTAGATTCCTGGTTCTATCCAAGTGAAAGTTATCTTGAGGTAGGCGTAAGGATAGTAAAAGCTGACGGAACTAATATAGCTGCAACTGATGTCGCTACGTTGACGAATAATGGATTTAATTTATTTAGTACCGCCGAGTATGTCATAAACGATACACCAGTTGAAAAAATTAATCATGTTGGTATTACAACTACCGTTACAAAGTTGATTGAATACTCCGATGATTACTCTAGAAGTGCTGCTAGAAACCATTTTTGGTACAAGGATTATAATCAAGGAACTGATATCAACCCTATAACTAGTTCATTTACCGTACCTGCAGAAGGAAAACTAACAGCAGGAAATATGAATGTCACTTCTAAGCCTAATCCCAATTATAATAAAGGGTTTGAAAAGAGATATAATAGAACTAAAAACAGCAAATTAGTGAATATGTATTTACCATTATCAGAGATGTTTGGATTCTTGAAAGGAAACAAACGATTTTTTAGAGGTGCATCGCACAGAATATGTCTAAGAAGAAATGATGATAATAATATGATTGTAAACAATGGAAATACTAATTTTAAAGTCGTCATTGAGTATTTATCCTGGAAAATTCCTGTTATAGCTCCTAGTATTGAAATGATGAGTCAATTGGAAAAGGGTTTGGCAAAGGATAAAAAGTATAATTTGATGTGGGAAGCTTGTAATACTTATAAAAGTGATGTTAGTCAGAATAAGGAACACACCTGGAAAGTTGTGTCTGAGAGAAATAGTCCTACGAAAATCGTTGTGATGTTACAAAAAAATGAAAAGCATAACAACCAAAAAAAGAATAATATGGTGTTTGATCATATGAATTTGACGGATATAGAGGTTAGAATTAACGGGGATAAATACCCAGAAGAACCCCTCAAATGCGACTTTAGTGAGGAAAAATGCACATACTCGAATCTTTACAACAGATACATACACATGGGTTATAAGCAATTAGCGTTTGATACTGGTAGTGTAGTCAATATCGAAGAATTTAAAGAAGTATATCCACTATTTTGTTTCGATGTTTCTAAACACGAGTCAAATATTTATAATGGAACCACTGCTGATATTGAAATTAGTATAACTTTAAATGATCCTCAACCCGTACCATACAATATTTACTGTGTTCTATATTATGAAAGAAAAGCTACATTGGATATCATTAATAAAAATATGTATGTGAGTTTGTGATTTGGATTTTTATTAAAGAAAATCAGCCGCTAATAAATGGAGGTCTTGAATACAATCAGCATGAATAAATACAATGAGACAATCAAGAAAGAACAGTTGGTATTAGGATTGAAATATACCATCGTTAAAATGAGAATGGCTAAAACAAAATATGGGGATAAGTTAGTTGTAGTTATCAATCATAACAAGAAGATGTGTGATCTGTTTATACCACAGAGATACAATGCAATTGCTGATGAATTACTTCTAAAGAACAATCTTATTTTACAGCCTATTTTGCGTGTAAATAAGAACTCGGAACAATATGTTGACTTGGAACTGTTTACTCAGTAATTGATATTTGGATAAAAATGAAAAAATGATATTTGGATGAAAAAAAAAAGTAGTAGTTTATATGTAGTATAAAGGTTAATATTTCCTATTTCTTGGGCCCTTTTTTCGGGAAAAAAGAAAATACAAATATCTTTAAAAAGGGGGATAATTTGGAAAAAAGCATGTTAAAATTTAAGAAATCGATGTTAAAATGGGGTTTTGAAATTTGGGGGTTGTTGGTCTAGTCCCCCCTTTTTCTATACTACTTCTGTCCACTTTAGTCTTTCCATTTTAATCTTTCCACTATAGTCTCCACTTTATTCTGTCCACTACAGTCTTTCCACTATACTCTTTCCACTATAGTCTGTCCACTTTAGCCTTTCCACTATTCTCTGTCCACTTTAGTCTTTCCACTATACTCTCCACTTTATTCTGTCCACTACAGTCTTTCCACTATAGTCTTTCCAATATAGTCTGTCCACTTTAGTATTTCCACTTTAGTCTTTCCACTTTAGTCTTTCCACTTTAATCTTTCCACTTTAGTCTGTCCACTTTAGTCTTTCCACTATAGTCTGTCCACTTTAGTCTTTCCACTTTAGTCTTTTCCCTTTATTCTGTCCACTTCAGTGTGTACACTTTAGTCTGTCCACTGAGTCTTTCCACTTCAGTTTTTCCACTATTCTCTGTCCACTTTAGTCTTTCCACTATACTCTCCACTTTATTCTGTCCACTACAGTCTTTCCACTATAGTCTTTCCAATATAGTCTGTCCACTTTAGTATTTCCACTTTAGTCTTTCCACTTTCGTCTTTCCACTTTAATCTTTCCACTTTAGTCTGTCCACTTTAGTCTTTCCACTTTAGTTTTTCCACTATTCTCTGTCCACTTTAGTCTTTCCACTTTAGTCTTTCAACAATAGTCTCCACTTTAGTCTTTCCAGTATTCTCTGTCCACTTTAGTCTTTCCACTTTAGTCTTTCCACAATAGTCTCCACTTTATTCTGTCCACTAAAGTTTTTCCACTATAGTCAGTCCACTTTAGTCTTTCCACTATACTCTGCCCACTTTAGTCTTTCCACTATTCTCTGTCCACTTTAGTCTTTCCACTTTAGTCTTTCCACTATAGTCTCCACTTTATTCTGTCCACGACAGTCTTTCCACTATAGTCTTTCCACTATAGTCCGTCCACTTTAGTCTTTCCACTATTCTCTCACCACTTTAGTCTTTCCACTATAGTCTCCACTTTATTCTGTCCACTAAAGTCTTTCCACTATAGTCTTTCTACTATAGTCTGTCCACTTTAGTCTTTCCACTTTAATCTTTCCACTTTAGTCTTTCCACTTTAGTCTTTCCACTATAGTCTGTCCACTTTAGTCTTTCCACTTTAGTCTTTCCCCTTTATTCTGTCCACTTCAGTGTGTACACTTTAGTCTGTCCACTGAGTCTTTCCACTTCAGTTTTTCCACTATAGTCTGTCAACTTTAGTCTTTCCACTATAGTCTCCACTTTATTCTGTCCACTACAGTCTTTCCACTTTAGTCTTTCCACTATAGTCTCCACTTTATTCTGTCCACTACAGTCTTTCCACTATAGTCTTTCCACTATAGTCTGTCCACTTTAGTCTTTCCACTATTCTCTGTCCACTTTAGTCTTTCCACTGTAGTCCCCACTTTATTCTGTCCACTACAGTCTTTCCACTATAGTATTTCCACTATAGTCTGTCCACTTTAGTTTTTCCACTATATTCTGTCCACTTTAGTCTTTCCACTATTCTCTGTCCACTTTAGTCATTCCACTATAGTCTCCACTTTATTCTGTACACTACAGTCTTTCCACTATAGTCTTTCCACTATAGTCTGTCCACTTTAGTCTTTCCACTTTAGTTTTTCCACTTTAGTCTGTCCACTTTAGACTTTCCACTATAGTCTATCCATTTTAGTCTTTCCACTTTAGTCTTTCCACTTTAGTCTTTCCACTTTATTGTGTCCACTTCAGTGTGTACACTTTAGTCTGTCCACTGAGTCTTTCCACTTCAGTCTCAGTCTGTCCACTTTAGTCTTTCCACTTTATTCTTTCCACTATAGTCTCCACTTTATTCTGTCCACTACAGTCTTTCCACTATAGTCTCTCCACTTTAGTCGAAACACTATTTTCTGTCCACTTTAGTCTTTCCACTATTGTCTCCACTTTATTCTGTCCACTAAAGTCTTTCCACTATAGTCTTTCCACTATAGTCTTTCCACTATAGTCTTTCCACTATAGTCTGTCCACTTTAGTCTTTCCACTTTAGTCTTCCGACTATAGTCTCCACTTTATTTTGTCCACTAGAGTCTTTCCACTTTAGTCTTTCCACTATTCTCTGTCCACTTTAGTCTTTCCACTATAGTCTCTCCACTTTAGTCGAAACACTATTTTCTGTCCACTTTAGTCTTTCCACTATTGTCTCCACTTTATTCTGTCCACTAAAGTCTTTCCACTATAGTCTTTCCACTATAGTCTTTCCACTATAGTCTTTCCACTATACTCTCCACTTTATTCTGTCCACTACAGTCTTTCCACTATAGTCTTTCCACTATAGTCTGTCCACTTTAGTCTTTCCACTTTAGTCTTTCCCCTTTATTCTGTCCACTTCAGTGTGTACACTTTAGTCTGTCCACTGAGTCTTTCCACTTCAGTCTTTCCACTATAGTCTGTCCACTTTAGTCTTTCCACTTTAGTCTTTCCACTATAGTCTCCACTTTATTCTGTCCACTACAGTCTTTCCACTTTAGTCTTTCCACTATAGTCTCCACTTTATTCTGTCCACTACAGTCTTTCCACTATAGTCTTCCCACTATAGTCTGTCCACTTTAGTCTTTCCACTATTCTCTGTCCACTTTAGTCTTTCCACTGTAGTCACCACTTTATTCTGTCCACTACAGTCTTTCCACTATAGTATTTCCACTATAGTCTGTCCACTTTAGTCTTTCCACTATATTCTGTCCACTTTAGTCTTTCCACTATTCTCTGTCCACTTTAGTCATTCCACTATAGTCTCCACTTTATTCTGTCCACTACAGTCTTTCCACTATAGTCTTTCCACTATAGTCTGTCCACTTTAGTCTTTCCACTTTAGTTTTTCCACTTTAGTCTGTCCACTTTAGACTTTCCGCTATAGTCTATCCACTTTAGTCTTTCCACTTTAGTCTTTCCACTTTTGTCTTTCCACTTTATTCTGTCCACTTCAGTGTGTACACTTTAGTCTGTCCACTGAGTCTTTCCACTTCAGTCTCAGTCTGTCCACTTTAGTCTTTCCACTTTATTCTTTCCACTATAGTCTCCACTTTATTCTGTCCACTACAGTCTTTCCACTATAGTCTTTCCACTATAGTCTCTCCACTTTAGTCGAAACACTATTCTCTGTCCACTTTAGTCTTTCCACTATTGTCTCCACTTTATTCTGTCCACTAAAGTCTTTCCACTATAGTCTTTCCACTGTAGTCTTTCCACTATAGTCTGTCCACTTTAGTCTTTCCACTTTAGTCTTTCCACTATAGTCTCCACTTTATTCTGTCCACTACAGTCTTTCCACTTTAGTCTTTCCACTATTCTCTGTCCACTTTAGTCTTTCCACAATAGTCTCCACTTTATTCTGTCCACTAAAGTTTTTCCACTATAGTCAGTCCACTTTAGTCTTTCCACTATTCTCTGTCCACTTTAGTCTTTCCACAATAGTCTCCACTTTATTCTGTCCACTAAAGTTTTTCCACTATAGTCAGTCCACTTTAGTCTTTCCACTATTCTCTGTCCACTTTAGTCTTTCCACTATACTCTCCACTTTATTCTGTCCACTACAGTCTTTCCACTATAGTCTTTCCACCATAGTCTGTCCACTTTAGTCTTTACACTTTAGTTTTTCCACTTTAATCTTTCCACTATATTCTGTCCACTTTAGTCTTTCCACTATTCTCTTTCCACATTATCTTTCCACTATAATCTATACTTTATTCTGTCCACTACAGTCTTTCCACTATTGTCTTTCCACTATAGTCTGTCCACTTTAGTCTTTCCACTTTAGTTTTTCCACTTTAGTCTTTCCACTTTAGTCTTTCCACTTTAGCCTATCCGCTTTAGTCTGTCCACTTAGTCTTTCCACTAGAGTCTGTCCACTTTAGTCTTTCCACTTTAGTCGGTCCACTATAGTCTGTCCACTTTAGTCTTTCCACTATAGTCTGTCCACTTTAGTCTTTCCACTTTAGTCTTTCCACTATAGTCTCCACTTTATTCTGTCCACTACAGTCTTTCCACTATAGTCTTTCCACTATAGTCTGTCCACTTTAGTCTTTCCACTTTAATCTTTCCACTTTAGTCTTTCCACTTTAGTCTTTCTACTATAGACTGTCCAATTTAGTCTTTCCACTATTCTCTGTCCACTTTAGTCTTTCCACTATAGTCTCCACTTTATTCTGTCCACTACAGTCTTTCCACTATAGTCTTTCCTTTATAGTCTGTCCACTTTAGTCTTTACACTTTAGTCTTTCCACTATAGTCTGTCCACTTTAGTCTTTCCACTTTAGTCCTTCCGCTTTGGTCTGTCCACTTAGTCTTTCCACTATAGTCTGTCCACTCTAGTCTTTCCACTTTAGTCTTTCCACTTTAGTCTGTCCACTTTAGTCTTTCCACTATAGACTGTCCAATTTAGTCTTTCCACTATTCTCTGTCCACTTTAGTCTTTCCACTATAGTCTCCACTTTATTCTGTCCACTTCAGTCTTTCCACTATTCTCTGTCCACTATAGTCTTTCCACTATAGTCTGTCCACTTTAGTCTTTCCACCATTCTCTGTCCACTTTATTCTGTCCACTACAGTCTTTCCACTATTGTCTTTCCACTATAGTCTGTCCAGTTTAGTCTTTCCACTTTAGTCTTTCCACTTTAGTCTGTCCACTTTCGTCTTTCCACTATACTCTCACCACTTTGGTCTTTCCACTTTAGTCTTTCCGCTTTAGTCTGTCCACTTAGTCTTTCCACTTCAGTCTTTCCACTAGAGTCTGTCCACTTGAGTCTTTCCTCTTTAGTCTGTCCACTTTAGTCTGTCCACTTTAGTCTTTCCACTTTATTCATTTCCACTATCTTCTGTCCACTTTAGTCTTTCCACTTTAGTCTGTCCACTTTAGTCTTTCCACTTTAGTCTGTCCACTTTAGTCTTTCCACCATTCTCTGTCCACTTTATTCTGTCCACTACAGTCTTTCCACTATTGTCTTTCCACTATAGTCTGTCCAGTTTAGTCTTTCCACTTTAGTCTTTCCACTTTAGTCTGTCCACTTTCGTCTTTCCACTATACTCTCACCACTTTGGTCTTTCCACTTTAGTCTTTCCGCTTTAGTCTGTCCACTTAGTCTTTCCACTTCAGTCTTTCCACTAGAGTCTGTCCACTTGAGTCTTTCCTCTTTAGTCTGTCCACTTTAGTCTGTCCACTTTAGTCTTTCCACTTTATTCATTTCCACTATCTTCTGTCCACTTTAGTCTTTCCACTTTATTCTGTCCACTACAGTCTTTCCACTATAGTATTTCCACTATAGTCTGTCCACTTTAGTTTTTCCACTATATTCTGTCCACTTTAGTCTTTCCACTATTCTCTGTCCACTTTAGTCATTCCACTATAGTCTCCACTTTATTCTGTACACTACAGTCTTTCCACTATAGTCTTTCCACTATAGTCTGTCCACTTTAGTCTTTCCACTTTAGTTTTTCCACTTTAGTCTGTCCACTTTAGACTTTCCACTATAGTCTATCCATTTTAGTCTTTCCACTTTAGTCTTTCCACTTTAGTCTTTCCACTTTATTGTGTCCACTTCAGTGTGTACACTTTAGTCTGTCCACTGAGTCTTTCCACTTCAGTCTCAGTCTGTCCACTTTAGTCTTTCCACTTTATTCTTTCCACTATAGTCTCCACTTTATTCTGTCCACTACAGTCTTTCCACTATAGTCTCTCCACTTTAGTCGAAACACTATTTTCTGTCCACTTTAGTCTTTCCACTATTGTCTCCACTTTATTCTGTCCACTAAAGTCTTTCCACTATAGTCTTTCCACTATAGTCTTTCCACTATAGTCTTTCCACTATAGTCTGTCCACTTTAGTCTTTCCACTTTAGTCTTCCGACTATAGTCTCCACTTTATTTTGTCCACTAGAGTCTTTCCACTTTAGTCTTTCCACTATTCTCTGTCCACTTTAGTCTTTCCACTATAGTCTCTCCACTTTAGTCGAAACACTATTTTCTGTCCACTTTAGTCTTTCCACTATTGTCTCCACTTTATTCTGTCCACTAAAGTCTTTCCACTATAGTCTTTCCACTATAGTCTTTCCACTATAGTCTTTCCACTATACTCTCCACTTTATTCTGTCCACTACAGTCTTTCCACTATAGTCTTTCCACTATAGTCTGTCCACTTTAGTCTTTCCACTTTAGTCTTTCCCCTTTATTCTGTCCACTTCAGTGTGTACACTTTAGTCTTTCCACTGAGTCTTTCCACTTCAGTCTTTCCACTATAGTCTGTCCACTTTAGTCTTTCCACTTTAGTCTTTCCACTATAGTCTCCACTTTATTCTGTCCACTACAGTCTTTCCACTTTAGTCTTTCCACTATAGTCTCCACTTTATTCTGTCCACTACAGTCTTTCCACTATAGTCTTCCCACTATAGTCTGTCCACTTTAGTCTTTCCACTATTCTCTGTCCACTTTAGTCTTTCCACTGTAGTCACCACTTTATTCTGTCCACTACAGTCTTTCCACTATAGTATTTCCACTATAGTCTGTCCACTTTAGTCTTTCCACTATATTCTGTCCACTTTAGTCTTTCCACTATTCTCTGTCCACTTTAGTCATTCCACTATAGTCTCCACTTTATTCTGTCCACTACAGTCTTTCCACTATAGTCTTTCCACTATAGTCTGTCCACTTTAGTCTTTCCACTTTAGTTTTTCCACTTTAGTCTGTCCACTTTAGACTTTCCGCTATAGTCTATCCACTTTAGTCTTTCCACTTTAGTCTTTCCACTTTTGTCTTTCCACTTTATTCTGTCCACTTCAGTGTGTACACTTTAGTCTGTCCACTGAGTCTTTCCACTTCAGTCTCAGTCTGTCCACTTTAGTCTTTCCACTTTATTCTTTCCACTATAGTCTCCACTTTATTCTGTCCACTACAGTCTTTCCACTATAGTCTTTCCACTATAGTCTCTCCACTTTAGTCGAAACACTATTCTCTGTCCACTTTAGTCTTTCCACTATTGTCTCCACTTTATTCTGTCCACTAAAGTCTTTCCACTATAGTCTTTCCACTGTAGTCTTTCCACTATAGTCTGTCCACTTTAGTCTTTCCACTTTAGTCTTTCCACTATAGTCTCCACTTTATTCTGTCCACTACAGTCTTTCCACTTTAGTCTTTCCACTATTCTCTGTCCACTTTAGTCTTTCCACAATAGTCTCCACTTTATTCTGTCCACTAAAGTTTTTCCACTATAGTCAGTCCACTTTAGTCTTTCCACTATTCTCTGTCCACTTTAGTCTTTCCACAATAGTCTCCACTTTATTCTGTCCACTAAAGTTTTTCCACTATAGTCAGTCCACTTTAGTCTTTCCACTATTCTCTGTCCACTTTAGTCTTTCCACTATACTCTCCACTTTATTCTGTCCACTACAGTCTTTCCACTATAGTCTTTCCACCATAGTCTGTCCAATTTAGTCTTTACACTTTAGTTTTTCCACTTTAATCTTTCCACTATATTCTGTCCACTTTAGTCTTTCCACTATTCTCTTTCCACATTATCTTTCCACTATAATCTATACCTTATTCTGTCCACTACAGTCTTTCCACTATTGTCTTTCCACTATAGTCTGTCCACTTTAGTCTTTCCACTTTAGTTTTTCCACTTTAGTCTTTCCACTTTAGTCTTTCCACTTTAGCCTATCCGCTTTAGTCTGTCCACTTAGTCTTTCCACTAGAGTCTGTCCACTTTAGTCTTTCCACTTTAGTCGGTCCACTATAGTCTGTCCACTTTAGTCTTTCCACTATAGTCTGTCCACTTTAGTCTTTCCACTTTAGTCTTTCCACTATAGTCTCCACTTTATTCTGTCCACTACAGTCTTTCCACTATAGTCTTTCCACTATAGTCTGTCCACTTTAGTCTTTCCACTTTAATCTTTCCACTTTAGTCTTTCCACTTTAGTCTTTCTACTATAGACTGTCCAATTTAGTCTTTCCACTATTCTCTGTCCACTTTAGTCTTTCCACTATAGTCTCCACTTTATTCTGTCCACTACAGTCTTTCCACTATAGTCTTTCCTTTATAGTCTGTCCACTTTAGTCTTTACACTTTAGTCTTTCCACTATAGTCTGTCCACTTTAGTCTTTCCACTTTAGTCCTTCCGCTTTGGTCTGTCCACTTAGTCTTTCCACTATAGTCTGTCCACTCTAGTCTTTCCACTTTAGTCTTTCCACTTTAGTCTGTCCACTTTAGTCTTTCCACTATAGACTGTCCAATTTAGTCTTTCCACTATTCTCTGTCCACTTTAGTCTTTCCACTATAGTCTCCACTTTATTCTGTCCACTTCAGTCTTTCCACTATTCTCTGTCCACTATAGTCTTTCCACTATAGTCTGTCCACTTTAGTCTTTCCACCATTCTCTGTCCACTTTATTCTGTCCACTACAGTCTTTCCACTATTGTCTTTCCACTATAGTCTGTCCAGTTTAGTCTTTCCACTTTAGTCTTTCCACTTTAGTCTGTCCACTTTCGTCTTTCCACTATACTCTCACCACTTTGGTCTTTCCACTTTAGTCTTTCCGCTTTAGTCTGTCCACTTAGTCTTTCCACTTCAGTCTTTCCACTAGAGTCTGTCCACTTGAGTCTTTCCTCTTTAGTCTGTCCACTTTAGTCTGTCCACTTTAGTCTTTCCACTTTATTCATTTCCACTATCTTCTGTCCACTTTAGTCTTTCCACTTTAGTCTGTCCACTTTAGTCTTTCCACTTTAGTCTGTCCACTTTAGTCTTTCCACTATAGTCTGTCCACTTTAATCTTTCCACTAGTCTTTCCACTATAGTCTCCACTTTGTTCTGTCCACTACAGTCTTTCCACTATAGTCTTTCCACTATAGTCTTTCCACTTTAGTCTTTCCACTTTAGTCTTTCCACTTTAGTCTGTCCACTTTAGTCTTTCCACTATAGACTGTCCAATTTAGTCTTTCCACTATTCTCTGTCCACTTTAGTCTTTCCACTATAGTCTCCACTTTATTCTGTCCACTACAGTCTGTCCACTATAGTCTTTCCACTATAGTTTGTCCACTTTAGTCTTTCCACTATAGTCTGTCCACTTAAGTCTTTCCACTTTAGCCTTTCCGCTTTAGTCTGTCCACTTAGTCTTTCCACTAGAGTCTGTCCACTTTAGTCTTTCCACTTTAGTCTGTCCACTTTAGTCTGTCCACTTTAGTCTTTCCACTTTAGTCATTTCCACTATAGTCTGTCCACTTTAGTCTTTCCACTTTAGTCTTTCCACTTTAGTCTGTCCACTTTAGTCTTTCCACTATAGTCTATCCACTTTAATCTTTCCACTATTCTCTGTCCACTTTAGTCTTTCCACTTTAGTCTTTCCTCTATAGTCTCCACTTTATTCTGTCCACCACAGTCTTTCCACTATAGTCTTTCCACTATAGTCTGTCCACTCTAGTCTTTCCACTTTAGTCTTTCCACTTTAGTCTGTCCACTTTAGTCTTTCCATTATAGTCTGTCCACTTTAGTCTTTCCACTTTAGTCTTTCCGCTTTAGTCTGTCCATTTAGTCTTTCCACTTCAGTCTTCCCACTACAGTCTGTCCACTTTAGTCTTTCCACTTTAGTCTGTCCACTTTAGTCTGTCCATTTTAGTCTTTCCACTTTAGTCATTTCCACTATCGTCTGTCCACTTTAGTCTTTCCACTTTAGTCTTTCCACTTTAGTCTGTCCACTTTAGTCTTTCCACTATTCTCTGTCCACTTTAGTCTTTCCACTATACTCTCCACTTTATTCTGTCCACTAAAGTCTTTCCACTATAGTCTTTCCACTATAGTCTGTCCACTTTAGTATTTCCACTTTAGTCTTTCCACTATAGTCTCCACTTTATTCTGTCCACTTTAGTCTTTCCACTTTAGTCTTTCCCTAGTTTTTCCACTATAGTCTGTCCACTTTAGTGTTTCCACTATAGTCTTTCCACTTTAGTATTTCCACTTTAGTCTTTCCACTTTAGTCTGTCCACTTTAGTCTTTCCACTATAGTCTGTCCACTTTAGTCTTTCCACTTTAGTCTTTCCGCTTTAGTCTGTCCACTTAGTCTTTCCACTAGAGTCTGTCCACTTTAGTCTTTCCACTTTCGTCTGTCCACTTTAGTCTGTCCACTTTAGTCTTTCCACTTTAGTCATTTCCACTATAGTCTGTCCACTTTAGTCTTTCCACTTTAGTCTTTCCACTTTAGTCTGTCCACTTTAGTCTTTCCAATATAGTCTATCCACTTTAGTCTTTCCACTATTCTCTGTCCACTTTAGTCTTTCCACTTTAGTCTTTCCACTATAGTCTCCACTTTATTCTGTCCACTACAGTCTTTAAACTATAGGTTTTCCACTATAGTCTGTCCACTCTAGTCTTTCCACTTTTGTCTTTCCACTTTAGTCTGTCCACTTTAGTCTTTCCACTATAGTCTGTCCACTTTAGTCTTTCCACTTTAGTCTTTTCGCTTTAGTTTGTCCACTTAGTCTTTCCACTTCAGTCTTTCCACTACAGTCTGTCCACTTTAGTCTTTCCACTTTAGTCTGTCCACTTTTGTCTGTCCATTTTAGTCTTTCCACTTTAGTCATTTCCACTATCGTCTGTCCACTTTAGTCTTTCCACTTTAGTCTGTCGACTTTAGTCTTTCCACTATAGTCTGTCCACTTGAGTCTTTCGACTTTAGTCTGTCCACTTTAGTCTGTCCACTTTAGTCTGTCCACTCTAGTCATTTCCACTATCTTCTGTCCACTTTAGTCTTTCCACTTTATTCTGTCCACTACAGTCTTTCCACTATAGTCTTTCCACTATAGTCTGTCCACTCTAGTCTTTCCACTCTAGTCTTTCACCTATAGTCTGCCCACTCTAGTCTTTCCACTCTAGTCTTTCAACCTTAGTCTGTCCACTTTAGTCTTTCCACTATAGTCTTTCCACTATAGTCTGTCCACTCTAGTCTTTCCACTTTAGTCTTTCCACTTTAGTCTGTCCACTTTAGTTTTTCCACTATAGATTGTCCAATTTAGTCTTTCCACTATTCTCTGTCCACTTTAGTCTTCCCACTATAGTCTCCACTTTATTCTGTCCACTACAGTCTTTCCACTATTCTCTGTCCACTTTAGTCTTTCCACTTTAGTCTTTCCACTATAGTCTCCACTTTATTCTGTCCACTACAGTCTCTCCACTATAGTCTTTCCACTATAGTCTGTCCACTTTAGTCTTTACACTATTCTCTGTCCACTTTAGTCTTTCCACTATACTCTCCACTTTATTCTGTCCACTACAGTCTTTCCACTATAGTCTTTCCACTATAGTTTGTCCACTTTAGTCTGTCCACTTTAGTCTTTCCACTATTCTCTGTCCACTTTAGTCTTTCCACTTTAGTCTTTCCACTATAGTCTCCACTTTATTCTGTCACTACGGTCTTTCCACTATTGTATTTCCACTATAGTCTGTCCACTTTAGTCTTTCCACTTTAGTCTTTCCACTTTAGTCTGTCCACTTTAGTCTTTCCACTATAGTCTGTCCACTTTGGTCTTTCCACTTTAGTCTTTCCGCTTTAGTCTGTCCACTTAGTCTTTCCACTTCAGTCATTCCACTAGAGTCTGTCCACTTGAGTCTTTCCACTTTAGTCTTTCCACTATAGTCTCCACTTTATTCTGTCCACTACAGTCTTTCCACTATAGTCTGTCCACTATAATCTGTCCACTTTAGTCTTTCCACTATAGTCTGTCCACTTTAGTCTTTCCACTTTAGTCTTTCCGCTTTGGTCTGTCCACTTAGTCTTTCCACTAGAGTCTGTCCACTTTAGTCTTTCCACTATAGTCCGTCCACTTTGGTCTTTCCACTTTAGTCTTTCCGCTTTAGTCTGTCCACTTAGTCTTTCCACTTCAGTCTTTCCACTAGAGTCTGTCAACTTGTGTCTTTCCACTTTAGTCTGTACACTTTAGTCTGTCCACTTTAGTCTGTACACTTTAGTCTTTCCACTTTAGTCATTTCCACTATCTTCTGTCCACTTTAGTCTTTCAACTTTAGTCTGTCCACTTTAGTCTTTCCACTATAGTCTTTCCACTATAGTCTGTCCACTCTAGTCTTTCCACTCTAGTCTTTCACCTATAGTCTGTCCACTCTAGTCTTTCCACTCTAGTCTTTCAACCTTAGTCTGTCCACTTTAGTCTTTCCACTATAGTCTTTCCACTATAGTCTGTCCACTCTAGTCTTTCCACTTTAGTCTTTCCACTTTAGTCTGTCCACTTTAGTCTTTCCACTATAGATTGTCCAATTTAGTCTTTCCACTATTCTCTGTCCACTTTAGTCTTCCCACTATAGTCTCCACTTTATTCTGTCCACTACAGTCTTTCCACTATTCTCTGTCCACTTTAGTCTTTCCACTTTAGTCTTTCCACTATAGTCTCCACTTTATTCTGTCCACTACAGTCTCTCCACTATAGTCTTTCCACTATAGTCTGTCCACTTTAGTCTTTACACTATTCTCTGTCCACTTTAGTCTTTCCACTATACTCTCCACTTTATTCTGTCCACTACAGTCTTTCCACTATAGTCTTTCCACTATAGTTTGTCCACTTTAGTCTGTCCACTTTAGTCTTTCCACTATTCTCTGTCCACTTTAGTCTTTCCACTTTAGTCTTTCCACTATAGTCTCCACTTTATTCTGTCACTACGGTCTTTCCACTATTGTATTTCCACTATAGTCTGTCCACTTTAGTCTTTCCACTTTAGTCTTTCCACTTTAGTCTGTCCAGTTTAGTCTTTCCACTATAGTCTGCCCACTTTGGTCTTTCCACTTTAGTCTTTCCGCTTTAGTCTGTCCACTTAGTCTTTCCACTTCAGTCATTCCACTAGAGTCTGTCCACTTGAGTCTTTCCACTTTAGTCTTTCCACTATAGTCTCCACTTTATTCTGTCCACTACAGTCTTTCCACTATAGTCTGTCCACTATAATCTGTCCACTTTAGTCTTTCCACTATAGTCTGTCCACTTTAGTCTTTCCACTTTAGTCTTTCCGCTTTGGTCTGTCCACTTAGTCTTTCCACTAGAGTCTGTCCACTTTAGTCTTTCCACTATAGTCCGTCCACTTTGGTCTTTCCACTTTAGTCTTTCCGCTTTAGTCTGTCCACTTAGTCTTTCCACTTCAGTCTTTCCACTAGAGTCTGTCAACTTGTGTCTTTCCACTTTAGTCTGTACACTTTAGTCTGTCCACTTTAGTCTGTACACTTTAGTCTTTCCACTTTAGTCATTTCCACTATCTTCTGTCCACTTTAGTCTTTCAACTTTAGTCTGTCCACTTTAGTCTTTCCACTATAGTCTGTCCACTTTAATCTTTCCACTATAGTCTTTCCACTATAGTCTCCACTTTGTTCAGTCCACTACAGTCTTTCCACTATAGTCTTTCCACTATAGTCTGTCCACTTTAGTCTTTCCACTTTAGTCTTTCCACTTTAGTCTGTCCACTTTAGTCTTTCCACTAGAGACTGTCCAATTTAGTCTTTCCACTATTCTCAGTCCACTTTAGTCTTTCCACTATAGTCTCCACTTTATTCTGTCCACTACAGTCTTTCCACTATAGTCTTTCCACTATAGTTTGTCCACTTTAGTCTTTCCACTATAGTCGGTCCACTTTAGTCTTTCCACTTTAGCCTTTCCGCTTTAGTCTTTCCACTTAGTCTTTCCACTAGAGTCTGTCCACTTTAGTCTTCCCACTTTAGTCTGTCCACTTTAGTCTGTCCACTTTAGTCTTTCCACTTTAGTCATTTCCACTATAGTCTGTCCACTTTAGTCTTTCCACTTTAGTCTTTCCACTTTATTCTGTCCACTTTAGTCTTTCCACTATAGTCTATCCACTTTAATCTTTCCACTATTCTCTGTCCACTTTAGTCTTTCCACTTTAGTCTTTCCACTATAGTCTCCACTTTATTCTGTCCACCACAGTCTTTCCACTATAGTCTTTCCACTATAGTCTGTCCACTCTAGTCTTTCCACTTTAGTCTTTCCACTTTAGTCTGTCCACTTTAGTCTTTCCACTATAGTCTGTCCACTTTAGTCTTTCCACTTTAGTCTTTCCGCTTTAGTCTGTCCACTTAGTCTTTCCACTTCAGTCTTCCCACTACAGTCTGTCCAATTTAGTCTTTCCACTTTAGTCTGTCCACTTTAGTCTGTCCATTTTAGTCTTTCCACTTTAGTCATTTCCACTATCGTCTGTCCACTTTAGTCTTTCCACTTTAGTCTTTCCACTTTAGTCTGTCCACTTTAGTCTTTCCACTATTCTCTGTCCACTTTAGTCTTTCCACTATACTCTCCACTTTATTCTGTCCACTAAAGTCTTTCCACTATAGTCTTTCCACTATAGTCTGTCCACTTTAGTATTTCCACTTTAGTCTTTCCACTATAGTCTCCACTTTATTCTGTCCACTACAGTCTTTCCACTATAGTCTTTCCACTATAGTCTGTCCACTTTTGTCGAAACACTATTCTCTGTCCACTTTAGTCTTTCCACTATTGTCTCCACTTTATTCTGTCCACTACAGTCTTTCCACTATAGTCTTTCCACTGTAGTCTGTCCACTTTAGTCTTTCCACTTTAGTCTTTCCACTATAGTCTCCACTTTATTCTGTCCACTACAGTCTTTCAACTTTAGTCTTTCCACTATTCTCTGTCCACTTTAGTCTTTCCACTTTAGTCTTTCCACTATAGTCTCCACTTTATTCTGTCCACTACAGTCTTTCAACTTTATTCTTTCCACAATTCTCTGTCCACTTTAGTATTTCCACTTTAGTCTTTCCACTTTAGTCTGTCCACTTTAGTCTTTCCACTATAGTCTGTCCACTTTAGTCTTTCCACTTTAGTCTTTCCGCTTTAGTCTGTCCACTTAGTCTTTCCACTAGAGTCTGTCCACTTTAGTCTTTCCACTTTAGTCTGTCCACTTTAGTCTGTCCACTTTAGTCTTTCCACTTTAGTCATTTCCACTATAGTCTGTCCACTTTAGTCTTTCCAATTTAGTCTTTCCACTTTAGTCTGTCCACTTTAGTCTTTCCAATATAGTCTATCCACTTTAGTCTTTCCACTATTCTCTGTCCACTTTAGTCTTTCCACTATAGTCTCCACTTTATTCTGTCCACTACAGTCTTTCCACTATAGGTTTTCCACTATAGTCTGTCCACTCTAGTCTTTCCACTTTAGTCTTTCCACTTTAGTCTGTCCACTTTAGTCTTTCCACTATAGTCTGTCCACTTTAGTCTTTCCACTTTAGTCTTTCCGCTTTAGTCTGTCCACTTAGTCTTTCCACTTCAGTCTTTCCACTACAGTCTGTCCACTTTAGTCTTTCCACTTTAGTCTGTCCACTTTAGTCTGTCCATTTTAGTCTTTCCACTTTAGTCATTTCCACTATCGTCTGTCCACTTTAGTCTTTCCACTTTAGTCTCTCGACTTTAGTCTTTCCACTATAGTCTGTCCACTTGAGTCTTTCCACTTTAGTCTGTCCACTTTAGTCTGTCCACTTTAGTCTTTCCACTTTAGTCTTTCCGCTTTGGTCTGTCCACTTAGTCTTTCCACTAGAGTCTGTCCACTTTAGTCTTTCCACTATAGTCCGTCCACTTTGGTCTTTCCACTTTAGTCTTTCCGCTTTAGTCTGTCCACTTAGTCTTTCCACTTCAGTCTTTCCACTAGAGTCTGTCAACTTGTGTCTTTCCACTTTAGTCTGTACACTTTAGTCTGTCCACTTTAGTCTGTACACTTTAGTCTTTCCACTTTAGTCATTTCCACTATCTTCTGTCCACTTTAGTCTTTCAACTTTAGTCTGTCCACTTTAGTCTTTCCACTATAGTCTTTCCACTATAGTCTGTCCACTCTAGTTTTTCCACTCTAGTCTTTCACCTATAGTCTGTCCACTCTAGTCTTTCCACTCTAGTCTTTCAACCTTAGTCTGTCCACTTTAGTCTTTCCACTATAGTCTTTCCACTATAGTCTGTCCACTCTAGTCTTTCCATTTTAGTCTTTCCACTTTAGTCTGTCCACTTTAGTCTTTCCACTATAGATTGTCCAATTTAGTCTTTCCACTATTCTCTGTCCACTTTAGTCTTCCCACTATAGTCTCCACTTTATTCTGTCCACTACAGTCTTTCCACTATTCTCTGTCCACTTTAGTCTTTCCACTTTAGTCTTTCCACTATAGTCTCCACTTTATTCTGTCCACTACAGTCTCTCCACTATAGTCTTTCCACTATAGTCTGTCCACTTTAGTCTTTACACTATTCTCTGTCCACTTTAGTCTTTCCACTATACTCTCCACTTTATTCTGTCCACTACAGTCTTTCCACTATAGTCTTTCCACTATAGTTTGTCCACTTTAGTCTGTCCACTTTAGTCTTTCCACTATTCTCTGTCCACTTTAGTCTGTCCACTTTAGTCTTTCCACTTTAGTCATTTCCACTATAGTCTGTCCACTTTAGTCTTTCCACTTTAGTCTTTCCACTTTATTCTGACCACTTTAGTCTTTCCACTATAGTCTATCCACTTTAATCTTTCCACTATTCTCTGTCCACTTTAGTCTTTCCACTTTAGTCTTTCCACTATAGTCTCCACTTTATTCTGTCCACCACAGTCTTTCCACTATAGTCTTTCCACTATAGTCTGTCCACTCTAGTCTTTCCACTTTAGTCTTTCCACTTTAGTCTGTCCACTTTAGTCTTTCCACTATAGTCTGTCCACTTTAGTCTTTCCACTTTAGTCTTTCCGCTTTAGTCTGTCCACTTAGTCTTTCCACTTCAGTCTTCCCACTACAGTCTGTCCAATTTAGTCTTTCCACTTTAGTCTGTCCACTTTAGTCTGTCCATTTTAGTCTTTCCACTTTAGTCATTTCCACTATCGTCTGTCCACTTTAGTCTTTCCACTTTAGTCTTTCCACTTTAGTCTGTCCACTTTAGTCTTTCCACTATTCTCTGTCCACTTTAGTCTTTCCACTATACTCTCCACTTTATTCTGTCCACTAAAGTCTTTCCACTATAGTCTTTCCACTATAGTCTGTCCACTTTAGTATTTCCACTTTAGTCTTTCCACTATAGTCTCCACTTTATTCTGTCCACTACAGTCTTTCCACTATAGTCTTTCCACTATAGTCTGTCCACTTTTGTCGAAACACTATTCTCTGTCCACTTTAGTCTTTCCACTATTGTCTCCACTTTATTCTGTCCACTACAGTCTTTCCACTATAGTCTTTCCACTGTAGTCTGTCCACTTTAGTCTTTCCACTTTAGTCTTTCCACTATAGTCTCCACTTTATTCTGTCCACTACAGTCTTTCAACTTTAGTCTTTCCACTATTCTCTGTCCACTTTAGTCTTTCCACTTTAGTCTTTCCACTATAGTCTCCACTTTATTCTGTCCACTACAGTCTTTCAACTTTATTCTTTCCACAATTCTCTGTCCACTTTAGTATTTCCACTTTAGTCTTTCCACTTTAGTCTGTCCACTTTAGTCTTTCCACTATAGTCTGTCCACTTTAGTCTTTCCACTTTAGTCTTTCCGCTTTAGTCTGTCCACTTAGTCTTTCCACTAGAGTCTGTCCACTTTAGTCTTTCCACTTTAGTCTGTCCACTTTAGTCTGTCCACTTTAGTCTTTCCACTTTAGTCATTTCCACTATAGTCTGTCCACTTTAGTCTTTCCAATTTAGTCTTTCCACTTTAGTCTGTCCACTTTAGTCTTTCCAATATAGTCTATCCACTTTAGTCTTTCCACTATTCTCTGTCCACTTTAGTCTTTCCACTATAGTCTCCACTTTATTCTGTCCACTACAGTCTTTCCACTATAGGTTTTCCACTATAGTCTGTCCACTCTAGTCTTTCCACTTTAGTCTTTCCACTTTAGTCTGTCCACTTTAGTCTTTCCACTATAGTCTGTCCACTTTAGTCTTTCCACTTTAGTCTTTCCGCTTTAGTCTGTCCACTTAGTCTTTCCACTTCAGTCTTTCCACTACAGTCTGTCCACTTTAGTCTTTCCACTTTAGTCTGTCCACTTTAGTCTGTCCACTTTAGTCTTCCCACTATAGTCTCCACTTTATTCTGTCCACTACAGTCTTTCCACTATTCTCTGTCCACTTTAGTCTTTCCACTTTAGTCTTTCCACTATAGTCTCCACTTTATTCTGTCCACTACAGTCTCTCCACTATAGTCTTTCCACTATAGTCTGTCCACTTTAGTCTTTACACTATTCTCTGTCCACTTTAGTCTTTCCACTATACTCTCCACTTTATTCTGTCCACTACAGTCTTTCCACTATAGTCTTTCCACTATAGTTTGTCCACTTTAGTCTGTCCACTTTAGTCTTTCCACTATTCTCTGTCCACTTTAGTCTTTCCACTTTAGTCTTTCCACTATAGTCTCCACTTTATTCTGTCACTACGGTCTTTCCACTATTGTATTTCCACTATAGTCTGTCCACTTTAGTCTTTCCACTTTAGTCTTTCCACTTTAGTCTGTCCACTTTAGTCTTTCCACTATAGTCTGTCCACTTTGGTCTTTCCACTTTAGTCTTTCCGCTTTAGTCTGTCCACTTAGTCTTTCCACTTCAGTCATTCCACTAGAGTCTGTCCACTTGAGTCTTTCCACTTTAGTCTTTCCACTATAGTCTCCACTTTATTCTGTCCACTACAGTCTTTCCACTATAGTCTGTCCACTATAATCTGTCCACTTTAGTCTTTCCACTATAGTCTGTCCACTTTAGTCTTTCCACTTTAGTCTTTCCGCTTTGGTCTGTCCACTTAGTCTTTCCACTAGAGTCTGTCCACTTTAGTCTTTCCACTATAGTCCGTCCACTTTGGTCTTTCCACTTTAGTCTTTCCGCTTTAGTCTGTCCACTTAGTCTTTCCACTTCAGTCTTTCCACTAGAGTCTGTCAACTTGTGTCTTTCCACTTTAGTCTGTACACTTTAGTCTGTCCACTTTAGTCTGTACACTTTAGCCTTTCCACTTTAGTCATTTCCACTATCTTCTGTCCACTTTAGTCTGTCCACTCTAGTCATTTCCACTATCCTCTGTCCACTTTAGTCTTTCCACTTTATTCTGTCCACTACAGTCTTTCCACTATAGTCTTTCCACTATAGTCTGTCCACTCTAGTCTTTCCACTCTAGTCTTTCCACTATAGTCTGTCCACTCTATTCTTTCCACTCTTGTCTTTCCACCTTAGTCTGTCCAATTTAGTCTTTCCACTATAGTCTTTCCACTATAGTCTGTCCACTCTAGTCTTTCCACTTTAGTCTTTCCACTTTAGTCTGTCCACTTTAGTCTTTCCACTATAGATTGTCCAATTTAGTCTTTCCACTATTCTCTGTCCACTTTAGTTTTTCCACTATAGTCTCCACTTTATTCTGTCCACTACAGTCTTTCCACTATTTTCTGTCCACTTTAGTCTTTCCACTTTAGTCTTTCCACTATAGTCTCCACTTTATTCTGTCCACTACAGTCTCTCCACTATAGTCTTTCCACTATAGTCTGTCCACTTTAGTCTTTACACTATTCTCTGTACACTTTAGTCTTTCCACTATACTCTCCACTTTATTCTGTCCACTACAGTCTTTCCACTATAGTGTTTTCCACTATAGTTTGTCCACTTTAGTCTGTCCACTTTAGTCTTTCCACTATTCTCTGTCCACTTTAGTCTTTCCACTTTAGTCTTTCCACTATAGTCTCCACTTTATTCTGTCACTACGGTCTTTCCACTATTGTCTTTCCACTATAGTCTGTCCACTTTAGTCTTTACACTTTAGTCTTTCCACTATAGTCTGTCCACTTTAGTCTTTCCACTTTAGTCTTTCCGCTTTGGTCTGTCCACTTAGTCTTTCCACTATAGTCTGTCCACTCTAGTCTTTCCACTTTAATCTTTCCACTTTAGTCTGTCCACTTTAGTCTTTCCACTATAGACTGTCCAATTTAGTCTTTCCACTATTCTCTGTCCACTTTAGTCTTTCCACTATAGTCTCCACTTTATTCTGTCCACTTCAGTCTTTCCACTATTCTCTGTCCAGTTTAGTCTTTCCACTTTAGTCTTTCAACTATGGTCTCCACTTTATTCTGTCCACTTCAGTCTTTCCACTATTCTCTGTCCACTATAGTCTTTCCACTATAGTCTGTCCACTTTAGTCTTTCCACCATTCTCTGTCCACTTTATTCTGTCCACTACAGTCTTTCCACTATTGTTTTTCCACTATAGTCTGTCCAGTTTAGTCTTTCCACTTTAGTCTTTCCACTTTAGTCTGTCCACTTTCGTCTTTCCACTATACTCTCACCACTTTGGTCTTTCCACTTTAGTCTTTCCGCTTTAGTCTGTCCACTTAGTCTTTCCACTTCAGTCTTTCCACTAGAGTCTGTCCACTTGAGTCTTTCCTCTTTAGTCTGTCCACTTTAGTCTGTCCACTTTAGTCTTTCCACTTTAGTCATTTCCACTATCTTCTGTCCACTTTAGTCTTTCCACTTTAGTCTGTCCACTTTAGTCTTTCCACTTTAGTCTGTCCACTTTAGTCTTTCCACTATAGTCTGTCCACTTTAATCTTTCCACTGTAGTCTTTCCACTATAGTCTCCACTTTGTTCTGTCCACTACAGTCTTTCCACTATAGTCTTTCCACTATAGTCTTTCCACTTTAGTCTTTCCACTTTAGTCTTTCCACTTTAGTCTGTCCACTTTAGTCTTTCCACTATAGACTGTCCAATTTAGTCTTTCCACTATTCTCTGTCCACTTTAGTCTTTCCACTATAGTCTCCACTTTATTCTGTCCACTACAGTCTGTCCACTATAGTCTTTCCACTATAGTTTGTCCACTTTAGTCTTTCCACTATAGTCTGTCCACTTAAGTCTTTCCACTTTAGCCTTTCCGCTTTAGTCTGTCCACTTAGTCTTTCCACTAGAGTCTGTCCACTTTAGTCTTTCCACTTTAGTCTGTCCACTTTAGTCTGTCCACTTTAGTCTTTCCACTTTAGTCATTTCCACTATAGTCTGTCCACTTTAGTCTTTCCACTTTAGTCTTTCCACTTTAGTCTGTCCACTTTAGTCTTTCCACTATAGTCTATCCACTTTAATCTTTCCACTATTCTCTGTCCACTTTAGTCTTTCCACTTTAGTCTTTCCTCTATAGTCTCCACTTTATTCTGTCCACCACAGTCTTTCCACTATAGTCTTTCCACTATAGTCTGTCCACTCTAGTCTTTCCACTTTAGTCTTTCCACTTTAGTCTGTCCACTTTAGTCTTTCCATTATAGTCTGTCCACTTTAGTCTTTCCACTTTAGTCTTTCCGCTTTAGTCTGTCCATTTAGTCTTTCCACTTCAGTCTTCCCACTACAGTCTGTCCACTTTAGTCTTTCCACTTTAGTCTGTCCACTTTAGTCTGTCCATTTTAGTCTTTCCACTTTAGTCATTTCCACTATCGTCTGTCCACTTTAGTCTTTCCACTTTAGTCTTTCCACTTTAGTCTGTCCACTTTAGTCTTTCCACTATTCTCTGTCCACTTTAGTCTTTCCACTATACTCTCCACTTTATTCTGTCCACTAAAGTCTTTCCACTATAGTCTTTCCACTATAGTCTGTCCACTTTAGTATTTCCACTTTAGTCTTTTCACTATAGTCTCCACTTTATTCTGTCCACTTTAGTCTTTCCCTAGTTTTTCCACTATAGTCTGTCCACTTTAGTGTTTCCACTATAGTCTGTCCACTTTAGTATTTCCAGTTTAGTCTTTCCACTTTAGTCTGTCCACTTTAGTCTTTCCACTATAGTCTGTCCACTTTAGTCTTTCCACTTTAGTCTTTCCGCTTTAGTCTGTCCACTTAGTCTTTCCACTAGAGTCTGTCCACTTTAGTCTTTCCACTTTCGTCTGTCCACTTTAGTCTGTCCACTTTAGTCTTTCCACTTTAGTCATTTCCACTATAGTCTGTCCACTTTAGTCTTTCCACTTTAGTCTTTCCACTTTAGTCTGTCCACTTTAGTCTTTCCAATATAGTCTATCCACTTTAGTCTTTCCACTATTCTCTGTCCACTTTAGTCTTTCCACTTTAGTCTTTCCACTATAGTCTCCACTTTATTCTGTCCACTACAGTCTTTAAACTATAGGTTTTCCACTATAGTCTGTCCACTCTAGTCTTTCCACTTTTGTCTTTCCACTTTAGTCTGTCCACTTTAGTCTTTCCACTATAGTCTGTCCACTTTAGTCTTTCCACTTTAGTCTTTCCGCTTTAGTTTGTCCACTTAGTCTTTCCACTTCAGTCTTTCCACTACAGTCTGTCCACTTTAGTCTTTCCACTTTAGTCTGTCCACTTTAGTCTGTCCATTTTAGTCTTTCCACTTTAGTCATTTCCACTATCGTCTGTCCACTTTAGTCTTTCCACTTTAGTCTGTCGACTTTAGTCTTTCCACTATAGTCTGTCCACTTGAGTCTTTCCACTTTAGTCTGTCCACTTTAGTCTGTCCACTTTAGTCTGTCCACTCTAGTCATTTCCACTATCTTCTGTCCACTTTAGTCTTTCCACTTTATTCTGTCCACTACAGTCTTTCCACTATAGTCTTTCCACTATAGTCTGTCCACTCTAGTCTTTCCACTCTAGTCTTTCACCTATAGTCTGTCCACTCTAGTCTTTCCACTCTAGTCTTTCAACCTTAGTCTGTCCACTTTAGTCTTTCCACTATAGTCTTTCCACTATAGTCTGTCCACTCTAGTCTTTCCACTTTAGTCTTTCCACTTTAGTCTGTCCACTTTAGTCTTTCCACTATAGATTGTCCAATTTAGTCTTTCCACTATTCTCTGTCCACTTTAGTCTTCCCACTATAGTCTCCACTTTATTCTGTCCACTACAGTCTTTCCACTATTCTCTGTCCACTTTAGTCTTTCCACTTTAGTCTTTCCACTATAGTCTCCACTTTATTCTGTCCACTACAGTCTCTCCACTATAGTCTTTCCACTATAGTCTGTCCACTTTAGTCTTTCCACTATACTCTCCACTTTATTCTGTCCACTACAGTCTTTCCACTATAGTCTTTCCACTATAGTTTGTCCACTTTAGTCTTTCCACTTTAGTCTTTCCACTATAGTCTCCACTTTATTCTGTCACTACGGTCTTTCCACTATTGTATTTCCACTATAGTCTGTCCACTTTAGTCTTTCCACTTTAGTCTTTCCACTTTAGTCTGTCCACTTTAGTCTTTCCACTATAGTCTGTCCACTTTGGTCTTTCCACTTTAGTCTTTCCGCTTTAGTCTGTCCACTTAGTCTTTCCACTTCAGTCATTCCACTAGAGTCTGTCCACTTGAGTCTTTCCACTTTAGTCTGTCCACTTTAGTCTTTCCACTATACTCTCCACTTTATTCTGTCCACTACAGTCTGTCCACTTTAGTCTTTCCACTATTCTCTGTCCACTTTAGTCTTTCCACTTTAGTCTTTCCACTATAGTCTCCACTTTATTCTGTCACTACGGTCTTTCCACTATTGTATTTCCACTATAGTCTGTCCACTTTAGTCTTTCCACTTTAGTCTTTCCACTTTAGTCTGTCCACTTTAGTCTTTCCACTATAGTCTGTCCACTTTGGTCTTTCCACTTTAGTCTTTCCGCTTTAGTCTGTCCACTTAGTCTTTCCACTTCAGTCATTCCACTAGAGTCTGTCCACTTGAGTCTTTCCACTTTAGTCTTTCCACTATAGTCTCCACTTTATTCTGTCCACTACAGTCTTTCCACTATAGTCTGTCCACTATAATCTGTCCACTTTAGTCTTTCCACTATAGTCTGTCCACTTTAGTCTTTCCACTTTAGTCTTTCCGCTTTGGTCTGTCCACTTAGTCTTTCCACTAGAGTCTGTCCACTTTAGTCTTTCCACTATAGTCCGTCCACTTTGGTCTTTCCACTTTAGTCTTTCCGCTTTAGTCTGTCCACTTAGTCTTTCCACTTCAGTCTTTCCACTAGAGTCTGTCAACTTGTGTCTTTCCACTTTAGTCTGTACACTTTAGTCTGTCCACTTTAGTCTGTACACTTTAGTCTTTCCACTTTATTCATTTCCACTATCTTCTGTCCACTTTAGTCTTTCAACTTTAGTCTGTCCACTTTAGTCTTTCCACTATAGTCTTTCCACTATAGTCTGTCCACTCTAGTTTTTCCACTCTAGTCTTTCACCTATAGTCTGTCCACTCTAGTCTTTCCACTCTAGTCTTTCAACCTTAGTCTGTCCACTTTAGTCTTTCCACTATAGTCTTTCCACTATAGTCTGTCCACTCTAGTCTTTCCATTTTAGTCTTTCCACTTTAGTCTGTCCACTTTAGTCTTTCCACTATAGATTGTCCAATTTAGTCTTTCCACTATTCTCTGTCCACTTTAGTCTTCCCACTATAGTCTCCACTTTATTCTGTCCACTACAGTCTTTCCACTATTCTCTGTCCACTTTAGTCTTTCCACTTTAGTCTTTCCACTATAGTCTCCACTTTATTCTGTCCACTACAGTCTCTCCACTATAGTCTTTCCACTATAGTCTGTCCACTTTAGTCTTTACACTATTCTCTGTCCACTTTAGTCTTTCCACTATACTCTCCACTTTATTCTGTCCACTACAGTCTTTCCACTATAGTCTTTCCACTATAGTTTGTCCACTTTAGTCTGTCCACTTTAGTCTTTCCACTATTCTCTGTCCACTTTAGTCTGTCCACTTTAGTCTTTCCACTTTAGTCATTTCCACTATAGTCTGTCCACTTTAGTCTTTCCACTTTAGTCTTTCCACTTTATTCTGTCCACTTTAGTCTTTCCACTATAGTCTATCCACTTTAATCTTTCCACTATTCTCTGTCCACTTTAGTCTTTCCACTTTAGTCTTTCCACTATAGTCTCCACTTTATTCTGTCCACCACAGTCTTTCCACTATAGTCTTTCCACTATAGTCTGTCCACTCTAGTCTTTCCACTTTAGTCTTTCCACTTTAGTCTGTCCACTTTAGTCTTTCCACTATAGTCTGTCCACTTTAGTCTTTCCACTTTAGTCTTTCCGCTTTAGTCTGTCCACTTAGTCTTTCCACTTCAGTCTTCCCACTACAGTCTGTCCAATTTAGTCTTTCCACTTTAGTCTGTCCACTTTAGTCTGTCCATTTTAGTCTTTCCACTTTAGTCATTTCCACTATCGTCTGTCCACTTTAGTCTTTCCACTTTAGTCTTTCCACTTTAGTCTGTCCACTTTAGTCTTTCCACTATTCTCTGTCCACTTTAGTCTTTCCACTATACTCTCCACTTTATTCTGTCCACTAAAGTCTTTCCACTATAGTCTTTCCACTATAGTCTGTCCACTTTAGTATTTCCACTTTAGTCTTTCCACTATAGTCTCCACTTTATTCTGTCCACTACAGTCTTTCCACTATAGTCTTTCCACTATAGTCTGTCCACTTTTGTCGAAACACTATTCTCTGTCCACTTTAGTCTTTCCACTATTGTCTCCACTTTATTCTGTCCACTACAGTCTTTCCACTATAGTCTTTCCACTGTAGTCTGTCCACTTTAGTCTTTCCATTTTAGTCTTTCCACTATAGTCTCCACTTTATTCTGTCCACTACAGTCTTTCAACTTTAGTCTTTCCACTATTCTCTGTCCACTTTAGTCTTTCCACTTTAGTCTTTCCACTATAGTCTCCACTTTATTCTGTCCACTACAGTCTTTCAACTTTATTCTTTCCACAATTCTCTGTCCACTTTAGTATTTCCACTTTAGTCTTTCCACTTTAGTCTGTCCACTTTAGTCTTTCCACTATAGTCTGTCCACTTTAGTCTTTCCACTTTAGTCTTTCCGCTTTAGTCTGTCCACTTAGTCTTTCCACTAGAGTCTGTCCACTTTAGTCTTTCCACTTTAGTCTGTCCACTTTAGTCTGTCCACTTTAGTCTTTCCACTTTAGTCATTTCCACTATAGTCTGTCCACTTTAGTCTTTCCAATTTAGTCTTTCCACTTTAGTCTGTCCACTTTAGTCTTTCCAATATAGTCTATCCACTTTAGTCTTTCCACTATTCTCTGTCCACTTTAGTCTTTCCACTATAGTCTCCACTTTATTCTGTCCACTACAGTCTTTCCACTATAGGTTTTCCACTATAGTCTGTCCACTCTAGTCTTTCCACTTTAGTCTTTCCACTTTAGTCTGTCCACTTTAGTCTTTCCACTATAGTCTGTCCACTTTAGTCTTTCCACTTTAGTCTTTCCGCTTTAGTCTGTCCACTTAGTCTTTCCACTTCAGTCTTTCCACTACAGTCTGTCCACTTTAGTCTTTCCACTTTAGTCTGTCCACTTTAGTCTGTCCATTTTAGTCTTTCCACTTTAGTCATTTCCACTATCGTCTGTCCACTTTAGTCTTTCCACTTTAGTCTCTCGACTTTAGTCTTTCCACTATAGTCTGTCCACTTGAGTCTTTCCACTTTAGTCTGTCCACTTTAGTCTGTCCACTTTAGTCTTTCCACTTTAGTCTTTCCGCTTTGGTCTGTCCACTTAGTCTTTCCACTAGAGTCTGTCCACTTTAGTCTTTCCACTATAGTCCGTCCACTTTGGTCTTTCCACTTTAGTCTTTCCGCTTTAGTCTGTCCACTTAGTCTTTCCACTTCAGTCTTTCCACTAGAGTCTGTCAACTTGTGTCTTTCCACTTTAGTCTGTACACTTTAGTCTGTCCACTTTAGTCTGTACACTTTAGTCTTTCCACTTTAGTCATTTCCACTATCTTCTGTCCACTTTAGTCTTTCAACTTTAGTCTGTCCACTTTAGTCTTTCCACTATAGTCTTTCCACTATAGTCTGTCCACTCTAGTTTTTCCACTCTAGTCTTTCACCTATAGTCTGTCCACTCTAGTCTTTCCACTCTAGTCTTTCAACCTTAGTCTGTCCACTTTAGTCTTTCCACTATAGTCTTTCCACTATAGTCTGTCCACTCTAGTCTTTCCACTTTAGTCTTTCCACTTTAGTCTGTCCACTTTAGTCTTTCCACTATAGATTGTCCAATTTAGTCTTTCCACTATTCTCTGTCCACTTTAGTCTTCCCACTATAGTCTCCACTTTATTCTGTCCACTACAGTCTTTCCACTATTCTCTGTCCACTTTAGTCTTTCCACTTTAGTCTTTCCACTATAGTCTCCACTTTATTCTGTCCACTACAGTCTCTCCACTATAGTCTTTCCACTATAGTCTGTCCACTTTAGTCTTTACACTATTCTCTGTCCACTTTAGTCTTTCCACTATACTCTCCACTTTATTCTGTCCACTACAGTCTTTCCACTATAGTCTTTCCACTATAGTTTGTCCACTTTAGTCTGTCCACTTTAGTCTTTCCACTATTCTCTGTCCACTTTAGTCTTTCCACTTTAGTCTTTCCACTATAGTCTCCACTTTATTCTGTCACTACGGTCTTTCCACTATTGTATTTCCACTATAGTCTGTCCACTTTAGTCTTTCCACTTTAGTCTTTCCACTTTAGTCTGTCCACTTTAGTCTTTCCACTATAGTCTGTCCACTTTGGTCTTTCCACTTTAGTCTTTCCGCTTTAGTCTGTCCACTTAGTCTTTCCACTTCAGTCATTCCACTAGAGTCTGTCCACTTGAGTCTTTCCACTTTAGTCTTTCCACTATAGTCTCCACTTTATTCTGTCCACTACAGTCTTTCCACTATAGTCTGTCCACTATAATCTGTCCACTTTAGTCTTTCCACTATAGTCTGTCCACTTTAGTCTTTCCACTTTAGTCTTTCCGCTTTGGTCTGTCCACTTAGTCTTTCCACTAGAGTCTGTCCACTTTAGTCTTTCCACTATAGTCCGTCCACTTTGGTCTTTCCACTTTAGTCTTTCCGCTTTAGTCTGTCCACTTAGTCTTTCCACTTCAGTCTTTCCACTAGAGTCTGTCAACTTGTGTCTTTCCACTTTAGTCTGTACACTTTAGTCTGTCCACTTTAGTCTGTACACTTTAGCCTTTCCACTTTAGTCATTTCCACTATCTTCTGTCCACTTTAGTCTGTCCACTCTAGTCATTTCCACTATCCTCTGTCCACTTTAGTCTTTCCACTTTATTCTGTCCACTACAGTCTTTCCACTATAGTCTTTCCACTATAGTCTGTCCACTCTAGTCTTTCCACTCTAGTCTTTCCACTATAGTCTGTCCACTCTATTCTTTCCACTCTTGTCTTTCCACCTTAGTCTGTCCAATTTAGTCTTTCCACTATAGTCTTTCCACTATAGTCTGTCCACTCTAGTCTTTCCACTTTAGTCTTTCCACTTTAGTCTGTCCACTTTAGTCTTTCCACTATAGATTGTCCAATTTAGTCTTTCCACTATTCTCTGTCCACTTTAGTTTTTCCACTATAGTCTCCACTTTATTCTGTCCACTACAGTCTTTCCACTATTTTCTGTCCACTTTAGTCTTTCCACTTTAGTCTTTCCACTATAGTCTCCACTTTATTCTGTCCACTACAGTCTCTCCACTATAGTCTTTCCACTATAGTCTGTCCACTTTAGTCTTTACACTATTCTCTGTACACTTTAGTCTTTCCACTATACTCTCCACTTTATTCTGTCCACTACAGTCTTTCCACTATAGTGTTTTCCACTATAGTTTGTCCACTTTAGTCTGTCCACTTTAGTCTTTCCACTATTCTCTGTCCACTTTAGTCTTTCCACTTTAGTCTTTCCACTATAGTCTCCACTTTATTCTGTCACTACGGTCTTTCCACTATTGTCTTTCCACTATAGTCTGTCCACTTTAGTCTTTACACTTTAGTCTTTCCACTATAGTCTGTCCACTTTAGTCTTTCCACTTTAGTCTTTCCGCTTTGGTCTGTCCACTTAGTCTTTCCACTATAGTCTGTCCACTCTAGTCTTTCCACTTTAATCTTTCCACTTTAGTCTGTCCACTTTAGTCTTTCCACTATAGACTGTCCAATTTAGTCTTTCCACTATTCTCTGTCCACTTTAGTCTTTCCACTATAGTCTCCACTTTATTCTGTCCACTTCAGTCTTTCCACTATTCTCTGTCCAGTTTAGTCTTTCCACTTTAGTCTTTCAACTATGGTCTCCACTTTATTCTGTCCACTTCAGTCTTTCCACTATTCTCTGTCCACTATAGTCTTTCCACTATAGTCTGTCCACTTTAGTCTTTCCACCATTCTCTGTCCACTTTATTCTGTCCACTACAGTCTTTCCACTATTGTCTTTCCACTATAGTCTGTCCAGTTTAGTCTTTCCACTTTAGTCTTTCCACTTTAGTCTGTCCACTTTCGTCTTTCCACTATACTCTCACCACTTTGGTCTTTCCACTTTAGTCTTTCCGCTTTAGTCTGTCCACTTAGTCTTTCCACTTCAGTCTTTCCACTAGAGTCTGTCCACTTGAGTCTTTCCTCTTTAGTCTGTCCACTTTAGTCTGTCCACTTTAGTCTTTCCACTTTAGTCATTTCCACTATCTTCTGTCCACTTTAGTCTTTCCACTTTAGTCTGTCCACTTTAGTCTTTCCACTTTAGTCTTTCCACTTTAGTCTTTCCACTATAGTCTGTCCACTTTAATCTTTCCACTGTAGTCTTTCCACTATAGTCTCCACTTTGTTCTGTCCACTACAGTCTTTCCACTATAGTCTTTCCACTATAGTCTTTCCACTTTAGTCTTTCCACTTTAGTCTTTCCACTTTAGTCTGTCCACTTTAGTCTTTCCACTATAGACTGTCCAATTTAGTCTTTCCACTATTCTCTGTCCACTTTAGTCTTTCCACTATAGTCTCCACTTTATTCTGTCCACTACAGTCTGTCCACTATAGTCTTTCCACTATAGTTTGTCCACTTTAGTCTTTCCACTATAGTCTGTCCACTTAAGTCTTTCCACTTTAGCCTTTCCGCTTTAGTCTGTCCACTTAGTCTTTCCACTAGAGTCTGTCCACTTTAGTCTTTCCACTTTAGTCTGTCCACTTTAGTCTGTCCACTTTAGTCTTTCCACTTTAGTCATTTCCACTATAGTCTGTCCACTTTAGTCTTTCCACTTTAGTCTTTCCACTTTAGTCTGTCCACTTTAGTCTTTCCACTATAGTCTATCCACTTTAATCTTTCCACTATTCTCTGTCCACTTTAGTCTTTCCACTTTAGTCTTTCCTCTATAGTCTCCACTTTATTCTGTCCACCACAGTCTTTCCACTATAGTCTTTCCACTATAGTCTGTCCACTCTAGTCTTTCCACTTTAGTCTTTCCACTTTAGTCTGTCCACTTTAGTCTTTCCATTATAGTCTGTCCACTTTAGTCTTTCCACTTTAGTCTTTCCGCTTTAGTCTGTCCATTTAGTCTTTCCACTTCAGTCTTCCCACTACAGTCTGTCCACTTTAGTCTTTCCACTTTAGTCTGTCCACTTTAGTCTGTCCATTTTAGTCTTTCCACTTTAGTCATTTCCACTATCGTCTGTCCACTTTAGTCTTTCCACTTTAGTCTTTCCACTTTAGTCTGTCCACTTTAGTCTTTCCACTATTCTCTGTCCACTTTAGTCTTTCCACTATACTCTCCACTTTATTCTGTCCACTAAAGTCTTTCCACTATAGTCTTTCCACTATAGTCTGTCCACTTTAGTATTTCCACTTTAGTCTTTTCACTATAGTCTCCACTTTATTCTGTCCACTTTAGTCTTTCCCTAGTTTTTCCACTATAGTCTGTCCACTTTAGTGTTTCCACTATAGTCTGTCCACTTTAGTATTTCCACTTTAGTCTTTCCACTTTAGTCTGTCCACTTTAGTCTTTCCACTATAGTCTGTCCACTTTAGTCTTTCCACTTTAGTCTTTCCGCTTTAGTCTGTCCACTTAGTCTTTCCACTAGAGTCTGTCCACTTTAGTCTTTCCACTTTCGTCTGTCCACTTTAGTCTGTCCACTTTAGTCTTTCCACTTTAGTCATTTCCACTATAGTCTGTCCACTTTAGTCTTTCCACTTTAGTCTTTCCACTTTAGTCTGTCCACTTTAGTCTTTCCAATATAGTCGATCCACTTTAGTCTTTCCACTATTCTCTGTCCACTTTAGTCTTTCCACTTTAGTCTTTCCACTATAGTCTCCACTTTATTCTGTCCACTACAGTCTTTAAACTATAGGTTTTCCACTATAGTCTGTCCACTCTAGTCTTTCCACTTTTGTCTTTCCACTTTAGTCTGTCCACTTTAGTCTTTCCACTATAGTCTGTCCACTTTAGTCTTTCCACTTTAGTCTTTCCGCTTTAGTTTGTCCACTTAGTCTTTCCACTTCAGTCTTTCCACTACAGTCTGTCCACTTTAGTCTTTCCACTTTAGTCTGTCCACTTTAGTCTGTCCATTTTAGTCTTTCCACTTTAGTCATTTCCACTATCGTCTGTCCACTTTAGTCTTTCCACTTTAGTCTGTCGACTTTAGTCTTTCCACTATAGTCTGTCCACTTGAGTCTTTCCACTTTAGTCTGTCCACTTTAGTCTGTCCACTTTAGTCTGTCCACTCTAGTCATTTCCACTATCTTCTGTCCACTTTAGTCTTTCCACTTTATTCTGTCCACTACAGTCTTTCCACTATAGTCTTTCCACTATAGTCTGTCCACTCTAGTCTTTCCACTCTAGTCTTTCACCTATAGTCTGTCCACTCTAGTCTTTCCACTCTAGTCTTTCAACCTTAGTCTGTCCACTTTAGTCTTTCCACTATAGTCTTTCCACTATAGTCTGTCCACTCTAGTCTTTCCACTTTAGTCTTTCCACTTTAGTCTGTCCACTTTAGTCTTTCCACTATAGATTGTCCAATTTAGTCTTTCCACTATTCTCTGTCCACTTTAGTCTTCCCACTATAGTCTCCACTTTATTCTGTCCACTACAGTCTTTCCACTATTCTCTGTCCACTTTAGTCTTTCCACTTTAGTCTTTCCACTATAGTCTCCACTTTATTCTGTCCACTACAGTCTCTCCACTATAGTCTTTCCACTATAGTCTGTCCACTTTAGTCTTTACACTATTCTCTGTCCACTTTAGTCTTTCCACTATACTCTCCACTTTATTCTGTCCACTACAGTCTTTCCACTATAGTCTTTCCACTATAGTTTGTCCACTTTAGTCTGTCCACTTTAGTCTTTCCACTATTCTCTGTCCACTTTAGTCTTTCCACTTTAGTCTTTCCACTATAGTCTCCACTTTATTCTGTCACTACGGTCTTTCCACTATTGTATTTCCACTATAGTCTGTCCACTTTAGTCTTTCCACTTTAGTCTTTCCACTTTAGTCTGTCCACTTTAGTCTTTCCACTATAGTCTGTCCACTTTGGTCTTTCCACTTTAGTCTTTCCGCTTTAGTCTGTCCACTTAGTCTTTCCACTTCAGTCATTCCACTAGAGTCTGTCCACTTGAGTCTTTCCACTTTAGTCTTTCCACTATAGTCTCCACTTTATTCTGTCCACTACAGTCTTTCCACTATAGTCTGTCCACTATAATCTGTCCACTTTAGTCTTTCCACTATAGTCTGTCCACTTTAGTCTTTCCACTTTAGTCTTTCCGCTTTGGTCTGTCCACTTAGTCTTTCCACTAGAGTCTGTCCACTTTAGTCTTTCCACTATAGTCCGTCCACTTTGGTCTTTCCACTTTAGTCTTTCCGCTTTAGTCTGTCCACTTAGTCTTTCCACTTCAGTCTTTCCACTAGAGTCTGTCAACTTGTGTCTTTCCACTTTAGTCTGTACACTTTAGTCTGTCCACTTTAGTCTGTACACTTTAGTCTTTCCACTTTAGTCATTTCCACTATCTTCTGTCCACTTTAGTCTTTCAACTTTAGTCTGTCCACTTTAGTCTTTCCACTATAGTCTGTCCACTTTAATCTTTCCACTATAGTCTTTCCACTATAGTCTCCACTTTGTTCAGTCCACTACAGTCTTTCCACTATAGTCTTTCCACTATAGTCTGTCCACTTTAGTCTTTCCACTTTAGTCTTTCCACTTTAGTCTGTCCACTTTAGTCTTTCCACTAGAGACTGTCCAATTTAGTCTTTCCACTATTCTCAGTCCACTTTAGTCTTTCCACTATAGTCTCCACTTTATTCTGTCCACTACAGTCTTTCCACTATAGTCTTTCCACTATAGTTTGTCCACTTTAGTCTTTCCACTATAGTCTGTCCACTTTAGTCTTTCCACTTTAGCCTTTCCGCTTTAGTCTGTCCACTTAGTCTTTCCACTAGAGTCTGTCCACTTTAGTCTTTCCACTTTAGTCTGTCCACTTTAGTCTGTCCACTTTAGTCTTTCCACTTTAGTCATTTCCACTATAGTCTGTCCACTTTAGTCTTTCCACTTTAGTCTTTCCACTTTATTCTGTCCACTTTAGTCTTTCCACTATAGTCTATCCACTTTAATCTTTCCACTATTCTCTGTCCACTTTAGTCTTTCCACTTTAGTCTTTCCACTATAGTCTCCACTTTATTCTGTCCACCACAGTCTTTCCACTATAGTCTTTCCACTATAGTCTGTCCACTCTAGTCTTTCCACTTTAGTCTTTCCACTTTAGTCTGTCCACTTTAGTCTTTCCACTATAGTCTGTCCACTTTAGTCTTTCCACTTTAGTCTTTCCGCTTTAGTCTGTCCACTTAGTCTTTCCACTTCAGTCTTCCCACTACAGTCTGTCCACTTTAGTCTTTCCACTTTAGTCTGTCCACTTTAGTCTGTCCATTTTAGTCTTTCCACTTTAGTCATTTCCACTATCGTCTGTCCACTTTAGTCTTTCCACTTTAGTCTTTCCACTTTAGTCTGTCCACTTTAGTCTTTCCACTATTCTCTGTCCACTTTAGTCTTTCCACTATACTCTCCACTTTATTCTGTCCACTAAAGTCTTTCCACTATAGTCTTTCCACTATAGTCTGTCCACTTTAGTATTTCCACTTTAGTCTTTCCACTATAGTCTCCACTTTATTCTGTCCACTACAGTCTTTCCACTATAGTCTTTCCACTATAGTCCGTCCACTTTTGTCGAAACACTATTCTCTGTCCACTTTAGTCTTTCCACTATTGTCTCCACTTTATTCTGTCCACTACAGTCTTTCCACTATAGTCTTTCCACTGTAGTCTGTCCACTTTAGTCTTTCCACTTTAGTCTTTCCACCATAGTCTCCACTTTATTCTGTCCACTACAGTCTTTCAACTTTAGTCTTTCCACTATTCTCTGTCCACTTTAGTCTTTCCACTTTAGTCTTTCCACTTTAGTCTTTCCACTATAGTCTCCACTTTATTCTGTCCACTACAGTCTTTCAACTTTATTCTTTCCACAATTCTCTGTCCACTTTAGTATTTCCACTTTAGTCTTTCCACTTTAGTCTGTCCACTTTAGTCTTTCCACTATAGTCTGTCCACTTTAGTCTTTCCACTTTAGTCTTTCCGCTTTAGTCTGTCCACTTAGTCTTTCCACTAGAGTCTGTCCACTTTAGTCTTTCCACTTTAGTCTGTCCACTTTAGTCTGTCCACTTTAGTCTTTCCACTTTAGTCATTTCCACTATAGTCTGTCCACTTTAGTCTTTCCAATTTAGTCTTTCCACTTTAGTCTGTCCACTTTAGTCTTTCCAATATAGTCTATCCACTTTAGTCTTTCCACTATTCTCTGTCCACTTTAGTCTTTCCACTATAGTCTCCACTTTATTCTGTCCACTACAGTCTTTCCACGATAGGTTTTCCACTATAGTCTGTCCACTCTAGTCTTTCCACTTTAGTCTTTCCACTTTAGTCTGTCCACTTTAGTGTTTCCACTATAGTCTGTCCACTTTAGTCTTTCCACTTTAGTCTTTCCGCTTTAGTCTGTCCACTTAGTCTTTCCACTTCAGTCTTTCCACTACAGTCTGTCCACTTTAGTCTTTCCACTTTAGTCTGTCCACTTTAGTCTGTCCATTTTAGTCTTTCCACTTTAGTCATTTCCACTATCGTCTGTCCACTTTAGTCTTTCCACTTTAGTCTCTCGACTTTAGTCTTTCCACTATAGTCTGTCCACTTGAGTCTTTCCACTTTAGTCTGTCCACTTTAGTCTGTCCACTTTAGTCTGTCCACTCTAGTCATTTCCACTATCCTCTGTCCACTTTAGTCTTTCCACTTTATTCTGTCCACTACAGTCTTTCCACTATAGTCTTTCCACTATAGTCTGTCCACTCTAGTCTTTCCACTCTAGTCTTTCCACTATAGTCTGTCCACTCTATTCTTTCCACTCTTTTCTTTCCACCTTAGTCTGTCCACTTTAGTCTTTCCACTATAGTCTTTCCACTATAGTCTGTCCACTCTAGTCTTTCCACTTTAGTCTTTCCACTTTAGTCTGTCCACTTTAGTCTTTCCACTATAGATTGTCCAATTTAGACTTTCCACTATTCTCTGTCCACTTTAGTTTTTCCACTATAGTCTCCACTTTATTCTATCCACTACAGTCTTTCCACTATTTTCTGTCCACTTTAGTCTTTCCACTTTAGTCTTTCCACTATAGTCTCCACTTTATTCTGTCCACTACAGTCTCTCCACTATAGTCTTTCCACTATAGTCTGTCCACTTTAGTCTTTACACTATTCTCTCTACACTTTAGTCTTTCCACTATACTCTCCACTTTATTCTGTCCACTACAGTCTTTCCACTATAGTGTTTTCCACTATAGTTTGTCCACTTTAGTCTGTCCACTTTAGTCTTTCCACTATTCTCTGTCCACTTTAGTCTTTCCACTTTAGTCTTTCCACTATAGTCTCCACTTTATTCTGTCACTACGGTCTTTCCACTATTGTCTTTCCACTATAGTCTGTCCACTTTAGTCTTTCCACTTTAGTCTTTCCACTTTAGTCTGTCCACTTTAGTCTTTCCACTATAGTCTGTCCACTTTGGTCTTTCCACTTTAGTCTTTCCGCTTTAGTCTGTCCACTTAGTCTTTACACTTCAGTCATTCCACTAGAGTCTGTCCACTTGAGTCTTTCCACTTTAGTCTTTCCACTATAGTCTCCACTTTATTCTGTCCACTTCAGTCTTTCCACTATAGTCTTTCCACTATAGTCTGTCCACTTTAGTCTTTCCACTATAGTCTGTCCACTTTAGTCTTTCCACTTTAGTCTTTCCGCTTTGGTCTGTCCACTTAGTCTTTCCACTAGAGTCTGGCCACTTTAGTCTTTCCACTTTAGTCTGTCCACTTTAGTCTGTCCACTTTAGTCTTTCCACTATAGTCTATCCACTTTAGTCTTTCCACTATTCTCTGTCCACTTTAGTCTTTCCACTTTAGTCTTTCCACTATAGTCTGTCCACTATAGTCTTTCCAATATAGTTTGTCCACTCTAGTCTTTCCACTTTAGTCTTTCCACTTTAGTCTGTCCACTTTAGTCTTTCCGCTATAGTCTGTCTACTTTAGTCTTTCCACTTTAGTCTTTCCGCTTTAGTCTGTCCACTTAGTCTTTCCACTTCAGTCTTTCCACTACAGTCTGTCCACTTTAGTCTTTCCACTTTAGTCCGTCCACTTTAGTCTGTCCATTTTAGTCTTTCCACTTTAGTCATTTTCAATATCGTCTGTCCACTTTAGTCTTTCCACTTTAGTCTTTCCACTTTAGTCTGTCGACTTTAGTCTTTCCACTATAGTATGTCCACTTTAGTCTTTCCACTATAGTTTGTCCACTTTAGTCTTTCCACTTTAGTCTTTCCACTTTAGTCTTTCCACTATAGTCTGTCCACTTTAGTCTTTCCGCTATTCTCTGTCCGCTTTAGTCTTTCCACTATTCTCTGTCCACTTTAGTCTTTCCACTTTAGTCTTTCCACTATAGTCTCCACTTTATTCTGTTCACTACAGTCTTTCCACTATTGTCTTTCCACTATAGTCTGTCCACTTTAGTCTTTCCACTTTAGTCTTTCCACTTTAGTCTGTCCACTTTAGTCTTTCCACTATAGTCTGTCCACTTTGGTCTTTCCACTTTAGTCTTTCCGCTTTAGTCTGTCCATTTAGTCTTTCCACTTCAGTCTTTCCACTAGAGTCTGTCCACTTAAGTCTTTCCACTTTAGTCTGTCCACTTTAGTCTGTCCACTTTAGTCTGTCCACTTTAGTCTTTCCACTTTAGTCATTTCCACTATCTTCTGTCCACTTTAGTCTTTCAACTTTAGACTGTCCACTTTAGTCTTTCCACTATAGTCTGTCCACTTTAGTCTTTCCACTATAGTCTGTCCACTTTAGTCTTTCCACTTTAGTCTTTCCACTATAGTCTCCGCTTTATTCTGTCCACTACAGTCTTTCCACTATAGTCTTTCCACTATAGTCTGTCCACTTTAGTCTTTCCACTTTAATATTTCCACTTTAGTCTTTTCACTTTAGTCTTTCTACTATGGACTGTCCAATTTAGTCTTTCCACTATTCTCTGTCCACTTTAGTCTTTCCACTATAGTCTCCACTTTATTCTGTCCACTACAGTCTTTCCACTATAGTCTGTCCACTTTAGTCTTTACACTTTAGTCTTTCCACTTTAGTCTGTCCACTTTAGTCTTTCCACTATAGTTTGTCCACTTTAGTCTTTCCACTTTAGTGTTTCCGCTTTAGTCTGTCCACTTAGTCTTTCCTCTAGAGTCTGTCCACTTTAGTCTTTCCACTTTAGTCTCTCCACTTTAGTCTGTCCACTTTAGTCTTTCCACTTTAGTCATTTCCACTATAGTCTGTCCACTTTAGTCTTTCCACTTTAGTCTTTCCACTTTAGTCTGTCCACTTTAGTCTGTCCACTTTAGTCTGTCCACTCTAGTCATTTCCACTATCCTCTGTCAACTTTAGTCTTTCCACTTTATTCTGTCCACTACAGTCTTTCCACTATAGTCTTTCCACTATAGTCTGTCCACTCTAGTCTTTCCACTCTAGTCTTTCCACTATAGTCTGTCCACTCTATTCTTTCCACTCTAGTCTTTCCACCTTAGTCTGTCCACTTTAGTCTTTCCACTATAGTCTTTCCACTATAGTCTGTCCACTCTAGTCTTTCCACTTTAGTCTTTCCACTTTAGTCTGTCCACTTTAGTCTTTCCACTATAGATTGTCCAATTTAGTCTTTCCACTATTCTCTGTCCACTTTAGTTTTTCCACTATAGTCTCCACTTTATTCTGTCCACTACAGTCTTTCCACTATTTTCTGTCCACTTTAGTCTTTCCACTTTAGTCTTTCCACTATAGTCTCCACTTTATTCTGTCCACTACAGTCTCTCCACTATAGTCTTTCCACTATAGTCTGTCCACTTTAGTCTTTACACTATTCTCTGTACACTTTAGTCTTTCCACTATACTCTCCACTTTATTCTGTCCACTACAGTCTTTCCACTATAGTGTTTTCCACTATAGTTTGTCCACTTTAGTCTGTCCACTTTAGTCTTTCCACTATTCTCTGTCCACTTTAGTCTTTCCACTTTAGTCTTTCCACTATAGTCTCCACTTTATTCTGTCACTACGGTCTTTCCACTATTGTCTTTCCACTATAGTCTGTCCACTTTAGTCTTTCCACTTTAGTCTTTCCACTTTAGTCTGTCCACTTTAGTCTTTCCACTATAGTCTGTCCACTTTGGTCTTTCTACTTTAGTCTTTCCGCTTTAGTCTGTCCACTTAGTCTTTACACTTTAGTCTTTCCGCTTTGGTCTGTCCACTTAGTCTTTCCACTAGAGTCTGTCCACTTTAGTCTTTCCACTTTAGTCTGTCCACTTTAGTCTGTCCACTTTAGTCTTTCCACTATAGTCTCCACTTTATTCTGTCCACTACAGTCTTTCCACTATAGTCTTTCCAATATAGTTTGTCCACTCTAGTCTTTCCACTTTAGTCTTTCCACTTTAGTCTGTCCACTTTAGTCTTTCCGCTATAGTCTGTCCACTTTAGTCTTTCCACTTTAGTCTTTCCGCTTTAGTCTGTCCACTTAGTCTTTCCACTTCAGTCTTTCCACTACAGTCTGTCCACTTTAGTCTTTCCACTTTAGTCCGTCCACTTTAGTCTGTCCATTTTAGTCTTTCCACTTTAGTCATTTTCACTATCGTCTGTCCACTTTAGTCTTTCCACTTTAGTCTTTCCACTTTAGTCTGTCGACTTTAGTCTTTCCACTATAGTCTGTCCACTTTAGTCTTTCCACTATAGTCTGTCCACTTTAGTCTTTCCACTTTAGTCTTTCCACTTTAGTCTTTCCACTATAGTCTGTCCACTTTAGTCTTTCCGCTATTCTCTGTCCGCTTTAGTCTTTCCACTATTCTCTGTCCACTTTAGTCTTTCCACTATAGTCTCCACTTTATTCTGTCCACTACAGTCTTTCCACTATTGTCTTTCCACTATAGTCTGTCCACTTTAGTCTTTCCACTTTAGTCTTTCCACTTTAGTCTGTCCACTTTAGTCTTTCCACTATAGTCTGTCCACTTTGGTCTTTCCACTTTAGTCTTTCCGCTTTAGTCTGTCCATTTAGTCTTTCCACTTCAGTCTTTCCACTAGAGTCTGTCCACTTAAGTCTTTCCACTTTAGTCTGTCCACTTTAGTCTGTCCACTTTAGTCTGTCCACTTTAGTCTTTCCACTTTAGTCATTTCCACTATCTTCTGTCCACTTTAGTCTTTCAACTTTAGTCTGTCCACTTTAGTCTTTCCACTATAGTCTGTCCACTTTAGTCTTTCCACTATCGTCTGTCCACTTTAGTCTTTCCACTTTAGTCTTTCCACTATAGTCTCCGCTTTATTCTGTCCACTACAGTCTTTCCACTATAGTCTTTCCACTATAGTCCGTCCACTTTAGTCTTTCCACTTTAATATTTCCACTTTAGTCTTTTCACTTTAGTCTTTCTACTATGGACTGTCCAATTTAGTCTTTCCACTATTCTCTGTCCACTTTAGTCTTTCCACTATAGTCTCCACTTTATTCTGTCCACTACAGTCTTTCCACTATAGTCTGTCCACTTTAGTCTTTACACTTTAGTCTTTCCACTTTAGGCTGTCCACTTTAGTCTTTCCACTATCGTCTGTCCACTTTAGTCTTTCCACTTTAGTGTTTCCGCTTTAGTCTGTCCACTTAGTCTTTCCTCTAGAGTCTGTCCACTTTAGTCTTTCCACTTTAGTCTCTCCACTTTAGTCTGTCCACTTTAGTCTTTCCACTTTAGTCATTTCCACTATAGTCTGTCCACTTTAGTCTTTCCACTTTAGTCTTTCCACTTTAGTCTGTCCACTTTAGTCTTTCCACTATAGTCTATCCACTTTAGTCTTTCCACTATTCTCTGTCCACTTTAGTCTTTCCACTTTAGTCTTTCCACTATAGTCTCCACTTTATTCTGTCCACTACAGTCTTTCCACTATAGTCTTTCCACTATAGTCTGTCCACTCTAGTCTTTCCACTTTAGTCTTTCCCCTTTAGTCTGTCCACTTTAGTCTTTCTATAGTCTGTCCACTTTAGTCTTTCCACTTTAGTCTTTCCGCTTTAGTCTGTCCACTTAGTCTTTCCACTTCAGTCTTTCCACTACAGTCTGTCCACTTTAGTTTTTCCACTATAGTCTATCCACTTTAGTCTTTCCAATATTCTCTGTCCACTTTAATCTTTCCACTTTAGTCTTTCAACTATAGTCTCCACTTTATTCTGTCCACTACATTCTTTCCAATATAGTCTTTCCCCTATAGTCTGTCCACTCTAGTTTTTCCACTTTAGTCTTTCTACTTTAGTCTGTCCACTTTAGTCTTTCCACTATAGACTGTCCAATTTAGTCTTTCCACTATTCTCTGTCCACTTTAGTCTTTCCACTATAGTCTCTACTTTATTCTGTCCACTACAGTCTTTCCACTAAACTCTGTCCAGTTTAATCTTTCCACTTTAGTCTTTCCACTATAGTCTCCACTTTATTCTGTCCACTACAGTCTCTCCACTATAGTCTTTCCACTATAGTCTGTCCACTTTAGTCTTTCCACTATTCTCTGTCCACTTTAGTCTTTCCACTATACTCTCCACTTTATTCTGTCCACTACAGTCTTTCCAGTATAGTCTTTCCACTATAGACTGTCCACTTTAGTCTGTCCACATTAGTCTTTCCACTATTCTCTGTCCTTTTTAGTCTTTCCACTTTAGTCTTTCCACTATAGTCTCCACTTTATTCTGTCCACTACAGTCTTTCCACTATAGTCTTTCCACTTTAGTCTGTCCACTTTAGTCTTTCCACTATTCTCTGTCCTTTTTAGTCTTTCCACTATAGTCTCCACTTTATTCTGTCCACTACAGTCTTTCCACTATTGTCTTTCCACTATAGTCTGTCCACTTTAGTCTTTCCACTTTAGTCTTTCCACTTTAGTCTGTCCACTTTCGTCTTTCCACTATAGTCTGTCCACTTTGGTCTTTCCACTTTAGTCTTTCCGCTTTAGTCTGTCCACTTAGTCTTTCCACTTCAGTCTTTCCACTAGAGTCTGTCCACTTTAGTCTTTCCACTATAGTCTGTCCACTTTAGTCTTTCCACTTTAGTCTTTCCGCTTTAGTCTGTCCACTTAGTCTTTCCACTAGAGTCTGTCCACTTTAGTCTTTCCACTTTAGTCTGTCCACTTTAGTCTTTCCACTTTAGTCTTTCCACTTTAGTCTGCCAACTTTCGTCTTTCCACTATAGTCTGTCCACTTTGGTCTTTCCACTTTAGTCTTTCCGCTTTAGTCTGTCCACTTAGTCTTTCCACTTCAGTCTTTCCACCAGAGTCTGTCCACTTTAGTCTTTCCACTATAGTCTGTCCACTTTAGTCTTTCCACTTTAGTCTTTCCGCTTTAGTCTGTCCACTTAGTCTTTCCACTAGAGTCTGTCCACTTTAGTCTTTCCACTTTAGTCTGTCCACTTTAGTCTGTCCACTTTAGTCTTTCCACTTTAGTCATTTCCACTATAGTCTGTCCACTTTAGTCTTTCCACTTTAGTCTGTCCACTTTAGTCTTTCCACTATAGTCTGTCCATTTTGGTCTTTCCACTTTAGTCTTTCCGCTTTAGTCGGTCCACTTAGTCTTTCCACTTCAGTCTTTCCACTACAGTCTGTCCACTTTAGTCTTTCCACTTTAGTCTGTCCACTTTAGTCTGTCCATTTTAGTCTTTCCACTTTAGTCATTTCCACTATCGTCTGTCCACTTTAGTCTTTCCACTTTAGTCTGTCGACTTTAGTCTTTCCACTATAGTCTGTCCACTTTAGTCTTTCCACTATAGTCTGTCCACTTTAGTCTTTCCACTTTAGTCTTTCCACTTTAGTCTTTCCACTATAGTCTGTCCACTTTAGTCTTTCCACTATTCTCTGTCCGCTTTAGTCTTTCCACTATAGTCTCCACTTTATTCTGTCCACTACAGTCTCTCCACTATAGTCTTTCCACTACCGTCTGTCCACTTTAGTCTTTCCACTTTAGTCTGTCCACTTTAGTCTTTCCACTTTAGTCTTTCCGCTTTAGTCTGTCCACTTAGTCTTTCCGCTTTAGTCTGTCCACTCAGTCTTTCCACTTCAGTCTTTCCACTAGAGTCTGTCCACTTTAGTCTTTCCACTTTAGTCTGTCCACTTTAGTCTGTCCACTTAGTCTTTCCGCTTTAGTCTGTCCACTCAGTCTTTCCACTTCAGTCTTTCCACTATAGTCTGTCCACTTTAGTCTTTCCACTATAGTCTGTCCACTTTAGTCTTTCCACTTTAGTCTTTCCACTTTAGTCTTTCCACTATAGTCTGTCCACTTTAGTCTTTCCGCTATTCTCTGTCCGCTTTAGTCTTTCCACTATTCTCTGTCCACTTTAGTCTTTCCACTATAGTCTCCACTTTATTCTGTCCACTACAGTCTTTCCACTATTGTCTTTCCACTATAGTCTGTCCACTTTAGTCTTTCCACTTTAGTCTTTCCACTTTAGTCTGTCCACTTTAGTCTTTCCACTATAGTCTGTCCACTTTGGTCTTTCCACTTTAGTCTTTCCGCTTTAGTCTGTCCATTTAGTCTTTCCACTTCAGTCTTTCCACTAGAGTCTGTCCACTTAAGTCTTTCCACTTTAGTCTGTCCACTTTAGTCTGTCCACTTTAGTCTGTCCACTTTAGTCTTTCCACTTTAGTCATTTCCACTATCTTCTGTCCATTTTAGTCTTTCAACTTTAGTCTGTCCACTTTAGTCTTTCCACTATAGTCTGTCCACTTTAGTCTTTCCACTATAGTCTGTCCACTTTAGTCTTTCCACTTTAGTCTTTCCACTATAGTCTCCGCTTTATTCTGTCCACTACAGTCTTTCCACTATAGTCTTTCCACTATAGTCTGTCCACTTTAGTCTTTCCACTTTAATATTTCCACTTTAGTCTTTTCACTTTAGTCTTTCTACTATGGACTGTCCAATTTAGTCTTTCCACTATTCTCTGTCCACTTTAGTCTTTCCACTATAGTCTCCACTTTATTCTGTCCACTACAGTCTTTCCACTATAGTCTGTCCACTTTAGTCTTTACACTTTAGTCTTTCCACTTTAGTCTGTCCACTTTAGTCTTTCCACTATAGTCTGTCCACTTTAGTCTTTCCACTTTAGTGTTTCCGCTTTAGTCTGTCCACTTAGTCTTTCCTCTAGAGTCTGTCCACTTTAGTCTTTCCACTTTAGTCTCTCCACTTTAGTCTGTCCACTTTAGTCTTTCCACTTTAGTCATTTCCACTATAGTCTGTCCACTTTAGTCTTTCCACTTTAGTCTTTCCACTTTAGTCTGTCCACTTTAGTCTTTCCACTATAGTCTATCCACTTTAGTCTTTCCACTATTCTCTGTCCACTTTAGTCTTTCCACTTTAGTCTTTCCACTATAGTCTCCACTTTATTCTGTCCACTACAGTCTTTCCACTATAGTCTTTCCACTATAGTCTGTCCACTCTAGTCTTTCCACTTTAGTCTTTCCCCTTTAGTCTGTCCACTTTAGTCTTTCTATAGTCTGTCCACTTTAGTCTTTCCACTTTAGTCTTTCCGCTTTAGTCTGTCCACTTAGTCTTTCCACTTCAGTCTTTCCACTACAGTCTGTCCACTTTAGTTTTTCCACTATAGTCTATCCACTTTAGTCTTTCCAATATTCTCTGTCCACTTTAATCTTTCCACTTTAGTCTTTCAACTATAGTCTCCACTTTATTCTGTCCACTACATTCTTTCCAATATAGTCTTTCCCCTATAGTCTGTCCACTCTAGTTTTTCCACTTTAGTCTTTCTACTTTAGTCTGTCCACTTTAGTCTTTCCACTATAGACTGTCCAATTTAGTCTTTCCACTATTCTCTGTCCACTTTAGTCTTTCCACTATAGTCTCTACTTTATTCTGTCCACTACAGTCTTTCCACTAAACTCTGTCCAGTTTAATCTTTCCACTTTAGTCTTTCCACTATAGTCTCCACTTTATTCTGTCCACTACAGTCTCTCCACTATAGTCTTTCCACTATAGTCTGTCCACTTTAGTCTTTCCACTATTCTCTGTCCACTTTAGTCTTTCCACTATACTCTCCACTTTATTCTGTCCACTACAGTCTTTCCAGTATAGTCTTTCCACTATAGACTGTCCACTTTAGTCTGTCCACATTAGTCTTTCCACTATTCTCTGTCCTTTTTAGTCTTTCCACTTTAGTCTTTCCACTATAGTCTCCACTTTATTCTGTCCACTACAGTCTTTCCACTATAGTCTTTCCACTTTAGTCTGTCCACTTTAGTCTTTCCACTATTCTCTGTCCTTTTTAGTCTTTCCACTATAGTCTCCACTTTATTCTGTCCACTACAGTCTTTCCACTATTGTCTTTCCACTATAGTCTGTCCACGTTAGTCTTTCCACTTTAGTCTTTCCACTTTAGTCTGTCCACTTTCGTCTTTCCACTATAGTCTGTCCACTTTGGTCTTTCCACTTTAGTCTTTCCGCTTTAGTCTGTCCACTTAGTCTTTCCACTTCAGTCTTTCCACTAGAGTCTGTCCACTTTAGTCTTTCCACTATAGTCTGTCCACTTTAGTCTTTCCACTTTAGTCTTTCCGCTTTAGTCTGTCCACTTAGTCTTTCCACTAGAGTCTGTCCACTTTAGTCTTTCCACTTTAGTCTGTCCACTTTAGTCTTTCCACTTTAGTCTTTCCACTTTAGTCTGTCCACTTTCGTCTTTCCACTATAGTCTGTCCACTTTGGTCTTTCCACTTTAGTCTTTCCGCTTTAGTCTGTCCACTTAGTCTTTCCACTTCAGTCTTTCCACTAGAGTCTGTCCACTTTAGTCTTTCCACTATAGTCTGTCCACTTTAGTCTTTCCACTTTAGTCTTTCCGCTTTAGTCTGTCCACTTAGTCTTTCCACTAGAGTCTGTCCACTTTAGTCTTTCCACTTTAGTCTGTCCACTTTAGTCTGTCCACTTTAGTCTTTCCACTTTAGTCATTTCCACTATAGTCTGTCCACTTTAGTCTTTCCACTTTAGTCTGTCCACTTTAGTCTTTCCACTATAGTCTGTCCATTTTGGTCTTTCCACTTTAGTCTTTCCGCTTTAGTCGGTCCACTTAGTCTTTCCACTTCAGTCTTTCCACTACAGTCTGTCCACTTTAGTCTTTCCACTTTAGTCTGTCCACTTTAGTCTGTCCATTTTAGTCTTTCCACTTTAGTCATTTCCACTATCGTCTGTCCACTTTAGTCTTTCCACTTTAGTCTGTCGACTTTAGTCTTTCCACTATAGTCTGTCCACTTTAGTCTTTCCACTATAGTCTGTCCACTTTAGTCTTTCCACTTTAGTCTTTCCACTTTAGTCTTTCCACTATAGTCTGTCCACTTTAGTCTTTCCACTATTCTCTGTCCGCTTTAGTCTTTCCACTATAGTCTCCACTTTATTCTGTCCACTACAGTCTCTCCACTATAGTCTTTCCACTACCGTCTGTCCACTTTAGTCTTTCCACTTTAGTCTGTCCACTTTAGTCTTTCCACTTTAGTCTTTCCGCTTTAGTCTGTCCACTTAGTCTTTCCGCTTTAGTCTGTCCACTCAGTCTTTCCACTTCAGTCTTTCCACTAGAGTCTGTCCACTTTAGTCTTTCCACTTTAGTCTGTCCACTTTAGTCTTTCCACTTTAGTCTTTCCGCTTTAGTCTGTCCACTTAGTCTTTCCACTAGAGTCTGTCCACTTTAGTCTTTCCACTTTAGTCTGTCCACTTTAGTCTGTCCACTTTAGTCTTTCCACTATAGACTGTCCAATTTAGTCTTTCCACTATTCTCTGTCCACTTTAGTCTTTCCACTATAGTCTCCACTTTATTCTGTCCACTACAGTCTTTCCACTATTCTCTGTCCAGTTTAGTCTTTCCACTTTAGTCTTTCCACTATAGTCTCCACTTTATTCTGTCCACTACAGTCTCTCCACTATAGTCTTTCCACCATAGTCTGTCCACTTTAGTCTTTCCACTATTCTCTGTCCACTTTAGTCTTTCCACTATACTCTCCACTTTATTCTGTCCACTACAGTCTTTCCAGTATAGTCTTTCTACCATAGACTGTCCACTTTAGTCTTTCCACTTTAGTCTTTCCACTATTCTCTGTCCACTTTAGTCTTTCCACTTTAGTCTGTCCACTTTAGTCTGTCCACTTTAGTCTTTCCACTTTAGTCATTTCCACTATAGTCTGTCCACTTTAGTCTTTCCACTTTAGTCTGTCCACTTTAGTCTTTCCACTATAGTCAGTCCATTTTGGTCTTTCCACTTTAGTCTTTCCGCTTTAGTCGGTCCACTTAGTCTTTCCACTTCAGTCTTTCCACTACAGTCTGTCCACTTTAGTCTTTCCACTTTAGTCTGTCCACTTTAGTCTGTCCATTTTAGTCTTTCCACTATAGTCATTTCCACTATCGTCTGTCCACTTTAGTCTTTCCACTTTAGTCTGTCGAATTTAGTCTTTCCACTATAGTCTGTCCACTTTAGTCTTTCCACTATAGTCTGTCCACTTTAGTCTTTCCACTTTAGTCTTTCCACTATAGTCTGTCCACTTTAGTCTTTCCACTATTCTCTGTCCGCTTTAGTCTTTCCACTATAGTCTCCACTTTATTCTGTCCACTACAGTCTCTCCACTATAGTCTTTCCACTACCGTCTGTCCACTTTAGTCTTTCCTCTTTAGTCTGTCCACTTTAGTCTTTCCACTATAGTCTGTGCACTTTCGTCTTTCCACTATCAATGTCCACTTTAGTCTGTCCACTTTAGTCTTTCCACTATAGTCTGTCCACTTTAGTCTTTCCACTTTAGTCTTTCCGCTTTAGTCTGTCCACTTAGTCTTTCCGCTTTAGTCTGTCCACTTAGTCTTTCCACTTCAGTCTTTCCACTAGAGTCTGTCCACTTGAGTCTTTCCACTTTAGTCATTTCCACTATCTTCTGTCCACTTTAGTCTTTCCACTTTATTCTGTCCACTACAGTCTTTCCACTATAGTCTTTCCACTATAGACTGTCCACTCTAGTCTTTCCACTCTAGTCTTTCCACTTTAGTCTGTCCACTTTGGTCTTTCCACTTTAGTCTTTCCGCTTTAGTCTGTCCACTTAGTCTTTCCACTTCAGTCTTTCCACTAGAGTCTCTCCACTTGAGTCTTTCCACTTTAGTCTTTCCACTATAGTCTCCACTTTATTCTGTCCACTACAGTCTTTCCACAATAGTCTTTCCACTGTAGTCTGTCCACTTTAGTCTTTCCACTATAGTCTTTCCACTATAGTCTTTCCACTATAGTCTGTCCACTTTAGTCTTTCCACTATAGTCTATCCACTTTAGTCTTTCCGCTTTAGTCTGTCAACTTAGTCTTTCCACTACAGTCTGTCCACTTTAGTCTTTCCACTTTAGTCTGTCCACTTTAGTCTGTCCACTTTAGTCTTTCCACTATAGTCTATCCACTTTAGTCTTTCCACTATTATCTGTCCACATTAGTCTTTCCACTTTAGTCTTAAACCTATAGTCTCCACTTTATTCTGTCCACTACAGTCTTTCCACTATAGTCTTTCCACTACAGTCTGTCCACTCTAGTCTTTCCACTTTAGTCTTTCCACTTTAGTCTGTCCACTTTAGTCTTTCCGCTATAGTCTGTCCACTTTAGTCTTTCCACTTTAGTCTTTCCGCTTTAGTCTGTCCACTTAGTCTTTCCACTTCAGTCTTTCCACTACAGTCTGTCCACTTTAGTCTGTCCACTTTAGTCCGTCAACTTTAGTCTGTCCATTTTAGTCTTTCCACTTTAGACATTTTCACTATCGTCTGTCCACTTTAGTCTTTCCACTTTAGTCTTTCCACTTTAGTCTTTCCACTATAGTCTCCACTTTATTCTGTCCACTACAGTCTTTCCACTATTGTCTTTCCACTATAGTCTGTCCACTTTAGTCTTTCCACTTTAGTCTTTCCACTTTAGTCTGTCCACTTTCGTCTTTCCACTATAGTCTGTCCACTTTGGTCTTTCCACTTTTGTCTTTCCGCTTTCGTCTGTCCACTTAGTCTTTCCACTTCAGTCTTTCCACTAGAGTCTGTCCACTTTAGTCTTTCCACTATAGTCTGTCCACTTTAGTCTTTCCACTTTAGTCTTTCCGCTTTAGTCTGTCCACTTAGTCTTTCCACTAGAGTCTGTCCACTTTAGTCTTTCCAATTTAGTCTGTCCACTTTAGTCTGTCCACTTTAGTCTTTCCACTTTAGTCTTTCCACTATAGTCTGTCCATTTTGGTCTTTCCACTTTAGTCTTTCCGCTTTAGTCGGTCCACTTAGTCTTTCCACTTCAGTCTTTCCACTAGAGTCTGTCCACTTTAGTCTTTCCACTTTAGTCTGTCCACTTTAGTCTGTCCATTTTAGTCTTTCCACTTTAGTCATTTCCACTATCGTCTGTCCACTTTAGTCTTTCCACTTTAGTCTGTCGACTTTAGTCTTTCCACTATAGTCTGTCCACTTTAGTCTTTCCACTATAGTCTGTCCACTTTAGTCTTTCCACTTTAGTCTTTCCACTTTAGTCTTTCCACTATAGTCTGTCCACTTTAGTCTTTCCACTATTCTCTGTCCGCTTTAGTCTTTCCACTATAGTCTCCACTTTATTCTGTCCACTACAGTCTCTCCACTATAGTCTTTCCACTACCGTCTGTCCACTTTAGTCTTTCCACTTTAGTCTGTCCACTTTAGTCTTTCCACTATAGTCTGTGCACTTTCGTCTTTCCACTATTCCATGTCCACTTTAGTCTGTCCACTTTAGTCTTTCCACTATAGTCTGTCCACTTTAGTCTTTCCACTTTAGTCTTTCCGCTTTAGTCTGTCCACTTAGTCTTTCCGCTTTAATCTGTCCACTTAGTCTTTCCACTTCAGTCTTTCCACTAGAGTCTGTCCACTTGAGTCTTTCCACTTTAGCCTGTCCACTTTAGTCTGTCCACTTTAGTCTGTCCACTCTAGTCATTTCCACTATCTTCTGTCCACTTTAGTCTTTCCACTTTATTCTGTCCACTACAGTCTTTCCACTATAGTCTTTCCACTATAGTCTGTCCACTCTAGTCTTTCCACTCTAGTCTTTCCACTTTAGTCTGTCCACTTTGGTCTTTCCACTTTAGTCTTTCCGCTTTAGTCTGTCCACTTAGTCTTTCCACTTCAGTCTTTCCACTAGAGTCTGTCCACTTGAGTCTTTCCACTTTAGTCTTTCCACTATAGTCTCCACTTTATTCTGTCCACTACAGTCTTTCCACTATAGTCTTTCCACTATAGTCTACCCACTTTAGTCTTTCCACTATAGTCTTTCCACTATAGTTTTTCCACTATAGTCTGTCCACTTTAGTCTTTCCACTTTAGTCTTTCCGCTTTAGTCTGTCCACTTAGTCTTACCACTAGAGTCTGTCCACTTTAGTTTTTCCACTTTAGTCTGTCCACTTTAGTCTGTCCACTTTAGTCTTTCCACTATAGTCTATCCACTTTAGTCTTTCCACTATTCTCTGTCCACTTTAGTCTTTCCACTATAGTCTCCACTTTATTCTGTCCACTACAGTCTTTCCACTATAGTCTTTCCACTATAGTCTGTCCACTCTAGTCTTTCCACTTTAGTCTTTCCACTTTAGTCTGTCCACTTTAGTCTTTCCGCTATAGTCTGTCCACTTTAGTCTTTCCACTTTAGTCTTTCCGCTTTAGTCTGTCCACTTAGTCTTTCCACTTCAGTCTTTCCACTTTAGTCTTTCCACTTTAGTCTGTCCACTTTAGTCTTTCCGCTATAGTCTGTCCACTTTAGTCTTTCCACTTTAGTCTTTCCGCTTTAGTCTGTCCACTTAGTCTTTCCACTTCAGTCTTTCCACTACAGTCTGTCCACTTTAGTCTTTCCACTTTAGTCCGTCCACTTTAGTCTGCCCATTTTAGTCTTTCCACTTTAGTAATTTTCTCTATCGTCTGTCCACTTTAGTCTTTCCACTGTAGTCTTTCCACTTTAGTCTGTCGACTTTAGTCTTTCCACTATAGTCCGTCCACTTTAGTCTTTCCACTATAGTCTGTCCACTCTAGTCTTTCCACTTTAGTCTTTCCACTTTATTCTGTCCACTACAGTCTTTCCACTATAGTCTTTCCACTATAGTCTGTCCACTTTAGTCTTTCCACTATAGTCTGTCCATTTTGGTCTTTCCACTTTAGTCTTTCCGCTTTAGTCGGTCCACTTAGTCTTTCCACTTCAGTCTTTCCACCACAGTCTGTCCACTTTAGTCTTTCCACTTTAGTCTGTCCACTTTAGTCTGTCCATTTTAGTCTTTCCACTTTAGTCATTTCCACTATCGTCTGTCCACTTTAGTCTTTCCACTTTAGTCTGTCGACTTTAGTCTTTCCACTATAGTCTGTCCACTTTAGTCTTTCCACTATAGTCTGTCCACTTTAGTCTTTCCACTTTAGTCTGTCCACTTTAGTCTTTCCACTTTAGTCTTTCCACTATAGTCTGTCCACTTTAGTCTTTCCACTATTCTCTGTCCGCTTTAGTCTTTCCACTATAGTCTCCACTTTATTCTGTCCACTACAGTCTCTCCACTATAGTCTTTCCACTACCGTCTGTCCACTTTAGTCTTTCCACTTTAGTCTGTCCACTTTAGTCTTTCCACAATAGTCTGTGCACTTTCGTCTTTCCACTAATCAATGTCCACTTTAGTCTGTCCACTTTAGTCTTTCCACTATAGTCTGTCCACTTTAGTCTTTCCACTTTAGTCTTTCCGCTTTAGTCTGTCCACTTAGTCTTTCCGCTTTAGTCTGTCCACTTAGTCTTTCCACTTCAGTCTTTCCACTAGAGTCTGTCCACTTGAGTCTTTCCACTTTAGCCTGTCCACTTTAGTCTGTCCACTTTAGTCTGTCCACTCTAGTCATTTCCACTATCTTCTGTCCACTTTAGTCTTTCCACTTTATTCTGTCCACTACAGTCTTTCCACTATAGTCTTTCCACTATAGACTGTCCACTCTAGTCTTTCCACTCTAGTCTTTCCACTTTAGTCTGTCCACTTTGGTCTTTCCACTTTAGTCTTTCCGCTTTAGTCTGTCCACTTAGTCTTTCCACTTCAGTCTTTCCACTAGAGTCTCTCCACTTGAGTCTTTCCACTTTAGTCTTTCCACTATAGTCTCCACTTTATTCTGTCCACTACAGTCTTTCCACTATAGTCTTTCCACTGTAGTCTGTCCACTTTAGTCTTTCCACTATAGTCTTTCCACTATAGTCTTTCCACTATAGTCTGTCCACTTTAGTCTTTCCACTTTAGTCTTTCCGCTTTAGTCTGTCCACTTAGTCTTTCCACTAGAGTCTTTCCACTATAGTCTCCACTTTATACTGTCCACTACAGTCTTTCCACTATAGTCTTTCCACTGTAGTCTGTCCACTTTAGTCTTTCCACTATAGTCTTTCCACTATAGTCTGTCCACTTTAGTCTGTCCAGTTTAGTCTTTCCACTATAGTCTATCCACTTTAGTCTTTCCACTATTATCTGTCCACTTTAGTCTTTCCACTTTAGTCTTTCCACTATAGTCTCCACTTTATTCTGTCCACTACAGTCTTTCCACTATAGTCTTTCCACTATAGTCTGTCCACTCTAGTCTTTCCACTTTAGTCTTTCCACTTTAGTCTGTCCACTTTAGTCTTTCCGCTATAGTCTGTCCACTTTAGTCTTTCCACTTTAGTCTTTCCGCTTTAGTCTGTCCACTTAGTCTTTCCACTTCAGTCTTTCCACTACAGTCTGTCCACTTTAGTCTTTCCACTTTAGTCCGTCCACTTTAGTCTGTCCATTTTAGTCTTTCCACTTTAGTCATTTTCACTATCGTCTGTCCACTTTAGTCCTTCCACTTTAGTCTTTCCACTTTAGTCTTTCCACTATAGTCTCCACTTTATTCTGTCCACTACAGTCTTTCCACTATTGTCTTTCCACTATAGTCTGTCCACTTTAGTCTTTCCACTTTAGTCTTTCCACTTTAGTCTGTCCACTTTCGTCTTTCCACTATAGTCTTTCCACTTTGGTCTTTCCACTTTAGTCTTTCCGCTTTAGTCTGTCCACTTAGTCTTTCCACTTCAGTCTTTCCACTAGAGTCTGTCCACTTTAGTCTTTCCACTATAGTCTGTCCACTTTAGTCTTTCCACTTTAGTCTTTCCGCTTTAGTCTGTCCACTTAGTCTTTCCACTAGAGTCTGTCCACTTTAGTCTTTCCACTTTAGTCTGTCCACTTTAGTCTGTCCACTTTAGTCTTTCCACTTTAGTCATTTCCACTATAGTCTGTCCACTTTAGTCTTTCCACTTTAGTCTGTCCACTTTAGTCTGTCCACTTTAGTCTTTCCACTATAGTCTGTCCATTTTGGTCTTTCCAATTTAGTCTTTCCGCTTTAGTCGGTCCACTTAGTCTTTCCACTTCAGTCTTTCCACTACAGTCTGACCACTTTAGTCTTTCCACTTTAGTCTGTCCACTTTAGTCTGTCCATTTTAGTCTTTCCACTTTAGTCATTTCCACTATCGTCTGTCCACTTTAGTCTTTCCACTTTAGTCTGTCGACTTCAGTCTTTCCACTATAGTCTGTCCACTTTAGTCTTTCCACTATAGTCTGTCCACTTTAGTCTTTCCACTTTAGTCTTTCCACTTTAGTCTTTCCACTATAGTCTGTCCACTTTAGTCTTTCCACTATTCTCTGTCCGCTTTAGTCTTTCCACTATAGTCTCCACTTTATTCTGTCAACTACAGTCTCTCCACTATAGTCTTTCCACTACCGTCTGTCCACTTTAGTCTTTCCACTTTAGTCTGTCCACTTTAGTCTTTCCACTATAGTCTGTGCACTTTCGTCTTTCCACTATTCCATGTCCACTTTAGTCTGTCCACTTTAGTCTTTCCACTATAGTCTGTCCACTTTAGTCTTTCCACTTTAGTCTTTCCGCTTTAGTCTGTCCACTTAGTCTTTCCGCTTTAGTCTGTCCACTTAGTCTTTCCACTTCAGTCTTTCCACTAGAGTCTGTCCACTTGAGTCTTTCCACTTTAGCCTGTCCACTTTAGTCTGTCCACTTTAGTCTGTCCACTCTAGTCATTTCCACTATCTTCTGTCCACTTTAGTCATTCCACTTTATTCTGTCCACTACAGTCTTTCCACTATAGTCTTTCCACTATAGTCTGTCCACTCTAGTCTTTCCACTCTAGTCTTTCCACTTTAGTCTGTCCACTTTGGTCTTTCCACTTTAGTCTTTCCGCTTTAGCCTGTCCACTTAGTCTTTCCACTTCAGTCTTTCCACTAGAGTCTGTCCACTTGAGTCTTTCCACTTTAGTCTTTCCACTATAGTCTCCACTTTATTCTGTCCACTACAGTCTTTCCACTATAGTCTTTCCACTATAGTCTGTCCACTTTAGTCTTTCCACTATAGTCTTTCCACTATAGTCTTTCCACTATAGTCTGTCCACTTTAGTCTTTCCACTTTAGTCTTTCCGCTTTAGTCTGTCCACTTAGTCTTTCCGCTTTAGTCTGTCCACTTAGTCTTTCCACTTCAGTCTTTCCACTAGAGTCTGTCCACTTGAGTCTTTCCACTTTAGCCTGTCCACTTTAGTCTGTCCACTTTAGTCTGTCCACTCTAGTCATTTCCACTATCTTCTGTCCACTTTAGTCTTTCCACTTTATTCTGTCCACTACAGTCTTTCCACTATAGTCTTTCCACTATAGTCTGTCCACTCTAGTCTTTCCACTCTAGTCTTTCCACTTTAGTCTGTCCACTTTGGTCTTTCCACTTTAGTCTTTCCGCTTTAGTCTGTCCACTTAGTCTTTCCACTTCAGTCTTTCCACTAGAGTCTGTCCACTTGAGTCTTTCCACTTTAGTCTTTCCACTATAGTCTCCACTTTATTCTGTCCACTACAGTCTTTCCACTATAGTCTTTCCACTATAGTGTATCCACTTTAGTCTTTCCACTATAGTCTTTCCACTATAGTCTTTCCACTATAGTCTGTCCACTTTAGTCTTTCCACTTTAGTCTTTCCGCTTTAGTCTGTCCACTTAGTCTTACCACTAGAGTCTGTCCACTTTAGTTTTTCCACTTTAGTCTGTCCACTTTAGTCTGTCCACTTTAGTCTTTCCACTATAGTCTATCCACTTTAGTCTTTCCACTATTCTCTGTCCACTTTAGTCTTTCCACTATAGTCTCCACTTTATTCTGTCCACTACAGTCTTTCCACTATAGTCTTTCCACTATAGTCTGTCCACTCTAGTCTTTCCACTTTAGTCTTTCCACTTTAGTCTGTCCACTTTAGTCTTTCCGCTATAGTCTGTCCACTTTAGTCTTTCCACTTTAGTCTTTCCGCTTTAGTCTGTCCACTTAGTCTTTCCACTTCAGTCTTTCCACTTTAGTCTTTCCACTTTAGTCTGTCCACTTTAGTCTTTCCGCTATAGTCTGTCCACTTTAGTCTTTCCACTTTAGTCTTTCCGCTTTAGTCTGTCCACTTAGTCTTTCCACTTCAGTCTTTGCACTACAGTCTGTCCACTTTAGTCTTTCCACTTTAGTCCGTCCACTTTAGTCTGCCCATTTTAGTCTTTCCACTTTAGTAATTTTCTCTATCGTCTGTCCACTTTAGTCTTTCCACTGTAGTCTTTCCACTTTAGTCTGTCGACTTTAGTCTTTCCACTATAGTCCGTCCACTTTAGTCTTTCCACTATAGTCTGTCCACTCTAGTCTTTCCACTTTAGTCTTTCCACTTTATTCTGTCCACTACAGTCTTTCCACTATAGTCTTTCCACTATAGTCTGTCCACTTTAGTCTTTCCACTATAGTCTGTCCATTTTGGTCTTTCCACTTTAGTCTTTCCGCTTTAGTCGGTCCACTTAGTCTTTCCACTTCAGTCTTTCCACTACAGTCTGTCCACTTTAGTCTTTCCACTTTAGTCTGTCCACTTTAGTCTGTCCATTTTAGTCTTTCCACTTTAGTCATTTCCACTATCGTCTGTCCACTTTAGTCTTTCCACTTTAGTCTGTCGACTTTAGTCTTTCCACTATAGTCTGTCCACTTTAGTCTTTCCACTATAGTCTGTCCACTTTAGTCTTTCCACTTTAGTCTTTCCACTTTAGTCTTTCCACTATAGTCTGTCCACTTTAGTCTTTCCACTATTCTCTGTCCGCTTTAGTCTTTCCACTATAGTCTCCACTTTATTCTGTCCACTACAGTCTCTCCACTATAGTCTTTCCACTACCGTCTGTCCACTTTAGTCTTTCCACTTTAGTCTGTCCACTTTAGTCTTTCCACAATAGTCTGTGCACTTTCGTCTTTCCACTAATCAATGTCCACTTTAGTCTGTCCACTTTAGTCTTTCCACTATAGTCTGTCCACTTTAGTCTTTCCACTTTAGTCTTTCCGCTTTAGTCTGTCCACTTAGTCTTTCCACTTCAGTCTTTCCACTAGAGTCTGTCCACTTGAGTCTTTCCACTTTAGCCTGTCCACTTTAGTCTGTCCACTTTAGTCTGTCCACTCTAGTCATTTCCACTATCTTGTGTCCACTTTAGTCTTTCCACTTTATTCTGTCCACTACAGTCTTTCCACTATAGTCTTTCCACTATAGACTGTCCACTCTAGTCTTTCCACTCTAGTCTTTCCACTTTAGTCTGTCCACTTTGGTCTTTCCACTTTAGTCTTTCCGCTTTAGTCTGTCCACTTAGTCTTTCCACTTCAGTCTTTCCACTAGAGTCTCTCCACTTGAGTCTTTCCACTTTAGTCTTTCCACTATAGTCTCCACTTTATTCTGTCCACTACAGTCTTTCCACTATAGTCTTTCCACTGTAGTCTGTCCACTTTAGTCTTTCCACTATAGTCTTTCCACTATAGTCTTTCCACTATAGTCTGTCCACTTTAGTCTTTCCACTTTAGTCTTTCCGCTTTAGTCTGTCCACTTAGTCTTTCCACTAGAGTCTTTCCACTATAGTCTCCACTTTATTCTGTCCACTACAGTCTTTCCACTATAGTCTTTCCACTGTAGTCTGTCCACTTTAGTCTTTCCACTATAGTCTTTCCACTATAGTCTGTCCACTTTAGTCTGTCCAGTTTAGTCTTTCCACTATAGTCTATCCACTTTAGTCTTTCCACTATTATCTGTCCACTTTAGTCTTTCCACTTTAGTCTTTCCACTATAGTCTCCACTTTATTCTGTCCACTACAGTCTTTCCACTATAGTCTTTCCACTATAGTCTGTCCACTCTAGTCTTTCCACTTTAGTCTTTCCACTTTAGTCTGTCCACTTTAGTCTTTCCGCTATAGTCTGTCCACTTTAGTCTTTCCACTTTAGTCTTTCCGCTTTAGTCTGTCCACTTAGTCTTTCCACTTCAGTCTTTCCACTACAGTCTGTCCACTTTAGTCTTTCCACTTTAGTCCGTCCACTTTAGTCTGTCCATTTTAGTCTTTCCACTTTAGTCATTTTCACTATCGTCTGTCCACTTTAGTCTTTCCACTTTAGTCTTTCCACTTTAGTCTTTCCACTATAGTCTCCACTTTATTCTGTCCACTACAGTCTTTCCACTATTGTCTTTCCACTATAGTCTTTCCACTATAGTCTTTCCACTTTGGTCTTTCCACTTTAGTCTTTCCGCTTTAGTCTGTCCACTTAGTCTTTCCACTTCAGTCTTTCCACTAGAGTCTGTCCACTTTAGTCTTTCCACTATAGTCTGTCCACTTTAGTCTTTCCACTTTAGTCTTTCCGCTTTAGTCTGTCCACTTAGTCTTTCCACTAGAGTCTGTCCACTTTAGTCTTTCCACTTTAGTCTGTCCACTTTAGTCTGTCCACTTTAGTCTTTCCACTTTAGTCATTTCCACTATAGTCTGTCCACTTTAGTCTTTCCACTTTAGTCTGTCCACTATAGTCTGTCCACTTTAGTCTTTCCACTATAGTCTGTCCATTTTGGTCTTTCCAATTTAGTCTTTCCGCTTTAGTCGGTCCACTTAGTCTTTCCACTTCAGTCTTTCCACTACAGTCTGACCACTTTAGTCTTTCCACTTTAGTCTGTCCACTTTAGTCTGTCCATTTTAGTCTTTCCACTTTAGTCATTTCCACTATCGTCTGTCCACTTTAGTCTTTCCACTTTAGTCTGTCGACTTTAGTCTTTCCACTATAGTCTGTCCACTTTAGTCTTTCCACTATAGTCTGTCCACTTTAGTCTTTCCACTTTAGTCTTTCCACTTTAGTCTTTCCACTATAGTCTGTCCACTTTAGTCTTTCCACTATTCTCTGTCCGCTTTAGTCTTTCCACTATAGTCTCCACTTTATTCTGTCAACTACAGTCTCTCCACTATAGTCTTTCCACTACCGTCTGTCCACTTTAGTCTTTCCACTTTAGTCTGTCCACTTTAGTCTTTCCACTATAGTCTGTGCACTTTCGTCTTTCCACTATTCCATGTCCACTTTAGTCTGTCCACTTTAGTCTTTCCACTATAGTCTGTCCACTTTAGTCTTTCCACTTTAGTCTTTCCGCTTTAGTCTGTCCACTTAGTCTTTCCGCTTTAGTCTGTCCACTTAGTCTTTCCACTTCAGTCTTTCCACTAGAGTCTGTCCACTTGAGTCTTTCCACTTTAGCCTGTCCACTTTAGTCTGTCCACTTTAGTCTGTCCACTCTAGTCATTTCCACTATCTTCTGTCCACTTTAGTCTTTCCACTTTATTCTGTCCACTACAGTCTTTCCACTATAGTCTTTCCACTATAGTCTGTCCACTCTAGTCTTTCCACTCTAGTCTTTCCACTTTAGTCTTTCCACTTTAGTCTTTCCACTATAGTCTGTCCACTTTAGTCTTTCCACTATTCTCTGTCCGCTTTAGTCTTTCCACTATAGTCTCCACTTTATTCTGTCAACTACAGTCTCTCCACTATAGTCTTTCCACTACCGTCTGTCCACTTTAGTCTTTCCACTTTAGTCTGTCCACTTTAGTCTTTCCACTATAGTCTGTGCACTTTCGTCTTTCCACTATTCCATGTCCACTTTAGTCTGTCCACTTTAGTCTTTCCACTATAGTCTGTCCACTTTAGTCTTTCCACTTTAGTCTTTCCGCTTTAGTCTGTCCACTTAGTCTTTCCGCTTTAGTCTGTCCACTTAGTCTTTCCACTTCAGTCTTTCCACTAGAGTCTGTCCACTTGAGTCTTTCCACTTTAGCCTGTCCACTTTAGTCTGTCCACTTTAGTCTGTCCACTCTAGTCATTTCCACTATCTTCTGTCCACTTTAGTCTTTCCACTTTATTCTGTCCACTACAGTCTTTCCACTATAGTCTTTCCACTATAGTCTGTCCACTCTAGTCTTTCCACTCTAGTCTTTCCACTTTAGTCTGTCCACTTTGGTCTTTCCACTTTAGTCTTTCCGCTTTAGCCTGTCCACTTAGTCTTTCCACTTCAGTCTTTCCACTAGAGTCTGTCCACTTGAGTCTTTCCACTTTAGTCTTTCCACTATAGTCTCCACTTTATTCTGTCCACTACAGTCTTTCCACTATAGTCTTTCCACTATAGTCTGTCCACTTTAGTCTTTCCACTATAGTCTTTCCACTATAGTCTTTCCACTATAGTCTGTCCACTTTAGTCTTTCCACTTTAGTCTTTCCGCTTTAGTCTGTCCACTTAGTCTTTCCGCTTTAGTCTGTCCACTTAGTCTTTCCACTTCAGTCTTTCCACTAGAGTCTGTCCACTTGAGTCTTTCCACTTTAGCCTGTCCACTTTAGTCTGTCCACTTTAGTCTGTCCACTCTAGTCATTTCCACTATCTTCTGTCCACTTTAGTCTTTCCACTTTATTCTGTCCACTACAGTCTTTCCACTATAGTCTTTCCACTATAGGCTGTCCACTCTAGTCTTTCCACTCTAGTCTTTCCACTTTAGTCTGTCCACTTTGGTCTTTCCACTTTAGTCTTTCCGCTTTAGTCTGTCCACTTAGTCTTTCCACTTCAGTCTTTCCACTAGAGTCTCTCCACTTGAGTCTTTCCACTTTAGTCGTTCCACTATTTTCTCCACTTTATTCTGTCCACTACAGTCTTTCCACTATAGTCTTTCCACTGTAGTCTGTCCACTTTAGTCTTTCCACTATAGTCTTTCCACTTTAGTCTGTCGACTTTAGTCTTTCCACTATAGTCCGTCCACTTTAGTCTTTCCACAATAGTCTGTCCACTTTAGTCTTTCCACTTTAGTCTTTCCACTATAGTCTGTCCACTTTAGTCTTTCCACATTCTCTGTCCGCTTTAGTCTTTCCACTATTCTCTGTCCACTTTAGTTTTTCCACTTTAGTCTTTCCACTATAGTCTGTCCACTTTAGTCTTTCCACTTTAGTCTGTCCACTTTAGTCTGTCCATTTTAGTCTTTCCACTTTAGTCATTTCCACTATCGTCTGTCCACTTTAGTCTTTCCACTTTAGTCTGTCGACTTTAGTCTTTCCACTATAGTCTTTCCACTACAGTCTGTCCACTTTAGTCTTTCCACTTTAGTCTGTCCACTTTAGTCTGTCCACTTTAGTCTGTCCACTCTAGTCATTTCCACTATCTTCTGTCCACTTTAGTCTTTCCACTTTATTCTGTCCACTACAGTCTTTCCACTATAGTCTTTCCACTATAGGCTGTCCACTCTAGTCTTTCCACTCTAGTCTTTCCACTTTAGTCTGTCCATTTTGGTCTTTCCACTTTAGTCTTTCCGCTTTAGTCGGTCCACTTAGTCTTTCCACTTCAGTCTTTCCACTACAGTCTGTCCACTTTAGTCTTTCCACTTTAGTCTGTCCACTTTAGTCTGTCCATTTTAGTCTTTCCACTTTAGTCATTTCCACTATCGTCTGTCCACTTTAGTCTTTCCACTTTAGTCTGTCGACTTTAGTCTTTCCACTATAGTCTGTCCACTTTAGTCTTTCCACTATAGTCTGTCCACTTTAGTCTTTCCACTTTAGTCTTTCCACTTTAGTCTTTCCACTATAGTCTGTCCACTTTAGTCTTTCCACTATTCTCTGTCCGCTTTAGTCTTTCCACTATAGTCTCCACTTTATTCTGTCCACTACAGTCTCTCCACTATAGTCTTTCCACTACCGTCTGTCCACTTTAGTCTTTCCACTTTAGTCTGTCCACTTTAGTCTTTCCACAATAGTCTGTGCACTTTCGTCTTTCCACTAATCAATGTCCACTTTAGTCTGTCCACTTTAGTCTTTCCACTATAGTCTGTCCACTTTAGTCTTTCCACTTTAGTCTTTCCGCTTTAGTCTGTCCACTTAGTCTTTCCACTTCAGTCTTTCCACTAGAGTCTGTCCACTTGAGTCTTTCCACTTTAGCCTGTCCACTTTAGTCTGTCCACTTTAGTCTGTCCACTCTAGTCATTTCCACTATCTTGTGTCCACTTTAGTCTTTCCACTTTATTCTGTCCACTACAGTCTTTCCACTATAGTCTTTCCACTATAGACTGTCCACTCTAGTCTTTCCACTCTAGTCTTTCCACTTTAGTCTGTCCACTTTGGTCTTTCCACTTTAGTCTTTCCGCTTTAGTCTGTCCACTTAGTCTTTCCACTTCAGTCTTTCCACTAGAGTCTCTCCACTTGAGTCTTTCCACTTTAGTCTTTCCACTATAGTCTCCACTTTATTCTGTCCACTACAGTCTTTCCACTATAGTCTTTCCACTGTAGTCTGTCCACTTTAGTCTTTCCACTATAGTCTTTCCACTATAGTCTTTCCACTATAGTCTGTCCACTTTAGTCTTTCCACTTTAGTCTTTCCGCTTTAGTCTGTCCACTTAGTCTTTCCACTAGAGTCTTTCCACTATAGTCTCCACTTTATTCTGTCCACTACAGTCTTTCCACTATAGTCTTTCCACTGTAGTCTGTCCACTTTAGTCTTTCCACTATAGTCTTTCCACTATAGTCTGTCCACTTTAGTCTGTCCAGTTTAGTCTTTCCACTATAGTCTATCCACTTTAGTCTTTCCACTATTATCTGTCCACTTTAGTCTTTCCACTTTAGTCTTTCCACTATAGTCTCCACTTTATTCTGTCCACTACAGTCTTTCCACTATAGTCTTTCCACTATAGTCTGTCCACTCTAGTCTTTCCACTTTAGTCTTTCCACTTTAGTCTGTCCACTTCAGTCTTTCCGCTATAGTCTGTCCACTTTAGTCTTTCCACTTTAGTCTTTCCGCTTTAGTCTGTCCACTTAGTCTTTCCACTTCAGTCTTTCCACTACAGTCTGTCCACTTTAGTCTTTCCACTTTAGTCCGTCCACTTTAGTCTGTCCATTTTAGTCTTTCCACTTTAGTCATTTTCACTATCGTCTGTCCACTTTAGTCTTTCCACTTTAGTCTTTCCACTTTAGTCTTTCCACTATAGTCTCCACTTTATTCTGTCCACTACAGTCTTTCCACTATAGTCTTTCCACTGTAGTCTGTCCACTTTAGTCTTTCCACTATAGTCTTTCCACTATAGTCTGTCCACTTTAGTCTGTCCAGTTTAGTCTTTCCACTATAGTCTATCCACTTTAGTCTTTCCACTATTATCTGTCCACTTTAGTCTTTCCACTTTAGTCTTTCCACTATAGTCTCCACTTTATTCTGTCCACTACAGTCTTTCCACTATTGTCTTTCCACTATAGTCTTTCCACTATAGTCTGTGCACTTTCGTCTTTCCACTATTCCATGTCCACTTTAGTCTGTCCACTTTAGTCTTTCCACTATAGTCTGTCCACTTTAGTCTTTCCACTTTAGTCTTTCCGCTTTAGTCTGTCCACTTAGTCTTTCCGCTTTAGTCTGTCCACTTAGTCTTTCCACTTCAGTCTTTCCACTAGAGTCTGTCCACTTGAGTCTTTCCATTTTAGCCTGTCCACTTTAGTCTGTCCACTTTAGTCTGTCCACTCTAGTCATTTCCACTATCTTCTGTCCACTTTAGTCTTTCCACTTTATTCTGTCCACTACAGTCTTTCCACTATAGTCTTTCCACTATAGTCTGTCCACTCTAGTCTTTCCACTCTAGTCTTTCCACTTTAGTCTGTCCACTTTGGTCTTTCCACTTTAGTCTTTCCGCTTTAGCCTGTCCACTTAGTCTTTCCACTTCAGTCTTTCCACTAGAGTCTGTCCACTTGAGTCTTTCCACTTTAGTCTTTCCACTATAGTCTCCACTTTATTCTGTCCACTACAGTCTTTCCACTATAGTCTTTCCACTATAGTCTGTCCACTTTAGTCTTTCCACTATAGTCTTTCCACTATAGTCTTTCCACTATAGTCTGTCCACTTTAGTCTTTCCACTTTAGTCTTTCCGCTTTAGTCTGTCCACTTAGTCTTTCCGCTTTAGTCTGTCCACTTAGTCTTTCCACTTCAGTCTTTCCACTAGAGTCTGTCCACTTGAGTCTTTCCACTTTAGCCTGTCCACTTTAGTCTGTCCACTTTAGTCTGTCCACTCTAGTCATTTCCACTATCTTCTGTCCACTTTAGTCTTTCCACTTTATTCTGTCCACTACAGTCTTTCCACTATAGTCTTTCCACTATAGGCTGTCCACTCTAGTCTTTCCACTCTAGTCTTTCCACTTTAGTCTGTCCACTTTGGTCTTTCCACTTTAGTCTTTCCGCTTTAGTCTGTCCACTTAGTCTTTCCACTTCAGTCTTTCCACTAGAGTCTCTCCACTTGAGTCTTTCCACTTTAGTCGTTCCACTATTTTCTCCACTTTATTCTGTCCACTACAGTCTTTCCACTATAGTCTTTCCACTGTAGTCTGTCCACTTTAGTCTTTCCACTATAGTCTTTCCACTTTAGTCTGTCGACTTTAGTCTTTCCACTATAGTCCGTCCACTTTAGTCTTTCCACAATAGTATGTCCACTTTAGTCTTTCCACTTTAGTCTTTCCACTATAGTCTGTCCACTTTAGTCTTTCCACATTCTCTGTCCGCTTTAGTCTTTCCACTATTCTCTGTCCACTTTAGTTTTTCCACTTTAGTCTTTCCACTATAGTCTGTCCACTTTAGTCTTTCCACTTTAGTCTGTCCACTTTAGTCTGTCCATTTTAGTCTTTCCACTTTAGTCATTTCCACTATCGTCTGTCCACTTTAGTCTTTCCACTTTAGTCTGTCGACTTTAGTCTTTCCACTATAGTCTTTCCACTATAGTCTTTCCACTATAGTCTGTCCACTTTAGTCTTTCCACTTTAGTCTTTCCGCTTTAGTCTTTCCACTTTAGTCTTTCCACTATAGTCTGTCCACTTTAGTCTTTCCACTTTAGTCTGTCCACTTTAGTCTGTCCATTTTAGTCTTTCCACTTTAGTCATTTCCACTATTGTCTGTCCACTTTAGTCTTTCCACTTTAGTCTGTCCACTTTAGTCTTTCCACTATAGTCTTTCCACTATAGTCTTTCCACTATAGTCTGTCCACTTTAGTCTTTCCACTTTAGTCTTTCCGCTTTAGTCTGTCCACTTAGTCTTTCCACTAGAGTCTGTCCACTTTAGTCTTTCCACTTTAGTCTGTCCACTTTAGTCTGTCCACTTTAGTCTTTCCACTATAGTCTATCCACTTTAGTCTTTCCACTATTCTCTGTCCAGTTTAGTCTTTCCACTATAGTCTCCACTTTATTCTGTCCACTACAGTCTTTCCACTATAGTCTTTCCACTATAGTCTGTCCACTCTAGTCTTTCCACTTTAGTCTTTCCACTTTAGTCTGTCCACTTTAGTCTTTCCGCTATAGTCTGTCCACTTTAGTCTTTCCACTTTAGTCTTTCCGCTTTAGTCTGTCCACTTAGTCTTTCCACTTCAGTCTTTCCACTACAGTCTGTCCACTTTAGTCTTTCCACTTTAGTCCGTCCACTTTAGTCTGCCCATTTTAGTCTTTCCACTTTAGTAATTTTCACTATCGTCTGTCCACTTTAGTCTTTCCACTTTAGTCTTTCCACTTTAGTCTGTCGACTTTAGTCTTTCCACTATAGTCCGTCCACTTTAGTCTTTCCACTATAGTCTGTCCACTCTAGTCTTTCCACTTTAGTCTTTCCACTTTAGTCTGTCCACTTTAGTCTTTCCGCTATAGTCTGTCCACTTTAGTCTTTCCACTTTAGTCTTTCCACTTTAGTCTGTCCACTTTAGTCTTTCCGCTATAGTCTGTCCACTTTAGTCTTTCCACTTTAGTCTTTCCGCTTTAGTCTGTCCACTTAGTCTTTCCACTTCAGTCTTTCCACTACAGTCTGTCCACTTTAGTCTTTCCACTTTAGTCCGTCCACTTTAGTCTGCCCATTTTAGTCTTTCCACTTTAGTAATTTTCACTATCGTCTGTCCACTTTAGTCTTTCCACTTTAGTCTTTCCACTTTAGTCTGTCGACTTTAGTCTTTCCACTATAGTCCGTCCACTTTAGTCTTTCCACTATAGTCTGTCCACTCTAGTCTTTCCACTTTAGTCTTTCCACTTTAGTCTGTCCACTTTAGTCTTTCCGCTATAGTCTGTCCACTTTAGTCTTTCCACTTTAGTCTTTCCGCTTTAGTCTGTCCACTTAGTCTTTCCACTTCAGTCTTTCCAGTACAGTCTGTCCACTTTAGTCTTTCCACTTTAGTCCGTCCACTTTAGTCTGCCCATTTTAGTCTTTCCACTTTAGTAATTTTCAATATCGTCTGTCCACTTTAGTCTTTCCACTTTAGTCTTTCCACTTTAGTCTGTCGACTTTAGTCTTTCCACTATAGTCCGTCCACTTTAGTCTTTCCACTATAGTCTGTCCACTTTAGTCTTTCCACTTTAGCCTTTCCACTATAGTCTGTCCACTTTAGTCTTTCCACATTCTCTGTCCGCTTTAGTCTTTCCACTATTCTCTGTCCACTTTAGTCTTTCCACTTTAGTCTTTCCACTATAGTCTCCACTTTATTCTGTCCACTACAGTCTTTCCACTATTGTCTTTCCACTATAGTCTGTCCACTTTAGTCTTTCCACTTTAGTCTTTCCACTTTTGTCTGTCCACTTTAGTCTTTCCACTATAGTCTTTCCACTTTGGTCTTTCCACTTTAGTCTTTCCGCTTTAGTCTGTCCACTTAGTCTTTTAACTTCAGTCTTTCCACTAGAGTCTGTCCACTTGAGTCTTTCCACTTTAGTCTGTCCAATTTAGTCTGTCCACTTTAGTCTGTCCACTTTAGTCTTTCCACTTTAGTCATTTCCACTATCTTCTGTCCACTTTAGTCTTTCAGCTTTAGTCTGTCCACTTTAGTCTTTCCACTATAGTCTGTCCACTTTAGTCTTTCCACTATAGTCTGTCCACTTTAGTCTTTCCACTTTAGTCTTTCCAGTATAGTCCGTCCACTTTTGTCTTTCCACTATAGTCTGTCCACTTTAGTCTTTCCACTTTAGTCTTTCCACTATAGTCTGTCCACTTTAGTCTTTCCACATTCTCTGTCCGCTTTAGTCTTTCCACTATTATCTGTCCACTTTAGTCTCTCCACTTTAGTCTTTCCACTATAGTCTCCACTTTATTCTGTCCACTACAGTCTTTCCACTATTGTCTTTCCACTATAGTCTGTCTTCTTTAGTCTTTCCACTTTAGTCTTTCCACTTTAGTCTGTCCACTTTAGTCTTTGCACTATAGTCGGTCCACTTTGGTCTTTCCACTTTAGTCTTTCCGCTTTAGTCTGTCCACTTAGTCTTTCCACTTCAGTCTTTCCACTAGAGTCTGTCCACTTGAGTCTTTCCACTTTAGTCTGTCCACTTTAGTCTGTCCACTTTAGTCTGTCCACTTTAGTCTTTCCACTTTAGTCATTTCCACTATCTTCTGTCCACTTTAGTCTTTCAGCTTTAGTCTGTCCACTTTAGTCTTTCCACTATAGTCTGTCCACTTTAGTCTTTCCACTATAGTCTGTCCACTTTGGTCTTTCCACTTTAGTCTTTCCGCTTTAGTCTGTCCACTTAGTCTTTCCACTTCAGTCTTTCCACTAGAGTCTGTCCACTTGAGTCTTTCCACTTTAGTCTGTCCACTTTAGTCTGTCCACTTTAATCTTTCCACTTTAGTCATTTCCACTATCTTCTGTCCACTTTAGTCTTTCAGCTTTAGTCTGTCCACTTTAGTCTTTCCACTATAGTCTGTCCACTTTAGTCTTTCCACTTTAGTTTTTCAGCTTTAGTCTGTCCGGTTAGTCTTTCCACTAGAGTCTGTCCACTTTAGTCATTTCCACTATAGTCTGTCCACTTTAGTCTTTCCACTTTAGTCTGTCCACTTTAGTCTTTTCACTATAGTCTATTCACTTTAGTCTTTCCACTTTTCTCTGTCCACTTTAGTCTTTCCACTTTAGTCTTTCCACTATAGTCTCCACTTTATTCTGTCCACTACAGTCTTTCCACTATAGTCTTTCCTCTATAGTCTGTCCACTCTAGTCTTTCCACTTTAGTCTTTCCACTTTAGTCTGTCCACTTTAGTCTTTCCACTATATTCTGTCCACTTTAGTCTTTCCACTTTAGTCTTTCCGCTTTAGTCTGTCCACTTAGTCTTTCCACTTCAGTCTTTCCACTACAGTCTGTCCACTTTAGTCTTTCCACTATAGTCTATCCACTTTAGTCTTTCCAATATTCTCTGTCCACTTTAATCTTTCCACTTTAGTTTTTCAACTATAGTCTCCACTTTATTCTGTCCACTACATTCTTTCCACTATAGTCTTTCCACTATAGTCTGTCCACTCTAGTCTTTCCACTTTAGTCTTTCCAATTTAGTCTGTCCACTTTAGTCTTTCCACTATAGACTGTCCAATTTAGTCTTTCCACTATTCTCTGTACACTTTAGTCTTTCCACTATAGTCTCCACTTCATTCTGTCCACTACAGTTTTTCCACTATTCTCTGTCCAGTTTAGTCTTTCCACTTTAGTCTTTCCACTATAGTCTCCACTTTATTCTGTCCACTACAGTCTTTCCACTATAGTCTTTCCACTTTAGTCTGTCCACTTTAGTCTTTCCACTATTCTCTGTCCACTTTAGTCTTTCCACTATACTCTCCACTTTATTCTGTCCACTACAGTCTTTCCACTATAGTCTTTCCTCTATAGACTGTCCACTTTAGTCTGTCCACTTAAGTCTTTCCACTATTCTCTGTCCTTTTTAGTCTTTCCACTTTAGTCTTTCCACTTTAGTCTTTCCACTTTAGTCTGTCCACTTAGTCTTTAAACTTCAGTCTTTCCACTACAGTCTGTCCAATTTAGTCTTTCCACTATAGTCTATCCACTTTAGTCTTTCCAATATTCTCTGTCCACTTTAATCTTTCCACTTTAGTTTTTCAACTATAGTCTCCACTTTATTCTGTCCACTACAGTCTTTCCACTATAGTCTTTCCACTATAGTCTGTCCACTCTAGTCTTTCCACTTTAGTCTTTCCACTTTAGTCTGTCCACTTTAGTCTTTCCACTATAGTCTGTCCACTTTAGTCTTTCCACTTTAGTCTTTCCACTTTAGTCTTTCCACTATAGTCTGTCCACTTTAGTCTTTCCACTATTCTCTGTCCGCTTTAGTCTTTCCACTATAGTCTCCACTTTATTCTGTCCACTACAGTCTCTCCACTATAGTCTTTCCACTACCTTCTGTCCACTTTAGTCTTTCCACTATTCTCTGTCCACTTTAGTCTTTCCACTATAGTCTGTGCACTTTCGTCTTTCCACTATTCTATGTCCACTTTAGTCTGTCCACTTTAGTCTTTCCACTATAGTCGTTCCACTATAGTCTCCACTTTATTCTGTCCACTACAGTCTTTCCACTATAGTCTTTCCACTGTAGTCTGTCCACTTTAGTCTTTCCACTATAGTCTTTCCACTTTAGTCTGTCGACTTTAGTCTTTCCACTATAGTCCGTCCACTTTAGTCTTTCCACTATAGTCTGTCCACTTTAGTCTTTCCACTTTAGTCTTTCCACTATAGTCTGTCCACTTTAGTCTTTCCACATTCTCTGTCCGCTTTAGTCTTTCCACTATTCTCTGTCCACTTTAGTCTTTCCACTTTAGTCTTTCCACTATAGTCTGTCCACTTTAGTCTTTCCACTTTAGTCTGTCCACTTTAGTCTGTCCATTTTAGTCTTTCCACTTTAGTCATTTCCACTATCGTCTGTCCACTTTAGTCTTTCCACTTTAGTCTGTCGACTTTAGTCTTTCCACTATAGTCTTTCCACTATAGTCTTTCCACTATAGTCTGTCCACTTTAGTCTTTCCACTTTAGTCTTTCCGCTTTAGTCTTTCCACTTTAGTCTTTCCACTATAGTCTGTCCACTTTAGTCTTTCCACTTTAGTCTGTCCACTTTAGTCTGTCCATTTTAGTCTTTCCACTTTAGTCATTTCCACTATTGTCTGTCCACTTTAGTCTTTCCACTTTAGTCTGTCCACTTTAGTCTTTCCACTATAGTCTTTCCACTATAGTCTTTCCACTATAGTCTGTCCACTTTAGTCTTTCCACTTTAGTCTTTCCGCTTTAGTCTGTCCACTTAGTCTTTCCACTAGAGTCTGTCCACTTTAGTCTTTCCACTTTAGTCTGTCCACTTTAGTCTGTCCACTTTAGTCTTTCCACTATAGTCTATCCACTTTAGTCTTTCCACTATTCTCTGTCCAGTTTAGTCTTTCCACTATAGTCTCCACTTTATTCTGTCCACTACAGTCTTTCCACTATAGTCTTTCCACTATAGTCTGTCCACTCTAGTCTTTCCACTTTAGTCTTTCCACTTTAGTCTGTCCACTTTAGTCTTTCCGCTATAGTCTGTCCACTTTAGTCTTTCCACTTTAGTCTTTCCGCTTTAGTCTGTCCACTTAGTCTTTCCACTTCAGTCTTTGCACTACAGTCTGTCCACTTTAGTCTTTCCACTTTAGTCCGTCCACTTTAGTCTGCCCATTTTAGTCTTTCCACTTTAGTAATTTTCACTATCGTCTGTCCACTTTAGTCTTTCCACTTTAGTCTTTCCACTTTAGTCTGTCGACTTTAGTCTTTCCACTATAGTCCGTCCACTTTAGTCTTTCCACTATAGTCTGTCCACTCTAGTCTTTCCACTTTAGTCTTTCCACTTTAGTCTGTCCACTTTAGTCTTTCCGCTATAGTCTGTCCACTTTAGTCTTTCCACTTTAGTCTTTCCGCTTTAGTCTGTCCACTTAGTCTTTCCACTTCAGTCTTTCCAGTACAGTCTGTCCACTTTAGTCTTTCCACTTTAGTCCGTCCACTTTAGTCTGCCCATTTTAGTCTTTCCACTTTAGTAATTTTCAATATCGTCTTTCCACTATAGTCCGTCCACTTTAGTCTTTCCACTATAGTCTGTCCACTTTAGTCTTTCCACTTTAGTCTTTCCACTATAGTCTGTCCACTTTAGTCTTTCCACATTCTCTGTCCGCTTTAGTCTTTCCACTATTCTCTGTCCACTTTAGTCTTTCCACTTTAGTCTTTCCACTATAGTCTCCACTTTATTCTGTCCACCACAGTCTTTCCACTATTGTCTTTCCACTATAGTCTGTCCACTTTAGTCTTTCCACTTTAGTCTTTCCACTTTAGTCTGTCCACTTTAGTCTTTCCACTATAGTCTTTCCACTTTGGTCTTTCCACTTTAGTCTTTCCGCTTTAGTCTGTCCACTTAGTCTTTTAACTTCAGTCTTTCCACTAGAGTCTGTCCACTTGAGTCTTTCCACTTTAGTCTGTCCAATTTAGTCTGTCCACTTTAGTCTGTCCACTTTAGTCTTTCCACTTTAGTCATTTCCACTATCTTCTGTCCACTTTAGTCTTTCAGCTTTAGTCTGTCCACTTTAGTCTTTCCACTATAGTCTGTCCACTTTAGTCTTTCCACTATAGTCTGTCCACTTTAGTCTTTCCACTTTAGTCTTTCCAGTATAGTCCGTCCACTTTTGTCTTTCCACTATAGTCTGTCCACTTTAGTCTTTCCACTTTAGTCTTTCCACTATAGTCTGTCCACTTTAGTCTTTCCACATTCTCTGTCCGCTTTAGTCTTTCCACTATTCTCTGTCCACTTTAGTCTTTCCACTTTAGTCTTTCCACTATAGTCTCCACTTTATTCTGTCCACTACAGTCTTTCCACTATTGTCTTTCCACTATAGTCTGTCCACTTTAGTCTTTCCACTTTAGTCTTTCCACTTTAGTCTGTCCACTTTAGTCTTTGCACTATAGTCTGTCCACTTTGGTCTTTCCACTTTAGTCTTTCCGCTTTAGTCTGTCCACTTAGTCTTTCCACTTCAGTCTTTCCACTAGAGTCTGTCCACTTGAGTCTTTCCACTTTAGTCTGTCCACTTTAGTCTGTCCACTTTAGTCTGTCCACTTTAGTCTTTCCACTTTAGTCATTTCCACTATCTTCTGTCCAATTTAGTCTTTCAGCTTTAGTCTGTCCACTTTAGTCTTTCCACTATAGTCTGTCCACTTTAGTCTTTCCACTATAGTCTGTCCACTTTGGTCTTTCCACTTTAGTCTTTCCGCTTTAGTCTGTCCACTTAGTCTTTCCACTTCAGTCTTTCCACTAGAGTCTGTCCACTTGAGTCTTTCCACTTTAGTCTGTCCACTTTAGTCTGTCCACTTTAGTCTGTCCACTTTAGTCTTTCCACTTTAGTCATTTCCACTATCTTCTGTCCACTTTAGTCTTTCAGCTTTAGTCTGTCCACTTTAGTCTTTCCACTATAGTCTGTCCACTTTAGTCTTTCCACTTTAGTTTTTCCGCTTTAGTCTGTCCGGTTAGTCTTTCCACTAGAGTCTGTCCACTTTAGTCATTTCCACTATAGTCTGTCCTCTTTAGTCTTTCCACTTTAGTCTGTCCACTTTAGTCTTTCCACTATAGTCTATTCACTTTAGTCTTTCCACTATTCTCTGTCCACTTTAGTCTTTCCACTTTAGTCTTTCCACTATAGTCTCCACTTTATTCTGTCACTACAGTCTTTCCACTATAGTCTTTCCTCTATAGTCTGTCCACTCTAGTCTTTCCACTTTAGTCTTTCCACTTTAGTCTGTCCACTTAAGTCTTTCCACTATATTCTGTCCACTTTAGTCTTTCCACTTTAGTCTTTCCGCTTTAGTCTGTCCACTTAGTCTTTCCACTTCAGTCTTTCCACTACAGTCTGTCCACTTTAGTCTTTCCACTATAGTCTATCCACTTTAGTCTTTCCAATATTCTCTGTCCACTTTAATCTTTCCACTTTAGTTTTTCAACTATAGTCTCCACTTTATTCTGTCCACTACATTCTTTCCACTATAGTCTTTCCACTATAGTCTGTCCACTCTAGTCTTTCCACTTTAGTCTTTCCACTTTAGTCTGTCCACTTTAGTCTTTCCACTATAGACTGTCCAATTTAGTCTTTCCACTATTCTCTGTACACTTTAGTCTTTCCACTATAGTCTCCACTTCATTCTGTCCACTACAGTTTTTCCACTATTCTCTGTCCAGTTTAGTCTTTCCACTTTAGTCTTTCCACTATAGTCTCCACTTTATTCTGTCCACTACAGTCTTTCCACTATAGTCTTTCCACTTTAGTCTGTCCACTTTAGTCTTTCCACTATTCTCTGTCCACTTTAGTCTTTCCACTATACTCTCCACTTTATTCTGTCCACTACAGTCTTTCCACTATAGTCTTTCCACTATAGACTGTCCACTTTAGTCTGTCCACTTAAGTCTTTCCACTATTCTCTGTCCTTTTTAGTCTTTCCACTTTAGTCTTTCCACTTTAGTCTTTCCACTTTAGTCTGTCCACTTAGTCTTTAAACTTCAGTCTTTCCACTACAGTCTGTCCACTTTAGTCTTTCCACTATAGTCTATCCACTTTAGTCTTTCCAATATTCTCTGTCCACTTTAATCTTTCCACTCTAGTTTTTCAACTATAGTCTCCACTTTATTCTGTCCACTACAGTCTTTCCACTATAGTCTTTCCACTATAGTCTGTCCACTCTAGTCTTTCCACTTTAGTCTTTCCACTTTAGTCTGTCCACTTTAGTCTTTCCACTATAGTCTGTCCACTTTAGTCTTTCCACTTTGGTCTTTCCACTTTAGTCTTTCCACTATAGTCTGTCCACTTTAGTCTTTCCACTATTCTCTGTCCGCTTTAGTCTTTCCACTATAGTCTCCACTTTATTCTGTCCACTACAGTCTCTCCACTATAGTCTTTCCACTACCTTCTGTCCACTTTAGTCTTTCCACTTTAGTCTGTCCACTTTAGTCTTTCCACTATAGTCTGTGCACTTTCGTCTTTCCACTATTCTATGTCCACTTTAGTCTGCCCACTTTAGTCTTTCCACTATAGTCTGTCCACTTTAGTCTTTCCACTTTAGTCTTTCCGCTTTAGTCTGTCCACTTAGTCTTTCCGCTTTAGTCTGTCCACTTAGTCTTTCCACTTCAGTCTTTCCACTAGAGTCTGTCCACTTGAGTCTTTCCACTTTAGTCTGTCCACTTTAGTCTGTCCACTTTAGTCTTTCCACTCTAGTCATTTCCACTATCTTCTGTCCACTTTAGTCTTTCCACTTTATTCTGTCCACTACAGTCTTTCCACTATAGTCTTTCCACTATAGTCTGTCCACTCTAGTCTTTCCACTCTAGTCTTTCCACTTTAGTCTGTCCACTTTGGTCTTTCCACTTTAGTCTTTCCGCTTTAGTCTGTCCACTTCGTCTTTCCACTTCAGTCTTTCCACTAGAGTCTGTCCACTTGAGTCTTTCCACTTTAGTCTTTCCACTATAGTCTCCACTTTATTCTGTCCACTACAGTCTTTCCACTATAGTCTTTCCACTATAGTCTGTCCACTTTAGTCTTTCCACTATAGTCTGTCCACTTTAGTCTTTCCGCTTTAGTCTGTCCACTTAGTCTTTCTACTATCTTCTGTCCACTTTAGTCTTTCAGCTTTAGTCTGTCCACTTTAGTCTTTCCACTATAGTCTGTCCACTTTAGTCTTTCCACTATAGTCTGTCCACTTTGGTCTTTCCACTTTAGTCTTTCCGCTTTATTCTGTCCACTTAGTCTTTCCACTTCAGTCTTTCCACTAGAGTCTGTCCACTTGAGTCTTTCCACTTTAGTCTGTCCACTTTAGTCTGTCCACTTTAGTCTGTCCACTTTAGTCTTTCCACTTTAGTCATTTCCACTATCTTCTGTCCACTTTAGTCTTTCAGCTTTAGTCTGTCCACTTTAGTCTTTCCACTATAGTCTGTCCACTTTAGTCTTTCCACTTTAGTCTTTCCGCTTTAGTCTGTCCGGTTAGTCTTTCCACTAGAGTCTGTCCACTTTAGTCATTTCCACTATAGTCTGTCCACTTTAGTCTTTCCACTTTAGTCTGTCCACTTTAGTCTTTCCACTATAGTCTATTCACTTTAGTCTTTCCACTATTCTCTGTCCACTTTAGTCTTTCCACTTTAGTCTTTCCACTATAGTCTCCACTTCATTCTGTCCACTACAGTCTTTCCACTATAGTCTTTCCACTATAGTCTGTCCACTCTAGTCTTTCCACTTTAGTCTTTCCACTTTAGTCTGTCCACTTTAGTCTTTCCACTATATTCTGTCCACTTTAGTCTTTCCACTTTAGTCTTTCCGCTTTAGTCTGTCCACTTAGTCTTTCCACTTCAGTCTTTCCACTACAGTCTGTCCACTTTAGTCTTTCCACTATAGTCTATCCACTTTAGTCTTTCCAATATTCTCTGTCCACTTTAATCTTTCCACTTTAGTTTTTCAACTATAGTCTCCACTTTATTCTGTCCACTACATTCTTTCCACTATAGTCTTTCCACTATAGTCTGTCCACTCTAGTCTTTCCACTTTAGTCTTTCCACTTTAGTCTGTCCACTTTAGTCTTTCCACTATAGACTGTCCAATTTAGTCTTTCCACTATTCTCTGTACACTTTAGTCTTTCCACTATAGTCTCCACTTCATTCTGTCCACTACAGTTTTTCCACTATTCTCTGTCCAGTTTAGTCTTTCCACTTTAGTCTTTCCACTATAGTCTCCACTTTATTTTGTCCACTACAGTCTTTCCACTATAGTCTTTCCACTTTAGTCTGTCCACTTTAGTCTTTCCACTATTCTCTGTCCACTTTAGTCTTTCCACTATACTCTCCACTTTATTCTATCCACTACAGTCTTTCCACTATAGTCTTTCCACTATAGACTGTCCACTTTAGTCTGTCCACTTTAGTCTTTCCACTATTCTCTGTCCTTTTTAGTCTTTCCACTTTAGTCTTTCCACTTTAGTCTTTCCACTTTAGTCTGTCCACTTAGTCTTTAAACTTCAGTCTTTCCACTACAGTCTGTCCACTTTAGTCTTTCCACTATAGTCTATCCACTTTAGTCTTTCCAATATTCTCTGTCCACTTTAATCTTTCCACTTTAGTTTTTCAACTATAGTCTCCACTTTATTCTGTCCACTACAGTCTTTCCACTATAGTCTTTCCACTATAGTCTGTCCACTCTAGTCTTTCCACTTTAGTCTTTCCACTTTAGTCTGTCCACTTTAGTCTTTCCACTATAGTCTGTCCACTTTAGTCTTTCCACTTTAGTCTTTCCACTTTAGTCTTTCCACTATAGTCTGTCCACTTTAGTCTTTCCACTATTCTCTGTCCGCTTTAGTCTTTCCACTATAGTCTCCACTTTATTCTGTCCACTACAGTCTTTCCACTATAGTCTTTCCACTATAGTCTGTCCACTCTAGTCTTTCCACTTTAGTCTTTCCACTTTAGTCTGTCCACTTTAGTCTTTCCACTATAGTCTGTCCACTCTAGTCTTTCCACTTTAGTCTTTCCACTTTAGTCTTTCCACTATAGTCTGTCCACTTTCGTCTTTCCACTATTCTATGTCCACTTTAGTCTGTCCACTTTAGTCTTTCCACTATAGTCTGTCCACTTTAGTCTTTCCACTTTAGTCTTTCCGCTTTAGTCTGTCCACTTAGTCTTTCCGCTTTAGTCTGTCCACTTAGTCTTTCCACTTCAGTCTTTCCACTAGAGTCTGTCCACTTGAGTCTTTCCACTTTAGTCTGTCCACTTTAGTCTGTCCACTTTAGTCTGTCCACTCTAGTCATTTCCACTATCTTCTGTCCACTTTAGTCTTTCCACTATAGTCTTTCCACTATAGTCTGTCCACTCTAGTGTTTCCACTCTAGTCTTTCCACTTTAGTCTGTCCACTTTGGTCTTTCCACTTTAGTCTTTCCGCTTTAGTCTGTCCACTTAGTCTTTCCACTTCAGTCTTTCCACTAGAGTCTGTCCACTTGAGTCTTTCCACTTTAGTCTTTCCACTATAGTCTCCACTTTATTCTGTCCACTACAGTCTTTCCACTATAGTCTTTCCACTATAGTCTGTCCACTTTAGTCTTTCCACTATAGTCTGTCCACTTTAGTCTTTCCGCTTTAGTCTGTCCACTTAGTCTTTCCACTAGAGTCTATCCACTTTAGTCTTTCCACTCTAGTCTTTCCACTTTAGTCTGTCCACTTTGGTCTTTCCACTTTAGTCTTTCCGCTTTAGTCTGTCCACTTCGTCTTTCCACTTCAGTCTTTCCACTATAGTCTGTCCACTCTAGTCTTTCCACTTTAGTCTTTCCACTTTAGTCTGTCCACTTTAGTCTTTCCACTATAGTCTGTCCACTTTAGTCTTTCCACTTTGGTCTTTCCACTTTAGTCTTTCCACTATAGTCTGTCCACTTTAGTCTTTCCACTATTCTCTGTCCGCTTTAGTCTTTCCACTATAGTCTCCACTTTATTCTGTCCACTACAGTCTCTCCACTATAGTCTTTCCACTACCTTCTGTCCACTTTAGTCTTTCCACTTTAGTCTGTCCACTTTAGTCTTTCCACTATAGTCTGTGCACTTTCGTCTTTCCACTATTCTATGTCCACTTTAGTCTGCCCACTTTAGTCTTTCCACTATAGTCTGTCCACTTTAGTCTTTCCACTTTAGTCTTTCCGCTTTAGTCTGTCCACTTAGTCTTTCCGCTTTAGTCTGTCCACTTAGTCTTTCCACTTCAGTCTTTCCACTAGAGTCTGTCCACTTGAGTCTTTCCACTTTAGTCTGTCCACTTTAGTCTGTCCACTTTAGTCTTTCCACTCTAGTCATTTCCACTATCTTCTGTCCACTTTAGTCTTTCCACTTTATTCTGTCCACTACAGTCTTTCCACTATAGTCTTTCCACTATAGTCTGTCCACTCTAGTCTTTCCACTCTAGTCTTTCCACTTTAGTCTGTCCACTTTGGTCTTTCCACTTTAGTCTTTCCGCTTTAGTCTGTCCACTTCGTCTTTCCACTTCAGTCTTTCCACTAGAGTCTGTCCACTTGAGTCTTTCCACTTTAGTCTTTCCACTATAGTCTCCACTTTATTCTGTCCACTACAGTCTTTCCACTATAGTCTTTCCACTATAGTCTGTCCACTTTAGTCTTTCCACTATAGTCTGTCCACTTTAGTCTTTCCGCTTTAGTCTGTCCACTTAGTCTTTCTACTATCTTCTGTCCACTTTAGTCTTTCAGCTTTAGTCTGTCCACTTTAGTCTTTCCACTATAGTCTGTCCACTTTAGTCTTTCCACTATAGTCTGTCCACTTTGGTCTTTCCACTTTAGTCTTTCCGCTTTATTCTGTCCACTTAGTCTTTCCACTTCAGTCTTTCCACTAGAGTCTGTCCACTTGAGTCTTTCCACTTTAGTCTGTCCACTTTAGTCTGTCCACTTTAGTCTGTCCACTTTAGTCTTTCCACTTTAGTCATTTCCACTATCTTCTGTCCACTTTAGTCTTTCAGCTTTAGTCTGTCCACTTTAGTCTTTCCACTATAGTCTGTCCACTTTAGTCTTTCCACTTTAGTCTTTCCGCTTTAGTCTGTCCGGTTAGTCTTTCCACTAGAGTCTGTCCACTTTAGTCATTTCCACTATAGTCTGTCCACTTTAGTCTTTCCACTTTAGTCTGTCCACTTTAGTCTTTCCACTATAGTCTATTCACTTTAGTCTTTCCACTATTCTCTGTCCACTTTAGTCTTTCCACTTTAGTCTTTCCACTATAGTCTCCACTTCATTCTGTCCACTACAGTCTTTCCACTATAGTCTTTCCACTATAGTCTGTCCACTCTAGTCTTTCCACTTTAGTCTTTCCACTTTAGTCTGTCCACTTTAGTCTTTCCACTATATTCTGTCCACTTTAGTCTTTCCACTTTAGTCTTTCCGCTTTAGTCTGTCCACTTAGTCTTTCCACTTCAGTCTTTCCACTACAGTCTGTCCACTTTAGTCTTTCCACTATAGTCTATCCACTTTAGTCTTTCCAATATTCTCTGTCCACTTTAATCTTTCCACTTTAGTTTTTCAACTATAGTCTCCACTTTATTCTGTCCACTACATTCTTTCCACTATAGTCTTTCCACTATAGTCTGTCCACTCTAGTCTTTCCACTTTAGTCTTTCCACTTTAGTCTGTCCACTTTAGTCTTTCCACTATAGACTGTCCAATTTAGTCTTTCCACTATTCTCTGTACACTTTAGTCTTTCCACTATAGTCTCCACTTCATTCTGTCCACTACAGTTTTTCCACTATTCTCTGTCCAGTTTAGTCTTTCCACTTTAGTCTTTCCACTATAGTCTCCACTTTATTTTGTCCACTACAGTCTTTCCACTATAGTCTTTCCACTTTAGTCTGTCCACTTTAGTCTTTCCACTATTCTCTGTCCACTTTAGTCTTTCCACTATACTCTCCACTTTATTCTATCCACTACAGTCTTTCCACTATAGTCTTTCCACTATAGACTGTCCACTTTAGTCTGTCCACTTTAGTCTTTCCACTATTCTCTGTCCTTTTTAGTCTTTCCACTTTAGTCTTTCCACTTTAGTCTTTCCACTTTAGTCTGTCCACTTAGTCTTTAAACTTCAGTCTTTCCACTACAGTCTGTCCACTTTAGTCTTTCCACTATAGTCTATCCACTTTAGTCTTTCCAATATTCTCTGTCCACTTTAATCTTTCCACTTTAGTTTTTCAACTATAGTCTCCACTTTATTCTGTCCACTACAGTCTTTCCACTATAGTCTTTCCACTATAGTCTGTCCACTCTAGTCTTTCCACTTTAGTCTTTCCACTTTAGTCTGTCCACTTTAGTCTTTCCACTATAGTCTGTCCACTTTAGTCTTTCCACTTTAGTCTTTCCACTTTAGTCTTTCCACTATAGTCTGTCCACTTTAGTCTTTCCACTATTCTCTGTCCGCTTTAGTCTTTCCACTATAGTCTCCACTTTATTCTGTCCACTACAGTCTTTCCACTATAGTCTTTCCACTATAGTCTGTCCACTCTAGTCTTTCCACTTTAGTCTTTCCACTTTAGTCTGTCCACTTTAGTCTTTCCACTATAGTCTGTCCACTCTAGTCTTTCCACTTTAGTCTTTCCACTTTAGTCTTTCCACTATAGTCTGTCCACTTTCGTCTTTCCACTATTCTATGTCCACTTTAGTCTGTCCACTTTAGTCTTTCCACTATAGTCTGTCCACTTTAGTCTTTCCACTTTAGTCTTTCCGCTTTAGTCTGTCCACTTAGTCTTTCCGCTTTAGTCTGTCCACTTAGTCTTTCCACTTCAGTCTTTCCACTAGAGTCTGTCCACTTGAGTCTTTCCACTTTAGTCTGTCCACTTTAGTCTGTCCACTTTAGTCTGTCCACTCTAGTCATTTCCACTATCTTCTGTCCACTTTAGTCTTTCCACTATAGTCTTTCCACTATAGTCTGTCCACTCTAGTGTTTCCACTCTAGTCTTTCCACTTTAGTCTGTCCACTTTGGTCTTTCCACTTTAGTCTTTCCGCTTTAGTCTGTCCACTTAGTCTTTCCACTTCAGTCTTTCCACTAGAGTCTGTCCACTTGAGTCTTTCCACTTTAGTCTTTCCACTATAGTCTCCACTTTATTCTGTCCACTACAGTCTTTCCACTATAGTCTTTCCACTATAGTCTGTCCACTTTAGTCTTTCCACTATAGTCTGTCCACTTTAGTCTTTCCGCTTTAGTCTGTCCACTTAGTCTTTCCACTAGAGTCTATCCACTTTAGTCTTTCCACTTTAGTCTGTCCACTTTAGTCTGTCCACTTTTGTCTTTCCACTATAGTCTATCCACTTTAGTCTTTCCACTATTCTCTGTCCACTTTAGTCTTTCCACTTTAGTCTTTCCACTATAGTCTCCACTTTATTCTGTCCACTACAGTCTTTCCACTATAGTCTTTCCACTATAGTCTGTCCACTCTAGTCTGTCCACTTTAGTCTGTCCACTTAGTCTTTCCACTTCAGTCTTTCCACTAGAGTCTGTCCACTTGAGTCTTTCCACTTTAGTCTGTCCACTTTAGTCTATCCACTTTAGTCTTTCCACTATTCTCTGTCCACTTTAGTCTTTCCACTTTAGTCTTTCCACTATAGTCTCCACTTTATTCTGTCCACTACAGTCTTTCCACTATAGTCTTTCCACTATAGTCTGTCCACTCTAGTCTGTCCACTTTAGTCTGTCCACTTAGTCTTTCCACTTCAGTCTTTCCACTATAGTCTGTCCACTCTAGTCTGTCCACTTTAGTCTGTCCACTTAGTCTATCCACTTTAGTCTTTCCACTATTCTCTGTCCACTTTAGTCTTTCCACTATAGTCTCCACTTTATTCTGTCCACTACAGTCTATCCACTTTAGTCTTTCCACTATTCTCTGTCCACTTTAGTCTTTCCACTTTAGTCTGTCCACTTAGTCTTTCCACTTCAGTCTTTCCACTAGAGTCTGTCCACTTGAGTCTTTCCACTTTAGTCTGTCCACTTTAGTCTGTCCACTTTAGTCTGTCAACTCTAGTCATTTCCACTATCTTCTGTCCACTTTAGTCTTTCCACTTTATTCTGTCCACTACAGTCTTTCCACTATAGTCTTTCCACTATAGTCTGTCCACTCTAGTCTTTCCACTCTAGTCTTTCCACTTTAGTCTGTCCACTTTGGTCTTTCCACTTTAGTCTTTCCGCTTTAGTCTGTCCACTTAGTCTTTCCACTTCAGTCTTTCCACTAGAGTCTGTCCACTTGAGTCTTTCCACTTTAGTCTTTCCACTATAGTCTCCACTTTATTCTGTCCACTACAGTCTTTCCACTATAGTCTTTCCACTATAGTCTGTCCACTTTAGTCTTTCCACTATAGTCTGTCCACTTTAGTCTTTCCGCTTTAGTCTGTCGACTTAGTCTTTCCACTAGAGTCTATCCACTTTAGTCTTTCCACTTTAGTCTGTCCACTTTAGTCTGTCCACTTTTGTCTTTCCACTATAGTCTATCCACTTTAGTCTTTCCACTATTCTCTGTCCACTTTAGTTTTTCCACTTTAGTCTTTCCGCTTTAGTCTGTCCATTTAGTCTTTCCACTTCAGTCTTTCCACTACAGTCTGTCCACTTTAGTCTTTCCACTTTAGTCCGTCCACTTTAGTCTGTCCATTTTAGTCTTTCCACTTTAGTCATTTTCACTATCGTCTGTCCACTTTAGTCTTTCCACTTTAGTCTTTCCACTTTAGTCTGTCGACTTTAGTCTTTCCACTATAGTCTGTCCACTTTAGTCTTTCCACTTTAGTCTTTCCACTATAGTCTGTCCACTTTAGTCTTTCCACTATTCTCTGTCCGCTTTAGTCTTTCCACTATTCTCTGTCCACTTTAGTCTTTCCACTTTAGTCTTTCCACTATAGTCTCCACTTTATTCTGTCCACTACAGTCTTTCCACTATTGTCTTTCCATTACAGTCTGTCCACTTTAGTCTTTCCACTATAGTCTGTCCACTTTAGTCTTTCCACGTTAGTCTTTCCGCTTTAGTCTGTCCACTTAGTCTTTCCAGTTCAGTCTTTCCACTACAGTCTGTCCACTTTAGTCTTTCCACTATAGTCTATCCACTTTAGTCTTTCCAGTATTCTCTGTCCACTTTAATCTTTCCACTTTAGTTTTTCAACTATGGTCTCCACTTTATTCTGTCCACTACATTCTTTCCACTATAGTCTTTCCACTATAGTCTGTCCACTCTAGTCTTTCCACTTTAGTCTTTCCGCTTTAGTCTGTCCACTTAGTCTTTCCACTTCAGTCTTTCCACTACAGTCTGTCCACTTTAGTCTTTCCACTATAGTCTATCCACTTTAGTCTTTCCAATATTCTCTATCCACTTTAATCTTTCCACTTTAGTTTTTCAACTATAGTCTCCACTTTATTCTGTCCACTACAGTCTCTCCACTATAGTCTTTCCACTACCGTCTGTCCACTTTAGTCTGTCCACTTTAGTCTGTCCACTCTAGTCATTTCCACTATCTTCTGTCCACTTTAGTCTTTCCACTTTATTCTGTCCACTACAGTCTTTCCACTATAGTCTTTCCACTATAGTCTGTCCACTCTAGTCTTTCCACTCTAGTCTTTCCACTATAGTCTGTGCACTTTCGTCTTTCCACTATTCTATGTCCACTTTAGTCTGTCCACTTTAGTCTTTCCACTATAGTCTGTCCACTTTAGTCTTTCCACTTTAGTCTTTCCGCTTTAGTCTGTCCACTTAGTCTTTCCGCTTTAGTCTGTCCACTTAGTCTTTCCACTTCAGTCTTTCCACCAGAGTCTGTCCACTTGAGTCTTTCCACTTTAGTCTGTCCACTTTAGTCTGTCCACTTTAGTCTGTCCACTCTAGTCATTTCCACTATCTTCTGTCCACTTTAGTCTTTCCACTTTATTCTGTCCACTACAGTCTTTCCACTATAGTCTTTCCACTATAGTCTGTCCACTCTAGTCTTTCCACTCTAGTCTTTCCACTATAGTCTGTCCACTCTAGTCTTTCCACTCTAGTCTTTCCACTTTAGTCTGTCCACTTTGGTCTTTCCACTTTAGTCTTTCCGAATTAGTCTGTCCACTTAGTCTTTCCACTTCAGTCTTTCCACTATAGTCTGTCCACTTTCGTCTTTCCACTTTAGTCCGTCCACTTTAGTCTGTCCATTTTAGTCTTTCCACTTTAGTCCTTTTCACTATCGTCTGTCCACTTTAGTCTTTCCACTTTAGTCTTTCCACTTTAGTCTGTCGACTTTAGTCGACATAAAGTGGGCATAAAGTGGGCAGAGAATAGTGGAAAGACTAAAGTGGACAGACTATAGTGGAAAGACTGTAGTGGACAGAATAAAGTGGAGACTATAGTGGAAAGACTAAAGTGGACAGATAATAGTAGAAAGACTAAAGTGGAAAGAATGTAGTGGACACAATAAAGTGGAGACTATAGTGGAAAGACTAAAGTGGACAGACTATAGTAGAAAGACTGAAGTGGAAAGACTATAGTGGACAGACTATATTGGAAAGACTGAAGTGGACAGACTAAAGTGGAAAAACTAAAGTGGAAAGACTAAAGTGGAAAGACTAAAGTGGACAGACTATAGTGGAAAGACTAAAATGGACAGACTAAAGTGGAAAGACAAAAGTGGAAAGACTAAAGTGGACAGACTATAGTGGAAAGACTAAAGTGGAAAGACTAAAGTGGACAGACTATAGTGGAAAGACTATAGTGGAAAGACTGTAGTGAACAGAATAAAGTGGAGAGTATAGTGGAAAGAATAAATTGGACAGATAATAGTGGAAAGACTAAAGTGGACAGACTATAGTGGAAAGACTATAGTGGAGAGACTGTAGTGGACAGAATAAAGTAGAGACTGTAGTGGAAAGTCTATAGTGGAAAGACTAAAGTGGACAGAGAATAGTGGAAAGACTAAAGTGGAAAGACTGTAGTGGACAGAATAAAGTGGAGACTATAGTGGAAAGACTAAAGTGGACAGACTTTAGTGGAAAGACTATAGTGGAAAGACTGTAGTGGACAGAATAAAGTGGAGACTATAGTGGAAAGACTAAAGTGGACAGAGAATAGTGGAAAAACTAAAGTGGACAGACTATACTGGAAATACTATAGTGGAAAGACTGTAGTGGACAGAATAAAGTGGAGACTATAGTGTACAGACTAAAGTGGAAAGACTAAAGTGGAAAAACTAAAGTGGACAGACGATAGTGGAAATGACTAAAGTGGAAAGACTGTAGTGGACAGAATAAAGTGGACAGACTATAGTGGAAAGACTGAAGTGGAAAGACTAAAGTGGAAAAACTAAAGTGGAAAGACTAAAGTGGAAAGACTAAAGTGGAAAGACTAAAGTGGACAGACGATAGTGGAAATGACTAAAGCGGAAAGACTAAAGCGGACAGACTAAAGCGGAATTTAGTCTTTCCACTATAGTCTCCACTTTCTTCTGTCCACTACAGTCTTTCCACTATAGTTCGTCCACTTTAGTCTTTCCACTATTCTCTGCCCACTTTAGTCTTTCCACTATAGTCTACACTCTATTCTGTCCACTACAGTCTTTCCACTATCGTCTTTCAACTATAGTCTGTCCACTTTAGTTTTTCCACTTTAGTGTTTCCACTTTAGTCTGTCCACTTCAGTCTTTCCACTATAGTCTGTCCACTTTAGTCTTTCCACTTTAGTCTTTCCACTATAGTCTCCACTTTATTCTGTCCACTACAGTCTTTCCACTATAGTCTTTCCAGTATAGTCTGTCCACTTTAGTCTTTCCACTATTCTCTGTCCACTTTAGTCTTTCAACTATAGTCTCCACTTTATTCTGTCCACCACAGTCTTTCTACTATAGTCTTTCCACTATAGTCTGTCCACTTTAGTCTTTCCACTATAGTCTCCACTTTATTCTGTCCACTACAATCTTTCCACTTTAGTCTTTCCACTATTCTCTTTCCACTTTAGTCTTTCCACTATAGTCTTTCCACTATAGTCTGTCCACTTTAGTCTTTCCGCTATAGTCTTTCCACTATAGTCTCCACTTTATTCTATAGTCTTTCCACTAATCTCTGTCCACTTTAGTCTTTCCACTTTAGTCTTTCCACTTTAGTCTTTCCACTTTAGTCTGTCCATTTAGTCTTTCCACTTCAGTCTTCCCACTAGAGTCTGTCCACTTTAGTCTTTCCACTTTAGTCTGTCCACTTTAGTCTTTCCACTTTAGTCTTTTCACTTTAGTCTGTCCACTTTAGTCTTTCCACTACAGTCTGTCCACTTTAGTCTTTCCACTGTAGTCTGTCCACTTTAGTCTTTCCACTACAGTCTCCACTTTATTCTGTCCACTACAGTCTTTCCACTATAGTCTTTCCACTATAGTCTGTCCACTTTAGTCTTTCCAATTTAGTCTTTCCACTTTAGTCTGTCCACTTTAGTCTTTCCACTATAATCTTTCCACTTTAGTCTTTCCACTATTCTCTGTCCACTTTAGTCTTTCCACTTTAGTCTTTCCACTATAGTCTCCACTTTATTCTGTCCACTACAGTCTCTCCACTATAGTCTTTCCACTATCGTCTGTCCACTGTAGTCTTTCCACTATTCTCTGTCCACTTTAGTCTTTCCACTATACTCTCCACTTTATTCTGTCCACTACAGTCTTTCCACTATAGTCTTTTCACTTCTGTCTGTCCACTTTAGTCTTTCCACTTTAGTCTTTCCACTTTAGTCTGTTCACTTTAGTTTTTCCACTTTAGTCTGTCCACTTTAGTCTTTCCACTATTCTCTGTCCACTTTAGTCTTTCCACTTTAGTCTTTCCACTATAGTCTCCACTTTATTCTGTCCACTACAGTCTTTCCACTATAGTCTTTCCACTATAGTCTGTCCACTTTAGTCTTTCCACTTTAGTCTTTCCACTATAGTCTCCACTTTATTCTGTCCACTACAGTCTTTCCACTATAGTCTTTCCACTATAGTCTGTCCACTTTAGTCTTTCCACTAATCTCTGTCCACTTTAGTCTTTCCACTTTAGTCTTTCAACTTTAGTCTTTTCACTATAGTCTCCACTTTTTTCTGTCCACTACAGTCTGTCCACTTTAGTCTTTCCGCTATAGTCTGTCCACTTTAGTCTTTCCACTAATCTCAGTTCACTTTAGTCTTTCCACTTTAGTCTTTCCACTATAGTCTCCACTTTATTCTGTCCACTACAGTCTCTCCACTATAGTCTTTCCACTATCGTCTGTCCACTATAGTCTTTCCACTATTCTCTGTCCACTTTAGTCTTTCCACTATACTCTCCACTTTATGCTGTCCACTACAGTCTTTCCACTATAGTCTTTCCACTTCTGTCTGTACACTTTAGTCTTTCCACTTTAGTCTTTCCACTTTAGTCTGTCCACTTTAGTTTTTCCACTTTAGTCTGTCCACTTTAGTCTTTCCACTATTCTCTGTCCCCTTTAGTCTTTCCACTATACTCTCCACTTTATTCTGTCCACTACAGTCTTTCCACTATAGTCTTTCCACTTCTGTCTGTCCACTTTAGTCTTTCCACTTTAGTCTTTCCACTTTAGTCTGTCCACTTTAGTTTTTCCACTTTAGTCTGTCCACTTTAGTCTTTCCACTATTCTCTGTCCACTTTAGTCTTTCCACTTTAGTCATTTCCACTATCGTCTGTCCACTTTAGTTTTTCCACTTTAGTCTTTCCACTTTAGTCTTTCCACTATAGTCTGTCCACTTTAGTCTTTCCACTTTAGTCTTTAAACTATAGTCTGTCCACTTTAGTCTTTCCACTTTAGTCTTTCCACTTTAGTCTGTCCACTTTAGTCTTTCCACTATAGTCTGTCCACTTTAGTCTTTCAACTATTCTCTGCCCACTTTAGTCTTTCCACTATAGTCTACACTTTATTCTGTCCACTACAATTTTCCACTGTAGTCTTTCAACTATAGTCTGTCCACTTTAGTCTTTCCACTTTAGTTTTTCCACTTTAGTCTGTCCACTTCAGTCTTTCCACTATAGTTTGTCCACTCTAGTCTTTCCACTTTAGTCTTTCCACTTTAGTCTGTCCACTTTAGTCTTTCCACTATAGTCTGTCCACTTTAGTCTTTCCACTTTAGTCTTTCCACTTTAGTCTTTCCACTATAGTCTGTCCACTTTAGTCTTTCCACTATTCTCTGTCCGCTTTAGTCTTTCCACTATAGTCTCCACTTTATTCTGTCCACTACAGTCTTTCCACTATAGTCTTTCCACTATAGTCTGTTCACTCTAGTCTTTCCACTTTAGTCTTTCCACTTTAGTCTGTCCACTTTAGTCTTTCCACTATAGTCTGTCCACTCTAGTCTTTCCACTTTAGTCTTTCCACTTTAGTCTTTCCACTATAGTCTGTCCACTTTCGTCTTTCCACTATTCTATGTCCACTTTAGTCTGTCCACTTTAGTCTTTCCACTATAGTCTGTCCACTTTAGTCTTTCCACTTTAGTCTTTCCGCTTTAGTCTGTCCACTTAGTCTTTCCGCTTTAGTCTGTCCACTTAGTCTTTCCACTTCAGTCTTTCCACTAGAGTCTGTCCACTTGAGTCTTTCCACTTTAGTCTGTCCACTTTAGTCTGTCCACTTTAGTCTGTCCACTCTAGTCATTTCCACTATCTTCTGTCCACTTTAGTCTTTCCACTATAGTCTTTCCACTATAGTCTGTCCACTCTAGTGTTTCCACTCTAGTCTTTCCACTTTAGTCTGTCCACTTTGGTCTTTCCACTTTAGTCTTTCCGCTTTAGTCTGTCCACTTAGTCTTTCCACTTCAGTCTTTCCACTAGAGTCTGTCCACTTGAGTCTTTCCACTTTAGTCTTTCCACTATAGTCTCCACTTTATTCTGTCCACTACAGTCTTTCCACTATAGTCTTTCCACTATAGTCTGTCCACTTTAGTCTTTCCACTATAGTCTGTCCACTTTAGTCTTTCCGCTTTAGTCTGTCCACTTAGTCTTTCCACTAGAGTCTATCCACTTTAGTCTTTCCACTTTAGTCTGTCCACTTTAGTCTGTCCACTTTTGTCTTTCCACTATAGTCTATCCACTTTAGTCTTTCCACTATTCTCTGTCCACTTTAGTCTTTCCACTTTAGTCTTTCCACTATAGTCTCCACTTTATTCTGTCCACTACAGTCTTTCCACTATAGTCTTTCCACTATAGTCTGTCCACTCTAGTCTGTCCACTTTAGTCTGTCCACTTAGTCTTTCCACTTCAGTCTTTCCACTAGAGTCTGTCCACTTGAGTCTTTCCACTTTAGTCTGTCCACTTTAGTCTATCCACTTTAGTCTTTCCACTATTCTCTGTCCACTTTAGTCTTTCCACTTTAGTCTTTCCACTATAGTCTCCACTTTATTCTGTCCACTACAGTCTTTCCACTATAGTCTTTCCACTATAGTCTGTCCACTCTAGTCTGTCCACTTTAGTCTGTCCACTTAGTCTTTCCACTTCAGTCTTTCCACTATAGTCTGTCCACTCTAGTCTGTCCACTTTAGTCTGTCCACTTAGTCTATCCACTTTAGTCTTTCCACTATTCTCTGTCCACTTTAGTCTTTCCACTATAGTCTCCACTTTATTCTGTCCACTACAGTCTATCCACTTTAGTCTTTCCACTATTCTCTGTCCACTTTAGTCTTTCCACTTTAGTCTGTCCACTTAGTCTTTCCACTTCAGTCTTTCCACTAGAGTCTGTCCACTTGAGTCTTTCCACTTTAGTCTGTCCACTTTAGTCTGTCCACTTTAGTCTGTCAACTCTAGTCATTTCCACTATCTTCTGTCCACTTTAGTCTTTCCACTTTATTCTGTCCACTACAGTCTTTCCACTATAGTCTTTCCACTATAGTCTGTCCACTCTAGTCTTTCCACTCTAGTCTTTCCACTTTAGTCTGTCCACTTTGGTCTTTCCACTTTAGTCTTTCCGCTTTAGTCTGTCCACTTAGTCTTTCCACTTCAGTCTTTCCACTAGAGTCTGTCCACTTGAGTCTTTCCACTTTAGTCTTTCCACTATAGTCTCCACTTTATTCTGTCCACTACAGTCTTTCCACTATAGTCTTTCCACTATAGTCTGTCCACTTTAGTCTTTCCACTATAGTCTGTCCACTTTAGTCTTTCCGCTTTAGTCTGTCCACTTAGTCTTTCCACTAGAGTCTATCCACTTTAGTCTTTCCACTTTAGTCTGTCCACTTTAGTCTGTCCACTTTTGTCTTTCCACTATAGTCTATCCACTTTAGTCTTTCCACTATTCTCTGTCCACTTTAGTCTTTCCACTTTAGTCTTTCCACTATAGTCTCCACTTTATTCTGTCCACTACAGTCTTTCCACTATAGTCTTTCCACTTCAGTCTGTCCACTCTAGTCTTTCCACTTTAGTCTTTCCACTTTAGTCTGTCCACTTTAGTCTTTCCGCGATAGTCTGTCCACTTTAGTCTTTCCACTTTAGTCTTTCCGCTTTAGTCTGTCCATTTAGTCTTTCCACTTCAGTCTTTCCACTACAGTCTGTCCACTTTAGTCTTTCCACTTTAGTCCGTCCACTTTAGTCTGTCCATTTTAGTCTTTCCACTTTAGTCATTTTCACTATCGTCTGTCCACTTTAGTCTTTCCACTTTAGTCTTTCCACTTTAGTCTGTCGACTTTAGTCTTTCCACTATAGTCTGTCCACTTTAGTCTTTCCACTTTAGTCTTTCCACTATAGTCTGTCCACTTTAGTCTTTCCACTATTCTCTGTCCGCTTTAGTCTTTCCACTATTCTCTGTCCACTTTAGTCTTTCCACTTTAGTCTTTCCACTATAGTCTCCACCTTATTCTGTCCACTACAGTCTTTCCACTATTGTCTTTCCATTACAGTCTGTCCACTTTAGTCTTTCCACTATAGTCTGTCCACTTTAGTCTTTCCACGTTAGTCTTTCCGCTTTAGTCTGTCCACTTAGTCTTTCCACTTCAGTCTTTCCACTACAGTCTGTCCACTTTAGTCTTTCCACTATAGTCTATCCACTTTAGTCTTTCCAGTATTCTCTGTCCACTTTAATCTTTCCACTTTAGTTTTTCAACTATGGTCTCCACTTTATTCTGTCCACTACATTCTTTCCACTATAGTCTTTCCACTATAGTCTGTCCACTCTAGTCTTTCCACTTTAGTCTTTCCGCTTTAGTCTGTCCACTTAGTCTTTCCACTTCAGTCTTTCCACTACAGTCTGTCCACTTTAGTCTTTCCACTATAGTCTATCCACTTTAGTCTTTCCAATATTCTCTATCCACTTTAATCTTTCCACTTTAGTTTTTCAACTATAGTCTCCACTTTATTCTGTCCACTACAGTCTCTCCACTATAGTCTTTCCACTACCGTCTGTCCACTTTAGTCTGTCCACTTTAGTCTGTCCACTCTAGTCATTTCCACTATCTTCTGTCCACTTTAGTCTTTCCACTTTATTCTGTCCACTACAGTCTTTCCACTATAGTCTTTCCACTATAGTCTGTCCACTCTAGTCTTTCCACTCTAGTCTTTCCACTATAGTCTGTGCACTTTCGTCTTTCCACTATTCTATGTCCACTTTAGTCTGTCCACTTTAGTCTTTCCACTATAGTCTGTCCACTTTAGTCTTTCCACTTTAGTCTTTCCGCTTTAGTCTGTCCACTTAGTCTTTCCGCTTTAGTCTGTCCACTTAGTCTTTCCACTTCAGTCTTTCCACCAGAGTCTGTCCACTTGAGTCTTTCCACTTTAGTCTGTCCACTTTAGTCTGTCCACTTTAGTCTGTCCACTCTAGTCATTTCCACTATCTTCTTCCCACTTTAGTCTTTCCACTTTCTTCTGTCCACTACAGTCTTTCCACTATAGTTCGTCCACTTTAGTCTTTCCACTATTCTCTGCCCACTTTAGTCTTTCCACTATAGTCTACACTCTATTCTGTCCACTACAGTCTTTCCACTATCGTCTTTCAACTATAGTCTGTCCACTTTAGTTTTTCCACTTTAGTGTTTCCACTTTAGTCTGTCCACTTCAGTCTTTCCACTATAGTCTGTCCACTTTAGTCTTTCCACTTTAGTCTTTCCACTATAGTCTCCACTTTATTCTGTCCACTACAGTCTTTCCACTATAGTCTTTCCAGTATAGTCTGTCCACTTTAGTCTTTCCACTATTCTCTGTCCACTTTAGTCTTTCAACTATAGTCTCCACTTTATTCTGTCCACCACAGTCTTTCTACTATAGTCTTTCCACTATAGTCTGTCCACTTTAGTCTTTCCACTATAGTCTCCACTTTATTCTGTCCACTACAATCTTTCCACTTTAGTCTTTCCACTATTCTCTTTCCACTTTAGTCTTTCCACTATAGTCTTTCCACTATAGTCTGTCCACTTTAGTCTTTCCGCTATAGTCTTTCCACTATAGTCTCCACTTTATTCTATAGTCTTTCCACTAATCTCTGTCCACTTTAGTCTTTCCACTTTAGTCTTTCCACTTTAGTCTTTCCACTTTAGTCTGTCCATTTAGTCTTTCCACTTCAGTCTTCCCACTAGAGTCTGTCCACTTTAGTCTTTCCACTTTAGTCTGTCCACTTTAGTCTTTCCACTTTAGTCTTTTCACTTTAGTCTGTCCACTTTAGTCTTTCCACTACAGTCTGTCCACTTTAGTCTTTCCACTGTAGTCTGTCCACTTTAGTCTTTCCACTACAGTCTCCACTTTATTCTGTCCACTACAGTCTTTCCACTATAGTCTTTCCACTATAGTCTGTCCACTTTAGTCTTTCCAATTTAGTCTTTCCACTTTAGTCTGTCCACTTTAGTCTTTCCACTATAATCTTTCCACTTTAGTCTTTCCACTATTCTCTGTCCACTTTAGTCTTTCCACTTTAGTCTTTCCACTATAGTCTCCACTTTATTCTGTCCACTACAGTCTCTCCACTATAGTCTTTCCACTATTCTCTGTCCACTTTAGTCTTTCCACTTTAGTCTTTCCACTATAATCTTTCCACTTTAGTCTTTCCACTATTCTCTGTCCACTTTAGTCTTTCCACTTTAGTCTTTCCACTATAGTCTGTCCACTTTAGTCTTTCCACTATAGTCTGTCCACTTTAGTCTTTCCACTTTATTCGGTCCACCTCAGTGTGTACACTCTAGTCTGTCCACTGAGTCTTTCCACTTCATTCTTTCCACTATAGTCTGTCCACTTTAGTCTTTCCACTTTAGTCTTTCCACTATACTCTCCACTTTATTCTGTCCACTACAGTCTTTCCACTATAGTCTTTTCACTTCTGTCTGTCCACTTTAGTCTTTCCACTTTAGTCTTTCCACTTTAGTCTGTTCACTTTAGTTTTTCCACTTTAGTCTGTCCACTTTAGTCTTTCCACTATTCTCTGTCCACTTTAGTCTTTCCACTTTAGTCTTTCCACTATAGTCTCCACTTTATTCTGTCCACTACAGTCTTTCCACTATAGTCTTTCCACTATAGTCTGTCCACTTTAGTCTTTCCACTTTAGTCTTTCCACTATAGTCTCCACTTTATTCTGTCCACTACAGTCTTTCCACTATAGTCTTTCCACTATAGTCTGTCCACTTTAGTCTTTCCACTAATCTCTGTCCACTTTAGTCTTTCCACTTTAGTCTTTCAACTTTAGTCTTTTCACTTTAGTCTCCACTTTTTTCTGTCCACTACAGTCTGTCCACTTTAGTCTTTCCGCTATAGTCTGTCCACTTTAGTCTTTCCACTAATCTCAGTTCACTTTAGTCTTTCCACTTTAGTCTTTCCACTATAGTCTCCACTTTATTCTGTCCACTACAGTCTCTCCACTATAGTCTTTCCACTATCGTCTGTCCACTATAGTCTTTCCACTATTCTCTGTCCACTTTAGTCTTTCCACTATACTCTCCACTTTATGCTGTCCACTACAGTCTTTCCACTATAGTCTTTCCACTTCTGTCTGTACACTTTAGTCTTTCCACTTTAGTCTTTCCACTTTAGTCTTTCCACTTTAGTCTGTCCACTTTAGTTTTTCCACTTTAGTCTGTCCACTTTAGTCTTTCCACTATTCTCTGTCCCCTTTAGTCTTTCCACTATACTCTCCACTTTATTCTGTCCACTACAGTCTTTCCACTATAGTCTTTCCACTTCTGTCTGTCCACTTTAGTCTTTCCACTTTAGTCTTTCCACTTTAGTCTGTCCACTTTAGTTTTTCCACTTTAGTCTGTCCACTTTAGTCTTTCCACTATTCTCTGTCCACTTTAGTCTTTCCACTTTAGTCATTTCCACTATCGTCTGTCCACTTTAGTTTTTCCACTTTAGTCTTTCCACTTTAGTCTTTCCACTATAGTCTCCACTTTATTCTGTCCACTACAGTCTTTCCACTATAGTCTTTCCAGTATAGTCTGTCCACTTTAGTCTTTCCACTATTCTCTGTCCACTTTAGTCTTTCCACTATAGTCTCCACTTTATTCTGTCCACTACAGTCTTTCCACTATAGTCTTTCCACTATAGTCTGTCCACTTTAGTCTTTCCACTATTCTCTGTCCACTTTAGTCTTTCCACTTTAGACTTTCCACTACAGTCTCTTCTTTATTCTGTCCACTACAGTCTCTCCACTATAGTCTTTCCACTATAGTCTGTCCACTTTAGTCTTTCCACTATAGTCTTTCCACTTCTGTCTGTCCACTTTAGTCTTTCCACTTTAGTCTTTCCACTTTAGTCTGTCCACTTTAGTTTTTCCACTTTAGTCTGTCCACTTTAGTCTTTCCACTATTCTCTGTCCACTTTAGTCTTTCCACTTTAGACTTTCCACTACACTCTCCCCTTTATTCTGTCCACTACAGTCTTTCCACTATAGTCTTTCCACTATAGTCTGTCCACTTTAGTCTTTCCACTTTAGTCTTTAAACTATAGTCTGTCCACTTTAGTCTTTCCACTTTAGTCTTTCCACTTTAGTCTGTCCACTTTAGTCTTTCCACTATAGTCTGTCCACTTTAGTCTTTCAACTATTCTCTGCCCACTTTAGTCTTTCCACTATAGTCTACACTTTATTCTGTCCACTACAATTTTCCACTGTAGTCTTTCAACTATAGTCTGTCCACTTTAGTCTTTCCACTTTAGTTTTTCCACTTTAGTCTGTCCACTTCAGTCTTTCCACTATAGTTTGTCCACTCTAGTCTTTCCACTTTAGTCTTTCCACTTTAGTCTGTCCACTTTAGTCTTTCCACTATAGTCTGTCCACTTTAGTCTTTCCACTTTAGTCTTTCCACTTTAGTCTTTCCACTATAGTCTGTCCACTTTAGTCTTTCCACTATTCTCTGTCCGCTTTAGTCTTTCCACTATAGTCTCCACTTTATTCTGTCCACTACAGTCTTTCCACTATAGTCTTTCCACTATAGTCTGTTCACTCTAGTCTTTCCACTTTAGTCTTTCCACTTTAGTCTGTCCACTTTAGTCTTTCCACTATAGTCTGTCCACTCTAGTCTTTCCACTTTAGTCTTTCCACTTTAGTCTTTCCACTATAGTCTGTCCACTTTCGTCTTTCCACTATTCTATGTCCACTTTAGTCTGTCCACTTTAGTCTTTCCACTATAGTCTGTCCACTTTAGTCTGTCCACTTTAGTCTTTCCGCTTTAGTCTGTCCACTTAGTCTTTCCGCTTTAGTCTGTCCACTTAGTCTTTCCACTTCAGTCTTTCCACTAGAGTCTGTCCACTTGAGTCTTTCCACTTTAGTCTGTCCACTTTAGTCTGTCCACTTTAGTCTGTCCACTCTAGTCATTTCCACTATCTTCTGTCCACTTTAGTCTTTCCACTATAGTCTTTCCACTATAGTCTGTCCACTCTAGTGTTTCCACTCTAGTCTTTCCACTTTAGTCTGTCCACTTTGGTCTTTCCACTTTAGTCTTTCCGCTTTAGTCTGTCCACTTAGTCTTTCCACTTCAGTCTTTCCACTAGAGTCTGTCCACTTGAGTCTTTCCACTTTAGTCTTTCCACTATAGTCTCCACTTTATTCTGTCCACTACAGTCTTTCCACTATAGTCTTTCCACTATAGTCTGTCCACTTTAGTCTTTCCACTATAGTCTGTCCACTTTAGTCTTTCCGCTTTAGTCTGTCCACTTAGTCTTTCCACTAGAGTCTATCCACTTTAGTCTTTCCACTTTAGTCTGTCCACTTTAGTCTGTCCACTTTTGTCTTTCCACTATAGTCTATCCACTTTAGTCTTTCCACTATTCTCTGTCCACTTTAGTCTTTCCACTTTAGTCTTTCCACTATAGTCTCCACTTTATTCTGTCCACTACAGTCTTTCCACTATAGTCTTTCCACTATAGTCTGTCCACTCTAGTCTGTCCACTTTAGTCTGTCCACTTAGTCTTTCCACTTCAGTCTTTCCACTAGAGTCTGTCCACTTGAGTCTTTCCACTTTAGTCTGTCCACTTTAGTCTATCCACTTTAGTCTTTCCACTATTCTCTGTCCACTTTAGTCTTTCCACTTTAGTCTTTCCACTATAGTCTCCACTTTATTCTGTCCACTACAGTCTTTCCACTATAGTCTTTCCACTATAGTCTGTCCACTCTAGTCTGTCCACTTTAGTCTGTCCACTTAGTCTTTCCACTTCAGTCTTTCCACTATAGTCTGTCCACTCTAGTCTGTCCACTTTAGTCTGTCCACTTAGTCTATCCACTTTAGTCTTTCCACTATTCTCTGTCCACTTTAGTCTTTCCACTATAGTCTCCACTTTATTCTGTCCACTACAGTCTATCCACTTTAGTCTTTCCACTATTCTCTGTCCACTTTAGTCTTTCCACTTTAGTCTGTCCACTTAGTCTTTCCACTTCAGTCTTTCCACTAGAGTCTGTCCACTTGAGTCTTTCCACTTTAGTCTGTCCACTTTAGTCTGTCCACTTTAGTCTGTCAACTCTAGCCATTTCCACTATCTTCTGTCCACTTTAGTCTTTCCACTTTATTCTGTCCACTACAGTCTTTCCACTATAGTCTTTCCACTATAGTCTGTCCACTCTAGTCTTTCCACTCTAGTCTTTCCACTTTAGTCTGTCCACTTTGGTCTTTCCACTTTAGTCTTTCCGCTTTAGTCTGTCCACTTAGTCTTTCCACTTCAGTCTTTCCACTAGAGTCTGTCCACTTGAGTCTTTCCACTTTAGTCTTTCCACTATAGTCTCCACTTTATTCTGTCCACTACAGTCTTTCCACTATAGTCTTTCCACTATAGTCTGTCCACTTTAGTCTTTCCACTATAGTCTGTCCACTTTAGTCTTTCCGCTTTAGTCTGTCCACTTAGTCTTTCCACTAGAGTCTATCCACTTTAGTCTTTCCACTTTAGTCTGTCCACTTTAGTCTGTCCACTTTTGTCTTTCCACTATAGTCTATCCACTTTAGTCTTTCCACTATTCTCTGTCCACTTTAGTCTTTCCACTTTAGTCTTTCCACTATAGTCTCCACTTTATTCTGTCCACTACAGTCTTTCCACTATAGTCTTTCCACTTCAGTCTGTCCACTCTAGTCTTTCCACTTTAGTCTTTCCACTTTAGTCTGTCCACTTTAGTCTTTCCGCGATAGTCTGTCCACTTTAGTCTTTCCACTTTAGTCTTTCCGCTTTAGTCTGTCCATTTAGTCTTTCCACTTCAGTCTTTCCACTACAGTCTGTCCACTTTAGTCTTTCCACTTTAGTCCGTCCACTTTAGTCTGTCCATTTTAGTCTTTCCACTTTAGTCATTTTCACTATCGTCTGTCCACTTTAGTCTTTCCACTTTAGTCTTTCCACTTTAGTCTGTCGACTTTAGTCTTTCCACTATAGTCTGTCCACTTTAGTCTTTCCACTTTAGTCTTTCCACTATAGTCTGTCCACTTTAGTCTTTCCACTATTCTCTGTCCGCTTTAGTCTTTCCACTATTCTCTGTCCACTTTAGTCTTTCCACTTTAGTCTTTCCACTATAGTCTCCACTTTATTCTGTCCACTACAGTCTTTCCACTATTGTCTTTCCATTACAGTCTGTCCACTTTAGTCTTTCCACTATAGTCTGTCCACTTTAGTCTTTCCACGTTAGTCTTTCCGCTTTAGTCTGTCCACTTAGTCTTTCCACTTCAGTCTTTCCACTACAGTCTGTCCACTTTAGTCTTTCCACTATAGTCTATCCACTTTAGTCTTTCCAGTATTCTCTGTCCACTTTAATCTTTCCACTTTAGTTTTTCAACTATGGTCTCCACTTTATTCTGTCCACTACATTCTTTCCACTATAGTCTTTCCACTATAGTCTGTCCACTCTAGTCTTTCCACTTTAGTCTTTCCGCTTTAGTCTGTCCACTTAGTCTTTCCACTTCAGTCTTTCCACTACAGTCTGTCCACTTTAGTCTTTCCACTATAGTCTATCCACTTTAGTCTTTCCAATATTCTCTATCCACTTTAATCTTTCCACTTTAGTTTTTCAACTATAGTCTCCACTTTATTCTGTCCACTACAGTCTCTCCACTATAGTCTTTCCACTACCGTCTGTCCACTTTAGTCTGTCCACTTTAGTCTGTCCACTCTAGTCATTTCCACTATCTTCTGTCCACTTTAGTCTTTCCACTTTATTCTGTCCACTACAGTCTTTCCACTATAGTCTTTCCACTATAGTTTGTCCACTCTAGTCTTTCCACTCTAGTCTTTCCACTATAGTCTGTGCACTTTCGTCTTTCCACTATTCTATGTCCACTTTAGTCTGTCCACTTTAGTCTTTCCACTATAGTCTGTCCACTTTAGTCTTTCCACTTTAGTCTTTCCGCTTTAGTCTGTCCACTTAGTCTTTCCGCTTTAGTCTGTCCACTTAGTCTTTCCACTTCAGTCTTTCCACCAGAGTCTGTCCACTTGAGTCTTTCCACTTTAGTCTGTCCACTTTAGTCTGTCCACTTTAGTCTGTCCACTCTAGTCATTTCCACTATCTTCTTCCCACTTTAGTCTTTCCACTTTATTCTGTCCACTACAGTCTTTCCACTATAGTCTTTCCACTATAGTCTGTCCACTCTAGTCTTTCCACTCTAGTCTTTCCACTATAGTCTGTCCACTCTAGTCTTTCCACTCTAGTCTTTCCACTTTAGTCTGTCCACTTTGGTCTTTCCACTTTAGTCTTTCCGAATTAGTCTGTCCACTTAGTCTTTCCACTTCAGTCTTTCCACTATAGTCTGTCCACTTTCGTCTTTCCACTTTAGTCCGTCCACTTTAGTCTGTCCATTTTAGTCTTTCCACTTTAGTCCTTTTCACTATCGTCTGTCCACTTTAGTCTTTCCACTTTAGTCTTTCCACTTTAGTCTGTCGACTTTAGTCGACATAAAGTGGGCATAAAGTGGGCAGAGAATAGTGGAAAGACTAAAGTGGACAGACTATAGTGGAAAGACTGTAGTGGACAGAATAAAGTGGAGACTATAGTGGAAAGACTAAAGTGGACAGATAATAGTAGAAAGACTAAAGTGGAAAGAATGTAGTGGACACAATAAAGTGGAGACTATAGTGGAAAGACTAAAGTGGACAGACTATAGTAGAAAGACTGAAGTGGAAAGACTATAGTGGACAGACTATATTGGAAAGACTGAAGTGGACAGACTAAAGTGGAAAAACTAAAGTGGAAAGACTAAAGTGGAAAGACTAAAGTTGACAGACTATAGTGGAAAGACTAAAATGGACAGACTAAAGTGGAAAGACTAAAGTGGAAAGACTAAAGTGGACAGACTATAGTGGAAAGACTAAAGTGGAAAGACTAAAGTGGACAGACTATAGTGGAAAGACTATAGTGGAAAGACTGTAGTGAACAGAATAAAGTGGAGAGTATAGTGGAAAGAATAAATTGGACAGATAATAGTGGAAAGACTAAAGTGGACAGACTATAGTGGAAAGACTATAGTGGAGAGACTGTAGTGGACAGAATAAAGAAGAGACTGTAGTGGAAAGTCTATAGTGGAAAGACTAAAGTGGACAGAGAATAGTGGAAAGACTAAAGTGGAAAGACTGTAGTGGACAGAATAAAGTGGAGTCTTTCCACAATAGTCTCCACTTTATTCTGTCCACTACAGTCTTTCCACTTTAGTCTTTCCACTATTCTCTGTCCACTTTAGTCTTTCCACTATAGACTTTCCACTACAGTCTCTTCTTTATTCTGTCCACTACAGTCTCTCCACTATAGTCTTTCCACTATAGTCTGTCCACTTTAGTCTTTCCACTATTATCTGTCCACTTTATTCTTTCCACTATCCTCTCCACTTTATTCTGTCCACTACAGTCTTTCCACTATAGTCTTTCCACTATAGTCTGTCCACTTTAGTCTTTCCACTTTAGTCTTTCCACTATAGTCTGTCCACTTTAGTCTTTCCACTTTAGTCTTTCCACTTTAGTCTGTCCACTTTAGTCTTTCCACTATAGTCTGTCCACTTTAGTCTTTCCACTTTAGTCTTTCCACTTTAGTTTTTCCACTTTAGTCTGTCCACTTCAGTCTTTCCACTATAGTCTGTCCACGTTAGTCTTTCCACTTCAGTCTTTCTACTATAGTCTGTCCACTTTAGTCTTTCCACTATAGTCTCCACTTTATTGTGTCCACTACAGTCTTTCCACTTTAGTCTTTCTACTATTATCTGTCCACTTTAGTCTTTCCACTATAGTCTCCACTTTATTCTGTCCACTACAGTCTTTCCACTATAGTCTGTCCACTTTAGTCTTTCCACTATTCTCTGCCCACTTTAGTCTTTCCACTACAGTCTACACTTTATTCTGTCCACTACAGTCTTTCCACTATCGTCTTTCAACTATAGTCTGTCCACTTTAGTCTTTCCACTTTAGTCTGTCCACTATAGTCTACACTTTATTCTGTCCACAACAGTCTTTCCACTATAGTCTTTCCAGTATAGTCTGTCCACTTTAGTCTTTCCACTATTCTCTGTCCACTTTAGTCTTTCCACTGTAGTCTCCACTTTATTCTGTCCACCACAGTCTTTCCACTATAGTCTTTCCACTATAGTCTGTCCACTTTAGTCTTTCCACTATAGTCTCCACTTTATTCTGTCCACTACAATCTTTCCACTTTAGTCTTTCCACTATTCTCTTTCCACTTTAGTCTTTCCACTATAGTCTTTCCACTATAGTCTGTCCACTTTAGTCTTTCCGCTATAGTCTTTCCACTATAGTCTCCACTTTATTCTATAGTCTTTCCACTAATCTCTGTCCACTTTAGTCTTTCCACTTTAGTCTTTCCAATTTAGTCTTTCCACTTTAGTCTGTCCATTTAGTCTTTCCACTATAGTCTCCACTTTATTCTATAGTCTTTCCACTAATCTCTGTCCACTTTAGTCTTTCCACTTTAGTCTGTCCACTTTAGTCTTTCCATTTTAGTCATTTCCACTATCGTCTGTCCACTTTAGTCTTTCCACTTTAGTCTTTTCACTTTAGTCTGTCCACTTTAGTCTTTCCACTACAGTCTGTCCACTTTAGTCTTTCCACTGTAGTCTGTCCACTTTAGTCTTTCCACTACAGTCTCCACTTTATTCTGTCCACTACAGTCTTTCCACTATAGTCTTTCCACTATTCTCTGTCCACTTCAGTCTTTCCACTTTAGTCTTTCCACTATAGTCTCCACTTTATTCTGTCCACTACAGTCTCTCCACTATAGTCTTTCCACTATCGTCTGTCCACTATAGTCTTTCCACTATTCTCAGTCCACTTTAGTCTTTCCACTGTACTCTCCACTTTATTCTGTCCACTACAGTCTTTCCACTATAGTCTTTCCACTTCTGTCTGTCCACTTTAGTCTTTCCACTTTAGTCTTTCCACTTTAGTCTGTCCACTTTAGTTTTTCCACTTTAGTCTGTCCACTTTAGTCTTTCCACTATTCTCTGTCCACTTTAGTCTTTCCACTTTAGCCTTTCCACTATAGTCTCCACTTTATTCTGTCCACTACAGTCTTTCCACTATAGTCTTTCCACTATAGTCTGTCCACTTTAGTCTTTCCACTTTAGTCTTTCCACTATAGTCTCCACTTTATTCTGTCCACTACAGTCTTTCCACTATAGTCTTTCCACTATAGTCTGTCCACTTTAGTCTTTCCACTAATCTCTGTCCACTTTAGTCTTTCCACTTTAGTCTTTTCACTATAGTCTCCACTTTTTTCTGTCCTCTACAGTCTGTCCACTTTAGTCTTTCCGCTATAGTCTGTCCACTTTAGTCTTTCCACTAATCTCTGTTCACTTTAGTCTTTCCACTTTAGTCTTTCCACTATCGTCTCCACTTTATTTTGTCCACTACAGTCTTTCCACTATAGTCTTTCCACTATAGTCTGTCCACTTTAGTCTTTCCACTTTAGTCTTTCCACTTTAGTCTGTCCACTTTAGTCTTTCCACTATAGTCTGTCCACTTTAGTCTTTCCACTTTAGTCTTTCCGCTTTAGTCTGTCCATTTAGTCTTTCCACTTCAGTCTTTCCACTAGAGTCTGTCCACTTTTAATCTTTCCACTATAGTCTGTCCACTTTAGTCTTTCCACCTTAGTCTTTCCGCTTTAGTCTGTCCATTTAGTCTTTCCACTTCAGTCTTTCCACTAGAGTCTGTCCACTTTAGTCTGTCCACTTTAGTCCGGCCACTTTAGTCTTTCCAATTTAGTCATTTCCACTATCGTCTGTCCACTTTAGTCTATCCACTTTAGTCTTTCCACTTTAGTCTGCCCACTTTAGTCTTTCCACTATAGTCTGTCCACTTTAGTCTTTCCACTTCAGTCTTTCCACTAGAGTCTGTCCACTTTAGTCTGTCCACTTTAGTCCGGCCACTTTAGTCTTTCCAATTTAGTCATTTCCACTATCGTCTGTCCACTTTAGTCTATCCACTTTAGTCTTTCCACTTTAGTCTGCCCACTTTAGTCTTTCCACTATAGTCTGTCCACTTTAGTCTTTCCACTAATCTCTGTCCACTTTAGTCTTTCCACTATAGTCTGTCCACTTTAGTCTTTCCACTTTAGTCTTTCCACTATAGTCTGTCCACTTTAGTCTTTCCACTATAGTCTTTCGACTTTAGTCTGTCCACTTAGTTTTTCCACTTCAGTGTTTCCACTATAGTCTACCCACTTTAGTCTTTCCGCTATAGTCTTTCCACTATAGTCTCCACTTTATTCTATATTCTTTCCACTAATCTCTGTCCACTTTAGTCTTTCCACTTATAGTCTTTCCACTATAGTCTCCGCTTTATTCTGTCCACTACAGTCTTTCCACTATAGTCTTTCCACTATAGTCTGTCCACTTTAGTCTTTCCACTTTAGTCTGTCCACTTTAGTCTTTCCACTATGGTCTTTCCACTTTAGTCTTTCCACTTTAGTCTTTCCGCTTTAGTCTGTCCGTTTATAGTCTTTCCACTTCAGTCTTTCCACTAGAGTCTGTCCACTTTTAATCTTTCCACTATAGTCTGTCCACTTTAGTCTTTCCACTTTAGTCTTTCCGCTTTAGTCTGTCCACTTTAGTCTTTCCACTTTAGTCTTTCCACTATAGTCTGTCCACTTTAGTCTTTCCACTTTAGTCTTTCCACTTTAGTCTGTCCACTTTAGTCTTTCCACTATAGTCTGTCCACTTTAGTCTTTCCACTTTAGTCTTTCCACTTTAGTTTTTCCACTTTAGTCTGTCCACTTCAGTCTTTCCACTATAGTCTGTCCACTTTAGTCTTTCCACTTCAGTCTTTCTACTATAGTCTGTCCACTTTAGTCTTTCCACTATAGTCTCCACTTTATTGTGTCCACTACAGTCTTTCCACTTTAGTCTTTCTACTATTATCTGTCCACTTTAGTCTTTCCACTATAGTCTCCACTTTATTCTGTCCACTACAGTCTTTCCACTATAGTCTGTCCACTTTAGTCTTTCCACTATTCTCTGCCCACTTTAGTCTTTCCACTACAGTCTACACTTTATTCTGTCCACTACAGTCTTTCCACTATCGTCTTTCAACTATAGTCTGTCCACTTTAGTCTTTCCACTTTAGTCTTTCCACTATAGTCTACACTTTATTCTGTCCACAACAGTCTTTCCACTATAGTCTTTCCAGTATAGTCTGTCCACTTTAGTCTTTCCACTATTCTCTGTCCACTTTAGTCTTTCCACTGTAGTCTCCACTTTATTCTGTCCACCACAGTCTTTCCACTATAGTCTTTCCACTATAGTCCGTCCACTTTAGTCTTTCCACTATAGTCTCCACTTTATTCTGTCCACTACAATCTTTCCACTTTAGTCTTTCCACTATTCTCTTTCCACTTTAGTCTTTCCACTATAGTCTTTCCACTATAGTCTGTCCACTTTAGTCTTTCCGCTATAGTCTTTCCACTATAGTCTCCACTTTATTCTATAGTCTTTCCACTAATCTCTGTCCACTTTAGTCTTTCCACTTTAGTCTTTCCAATTTAGTCTTTCCACTTTAGTCTGTCCATTTAGTCTTTCCACTATAGTCTCCACTTTATTCTATAGTCTTTCCACTAATCCTTGTCCACTTTAGTCTTTCCACTTTAGTCTGTCCACTTTAGTCTTTCCATTTTAGTCATTTCCACTATCGTCTGTCCACTTTAGTCTTTCCACTTTAGTCTTTTCACTTTAGTCTGTCCACTTTAGTCTTCCCACTACAGTCTGTCCACTTTAGTCTTTCCACTGTAGTCTGTCCACTTTAGTCTTTCCACTACAGTCTCCACTTTATTCTGTCCACTACAGTCTTTCCGCTATAGTCTTTCCACTATTCTCTGTCCACTTTAGTCTTTCCACTTTAGTCTTTCCACTATAGTCTCCACTTTATTCTGTCCACTACAGTCTCTCCACTATAGTCTTTCCACTATCGTCTGTCCACTATAGTCTTTCCACTATTCTCAGTCCACTTTAGTCTTTCCACTGTACTCTCCACTTTATTCTGTCCACTACAGTCTTTCCACTATAGTCTTTCCACTTCTGTCTGTCCACTTTAGTCTTTCCACTTTAGTCTTTCCACTTTAGTCGGTCCACTTTAGTTTTTCCACTTTAGTCTGCCACTTTAGTCTTTCCACTATTCTCTGTCCACTTTAGTCTTTCCACTTTAGTCTTTCCACCTTAGTCTTTCCGCTTTAGTCTGTCCATTTAGTCTTTCCACTTCAGTCTTTCCACTAGAGTCTGTCCACTTTAGTCTGTCCACTTTAGTCCGGCCACTTTAGTCTTTCCAATTTAGTCATTTCCACTATCGTCTGTCCACTTTAGTCTATCCACTTTAGTCTTTCCACTTTAGTCTGCCCACTTTAGTCTTTCCACTATAGTCTGTCCACTTTAGTCTTTCCACTTCAGTCTTTCCACTAGAGTCTGTCCACTTTAGTCTGTCCACTTTAGTCCGGCCACTTTAGTCTTTCCAATTTAGTCATTTCCACTATCGTCTGTCCACTTTAGTCTATCCACTTTAGTCTTTCCACTTTAGTCTGCCCACTTTAGTCTTTCCACTATAGTCTGTCCACTTTAGTCTTTCCACTAATCTCTGTCCACTTTAGTCTTTCCACTATAGTCTGTCCACTTTAGTCTTTCCACTTTAGTCTTTCCACTATAGTCTGTCCACTTTAGTCTTTCCACTATAGTCTTTCGACTTTAGTCTGTCCACTTAGTTTTTCCACTTCAGTCTTTCCACTATAGTCTACCCACTTTAGTCTTTCCGCTATAGTCTTTCCACTATAGCCTCCACTTTATTCTATATTCTTTCCACTAATCTCTGTCCACTTTAGTCTTTCCACTTATAGTCTTTCCACTATAGTCTCCGCTTTATTCTGTCCACTACAGTCTTTCCACTATAGTCTTTCCACTATAGTCTGTCCACTTTAGTCTTTCCACTTTAGTCTGTCCACTTTAGTCTTTCCACTATGGTCTTTCCACTTTAGTCTTTCCACTTTAGTCTTTCCGCTTTAGTCTGTCCGTTTATAGTCTTTCCACTTCAGTCTTTCCACTAGAGTCTGTCCACTTTTAATCTTTCCACTATAGTCTGTCCACTTTAGTCTTTCCACTTTAGTCTTTCCGCTTTAGTCTGTCCACTTTAGTCTTTCCACTTTAGTCTTTCCACTATAGTCTGTCCACTTTAGTCTTTCCACTTTAGTCTTTCCACTTTAGTCTGTCCACTTTAGTCTTTCCACTATAGTCTGTCCACTTTAGTCTTTCCACTTTAGTCTTTCCACTTTAGTTTTTCCACTTTAGTCTGTCCACTTCAGTCTTTCCACTATAGTCTGTCCACTTTAGTCTTTCCACTTCAGTCTTTCTACTATAGTCTGTCCACTTTAGTCTTTCCACTATAGTCTCCACTTTATTGTGTCCACTACAGTCTTTCCACTTTAGTCTTTCTACTATTATCTGTCCACTTTAGTCTTTCCACTATAGTCTCCACTTTATTCTGTCCACTACAGTCTTTCCACTATAGTCTGTCCACTTTAGTCTTTCCACTATTCTCTGCCCACTTTAGTCTTTCCACTACAGTCTACACTTTATTCTGTCCACTACAGTCTTTCCACTATCGTCTTTCAACTATAGTCTGTCCACTTTAGTCTTTCCACTTTAGTCTTTCCACTATAGTCTACACTTTATTCTGTCCACAACAGTCTTTCCACTATAGTCTTTCCAGTATAGTCTGTCCACTTTAGTCTTTCCACTATTCTCTGTCCACTTTAGTCTTTCCACTGTAGTCTCCACTTTATTCTGTCCACCACAGTCTTTCCACTATAGTCTTTCCACTATAGTCTGTCCACTTTAGTCTTTCCACTATAGTCTCCACTTTATTCTGTCCACTACAATCTTTCCACTTTAGTCTTTCCACTATTCTCTTTCCACTTTAGTCTTTCCACTATAGTCTTTCCACTATAGTCTGTCCACTTTAGTCTTTCCGCTATAGTCTTTCCACTATAGTCTCCACTTTATTCTATAGTCTTTCCACTAATCTCTGTCCACTTTAGTCTTTCCACTTTAGTCTTTCCAATTTAGTCTTTCCACTTTAGTCTGTCCATTTAGTCTTTCCACTATAGTCTCCACTTTATTCTATAGTCTTTCCACTAATCTCTGTCCACTTTAGTCTTTCCACTTTAGTCTGTCCACTTTAGTCTTTCCATTTTAGTCATTTCCACTATCGTCTGTCCACTTTAGTCTTTCCACTTTAGTCTTTTCACTTTAGTCTGTCCACTTTAGTCTTTCCACTACAGTCTGTCCACTTTAGTCTTTCCACTGTAGTCTGTCCACTTTAGTCTTTCCACTACAGTCTCCACTTTATTCTGTCCACTACAGTCTTTCCACTATAGTCTTTCCACTATTCTCTGTCCACTTTAGTCTTTCCACTTTAGTCTTTCCACTATAGTCTCCACTTTATTCTGTCCACTACAGTATCTCCACTATAGTCTTTCCACTATCGTCTGTCCACTATAGTCTTTCCACTATTCTCAGTCCACTTTAGTCTTTCCACTGTACTCTCCACTTTATTCTGTCCACTACAGTCTTTCCACTATAGTCTTTCCACTTCTGTCTGTCCACTTTAGTCTTTCCACTTTAGTCTTTCCACTTTAGTCTGTCCACTTTAGTTTTTCCACTTTAGTCTGTCCACTTTAGTCTTTCCACTATTCTCTGTCCACTTTAGTCTTTCCACTTTAGTCTTTCCACTATAGTCTCCACTTTATTCTGTCCACTACAGTCTTTCCACTATAGTCTTTCCACTATAGTCTGTCCACTTTAGTCTTTCCACTTTAGTCTTTCCACTATAGTCTCCACTTTATTCTGTCCACTACAGTCTTTCCACTATAGTCTTTCCACTATAGTCTGTCCACTTTAGTCTTTCCACTAATCTCTGTCCACTTTAGTCTTTTCACTATAGTCTCCACTTTTTTCTGTCCTCTACAGTCTGTCCACTTTAGTCTTTCCGCTATAGTCTGTCCACTTTAGTCTTTCCACTAATCTCTGTTCACTTTAGTCTTTCCACTTTAGTCTTTCCACTATCGTCTCCACTTTATTTTGTCCACTACAGTCTTTCCACTATAGTCTTTCCACTATAGTCTGTCCACTTTAGTCTTTCCACTTTAGTCTTTCCACTTTAGTCTGTCCACTTTAGTCTTTCCACTATAGTCTGTCCACTTTAGTCTTTCCACTTTAGTCTTTCCGCTTTAGTCTGTCCATTTAGTCTTTCCACTTCAGTCTTTCCACTAGAGTCTGTCCACTTTTAATCTTTCCACTATAGTCTGTCCACTTTAGTCTTTCCACCTTAGTCTTTCCGCTTTAGTCTGTCCATTTAGTCTTTCCACTTCAGTCTTTCCACTAGAGTCTGTCCACTTTAGTCTGTCCACTTTAGTCCGGCCACTTTAGTCTTTCCAATTTAGTCATTTCCACTATCGTCTGTCCACTTTAGTCTATCCACTTTAGTCTTTCCACTTTAGTCTGCCCACTTTAGTCTTTCCACTATAGTCTGTCCACTTTAGTCTTTCCACTTCAGTCTTTCCACTAGAGTCTGTCCACTTTAGTCTGTCCACTTTAGTCCGGCCACTTTAGTCTTTCCAATTTAGTCATTTCCACTATCGTCTGTCCACTTTAGTCTATCCACTTTAGTCTTTCCACTTTAGTCTGCCCACTTTAGTCTTTCCACTATAGTCTGTCCACTTTAGTCTTTCCACTAATCTCTGTCCACTTTAGTCTTTCCACTATAGTCTGTCCACTTTAGTCTTTCCACTTTAGTCTTTCCACTATAGTCTGTCCACTTTAGTCTTTCCACTATAGTCTTTCGACTTTAGTCTGTCCACTTAGTTTTTCCACTTCAGTCTTTCCACTATAGTCTACCCACTTTAGTCTTTCCGCTATAGTCTTTCCACTATAGTCTCCACTTTATTCTATATTCTTTCCACTAATCTCTGTCCACTTTAGTCTTTCCACTTATATTCTTTCCACTATAGTCTCCGCTTTATTCTGTCCACTACAGTCTTTCCACTATAGTCTTTCCACTATAGTCTGTCCACTTTAGTCTTTCCACTTTAGTCTGTCCACTTTAGTCTTTCCACTATGGTCTTTCCACTTTAGTCTTTCCACTTTAGTCTTTCCGCTTTAGTCTGTCCGTTTATAGTCTTTCCACTTCAGTCTTTCCACTAGAGTCTGTCCACTTTTAATCTTTCCACTATAGTCTGTCCACTTTAGTCTTTCCACTTTAGTCTTTCCGCTTTAGTCTGTCCACTTTAGTCTTTCCACTTTAGTCTTTCCACTATAGTCTGTCCACTTTAGTCTTTCCACTTTAGTCTTTCCACTTTAGTCTGTCCACTTTAGTCTTTCCACTATAGTCTGTCCACTATAGTCTTTCCACTTTAGTCTTTCCACTTTAGTTTTTCCACTTTAGTCTGTCCACTTCAGTCTTTCCACTATAGTCTGTCCACTTTAGTCTTTCCACTTCAGTCTTTCTACTATAGTCTGTCCACTTTAGTCTTTCCACTATAGTCTCCACTTTATTGTGTCCACTACAGTCTTTCCACTTTAGTCTTTCTACTATTATCTGTCCACTTTAGTCTTTCCACTATAGTCTCCACTTTATTCTGTCCACTACAGTCTTTCCACTATAGTCTGTCCACTTTAGTCTTTCCACTATTCTCTGCCCACTTTAGTCTTTCCACTACAGTCTACACTTTATTCTGTCCACTACAGTCTTTCCACTATCGTCTTTCAACTATAGTCTGTCCACTTTAGTCTTTCCACTTTAGTCTTTCCACTATAGTCTACACTTTATTCTGTCCACAACAGTCTTTCCACTATAGTCTTTCCAGTATAGTCTGTCCACTTTAGTCTTTCCACTATTCTCTGTCCACTTTAGTCTTTCCACTGTAGTCTCCACTTTATTCTGTCCACCACAGTCTTTCCACTATAGTCTTTCCACTATAATCTGTCCACTTTAGTCTTTCCACTATAGTCTCCACTTTATTCTGTCCACTACAATCTTTCCACTTTAGTCTTTCCACTATTCTCTTTCCACTTTAGTCTTTCCACTATAGTCTTTCCACTATAGTCTGTCCACTTTAGTCTTTCCGCTATAGTCTTTCCACTATAGTCTCCACTTTATTCTATAGTCTTTCCACTAATCTCTGTCCACTTTAGTCTTTCCACTTTAGTCTTTCCAATTTAGTCTTTCCACTTTAGTCTGTCCATTTAGTCTTTCCACTATAGTCTCCACTTTATTCTATAGTCTTTCCACTAATCCTTGTCCACTTTAGTCTTTCCACTTTAGTCTGTCCACTTTAGTCTTTCCATTTTAGTCATTTCCACTATCGTCTGTCCACTTTAGTCTTTCCACTTTAGTCTTTTCACTTTAGTCTGTCCACTTTAGTCTTTCCACTACAGTCTGTCCACTTTAGTCTTTCCACTGTAGTCTGTCCACTTTAGTCTTTCCACTACAGTCTCCACTTTATTCTGTCCACTACAGTCTTTCCGCTATAGTCTTTCCACTATTCTCTGTCCACTTTAGTCTTTCCACTTTAGTCTTTCCACTATAGTCTCCACTTTATTCTGTCCACTACAGTCTCTCCACTATAGTCTTTCCACTATCGTCTGTCCACTATAGTCTTTCCACTATTCTCAGTCCACTTTAGTCTTTCCACTGTACTCTCCACTTTATTCTGTCCACTACAGTCTTTCCACTATAGTCTTTCCACTTCTGTCTGTCCACTTTAGTCTTTCCACTTTAGTCTTTCCACTTTAGTCTGTCCACTTTAGTTTTTCCACTTTAGTCTGTCCACTTTAGTCTTTCCACTATTCTCTGTCCACTTTAGTCTTTCCACTTTAGTCTTTCCACCTTAGTCTTTCCGCTTTAGTCTGTCCATTTAGTCTTTCCACTTCAGTCTTTCCACTAGAGTCTGTCCACTTTAGTCTGTCCACTTTAGTCCGGCCACTTTAGTCTTTCCAATTTAGTCATTTCCACTATCGTCTGTCCACTTTAGTCTATCCACTTTAGTCTTTCCACTTTAGTCTGCCCACTTTAGTCTTTCCACTATAGTCTGTCCACTTTAGTCTTTCCACTTCAGTCTTTCCACTAGAGTCTGTCCACTTTAGTCTGTCCACTTTAGTCCGGCCACTTTAGTCTTTCCAATTTAGTCATTTCCACTATCGTCTGTCCACTTTAGTCTATCCACTTTAGTCTTTCCACTTTAGTCTGCCCACTTTAGTCTTTCCACTATAGTCTGTCCACTTTAGTCTTTCCACTAATCTCTGTCCACTTTAGTCTTTCCACTATAGTCTGTCCACTTTAGTCTTTCCACTTTAGTCTTTCCACTATAGTCTGTCCACTTTAGTCTTTCCACTATAGTCTGTCCACTTTAGTCTTTCCACTATGGTCTTTCCACTTTAGTCTTTCCACTTTAGTCTTTCCGCTTTAGTCTGTCCGTTTATAGTCTTTCCACTTCAGTCTTTCCACTAGAGTCTGTCCACTTTTAATCTTTCCACTATAGTCTGTCCACTTTAGTCTTTCCACTTTAGTCTTTCCGCTTTAGTCTGTCCACTTTAGTCTTTCCACTTTAGTCTTTCCACTATAGTCTGTCCACTTTAGTCTTTCCACTTTAGTCTTTCCACTTTAGTCTGTCCACTTTAGTCTTTCCACTATAGTCTGTCCACTTTAGTCTTTCCACTTTAGTCTTTCCACTTTAGTTTTTCCACTTTAGTCTGTCCACTTCAGTCTTTCCACTATAGTCTGTCCACTTTAGTCTTTCCACTTCAGTCTTTCTACTATAGTCTGTCCACTTTAGTCTTTCCACTATAGTCTCCACTTTATTGTGTCCACTACAGTCTTTCCACTTTAGTCTTTCTACTATTATCTGTCCACTTTAGTCTTTCCACTATAGTCTCCACTTTATTCTGTCCACTACAGTCTTTCCACTATAGTCTGTCCACTTTAGTCTTTCCACTATTCTCTGCCCACTTTAGTCTTTCCACTACAGTCTACACTTTATTCTGTCCACTACAGTCTTTCCACTATCGTCTTTCAACTATAGTCTGTCCACTTTAGTCTTTCCACTTTAGTCTTTCCACTATAGTCTACACTTTATTCTGTCCACAACAGTCTTTCCACTATAGTCTTTCCAGTATAGTCTGTCCACTTTAGTCTTTCCACTATTCTCTGTCCACTTTAGTCTTTCCACTGTAGTCTCCACTTTATTCTGTCCACCACAGTCTTTCCACTATAGTCTTTCCACTATAGTCTGTCCACTTTAGTCTTTCCACTATAGTCTCCACTTTATTCTGTCCACTACAATCTTTCCACTTTAGTCTTTCCACTATTCTCTTTCCACTTTAGTCTTTCCACTATAGTCTTTCCACTATAGTCTGTCCACTTTAGTCTTTCCGCTATAGTCTTTCCACTATAGTCTCCACTTTATTCTATAGTCTTTCCACTAATCTCTGTCCACTTTAGTCTTTCCACTTTAGTCTTTCCAATTTAGTCTTTCCACTTTAGTCTGTCCATTTAGTCTTTCCACTATAGTCTCCACTTTATTCTATAGTCTTTCCACTAATCCTTGTCCACTTTAGTCTTTCCACTTTAGTCTGTCCACTTTAGTCTTTCCATTTTAGTCATTTCCACTATCGTCTGTCCACTTTAGTCTTTCCACTTTAGTCTTTTCACTTTAGTCTGTCCACTTTAGTCTTTCCACTACAGTCTGTCCACTTTAGTCTTTCCACTGTAGTCTGTCCACTTTAGTCTTTCCACTACAGTCTCCACTTTATTCTGTCCACTACAGTCTTTCCGCTATAGTCTTTCCACTATTCTCTGTCCACTTTAGTCTTTCCACTTTAGTCTTTCCACTATAGTCTCCACTTTATTCTGTCCACTACAGTCTCTCCACTATAGTCTTTCCACTATCGTCTGTCCACTATAGTCTTTCCACTATTCTCAGTCCACTTTAGTCTTTCCACTGTACTCTCCACTTTATTCTGTCCACTACAGTCTTTCCACTATAGTCTTTCCACTTCTGTCTGTCCACTTTAGTCTTTCCACTTTAGTCTTTCCACTTTAGTCTGTCCACTTTAGTTTTTCCACTTTAGTCTGTCCACTTTAGTCTTTCCACTATTCTCTGTCCACTTTAGTCTTTCCACTTTAGTCTTTCCACCTTAGTCTTTCCGCTTTAGTCTGTCCATTTAGTCTTTCCACTTCAGTCTTTCCACTAGAGTCTGTCCACTTTAGTCTGTCCACTTTAGTCCGGCCACTTTAGTCTTTCCAATTTAGTCATTTCCACTATCGTCTGTCCACTTTAGTCTATCCACTTTAGTCTTTCCACTTTAGTCTGCCCACTTTAGTCTTTCCACTATAGTCTGTCCACTTTAGTCTTTCCACTTCAGTCTTTCCACTAGAGTCTGTCCACTTTAGTCTGTCCACTTTAGTCCGGCCACTTTAGTCTTTCCAATTTAGTCATTTCCACTATCGTCTGTCCACTTTAGTCTATCCACTTTAGTCTTTCCACTTTAGTCTGCCCACTTTAGTCTGTCCACTATAGTCTGTCCACTTTAGTCTTTCCACTAATCTCTGTCCACTTTAGTCTTTCCACTAAAGTCTGTCCACTTTAGTCTTTCCACTTTAGTCTTTCCACTATAGTCTGTCCACTTTAGTCTTTCCACTATAGTCTTTCGACTTTAGTCTGTCCACTTAGTTTTTCCACTTCAGTCTTTCCACTATAGTCTACCCACTTTAGTCTTTCCGCTATAGTCTTTCCACTATAGTCTCCACTTTATTCTATATTCTTTCCACTAATCTCTGTCCACTTTAGTCTTTCCACTTATAGTCTTTCCACTATAGTCTCCGCTTTATTCTGTCCACTACAGTCTTTCCACTATAGTCTTTCCACTATAGTCTGTCCACTTTAGTCTTTCCACTTTAGTCTGTCCACTTTAGTCTTTCCACTATGGTCTTTCCACTTTAGTCTTTCCACTTTAGTCTTTCCGCTTTAGTCTGTCCGTTTATAGTCTTTCCACTTCAGTCTTTCCACTAGAGTCTGTCCACTTTTAATCTTTCCACTATAGTCTGTCCACTTTAGTCTTTCCACTTTAGTCTTTCCGCTTTAGTCTGTCCACTTTAGTCTTTCCACTTTAGTCTTTCCACTATAGTCTGTCCACTTTAGTCTTTCCACTTTAGTCTTTCCACTTTAGTCTGTCCACTTTAGTCTTTCCACTATAGTCTGTCCACTTTAGTCTTTCCACTTTAGTCTTTCCACTTTAGTTTTTCCACTTTAGTCTGTCCACTTCAGTCTTTCCACTATAGTCTGTCCACTTTAGTCTTTCCACTTCAGTCTTTCTACTATAGTCTGTCCACTTTAGTCTTTCCACTATAGTCTCCACTTTATTGTGTCCACTACAGTCTTTCCACTTTAGTCTTTCTACTATTATCTGTCCACTTTAGTCTTTCCACTATAGTCTCCACTTTATTCTGTCCACTACAGTCTTTCCACTATAGTCTGTCCACTTTAGTCTTTCCACTATTCTCTGCCCACTTTAGTCTTTCCACTACAGTCTACACTTTATTCTGTCCACTACAGTCTTTCCACTATCGTCTTTCAACTATAGTCTGTCCACTTTAGTCTTTCCACTTTAGTCTTTCCACTATAGTCTACACTTTATTCTGTCCACAACAGTCTTTCCACTATAGTCTTTCCAGTATAGTCTGTCCACTTTAGTCTTTCCACTATTCTCTGTCCACTTTAGTCTTTCCACTGTAGTCTCCACTTTATTCTGTCCACCACAGTCTTTCCACTATAGTCTTTCCACTATAGTCTGTCCACTTTAGTCTTTCCACTATAGTCTCCACTTTATTCTGTCCACTACAATCTTTCCACTTTAGTCTTTCCACTATTCTCTTTCCACTTTAGTCTTTCCACTATAGTCTTTCCACTATAGTCTGTCCACTTTAGTCTTTCCGCTATAGTCTTTCCACTATAGTCTCCACTTTATTCTATAGTCTTTCCACTAATCTCTGTCCACTTTAGTCTTTCCACTTTAGTCTTTCCAATTTAGTCTTTCCACTTTAGTCTGTCCATTTAGTCTTTCCACTATAGTCTCCACTTTATTCTATAGTCTTTCCACTAATCTCTGTCCACTTTAGTCTTTCCACTTTAGTCTGTCCACTTTAGTCTTTCCATTTTAGTCATTTCCACTATCGTCTGTCCACTTTAGTCTTTCCACTTTAGTCTTTTCACTTTAGTCTGTCCACTTTAGTCTTTCCACTACAGTCTGTCCACTTTAGTCTTTCCACTGTAGTCTGTCCACTTTAGTCTTTCCACTACAGTCTCCACTTTATTCTGTCCACTACAGTCTTTCCACTATAGTCTTTCCACTATTCTCTGTCCACTTTAGTCTTTCCACTTTAGTCTTTCCACTATAGTCTCCACTTTATTCTGTCCACTACAGTCTCTCCACTATAGTCTTTCCACTATCGTCTGTCCACTATAGTCTTTCCACTATTCTCAGTCCACTTTAGTCTTTCCACTGTACTCTCCACTTTATTCTGTCCACTACAGTCTTTCCACTATAGTCTTTCCACTTCTGTCTGTCCACTTTAGTCTTTCCACTTTAGTCTTTCCACTTTAGTCTGTCCACTTTAGTTTTTCCACTTTAGTCTGTCCACTTTAGTCTTTCCACTATTCTCTGTCCACTTTAGTCTTTCCACTTTAGTCTTTCCACTATAGTCTCCACTTTATTCTGTCCACTACAGTCTTTCCACTATAGTCTTTCCACTATAGTCTGTCCACTTTAGTCTTTCCACTTTAGTCTTTCCACTATAGTCTCCACTTTATTCTGTCCACTACAGTCTTTCCACTATAGTCTTTCCACTATAGTCTGTCCACTTTAGTCTTTCCACTAATCTCTGTCCACTTTAGTCTTTCCACTTTAGTCTTTTCACTATAGTCTCCACTTTTTTCTGTCCTCTACAGTCTGTCCACTTTAGTCTTTCCGCTATAGTCTGTCCACTTTAGTCTTTCCACTAATCTCTGTTCACTTTAGTCTTTCCACTTTAGTCTTTCCACTATCGTCTCCACTTTATTCTGTCCACTACAGTCTTTCCACTATAGTCTTTCCACTATAGTCTGTCCACTTTAGTCTTTCCACTTTAGTCTTTCCACTTTAGTCTGTCCACTTTAGTCTTTCCACTATAGTCTGTCCACTTTAGTCTTTCCACTTTAGTCTTTCCGCTTTAGTCTGTCCATTTAGTCTTTCCACTTCAGTCTTTCCACTAGAGTCTGTCCACTTTTAATCTTTCCACTATAGTCTGTCCACTTTAGTCTTTCCACCTTAGTCTTTCCGCTTTAGTCTGTCCATTTAGTCTTTCCACTTCAGTCTTTCCACTAGAGTCTGTCCACTTTAGTCTGTCCACTTTAGTCCGGCCACTTTAGTCTTTCCAATTTAGTCATTTCCACTATCGTCTGTCCACTTTAGTCTATCCACTTTAGTCTTTCCACTTTAGTCTGCCCACTTTAGTCTTTCCACTATAGTCTGTCCACTTTAGTCTTTCCACTTCAGTCTTTCCACTAGAGTCTGTCCACTTTAGTCTGTCCACTTTAGTCCGGCCACTTTAGTCTTTCCAATTTAGTCATTTCCACTATCGTCTGTCCACTTTAGTCTATCCACTTTAGTCTTTCCACTTTAGTCTGCCCACTTTAGTCTTTCCACTATAGTCTGTCCACTTTAGTCTTTCCACTAATCTCTGTCCACTTTAGTCTTTCCACTATAGTCTGTCCACTTTAGTCTTTCCACTTTAGTCTTTCCACTATAGTCTGTCCACTTTAGTCTTTCCACTATAGTCTTTCGACTTTAGTCTGTCCACTTAGTTTTTCCACTTCAGTCTTTCCACTATAGTCTACCCACTTTAGTCTTTCCGCTATAGTCTTTCCACTATAGTCTCCACTTTATTCTATATTCTTTCCACTAATCTCTGTCCACTTTAGTCTTTCCACTTATAGTCTTTCCACTATAGTCTCCGCTTTATTCTGTCCACTACAGTCTTTCCACTATAGTCTTTCCACTATAGTCTGTCCACTTTAGTCTTTCCACTTTAGTCTGTCCACTTTAGTCTTTCCACTATGGTCTTTCCACTTTAGTCTTTCCACTTTAGTCTTTCCGCTTTAGTCTGTCCGTTTATAGTCTTTCCACTTCAGTCTTTCCACTAGAGTCTGTCCACTTTTAATCTTTCCACTATAGTCTGTCCACTTTAGTCTTTCCACTTTAGTCTTTCCGCTTTAGTCTGTCCATTTAGTCTTTCCACTTCAGTCTTTTCACTTGAGTCTGTCCACTTTAGTCTATCCACTTTAGTCTGTCCACTTTAGTCTTTCCACTTTAGTCATTTCCACTATCGTCTGTCCACTTTAGTCTTTCCACTATAGTCTGTCCACTTTAGTCTTTCCACTTTAGTCTTTCCACTATAGTCTCCACTTTATTCTGTCCACTACAGTCTTTCCACTATAGTCTTTCCACTATAGTCTGTCCACTTTAGTCTTTCCACTAATCTCTGTCCACTTTAGTCTTTCCACTTTAGTCTTTCCACTTTAGTCTTTTCACTATAGTCTCCACTTTTTTCTGTCCACTACAGACTGTCAACTTTAGTCTTTCCGCTATAGTCTGTCCACTTTAGTCTTTCCACTAATCTCTGTTCACTTTAGTCTTTCCACTTTAGTCTTTCTACTATTATCTGTCCACTTTAGTCTTTCCACTATAGTCTCCACTTTATTCTGTCCACTACAGTCTTTCCACTATAGTCTGTCCACTTTAGTCTTTCCACTATTCTCTGCCCACTTTAGTCTTTCCACTACAGTCTACACTTTATTCTGTCCACTACAGTCTTTCCACTATCGTCTTTCAACTATAGTCTGTCCACTTTAGTCTTTCCACTTTAGTCTTTCCACTATAGTCTACACTTTATTCTGTCCACAACAGTCTTTCCACTATAGTCTTTCCAGTATAGTCTGTCCACTTTAGTCTTTCCACTATTCTCTGTCCACTTTAGTCTTTCCACTGTAGTCTCCACTTTATTCTGTCCACCACAGTCTTTCCACTATAGTCTTTCCACTATAGTCTGTCCACTTTAGTCTTTCCACTATAGTCTCCACTTTATTCTGTCCACTACAATCTTTCCACTTTAGTCTTTCCACTATTCTCTTTCCACTTTAGTCTTTCCACTATAGTCTTTCCACTATAGTCTGTCCACTTTAGTCTTTCCGCTATAGTCTTTCCACTATAGTCTCCACTTTATTCTATAGTCTTTCCACTAATCTCTGTCCACTTTAGTCTTTCCACTTTAGTCTTTCCAATTTAGTCTTTCCACTTTAGTCTGTCCATTTAGTCTTTCCACTATAGTCTCCACTTTATTCTATAGTCTTTCCACTAATCTCTGTCCACTTTAGTCTTTCCACTTTAGTCTGTCCACTTTAGTCTTTCCATTTTAGTCATTTCCACTATCGTCTGTCCACTTTAGTCTTTCCACTTTAGTCTTTTCACTTTAGTCTGTCCACTTTAGTCTTTCCACTACAGTCTGTCCACTTTAGTCTTTCCACTGTAGTCTGTCCACTTTAGTCTTTCCACTAATCTCTGTCCACTTTAGTCTTTCCACTTTAGTCTTTTCACTATAGTCTCCACTTTTTTCTGTCCTCTACAGTCTGTCCACTTTAGTCTTTCCGCTATAGTCTGTCCACTTTAGTCTTTCCACTAATCTCTGTTCACTTTAGTCTTTCCACTTTAGTCTTTCCACTATCGTCCTCCACTTTATTCTGTCCACTACAGTCTTTCCACTATAGTCTTTCCACTATAGTCTGTCCACTTTAGTCTTTCCACTTTAGTCCTTCCACTTTAGTCTGTCCACTTTAGTCTTTCCACTATAGTCTGTCCACTTTAGTCTTTCCACTTTAGTCTTTCCGCTTTAGTCTGTCCATTTAGTCTTTCCACTTCAGTCTTTCCACTAGAGTCTGTCCACTTTTAATCTTTCCACTATAGTCTGTCCACTTTAGTCTTTCCACCTTAGTCTTTCCGCTTTAGTCTGTCCATTTAGTCTTTCCACTTCAGTCTTTCCACTAGAGTCTGTCCACTTTAGTCTGTCCACTTTAGTCCGGCCACTTTAGTCTTTCCAATTTAGTCATTTCCACTATCGTCTGTCCACTTTAGTCTATCCACTTTAGTCTTTCCACTTTAGTCTGCCCACTTTAGTCTTTCCACTATAGTCTGTCCACTTTAGTCTTTCCACTTCAGTCTTTCCACTAGAGTCTGTCCACTTTAGTCTGTCCACTTTAGTCCGGCCACTTTAGTCTTTCCAATTTAGTCATTTCCACTATCGTCTGTCCACTTTAGTCTATCCACTTTAGTCTTTCCACTTTAGTCTGCCCACTTTAGTCTTTCCACTATAGTCTGTCCACTTTAGTCTTTCCACTAATCTCTGTCCACTTTAGTCTTTCCACTATAGTCTGTCCACTTTAGTCTTTCCACTTTAGTCTTTCCACTATAGTCTGTCCACTTTAGTCTTTCCACTATAGTCTTTCGACTTTAGTCTGTCCACTTAGTTTTTCCACTTCAGTCTTTCCACTATAGTCTACCCACTTTAGTCTTTCCGCTATAGTCTTTCCACTATAGTCTCCACTTTATTCTATATTCTTTCCACTAATCTCTGTCCACTTTAGTCTTTCCACTTATAGTCTTTCCACTATAGTCTCCGCTTTATTCTGTCCACTACAGTCTTTCCACTATAGTCTTTCCACTATAGTCTGTCCACTTTAGTCTTTCCACTTTAGTCTGTCCACTTTAGTCTTTCCACTATGGTCTTTCCACTTTAGTCTTTCCACTTTAGTCTTTCCGCTTTAGTCTGTCCGTTTATAGTCTTTCCACTTCAGTCTTTCCACTAGAGTCTGTCCACTTTTAATCTTTCCACTATAGTCTGTCCACTTTAGTCTTTCCACTTTAGTCTTTCCGCTTTAGTCTGTCCATTTAGTCTTTCCACTTCAGTCTTTTCACTTGAGTCTGTCCACTTTAGTCTATCCACTTTAGTCTGTCCACTTTAGTCTTTCCACTTTAGTCATTTCCACTATCGTCTGTCCACTTTAGTCTTTCCACTATAGTCTGTCCACTTTAGTCTTTCCACTTTAGTCTTTCCACTATAGTCTCCACTTTATTCTGTCCACTACAGTCTTTCCACTATAGTCTTTCCACTATAGTCTGTCCACTTTAGTCTTTCCACTAATCTCTGTCCACTTTAGTCTTTCCACTTTAGTCTTTCCACTTTAGTCTTTTCACTATAGTCTCCACTTTTTTCTGTCCACTACAGACTGTCAACTTTAGTCTTTCCGCTATAGTCTGTCCACTTTAGTCTTTCCACTAATCTCTGTTCACTTTAGTCTTTCCACTTTAGTCTTTCTACTATTATCTGTCCACTTTAGTCTTTCCACTATAGTCTCCACTTTATTCTGTCCACTACAGTCTTTCCACTATAGTCTGTCCACTTTAGTCTTTCCACTATTCTCTGCCCACTTTAGTCTTTCCACTACAGTCTACACTTTATTCTGTCCACTACAGTCTTTCCACTATCGTCTTTCAACTATAGTCTGTCCACTTTAGTCTTTCCACTTTAGTCTTTCCACTATAGTCTACACTTTATTCTGTCCACAACAGTCTTTCCACTATAGTCTTTCCAGTATAGTCTGTCCACTTTAGTCTTTCCACTATTCTCTGTCCACTTTAGTCTTTCCACTGTAGTCTCCACTTTATTCTGTCCACCACAGTCTTTCCACTATAGTCTTTCCACTATAGTCTGTCCACTTTAGTCTTTCCACTATAGTCTCCACTTTATTCTGTCCACTACAATCTTTCCACTTTAGTCTTTCCACTATTCTCTTTCCACTTTAGTCTTTCCACTATAGTCTTTCCACTATAGTCTGTCCACTTTAGTCTTTCCGCTATAGTCTTTCCACTATAGTCTCCACTTTATTCTATAGTCTTTCCACTAATCTCTGTCCACTTTAGTCTTTCCACTTTAGTCTTTCCAATTTAGTCTTTCCACTTTAGTCTGTCCATTTAGTCTTTCCACTATAGTCTCCACTTTATTCTATAGTCTTTCCACTAATCTCTGTCCACTTTAGTCTTTCCACTTTAGTCTGTCCACTTTAGTCTTTCCATTTTAGTCATTTCCACTATCGTCTGTCCACTTTAGTCTTTCCACTTTAGTCTTTTCACTTTAGTCTGTCCACTTTAGTCTTTCCACTACAGTCTGTCCACTTTAGTCTTTCCACTGTAGTCTGTCCACTTTAGTCTTTCCACTACAGTCTCCACTTTATTCTGTCCACTACAGTCTTTCCACTATAGTCTTTCCACTATTCTCTGTCCACTTTAGTCTTTCCACTTTAGTCTTTCCACTATAGTCTCCACTTTATTCTGTCCACTACAGTCTCTCCACTATAGTCTTTCCACTATCGTCTGTCCACTATAGTCTTTCCACTATTCTCAGTCCACTTTAGTCTTTCCACTGTACTCTCCACTTTATTCTGTCCACTACAGTCTTTCCACTATAGTCTTTCCACTTCTGTCTGTCCACTTTAGTCTTTCCACTTTAGTCTTTCCACTTTAGTCTGTCCACTTTAGTTTTTCCACTTTAGTCTGTCCACTTTAGTCTTTCCACTATTCTCTGTCCACTTTAGTCTTTCCACTTTAGTCTTTCCACTATAGTCTCCACTTTATTCTGTCCACTACAGTCTTTCCACTATAGTCTTTCCACTATAGTCTGTCCACTTTAGTCTTTCCACTTTAGTCTTTCCACTATAGTCTCCACTTTATTCTGTCCACTACAGTCTTTCCACTATAGTCTTTCCACTATAGTCTGTCCACTTTAGTCTTTCCACTAATCTCTGTCCACTTTAGTCTTTCCACTTTAGTCTTTTCACTATAGTCTCCACTTTTTTCTGTCCTCTACAGTCTGTCCACTTTAGTCTTTCCGCTATAGTCTGTCCACTTTAGTCTTTCCACTAATCTCTGTTCACTTTAGTCTTTCCACTTTAGTCTTTCCACTATCGTCTCCACTTTATTCTGTCCACTACAGTCTTTCCACTATAGTCTTTCCACTATAGTCTGTCCACTTTAGTCTTTCCACTTTAGTCTTTCCACTTTAGTCTGTCCACTTTAGTCTTTCCACTATAGTCTGTCCACTTTAGTCTTTCCACTTTAGTCTTTCCGCTTTAGTCTGTCCATTTAGTCTTTCCACTTCAGTCTTTCCACTAGAGTCTGTCCACTTTTAATCTTTCCACTATAGTCTGTCCACTTTAGTCTTTCCACCTTAGTCTTTCCGCTTTAGTCTGTCCATTTAGTCTTTCCACTTCAGTCTTTCCACTAGAGTCTGTCCACTTTAGTCTGTCCACTTTAGTCCGGCCACTTTAGTCTTTCCAATTTAGTCATTTCCACTATCGTCTGTCCACTTTAGTCTATCCACTTTAGTCTTTCCACTTTAGTCTGCCCACTTTAGTCTTTCCACTATAGTCTGTCCACTTTAGTCTTTCCACTTCAGTCTTTCCACTAGAGTCTGTCCACTTTAGTCTGTCCACTTTAGTCCGGCCACTTTAGTCTTTCCAATTTAGTCATTTCCACTATCGTCTGTCCACTTTAGTCTATCCACTTTAGTCTTTCCACTTTAGTCTGCCCACTTTAGTCTTTCCACTATAGTCTGTCCACTTTAGTCTTTCCACTAATCTCTGTCCACTTTAGTCTTTCCACTATAGTCTGTCCACTTTAGTCTTTCCACTTTAGTCTTTCCACTATAGTCTGTCCACTTTAGTCTTTCCACAATAGTCTTTCGACTTTAGTCTGTCCACTTAGTTTTTCCACTTCAGTCTTTCCACTATAGTCTACCCACTTTAGTCTTTCCGCTATAGTCTTTCCACTATAGTCTCCACTTTATTCTATATTCTTTCCACTAATCTCTGTCCACTTTAGTCTTTCCACTTATAGTCTTTCCACTATAGTCTCCGCTTTATTCTGTCCACTACAGTCTTTCCACTATAGTCTTTCCACTATAGTCTGTCCACTTTAGTCTTTCCACTTTAGTCTGTCCACTTTAGTCTTTCCACTATGGTCTTTCCACTTTAGTCTTTCCACTTTAGTCTTTCCGCTTTAGTCTGTCCGTTTATAGTCTTTCCACTTCAGTCTTTCCACTAGAGTCTGTCCACTTTTAATCTTTCCACTATAGTCTGTCCACTTTAGTCTTTCCACTTTAGTCTTTCCACTTTAGTCTGTCCATTTAGTCTTTCCACTTCAGTCTTTTCACTTGAGTCTGTCCACTTTAGTCTATCCACTTTAGTCTGTCCACTTTAGTCTTTCCACTTTAGTCATTTCCACTATCGTCTGTCCACTTTAGTCTTTCCACTATAGTCTGTCCACGTTAGTCTTTCCACTTTAGTCTTTCCACTATAGTCTCCACTTTATTCTGTCCACTACAGTCTTTCCACTATAGTCTTTCCACTAATCTCTGTCCACTTTAGTCTTTCCACTTTAGTCTTTCCACTTTAGTCTTTTCACTATAGTCTCCACTTTTTTCTGTCCACTACAGACTGTCAACTTTAGTCTTTCCGCTATAGTCTGTCCACTTTAGTCTTTCCACTAATCTCTGTTCACTTTAGTCTTTCCACTTTAGTCTTTCCACTATAGTCTCCACTTTATTCTGTCCACTACAGTCTTTCCACTATAGTCTTTCCACTATAGTCTGTCCACTTTAGTCTTTCCACTTTAGTCTTTCCACTTTAGTCTGTCCACTTTAGTCTTTCCACTATAGTCTGTCCACTTTAGTCTTTTCACTTTAGTCTTTCCGCTTTAGTCTGTCCATTTAGTCTTTCCACTTCAGTCTTTCCACTAGAGTCTGTCCACTTTTAATCTTTCCACTATAGTCTGTCCACTTTAGTCTTTCCACTTTAGTCTTTCCGCTTTAGTCTGTCCATTTAGTCTTTCCACTTCAGTCTTTTCACTTGAGTCTGTCCACTTTAGTCTATCCACTTTAGTCTGTCCACTTTAGTCTTTCCACTTTAGTCATTTCCACTATCGTCTGTCCACTTTAGTCTTTCCACTTTAGTCTGTCCACTTTAGTCTTTCCACTATAGTCTGTCCACTTTAGTCTTTCCACTAATCTCTGTCCACTTTAGTCTGTCCACTATAGTCTGTCCAGTTTAGTCTTTCCACTATAGTCTGTCCACTTTAGTCTTTCCACTTTAGTCTTTCCACTATAGTCTGTCCACTTTAGTCTTTCCACTATAGTCTTTCCACTTTATTCTGTCCACTTAGTCTTTCCACTTCAGTCTTTCCACTATAGTCTGTCCACTTTAGTCTTTCCGCTATAGTCTTTCCATTATAGTCTCCACTTTATTCTATACTCTTTCCACTAATCTCTGTCCACTTTAGTCTTTCCACTTTAGTCTTTCCACTATATTCTCCACTTTCTTCTGTCCACTACAGTCTTTCCACGATAGTCTTTCCACTATAGTCTGTCCACTTTAGTCTTTCCACTTTTAGTCTTTCCACTTTAGTCTTTCCACTTTAGTCTGTCCACTTTAGTCTTTCCACTATAGTCTGTCCACTTTAGTCTTTCCACTTTAGTCTTTCCGCGTTAGTCTGTCCATTTAGTTTTTCCACTTTAGTCTGTCCACTTTAGTCTTTCCACTATAGTCTGTCCACTTTAGTCTTTCCACTTTAGTCTTTCCGCTTTAGTCTGTCCATTTAGTCTTTCCACTTCAGTCTTTCCACTAGAGTCTGTCCACTTTTAATCTTTCCACTATAGTCTGTCCACTTTAGTCTTTCCACCTTAGTCTTTCCGCTTTAGTCTGTCCATTTAGTCTTTCCACTTCAGTCTTTCCACTAGAGTCTGTCCACTTTAGTCTGTCCACTTTAGTCCGGCCACTTTAGTCTTTCCAATTTAGTCATTTCCACTATCGTCTGTCCACTTTAGTCTATCCACTTTAGTCTTTCCACTTTAGTCTGCCCATTTTAGTCTTTCCACTATAGTCTGTCCACTTTAGTCTTTCCACTTCAGTCTTTCCACTAGAGTCTGTCCACTTTAGTCTGTCCACTTTAGTCCGGCCACTTTAGTCTTTCCAATTTAGTCATTTCCACTATCGTCTGTCCACTTTAGTCTATCCACTTTAGTCTTTCCACTTTAGTCTGCCCACTTTAGTCTTCCCACTATAGTCTGTCCACTTTAGTCTTTCCACTAATCTCTGTCCACTTTAGTCTTTCCACTATAGTCTGTCCACTTTAGTCTTTCCACTTTAGTCTTTCCACTATAGTCTGTCCACTTTAGTCTTTCCACTATAGTCTTTCGACTTTAGTCTGTCCACTTAGTCTTTCCACTTCAGTCTTTCCACTATAGTCTACCCACTTTAGTCTTTCCGCTATAGTCTTTCCACTATAGTCTCCACTTTATTCTATATTCTTTCCACTAATCTCTGTCCACTTTAGTCTTTCCACTTATAGTCTTTCCACTATAGTCTCCGCTTTATTCTGTCCACTACAGTCTTTCCACTATAGTCTTTCCACTATAGTCTGTCCACTTTAGTCTTTCCACTATGGTCTTTCCACTTTAGTCTTTCCACTTTAGTCTTTCCGCTTTAGTCTGTCCGTTTATAGTCTTTCCACTTCAGTCTTTCCACTAGAGTCTGTCCACTTTTAATCTTTCCACTATAGTCTGTCCACTTTAGTCTTTCCACTTTAGTCTTTCCGCTTTAGTCTGTCCATTTAGTCTTTCCACTTCAGTCTTTCCACTTGAGTCTGTCCACTTTAGTCTATCCACTTTAGTCTGTCCACTTTAGTCTTTCCACTTTAGTCATTTCCACTATCGTCTGTCCACTTTAGTCTTTCCACTATAGTCTGTCCACTTTAGTCTTTCCACTTTAGTCTTTCCACTATAGTCTCCACTTTATTCTGTCCACTACAGTCTTTCCACTATAGTCTTTCCACTATAGTCTGTCCACTTTAGTCTTTCCACTAATCTCTGTCCACTTTAGTCTTTCCACTTTAGTCTTTCCACTTTAGTCTTTTCACTATAGTCTCCACTTTTTTCTGTCCACTACAGACTGTCAACTTTAGTCTTTCCGCTATAGTCTGTCCACTTTAGTCTTTCCACTAATCTCTGTTCACTTTAGTCTTTCCACTTTAGTCTTTCCACTATAGTCTCCACTTTATTCTGTCCACTACAGTCTTTCCACTATAGTCTTTCCACTATAGTCTGTCCACTTTAGTCTTTCCACTTTAGTCTTTCCACTTTAGTCTGTCCACTTTAGTCTTTCCACTATAGTCTGTCCACTTTAGTCTTTTCACTTTAGTCTTTCCGCTTTAGTCTGTCCATTTAGTCTTTCCACTTCAGTCTTTCCACTAGAGTCTGTCCACTTTTAATCTTTCCACTATAGTCTGTCCACTTTAGTCTTTCCACCTTTGTCTTTCCGCTTTAGTCTGTCCATTTAGTCTTTCCACTTCAGTCTTTCCACTAGAGTCTGTCCACTTTAGTCTGTCCACTTTAGTCCGGCCACTTTAGTCTTTCCACTTTAGTCATTTCCACTATCGTCTGTCCACTTTAGTCTATCCACTTTAGTCTTTCCACTTTAGTCTGCCCACTTTAGTCTTTCCACTATAGTCTGTCCACTTTAGTCTTTCCACTAATCTCTGTCCACTTTAGTCTTTCCACTATAGTCTGTCCACTTTAGTCTTTCCACTTTAGTCTTTCCACTATAGTCTGTCCACTTTAGTCTTTCCACTATAGTCCTTCGACTTTAGTCTGTCCACTTAGTCTTTCCACTTCAGTCTTTCCACTATAGTCTGTCCACTTTAGTCTTTCCGCTATAGTCTTTCCACTATAGTCTCCACTTTATTCTATATTCTTTCCACTAATCTCTGTCCACTTTAGTCTTTCCACTTATAGTCTTTCCACTATAGTCTCCACTTTATTCTGTCCACTACAGTCTTTCCACTATAGTCTTTCCACTATAGTCTGTCCACTTTAGTCTTTCCACTTTAGTCTGTCCACTTTAGTCTTTCCACTTTAGTCTTTCCGCTTTAGTCTGTCCATTTATAGTCTTTCCACTTCAGTCTTTCCACTAGAGTCTGTCCACTTTTAATCTTTCCACTATAGTCTGTCCACTTTAGTCTTTCCTCTTTAGTCTTTCCGCTTTAGTCTGTCCATTTAGTCTTTCCACTTCAGTCTTTCCACTAGAGTCTGTCCACTTTAGTCTATCCACTTTAGTCTGTCCACTTTAGTCTTTCCACTTTAGTCATTTCCACTATCGTCTGTCCACTTTAGTCTGTCCACTTTAGTCTGTCCACTTTAGTCTTTCCACTATAGTCTGTCCACTTTAGTCTTTCCACTAATCTCTGTCCACTTTAGTCTGTCCACTATAGTCTGTCCAGTTTAGTCTTTCCACTATAGTCTGTCCACTTTAGTCTTTCCACTTTAGTCTTTCCACTATAGTCTGTCCACTTTAGTCTTTCCACTATAGTCTTTCCACTTTATTCTGTCCACTTAGTCTTTCCACTTCAGTCTTTCCACTATAGTCTGTCCACTTTAGTCTTTCCGCTATAGTCTTTCCACTATAGTCTCCACTTTATTCTATACTCTTTCCACTAATCTCTGTCCACTTTAGTCTTTCCACTTTAGTCTTTCCACTATATTCTCCACTTTCTTCTGTCCACTACAGTCTTTCCACGATAGTCTTTCCACTATAGTCTGTCCACTTTAGTCTTTCCACTTTAGTCTTTCCACTTTAGTCTTTCCACTTTAGTCTGTCCACTTTAGTCTTTCCACTATAGTCTGTCCACTTTAGTCTTTCCACTTTAGTCTTTCCGCTTTAGTCTGTCCATTTAGTTTTTCCACTTCAGTCTTTCCACTAGAGTCTGTCAACTTTAGTCTTTCCACTTTAGTCTGTCCACTTTAGTCTTTCCACTTTAGTCATTTCCACTATCGTCTGTCCACTTTAGTCTTTCCACTTTAGTCTTTTCACTTTAGTCTGTCCACTTTAGTCTTTCCACTATAGTCTGTCCACTTTAGTCTTTCCACTATAGTCTGTCCACATTAGTCTTTCCACTATAGTCTCCACTTTATTCTGTCCACTACAGTCTTTCCACTATAGTCTTTCCACTATAGTCTGTCCACTTTAGTCTTTCCACTTTAGTCTTTCCACTTTAGTCTGTCCACTTTAGTCTTTCCACTATAATCTTTCCACTTTAGTCTTTCCACTATAGTCTGTCCACTTTATTCTGTCCACTGCAGTCTTTCCACTTTAGTCATTTCCACTATCGTCTGTCCACTTTAGTTTTTCCACTTTAGTCTTTCCACTTTAGTCTTTCCACTATAGTCTCCACTTTATTCTGTCCACTACAGTCTTTCCACTATAGTCTTTCCAGTATAGTCTGTCCACTTTAGTCTTTCCACTATTCTCTGTCCACTTTAGTCTTACCACTATAGTCTCCACTTTATTCTGTCCACTACAGTCTTTCCACTATAGTCTTTCCACTTCTGTCTGTCCACTTTAGTCTTTCCACTTTAGTCTTTCCACTTTAGTCTGTCCACTTTAGTTTTTCCACTTTAGTCTGTCCACTTTAGTCTTTCCACTATTCTCTGTCCACTTTAGTCTTTCCACTTTAGTCTTTCCACTATAGTCTCCACTTTATTCTGTCCACTACAGTCTTTCCACTATAGTCTTTCCACTATAGTCTGTCCACTTTAGTCTTTCCACTTTAGTCTTTCCACTATAGTCTCCACTTTATTCTGTCCACTACAGTCTTTCCACTATAGTCTTTCCACTATAGTCTGTCCACTTTAGTCTTTCCACTAATCTCTGTCCACTTTAGTCTTTCCACTTTAGTCTTTTCACTATAGTCTCCACTTTTTTCTGTCCACTACAGTCTGTCCACTTTAGTCTTTCCGCTATAGTCTGTCCACTTTAGTCTTTCCACTAATCTCTGTTCACTTTAGTCTTTCCACTTTAGTCTTTCCACTATCGTCTCCACTTTATTCTGTCCACTACAGTCTTTCCACTATAGTCTTTCCACTATAGTCTGTCCACTTTAGTCTTTCCACTTTAGTCTTTCCACTTTAGTCTGTCCACTTTAGTCTTTCCACTATAGTCTGTCCACTTTAGTCTTTCCACTTTAGTCTTTCCGCTTTAGTCTGTCCATTTAGTCTTTCCACTTCAGTCTTTCCACTAGAGTCTGTCCACTTTTAATCTTTCCACTATAGTCTGTCCACTTTAGTCTTTCCACCTTAGTCTTTCCGCTTTAGTCTGTCCATTTAGTCTTTCCACTTCAGTCTTTCCACTAGAGTCTGTCCACTTTAGTCTGTCCACTTTAGTCCGGCCACTTTAGTCTTTCCAATTTAGTCATTTCCACTATCGTCTGTCCACTTTAGTCTATCCACTTTAGTCTTTCCACTTTAGTCTGCCCACTTTACTCTTTCCACTATAGTCTGTCCACTTTAGTCTTTCCACTTCAGTCTTTCCACTAGAGTCTGTCCACTTTAGTCTGTCCACTTTAGTCCGGCCACTTTAGTCTTTCCAATTTAGTCATTTCCACTATCGTCTGTCCACTTTAGTCTATCCACTTTAGTCTTTCCACTTTAGTCTGCCCACTTTAGTCTTTCCACTATAGTCTGTCCACTTTAGTCTTTCCACTAATCTCTGTCCACTTTAGTCTTTCCACTATAGTCTGTCCACTTTAGTCTTTCCACTTTAGTCTTTCCACTATAGTCTGTCCACTTTAGTCTTTCCACTATAGTCTTTCGACTTTAGTCTGTCCACTTAGTCTTTCCACTTCAGTCTTTCCACTATAGTCTATCCACTTTAGTCTTTCCGCTATAGTCTTTCCACTATAGTCTCCACTTTATTCTATATTCTTTCCACTAATCTCTGTCCACTTTAGTCTTTCCACTTATAGTCTTTCCACTATAGTCTCCGCTTTATTCTGTCCACTACAGTCTTTCCACTATAGTCTTTCCACTATAGTCTGTCCACTTTAGTCTTTCCACTTTAGTCTGTCCACTTTAGTCTTTCCACTATGGTCTTTCCACTTTAGTCTTTCCACTTTAGTCTTTCCGCTTTAGTCTGTCCATTTATAGTCTTTCCACTTCATTCTTTCCACTAGAGTCTGTCCACTTTTAATCTTTCCACTATAGTCTGTCCACTTTAGTCTTTCCACTTTAGTCTTTCCGCTTTAGTCTGTCCATTTAGTCTTTCCACTTCAGTCTTTCCACTTGAGTCTGTCCACTTTAGTCTATCCACTTTAGTCTGTCCACTTTAGTCTTTCCACTTTAGTCATTTCCACTATCGTCTGTCCACTTTAGTCTTTCCACTACAGTCTGTCCACTTTAGTCTTTCCACTTTAGTCTTTCCACTATAGTCTCCACTTTATTCTGTCCACTACAGTCTTTCCACTATAGTCTTTCCACTATAGTCTGTCCACTTTAGTCTTTCCACTAATCTCTGTCCACTTTAGTCTTTCCACTTTAGTCTTTCCACTTTAGTCTTTTCACTATAGTCTCCACTTTTTTCTGTCCACTACAGACTGTCAACTTTAGTCTTTCCGCTATAGTCTGTCCACTTTAGTCTTTCCACTAATCTCTGTTCACTTTAGTCTTTCCACTTTAGTCTTTCCACTATAGTCTCCACTTTATTCTGTCCACTACAGTCTTTCCACTATAGTCTTTCCACTATAGTCTGTCCACTTTAGTCTTTCCACTTTAGTCTTTCCACTTTAGTCTGTCCACTTTAGTCTTTCCACTATAGTCTGTCCACTTTAGTCTTTTCACTTTAGTCTTTCCGCTTTAGTCTGTCCATTTAGTCTTTCCACTTCAGTCTTTCCACTAGAGTCTGTCCACTTTTAATCTTTCCACTATAGTCTGTCCACTTTAGTCTTTCCACCTTAGTCTTTCCGCTTTAGTCTGTCCATTTAGTCTTTCCACTTCAGTCTTTCCACTAGAGTCTGTCCACTTTAGTCTGTCCACTTTAGTCCGGCCACTTTAGTCTTTCCACTTTAGTCATTTCCACTATCGTCTGTCCACTTTAGTCTATCCACTTTAGTCTTTCCACTTTAGTCTGCCCACTTTAGTCTTTCCACTATAGTCTGTCCACTTTAGTCTTTCCACTAATCTCTGTCCACTTTAGTCTTTCCACTATAGTCTGTCCACTTTAGTCTTTCCATTTTAGTCTTTCCACTATAGTCTGTCCACTTTAGTCTTTCCACTATAGTCTTTCGACTTTAGTCTGTCCACTTAGTCTTTCAACTTCAGTCTTTCCACTATAGTCTCCACTTTATTCTGTCCACTACAGTCTTTCCACTATAGTCTTTCCACTATAGTCTGTCCACTTTAGTCTTTCCACTTTAGTCTGTCCACTTTAGTCTTTCCTCTTTAGTCTTTCCGCTTTAGTCTGTCCATTTAGTCTTTCCACTTCAGTCTTTCCACTATAGTCTCCACTTTATTCTGTCCACTACAGTCTTTCCACTATAGTCTTTCCACTATAGTCTGTCCACTTTAGTCTTTCCACTTTAGTCTGTCCACTTTAGTCTATCCACTTTAGTCTGTCCACTTTAGTCTTTCCACTTTAGTCATTTCCACTATAGTCTGTCCACTTTAGTCTTTCCACTATAGTCTTTCGACTTTAGTCTGTCCACTTAATCTTTCCACTTCAGTCTTTCCACTATAGTCTCCACTTTATTCTGTCCACTACAGTCTTTCCACTATAGTCTTTCCACTATAGTCTGTCCACTTTAGTCTTTCCACTTTAGTCTGTCCACTTTAGTCTTTCCTCTTTAGTCTTTCCGCTTTAGTCTGTCCATTTAGTCTTTCCACTTCAGTCTTTCCACTAGAGTCTGTCCACTTTAGTCTATCCACTTTAGTCTTTCCACTTTAGTCTTTCCGCTTTAGTCTGTCCATTTATAGTCTTTCCACTAGAGTCTGTCCACTTTTAATCTTTCCACTATAGTCTGTCCACTTTAGTCTTTCCTCTTTAGTCTTTCCGCTTTAGTCTGTCCATTTAGTCTTTCCACTTCAGTCTTTCCACTAGAGTCTGTCCACTTTAGTCTATCCACTTTAGTCTGTCCACTTTAGTCTTTCCACTTTAGTCATTTCCACTATCGTCTGTCCACTTTAGTCTTTCCACTTTAGTCTGTCCACTTTAGTCTTTCCACTATAGTATGTCCACTTTAGTCTTTCCACTAATCTCTGTCCACTTTAGTCTGTCCACTATAGTCTGTCCAGTTTAGTCTTTCCACTATAGTCTGTCCACTTTAGTCTTTCCACTTTAGTCTTTCCACTATAGTCTGTCCACTTTAGTCTTTCCACTATAGTCTTTCCACTTTATTCTGTCCACTTAGTCTTTCCACTTCAGTCTTTCCACTTCAGTCTTTCCACTATAGTCTGTCCACTTTAGTCTTTCCGCTATAGTCTTTCCACTATAGTCTCCACTTTATTCTATACTCTTTCCACTAATCTCTGTCCACTTTAGTCTTTCCACTTTAGTCTTTCCACTATATTCTCCACTTTCTTCTGTCCACTACAGTCTTTCCACTATAGTCTTTCCACTATAGTCTGTCCACTTTAGTCTTTCCACTTTAGTCTTTCCACTTTAGTCTTTCCACTTTAGTCTGTCCACTTTAGTCTTTCCACTATAGTCTGTCCACTTTAGTCTTTCCACTTTAGTCTTTCCGCTTTAGTCTGTCCATTTAGTTTTTCCACTTCAGTCTTTCCACTAGAGTCTGTCAACTTTAGTCTTTCCACTTTAGTCTGTCCACTTTAGTCTTTCCACTTTAGTCATTTCCACTATCGTCTGTCCACTTTAGTCTTTCCACTTTAGTCTTTTCACTTTAGTCTTTTCACTTTAGTCTGTCCACTTTAGTCTTTCCACTATAGTCTGTCCACTTTAGTCTTTCCACTATAGTCTTTCCACTTTAGTCTTTCCACTAAAGTCTCCACTTTATTCTGTCCACTACAGTCTTTCCACTATAGTCTTTCCACTGTAGTCTGTCCACTTTAGTCTTTCCACTTTAGTCTTTCCACTTTAGTCTGTCCACTTTAGTCTTTCCACTATAATCTTTCCACTTTAGTCTTTCCACTATAGTCTGTCCACTTTATTCTGTCCACTACAGTCTTTCCACTTTAGTCATTTCCACTATCGTCTGTCCACTTTAGTTTTTCCACTTTAGTCTTTCCACTTTAGTCTTTCCACTATAGTCTCCACTTTATTCTGTCCACTACAGTCTTTCCACTATAGTCTTTCCAGTATAGTCTGTCCACTTTAGTCTTTCCACTATTCTCTGTCCACTTTAGTCTTACCACTATAGTCTCCACTTTATTCTGTCCACTACAGTCTTTCCACTATAGTCTTTCCACTATAGTCTGTCCACTTTAGTCTTTCCACTATAGTCTCCACTTTATTCTGTCCACTACAGTCTTTCCACTTTAGTCTTTCCACTATTCTCTTTCCACTTTAGTCTTTCCACTTTAGACTTTCCACTACAGTCTCCTCTTTATTCTGTCCACTACAGTCTCTCCATTATAGTCTTTCCACTATAGTCTGTCCACTTTAGTCTTTCCACTATTATCTGTCCACTTTATTCTTTCCACTATACTCTCCACTTTATTCTGTCCACTACAGTCTTTCCACTATAGTCTTTCCACTATAGTCTGTCCACTTTAGTCTTTCCACTTTAGTCTTTCCACTTTAGTCTGTCCACTTTAGTCTTTCCACTATAGTCTGTCCACTTTAGTCTTTCCACTTTAGTCTTTCCACTATAGTCTCCGCTTTATTCTGTCCACTACAGTCTTTCCACTATAGTCTGTCCACTTTAGTCTTTCAACTTTAGTCTTTCCGCTTTAGTCTGTCCATTTAGTCTTTCCACTACAGTCTTTCCACTAGAGTCTGTCCACTTTTAATCTTTCCACTATAGTCTGTCCACTTTAGTCTTTCCACCTTAGTCTTTCCGCTTTAGTCTGTCCATTTAGTCTTTCCACTTCAGTCTTTCCACTAGAGTCTGTCCACTTTAGTCTGTCCACTTTAGTCCGGCCACTTTAGTCTTTCCACTTTAGTCTTTCCGCTTTAGTCTGTCCATGTAGTCTTTCCACTTCAGTCTTTCCACTATAGTCTGTCCACTTTAGTCTTTCCACTTTAGTCTGTCCACTTTAGTCTTTCCACTTTAGTCTTTCCGCTTTAGTCTGTCCATTTATAGTCTTTCCACTTCAGTCTTTCCACTAGAGTCTATCCACTTTTAATCTTTCCACTATAGTCTGTCCACTTTAGTCTTTCCTCTTTAGTCTTTCCGCTTTAGTCTGTCCATTTAGTCTTTCCACTTCAGTCTTTCCACTAGAGTCTGTCCACTTTAGTCTATCCACTTTAGTCTGTCCACTTTAGTCTTTCCACTTTAGTCATTTCCACTATCGTCTGTCCACTTTAGTCTTTCCACTTTAGTCTGTCCACTTTAGTCTTTCCACTATAGTCTGTCCACTTTAGTCTTTCCACTAATCTCTGTCCACTTTAGTCTGTCCACTATAGTCTGTCCAGTTTAGTCTTTCCACTATAGTCTGTCCACTTTAGTCTTTCCACTTTAGTCTTTCCACTATAGTCTGTCCACTTTAGTCTTTCCACTATAGTCTTTCCACTTTATTCTGTCCACTTAGTTTTTCCACTTCAGTCTTTCCACTATAGTCTGTCCACTTTAGTCTTTCCGCTATAGTCTTTCCACTATAGTCTCCACTTTATTCTATACTCTTTCCACTAATCTCTGTCCACTTTAGTCTTTCCACTTTAGTCTTTCCACTATATTCTCCACTTTCTTCTGTCCACTACAGTCTTTCCACGATAGTCTTTCCACTATAGTCTGTCCACTTTAGTCTTTCCACTTTAGTCTTTCCACTTTAGTCTTTCCACTTTAGTCTGTCCACTTTAGTCTTTCCACTATAGTCTGTCCACTTTAGTCTTTCCACTTTAGTCTTTCCGCTTTAGTCTGTCCATTTAGTTTTTCCACTTCAGTCTTTCCACTAGAGTCTGTCAACTTTAGTCTTTCCACTTTAGTCTGTCCACTTTAGTCTTTCCAATTTAGTCATTTCCACTATCGTCTGTCCACTTTAGTCTTTCCACTTTAGTCTTTTCACTTTAGTCTGTCCACTTTAGTCTTTCCACTATAGTCTGTCCACTTTAGTCTTTCCACTATAGTCTGTCCACTTTAGTCTTTCCACTATAGTCTCCACTTTATTCTGTCCACTACAGTCTTTCCACTATAGTCTTTCCACTATAGTCTGTCCACTTTAGTCTTTCCACTTTAGTCTTTCCACTTTAGTCTGTCCACTTTAGTCTTTCCACTATAATCTTTCCACTTTAGTCTTTCCACTATAGTCTGTCCACTTTATTCTGTCCACTGCAGTCTTTCCACTTTAGTCATTTCCACTATCGTCTGTCCACTTTAGTTTTTCCACTTTAGTCTTTCCACTTTAGTCTTTCCACTATAGTCTCCACTTTATTCTGTCCACTACAGTCTTTCCACTATAGTCTTTCCAGTATAGTCTGTCCACTTTAGTCTTTCCACTATTCTCTGTCCACTTTAGTCTTACCACTATAGTCTCCACTTTATTCTGTCCACTACAGTCTTTCCACTATAGTCTTTCCACTTCTGTCTGTCCACTTTAGTCTTTCCACTTTAGTCTTTCCACTTTAGTCTGTCCACTTTAGTTTTTCCACTTTAGTCTGTCCACTTTAGTCTTTCCACTATTCTCTGTCCACTTTAGTCTTTCCACTTTAGTCTTTCCACTATAGTCTCCACTTTATTCTGTCCACTACAGTCTTTCCACTATAGTCTTTCCACTATAGTCTGTCCACTTTAGTCTTTCCACTTTAGTCTTTCCACTATAGTCTCCACTTTATTCTGTCCACTACAGTCTTTCCACTATAGTCTTTCCACTATAGTCTGTCCACTTTAGTCTTTCCACTAATCTCTGTCCACTTTAGTCTTTCCACTTTAGTCTTTTCACTATAGTCTCCACTTTTTTCTGTCCACTACAGTCTGTCCACTTTAGTCTTTCCGCTATAGTCTGTCCACTTTAGTCTTTCCACTAATCTCTGTTCACTTTAGTCTTTCCACTTTAGTCTTTCCACTATCGTCTCCACTTTATTCTGTCCACTACAGTCTTTCCACTATAGTCTTTCCACTATAGTCTGTCCACTTTAGTCTTTCCACTTTAGTCTTTCAACTTTAGTCTGTCCACTTTAGTCTTTCCACTATAGTCTGTCCACTTTAGTCTTTCCGCTTTAGTCTGTCCATTTAGTCTTTCCACTTCAGTCTTTCCACTAGAGTCTGTCCACTTTTAATCTTTCCACTATAGTCTGTCCACTTTAGTCTTTCCACCTTAGTCTTTCCGCTTTATTCTGTCCATTTAGTCTTTCCACTTCAGTCTTTCCACTAGAGTCTGTCCACTTTAGTCTGTCCACTTTAGTCCGGCCACTTTAGTCTTTCCAATTTAGTCATTTCCACTATCGTCTGTCCACTTTAGTCTATCCACTTTAGTCTTTCCACTTTAGTCTGCCCACTTTATTCTTTCCACTATAGTCTGTCCACTTTAGTCTTTCCACTTCAGTCTTTCCACTAGAGTCTGTCCACTTTAGTCTGTCCACTTTAGTCCGGCCACTTTAGTCTTTCCAATTTAGTCATTTCCACTATCGTCTGTCCACTTTAGTCTATCCACTTTAGTCTTTCCACTTTAGTCTGCCCACTTTAGTCTTTCCACTATAGTCTGTCCACTTTAGTCTTTCCACTAATCTCTGTCCACTTTAGTCTTTCCACTATAGTCTGTCCACTTTAGTCTTTCCACTTTAGTCTTTCCACTATAGTCTGTCCACTTTAGTCTTTCCACTATAGTCTTTCGACTTTAGTCTGTCCACTTAGTCTTTCCACTTCAGTCTTTCCACTATAGTCTATCCACTTTAGTCTTTCCGCTATAGTCTTTCCACTATAGTCTCCACTTTATTCTATATTCTTTCCACTAATCTCTGTCCACTTTAGTCTTTCCACTTATAGTCTTTCCACTATAGTCTCCGCTTTATTCTGTCCACTACAGTCTTTCCACTATAGTCTTTCCACTATAGTCTGTCCACTTTAGTCTTTTCACTTTAGTCTGTCCACTTTAGTCTTTCCACTATGGTCTTTCCACTTTAGTCTTTCTACTTTAGTCTTTCCGCTTTAGTCTGTCCATTTATAGTCTTTCCACTTCAGTCTTTCCACTAGAGTCTGTCCACTTTTAATCTTTCCACTATAGTCTGTCCACTTTAGTCTTTCCACTTTAGTCTTTCCGCTTTAGTCTGTCCATTTAGTCTTTCCACTTCAGTCTTTCCACTTGAGTCTGTCCACTTTAGTCTATCCACTTTAGTCTGTCCAATTTAGTCTTTCCACTTTAGTCATTTCCACTATCGTCTGTCCACTTTAGTCTTTCCACTATAGTCTGTCCACTTTAGTCTTTCCACTTTAGTCTTTCCACTATAGTCTCCACTTTATTCTGTCCACTACAGTCTTTCCACTATAGTCTTTCCACTATAGTCTGTCCACTTTAGTCTTTCCACTAATCTCTGTCCACTTTAGTCTTTCCACTTTAGTCTTTCCACTTTAGTCTTTTCACTATAGTCTCCCCTTTTTTCTGTCCACTACAGACTGTCAACTTTAGTCTTTCCGCCATAGTCTGTCCACTTTAGTCTTTCCACTAATCTCTGTTCACTTTAGTCTTTCCACTTTAGTCTTTCCACTATAGTCTCCACTTTATTCTGTCCACTACAGTCTTTCCACTATAGTCTTTCCACTATAGTCTGTCCACTTTAGTCTTTCCACTTTAGTCTTTCCACTTTAGTCTGTCCACTTTAGTCTTTCCACTATAGTCTGTCCACTTTAGTCTTTTCACTTTAGTCTTTCCGCTTTAGTCTGTCCATTTAGTCTTTCCACTTCAGTCTTTCCACTAAGGTCTGTCCACTTTTAATCTTTCCACTATAGTCTGTCCACTTTAGTCTTTCCACCTTAGTCTTTCCGCTTTAGTCTGTCCATTTAGTCTTTCCACTTCAGTCTTTCCACTAGAGTCTGTCCACTTTAGTCTGTCCACTTTAGTCCGGCCACTTTAGTCTTTCCACTTTAGTCATTTCCACTATCGTCTGTCCACTTTAGTCTATCCACTTTAGTCTTTCCACTTTAGTCTGCCCACTTTAGTCTTTCCACTATAGTCTGTCCACTTTAGTCTTTCCACTAATCTCTGTCCACTTTAGTCTTTCCACTATAGTCTGTCCACTTTAGTCTTTCCATTTTAGTCTTTCCACTATAGTCTGTCCACTTTAGTCTTTCCACTATAGTCTTTCGACTTTAGTCTGTCCACTTAGTCTTTCCACTTCAGTCTTTCCACTATAGTCTGTCCACTTTAGTCTTTCCGCTATAGTCTTTCCACTATAGTCTCCACTTTATTCTATATTCTTTCCACTAATCTCTGTCCACTTTAGTCTTTCCACTTAAAGTCTTTCCACTATAGTCTCCACTTTATTCTGTCCACTACAGTCTTTCCACTATAGTCTTTCCACTATAGTCTGTCCACTTTAGTCTTTCCACTTTAGTCTGTCCACTTTAGTCTTTCCACTATGGTCTTTGCACTTTAGTCTTTCCACTTTAGTCTTTCCGCTTTAGTCTGTCCATTTATAGTCTTTCCACTTCAGTCTTTCCACTAGAGTCTGTCCACTTTTAATCTTTCCACTATAGTCTCCACTTTATTCTGTCCACTACAGTCTTTCCACTATAGTCTTTCCACTATAGTCTGTCCACTTTAGTCTTTCCACTTTAGTCTGTCCACTTTAGTCTTTCCTCTTTAGTCTTTCCGCTTTAGTCTGTCCATTTAGTCTTTCCACTTCAGTCTTTCCACTAGAGTCTGTCCACTTTAGTCTATCCACTTTAGTCTGTCCACTTTAGTCTTTCCACTTTAGTCATTTCCACTATCGTCTGTCCACTTTAGTCTTTCCACTTTAGTCTGTCCACTTTAGTCTTTCCACTATAGTCTGTCCACTTTAGTCTTTCCACTAATCTCTGTCCACTTTAGTCTGTCCACTATAGTCTGTCCAGTTTAGTCTTTCCACTATAGTCTGTCCACTTTAGTCTTTCCACTTTAGTCTTTCCACTATAGTCTGTCCACTTTAGTCTTTCCACTATAGTCTTTCCACTTTATTCTGTCCACTTAGTCTTTCTACTTCAGTCTTTCCACTATAGTCTGTCCACTTTAGTCTTTCCGCTATAGTCTTTCCACTATAGTCTCCACTTTATTCTATACTCTTTCCACTAATCTCTGTCCACTTTAGTCTTACCACTTTAGTCTTTCCACTATATTCTCCACTTTCTTCTGTCCACTACAGTCTTTCCACTATAGTCTTTCCACTATAGTCTGTCCACTTTAGTCTTTCCACTTTAGTCTTTCCACTTTAGTCTTTCCACTTTAGTCTGTCCACTTTAGTCTTTCCACTATAGTCTGTCCACTTTAGTCTTTCCACTTTAGTCTTTCCGCTTTAGTCTGTCCATTTAGTTTTTCCACTTCAGTCTTTCCACTAGAGTCTGTCAACTTTAGTCTTTCCACTTTAGTCTGTCCACTTTAGTCTTTCCACTTTAGTCATTTCCACTATCGTCTGTCCACTTTAGTCTTTCCACTTTAGTCTTTTCACTTTAGTCTGTCCACTTTAGTCTTTCCACTATAGTCTGTCCACTTTAGTCTTTCCACTATAGTCTGTCCACTTTAGTCTTTCCACTAGAGTCTCCACTTTATTCTGTCCACTACAGTCTTTCCACTATAGTCTTTCCACTGTAGTCTGTCCACTTTAGTCTTTCCACTTTAGTCTTTCCACTTTAGTCTGTCCACTTTAGTCTTTCCACTATAATCTTTCCACTTTAGTCTTTCCACTATAGTCTGTCCACTTTATTCTGTCCACTACAGTCTTTCCACTTTAGTCATTTCCACTATCGTCTGTCCACTTTAGTTTTTCCACTTTAGTCTTTCCACTTTAGTCTTTCCACTATAGTCTCCACTTTATTCTGTCCACTACAGTCTTTCCACTATAGTCTTTCCAGTATAGTCTGTCCACTTTAGTCTTTCCACTATTCTCTGTCCACTTTAGTCTTACCACTATAGTCTCCACTTTAGTCTTACCACTATAGTCTCCACTTTATTCTGTCCACTAAAGTCTTTCCACTATAGTCTTTCCACTATAGTCTGTCCACTTTAGTCTTTCCACTATAGTCTCCACTTTATTCTGTCCACTACAGTCTTTCCACTTTAGTCTTTCCACTATTCTCTTTCCACTTTAGTCTTTCCACTTTAGACTTTCCACTACAGTCTCCTCTTTATTCTGTCCACTACAGTCTCTCCATTATAGTCTTTCCACTATAGTCTGTCCACTTTAGTCTTTCCACTATTATCTGTCCACTTTATTCTTTCCACTATACTCTCCACTTTATTCTGTCCACTACAGTCTTTCCACTATAGTCTTTCCACTATAGTCTGTCCACTTTAGTCTTTCCACTTTAGTCTTTCCACTTTAGTCTGTCCACTTTAGTCTTTCCACTATAGTCTGTCCACTTTAGTCTTTCCACTTTAGTCTTTCCACTTTAGTTTTTCCACTTTAGTCTGTCCACTTCAGTCTTTCCACTATAGTCTGTCCACTTTAGTCTTTCCACTTCAGTCTTTCTACTATAGTCTGTCCACTTTAGTCTTTCCACTATAGTCTCCGCTTTATTCTGTCCACTACAGTCTTTCCACTATAGTCTGTCCACTTTAGTCTTTCAACTTTAGTCTTTCCGCTTTAGTCTGTCCATTTAGTCTTTCCACTTCAGTCTTTCCACTAGAGTCTGTCCACTTTTAATCTTTCCACTATAGTCTGTCCACTTTAGTCTTTCCACCTTAGTCTTTCCGCTTTAGTCTGTCCATTTAGTCTTTCCACTTCAGTCTTTCCACTAGAGTCTGTCCACTTTAGTCCGGCCACTTTAGTCTTTCCAATTTAGTCATTTCCACTATCGTCTGTCCACTTTAGTCTTTCCACTATAGTCTGTCCACTTTAGTCTTTCCACTTCAGTCTTTCCACTAGAGTCTGTCCACTTTAGTCCGGCCACTTTAGTCTTTCCAATTTAGTCATTTCCACTAATCTCTGTCCACTTTAGTCTTTCCACTATAGTCTGTCCACTTTAGTCTTTCCACTTTAGTCTTTCCACTATAGTCTGTCCACTTTAGTCTTTCCACTATAGTCTTTCGACTTTAGTCTGTCCACTTAGTCTTTCCACTTCAGTCTTTCCACTATAGTCTGTCCCCTTTAGTCTTTCCGCTATAGTCTTTCCACTATAGTCTCCACTTTATTCTATATTCTTTCCACTAATCTCTGTCCACTTTAGTCTTTCCACTTATAGTCTTTCCACTATAGTCTCCACTTTATTCTGTCCACTACAGTCTTTCCACTATAGTCTTTCCACTATAGTCTGTCCACTTTAGTCTTTCCACTTTAGTCTGTCCACTTTAGTCTTTCCACTATGGTCTTTCCACTTTAGTCTTTCCACTTTAGTCTTTCCACTAGAGTCTGTCCACTTTTAATCTTTCCACTATAGTCTGTCCACTTTAGTCTTTCCACTTTAGTCTTTCCGCTTTAGTCTGTCCATTTAGTCTTTCCACTTCAGTCTTTCCACTAGAGTCTGTCCACTTTAGTCTATCCACTTTAGTCTGTCCACTTTAGTCTTTCCACTTTAGTCATTTCCACTATCGTCTGTCCACTTTAGTCTTTCCACTATAGTCTGTCCACTTTAGTCTTTCCACTTTAGTCTTTCCACTATAGTCTCCACTTTATTCTTTCCACTACAGTCTTTCCACTATAGTCTTTCCACTATAGTCTGTCCACTTTAGTCTTTCCACCAATCTCTGTCCACTTTAGTCTTTCCACTTTAGTCTTTCCACTTTAGTCTTTTCACTATAGTCTCCACTTTTTTCTGTCCACTACAGTCTGTCCACTTTAGTCTTTCCGCTATAGTCTGTCCACTTTAGTCTTTCCACTAATCTCTGTTCACTTTAGTCTTTTCACTATAGTCTCCACTTTATTCTGTCCACTACAGTCTTTCCACTATAGTCTTTCCACTATAGTCTGTCCACATTAGTCTTTCCACTTTAGTCTTTCCACTTTAGTCTGTCCACTTTAGTCTTTCCACTATAGTCTGTCCACTTTAGTCTTTCCACTTTAGTCTTTCCGCTTTAGTCTGTCCATTTAGTCTTTCCACTTCAGTCTTTCCACTAGAGTCTGTCCACTTTTAATCTTTCCACTATAGTCTGTCCACTTTAGTCTTTCCACCTTAGTCTTTCCGCTTTAGTCTGTCCATTTAGTCTTTCCACTTCAGTCTTTCCATTAGAGTCTGTCCACTTTAGTCTGTCCACTTTAGTCTGCCCACTTTAGTCTTTCCACTATAGTCTGTCCACTTTAGTCTTTCCACTAATCTCTGTCCACTTTAGTCTTTCCACTATAGTCTGTCCACTTTAGTCTTTCCACTATAGTCTGTCCACTTTAGTCTTTCCACTATAGTCTTTCGACTTTAGTCTGTCCACTTAGTCTTTCCACTTCAGTCTTTCCACTATAGTCTGTCCACTTTAGTCTTTCCGCTATAGTCTTTCCACTATAGTCTCCACTTTATTCTATATTCTTTCCACTAATCTCTGTCCACTTTAGTCTTTCCACTTATAGTCTTTCCACTATAGTCTCCACTTTATTCTGTCCACTACAGTCTTTCCACTATAGTCTTTCCACTATAGTCTGTCCACTTTAGTCTTTCCACTTTAGTCTGTCCACTTTAGTCTTTCCACTATGGTCTTTCCACTTTAGTCTTTCCACTTTAGTCTTTCCGCTTTAGTCTGTCCATTTATAGTCTTTCCACTTCAGTCTTTCCATTAGAGTCTGTCCACTTTTAATCTTTCCACTATAGTCTGTCCACTTTAGTCTTTCCACTTTAGTCTGTCCACTTTAGTCTTTCCACTATGGTCTTTCCACTTTAGTCTTTCCACTTTAGTATTTCCGCTTTAGTCTGTCCATTTATAGTCTTTCCACTCCAGTCTTTCCACTAGAGTCTGTCCACTTTTAATCTTTCCACTATAGTCTGTCCACTTTAGTCTTTCCACTTTAGTCTTTCCGCTTTAGTCCGTCCATTTAGTCTTTCCACTTCAGTCTTTCCACTTGAGTCTGTCCACTTTAGTCTATCCACTTTAGTCTGTCCACTTTAGTCTTTCCACTTTAGTCATTTCCACTATCGTCTGTCCACTTTAGTCTTTCCACTATAGTCTGTCCACTTTAGTCTTTCCACTTTAGTCTTTCCACTATAGTCTCCACTTTATTCTGTCCACTACAGTCTTTCCACTATAGTCTTTCCACTATAGTCTGTCCACTTTAGTCTTTCCACTAATCTCTGTCCACTTAGTCTTTCCAGTTCAGTCTTTCCACTATAGTCTGTCCACTTTATTCTTTCCGCTATAGTCTTTCCAATATAGTCTCCACTTTATTCTATATTCTTTCCACTAATCTCTGTCCACTTTAGTCTTTCCACTTATAGTCTTTCCACTATAGTCTCCACTTTATTCTGTCCACTACAGTCTTTCCACTATAGTCTTTCCACTATAGTCTGTCCACTTTAGTCTTTCCACTTTCGTCTGTCCACTTTAGTCTTTCCACTATGGTCTTTCCACTTTAGTCTTTCCACCTTAGTCTTTCCGCTTTAGTCTGTCCATTTATAGTCTTTCCACTTCAGTCTTTCCACTAGAGTCTGTCCACTTTTAATCTTTCCACTATAGTCTGTCCACTTTAGTCTTTCCTCTTTAGTCTTTCCGCTTTAGTCTGTCCATTTAGTCTTTCCACTTCAGTCTTTCCACTAGAGTCTGTCCACTTTTAATCTTTCCACTTTAGTCTGTCCACTTTAGTCTTTCCACTATAGTCTGACCACTTTAGTCTTTCCACTTTAGTCTTTCCGCTTTAGTCTGTCCATTTAGTTTTTCCACTTCAGTCTTTCCACTAGAGTCTGTCAACTTTAGTCTTTCCACTTTAGTCTGTCCACTTTAGTCTTTCCACTTTAGTCATTTCCACTATCGTCTGTCCACTTTAGTCTTTCCACTTTAGTCTTTTCACTTTAGTCTGTCCACTTTAGTCTTTCCACTATAGTCTGTCCACTTTAGTCTTTCCACTATAGTCTGTCCACTTTAGTCTTTCCACTAAAGTCTCCACTTTATTCTTTCCACTACAGTCTTTCCACTATAGTCTTTCCACTGTAGTCTGTCCACTTTAGTCTTTCCACTTTAGTCTTTCCACTTTAGTCTGTCCACTTTAGTCTTTCCACTATAATCTTTCCACTTTAGTCTTTCCACTATAGTCTGTCCACTTTATTCTGTCCACTACAGTCTTTCCACTTTAGTCATTTCCACTATCGTCTGTCCACTTTAGTTTTTCCACTTTAGTCTTTCCACTTTAGTCTTTCCACTATAGTCTCCACTTTATTCTGTCCACTACAGTCTTTCCACTATAGTCTTTCCAGTATAGTCTGTCCACTTTAGTCTTTCCACTATTCTCTGTCCACTTTAGTCTTACCACTATAGTCTCCACTTTATTCTGTCCACTACAGTCTTTCCACTATAGTCTTTCCACTATAGTCTGTCCACTTTAGTCTTTCCACTATAGTCTCCACTTTATTCTGTCCACTACAGTCTTTCCACTTTAGTCTTTCCACTATTCTCTTTCCACTTTAGTCTTTCCACTTTAGACTTTTCACTACAGTCTCCTCTTTATTCTGTCCACTACAGTCTCTCCATTATAGTCTTTCCACTATAGTCTTTCCACTTTAGTCTTTCCACTATTATCTGTCCACTTTATTCTTTCCACTATACTCTCCACTTTATTCTGTCCACTACAGTCTTTCCACTATAGTCTTTCCACTATAGTCTGTCCACTTTAGTCTTTCCACTTTAGTCTTTCCACTTTAGTCTGTCCACTTTAGTCTTTCCACTATAGTCTGTCCACTTTAGTCTTTCCACTTTAGTCTTTCCACTTTAGTTTTTCCACTTTAGTCTGTCCACTTCAGTCTTTCCACTATAGTCTGTCCACTTTAGTCTTTCCACTTCAGTCTTTCTACTATAGTCTGTCCACTTTAGTCTTTCCACTATAGTCTCCGCTTTATTCTGTCCATTACAGTCTTTCCACTATAGTCTGTCCACTTTAGTCTTTCAACTTTAGTCTTTCCGCTTTAGTCTGTCCATTTAGTCTTTCCACTTCAGTCTTTCCACTAGAGTCTGTCCACTTTTAATCTTTCCACTATAGTCTGTCCACTTTAGTCTTTCCACCTTAGTCTTTCCGCTTTAGTCTGTCCATTTAGTCTTTCCACTTCAGTCTTTCCACTAGAGTCTGTCCACTTTAGTCTGTCCACTTTAGTCCGGCCACTTTAGTCTTTCCAATTTAGTCATTTCCACTATCGTCTGTCCACTTTAGTCTATCCACTTTAGTCTTTCCACTTTAGTCTGCCCACTTTAGTCTTTCCACTATAGTCTGTCCACTTTAGTCTTTCCACTAATCTCTGTCCACTTTAGTCTTTCCACTATAGTCTGTCCACTTTAGTCTTTCCACTTTAGTCTTTCCACTATAGTCTGTCCACTTTAGTCTTTCCACTATAGTCTTTCGACTTTAGTCTGTCCACTTAGTCTTTCCACTTCAGTCTTTCCACTATAGTCTGTCCCCTTTAGTCTTTCCGCTATAGTCTTTCCACTATAGTCTCCACTTTATTCTATATTCTTTCCACTAATCTCTGTCCACTTTAGTCTTTCCACTTATAGTCTTTCCACTATAGTCTCCACTTTATTCTGTCCACTACAGTCTTTCCACTATAGTCTTTCCACTATAGTCTGTCCACTTTAGTCTTTCCACTTTAGTCTGTCCACTTTAGTCTTTCCACTATGGTCTTTCCACTTTAGTCTTTCCACTTTAGTCTTTCCACTAGAGTCTGTCCACTTTTAATCTTTCCACTATAGTCTGTCAACTTTAGTCTTTCCACTTTAGTCTTTCCGCTTTAGTCTGTCCATTTAGTCTTTCCACTTCAGTCTTTCCACTCGAGTCTGTCCACTTTAGTCTATCCACTTTAGTCTGTCCACTTTAGTCTTTCCACTTTAGTCATTTCCACTATCGTCTGTCCACTTTAGTCTTTCCACTATAGTCTGTCCACTTTAGTCTTTCCACTTTAGTCTTTCCACTATAGTCTCCACTTTATTCTGTCCACTACAGTCTTTCCACTATAGTCTTTCCACTATAATCTGTCCACTTTAGTCTTTCCACCAATCTCTGTCCACTTTGGTCTTTCCACTTTAGTCTTTCCACTTTAGTCTTTCCACTTTAGTCTTTTCACTATAGTCTCCACTTTATTCTGTCCACTACAGTCTTTCCACTATAGTCTTTCCACTATAGTCTGTCCACTTTAGTCTTTCCACTTTAGTCTTTCCACTTTAGTCTGTCCACTTTAGTCTTTCCACTATAGTCTGTCCACTTTAGTCTTTCCACTTTAGTCTTTCCGCTTTAGTCTGTCCATTTAGTCTTTCCACTTCAGTCTTTCCACTAGAGTCTGTCCACTTTTAATCTTTCCACTATAGTCTGTCCACTTTAGTCTTTCCACCTTAGTCTTTCCGCTTTAGTCTGTCCATTTAGTCTTTCCACTTCAGTCTTTCCATTAGAGTCTGTCCACTTTAGTCTGTCCACTTTAGTCTGCCCACTTTAGTCTTTCCACTATAGTCTGTCCACTTTAGTCTTTCCACTAATCTCTGTCCACTTTAGTCTTTCCACTATAGTCTGTCCACTTTAGTCTTTCCACTATAGTCTGTCCACTTTAGTCTTTCCACTATAGTCTTTCGACTTTAGTCTGTCCACTTAGTCTTTCCACTTCAGTCTTTCCACTATAGTCTGTCCACTTTAGTCTTTCCACTATAGTCTTTCCACTATAGTCTTTCGACTTTAGTCTGTCCACTTAGTCTTTCCACTTCAGTCTTTCCACTATAGTCTCCACTTTATTCTGTCCACTACAGTCTTTCCACTATAGTCTTTCCACTATAGTCTGTCCACTTTAGTCTTTCCACTTTAGTCTGTCCACTTTAGTCTTTCCACTATGGTCTTTCCACTTTAGTCTTTCCACTTTAGTCTTTCCGCTTTAGTCTGTCCATTTATAGTCTTTCCACTTCAGTCTTTCCATTAGAGTCTGTCCACTTTTAATCTTTCCACTATAGTCTGTCCACTTTAGTCTTTCCACTTTAGTCTGTCCACTTTAGTCTTTCCACTATGGTCTTTCCACTTTAGTCTTTCCACTTTAGTATTTCCGCTTTAGTCTGTCCATTTATAGTCTTTCCACTTCAGTCTTTCCACTAGAGTCTGTCCACTTTTAATCTTTCCACTATAGTCTGTCCACTTTAGTCTTTCCACTTTAGTCTTTCCGCTTTAGTCCGTCCATTTAGTCTTTCCACTTCAGTCTTTCCACTTGAGTCTGTCCACTTTAGTCTATCCACTTTAGTCTGTCCACTTTAGTCTTTCCACTTTAGTCATTTCCACTATCGTCTGTCCACTTTAGTCTTTCCACTATAGTCTGTCCACTTTAGTCTTTCCACTTTAGTCTTTCCACTATAGTCTCCACTTTATTCTGTCCACTACAGTCTTTCCACTATAGTCTTTCCACTATAGTCTGTCCACTTTAGTCTTTCCACTAATCTCTGTCCACTTAGTCTTTCCAGTTCAGTCTTTCCACTATAGTCTGTCCACTTTATTCTTTCCGCTATAGTCTTTCCACTATAGTCTCCACTTTATTCTATATTCTTTCCACTAATCTCTGTCCACTTTAGTCTTTCCACTTATAGTCTTTCCACTATCGTCTCCACTTTATTCTGTCCACTACAGTCTTTCCACTATAGTCTTTCCTCTATAGTCCGTCCACTTTAGTCTTTCCACTTTCGTCTGTCCACTTTACTCTTTCCACTATGGTCTTTCCACTTTAGTCTTTCCACTTTAGTCTTTCCGCTTTAGTCTGTCCATTTATAGTCTTTCCACTTCAGTCTTTCCACTAGAGTCTGTCCACTTTTAATCTTTCCACTATAGTCTGTCCACTTTAGTCTTTCCTCTTTAGTCTTTCCGCTTTAGTCTGTCCATTTAGTCTTTCCACTTCAGTCTTTCCACTAGAGTCTTTCCACTTTAGTCTATCCACTTTAGTCTGTCCACTTTAGTCTTTCCACTTTAGTCATTTCCACTATTGTCTGTCCACTTTAGTCTTTCCACTTTAGTCTGTCCACTTTAGTCTTTCCACTATAGTCTGTCCACTTTAGTCTTTCCACTAATCTCTGTCCACTTTAGTCTGTCCACTATAGTCTGTCCAGTTTAGTCTTTCCCCTATAGTCTGTCCACTTTAGTCTTTCCACTTTAGTTTTTCCACTATAGTCTGTCCACTTTAGTCTTTCCACTATAGTCTTTCCACTTTATTCTGTCCACTTAGTCTTTCCACTTCAGTCTTTCCACTATAGTCTGTCCACTTTAGTCTTTCCGCTATAGTCTTTCCACTGTAGTCTCCACTTTATTCTATACTCTTTCCACTAATCTCTGTCCACTTTAGTCTTTCCACTTTATTCTTTCCACTATATTCTCCACTTTCTTCTGTCCACTACAGTCTTTCCACTATAGTCTTTCCACTATAGTCTGTCCACTTTAGTCTTTCCACTTTAGTCTTTCCACTTTAGTCTTTCCACTTTAGTCTGTCCACTTTAGTCTATCCACTTTAGTCTTTCCACTTTAGTCTGCCCACTTTAGTCTTTCCACTATAGTCTGTCCACTTTAGTCTTTCCACTTCAGTCTTTCCACTAGAGTCTGTCCACTTTAGTCTGTCCACTTTAGTCCGGCCACTTTAGTCTTTCCAATTTAGTCATTTCCACTATCGTCTGTCCACTTTAGTCTGTCCACTTTAGTCTTTCCACTTTAGTCTGCCCACTTTAGTCTTTCCACTATAGTCTGTCCACTTTAGTCTTTCCACTAATCTCTGTCCACTTTAGTCTTTCCACTATAGTCTGTCCACTTTAGTCTTTCCACTTTAGTCTTTCCACTATAGTCTGTCCACTTTAGTCTTTCCACTATAGTCTTTCGACTTTAGTCTGTCCACTTAGTCTTTCCACTTCAGTCTTTCCACTATAGTCTATCCACTTTAGTCTTTCCGCTATAGTCTTTCCACTATAGTCTCCACTTTATTCTATATTCTTTCCACTAATCTCTGTCCACTTTAGTCTTTCCACTTAGAGTCTTTCCACTATAGTCTCCACTTTATTCTGTCCACTACAGTCTTTCCACTATAGTCTTTCCACTATAGTCTGTCCACTTTAGTCTTTCCACTTTAGTCTGTCCACTTTAGTCTTTCCACTATGGTCTTTCCACTTTAGTCTTTCCACTTTAGTCTTTCCGCTTTAGTCTGTCCATGTATAGTATTTCCACTTCAGTCTTTCCACTAGAGTCTGTCCACTTTTAATCTTTCCACTATAGTCTGTCCACTTTAGTCTTTCCACTTTAGTCTTTCCGCTTTAGTCTGTCCATTTAGTCTTTCCACTTCAGTCTTTCCACTTGAGTCTGTCCACTTTAGTCTATCCACTTTAGTCTGTCCACTTTAGTCTTTCCACTTTAGTCATTTCCACTATCGTCTGTCCACTTTAGTCTTTCCACTATAGTCTGTCCACTTTAGTCTTTCCACTTTAGTCTTTCCACTATAGTCTCCACTTTATTCTGTCCACTACAGTCTTTCCACTATAGTCTTTCCACTATAGTCTGTCCACTTTAGTCTTTCCACTAATCTCTGGCCACTTTAGTCTTTCCACTATAGTCTGTCCACTTTAGTCTTTCCACTTTAGTCTTTCCACTATAGTCTCCACTTTATTCTGTCCACTACAGTCTTTCCACTATAGTCTTTCCACTATAGTCTGTCCACTTTAGTCTTTCCACTAATCCCTGTCCACTTAGTCTTTCCAGTTCAGTCTTTCCACTATAGTCTGTCCACTTTATTCTTTCCGCTATAGTCTTTCCACTATAGTCTCCACTTTATTCTATATTCTTTCCACTAATCTCTGTCCACTTTAGTCTTTCCACTTATAGTCTTTCCACTATAGTCTCCACTTTATTCTGTCCACTACAGTCTTTCCACTATAGTCTTTCCACTATAGTCTGTCCACTTTAGTCTTTCCACTTTCGTCTGTCCACTTTACTCTTTCCACTATGGTCTTTCCACTTTAGTCTTTCCACTTTAGCCTTTCCGCTTTAGTCTGTCCATTTATAGTCTTTCCACTTCAGTCTTTCCACTAGAGTCTGTCCACTTTTAATCTTTCCACTATAGTCTGTCCACTACAGTCTTTCCACTTTAGTCTTTCCACTTTAGTCTGTCCACTTTAGTCTATCCACTTTAGTCTTTCCACTTTAGTCTGCCCACTTTAGTCTTTCCACTATAGTCTGTCCACTTTAGTCTTTCCACTTCAGTCTTTCCACTAGAGTCTGTCCACTTTAGTCTGTCCACTTTAGTCCGGCCACTTTAGTCTTTCCAATTTAGTCATTTCCACTATCGTCTGTCCACTTTAGTCTATCCACTTTAGTCTTTCCACTTTAGTCTGCCCACTTTAGTCTTTCCACTATAGTCTGTCCACTTTAGTCTTTCCACTAATCTCTGTCCACTTTAGTCTTTCCACTATAGTCTGTCCACTTTAGTCTTTCCACTTTAGTCTTTCCACTATAGTCTGTCCACTTTAGTCTTTCCACTATAGTCTTTCGACTTTAGTCTGTCCACTTAGTCTTTCCACTTCAGTCTTTCCACTATAGTCTATCCACTTTAGTCTTTCCGCTATAGTCTTTCCACTATAGTCTCCACTTTATTCTATATTCTTTCCACTAATCTCTGTCCACTTTAGTCTTTCCACTTAGAGTCTTTCCACTATAGTCTCCACTTTATTCTGTCCACTACAGTCTTTCCACTATAGTCTTTCCACTATAGTCTGTCCACTTTAGTCTTTCCACTTTAGTCTGTCCACTTTAGTCTTTCCACTATGGTCTTTCCACTTTAGTCTTTCCACTTTAGTCTTTCCGCTTTAGTCTGTCCATGTATAGTCTTTCCACTTCAGTCTTTCCACTAGAGTCTGTCCACTTTTAATCTTTCCACTATAGTCTGTCCACTTTAGTCTTTCCACTTTAGTCTTTCCGCTTTAGTCTGTCCATTTAGTCTTTCCACTTCAGTCTTTCCACTTGAGTCTGTCCACTTTAGTCTATCCACTTTAGTCTGTCCACTTTAGTCTTTCCACTTTAGTCTTTCCACTATAGTCTCCACTTTATTCTGTCCACTACAGTCTTTCCACTATAGTCTTTCCACTATAGTCTGTCCACTTTAGTCTTTCCACTAATCTCTGTCCACTTTAGTCTTTCCACCTTAGTCTTTTCACTATAGTCTCCGCTTTATTCTGTCCACTACAGTCTTTCCACTATAGTCTTTCCACTATAGTCTGTCCACTAGAGTCTGTCCACTTTTAATCTTTCCACTATAGTCTGTCCACTTTAGTCTTTCCACTTTAGTCTTTCCGCTTTAGTCTGTCCATTTATAGTCTTTCCACTTCAGTCTTTCCACTAGAGTCTGTCCACTTTTAATCTTTCCACTATAGTCTGTCCACTTTAGTCTTTCCACTTTAGTCTTTCCGCTTTAGTCTGTCCATTTAGTCTTTCCACTTCAGTCTTTCCACTTCAGTCTTTCCACTATAGTCTGTCCACTGTAGTCTTTCCACTTTAGTCTTTCCACTATAGTCTCCACTTTATTCTGTCCACTACAGTCTTTCCACTATAGTCTTTCCACTATAGTCTGTCCACTTTAGTCTTTCCACTAATCTCTGTCCACTTTAGTCTTTCGACTTTAGTCTTTCCACTTTAGTCTTTTCACTATAGTCTCCACTTTTTTCTGTCCACTACAGACTGTCAACTTTAGTCTTTCCGCTATAGTCTGTCCACTTTAGTCTTTCCAATAATCTCTGTTCACTTTAGTCTTTCCACTTTAGTCTTTCCACTATAGTCTCCACTTTATTCTGTCCACTACAGTCTTTCCACTATAGTCTTTCCACTATAGTCTGTCCACTTTAGTCTTTCCTCTTTTGTCTTTCCGCTTTAGTCTGTCCATTTAGTCTTTCCACTTCGGTCTTTCCACTAGAGTCTGTCCACTTTAGTCTATCCACTTTAGTCTGTCCACTTTAGTCTTTCCACTTTAGTCATTTCCACTATCGTCTGTCCACTTTAGTCTTTCCACTTTAGTCTGTCCACTTTAGTCTTTCCACTATAGTCTGTCCACTTTAGTCTTTCCACTAATCTCTGTCCACTTTAGTCTGTCTACTATAGTCTGTCCAGTTTAGTCTTTCCACTATAGTCTGTCCACTTTAGTCTTTCCACTTTAGTCTTTCCACTATAGTCTGTCCACTTTAGTCTTTCCACTATAGTCTTTCCACTTTATTCTGTCCACTTAGTCTTTCCACTTCAGTCTTTCCACTTTAGTCTGTCCACTTTAGTCTTTCCACTTTAGTCATTTCCACTATCGTCTGTCCACTTTAGTCTTTCCACTATAGTCTGTCCACTTTAGTCTTTCCACTTTAGTCTTTCCACTATAGTCTCCACTTTATTCTGTCCACTACAGTCTTTCCACTATAGTCTTTCCACTATAGTCTGTCCACTTTAGTCTTTCCACTAATCTCTGTCCACTTTAGTCTTTCCACCTTAGTCTTTTCACTATAGTCTCCGCTTTATTCTGTCCACTACAGTCTTTCCACTATAGTCTTTCCACTATAGTCTGTCCACTTTAGTCTTTCCACTTTAGTCTGTCCACTTTAGTCTTTCCACTATGGTCTTTCCACTTTAGTCTTTCCACTTTAGTCTTTTCGCTTTAGTCTGTCCATTTATAGTCTTTCCACTTCAGTCTTTCCACTAGAGTCTGTCCACTTTTAATCTTTCCACTATAGTCTGTCCACTTTAGTCTTTCCACTTTAGTCTTTCCGCTTTAGTCTGTCCATTTAGTCTTTCCACTTCAGTCTTTCCACTTGAGTTTGTCCACTTTATTCTATCCACTTTAGTCTGTCCACTTTAGTCTTTCCACTATGGTCTTTCCACTTTAGTCTTTCCACTTTAGTCTTTCCGCTTTAGTCTGTCCATTTAGTCTTTCCACTTCAGTCTTTCCACTTGAGTCTGTCCACTTTAGTCTATCCACTTTAGTCTGTCCACTTTAGTCTTTCCACTTTAGTCTATCCACTTTAGTCTGTCCACTTTAGTCTTTCCACTATGGTCTTTCCACTTTAGTCTTTCCACTTTAGTCTTTCCGCTTTAGTCTGTCCATGTATAGTCTTTCCACTTCAGTCTTTCCACTATAGTCTTTCCACTATAGTCTGTCCACTTTAGTCTTTCCACTAATCTCTGTCCACTTTAGTCTTTCCACTTTAGTCTTTTCACTATAGTCTCCGCTTTATTCTGTCCACTACAGTCTTTCCACTATAGTCTTTCCACTATAGTCTGTCCACTTTAGTCTTTCCACTTTAGTCTTTCCACTTTAGTCTTTCCGCTTTAGTCTGTCCATGTATAGTCGTTCCACTTCAGTCTTTCCACTAGAGTCTGTCCACTTTTAATCTTTCCACTATAGTCTGTCCACTTTAGTCTTTCCACTTTAGTCTTTCCGCTTTAGTCTGTCCATTTAGTCTTTCCACTTCAGTCTTTCCACTTGAGTCTGTCCACTTTAGTCTATCCACTTTAGTCTGTCCACTTTAGTCTTTCCACTTTAGTCATTTCCACTATCGTCTGTCCACTTTAGTCTTTCCACTATAGTCTGTCCACTTTAGTCTTTCCACTTTAGTCTTTCCACTATAGTCTCCACTTTATTCTGTCCACTACAGTCTTTCCACTATAGTCTTTCCACTATAGTCTGTCCACTTTAGTCTTTCCACTAATCTCTGTCCACTTTAGTCTTTCGACTTTAGTCTTTCCACTTTAGTCTTTTCACTATAGTCTCCACTTTTTTCTGTCCACTACAGACTGTCAACTTTAGTCTTTCCGCTATAGTCTGTCCACTTTAGTCTTTCCAATAATCTCTGTTCACTTTAGTCTTTCCACTTTAGTCTTTCCACTATAGTCTCCACTTTATTCTGTCCACTACAGTCTTTCCACTATAGTCTTTCCACTATAGTCTGTCCACTTTAGTCTTTCCACTTTAGTCTTTCCACTTTAGTCTGTCCACTTTAATCTTTCCACTATAGTCTGTCCACTTTAGTCTTTTCACTTTAGTCTTTCCGCTTTAGTCTGTCCATTTAGTCTTTCCACTTCAGTCTTTCCACTAGAGTCTGTCCACTTTTAATCTTTCCACTATAGTCTGTCCACTTTAGTCTTTCCACCTTAGTCTTTCCGCTTTAGTCTGTCCATTTAGTCTTTCCACTTCATTCTTTCCACTAGAGTCTGTCCACTTTAGTCTGTCCACTTTAGTCCGGCCACTTTAGTCTTTCCACTTTAGTCATTTCCACTATCGTCTGTCCACTTTAGTCTATCCACTTTAGTCTTTCCACTATAGTCTTTCGACTTTAGTCTGTCCACTTAGTCTTTCCACTTCAGTCTTTCCACTATAGTCTGTCCACTTTAGTCTTTCCGCTATAGTCTTTCCACTATAGTCTCCACTTTATTCATTCCACTACAGTCTTTCCACTATAGTCTTTCCACTATAGTCTGTCCACTTTAGTCTTTCCGCTTTAGTCTGTCCATTTATAGTCTTTCCACTTTAGTCTTTCCGCTTTAGTCTGTCCATTTATAGTCTTTCCACTTCAGTCTTTCCACTAGAGTCTGTCCACTTTTAATCTTTCCACTATAGTCTGTCCACTTTAGTCTTTCCTCTTTTGTCTTTCCGCTTTAGTCTGTCCATTTAGTCTTTCCACTTCGGTCTTTCCACTAGAGTCTGTCCACTTTAGTCTATCCACTTTAGTCTGTCCACTTTAGTCTTTCCACTTTAGTCATTTCCACTATCGTCTGTCCACTTTAGTCTTTCCACTTTAGTCTGTCCACTTTAGTCTTTCCACTATAGTCTGTCCACTTTAGTCTTTCCACTAATCTCTGTCCACTTTAGTCTGTCTACTATAGTCTGTCCAGTTTAGTCTTTCCACTATAGTCTGTCCACTTTAGTCTTTCCACTTTAGTCTTTCCACTATAGTCTGTCCACTTTAGTCTTTCCACTATAGTCTTTCCACTTTATTCTGTCCACTTAGTCTTTCCACTTCAGTCTTTCCACTATAGTCTGTCCACTTTAGTCTTTCCGCTATAGTCTTTCCACTATAGTCTCCACTTTATTCTATACTCTTTCCACTAATCTCTGTCCACTTTAGTCTTTCCACTTTAGTCTTTCCACTATATTCTCCACTTTCTTCTGTCCACTACAGTCTTTCCACTATAGTCTTTCCACTATAGTCTGTCCACTTTAGTCTTTCCACTTTAGTCTTTCCACTTTAGTCTTTCCACTATAGTCTCCACTTTATTCTATATTCTTTCCACTAATCTCTGTCCACTTTAGTCTTTCCACTTAGAGTCTTTCCACTATAGTCTCCACTTTATTCTGTCCACTACAGTCTTTCCACTATAGTCTTTCCACTATAGTCTGTCCACTTTAGTCTTTCCACTTTAGTCTGTCCACTTTAGTCTTTCCACTATGGTCTTTCCACTTTAGTCTTTCCACTTTAGTCTTTCCGCTTTAGTCTGTCCATGTATAGTCTTTCCACTTCAGTCTTTCCACTAGAGTCTGTCCACTTTTAATCTTTCCACTATAGTCTGTCCACTTTAGTCTTTCCACTTTAGTCTTTCCGCTTTAGTCTGTCCATTTAGTCTTTCCACTTCAGTCTTTCCACTTGAGTCTGTCCACTTTAGTCTATCCACTTTAGTCTGTCCACTTTAGTCTTTCCACTTTAGTCATTTCCACTATCGTCTGTCCACTTTAGTCTTTCCACTATAGTCTGTCCACTTTAGTATTTCCACTTTAGTCTTTCCACTATAGTCTCCACTTTATTCTGTCCACTACAGTCTTTCCACTATAGTCTTTCCACTATAGTCTGTCCACTTTAGTCTTTCCACTAATCTCTGTCCACTTTAGTCTTTCCACTTTAGTCTTTTCACTATAGTCTCCGCTTTATTCTGTCCACTACAGTCTTTCCACTATAGTCTTTCCACTATAGTCTGTCCACTTTAGTCTTTCCACTAATCTCTGTCCACTTTAGTCTTTCCACTTTAGTCTTTTCACTATAGTCTCCGCTTTATTCTGTCCACTACAGTCTTTCCACTATAGTTTTTCCACTATAGTCTGTCCACTTTAGTCTTTCCACTTTAGTCTGTCCACTTTAGTCTTCCCACTATGGTCTTTCCACTTTAGTCTTTCCACTTTAGTCTTTCCGCTTTAGTCTGTCCATTTATAGTCTTTCCACTTCAGTCTTTCCACTAGAGTCTGTCCACTTTTAATCTTTCCACTATAGTCTGTCCACTTTAGTCTTTCCACTTTAGTCTTTCCGCTTTAGTCTGTCCATTTATAGTCTTTCCACTTCAGTCTTTCCACTAGAGTCTGTCCACTTTTAATCTTTCCACTATAGTCTGTCCACTTTAGTCTTTCCACTTTAGTCTTTCCGCTTTAGTCTGTCCATTTATAGTCTTTCCACTTCAGTCTTTCCACTAGAGTCTGTCCACTTTTAATCTTTCCACTATAGTCTGTCCACTTTAGTCTTTCCACTTTAGTCTTTCCGCTTTAGTCTGTCCATTTAGTCTTTCCACTTCAGTCTTTCCACTTCAGTCTTTCCACTATAGTCTGTCCACTGTAGTCTTTCCACTTTAGTCTTTCCACTATAGTCTCCACTTTATTCTGTCCACTACAGTCTTTCCACTATAGTCTTTCCACTATAGTCTGTCCACTTTAGTCTTTCCACTAATCTCTGTCCACTTTAGTCTTTCGACTTTAGTCTTTCCACTTTAGTCTTTTCACTATAGTCTCCACTTTTTTCTGTCCACTACAGACTGTCAACTTTAGTCTTTCCGCTATAGTCTGTCCACTTTAGTCTTTCCAATAATCTCTGTTCACTTTAGTCTTTCCACTTTAGTCTTTCCACTATAGTCTCCACTTTATTCTGTCCACTACAGTCTTTCCACTATAGTCTTTCCACTATAGTCTGTCCACTTTAGTCTTTCCTCTTTTGTCTTTCCGCTTTAGTCTGTCCATTTAGTCTTTCCACTTCGGTCTTTCCACTAGAGTCTGTCCACTTTAGTCTATCCACTTTAGTCTGTCCACTTTAGTCTTTCCACTTTAGTCATTTCCACTATCGTCTGTCCACTTTAGTCTTTCCACTTTAGTCTGTCCACTTTAGTCTTTCCACTATAGTCTGTCCACTTTAGTCTTTCCACTAATCTCTGTCCACTTTAGTCTGTCTACTATAGTCTGTCCAGTTTAGTCTTTCCACTATAGTCTGTCCACTTTAGTCTTTCCACTTTAGTCTTTCCACTATAGTCTGTCCACTTTAGTCTTTCCACTATAGTCTTTCCACTTTATTCTGTCCACTTAGTCTTTCCACTTCAGTCTTTCCACTATAGTCTGTCCACTTTAGTCTTTCCGCTATAGTCTTTCCACTATAGTCTCCACTTTATTCTATACTCTTTCCACTAATCTCTGTCCACTTTAGTCTTTCCACTTTAGTCTTTCCACTATATTCTCCACTTTCTTCTGTCCACTACAGTCTTTCCACTATAGTCTTTCCACTATAGTCTGTCCACTTTAGTCTTTCCACTTTAGTCTTTCCACTTTAGTCTTTCCACTATAGTCTCCACTTTATTCTATATTCTTTCCACTAATCTCTGTTCACTTTAGTCTTTCCACGTAGAGTCTTTCCACTATAGTCTCCACTTTATTCTGTCCACTACAGTCTTTCCACTATAGTCTTTCCACTATAGTCTGTCCACTTTAGTCTTTCCACTTTAGTCTGTCCACTTTAGTCTTTCCACTATGGTCTTTCCACTTTAGTCTTTCCACTTTAGTCTTTCCGCTTTAGTCTGTCCATGTATAGTCTTTCCACTTCAGTCTTTCCACTAGAGTCTGTCCACTTTTAATCTTTCCACTATAGTCTGTCCACTTTAGTCTTTCCACTTTAGTCTTTCCGCTTTAGTCTGTCCATTTAGTCTTTCCACTTCAGTCTTTCCACTTGAGTCTGTCCACTTTAGTCTATCCACTTTAGTCTGTCCACTTTAGTCTTTCCACTTTAGTCATTTCCACTATCGTCTGTCCACTTTAGTCTTTCCACTATAGTCTGTCCACTTTAGTCTTTCCACTTTAGTCTTTCCACTATAGTCTCCACTTTATTCTGTCCACTACAGTCTTTCCACTATAGTCTTTCCACTATAGTCTGTCCAGTTTAGTCTTTCCACTAATCTCTGTCCACTTTAGTCTTTCCACTTTAGTCTTTTCACTATAGTCTCCGCTTTATTCTGTCCACTACAGTCTTTCCACTATAGTCTTTCCACTATAGTCTGTCCACTTTAGTCTTTCCACTAATCTCTGTCCACTTTAGTCTTTCCACTTTAGTCTTTTCACTATAGTCTCCGCTTTATTCTGTCCACTACAGTCTTTCCACTATAGTCTTTCCACTATAGTCTGTCCACTTTAGTCTTTCCACTTTAGTCTGTCCACTTTAGTCTTCCCACTATGGTCTTTCCACTTTAGTCTTTCCACTTTAGTCTTTCCGCTTTAGTCTGTCCATTTATAGTCTTTCCACTTCAGTCTTTCCACTAGAGTCTGTCCACTTTTAATCTTTCCACTATAGTCTGTCCACTTTAGTCTTTCCACTTTAGTCTTTCCGCTTTAGTCTGTCCATTTATAGTCTTTCCACTTCAGTCTTTCCACTAGAGTCTGTCCACTTTTAATCTTTCCACTATAGTCTGTCCACTTTAGTCTTTCCACTTTAGTCTTTCCGCTTTAGTCTGTCCATTTATAGTCTTTCCACTTCAGTCTTTCCACTAGAGTCTGTCCACTTTTAATCTTTCCACTATAGTCTGTCCACTTTAGTCTTTCCACTTTAGTCTTTCCGCTTTAGTCTGTCCATTTAGTCTTTCCACTTCAGTCTTTCCACTTCAGTCTTTCCACTATAGTCTGTCCACTTTAGTCTTTCCACTTTAGTCTTTCCACTATAGTCTCCACTTTATTCTGTCCACTACAGTCTTTCCACTATAGTCTTTCCACTATAGTCTGTCCACTTTAGTCTTTCCACTAATCTCTGTCCACTTTAGTCTTTCGACTTTAGTCTTTCCACTTTAGTCTTTTCACTATAGTCTCCACTTTTTTCTGTCCACTACAGACTGTCAACTTTAGTCTTTCCGCTATAGTCTGTCCACTTTAGTCTTTCCAATAATCTCTGTTCACTTTAGTCTTTCCACTTTAGTCTTTCCACTATAGTCTCCACTTTATTCTGTCCACTACAGTCTTTCCACTATAGTCTTTCCACTATAGTCTGTCCACTTTAGTCTTTCCTCTTTTGTCTTTCCGCTTTAGTCTGTCCATTTAGTCTTTCCACTTCGGTCTTTCCACTAGAGTCTGTCCACTTTAGTCTATCCACTTTAGTCTGTCCACTTTAGTCTTTCCACTTTAGTCATTTCCACTATCGTCTGTCCACTTTAGTCTTTCCACTTTAGTCTGTCCACTTTAGTCTTTCCACTATAGTCTGTCCACTTTAGTCTTTCCACTAATCTCTGTCCACTTTAGTCTGTCTACTATAGTCTGTCCAGTTTAGTCTTTCCACTATAGTCTGTCCACTTTAGTCTTTCCACTTTAGTCTTTCCACTATAGTCTGTCCACTTTAGTCTTTCCACTATAGTCTTTCCACTTTATTCTGTCCACTTAGTCTTTCCACTTCAGTCTTTCCACTATAGTCTGTCCACTTTAGTCTTTCCGCTATAGTCTTTCCACTATAGTCTCCACTTTATTCTATACTCTTTCCACTAATCTCTGTCCACTTTAGTCTTTCCACTTTAGTCTTTCCACTATATTCTCCACTTTCTTCTGTCCACTACAGTCTTTCCACTATAGTCTTTCCACTATAGTCTGTCCACTTTAGTCTTTCCACTTTAGTCTTTCCACTTTAGTCTTTCCACTATAGTCTCCACTTTATTCTATATTCTTTCCACTAATCTCTGTCCACTTTAGTCTTTCCACTTAGAGTCTTTCCACTATAGTCTCCACTTTATTCTGTCCACTACAGTCTTTCCACTATAGTCTTTCCACTATAGTCTGTCCACTTTAGTCTTTCCACTTTAGTCTGTCCACTTTAGTCTTTCCACTATGGTCTTTCCACTTTAGTCTTTCCACTTTAGTCTTTCCGCTTTAGTCTGTCCATGTATAGTCTTTCCACTTCAGTCTTTCCACTAGAGTCTGTCCACTTTTAATCTTTCCACTATAGTCTGTCCACTTTAGTCTTTCCACTTTAGTCTTTCCGCTTTAGTCTGTCCATTTAGTCTTTCCACTTCAGTCTTTCCACTTGAGTCTGTCCACTTTAGTCTATCCACTTTAGTCTGTCCACTTTAGTCTTTCCACTTTAGTCATTTCCACTATCGTCTGTCCACTTTAGTCTTTCCACTATAGTCTGTCCACTTTAGTCTTTCCACTTTAGTCTTTCCACTATAGTCTCCACTTTATTCTGTCCACTACAGTCTTTCCACTATAGTCTTTCCACTATAGTCTGTCCACTTTAGTCTTTCCACTAATCTCTGTCCACTTTAGTCTTTCCACTTTAGTCTTTTCACTATAGTCTCCGCTTTATTCTGTCCACTACAGTCTTTCCACTATAGTCTTTCCACTATAGTCTGTCCACTTTAGTCTTTCCACTAATCTCTGTCCACTTTAGTCTTTCCACTTTAGTCTTTTCACTATAGTCTCCGCTTTATTCTGTCCACTACAGTCTTTCCACTATAGTCTTTCCACTATAGTCTGTCCACTTTAGTCTTTCCACTTTAGTCTGTCCACTTTAGTCTTTCCACTATGGTCTTTCCACTTTAGTCTTTCCACTTTAGTCTTTCCGCTTTAGTCTGTCCATGTATAGTCTTTCCACTTCAGTCTTTCCACTAGAGTCTGTCCACTTTTAATCTTTCCACTATAGTCTGTCCACTTTAGTCTTTCCACTTTAGTCTTTCCGCTTTAGTCTGTCCATTTAGTCTTTCCACTTCAGTCTTTCCACTTCAGTCTTTCCACTATAGTCTGTCCACTTTAGTCTTTCCACTTTAGTCTGTCCACTTTAGTCTTTCCACTAATCTCTGTCCACTTTAGTCTTTCCACTATAGCCTGTCCACTTTAGTCTTTCCACTTTAGTCTTTCCACTATAGTCTGTCCACTTTAGTCTTTCCACTATAGTCTTTCGACTTTAGTCTGTCCACTTAGTCTTTCCATAGTCTGTCCACTTTAGTCTTTCCGCTATAGTCTTTCCACTATAGTCTCCACTTTATTCTATATTCTTTCCACTAATCTCTGTCCACTTTAGTCTTTCCACTTATAGTCTTTCCACTATAGTCTCCACTTTATTCTGTCCACTACAGTCTTTCCACTATAGTCTTTCCACTATAGTCTGTCCACTTTAGTCTTTCCACTTTAGTCTGTCCACTTTAGTCTTTCCACTATGGTCTTTCCACTTTAGTCTTTCCACTTTAGTCTTTCCACTAGAGTCTGTCCACTTTTAATCTTTCCACTATAGTCTGTCAACTTTAGTCTTTCCACTTTAGTCTTTCCGCTTTAGTCTGTCCATTTAGTCTTTCCACTTCAGTCTTTCCACTAGAGTCTGTCCACTTTAGTCTATCCACTTTAGTCTGTCCACTTTAGTCTTTCCACTTTAGTCATTTCCACTATCGTCTGTCCACTTTAGTCTTTCCACTATAGTCTGTCCACTTTAGTCTTTCCACTTTAGTCTTTCCACTATAGTCTCCACTTTATTCTGTCCACTACAGTCTTTCCACTATAGTCTTTCCACTATAGTCTGTCCACTTTAGTCTTTCCACCAATCTCTGTCCACTTTAGTCTTTCCACTTTAGTCTTTCCACTTTAGTCTTTTCACTATAGTCTCCACTTTTTTCTGTCCACTACAGTCTGTCCACTTTTGTCTTTCCGCTATAGTCTGTCCACTTTAGTCTTTCCACTAATCTCTGTTCACTTTAGTCTTTTCACTATAGTCTCCACTTTATTCTGTCCACTACAGTCTTTCCACTATAGTCTTTCCACTATAGTCTGTCCACTTTAGTCTTTCCACTTTAGTCTTTCCACTTTAGTCTGTCCACTTTAGTCTTTCCACTATAGTCTGTCCACTTTAGTCTTTCCACTTTAGTCTTTCCGCTTTAGTCTGTCCATTTAGTCTTTCCACTTCAGTCTTTCCACTAGAGTCTGTCCACTTTTAATCTTTCCACTATAGTCTGTCCACTTTAGTCTTTCCACTTTAGTCTTTCCGCTTTAGTCTGTCCATTTAGTCTTTCCACTTCAGTCTTTCCATTAGAGTCTGTCCACTTTAGTCTGTCCACTTTAGTCTGCCCACTTTAGTCTTTCCACTATAGTCTGTCCACTTTAGTCTTTCCACTAATCTCTGTCCACTTTAGTCTTTCCACTACAGTCTGTCCACTTTAGTCTTTCCACTATAGTCTGTCCACTTTAGTCTTTCCACTATAGTCTTTCGACTTTAGTCTGTCCACTTAGTCTTTCCACTTCAGTCTTTCCACTATAGTCTGTCCACTTTAGTCTTTCCACTATAGTCTTTCCACTATAGTCTCCACTTTATTCTATATTCTTTCCACTAATCTCTGTCCACTTTAGTCTTTCCACTTATAGTCTTTCCACTATAGTCTCCACTTTATTCTGTCCACTACAGTCTTTCCACTATAGTCTTTCCACTATAGTCTGTCCACTTTAGTCTTTCCACTTTAGTCTGTCCACTTTAGTCTTTCCACTATGGTCTTTCCACTTTAGTCTTTCCACTTTAGTCTTTCCGCTTTAGTCTGTCCATTTATAGTCTTTCCACTTCAGTCTTTCCATTAGAGTCTGTCCACTTTTAATCTTTCCACTATAGTCTGTCCACTTTAGTCTTTCCACTTTAGTCTGTCCACTTTAGTCTTTCCACTATGGTCTTTCCACTTTAGTCTTTCCACTTTAGTATTTCCGCTTTAGTCTGTCCATTTATAGCCTTTCCACTTCAGTCTTTCCACTAGAGTCTGTCCACTTTTAATCTTTCCACTATAGTCTGTCCACTTTAGTCTTTCCACTTTAGTCTTTCCGCTTTAGTCCGTCCATTTAGTCTTTCCACTTCAGTCTTTCCACTTGAGTCTGTCCACTTTAGTCTATCCACTTTAGTCTGTCCACTTTAGTCTTTCCACTTTAGTCATTTCCACTATCGTCTGTCCACTTTAGTCTTTCCACTATAGTCTGTCCACTTTAGTCTTTCCACTTTAGTCTTTCCACTATAGTCTCCACTTTATTCTGTCCACTACAGTCTTTCCACTATAGTCTTTCCACTATAGTCTGTCCACTTTAGTCTTTCCACTAATCTCTGTCCACTTAGTCTTTCCAGTTCAGTCTTTCCACTATAGTCTGTCCACTTTATTCTTTCCGCTATAGTCTTTCCACTATAGTCTCCACTTTATTCTATATTCTTTCCACTAATCTCTGTCCACTTTAGTCTTTCCACTTATAGTCTTTCCACTATAGTCTCCACTTTATTCTGTCCACTACAGTCTTTCCACTATAGTCTTTCCACTATAGTCTGTCCACTTTAGTCTTTCCACTTTCGTCTGTCCACTTTACTCTTTCCACTATGGTCTTTCCACTTTATTCTTTCCACTTTAGTCTTTCCGCTTTAGTCTGTCCATTTATAGTCTTTCCACTTCAGTCTTTCCACTAGAGTCTGTCCACTTTTAATCTTTCCACTATAGTCTGTCCACTTTAGTCTTTCCTCTTTAGTCTTTCCGCTTTAGTCTGTCCATTTAGTCTTTCCACTTCAGTCTTTCCACTAGAGTCTTTCCACTTTAGTCTATCCACTTTAGTCTGTCCACTTTAGTCTTTCCACTTTAGTCATTTCCACTATTGTCTGTCCACTTTAGTCTTTCCACTTTAGTCTGTCCACTTTAGTCTTTCCACTATAGTCTGTCCACTTTAGTCTTTCCACTAATCTCTGTCCACTTTAGTCTGTCCACTATAGTCTGTCCAGTTTAGTCTTTCCACTATAGTCTGTCCACTTTAGTCTTTCCACTTTAGTTTTTCCACTATAGTCTGTCCACTTTAGTCTTTCCACTATAGTCTTTCCACTTTATTCTGTCCGCTTAGTCTTTCCACTTCAGTCTTTCCACTATAGTCTGTCCACTTTAGTCTTTCCGCTATAGTCTTTCCACTGTAGTCTCCACTTTATTCTATACTCTTTCCACTAATCTCTGTCCACTTTAGTCTTTCCACTTTATTCTTTCCACTATATTCTCCACTTTCTTCTGTCCACTACAGTCTTTCCACTATAGTCTTTCCACTATAGTCTGTCCACTTTAGTCTTTCCACTTTAGTCTTTCCACTTTAGTCTTTCCACTTTAGTCTGTCCACTTTAGTCTATCCACTTTAGTCTTTCCACTTTAGTCTGCCCACTTTAGTCTTTCCACTATAGTCTGTCCACTTTAGTCTTTCCACTTCAGTCTTTCCACTAGAGTCTGTCCACTTTAGTCTGTCCACTTTAGTCCGGCCACTTTAGTCTTTCCAATTTAGTCATTTCCACTATCGTCTGTCCACTTTAGTCTATCCACTTTAGTCTTTCCACTTTAGTCTGCCCACTTTAGTCTTTCCACTATAGTCTGTCCACTTTAGTCTTTCCACTAATCTCTGTCCACTTTAGTCTTTCCACTATAGTCTGTCCACTTTAGTCTTTCCACTTTAGTCTTTCCACTATAGTCTGTCCACTTTAGTCTTTCCACTATAGTCTTTCGACTTTAGTCTGTCCACTTAGTCTTTCCACTTCAGTCTTTCCACTATAGTCTATCCTCTTTAGTCTTTCCGCTATAGTCTTTCCACTATAGTCTCCACTTTATTCTATATTCTTTCCACTAATCTCTGTCCACTTTAGTCTTTCCACTTAGAGTCTTTCCACTATAGTCTCCACTTTATTCTGTCCACTACATTCTTTCCACTATAGTCTTTCCACTATAGTCTGTCCACTTTAGTCTTTCCACTTTAGTCTGTCCACTTTAGTCTTTCCACTATGGTCTTTCCACTTTAGTCTTTCCACTTTAGTCTTTCCGCTTTAGTCTGTCCATGTATAGTATTTCCACTTCAGTCTTTCCACTAGAGTCTGTCCACTTTTAATCTTTCCACTATAGTCTGTCCACTTTAGTCTTTCCACTTTAGTCTTTCCGCTTTAGTCTGTCCATTTAGTCTTTCCACTTCAGTCTTTCCACTTGAGTCTGTCCACTTTAGTCTATCCACTTTAGTCTGTCCACTTTAGTCTTTCCACTTTAGTCATTTCCACTATCGTCTGTCCACTTTAGTCTTTCCACTATAGTCTGTCCACTTTAGTCTTTCCACTTTAGTCTTTCCACTATAGTCTCCACTTTATTCTGTCCACTACAGTCTTTCCACTATAGTCTTTCCACTATAGTCTGTCCACTTTAGTCTTTCCACTAATCTCTGTCCACTTTAGTCTTTCCACTATAGTCTGTCCACTTTAGTCTTTCCACTTTAGTCTTTCCACTATAGTCTCCACTTTATTCTGTCCACTACAGTCTTTCCACTATAGTCTTTCCACTATAGTCTGTCCACTTTAGTCTTTCCACTAATCTCTGTCCACTTAGTCTTTCCAGTTCAGTCTTTCCACTATAGTCTGTCCACTTTATTCTTTCCGCTATAGTCTTTCCACTATAGTCTCCACTTTATTCTATATTCTTTCCACTAATCTCTGTCCACTTTAGTCTTTCCACTTATAGTCTTTCCACTATAGTCTCCACTTTATTCTATCCACTACAGTCTTTCCACTATAGTCTTTCCACTATAGTCTGTCCACTTTAGTCTTTCCACTTTAGTCTTTCCACTTTAGTCTGTCCACTTTAGTCTTTCCACTATAGTCTGTTCACTTTAGTCTTTCCACTTTAGTCTTTCCGCTTTAGTCTGTCCATTTAGTCTTTCCACTTCAGTCTTTCCACTAGAGTCTGTCCACTTTTAATCTTTCCACTATAGTCTGTCCACTTTAGTCTTTCCACCTTAGTCTTTCCGCTTTAGTCTGTCCATTTAGTCTTTCCACTTCAGTCTTTCCATTAGAGTCTGTCCACTTTAGTCTGTCCACTTTAGTCTGCCCACTTTAGTCTTTCCACTATAGTCTGTCCACTTTAGTCTTTCCACTAATCTCTGTCCACTTTAGTCTTTCCACTACAGTCTGTCCACTTTAGTCTTTCCACTATAGTCTGTCCACTTTAGTCTTTCCACTATAGTCTTTCGACTTTAGTCTGTCCACTTAGTCTTTCCACTTCAGTCTTTCCACTATAGTCTGTCCACTTTAGTCTTTCCACTATAGTCTTTCCACTATAGTCTCCACTTTATTCTATATTCTTTCCACTAATCTCTGTCCACTTTAGTCTTTCCACTTATAGTCTTTCCACTATAGTCTCCACTTTATTCTGTCCACTACAGTCTTTCCACTATAGTCTTTCCACTATAGTCTGTCCACTTTAGTCTTTCCACTTTAGTCTGTCCACTTTAGTCTTTCCACTATGGTCTTTCCACTTTAGTCTTTCCACTTTAGTCTTTCCGCTTTAGTCTGTCCATTTATAGTCTTTCCACTTCAGTCTTTCCATTAGAGTCTGTCCACTTTTAATCTTTCCACTATAGTCTGTCCACTTTAGTCTTTCCACTTTAGTCTGTCCACTTTAGTCTTTCCACTATGGTCTTTCCACTTTAGTCTTTCCACTTTAGTATTTCCGCTTTAGTCTGTCCATTTATAGTCTTTCCACTTCAGTCTTTCCACTAGAGTCTGTCCACTTTTAATCTTTCCACTATAGTCTGTCCACTTTAGTCTTTCCACTTTAGTCTTTCCGCTTTAGTCCGTCCATTTAGTCTTTCCACTTCAGTCTTTCCACTTGAGTCTGTCCACTTTAGTCTATCCACTTTAGTCTGTCCACTTTAGTCTTTCCACTTTAGTCATTTCCACTATCGTCTGTCCACTTTAGTCTTTCCACTATAGTCTGTCCACTTTAGTCTTTCCACTTTAGTCTTTCCACTATAGTCTCCACTTTATTCTGTCCACTACAGTCTTTCCACTATAGTCTTTCCACTATAGTCTGTCCACTTTAGTCTTTCCACTAATCTCTGTCCACTTAGACTTTCCAGTTCAGTCTTTCCACTATAGTCTGTCCACTTTAGTCTTTCCACTTTCGTCTGTCCACTTTACTCTTTCCACTATGGTCTTTCCACTTTAGTCTTTCCACTTTAGTCTTTCCGCTTTAGTCTGTCCATTTATAGTCTTTCCACTTCAGTCTTTCCACTAGAGTCTGTCCACTTTTAATCTTTCCACTATAGTCTGTCCACTTTAGTCTTTCCTCTTTAGTCTTTCCGCTTTAGTCTGTCCATTTAGTCTTTCCACTTTAGTCTTTCCACTAGAGTCTGTCCACTTTTAATCTTTCCACTATAGTCTGTCCACTTTAGTCTTTCCACTTTAGTCTGTCCACTTTAGTCTTTCCACTATAGTCTGTCCACTTTAGTCTTTCCACTAATCTCTGTCCACTTTAGTCTGTCCACTATAGTCTGTCCAGTTTAGTCTTTCCACTATAGTCTGTCCACTTTAGTCTTTCCACTTTAGTTTTTCCACTATAGTCTGTCCACTTTAGTCTTTCCACTATAGTCTTTCCACTTTATTCTGTCCACTTAGTCTTTCCACTTCAGTCTTTCCACTATAGTCTGTCCACTTTAGTCTTTCCGCTATAGTCTTTCCACTGTAGTCTCCACTTTATTCTATACTCTTTCCACTAATCTCTGTCCACTTTAGTCTTTCCACTTTATTCTTTCCACTATATTCTCCACTTTCTTCTGTCCACTACAGTCTTTCCACTATAGTCTTTCCACTATAGTCTGTCCACTTTAGTCTTTCCACTTTAGTCTTTCCACTTTAGTCTTTCCACTTTAGTCTGTCCACTTTAGTCTATCCACTTTAGTCTTTCCACTTTAGTCTGCCCACTTTAGTCTTTCCACTATAGTCTGTCCACTTTAGTCTTTCCACTTCAGTCTTTCCACTAGAGTCTGTCCACTTTAGTCTGTCCACTTTAGTCCGGCCACTTTAGTCTTTCCAATTTAGTCATTTCCACTATCGTCTGTCCACTTTAGTCTATCCACTTTAGTCTTTCCACTTTAGTCTGCCCACTTTAGTCTTTCCACTATAGTCTGTCCACTTTAGTCTTTCCACTAATCTCTGTCCACTTTAGTCTTTCCACTATAGTCTGTCCACTTTAGTCTTTCCACTTTAGTCTTTCCACTATAGTCTGTCCACTTTAGTCTTTCCACTATAGTCTTTCGACTTTAGTCTGTCCACTTAGTCTTTCCACTTCAGTCTTTCCACTATAGTCTATCCTCTTTAGTCTTTCCGCTATAGTCTTTCCACTATAGTCTCCACTTTATTCTATATTCTTTCCACTAATCTCTGTCCACTTTAGTCTTTCCACTTAGAGTCTTTCCACTATAGTCTCCACTTTATTCTGTCCACTACAGTCTTTCCACTATAGTCTTTCCACTATAGTCTGTCCACTTTAGTCTTTCCACTTTAGTCTGTCCACTTTAGTCTTTCCACTATGGTCTTTCCACTTTAGTCTTTCCACTTTAGTCTTTCCGCTTTAGTCTGTCCATGTATAGTATTTCCACTTCAGTCTTTCCACTAGAGTCTGTCCACTTTTAATCTTTCCACTATAGTCTGTCCACTTTAGTCTTTCCACTTTAGTCTTTCCGCTTTAGTCTGTCCATTTAGTCTTTCCACTTCAGTCTTTCCACTTGAGTCTGTCCACTTTAGTCTATCCACTTTAGTCTGTCCACTTTAGTCTTTCCACTTTAGTCATTTCCACTATCGTCTGTCCACTTTAGTCTTTCCACTATAGTCTGTCCACTTTAGTCTTTCCACTTTAGTCTTTCCACTATAGTCTCCACTTTATTCTGTCCACTACAGTCTTTCCACTATAGTCTTTCCACTATAGTCTGTCCACTTTAGTCTTTCCACTAATCTCTGTCCACTTTAGTCTTTCCACTATAGTCTGTCCACTTTAGTCTTTCCACTTTAGTCTTTCCACTATAGTCTCCACTTTATTCTGTCCACTACAGTCTTTCCACTATAGTCTTTCCACTATAGTCTGTCCACTTTAGTCTTTCCACTAATCTCTGTCCACTTAGTCTTTCCAGTTCAGTCTTTCCACTATAGTCTGTCCACTTTATTCTTTCCGCTATAGTCTTTCCACTATAGTCTCCACTTTATTCTATATTCTTTCCACTAATCTCTGTCCACTTTAGTCTTTCCACTTATAGTCTTTCCACTATAGTCTCCACTTTATTCTGTCCACTACAGTCTTTCCACTATAGTCTTTCCACTATAGTCTGTCCACTTTAGTCTTTCCACTTTCGTCTGTCCACTTTACTCTTTCCACTATGGTCTTTCCACTTTAGTCTTTCCACTTTAGCCTTTCCGCTTTAGTCTGTCCATTTATAGTCTTTCCACTTCAGTCTTTCCACTAGAGTCTGTCCACTTTTAATCTTTCCACTATAGTCTGTCCACTTTAGTCTTTCCTCTTTAGTCTTTCCGCTTTAGTCTGTCCATTTAGTCTTTCCACTTCAGTCTTTCCACTAGAGTCTTTCCACTTTAGTCTATCCACTTTAGTCTGTCCACTTTAGTCTTTCCACTTTAGTCATTTCCACTATTGTCTGTCCACTTTAGTCTTTCCACTTTAGTCTGTCCACTTTAGTCTTTCCACTATAGTCTGTCCATTTTAGTCTTTCCACTAATCTCTGTCCACTTTAGTCTGTCCACTATAGTCTGTCCAGTTTAGTCTTTCCACTATAGTCTGTCCACTTTAGTCTTTCCACTTTAGTTTTTCCACTATAGTCTGTCCACTTTAGTCTTTCCACTATAGTCTTTCCACTTTATTCTGTCCACTTAGTCTTTCCACTTCAGTCTTTCCACTATAGTCTGTCCACTTTAGTCTTTCCGCTATAGTCTTTCCACTGTAGTCTCCACTTTATTCTATACTCTTTCCACTAATCTCTGTCCACTTTAGTCTTTCCACTTTATTCTTTCCACTATATTCTCCACTTTCTTCTGTCCACTACAGTCTTTCCACTATAGTCTTTCCACTATAGTCTGTCCACTTTAGTCTTTCCACTTTAGTCTTTCCACTTTAGTCTTTCCACTTTAGTCTGTCCACTTTAGTCTATCCACTTTAGTCTTTCCACTTTAGTCTGCCCACTTTAGTCTTTCCACTATAGTCTGTCCACTTTAGTCTTTCCACTTCAGTCTTTCCACTAGAGTCTGTCCACTTTAGTCTGTCCACTTTAGTCCGGCCACTTTAGTCTTTCTAATTTAGTCATTTCCACTATCGTCTGTCCACTTTAGTCTATCCACTTTAGTCTTTCCACTTTAGTCTGCCCACTTTAGTCTTTCCACTATAGTCTGTCCACTTTAGTCTTTCCACTAATCTCTGTCCACTTTAGTCTTTCCACTATAGTCTGTCCACTTTAGTCTTTCCACTTTAGTCTTTCCACTATAGTCTGTCCACTTTAGTCTTTCCACTATAGTCTTTCGACTTTAGTCTGTCCACTTAGTCTTTCCACTTCAGTCTTTCCACTATAGTCTATCCACTTTAGTCTTTCCGCTATAGTCTTTCCACTATAGTCTCCACTTTATTCTATATTCTTTCCACTAATCTCTGTCCACTTTAGTCTTTCCACTTAGAGTCTTTCCACTATAGTCTCCACTTTATTCTGTCCACTACAGTCTTTCCACTATAGTCTTTCCACTATAGTCTGTCCACTTTAGTCTTTCCACTTTAGTCTGTCCACTTTAGTCTTTCCACTATGGTCTTTCCACTTTAGTCTTTCCACTTTAGTCTTTCCGCTTTAGTCTGTCCATGTATAGTCTTTCCACTTCAGTCTTTCCACTAGAGTCTGTCCACTTTTAATCTTTCCACTATAGTCTGTCCACTTTAGTCTTTCCACTTTAGTCTTTCCGCTTTAGTCTGTCCATTTAGTCTTTCCACTTCAGTCTTTCCACTTGAGTCTGTCCACTTTAGTCTATCCACTTTAGTCTGTCCACTTTAGTCTTTCCACTTTAGTCTTTCCACTATAGTCTCCACTTTATTCTGTCCACTACAGTCTTTCCACTATAGTCTTTCCACTATAGTCTGTCCACTTTAGTCTTTCCACTAATCTCTGTCCACTTTAGTCTTTCCACCTTAGTCTTTTCACTATAGTCTCCGCTTTATTCTGTCCACTACAGTCTTTCCACTATAGTCTTTCCACTATAGTCTGTCCACTTTAGTCTTTCCACTTTAGTCTGTCCACTTTAGTCTTTCCACTATGGTCTTTCCACTTTAGTCTTTCCACTTTAGTCTTTCCGCTTTAGTCTGTCCATTTATAGTCTTTCCACTTCAGTCTTTCCACTAGAGTCTGTCCACTTTTAATCTTTCCACTATAGTCTGTCCACTTTAGTCTTTCCACTTTAGTCTTTCCGCTTTAGTCTGTCCATTTAGTCTTTCCACTTCAGTCTTTCCACTTGAGTCTGTCCACTTTAGTCTATCCACTTTAGTCTGTCCACTTTAGTCTTTCCACTATGGTCTTTCCACTTTAGTCTTTCCACTTTAGTCTTTCCGCTTTAGTCTGTCCATGTATAGTCTTTCCACTTAAGTCTTTCCACTATAGTCTTTCCACTATAGTCTGTCCACTTTAGTCTTTCCACTAATCTCTGTCCACTTTAGTCTTTCCACTTTAGTCTTTTCACTATAGTCTCCGCTTTATTCTGTCCACTACAGTCTTTCCACTATAGTCTTTCCACTATAGTCTGTCCACTTTAGTCTTTCCACTTTAGTCTGTCCACTTTAGTCTTTCCACTATGGTCTTTCCACTTTAGTCTTTCCACTTTAGTCTTTCCGCTTTAGTCTGTCCATGTATAGTCGTTCCACTTCAGTCTTTCCACTAGAGTCTGTCCACTTTTAATCTTTCCACTATAGTCTGTCCACTTTAGTCTTTCCACTTTAGTCTTTCCGCTTTAGTCTGTCCATTTAGTCTTTCCACTTCAGTCTTTCCACTTGAGTCTGTCCACTTTAGTCTATCCACTTTAGTCTGTCCACTTTAGTCTTTCCACTTTAGTCATTTCCACTATCGTCTGTCCACTTTAGTCTTTCCACTATAGTCTGTCCACTTTAGTCTTTCCACTTTAGTCTTTCCACTATAGTCTCCACTTTATTCTGTCCACTACAGTCTTTCCACTATAGTCTTTCCACTATAGTCTGTCCACTTTAGTCTTTCCACTAATCTCTGTCCACTTTAGTCTTTCGACTTTAGTCTTTCCACTTTAGTCTTTTCACTATAGTCTCCACTTTTTTCTGTCCACTACAGACTGTCAACTTTAGTCTTTCCGCTATAGTCTGTCCACTTTAGTCTTTCCAATAATCTCTGTTCACTTTAGTCTTTCCACTTTAGTCTTTCCACTATAGTCTCCACTTTATTCTGTCCACTACAGTCTTTCCACTATAGTCTTTCAACTATAGTCTGTCCACTTTAGTCTTTCCACTTTAGTCTTTCCACTTTAGTCTGTCCACTTTAATCTTTCCACTATAGTCTGTCCACTTTAGTCTTTTCACTTTAGTCTTTCCGCTTTAGTCTGTCCATTTAGTCTTTCCACTTCAGTCTTTCCACTAGAGTCTGTCCACTTTTAATCTTTCCACTATAGTCTGTCCACTTTAGTCTTTCCACCTTAGTCTTTCCGCTTTAGTCTGTCCATTTAGTCTTTCCACTTCATTCTTTCCACTAGAGTCTGTCCACTTTAGTCTGTCCACTTTAGTCCGGCCACTTTAGTCTTTCCACTTTAGTCATTTCCACTATCGTCTGTCCACTTTAGTCTATCCACTTTAGTCTTTCCACTATAGTCTTTCGACTTTAGTCTGTCCACTTAGTCTTTCCACTTCAGTCTTTCCACTATAGTCTGTCCACTTTAGTCTTTCCGCTATAGTCTTTCCACTATAGTCTCCACTTTATTCATTCCACTACAGTCTTTCCACTATAGTCTTTCCACTATAGTCTGTCCACTTTAGTCTTTCCGCTTTAGTCTGTCCATTTATAGTCTTCCCACTTTAGTCTTTCCGCTTTAGTCTGTCCATTTATAGTCTTTCCACTTCAGTCTTTCCACTAGAGTCTGTCCACTTTTAATCTTTCCACTATAGTCTGTCCACTTTAGTCTTTCCTCTTTTGTCTTTCCGCTTTAGTCTGTCCATTTAGTCTTTCCACTTCGGTCTTTCCACTAGAGTCTGTCCACTTTAGTCTATCCACTTTAGTCTGTCCACTTTAGTCTTTCCACTTTAGTCATTTCCACTATCGTCTGTCCACTTTAGTCTTTCCACTTTAGTCTGTCCACTTTAGTCTTTCCACTATAGTCTGTCCACTTTAGTCTTTCCACTAATCTCTGTCCACTTTAGTCTGTCTACTATAGTCTGTCCAGTTTAGTCTTTCCACTATAGTCTGTCCACTTTAGTCTTTCCACTTTAGTCTTTCCACTATAGTCTGTCCACTTTAGTCTTTCCACTATAGTCTTTCCACTTTATTCTGTCCACTTAGTCTTTCCACTTCAGTCTTTCCACTATAGTCTGTCCACTTTAGTCTTTCCGCTATAGTCTTTCCACTATAGTCTCCACTTTATTCTATACTCTTTCCACTAATCTCTGTCCACTTTAGTCTTTCCACTTTAGTCTTTCCACTATATTCTCCACTTTCTTCTGTCCACTACAGTCTTTCCACTATAGTCTTTCCACTATAGTCTGTCCACTTTAGTCTTTCCACTTTAGTTTTTCCACTTTAGTCTTTCCACTATAGTCTCCACTTTATTCTATATTCTTTCCACTAATCTCTGTCCACTTTAGTCTTTCCACTTAGAGTCTTTCCACTATAGTCTCCACTTTATTCTGTCCACTACAGTCTTTCCACTATAGTCTTTCCACTATAGTCTGTCCACTTTAGTCTTTCCACTTTAGTCTGTCCACTTTAGTCTTTCCACTATGGTCTTTCCACTTTAGTCTTTCCACTTTAGTCTTTCCGCTTTAGTCTGTCCATGTATAGTCTTTCCACTTCAGTCTTTCCACTAGAGTCTGTCCACTTTTAATCTTTCCACTATAGTCTGTCCACTTTAGTCTTTCCACTTTAGTCTTTCCGCTTTAGTCTGTCCATTTAGTCTTTCCACTTCAGTCTTTCCACTTGAGTCTGTCCACTTTAGTCTATCCACTTTAGTCTGTCCACTTTAGTCTTTCCACTTTAGTCATTTCCACTATCGTCTGTCCACTTTAGTCTTTCCACTATAGTCTGTCCACTTTAGTCTTTCCACTTTAGTCTTTCCACTATAGTCTCCACTTTATTCTGTCCACTACAGTCTTTCCACTATAGTCTTTCCACTATAGTCTGTCCACTTTAGTCTTTCCACTAATCTCTGTCCACTTTAGTCTTTTCACTATAGTCTCCGCTTTATTCTGTCCACTACAGTCTTTCCACTATAGTCTTTCCACTATAGTCTGTCCACTTTAGTCTTTCCACTAATCTCTGTCCACTTTAGTCTTTCCACTTTAGTCTTTTCACTATAGTCTCCGCTTTATTCTGTCCACTACAGTCTTTCCACTATAGTCTTTCCACTATAGTCTGTCCACTTTAGTCTTTCCACTTTAGTCTGTCCACTTTAGTCTTCCCACTATGGTCTTTCCACTTTAGTCTTTCCACTTTAGTCTTTCCGCTTTAGTCTGTCCATTTATAGTCTTTCCACTTCAGTCTTTCCACTAGAGTCTGTCCACTTTTAATCTTTCCACTATAGTCTGTCCACTTTAGTCTTTCCACTTTAGTCTTTCCGCTTTAGTCTGTCCATTTATAGTCTTTCCACTTCAGTCTTTCCACTAGAGTCTGTCCACTTTTAATCTTTCCACTATAGTCTGTCCACTTTAGTCTTTCCACTTTAGTCTTTCCGCTTTAGTCTGTCCATTTATAGTCTTTCCACTTCAGTCTTTCCACTAGAGTCTGTCCACTTTTAATCTTTCCACTATAGTCTGTCCACTTTAGTCTTTCCACTTTAGTCTTTCCGCTTTAGTCTGTCCATTTAGTCTTTCCACTTCAGTCTTTCCACTTCAGTCTTTCCACTATAGTCTGTCCACTTTAGTCTTTCCACTTTAGTCTTTCCACTATAGTCTCCACTTTATTCTGTCCACTACAGTCTTTCCACTATAGTCTTTCCACTATAGTCTGTCCACTTTAGTCTTTCCACTAATCTCTGTCCACTTTAGTCTTTCGACTTTAGTCTTTCCACTTTAGTCTTTTCACTATAGTCTCCACTTTTTTCTGTCCACTACAGACTGTCAACTTTAGTCTTTCCGCTATAGTCTGTCCACTTTAGTCTTTCCAATAATCTCTGTTCACTTTAGTCTTTCCACTTTAGTCTTTCCACTATAGTCTCCACTTTATTCTGTCCACTACAGTCTTTCCACTATAGTCTTTCCACTATAGTCTGTCCACTTTAGTCTTTCCACTTTAGTCTTTCCACTTTAGTCTGTCCACTTTAATCTTTCCACTATAGTCTGTCCACTTTAGTCTTTTCACTTTAGTCTTTCCGCTTTAGTCTGTCCATTTAGTCTTTCCACTTCAGTCTTTCCACTAGAGTCTGTCCACTTTTAATCTTTCCACTATAGTCTGTCCACTTTAGTCTTTCCACCTTAGTCTTTCCGCTTTAGTCTGTCCATTTAGTCTTTCCACTTCAGTCTTTCCACTAGAGTCTGTCCACTTTTAATCTTTCCACTATAGTCTGTCCACTTTAGTCTTTCCACTTTAGTCTTTCCGCTTTAGTCTGTCCATTTATAGTCTTCCCACTTTAGTCTTTCCGCTTTAGTCTGTCCATTTATAGTCTTTCCACTTCAGTCTTTCCACTAGAGTCTGTCCACTTTTAATCTTTCCACTATAGTCTGTCCACTTTAGTCTTTCCTCTTTTGTCTTTCCGCTTTAGTCTGTCCACTTAGTCTTTCCACTTCGGTCTTTCCACTAGAGTCTGTCCACTTTAGTCTATCCACTTTAGTCTGTCCACTTTAGTCTTTCCACTTTAGTCATTTCCACTATCGTCTGTCCACTTTAGTCTTTCCACTTTAGTCTGTCCACTTTAGTCTTTCCACTATAGTCTGTCCACTTTAGTCTTTCCACTAATCTCTGTCCACTTTAGTCTGTCTACTATAGTCTGTCCAGTTTAGTCTTTCCACTATAGTCTGTCCACTTTAGTCTTTCCACTTTAGTCTTTCCACTATAGTCTGTCCACTTTAGTCTTTCCACTATAGTCTTTCCACTTTATTCTGTCCACTTAGTCTTTCCACTTCAGTCTTTCCACTATAGTCTGTCCACTTTAGTCTTTCCGCTATAGTCTTTCCACTATAGTCTCCACTTTATTCTATACTCTTTCCACTAATCTCTGTCCACTTTAGTCTTTCCACTTTAGTCTTTCCACTATATTCTCCACTTTCTTCTGTCCACTACAGTCTTTCCACTATAGTCTTTCCACTATAGTCTGTCCACTTTAGTCTTTCCACTTTAGTTTTTCCACTTTAGTCTTTCCACTATAGTCTCCACTTTATTCTATATTCTTTCCACTAATCTCTGTCCACTTTAGTCTTTCCACTTAGAGTCTTTCCACTATAGTCTCCACTTTATTCTGTCCACTACAGTCTTTCCACTATAGTCTTTCCACTATAGTCTGTCCACTTTAGTCTTTCCACTTTAGTCTGTCCACTTTAGTCTTTCCACTATGGTCTTTCCACTTTAGTCTTTCCACTTTAGTCTTTCCGCTTTAGTCTGTCCATGTATAGTCTTTCCACTTCAGTCTTTCCACTAGAGTCTGTCCACTTTTAATCTTTCCACTATAGTCTGTCCACTTTAGTCTTTCCACTTTAGTCTTTCCGCTTTAGTCTGTCCATTTAGTCTTTCCACTTCAGTCTTTCCACTTGAGTCTGTCCACTTTAGTCTATCCACTTTAGTCTGTCCACTTTAGTCTTTCCACTTTAGTCATTTCCACTATCGTCTGTCCACTTTAGTCTTTCCACTATAGTCTGTCCACTTTAGTCTTTCCACTTTAGTCTTTCCACTATAGTCTCCACTTTATTCTGTCCACTACAGTCTTTCCACTATAGTCTTTCCACTATAGTCTGTCCACTTTAGTCTTTCCACTAATCTCTGTCCACTTTAGTCTTTTCACTATAGTCTCCGCTTTATTCTGTCCACTACAGTCTTTCCACTATAGTCTTTCCACTATAGTCTGTCCACTTTAGTCTTTCCACTAATCTCTGTCCACTTTAGTCTTTCCACTTTAGTCTTTTCACTATAGTCTCCGCTTTATTCTGTCCACTACAGTCTTTCCACTATAGTCTTTCCACTATAGTCTGTCCACTTTAGTCTTTCCACTTTAGTCTGTCCACTTTAGTCTTCCCACTATGGTCTTTCCACTTTAGTCTTTCCACTTTAGTCTTTCCGCTTTAGTCTGTCCATTTATAGTCTTTCCACTTCAGTCTTTCCACTAGAGTCTGTCCACTTTTAATCTTTCCACTATAGTCTGTCCACTTTAGTCTTTCCACTTTAGTCTTTCCGCTTTAGTCTGTCCATTTATAGTCTTTCCACTTCAGTCTTTCCACTAGAGTCTGTCCACTTTTAATCTTTCCACTATAGTCTGTCCACTTTAGTCTTTCCACTTTAGTCTTTCCGCTTTAGTCTGTCCATTTATAGTCTTTCCACTTCAGTCTTTCCACTAGAGTCTGTCCACTTTTAATCTTTCCACTATAGTCTGTCCACTTTAGTCTTTCCACTTTAGTCTTTCCGCTTTAGTCTGTCCATTTAGTCTTTCCACTTCAGTCTTTCCACTTCAGTCTTTCCACTATAGTCTGTCCACTTTAGTCTTTCCACTTTAGTCTTTCCACTATAGTCTCCACTTTATTCTGTCCACTACAGTCTTTCCACTATAGTCTTTCCAATATAGTCTGTCCACTTTAGTCTTTCCACTAATCTCTGTCCACTTTAGTCTTTCGACTTTAGTCTTTCCACTTTAGTCTTTTCACTATAGTCTCCACTTTTTTCTGTCCACTACAGACTGTCAACTTTAGTCTTTCCGCTATAGTCTGTCCACTTTAGTCTTTCCAATAATCTCTGTTCACTTTAGTCTTTCCACTTTAGTCTTTCCACTATAGTCTCCACTTTATTCTGTCCACTACAGTCTTTCCACTATAGTCTTTCCACTATAGTCTGTCCACTTTAGTCTTTCCACTTTAGTCTTTCCACTTTAGTCTGTCCACTTTAATCTTTCCACTATAGTCTGTCCACTTTAGTCTTTTCACTTTAGTCTTTCCGCTTTAGTCTGTCCATTTAGTCTTTCCACTTCAGTCTTTCCACTAGAGTCTGTCCACTTTTAATCTTTCCACTATAGTCTGTCCACTTTAGTCTTTCCACCTTAGTCTTTCCGCTTTAGTCTGTCCATTTAGTCTTTCCACTTCAGTCTTTCCACTAGAGTCTGTCCACTTTAGTCTGTCCACTTTAGTCCGGCCACTTTAGTCTTTCCACTTTAGTCATTTCCACTATCGTCTGTCCACTTTAGTCTATCTACTTTAGTCTTTCCACTATAGTCTTTCGACTTTAGTCTGTCCACTTAGTCTTTCCACTTCAGTCTTTCCACTATAGTCTGTCCACTTTAGTCTTTCCGCTATAGTCTTTCCACTATAGTCTCCACTTTATTCATTCCACTACAGTCTTTCCACTATAGTCTTTCCACTATAGTCTGTCCACTTTAGTCTTTCCACTTTAGTCTGTCCACTTTAGTCTTTCCACTATGGTCTTTCCACTTTAGTCTTTCCACTTTAGTCTTTCCGCTTTAGTCTGTCCATTTATAGTCTTTCCACTTTAGTCTTTCCGCTTTAGTCTGTCCATTTATAGTCTTTCCACTTCAGTCTTTCCACTAGAGTCTGTCCACTTTTAATCTTTCCACTATAGTCTGTCCACTTTAGTCTTTCCTCTTTTGTCTTTCCGCTTTAGTCTGTCCATTTAGTCTTTCCACTTCGGTCTTTCCACTAGAGTCTGTCCACTTTAGTCTATCCACTTTAGTCTGTCCACTTTAGTCTTTCCACTTTAGTCATTTCCACTATCGTCTGTCCACTTTAGTCTTTCCACTTTAGTCTGTCCACTTTAGTCTTTCCACTATAGTCTGTCCACTTTAGTCTTTCCACTAATCTCTGTCCACTTTAGTCTGTCTACTATAGTCTGTCCAGTTTAGTCTTTCCACTATAGTCTGTCCACTTTAGTCTTTCCACTTTAGTCTTTCCACTATAGTCTGTCCACTTTAGTCTTACCACTATAGTCTTTCCACTTTATTCTGTCCACTTAGTCTTCCCACTTCAGTCTTTCCACTATAGTCTGTCCACTTTAGTCTTTCCGCTATAGTCTTTCCACTATAGTCTCCACTTTATTCTATACTCTTTCCACTAATCTCTGTCCACTTTAGTCTTTCCACTTTAGTCTTTCCACTATATTCTCCACTTTCTTCTGTCCACTACAGTCTTTCCACTATAGTCTTTCCACTATAGTCTGTCCACTTTAGTCTTTCCACTTTAGTCTTTCCACTTTAGTCTTTCCACTTTAGTCTGTCCACTTTAGTCTTTCCACTATAGTCTGTCCACTTTAGTCTTTCCACTTTAGTCTTTCCGCTTTAGTCTGTCCATTTAGTTTTTCCACTTCAGTCTTTCCACTAGAGTCTGTCAACTTTAGTCTTTCCACTTTAGTCTGTCCACTTTAGTCTTTCCACTTTAGTCATTTCCACTATCGTCTGTCCACTTTAGTCTTTCCACTTTAGTCTTTTCACTTTAGTCTGTCCACTTTAGTCTTTCCACTATAGTCTGTCCACTTTAGTCTTTCCACTATAGTCTGTCCACTTTAGTCTTTCCACTATAGTCTCCACTTTATTCTGTCCACTACAGTCTTTCCACTATAGTCTTTCCACTATAGTCTGTCCACTTTAGTGTTTCCACTTTAGTCTGTCCACTTTAGTCTTTCCACTATAATCTTTCCACTTTAGTCTTTCCACTATAGTCTGTCCACTTTATTCTGTCCACTACAGTCTTTCCACTTTAGTCATTTCCACTATCGTCTGTCCACTTTAGTTTTTCCACTTTAGTCTTTCCACTTTAGTCTTTCCACTATAGTCTCCACTTTATTCTGTCCACTACAGTCTTTCCACTATAGTCTTTCCAGTATAGTCTGTCCACTTTAGTCTTTCCACTATTCTCTGTCCACTTTAGTCTTACCACTATAGTCTCCACTTTATTCTGTCCACTACAGTCTTTCCACTATAGTCTTTCCACTATAGTCTGTCCACTTTAGTCTTTCCACTATAGTCTCCACTTTATTCTGTCCACTACAGTCTTTCCACTTTAGTCTTTCCACTATTCTCTGTCCACTTTAGTCTTTCCACTTTAGACTTTCCACTACAGTCTCCTCTTTATTCTGTCCACTACAGTCTCTCCATTATAGTCTTTCCACTATAGTCTGTCCACTTTAGTCTTTCCACTATTATCTGTCCACTTTATTCTTTCCACTATACTCTCCACTTTATTCTGTCCACTACAGTCTTTCCACTATAGTCTTTCCACTATAGTCTGTCCACTTTAGTCTTTCCACTTTAGTCTTTCCACTTTAGTCTGTTCACTTTAGTCTTTCCACTATAGTCTGTCCACTTTAGTCTTTCCACTTTAGTCTTTCCACTTTAGTTTTTCCACTTTAGTCTGTCCACTTTAGTCTTTCCACTATGGTCTTTCCACTTTAGTCTTTCCACTTTAGTCTTTCCGCTTTAGTCTGTCCATTTATAGTCTTTCTACTTCAGTCTTTCCACTAGAGTCTGTCCACTTTTAATCTTTCCACTATAGTCTGTCCACTTTAGTCTTTCCACTTTAGTCTTTCCGCTTTAGTCTGTCCATTTATTCTTTCCACTTCAGTCTTTCCACTAGAGTCTGTCCACTTTTAATCTTTCCACTATAGTCTGTCCACTTTAGTCTTTCCACCTTAGTCTTTCCGCTTTAGTCTGTCCATTTAGTCTTTCCACTTCAGTCTTAGTTAGTCTTTCCAATTTAGTCATTTCCACTATCGTCTGTCCACTTTAGTCTATCCACTTTAGTCTTTCCACTTTAGTCTGCCCACTTTAGTCTTTCCACTATAGTCTGTCCACTTTAGTCTTTCCACTAATCTCTGTCCACTTTAGTCTTTCCACTATAGTCTGTCCACTTTAGTCTTTCCACTATAGTCTGTCCACATTAGTCTTTCCACTATAGTCTTTCGACTTTAGTCTGTCCACTTAGTCTTTCCACTTCAGTCTTTCCACTATAGTCTGTCCACTTTAGTCTTTCCGCTATAGTCTTTCCACTATAGTCTCCACTTTATTCTATATTCTTTCCACTAATCTCTGTCCACTTTAGTCTTTCCACTTATAGTCTTTCCACTATAGTCTCCACTTTATTCTGTCCACTACAGTCTTTCCACTATAGTCTTTCCACTATAGTCTGTCCACTTTAGTCTTTCCACTTTAGTCTGTCCACTTTAGTCTTTCCACTTTAGTCTTTCCGCTTTAGTCTGTCCATTTATAGTCTTTCCACTTCAGTCTTTCCATTAGAGTCTGTCCACTTTTAATCTTTCCACTATAGTCTGTCCACTTTAGTCTTTCCACTTTAGTCTGTCTACTTTAGTCTTTCCACTATGGTCTTTCCACTTTAGTCTTTCCACTTTGGTATTTCCGCTTTAGTCTGTCCATTTATAGTCTTTCCACTTCAGTCTTTCCACTAGAGTCTGTCCACTTTTAATCTTTCCACTATAGTCTGTCCACTTTAGTCTTTCCTCTTTAGTCTTTCCGCTTTAGTCTGTCCATTTAGTCTTTCCACTTCAGTCTTTCCACTAGAGTCTGTCCACTTTAGTCTATCCACTTTAGTCTGTCCACTTTAGTCTTTCCACTAATCTCTGTCCACTTTAGTCTTTCCACTATAGTCTCCATTTTATTCTGTCCACTACAGTCTTTCCACTATAGTCTTTCCACTATAGTCTGTCCACTTTAGTCTTTCCACTTTAGTCTGTCCACTTTAGTCTTTCCACTATGGTCTTTCCACTTTAGTCTTTCCACTTTAGTCTTTCCGCTTTAGTCTGTCCATTTATAGTCTTTCCACTTCAGTCTTTCCATTAGAGTCTGTCCACTTTTAATCTTTCCACTATAGTCTGTCCACTTTAGTCTTTCCACTTTAGTCTGTCTACTTTAGTCTTTCCACTATGGTCTTTCCACTTTAGTCTTTCCACTTTGGTATTTCCGCTTTAGTCTGTCCATTTATAGTCTTTCCACTTCAGTCATTTCCACTATCGTCTGTCCACTTTAGTCTTTCCACTATAGTCTGTCCACTTTAGTCTTTCCACTTTAGTCTTTCCACTATAGTCTCCACTTTATTCTGTCCACTACAGTCTTTCCACTATAGTCTTTCCACTATAGTCTGTCCACTTTAGTCTTTCCACTAATCTCTGTCCACTTAGTCTTTCCACTTCAGTCTTTCCACTATAGTCTGTCCACTTTAGTCTTTCCGCCATAGTCTTTCCACTATAGTCTCCACTTTATTCTATATTCTTTCCACTAATCTCTGTCCACTTTAGTCTTTCCACTTATAGTCTTTCCACTATAGTCTCCACTTTATTCTGTCCACTACAGTCTTTCCACTATAGTCTTTCCACTATGGTCTTTCCACTTTAGTCTTTCCACTTTAGTCTTTCCGCTTTAGTCTGTCCATTTATAGTCTTTCCACTTCAGTCTTTCCACTAGAGTCTGTCCACTTTTAATCTTTCCACTATAGTCTGTCCACTTTAGTCTTTCCTCTTTAGTCTTTCCGCTTTAGTCTGTCCATTTAGTCTTTCCACTTCAGTCTTTCCACTAGAGTCTGTCCACTTTAGTCTATCCACTTTAGTCTGTCCACTTTAGTCTTTCCACTTTAGTCATTTCCACTATTGTCTGTCCACTTTAGTCTTTCCACTTTAGTCTGTCCACTTTAGTCTTTCCACTATAGTCTGTCCACTTTAGTCTTTCCACTAATCTCTGTCCACTTTAGTCTGTCCACTATAGTCTGTCCAGTTTAGTCTTTCCACTATAGTCTGTCCACTTTAGTCTTTCCACTATAGTCTCCACTTTATTCTGTCCACTACAGTCTTTCCACTATAGTCTTTCCACTATAGTTTGTCCACTTTAGTCTTTCCGCTTTAGTCTTTCGACTTTAGTCTGTCCACTTAATCTTTCCACTTCAGTCTTTCCACTATAGTCTGTCCACTTTAGTCTTTCCGCTATAGTCTTTCCACTATAGTCTCCACTTTATTCTATATTCTTTCCACTAATCTCTGTCCACTTTAGTCTTTCCACTTATAGTCTTTCCACTATAGTCTCCACTTTATTCTGTCCACTACAGTCTTTCCACTATAGTCTTTCCACTATAGTCTGTCCACTTTAGTCTTTCCACTTTAGTCTGTCCACTTTAGTCTTTCCACTATGGTCTTTCCACTTTAGTCTTTCCACTTTAGTCTTTCCGCTTTAGTCTGTCCATTTATAGTCTTTCCACTTCAGTCTTTCCACTAGAGTCTGTCCACTTTTAATCTTTCCACTATAGTCTGTCCACTTTAGTCTTTCCACTTTAGTCTTTCCGCTTTAGTCTGTCCATTTAGTCTTTCCACTTCAGTCTTTCCACTAGAGTCTGTCCACTTTAGTCTATCCACTTTAGTCTGTCCACTTTAGTCTTTCCACTTTAGTCATTTCCACTATCGTCTGTCCACTTTAGTCTTTCCACTATAGTCTGTCCACTTTAGTCTTTCCACTTTAGTCTTTCCACTATAGTCTCCACTTTATTCTGTCCACTACAGGCTTTCCACTATAGTCTTTCCACTATAGTCTGTCCACTTTAGTCTTTCCACCAATCTCTGTCCACTTTAGTCTTTCCACTTTAGTCTTTCCACTTTAGTCTTTTCACTATAGTCTCCACTTTTTTCTGTCCACTACAGTCTGTCCACTTTAGTCTTTCCGCTATAGTCTGTCCACTTTAGTCTTTCCACTAATCTCTGTTCACTTTAGTCTTTCCACTATAGTCTCCACTTTATTCTGTCCACTACAGTCTTTCCACTATAGTCTTTCCACTATAGTCTGTCCACTTTAGTCTTTCCACTTTAGTCTTTCCACTTTAGTCTGTCCACTTTAGTCTTTCCACTATAGTCTGTCCACTTTAGTCTTTCCACTTTAGTCTTTCCGCTTTAGTCTGTCCATTTAGTCTTTCCACTTCAGTCTTTCCACTAGAGTCTGTCCACTTTTAATCTTTCCACTATAGTCTGTCCACTTTAGTCTTTCCACCTTAGTCTTTCCGCTTTAGTCTGTCCATTTAGTCTTTCCACTTCAGTCTTTCCATTAGAGTCTGTCCACTTTAGTCTGTCCACTTTAGTCCGGCCACTTTAGTCTTTCCACTTTAGTCATTTCCACTATCGTCTGTCCACTTTAGTCTATCCACTTTAGTCTTTCCACTTTAGTCTGCCCACTTTAGTCTTTCCACTATAGTCTGTCCACTTTAGTCTTTCCACTAATCTCTGTCCACTTTAGTCTTTCCACTATAGTCTGTCCACTTTAGTCTTTCCACTATCGTCTGTCCACTTTAGTCTTTCCACTATAGTCTTTCGACTTTAGTCTGTCCACTTAGTCTTTCCACTTCAGTCTTTCCACTATAGTCTGTCCACTTTAGTCTTTCCGCTAATCTCTGTCCACTTAGTCTTTCCACTTCAGTCTTTCCACTATAGTCTGTCCACTTTAGTCTTTCCGCTATAGTCTTTCCACTATAGTCTCCACTTTATTCTATATTCTTTCCACTAATCTCTGTCCACTTTAGTCTTTCCACTTATAGTCTTTCCACTATAGTCTCCACTTTATTCTGTCCACTACAGTCTTTCCACTATAGTCTTTCCACTATAGTCTGTCCACTTTAGTCTTTCCACTTTAGTCTGTCCACTTTAGTCTTTCCACTATGGTCTTTCCACTTTAGTCTTTCCACTTTAGTCTTTCCGCTTTAGTCTGTCCATTTATAGTCTTTCCACTTCAGTCTTTCCACTAGAGTCTGTCCACTTTTAATCTTTCCACTATAGTCTGTCCACTTTAGTCTTTCCTCTTTAGTCTTTCCGCTTTAGTCTGTCCATTTAGTCTTTCCACTTCAGTCTTTCCACTAGAGTCTGTCCACTTTAGTCTATCCACTTTAGTCTGTCCACTTTAGTCTTTCCACTTTAGTCATTTCCACTATCGTCTGTCCACTTTAGTCTTTCCACTATAGTCTGTCCACTTTAGTCTTTCCACTTTAGTCTTTCCACTATAGTCTCCACTTTATTCTGTCCACTACAGGCTTTCCACTATAGTCTTTCCACTATAGTCTGTCCACTTTAGTCTTTCCACCAATCTCTGTCCACTTTAGTCTTTCCACTTTAGTCTTTCCACTTTAGTCTTTTCACTATAGTCTCCACTTTTTTCTGTCCACAACAGTCTGTCCACTTTAGTCTTTCCGCTATAGTCTGTCCACTTTAGTCTTTCCACTAATCTCTGTTCACTTTAGTCTTTCCACTTTAGTCTTTCCACTATAGTCTCCACTTTATTCTGTCCACTACAGTCTTTCCACTATAGTCTGTCCACTTTAGTCTTTCCACTTTAGTCTTTCCACTTTAGTCTGTCCACTTTAGTCTTTCCACTATAGTCTGTCCACTTTAGTCTTTCCACTTTAGTCTTTCCGCTTTAGTCTGTCCATTTAGTCTTTCCACTTCAGTCTTTCCACTAGAGTCTGTCCACTTTTAATCTTTCCACTATAGTCTGTCCACTTTAGTCTTTCCACCTTAGTCTTCCGCTTTAGTCTGTCCATTTAGTCTTTCCACTTCAGTCTTTCCATTAGAGTCTGTCCACTTTAGTCTGTCCACTTTAGTCCGGCCACTTTAGTCTTTCCACTTTAGTCATTTCCACTATCGTCTGTCCACTTTAGTCTATCCACTTTAGTCTTTCCACTTTAGTCTGCCCACTTTAGTCATTCCACTATAGTCTGTCCACTTTAGTCTTTCCACTAATCTCTGTCCACTTTAGTCTTTCCACTATAGTCTGTCCACTTTAGTCTTTCCACTATAGTCTGTCCACTTTAGTCTTTCCACTATAGTCTTTCGACTTTAGTCTGTCCACTTAGTCTTTCCACTTCAGTCTTTCCACTATAGTCTGTCCACTTTAGTCTTTCCGCTATAGTCTTTCCACTATAGTCTCCACTTTATTCTATATTCTTTCCACTAATCTCTGTCCACTTTAGTCTTTCCACTTATAGTCTTTCCACTATAGTCTCCACTTTATTCTGTCCACTACAGTCTTTCCACTATAGTCTTTCCACTATAGTCTGTCCACTTTAGTCTTTCCACTTTAGTCTGTCCACTTTAGTCTTTCCACTATGGTCTTTCCACTTTAGTCTTTCCACTTTAGTCTTTCCGCTTTAGTCTGTCCATTTATAGTCTTTCCACTTCAGTCTTTCCATTAGAGTCTGTCCACTTTTAATCTTTCCACTATAGTCTGTCCACTTTAGTCTTTCCACTTTAGTCTGTCTACTTTAGTCTTTCCACTATGGTCTTTCCACTTTAGTCTTTCCACTTTAGTATTTCCGCTTTAGTCTGTCCATTTATAGTCTTTCCACTTCAGTCTTTCCACTAGAGTCTGTCCACTTTTAATCTTTCCACTATAGTCTGTCCACTTTAGTCTTTCCTCTTTAGTCTTTCCGCTTTAGTCTGTCCATTTAGTCTTTCCACTTCAGTCTTTCCACTAGAGTCTGTCCACTTTAGTCTATCCACTTTAGTCTGTCCACTTTAGTCTTTCCACTTTAGTCATTTCCACTATCGTCTGTCCACTTTAGTCTTTCCACTATAGTCTGTCCACTTTAGTCTTTCCACTTTAGTCTTTCCACTATAGTCTCCACTTTATTCTGTCCACTACAGGCTTTCCACTATAGTCTTTCCACTATAGTCTGTCCACTTTAGTCTTTCCACCAATCTCTGTCCACTTTAGTCTTTCCACTTTAGTCTTTCCACTTTAGTCTTTTCACTATAGTCTCCACTTTTTTCTGTCCACAACAGTCTGTCCACTTTAGTCTTTCCGCTATAGTCTGTCCACTTTAGTCTTTCCACTAATCTCTGTTCACTTTAGTCTTTCCACTTTAGTCTTTCCACTATAGTCTCCACTTTATTCTGTCCACTACAGTCTTTCCACTATAGTCTGTCCACTTTAGTCTTTCCACTTTAGTCTTTCCACTTTAGTCTGTCCACTTTAGTCTTTCCACTATAGTCTGTCCACTTTAGTCTTTCCACTTTAGTCTTTCCGCTTTAGTCTGTCCATTTAGTCTTTCCACTTCAGTCTTTCCACTAGAGTCTGTCCACTTTTAATCTTTCCACTATAGTCTGTCCACTTTAGTCTTTCCACCTTAGTCTTCCGCTTTAGTCTGTCCATTTAGTCTTTCCACTTCAGTCTTTCCATTAGAGTCTGTCCACTTTAGTCTGTCCACTTTAGTCCGGCCACTTTAGTCTTTCCACTTTAGTCATTTCCACTATCGTCTGTCCACTTTAGTCTATCCACTTTAGTCTTTCCACTTTAGTCTGCCCACTTTAGTCTTTCCACTATAGTCTGTCCACTTTAGTCTTTCCACTAATCTCTGTCCACTTTAGTCTTTCCACTATAGTCTGTCCACTTTAGTCTTTCCACTATAGTCTGTCCACTTTAGTCTTTCCACTATAGTCTTTCGACTTTAGTCTGTCCACTTAGTCTTTCCACTTCAGTCTTTCCACTATAGTCTGTCCACTTTAGTCTTTCCGCTATAGTCTTTCCACTATAGTCTCCACTTTATTCTATATTCTTTCCACTAATCTCTGTCCACTTTAGTCTTTCCACTTATAGTCTTTCCACTATAGTCTGTCCACTTTAGTCTTTCCACTTTAGTCATTTCCACTATCGTCTGTCCACTTTAGTCTTTCCACTATAGTCTTTCGACTTTAGTCTGTCCACTTAGTCTTTCCACTTCAGTCTTTCCACTATAGTCTGTCCACTTTAGTCTTTCCGCTATAGTCTTTCCACTATAGTCTCCACTTTATTCTATATTCTTTCCACTAATCTCTGTCCACTTTAGTCTTTCCACTTATAGTCTATCCACTTTAGTCTGTCCACTTTAGTCTTTCCACTTTAGTCATTTCCACTATCGTCTGTCCACTTTAGTCTTTCCACTATAGTCTGTCCACTTTAGTCTTTCCACTTTAGTCTTTCCACTATAGTCTCCACTTTATTCTGTCCACTACAGTCTTTCCACTATAGTCTTTCCACTATAGTCTGTCCACTTTAGTCTTTCCACTAATCTCTGTCCACTTAGTCTTTCCACTTCAGTCTTTCCACTATAGTCTGTCCACTTTAGTCTTTCCGCTATAGTCTTTCCACTATAGTCTCCACTTTATTCTATATTCTTTCCACTAATCTCTGTCCACTTTAGTCTTTCCACTTATAGTCTTTCCACTATAGTCTCCACTTTATTCTGTCCACTACAGTCTTTCCACTATAGTCTTTCCACTATAGTCTGTCCACTTTAGTCTTTCCACTTTAGTCTGTCCACTTTAGTCTTTCCACTATGGTCTTTCCACTTTAGTCTTTCCACTTTAGTCTTTCCGCTTTAGTCTGTCCATTTATAGTCTTTCCACTTCAGTCTTTCCACTAGAGTCTGTCCACTTTTAATCTTTCCACTATAGTCTGTCCACTTTAGTCTTTCCTCTTTAGTCTTTCCGCTTTAGTCTTTCCATTTAGTCTTTCCACTTCAGTCTTTCCACTAGAGTCTGTCCACTTTAGTCTATCCACTTTTGTCTGTCCACTTTAGTCTTTCCACTTTAGTCATTTCTACTATTGTCTGTCCACTTTAGTCTTTCCACTTTAGTCTGTCCACTTTAGTCTTTCCACTATAGTCTGTCCACTTTAGTCTTTCCACTAATCTCTGTCCACTTTAGTCTGTCCACTATAGTCTGTCCAGTTTAGTCTTTCCACTATAGTCTGTCCACTTTAGTCTTTCCACTTTAGTCTTTCCACTATAGTCTCCACTTTATTCTGTCCACTACAGTCTTTCCACTATAGTCTTTCCACTATAGTTTGTCCACTTTAGTCTTTCCGCTTTAGTCTTTCGACTTTAGTCTGTCCACTTAGTCTTTCCACTTCAGTCTTTCCACTATAGTCTGTCCACTTTAGTCTTTCCGCTATAGTCTTTCCACTATAGTCTCCACTTTATTCTATATTCTTTCCACTAATCTCTGTCCACTTTAGTCTTTCCACTTATAGTCTTTCCACTATAGTCTCCACTTTATTCTGTCCACTACAGTCTTTCCACTATAGTCTGTCCACTTTAGTCTTTCCACTTTAGTCTGTCTACTTTAGTCTTTCCACTATGGTCTTTCCACTTTAGTCTTTCCACTTTAGTATTTCCGCTTTAGTCTGTCCATTTATAGTCTTTCCACTTCAGTCTTTCCACTAGAGTCTGTCCACTTTTAATCTTTCCACTATAGTCTGTCCACTTTAGTCTTTCCACTTTAGTCTTTCCGCTTTAGTCTGTCCATTTAGTCTTTCCACTTCAGTCTTTCCACTTGAGTCTGTCCTCTGTCCACTTTAGTCTTTCCACTTTAGTCATTTCCACTATCGTCTGTCCACTTTAGTCTTTCCACTATAGTCTGTCCACTTTAGTCTTTCCACTTTAGTCTTTCCACTATAGTCTCCACTTTATTCTGTCCACTACAGTCTTTCCACTATAGTCTTTCCACTATAGTCTGTCCACTTTAGTCTTTCCACTAATCTCTGTCCACTTAGTCTTTCCACTTCAGTCTTTCCACTATAGTCTGTCCACTTTAGTCTTTCCGCTATAGTCTTTCCACTATAGTCTCCACTTTATTCTATATTCTTTCCACTAATCTCTGTCCACTTTAGTCTTTCCACTTATAGTCTTTCCACTATAGTCTCCACTTTATTCTGTCCACTACAGTCTTTCCACTATAGTCTTTCCACTATAGTCTGTCCACTTTAGTCTTTCCACTTTAGTCTGTCCACTTTAGTCTTTCCACTATGGTCTTTCCACTTTAGTCTTTCCACTTTAGTCTTTCCGCTTTAGTCTGTCCATTTATAGTCTTTCCACTTCAGTCTTTCCACTAGAGTCTGTCCACTTTTAATCTTTCCACTATAGTCTGTCCACTTTAGTCTTTCCTCTTTAGTCTTTCCGCTTTAGTCTTTCCATTTAGTCTTTCCATTTCAGTCTTTCCACTAGAGTCTGTCCACTTTAGTCTATCCACTTTTGTCTGTCCACTTTAGTCTTTCCACTTTAGTCATTTCCACTATTGTCTGTCCACTTTAGTCTTTCCACTTTAGTCTGTCCACTTTAGTCTTTCCACTATAGTCTGTCCACTTTAGTCTTTCCACTAATCTCTGTCCACTTTAGTCTGTCCACTATAGTCTGTCCAGTTTAGTCTTTCCACTATAGTCTGTCCACTTTAGTCTTTCCACTTTAGTCTTTCCACTATAGTCTCCACTTTATTCTGTCCACTACAGTCTTTCCACTATAGTCTTTCCACTATAGTTTGTCCACTTTAGTCTTTCCGCTTTAGTCTTTCGACTTTAGTCTGTCCACTTAGTCTTTCCACTTCAGTCTTTCCACTATAGTCTGTCCACTTTAGTCTTTCCGCTATAGTCTTTCCACTATAGTCTCCACTTTATTCTATATTCTTTCCACTAATCTCTGTCCACTTTAGTCTTTCCACTTATAGTCTTTCCAGTATAGTCTCCACTTTATTCTGTCCACTACAGTCTTTCCACTATAGTCTTTCCACTATAGTCTGTCCACTTTAGTCTTTCCACTTTAGTCTGTCCACTTTAGTCTTTCCACTATGGTCTTTCCACTTTAGTCTTTCCACTTTAGTCTTTCCGCTTTAGTCTGTCCATTTATAGTCTTTCCACTTCAGTCTTTCCACTAGAGTCTGTCCACTTTTAATCTTTCCACTATAGTCTGTCCACTTTAGTCTTTCCTCTTTAGTCTTTCCGCTTTAGTCTTTCCATTTAGTCTTTCCACTTTTGTCTGTCCACTTTAGTCTTTCCACTTTAGTCTGTCCACTTTAGTCTTTCCACTTTGGTCTTTCCACTTTAGTCTTTCCACTTTAGTCTTTCCGCTTTAGTCTGTCCATTTATAGTCTTTCCACTTCAGTCTTTCCACTAGAGTCTGTCCACTTTTAATCTTTCCACTATAGTCTGTCCACTTTAGTCTTTCCACTTTAGTCTTTCCGCTTTAGTCTGTCCATTTAGTCTTTCCACTTCAGTCTTTCCACTTGAGTCTGTCCACTTTAGTCTATCCAATTTAGTCTGTCCACTTTAGTCTTTCCACTTTAGTCATTTCCACTATCGTCTGTCCACTTTAGTCTTTCCACTATAGTCTGTCCACTTTAGTCTTTCCACTTTAGTCTTTCCACAATAGTCTCCACTTTATTCTGTCCACTACAGTCTTTCCACTATAGTCTTTCCACTATAGTCTGTCCACTTTAGTCTTTCCACTAATCTCTGTCCACTTTAGTCTTTCCACTTTAGTCTTTCCACTTTAGTCTTTTCACTATAGTCTCCATTTTTTTCTGTCCACTACAGACTGTCAACTTTAGTCTTTCCGCTATAGTCTGTCCACTTTAGTCTTTCCACTAATCTCTGTTCACTTTAGTCTTTCCACTTTAGTCTTTCCACTATAGTCTCCACTTTATTCTGTCCACTACAGTCTTTCCACTATAGTCTTTCCACTATAGTCTGTCCACTTTAGTCTTTCCACTTTAGTCTTTCCACTTTAGTCTGTCCACTTTTAATCTTTCCACTATAGTCTGTCCACTTTAGTCTTTCCACCTTAGTTTTTCCGCTTTAGTCTGTCCATTTAGTCTTTCCACTTCAGTCTTTCCACTAGAGTCTGTCCACTTTAGTCTGTCCACTTTAGTCCGGCCACTTTAGTCTTTCCACTTTAGTCATTTCCACTATCGTCTGTCCACTTTAGTCTATCCACTTTAGTCTTTCCACTTTAGTCTGCCCACTTTAGTCTTTCCACTATAGTCTGTCCACTTTAGTCTTTCCACTATAGTCTTTCCACTTCAGTCTGTCCACTTTAGTCTTTCCACTTATAGTCTTTCCACTATAGTCTCCACTTTATTCTGTCCACTACAGTCTTTCCACTATAGTCTTTCCACTATAGTCTGTCCACTTTAGTCTTTCCACTTTAGTCTGTCCAATTTAGTCTTTCCACTATGGTCTTTCCACTTTAGTCTTTCCACTTTAGTCTTTCCACTTTAGTCTGTCTATTTATAGTCTTTCCACTTCAGTCTTTCCACTAGAGTCTGTCCACTTTTAATCTTTCCACTATAGTCTGTCCACTTTAGTCTTTCCTCTTTAGTCTTTCCGCTTTAGTCTGTCCATTTAGTCTTTCCACTTCAGTCTTTCCACTAGATTCTGTCCACTTTAGTCTATCCACTTTAGTCTGTCCACTTTAGTCTTTCCACTTTAGTCATTTCCACTATCGTCTGTCCACTTTAGTCTTTCCACTTTAGTCTGTCCACTTTAGTCTTTCCACTATAGTCTGTCCACTTTAGTCTTTCCACTAATCTCTGTCCACTTTAGTCTGTCCACTATAGTCTGTCCAGTTTAGTCTTTCCACTATAGTCTGTCCACTTTAGTCTTTCCACTTTAGTCTTTCCACTATAGTCTGTCCACTTTAGTCTTTCCACTATAGTCTTTCCACTTTATTCTGTCCACTTAGTCTTTCCACTTCAGTCTTTCCACTATAGTCTGTCCACTTTAGTCTTTCCGCTATAGTCTTTCCACTATAGTCTCCACTTTATTCTATACTCTTTCCACTAATCTCTGTCCACTTTAGTCTTTCCACTTTAGTCTTTCCACTATATTCTCCACTTTCTTCTGTCCACTACAGTCTTTCCACTACAGTCTTTCCACTATAGTCTTTCCACTATAGTCTGTCCACTTTAGTCTTTCCACTTTAGTCTTTCCACTTTAGTCTTTCCACTTTAGTCTGTCCACTTTAGTCTTTCCACTATAGTCTGTCCACATTAGTCTTTCCACTTTAGTCTTTCCGCTTTAGTCTGTCCATTTAGTTTTTCCACTTCAGTCTTTCCACTAGAGTCTGTCAACTTTAGTCTTTCCACTTTAGTCTGTCCACTTTAGTCTTTCCACTTTAGTCATTTCCACTATCGTCTGTCCACTTTAGTCTTTCCACTTTAGTCTTTTCACTTTAGTCTGTCCACTTTAGTCTTTCCACTATAGTCTGTCCACTTTAGTCTTTCCACTATAGTCTGTCCACTTTAGTCTTTCCACTATAGTCTCCACTTTATTCTGTCCACTACAGTCTTTCCACTATAGTCTTTCCACTATAGTCTGTCCACTTTAGTCTTTCAGATTTAGTCTTTCCACTTTAGTCTGTCCACTTTAGTCTTTCCACTATAATCTTTCCACTTTAGTCTTTCCACTATAGTCTGTCCACTTTATTCTGTCCACTACAGTCTTTCCCCTTTAGTCTTTCCACTTTAGTCTTTCCACTATAGTCTCCACTTTATTCTGTCCACTACAGTCTTTCCACTATAGTCTTTCCAGTATAGTCTGTCCACTTTAGTCTTTCCACTATTCTCTGTCCACTTTAGTCTTACCACTATAGTCTCCACTTTATTCTGTCCACTACAGTCTTTCCACTATAGTCTTTCCACTATAGTCTGTCCACTTTAGTCTTTCCACTATAGTCTCCACTTTATTCTGTCCACTACAGTCTTTCCACTTTAGTCTTTCCACTATTCTCTGTCCACTTTAGTCTTTCCACTTTAAACTTTCCACTACAGTCTCCTCTTTATTCTGTCCACTACAGTCTCTCCAGTATAGTCTTTCCACTATAGTCTGTCCACTTTAGTCTTTCCACTATTATCTGTCCACTTTATTCTTTCCACTATACTCTCCACTTTATTCTGTCCACTACAGTCTTTCCACTATAGTCTTTCCACTATAGTCTGTCCACTTTAGTCTTTCCACTTTAGTCTTTCCACTTTAGTCTGTCCACTACAGTCTTTCCACTATAGTCTTTCCACTATAGTTTGTCCACTTTAGTCTTTCCGCTTTAGTCTTTCGACTTTAGTCTGTCCACTTAGTCTTTCCACTTCAGTCTTTCCACTATAGTCTGTCCACTTTAGTCTTTCCGCTATAGTCTTTCCACTATAGTCTCCACTTTATTCTATATTCTTTCCACTAATCTCTGTCCACTTTAGTCTTTCCACTTATAGTCTTTCCAGTATAGTCTCCACTTTATTCTGTCCACTACAGTCTTTCCACTATAGTCTTTCCACTATAGTCTGTCCACTTTAGTCTTTCCACTTTAGTCTGTCCACTTTAGTCTTTCCACTATGGTCTTTCCACTTTAGTCTTTCCACTTTAGTCTTTCCGCTTTAGTCTGTCCATTTATAGTCTTTCCACTTCAGTCTTTCCACTAGAGTCTGTCCACTTTTAATCTTTCCACTATAGTCTGTCCACTTTAGTCTTTCCTCTTTAGTCTTTCCGCTTTAGTCTTTCCATTTAGTCTTTCCACTTCAGTCTTTCCACTAGAGTCTGTCCACTTTAGTCTATCCACTTTTGTCTGTCCACTTTAGTCTTTCCACTTTAGTCATTTCCACTATTGTCTGTCCACTTTAGTCTTTCCACTTTAGTCTGTCCACTTTAGTCTTTCCACTTTGGTCTTTCCACTTTAGTCTTTCCACTTTAGTCTTTCCGCTTTAGTCTGTCCATTTATAGTCTTTCCACTTCAGTCTTTCCACTAGAGTCTGTCCACTTTTAATCTTTCCACTATAGTCTGTCCACTTTAGTCTTTCCACTTTAGTCTTTCCGCTTTAGTCTGTCCATTTAGTCTTTCCACTTCAGTCTTTCCACTTGAGTCTGTCCACTTTAGTCTATCCAATTTAGTCTGTCCACTTTAGTCTTTCCACTTTAGTCATTTCCACTATCGTCTGTCCACTTTAGTCTTTCCACTATAGTCTGTCCACTTTAGTCTTTCCACTTTAGTCTTTCCACAATAGTCTCCACTTTATTCTGTCCACTACAGTCTTTCCACTATAGTCTTTCCACTATAGTCTGTCCACTTTAGTCTTTCCACTAATCTCTGTCCACTTTAGTCTTTCCACTTTAGTCTTTCCACTTTAGTCTTTTCACTATAGTCTCCATTTTTTTCTGTCCACTACAGACTGTCAACTTTAGTCTTTCCGCTATAGTCTGTCCACTTTAGTCTTTCCACTAATCTCTGTTCACTTTAGTCTTTCCACTTTAGTCTTTCCACTATAGTCTCCACTTTATTCTGTCCACTACAGTCTTTCCACTATAGTCTTTCCACTATAGTCTGTCCACTTTAGTCTTTCCACTTTAGTCTTTCCACTTTAGTCTGTCCACTTTTAATCTTTCCACTATAGTCTGTCCACTTTAGTCTTTCCACCTTAGTTTTTCCGCTTTAGTCTGTCCATTTAGTCTTTCCACTTCAGTCTTTCCACTAGAGTCTGTCCACTTTAGTCTGTCCACTTTAGTCCGGCCACTTTAGTCTTTCCACTTTAGTCATTTCCACTATCGTCTGTCCACTTTAGTCTATCCACTTTAGTCTTTCCACTTTAGTCTGCCCACTTTAGTCTTTCCACTATAGTCTGTCCACTTTAGTCTTTCCACTATAGTCTTTCCACTTCAGTCTGTCCACTTTAGTCTTTCCACTTATAGTCTTTCCACTATAGTCTCCACTTTATTCTGTCCACTACAGTCTTTCCACTATAGTCTTTCCACTATAGTCTGTCCACTTTAGTCTTTCCACTTTAGTCTGTCCAATTTAGTCTTTCCACTATGGTCTTTCCACTTTAGTCTTTCCACTTTAGTCTTTCCACTTTAGTCTGTCTATTTATAGTCTTTCCACTTCAGTCTTTCCACTAGAGTCTGTCCACTTTTAATCTTTCCACTATAGTCTGTCCACTTTAGTCTTTCCTCTTTAGTCTTTCCGCTTTAGTCTGTCCATTTAGTCTTTCCACTTCAGTCTTTCCACTAGATTCTGTCCACTTTAGTCTATCCACTTTAGTCTGTCCACTTTAGTCTTTCCACTTTAGTCATTTCCACTATCGTCTGTCCACTTTAGTCTTTCCACTTTAGTCTGTCCACTTTAGTCTTTCCACTATAGTCTGTCCACTTTAGTCTTTCCACTAATCTCTGTCCACTTTAGTCTGTCCACTATAGTCTGTCCAGTTTAGTCTTTCCACTATAGTCTGTCCACTTTAGTCTTTCCACTTTAGTCTTTCCACTATAGTCTGTCCACTTTAGTCTTTCCACTATAGTCTTTCCACTTTATTCTGTCCACTTAGTCTTTCCACTTCAGTCTTTCCACTATAGTCTGTCCACTTTAGTCTTTCCGCTATAGTCTTTCCACTATAGTCTCCACTTTATTCTATACTCTTTCCACTAATCTCTGTCCACTTTAGTCTTTCCACTTTAGTCTTTCCACTATATTCTCCACTTTCTTCTGTCCACTACAGTCTTTCCACTACAGTCTTTCCACTATAGTCTTTCCACTATAGTCTGTCCACTTTAGTCTTTCCACTTTAGTCTTTCCACTTTAGTCTTTCCACTTTAGTCTGTCCACTTTAGTCTTTCCACTATAGTCTGTCCACATTAGTCTTTCCACTTTAGTCTTTCCGCTTTAGTCTGTCCATTTAGTTTTTCCACTTCAGTCTTTCCACTAGAGTCTGTCAACTTTAGTCTTTCCACTTTAGTCTGTCCACTTTAGTCTTTCCACTTTAGTCATTTCCACTATCGTCTGTCCACTTTAGTCTTTCCACTTTAGTCTTTTCACTTTAGTCTGTCCACTTTAGTCTTTCCACTATAGTCTGTCCACTTTAGTCTTTCCACTATAGTCTGTCCACTTTAGTCTTTCCACTATAGTCTCCACTTTATTCTGTCCACTACAGTCTTTCCACTATAGTCTTTCCACTATAGTCTGTCCACTTTAGTCTTTCAGATTTAGTCTTTCCACTTTAGTCTGTCCACTTTAGTCTTTCCACTATAATCTTTCCACTTTAGTCTTTCCACTATAGTCTGTCCACTTTATTCTGTCCACTACAGTCTTTCCCCTTTAGTCTTTCCACTTTAGTCTTTCCACTATAGTCTCCACTTTATTCTGTCCACTACAGTCTTTCCACTATAGTCTTTCCAGTATAGTCTGTCCACTTTAGTCTTTCCACTATTCTCTGTCCACTTTAGTCTTACCACTATAGTCTCCACTTTATTCTGTCCACTACAGTCTTTCCACTATAGTCTTTCCACTATAGTCTGTCCACTTTAGTCTTTCCACTATAGTCTCCACTTTATTCTGTCCACTACAGTCTTTCCACTTTAGTCTTTCCACTATTCTCTGTCCACTTTAGTCTTTCCACTTTAAACTTTCCACTACAGTCTCCTCTTTATTCTGTCCACTACAGTCTCTCCAGTATAGTCTTTCCACTATAGTCTGTCCACTTTAGTCTTTCCACTATTATCTGTCCACTTTATTCTTTCCACTATACTCTCCACTTTATTCTGTCCACTACAGTCTTTCCACTATAGTCTTTCCACTATAGTCTGTCCACTTTAGTCTTTCCACTTTAGTCTTTCCACTTTAGTCTGTCCACTTTAGTCTTTCCACTATAGTCTGTCCACTTTAGTCTTTCAACTTTAGTCTTTCCACTTTAGTTTTTCCACTTTAGTCTGTCCACTTCAGTCTTTCCACTATAGTCTGTCCACTTTAGTCTTTCCACTTCAGTCTTTCTACTATAGTCTGTCCACTTTAGTCTTTCCACTATAGTCTCCGCTTTATTCTGTCCACTACAGTCTTTCCACTATAGTCTGTCCACTTTAGTCTTTCCACTTTAGTCTTTCCGCTTTAGTCTGTCCATTTAGTCTTTCCACTTCAGTCTTTCCACTAGAGTCTGTCCACTTTTAATCTTTCCACTATAGTCTGTCCACTTTAGTCTTTCCACCTTAGTCTTTCCGCTTTAGTCTGTCCATTTAGTCTTTCCACTTCAGTCTTTCCACTATAGTCTGTCCACTTTAGTCTGTCCACTTTAGTCCGGCCACTTTAGTCTTTCCAATTTAGTCATTTCCACTATCGTCTGTCCACTTTAGTCTATCCACTTTAGTCTTTCCACTTTAGTCTGCCCACTTTAGTCTTTCCACTATAGTCTGTCCACTTTAGTCTTTCCACTAATCTCTGTCCACTTTAGTCTTTCCACTATAGTCTGTCCACTTTAGTCTTTCCACTTTAGTCTTTCCACTATAGTCTGTCCACTTTAGTCTTTCCACTATAGTCTTTCGACTTTAGTCTGTCCACTTTGTCTTTCCACTTCAGTCTTTCCACTATAGTCTGTCCACTTTAGTCTTTCCGCTATAGTCTTTCCACTATAGTCTCCACTTTATTCTATATTCTTTCCACTAATCTCTGTCCACTTTAGTCTTTCCACTTATAGTCTTTCCACTATAGTCTCCACTTTATTCTGTCCACTACAGTCTTTCCACTATAGTCTTTCCACTATAGTCTGTCCACTTTAGTCTTTCCACTTTAGTCTGTCCACTTTAGTCTTTCCACTATGGTCTTTCCACTTTAGTCTTTCCACTTTAGTCTTTCCGCTTTAGTCTGTCCATTTATAGTCTTTCCACTTCAGTCTTTCCACTAGAGTCTGTCGACTTTTAATCTTTCCACTATAGTCTGTCCACTTTAGTCTTTCCACTTTAGTCTTTCCGCTTTAGTCTGTCCATTTAGTCTTTCCACTTCAGTCTTTCCACTAGAGTCTGTCCACTTTAGTCTATCCACTTTAGTCTGTCCACTTTAGTCTTTCCACTTTAGTCATTTCCACTATCGTCTGTCCACTTTAGTCTTTCCACTATAGTCTGTCCACTTTAGTCTTTCCACTTTAGTCTTTCCACTTTAGTCTTTCCACTATAGTCTCCACTTTATTCTGTCCACTACAGTCTTTCCACTATAGTCTGTCCACTTTAGTCTTTCCACCAATCTCTGTCCACTTTAGTCTTTCCACTTTAGTCTTTCCACTTTAGTCTTTTCACTATAGTCTCCACTTTTTTCTGTCCACTACAGTCTGTCCACTTTAGTCTTTCCGCTATAGTCTGTCCACTTTAGTCTTTCCACTAATCTCTGTTCACTTTAGTCTTTCCACTTTAGTCTTTCCACTATAGTCTCCACTTTATTCTGTCCACTACAGTCTTTCCACTATAGTCTTTCCAATATAGTCTGTCCCCTTTAGTCTTTCCACTTTAGTCTTTCCACTTTAGTCTGTCCACTTTAGTCTTTCCACTATAGTCTGTCCACTTTAGTCTTTCCACTTTAGTCTTTCCGCTTTAGTCTGTCCATTTAGTCTTTCCACTTCAGTCTTTCCACTAGAGTCTGTCCACTTTTAATCTTTCCACTATAGTCTGTCCACTTTAGTCTTTCCACCTTAGTCTTTCCGCTTTAGTCTGTCCATTTAGTCTTTCCACTTCAGTCTTTCCATTAGAGTCTGTCCACTTTAGTCTGTCCACTTTAGTCCGGCCACTTTAGTCTTTCCACTTTAGTCATTTCCACTATCGTCTGTCCACTTTAGTCTATCCACTTTAGTCTGCCCACTTTAGTCTTTCCACTATAGTCTGTCCACTTTAGTCTTTCCACTAATCTCTGTCCACTTTAGTCTTTCCACTATAGTCTGTCCACTTTAGTCTTTCCACTTCAGTCTTTCTACTATAGTCTGTCCACTTTAGTCTTTCCACTATAGTCTCCGCTTTATTCTGTCCACTACAGTCTTTCCACTATAGTCTGTCCACTTTAGTCTTTCCACTTTAGTCTTTCCGCTTTAGTCTGTCCATTTAGTCTTTCCACTTCAGTCTTTCCACTAGAGTCTGTCCACTTTTAATCTTTCCACTATAGTCTGTCCACTTTAGTCTTTCCACCTTAGTCTTTCCGCTTTAGTCTGTCCATTTAGTCTTTCCACTTCAGTCTTTCCACTAGAGTCTGTCCACTTTAGTCTGTCCACTTTAGTCCGGCCACTTTAGTCTTTCCAATTTAGTCATTTCCACTATCGTCTGTCCACTTTAGTCTATCCACTTTAGTCTTTCCACTTTAGTCTGCCCACTTTAGTCTTTCCACTATAGTCTGTCCACTTTAGTCTTTCCACTAATCTCTGTCCACTTTAGTCTTTCCACTATAGTCTGTCCACTTTAGTCTTTCCACTATTATCTGTCCACTTTATTCTTTCCACTATACTCTCCACTTTATTCTGTCCACTACAGTCTTTCCACTATAGTCTTTCCACTATAGTCTGTCCACTTTAGTCTTTCCACTTTAGTCTTTCCACTTTAGTCTGTCCACTTTAGTCTTTCCACTATAGTCTGTCCACTTTAGTCTTTCCACTTTAGTCTTTCCACTTTAGTTTTTCCACTTTAGTCTGTCCACTTCAGTCTTTCCACTATAGTCTGTCCACTTTAGTCTTTCCACTTCAGTCTTTCTACTATAGTCTGTCCACTTTAGTCTTTCCACTATAGTCTCCGCTTTATTCTGTCCACTACAGTCTTTCCACTATAGTCTGTCCACTTTAGTCTTTCCACTTTAGTCTTTCCGCTTTAGTCTGTCCATTTAGTCTTTCCACTTCAGTCTTTCCACTAGAGTCTGTCCACTTTTAATCTTTCCACTATAGTCTGTCCACTTTAGTCTTTCCCCCTTAGTCTTTCCGTTTTAGTCTGTCCATTTAGTCTTTCCACTTCAGTCTTTCCACTAGAGTCTGTCCACTTTAGTCTGTCCACTTTAGTCCGACCACTTTAGTCTTTCCAGTTTAGTCATTTCCACTATCGTCTGTCCACTTTAGTCTATCCACTTTAGTCTTTCCACTTTAGTCTGCCCACTTTAGTCTTTCCACTATAGTCTGTCCACTTTAGTCTTTCCACTAATCTCTGTCCACTTTAGTCTTTCCACTATAGTCTGTCCACTTTAGTCTTTCCACTTTAGTCTTTCCACTATAGTCTGTCCACTTTAGTCTTTCCACTATAGTCTTTCGACTTTAGTCTGTCCACTTTGTCTTTCCACTTCAGTCTTTCCACTATAGTCTGTCCACTTTAGTCTTTCCGCTATAGTCTTTCCACTATAGTCTCCACTTTATTCTATATTCTTTCCACTAATCTCTGTCCACTTTAGTCTTTCCACTTATAGTCTTTCCACTATAGTCTCCACTTTATTCTGTCCACTACAGTCTTTCCACTATAGTCTTTCCACTATAGTCTGTCCACTTTAGTCTTTCCACTTTAGTCTGTCCACTTTAGTCTTTCCACTATGGTCTTTCCACTTTAGTCTTTCCACTTTAGTCTTTCCGCTTTAGTCTGTCCATTTATAGTCTTTCCACTTCAGTCTTTCCACTAGAGTCTGTCCACTTTTAATCTTTCCACTATAGTCTGTCCACTTTAGTCTTTCCACTTTAGTCTTTCCGCTTTAGTCTGTCCATTTAGTCTTTCCACTTCAGTCTTTCCACTAGCGTCTGTCCACTTTAGTCTATCCACTTTAGTCTGTTCACTTTAGTCTTTCCACTTTAGTCATTTCCACTATTGTCTGTCCACTTTAGTCTTTCCACTATAGTCTGTCCACTTTAGTCTTTCCACTTTAGTCTTTCCGCTATAGTCTCCACTTTATTCTGTCCACTACAGTCTTTCCACTATAGTCTGTCCACTTTAGTCTTTCCACCAATCTCTGTCCACTTTAGTCTTTCCACTTTAGTCTTTCCACTTTAGTCTTTTCACTATAGTCTCCACTTTTTTCTGTCCACTACAGTCTGTCCACTTTAGTCTTTCCGCTATAGTCTGTCCACTTTAGTCTTTCCACTAATCTCTGTTCACTTTAGTCTTTCCACTTTAGTCTTTCCACTATAGTCTCCACTTTATTCTGTCCACTACAGTCTTTCCACTATAGTCTTTCCAATATAGTCTGTCCCCTTTAGTCTTTCCACTTTAGTCTTTCCACTTTAGTCTGTCCACTTTAGTCTTTCCACTATAGTCTGTCCACTTTAGTCTTTCCACTTTAGTCTTTCCGCTTTAGTCTGTCCATTTAGTCTTTCCACTTCAGTCTTTCCACTAGAGTCTGTCCACTTTTAATCTTTCCACTATAGTCTGTCCACTTTAGTCTTTCCACCTTAGTCTTTCCGCTTTAGTCTGTCCATTTAGTCTTTCCACTTCAGTCTTTCCATTAGAGTCTGTCCACTTTAGTCTGTCCACTTTAGTCCGGCCACTTTAGTCTTTCCACTTTAGTCATTTCCACTATCGTCTGTCCACTTTAGTCTATCCACTTTAGTCTGCCCACTTTAGTCTTTCCACTATAGTATGTCCACTTTAGTCTTTCCACTAATCTCTGTCCACTTTAGTCTTTCCACTATAGTCTGTCCACTTTAGTCTGTCCACTATAGTCTGTCCACTTTAGTCTTTCCACTATAGTCTTTCGACTTTAGTCTGTCCACTTAGTCTTTCCACTTCAGTCTTTCCACTATAGTCTGTCCATTTTAGTCTTTCCGCTATAGTCTTTCCACTATAGTCTCCACTTTATTCTATATTCTTTCCACTAATCTCTGTCCACTTTAGTCTTTCCACTTATAGTCTTTCCACTATAGTCTCCACTTTATTCTGTCCACTACAGTCTTTCCACTATAGTCTTTCCACTATAGTCTGTCCACTTTAGTCTTTCCACTTTAGTCTGTCCACTTTAGTCTTTCCACTATGGTCTTTCCACTTTAGTCTTTCCAATTTAGTCTTTCCGCTTTAGTCTGTCCATTTATAGTCTTTCCACTTCAGTCTTTCCACTAGAGTCTGTCCACTTTTAATCTTTCCACTATAGTCTGTCCACTTTAGTCTTTCCTCTTTAGTCTTTCCGCTTTAGTCTGTCCATTTAGTCTTTCCACTTCAGTCTTTCCACTAGAGTCTGTCCACTTTAGTCTATCCACTTTAGTCTGTCCACTTTAGTCTTTCCACTTTAGTCATTTCCACTATTGTCTGTCCACTTTAGTCTTTCCACTTTAGTCTGTCCACTTTAGTCTTTCCACTATAGTCTGTCCACTTTAGTCTTTCCACTAATCTCTGTCCACTTTAGTCTGTCCACTATAGTCTATCCAGTTTAGTCTTTCCACTATAGTCTGTCCACTTTAGTCTTTCCACTTTAGTCTTTCCACTATAGTCTGTCCACTTTAGTCTTTCCACTATAGTCTTTCCACTTTATTCTGTCCACTTAGTCTTTCCACTTCAGTCTTTCCACTATAGTCTGTCCACTTTAGTCTTTCCGCTATAGTCTTTCCACTATAGTCTCCACTTTATTCTATACTCTTTCCACTAATCTCTGTCCACTTTAGTCTTTCCACTATATTCTCCACTTTCTTCTGTCCACTACAGTCTTTCCACTATAGTCTTTCCACTATAGTCTGTCCACTTTAGTCTTTCCACTTTAGTCTTTCCACTTTAGTCTTTCCACTTTAGTCTGTCCACTTTAGTCTTTCCACTATAGTCTGTCCACTTTAGTCTTTCCACTTTAGTCTTTCCGCTTTAGTCTGTCCATTTAGTTTTTCCACTTCAGTCTTTCCACTAGAGTCTGTCAACTTTAGTCTTTCCACTTTAGTCTGTCCACTTTAGTCTTTCCACTTTAGTCTTTTCACTTTAGTCTGTCCACTTTAGTCTTTCCACTATAGTCTGTCCACTTTAGTCTTTCCACTATAGTCTGTCCACTTTAGTCTTTCCACTATAGTCTCCACTTTATTCTGTCCGCTACAGTCTTTCCACTATAGTCTTTCCACTATAGTCTGTCCACTTTAGTCTTTCCACTTTAGTCTTTCCACTTTAGTCTGTCCACTTTAGTCTTTCCACTATAATCTTTCCACTTTAGTCTTTCCACTATAGTCTGTCCACTTTATTCTGTCCACTACAGTCTTTCCACTTTAGTCATTTCCACTATCGTCTGTCCACTTTAGTTTTTCCACTTTAGTCTTTCCACTTTAGTCTTTCCACTATTGTCTCCACTTTATTCTGTCCACTACAGTCTTTCCACTATAGTCTTTCCAGTATAGTCTGTCCACTTTAGTCTTTCCACTATTCTCTGTCCACTTTAGTCTTTCCACTATAGTCTCCACTTTATTCTGTCCACTACAGTCTTTCCACTATAGTCTTTCCACTATAGTCTGTCCACTTTAGTCTTTCCACTATAGTCTCCACTTTATTCTGTCCACTACAGTCTTTCCACTTTAGTCTTTACACTATTCTCTGTCCACTTTAGTCTTTCCACTTTAGACTTTCCACTACAGTCTCCTCTTTATTCTGTCCACTACAGTCTCTCCACTATAGTATTTCCACTATAGTCTGTCCACTTTAGTCTTTCCACTATTATCAGTCCACTTTATTCTTTCCACTATACTCTCCACTTTATTCTGTCCACTACAGTCTTTCCACTATAGTCTTTCCACTATAGTCTGTCCACTTTAGTCTTTCCACTTTAGTCTTTCCACTTTAGTCTGTCCACTTTAGTCTTTCCAATATAGTCTGTCCACTTTAGTCTTTCCACTTTAGTCTTTCCACTTTAGTTTTTCCACTTTAGTCTGTCCACTTCAGTCTTTCCACTATAGTCTGTCCACTTAAGTCTTTCCACTTCAGTCTTTCTACTATAGTCTGTCCACTTTAGTCTTTCCACTATAGTCTCCGCTTTATTCTGTCCACTACAGTCTTTCCACTTTAGTCTTTCTACTATTATCTGTTCACTTTAGTCTTTCCACTATAGTCTCTACTTTATTCTTTCCACTACAGTCGTTCCACTATAGTCAGTCCACTTTAGTCTTTCCGCTATTCTCTGCCCACTTTAGTCTTTCCACTATAGTCTACACTTTATTCTGTCCACTACAGTCTTTCCACTATAGTCTTTCAACTTTAGTCTTTACACTATTCTCTGTCCACTTTAGTCTTTCCACTTTAGACTTTCCACTACAGTCTCCTCTTTATTCTGTCCACTACAGTCTCTCCACTATAGTATTTCCACTATAGTCTGTCCACTTTAGTCTTTCCACTATTATCTGTCAACTTTGTTCTTTCCACTATACTCTCCACTTTATTCTGTCCACTACAGTCTTTCCACTATAGTCTTTCCACTATAGTCTGTCCACTTTAGTCTTTCCACTTTAGTCTGTCCACTTTAGTCTTTCCACTATAGTCTGTCCACTTTAGTCTTTCCACTTTAGTCTCTACTTTAGTTTTTCCACTTTAGTCTGTCCACTTCAGTCTTTCCACTATAGTCTGTCCACTTTAGTCTTTCCACTTCAGTCTTTCTACTATAGTCTGTCCACTTTAGTCTTTCCACTATAGTCTCCGCTTTATTCTGTCCACTACAGTCTTTCCACTTTAGTCTTTCTACTATTATCTGTCCACTTTAGTCTTTCCACTATAGTCTCTACTTTATTCTTTCCACTACAGTCTTTCCACTATAGTCTGTCCACTTTAGTCTTTCTACTATTCTCTGCCCACTTTAGTCTTTCCACTATAGTCTACACTTTATTCTGTCCACTACAGTCTTTCCACTATAGTCTTTCAACTATAGTCTGTCCACTTTAGTCTTTCCACTTTAGTTTTTCCACTTTAGTCTCTCCACTTCAGTCTTTCCACTATAGTCTGTCCACTTTAGTCTTTCCACTTTAGTCTTTCCACTATAGTCTCCACTTTATTCTGTCCACTACAGTCTTTCCACTATAGTCTTTCCAGTATAGTCTGTCCACTTTAATCTTTCCACTATTCTCTGTCCACTTTAGTCTTTCCACTATAGTCTCCACTTTATTCTGTCAACCACAGTCTTTCCACTATAGTCTTTCCACTATAGTCTGTCCACTTTAGTCTTTCCACTATAGTCTCCACTTTATTCTGTCCACTACAGTCTTTCCACTTTAGTCTTTCCACTATTCTCTTTCCACTTTAGTCTTTCCACTATAGTCTGTCCACTTCAGTCTTTCCGCTATAGTCTTTCCACTTTAGTCTCCACTTTATTCTATAGTCTTTCCACTAATCTCTGTCCGCTTTAGTCTTTCCACTTTAGTCTGTCCATTTAGTCTTTCCACTTCAGTCTTTCCACTAGAGTCTGTCCACTTTAGTCTTTCCACTATAGTCTGTCCACTTTAGTCTTTCCACTTTAGTCATTTCCACTATCGTCTGTCCACTTTAGACTTTCCACTTTAGTCTTTCCACTTATAGTCTTTCCACTATAGTCTCCACTTTATTCTGTCCACTACAGTCTTTCCACTATAGTCTTTCCACTATAGTCTGTCCACTTTAGTCTTTCCACTTTAGTCTGTCCACTTTAGTCTTTCCACTATGGTCTTTCCACTTTAGTCTTTCCACTTTAGTCTTTCCGCTTTAGTATGTCCATTTATAGTCTTTCCACTTCAGTCTTTCCACTAGAGTCTGTCCACTTTTAATCTTTCCACTATAGTCTGTCCACTTTAGTCTTTCCTCTTTAGTCTTTCCGCTTTAGTCTGTCCATTTAGTCTTTCCACTTCAGTCTTTCCACTAGAGTCTGTCCACTTTAGTCTATCCACTTTAGTCTGTCCACTTTAGTCTTTCCACTTTAGTCATTTCCACTATTGTCTGTCCACTTTAGTCTTTCCACTTTAGTCTGTCCACTTTAGTCTTTCCACTATAGTCTGTCCACTTTAGTCTTTCCACTAATCTCTGTCCACTTTAGTCTGTCCACGATAGTCTGTCCAGTTTAGTCTTTCCACTATAGTCTGTCCACTTTAGTCTTTCCACTTTAGTCTTTCCACTATAGTCTGTCCACTTTAGTCTTTCCACTATAGTCTTTCCACTTTATTCTGTCCACTTAGTCTTTCTACTTCAGTCTTTCCACTATAGTCTGTCCACTTTAGTCTTTCCGCTATAGTCTTTCCACTATAGTCTCCACTTTATTCTATACTCTTTCCACTAATCTCTGTCCACTTTAGTCTTTCCACTTTAGTCTTTCCACTATATTCTCCACTTTCTTCTGTCCACTACAGTCTTTCCACTATAGTCTTTCCACTATAGTCTGTCCACTTTAGTCTTTCCACTTTAGTCTTTCCACTTTAGTCTTTCCACTTTAGTCTGTCCACTTTAGTCTTTCCACTATAGTCTGTCCACTTTAGTCTTTCCACTTTAGTCTTTCCGCTTTAGTCTGTCCATTTAGTTTTTACACTTCAGTCTTTCCACTAGAGTCTGTCAACTTTAGTCTTTCCACTTTAGTCTGTCCACTTTAGTCTTTCCACTTTAGTCATTTCCACTATCGTCTGTCCACTTTAGTCTTTCCACTTTAGTCTTTTCACTTTAGTCTGTCCACTTTAGTCTTTCCACTATAGTCTGTCCACTTTAGTCTTTCCACTATAGTCTGTCCACTTTAGTCTTTCCACTATAGTCTCCACTTTATTCTGTCCACTACAGTCTTTCCACTATAGTCTTTCCACTATAGTCTGTCCACTTTAGTCTTTCCACTTTAGTCTTTCCACTTTAGTCTGTCCACTTTAGTCTTTCCACTATAATCTTTCCACTTTAGTCTTTCCACTATAGTCTGTCCACTTTATTCTGTCCACTACAGTCTTTCCACTTTAGTCATTTCCACTATCGTCTGTCCACTTTAGTTTTTCCACTTTAGTCTTTCCACTTTAGTCTTTCCACTATTGTCTCCACTTTATTCTGTCCACTACAGTCTTTCCACTATAGTCTTTCCAGTATAGTCTGTCCACTTTAGTCTTTCCACTATTCTCTGTCCACTTTAGTCTTTCCACTATAGTCTCCACTTTATTCTGTCCACTACAGTCTTTCCACTATGGTCTTTCCACTATAGTCTGTCCACTTTAGTCTTTCCACTTTAGTTTTTCCACTTTAGTCTCTCCACTTCAGTCTTTCCACTATAGTCTGTCCACTTTAGTCTTTCCACTTTAGTCTTTCCACTATAGTCTCCACTTTATTCTGTCCACTACAGTATTTCCACTATAGTCTTTCCAGTATAGTCTGTCCACTTTAGTCTTTCCACTATTCTCTGTCCACTTTAGTCTTTCCACTATAGTCTCCACTTTATTCTGTCAACCACAGTCTTTCCACTATAGTCTTTCCACTATAGTCTGTCCACTTTAGTCTTTCCACTATAGTCTCCACTTTATTCTGTCCACTACAGTCTTTCCACTTTAGTCTTTCCACTATTCTCTTTCCACTTTAGTCTTTCCACTATAGTCTTTCCACTATAGTCTGTCCACTTCAGTCTTTCCGCTATAGTCTTTCCACTTTAGTCTCCACTTTATTCTATAGTCTTTCCACTAATCTCTGTCCGCTTTAGTCTTTCCACTTTAGTCTGTCCATTTAGTCTTTCCACTTCAGTCTTTCCACTAGAGTCTGTCCACTTTAGTCTTTCCACTTTAGTCTGTCCACTTTAGTCTTTCCACTTTAGTCATTTCCACTATCGTCTGTCCACTTTAGACTTTCCACTTTAGTCTTTTCACTTTAGTCTGTCCACTTTAGTCTTTCCACTATAGTCTGTCCACTTTAGTCTTTCCACTATAGTCTGTCCACTTTAGTCTTTCCACTATAGTCTCCACTTTATTCTGTCCACTACAGTCTTTCCACTATAGTCTTTCCACTATAGTCTGTCTACTTTAGTCTTTCCACTTTAGTCTTTCCACTTTAGTCTGTCCACTTCAGTCTTTCCACTATAATCTTTCCACTTTAGTCTTTCCACTATTCTCTGTCCACTTTAGTCTTTCCACTTTAGTCTTTCCACTATAGTCTCCACTTTATTCTGTCCACTACAGTCTGTCCACTATAGTCTTTCCACTATCGTCTGTCCACTATAGTCTTTCCACTATTCTCTGTCCACTTTAGTCTTTCCACTATACTCTCCACTTTATTCTGTCCACTACAGTCTTTCCACTATAGTCTGTCCACTTTAGTCTTTCCACTTTAGACTTTCCACTACAGTCTGTCCACTTTAGTCTTTCCACTATAGTCTTTCCACTTTAGTCTGTCCACTTAGTCTTTCCACTTCAGTCTTTCCACTATAGTCTGTCCACTTTAGTCTTTCCGCTATAATCTTTCCACTATAGTCTCCACTTTATTCTATAGTCTTTCCACTAATCTTTATACACTTTAGTCTTTCCACTGATAGTCTTTCCACTATAGTCTCCACTTTATTCTGTCCACTACAGTCTTTCCACTATAGTCTTTCCACTATAGTCTGTCCACTTTAGTCTTTCCACTTTAGTCTGTCCACTTTAGTCTTTCCACTACGGTCTGTCCACTTTAGTCTTTCCACTTTAGTCTTTCCGCTTTAGTCTGTCCATTTATAGTCTTTCCACTTCAGTCTTTCCACTAGAGTCTGTCCACTTTTAATCTTTCCACTATAGTCTGTCCACTTTAGTCTTTCCACTTTAGTCTTTCCGCTTTAGTCTGTCCATTTAGTCTTTCCACTTCAGTCTTTCCACTAGAGTCTGTCCACTTTAGTCTATCCACTTTAGTCATTTCCACTATCGTCTGTCCACTTTAGTCTTTCCACTTTAGTCTGTCCACTTTGGTCTTTCCACTATAGTCTGTCCACTTTAGTCTTTCCAATAATTTCTGTCCACTTTAGTCTTTCCACTTTAGTCTTTCCACTTTAGTCTGTCCACTTTAGTCTTTCCACTATAGTCTGTCTACTTTAGTCTTTCCACTTTAGTCTTTCCGCTTTAGTCTGTCCATTTAGTTTTTCCACTTCAGTCTTTCCACTAGAGTCTGTCCACTTTAGTCTTTCCACTTTAGTCTGTCCACTTTAGTCTTTCCACTATAATCTTTCCACTTTAGTCTCTCCACTATAGTCTGTCCACTTTATTCTGTCCACTACAGTCTTTCCACTTTAGTCATTTCCACTATCGTCTGTCCACTTTAGTTTTTCCACTTTAGTCTTTCCACTTTAGTCTTTCCACTATAGTCTCCACTTTATTCTGTCCACTACAGTCTATCCACTATAGTCTTTCCAGTATAGTCTGTCCACTTTAGTCTTTCCACCAATCTCTGTCCACTTTAGTCTTTCCACTTTAGTCTTTCTACTTTAGTCTTTTCACTATAGTCTCCACTTTTTTCTGTCCACTACAGTCTGTCCACTTTAGTCTTTCCGCTATAGTCTGTCCACTTTAGTCTTTCCACTAATCTCTGTTCACTTTAGTCTTTCCACTTTAGTCTTTCCACTATAGTCTCCACTTTATTCTGTCCACTACAGTCTTTCCACTATAGTCTTTCCACTATAGTCTGTCCACTTTAGTCTTTCCACTTTAGTCTTTCCACTTTAGTCTGTCCACTTTAGTCTTTCCACTATAGTCTGTCCACTTTAGTCTTTCCACTTTAGTCTTTCCGCTTTAGTCTGTCCATTTAGTCTTTCCACTTCAGACTTTCCACTAGAGTCTGTCCACTTTTAATCTTTCCACTATAGTCTGTCCACTTTAGTCTTTCCACCTTAGTCTTTCCGCTTTAGTCTGTCCATTTAGTCTTTCCACTTCAGTCTTTCCATTAGAGTCTGTCCACTTTAGTCTGTCCACTTTAGTCCGGCCACTTTAGTCTTTCCACTTTAGTCATTTCCACTATCGTCTGTCCACTTTAGTCTATCCACTTTAGTCTTTCCACTTTAGTCTGCCCACTTTAGTTTTTCCACTATAGTCTGTCCACTTTAGTCTTTCCACTAATCTCTGTCCACTTTAGTCTTTCCACTATAGTCTGTCCACTTTAGTCTTTCCACTATAGTCTGTCCACTTTAGTCTTTCCACTATAGTCTTTCGACTTTAGTCTGTCCACTTAGTCTTTCCACTTCAGTCTTTCCACTATAGTCTGTCCACTTTAGTCTTTCCGCTATAGTCTTTCCACTATAGTCTCCACTTTATTCTATATTCTTTCCACTAATCTCTGTCCACTTTAGTCTTTCCACTTATAGTCTTTCCACTATAGTCTCCACTTTATTCTGTCCACTACAGTCTTTCCACTATAGTCTTTCCACTATAGTCTGTCCACTTTAGTCTTTCCACTTTAGTCTGTCCACTTTAGTCTTTCCACTATGGTCTTTCCACTTTAGTCTTTCCACTTTAGTCTTTCCGCTTTAGTCTGTCCATTTATAGTCTTTCCACTTCAGTCTTTCCACTAGAGTCTGTCCACTTTTAATCTTTCCACTATAGTCTGTCCACTTTAGTCTTTCCTCTTTAGTCTTTCCGCTTTAGTCTGTCCATTTAGTCTTTCCACTTCAGTCTTTCCACTAGAGTCTGTCCACTTTAGTCTATCCACTTTAGTCTGTCCACTTTAGTCTTTCCACTTTAGTCATTTCCACTATTGTCTGTCCACTTTAGTCTTTCCACTTTAGTCTGTCCACTTTAGTCTTTCCACTATAGTCTGTCCACTTTAGTCTTTCCACTAATCTCTGTCCACTTTAGTCTGTCCACTATAGTCTGTCCAGTTTAGTCTTTCCACTATAGTCTGTCCACTTTAGTCTTTCCACTTTAGTCTTTCCACTATAGTCTGTCCACTTTAGTCTTTCCACTATAGTCTTTCCACTTTATTCTGTCCACTTAGTCTTTCCACTTCAGTCTTTCCACTATAGTCTGTCCACTTTAGTCTTTCCGCTATAGTCTTTCCACTATAGTCTCCACTTTATTCTATACTCTTTCCACTAATCTCTGTCCACTTTAGTCTTTCCACTTTAGTCTTTCCACTATATTCTCCACTTTCTTCTGTCCACTACAGTCTTTCCACTATAGTCTTTCCACTATAGTCTGTCCACTTTAGTCTTTCCACTTTAGTCTTTCCACTTTAGTCTTTCGACTTTAGTCTGTCCACTTTAGTCTTTCCACTATAGTCTGTCCACTTTAGTCTTTCCACTTTAGTCTTTCCGCTTTAGTCTGTCCATTTAGTTTTTCCACTTCAGTCTTTCCACTAGAGTCTGTCAACTTTAGTCTTTCCACTTTAGTCTGTCCACTTTAGTCTTTCCACTTTAGTCATTTCCACTATCGTCTGTCCACTTTAGTCTTTCCACGTTAGTCTTTTCACTTTAGTCTGTCCACTTTAGTCTTTCCACTATAGTCTGTCCACTTTAGTCTTTCCACTATAGTCTGTCCACTTTAGTCTTTCCACTATAGTCTCCACTTTATTCTGTCCACTACAGTCTTTCCACTATAGTCTTTCCACTATAGTCTGTCCACTTTAGTCTTTCCACTTTAGTCTTTCCACTTTAGTCTGTCCACTTTAGTCTTTCCACTATAATCTTTCCACTTTAGTCTTTCCACTATAGTCTGTCCACTTTATTCTGTCTACTACAGTCTTTCCACTTTAGTCATTTCCACTATCGTCTGTCCACTTTAGTTTTTCCACTTTAGTCTTTCCACTTTAGTCTTTCCACTATTGTCTCCACTTTATTCTGTCCACTACAGTCTTTCCACTATAGTCTTTCCAGTATAGTCTGTCCACTTTAGTCTTTCCACTATTCTCTGTCCACTTTAGTCTTTCCACTATAGTCTCCACTTTATTCTGTCCACTACAGTCTTTCCACTATTCTCTGTCCACTTTAGTCTTTCCACTACAGTCTCCTCTTTATTCTGTCCACTACAGTCTCTCCACTATAGTATTTCCACTATAGTCTGTCCACTTTAGTCTTTCCACTATTATCTGTCCACTTTATTCTTTCCACTACACTCTCCACTTTATTCTGTCCACTACAGTCTTTCCACTATAGTCTTTCCACTATAGTCTGTCCACTTTAGTCTTTCCACTTTAGTCTTTCCACTTTAGTCTGTCCACTTTAGTCTTTCCACTATAGTCTGTCCACTTTAGTCTTTCCACTTTAGTCTTTCCACTTTAGTTTTTCCACTTTAGTCTGTCCACTTCAGTCTTTCCACTATAGTCTGTCCACTTTAGTCTTTCCACTATAGTCTCCACTTTATTCTTTCCACTACAGTCTTTCCACTATAGTCTGTCCACTTTAGTCTTTCCACTATTCTCTGCCCACTTTTTTCTTTCCACTATAGTCTACACTTTATTCTGTCCACTACAGTCTTTCCACTATAGTCTTTCAACTATAGTCTGTCCACTTTAGTCTTTCCACTTTAGTTTTTCCACTTTAGTCTCTCCACTTCAGTCTTTCCACTATAGTCTCCACTTTATTCTGTCCACTACAGTCTTTCCACTATAGTCTTTCCAGTATAGTCTGTCCACTTTAGTCTTTCCACTATTCTCTGTCCACTTTAGTCTTTCCACTATAGTCTCCACTTTATTCTGTCAACCACAGTCTTTCCACTATAGTCTTTCCACTATAGTTTGTCCACTTTAGTCTTTCCACTATAGTCTCCACTTTATTCTGTCCACTACAGTCTTTCCACTTTAGTCTTTCCACTATTCTCTTTCCACTTTAGTCTTTCCACTATAGTCTTTCCACTATAGTCTGTCCACTTCAGTCTTTCCGCTATAGTCTTTCCACTATAGTCTCCACTTTATTCTATAGTCTTTCCACTAATCTCTGTCCGCTTTAGTCTTTCCACTTTAGTCTGTCCATTTAGTCTTTCCACTTCAGTCTTTCCACTAGAGTCTGTCCACTTTAGTCTTTCCACTTTCGTCTGTCCACTTTAGCCTTTCCACTTTAGTCATTTCCACTATCGTCTGTCCACTTTAGACTTTCCACTTTAGTCTTTTCACTTTAGTCTGTCCACTTTAGTCTTTCCACTATAGTCTGTCCACTTTAGTCTTTCCACTATAGTCTGTCCACTTTAGTCTTTCCACTATAGTCTCCACTTTATTCTGTCCACTACAGTCTTTCCACTATAGTCTTTCCACTATAGTCTGTCCACTTTAGTCTTTCCACTTTAGTCTTTCCACTTTAGTCTGTCCACTTCAGTCTTTCCACTATAATCTTTCCACTTTAGTCTTTCCACTATTCTCTGTCCACTTTAGTCTTTCCACTTTAGTCTTTCCACTATAGTCTCCACTTTATTCTGTCCACTACAGTCTGTCCACTATAGTCTTTCCACTATCGTCTGTCCACTATAGTCTTTCCACTATTCTCTGTCCACTTTAGTCTTTCCACTATACTCTCCACTTTATTCTGTCCACTACAGTCTTTCCACTATAGTCTGTCCACTTTAGTCTTTCCACTTTAGTCTTTCCACTACAGTCTGTCCACTTTAGTCTTTCCACTGTAGTCTTTCCACTTTAGTCTTTCCACTATAGTCTGTCCACTTTAGTCTTTCCGCTATAATCTTTCCACTATAGTCTCCACTTTATTCTATAGTCTTTCCACTAATCTCTGTCCACTTTAGTCTTTCCACTTATAGTCTTTCCACTATAGTCTCCACTTTATTCTGTCCACTACAGTCTTTCCACTATAGTCTTTCCACTATAGTCTGTCCACTTTAGTCTTTCCACTTTAGTCTGTCCACTTTAGTCTTTCCACTACGGTCTGTCCACTTTAGTCTTTCCACTTTAGTCTTTCCGCTTTAGTCTGTCCATTTAGTCTTTCCACTTCAGTCTTTCCACTAGAGTCTGTCCACTTTAGTCTATCCACTTTAGTCTGTCCACTTTAGTCTTTCCACTTTAGTCATTTCCACTATCGTCTGTCCACTTTAGTCTTTCCACTTTAGTCTGTCCACTTTGGTCTTTCCACTATAGTCTGTCCACTTTAGTCTTTCCAATAATCTCTGTCCACTTTAGTCTGTCCACTATAGTCTGTCCAGGTTAGTCTTTCCACTATAGTCTGTCCACTTTAGTCTTTCCACTTTAGTCTTTCCACTATAGTCTGTCCACTTTAGTCTTTCCACTATAGTCTTTCCACTTTATTCTGTCCACTTAGTCTTTCTACTTCAGTCTTTCCACTATAGTCTGTCCACTTTAGTCTTTCCGCTATAGTCTTTCCACTATAGTCTCCACTTTATTCTATACTCTTTCCACTAATCTCTGTCCACTTTAGTCTTTCCACTTTAGTCTTTCCACTATATTCTCCTTTTATTCTGTCCACTACAGTCTTTCCACTATAGTCTTTCCACTATAGTCTGTCCACTTTAGTCTTTCCACTTTAGTCTTTCCACTTTAGTCTGTCCACTTTAGTCTTTCCACTATAGTCTGTCCACTTTAGTCTTTCCACTTTAGTCTTTCCGCTTTAGTCTGTCCATTTAGTTTTTCCACTTCAGTCTTTCCACTAGAGTCTGTCCACTTTAGTCTTTCCACTTTAGTCTGTCCACTTTAGTCTTTCCACTTTAGTCATTTCCACTATCGTCTGTCCACTTTAGTCTTTCCACTTTAGTCTTTTCACTTTAGTCTGTCCACTTTAGTCTTTCCACTAAAGTCTGTCCACTTTAGTCTTTCCACTATAGTCTGTCCACTTTAGTCTTTCCACTATAGTCTCCACTTTATTCTGTCCACTACAGTCTTTCCACTATAGTCTTTCCACTATAGTCTGTCCACTTTAGTCTTTCCACTTTAGTCTTTCCACTTTAGTTTGTCCACTTTAGTCTTTCCACTATAATCTTTCCACTTTAGTCTCTCCACTATAGTCTGTCCACTTTATTCTGTCCACTACAGTCTTTCCACTTTAGTCATTTCCACTTTCGTCTGTCCACTTTAGTTTTTCCACTTTAGTCTTTAAACTATAGTCTTTCCACTATAGTCTCCACTTTATTCTGTCCACTACAGTCTATCCACTATAGTCTTTCCAGTATAGTCTGTCCACTTTAGTCTTTCCACTATTCTCTGTCCACTTTAGTCTTTCCACTATAGTCTCCACTTTATTCTGTCCACTACAGTCTTTCCACTATAGTCTTTCCACTATTGTCTGTCCACTTTAGTCTTTCCACTATAGTCTCCACTTTATTCTGTCAACTACAGTCTTTCCACTTTAGTCTTTCCACTATTCTCTGTCCACTTTAGTCTTTCCACTTTAGACTTTCCACTACAGTCTCCTCTTTATTCTGTCCAATACAGTCTCTCCACTATAGTCTTTCCACTATAGTCTGTCCACTTTAGTCTTTCCACTATTATCTGTCCACTTTATTCTTTCCACTATACTCTCCACTTTATTCTGTCCACTACAGTCTTTCCACTATAGTCTTTCCACTATAGTCGTCAACTTTAGTCTTTCCACTTTAGTCTTTCCACTTTAGTCTGTCCACTTTAGTCTTTCCACTATAGTCTGTCCACTTTAGTCTTTCCACTTTAGTCTTTCCACTTTAGTTTTTCCACTTTAGTCTGTCCACTTCAGTCTTTCCACTATAGTCTGTCCACTTTAGTCTTTCCACTTCAGTCTTTTTACTATAGTCTGTCCACTTTAGTCTTTCCACTTTAGTCTTTCCGCTTTAGTCTGTCCATTTAGTTTTTCCACTTCAGTCTTTCCACTAGAGTCTGTCCACTTTAGTCTTTCCACTTTAGTCTGTCCACTTTAGTCTTTCCACTTTAGTCATTTCCACTATCGTCTGTCCACTTTAGTCTTTCCACTTTAGTCTTTTCACTTTAGTCTGTCCACTTTAGTCTTTCCACTAAAGTCTGTCCACTTTAGTCTTTCCACTATAGTCTGTCCACTTTAGTCTTTCCACTATAGTCTCCACTTTATTCTGTCCACTACAGTCTTTCCACTATAGTCTTTCCACTATAGTCTGTCCACTTTAGTCTTTCCACTTTAGTCTTTCCACTTTAGTTTGTCCACTTTAGTCTTTCCACTATAATCTTTCCACTTTAGTCTCTCCACTATAGTCTGTCCACTTTATTCTGTCCACTACAGTCTTTCCACTTTAGTCATTTCCACTTTCGTCTGTCCACTTTAGTTTTTCCACTTTAGTCTTTAAACTATAGTCTTTCCACTATAGTCTCCACTTTATTCTGTCCACTACAGTCTATCCACTATAGTCTTTCCAGTATAGTCTGTTCACTTTAGTCTTTCCACTATTCTCTGTCCACTTTAGTCTTTCCACTATAGTCTCCACTTTATTCTGTCCACTACAGTCTTTCCACTATAGTCTTTCCACTATTGTCTGTCCACTTTAGTCTTTCCACTATAGTCTCCACTTTATTCTGTCCACTACAGTCTTTCCACTTTAGTCTTTCCACTATTCTCTGTCCACTTTAGTCTTTCCACTTTAGACTTTCCACTACAGTCTCCTCTTTATTCTGTCCAATACAGTCTCTCCACTATAGTCTTTCCACTATAGTCTGTCCACTTTAGTCTTTCCACTATTATCTGTCCACTTTATTCTTTCCACTATACTCTCCACTTTATTCTGTCCACTACAGTCTTTCCACTATAGTCTTTCCACTATAGTCTGTCAACTTTAGTCTTTCCACTTTAGTCTTTCCACTTTAGTCTGTCCACTTTAGTCTTTCCACTATAGTCTGTCCACTTTAGTCTTTCCACTTTAGTCTTTCCACTTTAGTTTTTCCACTTTAGTCTGTCCACTTCAGTCTTTCCACTATAGTCTGTCCACTTTAGTCTTTCCACTTCAGTCTTTTTACTATAGTCTGTCCACTTTAGTCTTTCCACTATAGTCTCCGCTTTATTCTGTCCACTACAGTCTTTCCACTTTCGTCTTTCTACTATTATCTGTCCACTTTAGTCTTTCCACTATAGTCTCCACTTTATTCTGTCCACTACAGTCTTTCCACTATCGTCTGTCCACTTTAGTCTTTCCACTATTCTCTGCCCACTTTAGTCTTTCCACTATAGTCTACACTTTATTCTGTCCACTACAGTCTTTCCACTATAGTCTGTCCACTTCAGTCTTTCCACTATAGTCTGTCCACTTTAGTCTTTCCACTTCAGTCTTTTTACTATAGTCTGTCCACTTTAGTCTTTCCACTATAGTCTCCGCTTTATTCTGTCCACTACAGTCTTTCCACTTTAGTCTTTCTACTATTATCTGTCCACTTTAGTCTTTCCACTATAGTCTCCACTTTATTCTGTTCACTACAGTCTTTCAACTATAGTCTGTCCACTTTAGTCTTTCCACTTTAGTTTTTCCACTTTAGTCTCTCCACTTCAGTCTTTCCACTATAGTCTGTCCACTTTAGTCTTTCCACTTTAGTCTTTCCACTATAGTCTCCACTTTATTCTGTCCACTACAGTCTTTCCACTATAGTCTTTCCAGTATAGTCTGTCCACTTTAGTCTTTCCACTATTCTCTGTCCACTTTAGTCTTTCCACTATAGTCTCCACTTTATTCTGTCAACCACAGTCTTTCCACTATAGTCTTTCCACTATAGTCTGTCCACTTTAGTCTTTCCACTATAGTCTCCACTTTATTCTGTCCACTACAGTCTTTCCACTTTAGTCTTTCCACTATTCTCTTTCCACTTTAGTCTTTCCACTATAGTCTTTCCACTATAGTCTGTCCACTTTAGTCTTTCCGCTATAGTCTTTCCACTATAGTCTCCACTTTATTCTATAGTCTTTCCACTAATCTCTGTCCGCTTTAGTCTTTCCACTTTAGTCTTTCCACTTTAGTCTGTCCATTTAGTCTTTCCACTTCAGTCTTTCCACTAGAGTCTGTCCACTTTAGTCTTTCCACTTTAGTCTGTCCACTTTAGTCTTTCCACTTTAGTCATTTCCAGTATCGTCTGTCCACTTTAGTCTTTCCACTTTAGTCTTTTCACTTTAGTCTGTCCACTTTAGTCTTTCCACTATAGTCTGTCCACTTTAGTCTTTCCACTATAGTCTGTCCACTTTAGTCTTTCCACTATAGTCTCCACTTTATTCTGTCCACTACAGTCTTTCCACTATAGTCTTTCCACTATAGTCTGTCCACTTTAGTCTTTCCACTTTAGTCTTTCCACTTTAGTCTGTCCACCTTAGTCTTTCCACTATAATCTTTCCACTTTAGTCTTTCCACTATTCTCTGTCCACTTTATTCTTTCCACTTTAGTCTTTCCACTATAGTCTCCACTTTATTCTGTCCACTACAGTCTGTCCACTATAGTCTTTCCACTATCGCCTGTCCACTATAGTCTTTCCACTATTCTCTGTCCACTTTAGTCTTTCCACTATACTCTCCACTTTATTCTGTCCACTACAGTCTTTCCACTATAGTCTTTCCACTTCTGTCTGTCCACTTTAGTCTTTCCACTTTAGTCTTTCCACTTTAGTCTGTCCACTTTAGTCTTTCCACTTTAGTCTGTCCACTTTAGTCTTTCCACTATTCTCTGTCCACTTTAGTCTTTCCACTTTAGTCTTTCCAATATAGTCTCCACTTTATTCTGTCCACTACAGTCTTTCCATTATAGTCTTTCCACTATAGTCTGTCCACTTTAGTCTTTCCACTTTAGTCTTTCCACTATAGTCTCCACTTTATTCTGTCCACTACAGTCTTTCCACTATAGTCTTTCCACTATAGTCTGTCCACTTTAGTCTTTCCACTAATCTGTGTCCACTTTAGTCTTTCCACTTTAGTCTTTCCACTTTAGTCTTTTCACTATAGTCTGTCCACTTTAGTCTTTCCACTTTAGTCTTTCCACTTTATTCTGTCCACTTCAGTCTTTCCACTATAGTCTTTCCACTATAGTCTGTCCACTTTAGTCTTTCCACTAATCTGTGTCCACTTTAGTCTTTCCACTACAGTCTGTCCACTTTAGTCTTTCCGCTATAGTCTGTCCACTTTAGTCTTTCCACTTTAGTCTTTCCACTTTAGTCTGTCCACTTTAGTCTTTCCACTATAGTCTGTCCACTTTAGTCTTTCCACTTTAGTCTTTCCGCTTTAGTCTGTCCATTTAGTCTTTCCACTTCAGTCTTTCCACTAGAGTCTGTCCACTTTTAATCTTTCCAATTTAGTCTTTCCACTTTAGTCTTTCCACTATAGTCTGTCCACTTTAGTCTTTCCACTATAGTCTGTCCACTTTAGTCTTTCCGCTATAGTCTTTCCACTATAGTCTCCGCTTTATTCTATAGTCTTTCCACTAATCTCTGTCCACTTTAGTCTTTCCACTTATAGTCTTTCCACTATAGTCTCCACTTTATTCTGTCCACTACAGTCTTTCCACTATAGTCTTTCCACTATAGTCTGTCCACTTTAGTCTTTCCACTTTAGTCTTTCCACTTTAGTCTGTCCACTTTAGTCTTTCCACTATAGTCTGTCCACTTTAGTCTTTCCACTTTAGTCTTTCCGCTTTAGTCTGTCCATTTATAGTCTTTCCACTTCAGTCTTTCCACTAGAGTCTGTCCACTTTTAATCTTTCCACTATAGTCTGTCCACTTTAGTCTTTCCACTTTAGTCTTTCCGCTTTAGTCTGTCCATTTAGTCTTTCCACTATGGTCTGTCCACTTTAGTCTTTCCACTTTAGTCTTTCCACTTTATTCTGTCCACTACAGTCTTTCCACTATAGTGTTTCCACTATAGTCTGTCCACTTTATTCGAAACACCATTCTCTGCCCACTTTAGTCTTTCCACTATTTTCTCCACTTTATTCTGTCCACTACAGTCTTTCCACTATAGTCTTTCCACTGTAGTCTGTCCACTTTAGTCTTTCGACTTTAGTCTTTCCACTATAGTCTCCACTTTATTCTGTCCACTACAGTCTTTCCACTTTAGTCTTTCCACTATTCACTGGCCACTTTAGTCTTTCCACTATACTCTCCACTTTATTCTGTCCACTACAGTCTTTTCACTATAGTCTTTCCACTATAGTCTGTCCACTTTAGTCTTTCCACTTTAGTCTTTCCACTTTAGTCTTGCCACTTTAGTCTGTCCACTTTAGTCTGTCCACTTTAGTCTTTCCACTATAGTCTGTCCACATTAGTCTTTCCCCTATTCTCTGTCCACTTTAGTCTTTTCACTTTAGTCTCTACTTTATTCTGTCCACTACAGTCTTTCCACTATAGTCTTTCCACTATAGTCTGTCCACTTCAGTCTGTCCACTTTAGTCTTTCCACTTTAGTCTTTCCACTTTAGTCTTTCCACTTTAGTTTTTCCACTTTAGTCTGTCCACTTCAGTCTTTCCACTATAGTCTCTCCACTTTAGTCTTCCCACTTTAGTCTTTCCACTATAGTCTTCACTTTGTTCTGTCCACTACAGTCTTTCCACTATAGTCTTTCCACTATAGTCTGTCCAATTTAGTCTTTCCACTATTCTCTGTCCACTTTAGTCTTTCCACTATAGTCTCCACTATAGTCTGTCCACTTTAGTCTTTCCACTTTATTCTGTCCACTTCAGTGTGTACACTTTAGTCTGTCCACTGAGTCTTTCCACTTCAGTCTTTCCACTACACTCTGTCCACTTTAGTCTTTCCACTATAGTCTCCACTTTATTCTGTCCACTACAGTCTTTCCACTATTCTCTGTCCACTTTAGTCTTTCCACTTTAGTGGAAAGACTAAAGTGGACAGAGAATAGTGTTTCGACTAAAGTGGACAGACTATAGTGGAAAGACTATAGTGGAAAGACGGTAGTGGACAGAATAAAGTGGAGACTATAGTGGAAAGACAAAAGTGGAAAGACTAAATTGGAAAGACTATAGTGGACAGAATAAAGTGGAGACTATAGTGGAAAGAATAAAGTGGAAAGACTAAAGTGGACAGACTATGGTGGAAAGACTGAAGTGGAATGACTCAGTGGATAGACTAAAGTGTACACACTGAAGTGGACAGAATAAAGTGGAAAGACTAAAGTGGAAAGACTAAAGTGGATAGACTATAGTGGAAAGTCTAAAGTGGACAGACTAAAGTGGAAAAACTAAAGTGGAAAGACTAAAAAGGACAGACTATAGTGGAAAGACTATAGTGGAAAGACTGTAGTGGACAGAATAAAGTGGAGACTATAATGGAAAGACTAAAGTGGACAGAGAATAGTGGAAAGACTAAAGTGGACAGAATATAGTGGAAAGACTAAAGTGGAAAAACTAAAGTGTAAAGACTAAAGTGGACAGACTATAGTGGAAACACTATAGTGGAAAGACTGTAGTGGACAGAATAAAGTGAAAACTATAGTGGAAAGACTAAAGTGGACAGAGAATAGTGGAAAGACTAAAGTGGACAGACTATAGTGGAAAGACTGTAGTGGACAGAATAAAGTGGTGACTATAGTGGAAAGACTAAAGTGGAAAGACTAAAGTGGACAGAGAGTATTGGAAAGACTAAAGTGGAAAGACTTTAGTGGACAGAATAAAGTGGAGACTATAGTGGAAAGACTAAAGTGGAAAGACTAAAGTTGAAAGACTATAGTGGAAAGACTGAAGTGGAAAGACTCAGTGGACAGACAAAAGTGTACATACTGAAGTGGACAGAATAAAGTGGAAAGACTAAAGTGGAAAGACTAAAGTGGACCTACTATAGTGGAAAGACTAAAGTGGACAGACTAAAGTGGAAAGATTAAAGTGGAAAGACTAAAGTGGACAGACTATAGTGGAAAGACTATAGTGGAAAGATTAAAGTGGAAAGAATAAAGTGGAGACTATAGTGGAAAGACTAAAGTGGACAGAGAATAGTGGAAAGACTAAAGTGGACAGACTATAGTGGAAAGACTAAAGTGGACAGACTAAAGTGGAAAAACTAAATTGGAAATACTAAAGTGGACAGACTATATTGGAAAGACTATAGTGGAAAGACTGTAGTGGACAGAATAAATTGGAGAGTATAGTGGAAAGACTAAAGTGGACAGAGAATAGTGGAAAGACTAAAGTGGACAGACTGTAGTGGAAAGATTAAAGTGGAAAGACTAAAGTGGACAGACTATAGTGGAAAGACTATAGTGGAAAGATTAAAGTGGAAAGAATAAAGTGGAGACTATAGTGGAAAGACTAAAGTGGAAAGACTAAAGTGGACAGACTATAGTGGAAAGACTAAAGTGGACAGACTAAAGTGGAAAGATTAAAGTGGAAAGACTAAAGTGGACAGACTATAGTGGAAAGACTAAAGTGGAAAGACTAAAGTGGACAGAAAATAGTGGAAAGACTAAAGTGGACAGACTATAGTGGAAAGACTAAAGTGGACAGACTAAAGTGGAAAGACTAAAGAGGAAATACTAAAGTGGACAGACTATATTGGAAAGACTATAGTGGAAAGACTGTAGTGGACAGAATAAAGTGGAGAGTATAGTGGAAAGACTAAAGTGGACAGAGAATAGTGGAAAGACTAAAGTTGACAAACTGTAGTGGAAAGACTTTAGTGGACAGAATAAAGTGGAGACTATAGTGGAAAGACTTAAGTGGAAAGACTAAATTGGACAGAGAATAGTGGAAAGACTAAAGTGGAAAGACTGTAGTGGACAGAATAAAGTGGAGACTATAGTGGAAAGACTAAAGTGGAAAGACTAAAGTGGACAGACTATAGTGGAAAGACTATAGTGGAAAGACTGTAGTGGACAGAATAAAGTGGAGACTATAGTGGAAAGACTAAAGTGGAAAGACTATAGTGGACAGACTAAAGTGGACAGACTATAGTGGAAAGACTGTAGTGGACAGAGTAGAGTGGAGACTATAGTGGAAAGACTAAAGTGGAAAGACTAAAGTGGACAGACTATAGTGGAAAGACTGTAGTGGACAGAAGTGGAAAGACTAAAGTGGACAGACTGAAGTGGACAGACAATAGTGGAAAGACTATAGTGGAAAGACTGTAGTGGACAGAATAAAGTGGAGACTAAAGTGAAAAGACTAAAGTGGACAGAGAATAGTGAAAAGACAATAGTGGAAAGACTAAAGTGGACAGACTAAAGTGGAAAGACTAAAGTGGAAAGACTAAAGTGGAAAGACTAAAGTGGACAGACTATAGTGGAAAGACTATAGAGGAAAGACTGTAGTGGACAGAATAAAGTGGAGAGTATAGTGGAAAGACTAAAGTGGACAGAGAATAGTGGAAAGACTATAGTGGAAAGACTGTAGTGGACAGAATAAAGTGGAGACTATAGTGGAAAGACAAAAGTGGAAAGACTAAAGTGGACAGACTATAGTGGAAAGACTGAAGTGGACAGACTAAAGTGGAAAAACTAAAGTGGAAAGACTAAAGTGGACAGAGAATAGTGGAAAGACTAAAGTGGAAAGACTGTAGTGGACCGACTAAAGTGAAGACTATAGTGGAAAGACTAAAGTGGAAGACTAAAGTTGACAGACTACAGTGGAAAGACTATAGTGGAAAGACTGTAGTGGACAGAATGAAGTGGAGACAATAGTGGAAAGACTAAAGTGGACAGAGAATAGTGTTTCGACTAAAGTGGACAGACTATAGTGGAAAGACTATAGTGGAAAGACTGTAGTGGACAGAATAAAGTGGAGACTATAGTGGAAAGACAAAAGTGGAAAGACTAAAGTGGACAGACTATAGTGGAAAGACTGAAGTGGACAGACTAAAGTGGAAAAACTAAAGTGGATAGACTAAAGTGGACAGACTATAGTGGAAAGACTATAGTGGAAAGACTGTAGTGGACAGAATAAAGTGGAGACTATAGTGGAAAGACTAAAGTGGACAGAGAATAGTGGAAAGACTAAATTGGAAAGACTATAGTGGACAGAATAAAGTGGAGACTATAGTGGAAAGAATAAAGTGGAAAGACTAAAGTGGACAGACTATGGTGGAAAGACTGAAGTGGAATGACTCAGTGGATAGACTAAAGTGTACACACTGAAGTGGACAGAATAAAGTGGAAAGACTAAAGTGGAAAGACTAAAGTGGATAGACTATAGTGGAAAGTCTAAAGTGGACAGACTAAAGTGGAAAAACTAAAGTGGAAAGACTAAAAAGGACAGACTATAGTGGAAAGACTATAGTGGAAAGACTGTAGTGGACAGAATAAAGTGGAGACTATAGTGGAAAGACTAAAGTGGACAGAGAATAGTGGAAAGACTAAAGTGGACAGAATATAGTGGAAAGACTAAAGTGGAAAAACTAAAGTGTAAAGACTAAAGTGGACAGACTATAGTGGAAACACTATAGTGGAAAGACTGTAGTGGACAGAATAAAGTGAAAACTATAGTGGAAAGACTAAAGTGGACAGAGAATAGTGGAAAGACTAAAGTGGACAGACTATAGTGGAAAGACTATAGTGGAAAGACTGTAGTGGACAGAATAAAGTGGAGACTATAGTGGAAAGACTAAAGTGGAAAGACTAAAGTCTACAGAGAGTATTGGAAAGACTAAAGTGGAAAGACTTTAGTGGACAGAATAAAGTGGAGACTATAGTGGAAAGACTAAAGTGGAAAGACTAAAGTTGACAGACTATAGTGGAAAGACTGAAGTGGAAAGACTCAGTGGACAGACAAAAGTGTACATACTGAAGTGGACAGAATAAAGTGGAAAGACTAAAGTGGAAAGACTAAAGTGGACAGACTATAGTGGAAAGACTAAAGTGGACAGACTAAAGTGGAAAGATTAAAGTTGAAAGACTAAAGTGGACAGACTATAGTGGAAAGACTATAGTGGAAAGATTAAAGTGGAAAGAATAAAGTGGAGACTATAGTGGAAAGACTAAAGTGGACAGAGAATAGTGGAAAGACTAAAGTGGACAGACTATAGTGGAAAGACTAAAGTGGACAGACTAAAGTGGAAAAACTAAATTGGAAATACTAAAGTGGACAGACTATATTGGAAAGACTATAGTGGAAAGACTGTAGTGGACAGAATAAATTGGAGAGTATAGTGGAAAGACTAAAGTGGACAGAGAATAGTGGAAAGACTAAAGTGGACAGACTGTAGTGGAAAGATTAAAGTGGAAAGACTAAAGTGGACAGACTATATTGGAAAGACTATAGTGGAAAGATTAAAGTGGAAAGAATAAAGTGGAGACTATAGTGGAAAGACTAAAGTGGAAAGACTAAAGTGGACAGACTATAGTGGAAAGACTAAAGTGGACAGACTAAAGTGGAAAGATTAAAGTGGAAAGACTAAAGTGGACAGACTATAGTGGAAAGACTAAAGTGGAAAGACTAAAGTGGACAGAGAATAGTGGAAAGACTAAAGTGGACAGACTATAGACGAAAGACTAAAGTGGACAGACTAAAGTGGAAAGACTAAAGAGGAAATACTAAAGTGGACAGACTATATTGGAAAGACTATAGTGGAAAGACTGTAGTGGACAGAATAAAGTGGAGAGTATAGTGGAAAGACTAAAGTGGACAGAGAATAGTGGAAAGACTAAAGTTGACAAACTGTAGTGGAAAGACTTTAGTGGACAGAATAAAGTGGAGACTATAGTGGAAAGACTTAAGTGGAAAGACTAAATTGGACAGAGAATAGTGGAAAGACTAAAGTGGAAAGACTGTAGTGGACAGAATAAAGTGGAGACTATAGTGGAAAGACTAAAGTGGAAAGACTAAAGTGGACAGACTATAGTGGAAAGACTATAGTGGAAAGACTGTAGTGGACAGAATAAAGTGGAGACTATAGTGGAAAGACTAAAGTGGAAAGACTATAGTGGACAGACTAAAGTGGACAGACTATAGTGGAAAGACTGTAGTGGACAGAGTAGAGTGGAGACTATAGTGGAAAGACTAAAGTGGAAAGACTAAAGTGGACAGACTATAGTGGAAAGACTGTAGTGGACAGAATAGAGTGGAGGCTATAATGGAAAGACTAAAGTGGAAAGACTAAAGTGGATAGACTATAGTGGAAAGTCTAAAGTGGGCAGATTAAAATGGAAAAACTAAAGTGGAAAGACTAAAGTGGACAGACTATAGTGGAAAGACTGTAGTGGACAGAATAAAGTGGAGACTATAGTGGAAAGACTAAAGTGGACAGAGAATAGTGGAAAGACTAAAGTGGACAGGGTATAGTGGAAAGACTAAAGTGGAAAAACTAAAGTGGAAAGACTAAAGTGGACAGACTATAGTGGAAATACTATTGTGGAAAGACTGTAGTGGACAGAATAAAGTGGAGACTATAGTGGAAAGACTAAAGTTTACAGAGAATAGTGGAAAGACTATAGTGGAAAGACTATAGTGGAAAGACTGTAGTGGACAGAATAAAGTGGAGACTATAGTGGAAAGACTAAAGTGGAAAGACTAAAGTGGACAGAGAATAGTGGAAAGACTAAAGTGGAAAGACTGTAGTGGACAGAATAAAGTGGAGACTATAGTGGAAAGACTAAACTGGAAGACTAAAGTTGACAGACTACAGTGGAAAGACTATAGTGGAAAGACTGTAGTGGACAGAATAAAGTGGAGACAATAGTGGAAAGACTAAAGTGGACAGAGAATAGTGTTTCGACTAAAGTGGACAGACTATAGTGGAAAGACTATAGTGGAAAGACTGTAGTGGACAGAATAAAGTGAAGACTATAGTGGAAAGACAAAAGTGGAAAGACTAAAGTGGACAGACTATAGTGGAAAGACTGAAGTGGACAGACTAAAGTGGAAAAACTAAAGTGGATAGAGTAAAGTGGACAGACTATAGTGGAAAGACTATAGTGGAAAGACTGTAGTGGACAGAATAAAGTGGAGACTATAGTGGAAAGACTAAAGTGGACAGAGAATAGTGGAAAGACTAAATTGGAAAGACTATAGTGGACAGAATAAAGTGGAGACTATAGTGGAAAGAATAAAGTGGAAAGACTAAAGTGGACAGACTATGGTGGAAAGACTGAAGTGGAATGACTCAGTGGATAGACTAAAGTGTACACACTGAAGTGGACAGAATAAAGTGGAAAGACTAAAGTGGAAAGACTAAAGTGGATAGACTATAGTGGAAAGTCTAAAGTGGACAGACTAAAGTGGAAAAACTAAAGTGGAAAGACTAAAAAGGACAGACTATAGTGGAAAGACTATAGTGGAAAGACTGTAGTGGACAGAATAAAGTGGAGACTATAGTGGAAAGACTAAAGTGGACAGAGAATAGTGGAAAGACTAAAGTGGACAATATATAGTGGAAAGACTAAAGTGGAAAAACTAAAGTGTAAAGACTAAAGTGGACAGACTATAGTGGAAACACTATAGTGGAAAGACTGTAGTGGACAGAATAAAGTGAAAACTATAGTGGAAAGACTAAAGTGGACAGAGAATAGTGGAAAGACTAAAGTGGACAGACTATAGTGGAAAGACTATAGTGGAAAGACTGTAGTGGACAGAATAAAGTGGAGACTATAGTGGAAAGACTAAAGTGGAAAGACTAAAGTGGACAGAGAGTATTGGAAAGACTAAAGTGGAAAGACTTTAGTGGACAGAATAAAGTGGAGACTATAGTGGAAAGACTAAAGTGGAAAGACTAAAGTTGACAAACTATAGTGGAAAGACTGAAGTGGAAAGACTCAGTGGACAGACAAAAGTGTACCTACTGAAGTGGACAGAATAAAGTGGAAAGACTAAAGTGGAAAGACTAAAGTGGACCTACTATAGTGGAAAGACTAAAGTGGACAGACTAAAGTGGAAAGATTAAAGTGGAAAGACTAAAGTGGACAGACTATAGTGGAAAGACTATAGTGGAAAGATTAAAGTGGAAAGAATAAAGTGGAGACTATAGTGGAAAGACTAAAGTGGACAGAGAATAGTGGAAAGACTAAAGTGGACAGACTATAGTGGAAAGACTAAAGTGGACAGACTAAAGTGGAAAAACTAAATTGGAAATACTAAAGTGGACAGACTATATTGGAAAGACTATAGTGGAAAGACTGTCGTGGACAGAATAAATTGGAGAGTATAGTGGAAAGACTAAAGTGGACAGAGAATAGTGGAAAGACTAAAGTGGACAGACTGTAGTGGAAAGATTAAAGTGGAAAGACTAAAGTGGACAGACTGTAGTGGAAAGACTATAGTGGAAAGATTAAAGTGGAAAGAATAAAGTGGAGACTATAGTGGAAAGACTAAAGTGGAAAGACTAAAGTGGACAGACTATAGTAGAAAGACTAAAGTGGACAGACTAAAGTGGAAAGATTAAAGTGGAAAGACTAAAGTGGACAGACTATAGTGGAAAGACTAAAGTGGAAAGACTAAAGTGGACAGAGAATAGTGGAAAGACTAAAGTGGACAGACTATAGTGGAAAGACTAAAGTGGACAGACTAAAGTGGAAAGACTAAAGAGGAAATACTAAAGTGGACAGACTATATTGGAAAGACTATAGTGGAAAGACTGTAGTGGACAGAATAAAGTGGAGAGTATAGTGGAAAGACTAAAGTGGACAGAGAATAGTGGAAAGACTAAAGTTGACAAACTGTAGTGGAAAGACTTTAGTGGACAGAATAAAGTGGAGACTATAGTGGAAAGACTTAAGTGGAAAGACTAAATTGGACAGAGAATAGTGGAAAGACTAAAGTGGAAAGACTGTAGTGGACAGAATAAAGTGGAGACTATAGTGGAAAGACTAAAGTGGAAAGACTAAAGTGGACAGACTATAGTGGAAAGACTATAGTGGAAAGACTGTAGTGGACAGAATAAAGTGGAGACTATAGTGGAAAGACTAAAGTGGAAAGACTATAGTGGACAGACTAAAGTGGACAGACTATAGTGGAAAGACTGTAGTGGACAGAGTAGAGTGGAGACTATAGTGGAAAGACTAAAGTGGAAAGACTAAAGTGGACAGACTATAGTGGAAAGACTGTAGTGGACAGAATAGAGTGGAGGCTATAATGGAAAGACTAAAGTGGAAAGACTGAAGTGGATAGACTATAGTGGAAAGTCTAAAGTGGGCAGATTAAAATGGAAAAACTAAAGTGGAAAGACTAAAGTGGAAAGACTAAAGTGGACAGAGAATAGTGGAAAGACTAAAGTGGAAAGACTGTAGTGGACAGAATAAAGTGGAGACTATAGTGGAAAGACTAAACTGGAAGACTAAAGTTGACAGACTACAGTGGAAAGACTATAGTGGAAAGACTGTAGTGGACAGAATAAAGTGGAGACAATAGTGGAAAGACTAAAGTGGACAGAGAATAGTGTTTCGACTAAAGTGGACAGACTATAGTGGAAAGACTATAGTGGAAAGACTGTAGTGGACAGAATAAAGTGAAGACTATAGTGGAAAGACAAAAGTGGAAAGACTAAAGTGGACAGACTATAGTGGAAAGACTGAAGTGGACAGACTAAAGTGGAAAAACTAAAGTGGATAGAGTAAAGTGGACAGACTATAGTGGAAAGACTATAGTGGAAAGACTGTAGTGGACAGAATAAAGTGGAGACTATAGTGGAAAGACTAAAGTGGACAGAGAATAGTGGAAAGACTAAATTGGAAAGACTATAGTGGACAGAATAAAGTGGAGACTATAGTGGAAAGAATAAAGTGGAAAGACTAAAGTGGACAGACTATGGTGGAAAGACTGAAGTGGAATGACTCAGTGGATAGACTAAAGTGTACACACTGAAGTGGACAGAATAAAGTGGAAAGACTAAAGTGGAAAGACTAAAGTGGATAGACTATAGTGGAAAGTCTAAAGTGGACAGACTAAAGTGGAAAAACTAAAGTGGAAAGACTAAAAAGGACAGACTATAGTGGAAAGACTATAGTGGAAAGACTGTAGTGGACAGAATAAAGTGGAGACTATAGTGGAAAGACTAAAGTGGACAGAGAATAGTGGAAAGACTAAAGTGGACAATATATAGTGGAAAGACTAAAGTGGAAAAACTAAAGTGTAAAGACTAAAGTGGACAGACTATAGTGGAAACACTATAGTGGAAAGACTGTAGTGGACAGAATAAAGTGAAAACTATAGTGGAAAGACTAAAGTGGACAGAGAATAGTGGAAAGACTAAAGTGGACAGACTATAGTGGAAAGACTATAGTGGAAAGACTGTAGTGGACAGAATAAAGTGGAGACTATAGTGGAAAGACTAAAGTGGAAAGACTAAAGTGGACAGAGAGTATTGGAAAGACTAAAGTGGAAAGACTTTAGTGGACAGAATAAAGTGGAGACTATAGTGGAAAGACTAAAGTGGAAAGACTAAAGTTGACAAACTATAGTGGAAAGACTGAAGTGGAAAGACTCAGTGGACAGACAAAAGTGTACCTACTGAAGTGGACAGAATAAAGTGGAAAGACTAAAGTGGAAAGACTAAAGTGGACCTACTATAGTGGAAAGACTAAAGTGGACAGACTAAAGTGGAAAGATTAAAGTGGAAAGACTAAAGTGGACAGACTATAGTGGAAAGACTATAGTGGAAAGATTAAAGTGGAAAGAATAAAGTGGAGACTATAGTGGAAAGACTAAAGTGGACAGAGAATAGTGGAAAGACTAAAGTGGACAGACTATAGTGGAAAGACTAAAGTGGACAGACTAAAGTGGAAAAACTAAATTGGAAATACTAAAGTGGACAGACTATATTGGAAAGACTATAGTGGAAAGACTGTCGTGGACAGAATAAATTGGAGAGTATAGTGGAAAGACTAAAGTGGACAGAGAATAGTGGAAAGACTAAAGTGGACAGACTGTAGTGGAAAGATTAAAGTGGAAAGACTAAAGTGGACAGACTGTAGTGGAAAGACTATAGTGGAAAGATTAAAGTGGAAAGAATAAAGTGGAGACTATAGTGGAAAGACTAAAGTGGAAAGACTAAAGTGGACAGACTATAGTAGAAAGACTAAAGTGGACAGACTAAAGTGGAAAGATTAAAGTGGAAAGACTAAAGTGGACAGACTATAGTGGAAAGACTAAAGTGGAAAGACTAAAGTGGACAGAGAATAGTGGAAAGACTAAAGTGGACAGACTATAGTGGAAAGACTAAAGTGGACAGACTAAAGTGGAAAGACTAAAGAGGAAATACTAAAGTGGACAGACTATATTGGAAAGACTATAGTGGAAAGACTGTAGTGGACAGAATAAAGTGGAGAGTATAGTGGAAAGACTAAAGTGGACAGAGAATAGTGGAAAGACTAAAGTTGACAAACTGTAGTGGAAAGACTTTAGTGGACAGAATAAAGTGGAGACTATAGTGGAAAGACTTAAGTGGAAAGACTAAATTGGACAGAGAATAGTGGAAAGACTAAAGTGGAAAGACTGTAGTGGACAGAATAAAGTGGAGACTATAGTGGAAAGACTAAAGTGGAAAGACTAAAGTGGACAGACTATAGTGGAAAGACTATAGTGGAAAGACTGTAGTGGACAGAATAAAGTGGAGACTATAGTGGAAAGACTAAAGTGGAAAGACTATAGTGGACAGACTAAAGTGGACAGACTATAGTGGAAAGACTGTAGTGGACAGAGTAGAGTGGAGACTATAGTGGAAAGACTAAAGTGGAAAGACTAAAGTGGACAGACTATAGTGGAAAGACTGTAGTGGACAGAATAGAGTGGAGGCTATAATGGAAAGACTAAAGTGGAAAGACTGAAGTGGATAGACTATAGTGGAAAGTCTAAAGTGGGCAGATTAAAATGGAAAAACTAAAGTGGAAAGACTAAAGTGGACAGACTATAGTGGAAAGACTGTAGTGGACAGAATAAAGTGGAGACTATAGTGGAAAGACTAAAGTGGACAGAGAATAGTGGAAAGACTAAAGTGGACAGGGTATAGTGGAAAGACTAAAGTGGAAAAACTAAAGTGGAAAGACTAAAGTGGACAGACTATAGTGGAAATACTATTGTGGAAAGACTGTAGTGGACAGAATAAAGTGGAGACTATAGTGGAAGGACTAAAGTGGACAGAGAATAGTGGAAAGACTAAAGTGGACAGACTATAGTGGAAAGACTATAGTGGAAAGACTGTAGTGGACAGAATAAAGTGGAGACTATAGTGGAAAGACTAAAGTCGAAAGACTAAAGTGGACAGAGAGTATTGGAAAGACTAAAGTGGAAAGACTGTAGTGGACAGAATAAAGTGGAGACTATAGTGGAAAGACTAAAGTGGAAAGACTAAAGTGGACAGACTATAGTGGAAAGACTGAAGTGGAAAGACTCAGTGGACAGACTAAAGTGTACACACTGAAGTGGACAGAATAAAGTGGAAAGACTAAAGTGGACAGACTATAGTGGAAAGACTAAAGTGGAAAGATTAAAGTGGAAAGACTAATGTGGACAGACTATAGTGGAAAGACTATCGTGGAAAGACTGTAGTGGACAGAATAAAGTGGAGACCATAGTGGAAAGACTAAAGTGGACAGAGAATAGTGGAAAGTGGAAAGACGTGTAGTGGACAGAATAAAGTTGAGACTATAGTGGAAAGACTAAAGTGGACAGACTACAGTGGAAAGACTATAGTAGAAAGACTGTAGTGGACAGAATAAAGTGGAGACTATAGTGGAAAGACTAAAGTGGACAGAGAATAGAGGAAAGACTGAAGTGGACAGACTATAGTGGAAAGACTATAGTGGAAAGACTGTAGTGGACAGAATAAAGTGGAGACTATAGTGGAAAGACTAAAGTGGAAAGACTAAAGTGGACAGACTATAGTGGAAGACTGAAGTGGACAGACTAAAGTGGAAAGACTAAAGTGGACAGACTGAAGTGGACAGACTATTGTGGAAAGACTTTAGTGGACAGAATAAAGTGGAGACTATAGTGGAAAGACTAAAGTGGAAAGACTAAAGTGGACAGACTATAGTGGAAAGACTGAAGTGGAAAGACTCAGTGGACAGACTAAAGTGTACACACTGAAGTGGACAGAATAAAGTGGAAAGACTAAAGTGGACAGACTATAGTGAAAAGACTAAAGTGGAAAGATTAAAGTGGAAAGACTAATGTGGACAGACTATAGTGGAAAGACTATCGTGGAAAGACTTTAGTGGACAGAATAAAGTGGAGACTATAGTGGAAAGACTAAAGTGGACAGAGAATAGTGGAATGACTAAAGTGGAAAGACTGTATTGGCCAGAATAAAGTGGAGACTATAGTGGAAAGACTAAAGTGGAAAGACTAAAGTGGACAGACTATAGTGGAAAGACTATAGTGGAAAGACTGTAATGGACAGAATAAAGTGGAGACTATAGTGGAAAGACTAAAGTGGACAGAGAATAGAGGAAAGAGTGAAGTGGACAGACTATAGTGGAAAGACTATAGTGGAAAGACTGTAGTGGACAGAATAAAGTGGAGACTATAGTGGAAAGACTAAAGTGGAAAGACTAAAGTGGACAGACTATAGTGGAAAGACTGAAGTGGACAGACTAAAGTGGAAAAACTAAAGTGGAAAGACTAAAGTGGAAAGACTAAAGTGGAAAGACTAAAGTGGACAGACTGAAGTGGACAGACTATAGTGGAAAGACTATAGTGGAAAGACTGTAGTGGTCAGAATAAAGTGGAGACTATAGTGAAAAGACTAAAGTGGACAGAGAATAGAGGAAAGACAATAGTGGAAAGACTAAAATGGACAGACTAAAGTGGAAAGACTAAAGTGGAAAGACTAAAGTGGAAAGACTAAAGTGGACAGACTATAGTGGAAAGACTATAGTGGAAAGACTGTAGTGGACAGAATAAAGTGGAGAGTATAGTGGAAAGACTAAAGTGGACAGAGAATAGTGGAAAGACTAAAGTGGACAGACTATACTGGAAAGACTGTAGTGGACAGAATAAAGTGGAGACTATAGTGGAAAGACTAAAGTGGAAAGACTAAAGTGGACAGAGAATAGTGGAAAGACTAAAGTGGAAACACTGTAGTGGACAGAATAAAGTGGAGACTATAGTGGAAAGACTAAAGTGGAAGACTAAAGTTGACAGACTACAGTGGAAAGACTATAGTGGAAAGACTGTAGTGGACAGAACAAAGTGGAGACAACAGTGGAAGGACTAAAGTGGACAGAGATTAGTGGAAAGACTAAATTGGAAAGACCATAGTGGACAGAATAAAGTGGAGACTACAGTGGAAAGAATAAAGTGGAAAGACTAAAGTGGACAGAATATAGTGGAAAGACTGAAGTGGAATGACTCAGTGAACAGACTAAAGTGTACACACTGAAGTGGACAGAATAAAGTGGAAAGACTAAAGTGGAAAGACTAAAGTGGATAGACTATAGTGGAAAGTCTAAAGTGGACAGACTAAAGTGGAAAAACTAAAGTGGAGAGACTAAAAAGGACAGACTATAGTGGAAAGACTATAGTGGAAAGACTGTAGTGGACAGAATAAAGTGGAGACTATAGTTCGAAAGACTAAAGTGGACAGAGAATAGTGGAAAGACTAAAGTGGACAGAATATAGTGGAAAGACTAAAGTGGAAAAACTAAAGTGTAAAGACTAAAGTGGACAGACTATAGTGGAAAGACTATAGTGGAAAGACTGTAGTGGACAGAATAAAGTGAAAACTATAGTGGAAAGACTAAAGTGGACAGAGAATAGTGGAAAGACTAAAGTGGACAGACTATTGTGGAAAGACTATAGTGGAAAGACTGTAGTGGACAGAATAAAGTGGAGACTATAGTGGAAAGACTAAAGTGGAAAGACTAAAGTGGACAGAGAGTATTGGAAAGACTAAAGTGGGAAGACTTTAGTGGACAGAATAAAGTGGAGACTATAGTGGAAAGACTAAAGTGGAAAGACTAAAGTTGACAGACTATAGTGGAAAGACTGAAGTGGAAAGACTCAGTGGACAGACAAAAGTGTACACACTGAAGTGGACAGAATAAAGTGGAAAGACTAAAGTGGAAAGACTAAAGTAAACAGACTATAGTGGAAAGACTAAAGTGGACAGACTAAATTGGAAAGATTAAAGTGGAAAGACTAAAGTGGACAGACTATAGTGGAAAGACTATAGTGGAAAGATTAAAGTGGAAAGAATAAAGTGGAGACTATAGTGGAAATACTAAAGTGGAAAGACTAAAGTGGACAGAGAATAGTGGAAAGACTAAAGTGGACAGACTATAGTGGAAAGACTAAAGTGGACAGACTATAGTGGAAAGACTAAAGTGGACAGACTGTAGTGGACAGAACAAAGTGGAGACAACAGTGGAAAGAATAAAGTGGAAAGACTAAAGTGGACAGAATATAGTGGAAAGACTGAAGTGGAATGACTCAGTGAACAGACTAAAGTGTACACACTGAAGTGGACAGAATAAAGTGGAAAGACTAAAGTGGAAAGACTAAAGTGGATAGACTATAGTGGAAAGTCTAAAGTGGACAGACTAAAGTGGAAAAACTAAAGTGGAGAGACTAAAAAGGACAGACTATAGTGGAAAGACTATAGTGGAAAGACTGTAGTGGACAGAATAAAGTGGAGACTATAGTGGAAAGACTAAAGTGGACAGAGAATAGTGGAAAGACTAAAGTGGACAGAATATAGTGGAAAGACTAAAGTGGAAAAACTAAAGTGTAAAGACTAAAGTGGACAGACTATAGTGGAAAGACTATAGTGGAAAGACTGTAGTGGACAGAATAAAGTGAAAACTATAGTGGAAAGACTAAAGTGGACAGAGAATAGTGGAAAGACTAAAGTGGACAGACTATTGTGGAAAGACTATAGTGGAAAGACTGTAGTGGACAGAATAAAGTGGAGACTATAGTGGAAAGACTAAAGTGGAAAGACTAAAGTGGACAGAGAGTATTGGAAAGACTAAAGTGGGAAGACTTTAGTGGACAGAATAAAGTGGAGACTATAGTGGAAAGACTAAAGTGGAAAGACTAAAGTTGACAGACTATAGTGGAAAGACTGAAGTGGAAAGACTCAGTGGACAGACAAAAGTGTACACACTGAAGTGGACAGAATAAAGTGGAAAGACTAAAGTGGAAAGACTAAAGTAAACAGACTATAGTGGAAAGACTAAAGTGGACAGACTAAAGTGGAAAGATTAAAGTGGAAAGACTAAAGTGGACAGACTATAGTGGAAAGACTATAGTGGAAAGATTAAAGTGGAAAGAATAAAGTGGAGACTATAGTGGAAATACTAAAGTGGAAAGACTAAAGTGGACAGAGAATAGTGGAAAGACTAAAGTGGACAGACTATAGTGGAACGACTAAAGTGGACAGACTATAGTGGAAAGACTAAAGTGGACAGACTAAAGTGGAAAGATTAAAGTGGAAAGACTAAAGTGGACAGACTATAGTGGAAAGACTATAGTGGAAAGATTAAAGTGGAAAGAATAAAGTGGAGACTATAGTGGAAAGACTAAAGTGGACAGAGAATAGTGGAAAGACTAAAGTGGACAGACTATAGTGGAAAGACTAAAGTGGACAGACTAAAGTGGAAAGACTAAAGTGGAAATACTAAAGTGGACAGACTATATTGGAAAGACTAGAGTGGAAAGACTGTAGTGGACAGAATAAAGTGGAGAGTATAGTGGAAAGACTAAAGTGGACAGAGAATAGTGGAAAGACTAAAGTTGACAAACTGTAGTAGAAAGACTATAGTGGAAAGACTTTAGTGGACAGAATAAAGTGGAGACTATAGTGGAAAGACTTAAGTGGAAAGACTAAATTGGACAGAGAATAGTGGAAAGACTAAAGTGGAAAGACTGTAGTGGACAGAATAAAGTGGAGACTATAGTGGAAAGACTAAAGTGGAAAGACTAAAGTGGACAGACTATAGTGGAAAGACTATAGTGGAAAGACTGTAGTGGACAGAATAAAGTGGAGACTATAGTGGAAAGACTAAAGTGGAAAGACTATAGTGGACAGACTAAAGTGGACAGACTATAGTGGAAAGACTGTAGTGGACAGAGTAGAGTGGAGACTATAGTGGAAAGACTAAAGTGGAAAGACTAAAGTGGACAGACTATAGTGGAAAGACTGTAGTGGACAGAATAGAGTAGAGACTATAGTGGAAAGACTAAAGTGGAAAGACTAAAGTGGATAGACTATAGTGGAAAGTCTAAAGTGGGCAGACTAAAATGGAAAAACTAAAGTGGAAAGACTAAAGTGGACAGACTATAGTGGAAAGACTATGGTGGAAAGACTGTAGTGGACAGAATAAAGTGGAGACTATAGTGGAAAGACTAAAGTGGACAGAGAATAGTGGAAAGACTAAAGTGGACAGAGTATAGTGGACAGACTATAGCGGAAAGACTGAAGTGGAAAGACTCAGTGGACAGAATAAAGTGGAGACTATAGTGAAAAGACTAAAGTGGACAGAGAATAGTGGAAAGACTAAAGTGGACAGACTATACTGGAAAGACTGTAGTGGACAGAATAAAGTGGAGACTATAGTGGAAAGTCTAAAGTGGGCAGACTAAAATCGAAAAACTAAAGTGGAAAGACTAAAGTGGACAGACTATAGTGGAAAGACTATGGTGGAAAGACTGTAGTGGACAGAATAAAGTGGAGACTATAGTGGAAAGACTAAAGTGGACAGAGAATAGTGGAAAGACTAAAGTGGACAGAGAATAGTGGAAAGACTAAAGTGGACAGAGTATAGTGGAAAGACTAAAGTGGAAAGACTGTAGTGGACAGAATAAAGTGGAGACTATAGTGGAAAGTCTAAAGTGGGCAGACTAAAATGGAAAAACTAAAGTGGAAAGACTAAAGTGGACAGACTATAGTGGAAAGACTATGGTGGAAAGACTGTAGTGGACAGAATAAAGTGGAGACTATAGTGGAAAGACTAAAGTGGACAGAGAATAGTGGAAAGACTAAAGTGGACAGAGTATAGTGGAGTAGTCTTTCCACTTTAGTCTTTCCACTTTAGTCTTTCCACTTTAGTCTGTCCACTTTAGTCTTTCCACTATAGTCTGTCCACTTTAGTCTTTCCACTTTAGTCTTTCCACTTTTGTCTTTCCACTATAGTCTCCACTTTATTCTGTCCACTACAGTCTTTCCACTATAGTCTTTCCACTATAGTCTGTCCACTTTAGTCTTTCCACTTTAGTCTTTCCAATTTAGTCTGTCCACTTTAGTCTTTCAACTTTAGACTGTCCACTTTCGAATTGTTTCTAAAAGTTCTCATTGTCTATATTAGATACATGATTTTGCCTGATTAATTTTATTTCTTTTGGATTAGAACACTGAAAGAATGCGAAATAATTACACTGAAGTCTTACAACCTTTGGTGTTTTATGATAGCTCTGTGATAAATAAACAATTGAAGCATTTTTTTTTCTTCCTCTTATGAATAAATCTTCTATTTTCTTCTGGTCTTTTTCAGTTACAAAATCATCAAAGATAATCAAGTTTTGATAATTAGGGTCTAGATCATCAACATCGGTAATATCATTAAGGTCATTACTTACGGTTAAAATGTTCGTTTTACATTTTGATTCCAAGGTGGTTAAATTGTCTATAAGTTCTTTATATTTATCTTCTTCAAGATCTTTTGCATACAAGTATATTCGGTTGAAACAGATATAGTCATAAATTAAATTCAAGAGTAAATTGGTTTTCCCTGTTCCTGAACTTCCGCAAATTAATAACCTAATTGGCCACTGAGGTGCAAGGTCGTGCTTGTTCTGATAGTTATTCTTTTCGCTAAAATCATACACTTTGATTGGTGCCTTTTCATTCATTTATTTAGGAAGAATTTTTCATTATAAGATTTACCGAAGTAGGTACTTGAACTTTTGAAGTAGGTACTCGAATTTTTGAAGTAGGTACTTGAATATTTGAAGTAGGTACTTGAATTTTTGAAGTAGGTAATTGAATTGTTGAAGTAGGGACTTGAATTTTTGAAGTAGGGACTTGAATTTTTGAAGTAGGGACTTGAAGTTTTTAAGTAGGGACTTGAATTTAATGTTTATAACCTAGAGGTAAAGTTGTAATATTATCGCTTGTTACTATCCTTTTATCATCCTTAGGATCTAACGCTTTTTTATTCTGTTCTTCTAGGAACATATTGTGCTTGTATGATCTTAAGTTATACTGGGTTACAGAAAGGTTTTCAGTTTTACCAAACAGTACATCCTTATAGTTTTGAATCGTAATTTTATCTTTAAGTTCGTTTTTATTCCTTACAGTTTTTTGCTAGCTTTTGAAGGGTCTTGGTTGTCCTTTACATAAGCATATACTTTTGATCGTAATCCTACAAACTCAGTCATAACCTGTCCTGCTAGTTCGTCTTTCATCATTCCTATCACTTTCTTATTTACATTAGGAAACCCATATGGATTATCTTTCGTATAGTCAGATGTATCGAATCTCTCATTCAAATCTCGTTTGATATCTTGATAGAAATCTCCGGTTCTAACGTCGTCTATGAAAGAATCAGTATCCATATAACATGAATCAATTTTATCTCCATATTTAGGCTTCATATAATCATAATGGAATTCATTCATCAATAACTTGGATAGTTCTAATACAGCAAAACCTATATACATTGGTTTGTCTAGTTTTATCTTTTCCTTTGAAATTCTTGCCACAGAAAAGTTTTCACTGAAAATAATTTCAGATTTAAAGTTGGGTTTCTTTATTATTTTTTCTCTTGTTTTATCGTCAGTTATTATTTCCATATTCCACACAGAATATAAAACCGCTTATAATTTTATACTGAATTGTTATCATTGTTAAAATGTGGACAATTAACGGTTGAAGAAGTCATTCAGCGTGAAGCGGAAATGCGGAAAACATTTAGATTCTTTCCTCGCGAAAAATATATGAAACAGGTTCGCTTAAACGGTTATAAATATTGCAAGAATGAATCTATAAGAAAACAAGAAAATTTACCAAAAATATAACATTTTTGCAAAACCTCCCACCCCAGACTCTGAAGATTGAAGATGTTTATTTGTCGTCTTATTTTTTTTTGCTGAGTCTGGGGTGCCCCGTGAGGGGAGGAAACCCTCTGAGTTTTTTTTGTTCGCCATCGCTCACTATCAACGGATTGCTGGTAGTGGGATTCGATCTCACGACATCGTTGATGCAATGATTACTAAGCTTGCAATGACTTAGACCATTATGCCAACGGGGCCTGTAATCTCTCCGGGAGCAACTGTTTTGTGATGTGAATGCTAATGCGCAAAGAGATTTTCTATTTTTTGCTTGCCCAAAGAGCTTTATCCGCACTATAGATAGAACTGTTGGGTACATTGAGGTGATTTTAATTTGATGATGTGATGAATAGCGATCTGGATTTTTATTAAAGAAATTCAGCCGCTAATAAATGGAGTCCGTGATGGAAGTCTTGTCTACAATCAGAATGAATAAATACAATGAGACAATCAGGAAAGAAGAACTAGTTCTAGGATTGAAATATACCATTGTTAAACTGAGAATTGCTAAGACAAAATATGGTGATAAGTTGGTTGTCGTTATTAATCATAATAACAAAGCCTGTGATTTGTTTATTCCACAGAGATACAATGCAATTGGTAATGAGTTGCTTCTAAAGAACAATCTGGTTTTGCAGCCTATTATGAGGGTAAATAAGAACTCTGACCAATATGTTGATATAGAACTGTTTACTCAGTAATATGGTGGTATCATATTTTGATAGAAAATGAAAAATGTAAAAAAGTAGTAGTTTATATGTAGTAAAGGGTAATATTTCCTATTTCTTGGGTCCTTTATTTGGGAAGTAAGAAAATAAAAATATCTTTAAAAAGGGGGATAATTTGGAAAAAAGGATGTTAAAATTTAAGAAATTGATGTTAAAATGAGGTTTTGAAATTGGGGGGAGGGTGAGCTAGGATCGGCTTTATATATTATCGGCTTTATATACTACTCAAGGGTAAACAAATTCTCTGAGCAATTGTTGATTTACCAGTGATGTGGTTCAGAATTGGTATTATATTTGGATACCAAATGAAAAATACAAAAATAAAAATAAAAAAAAGAAGTAGTATTTGTAGTAGTTTATATGTCTTTAAGGGTAATATTTCCTATTACTAGGGACCTTTATTTTGGAAATAAGAAAATAAAAATATCTTTACAAAGGGGAATAATTTAGAAAAAAGGATGTTAAAATTTAAGAAATTGATGTTAAAATTGGCTTTTGAAATTGGGGGGAGGGTGAGCTAGGATCGGCTTTTATATACTACTGGGGCGTAACTTTGGGACACATTTTTGCATTCGAACGGGTGATCGGATCTTAATGAAACTTGACATTTGGAGAGATCTCATGTCTCAAACGTCCTATTTCAAGTCCGGACCGGATCCGATGAATGTTGGGGGGGGGGGGGAAATCTTGTGATACGCTTAGAGTGGAGCGATAGGGATGAAACGTGGTAGGAAGAACAAGCATAAACCCTAGATACATCAGTGACAGAATCGAACCGGATTTAGACATTATAGGGGGAGCTAAGGGGGATTCTGAATTGCGGTGATCGCGAGCGGAGGTACTTCCACATGCTCTAGGATGATGAAACTTGGCTTGGATATTAGACACTTGACAAGATTAACTTAGTCAGAGTCAGTTTCCCGATCCGACCATCGTGGGAGGAGTGGAGGGAGGGCCATTTAGAACCTCGAGATATGTTTAACTTCAGAACGGGTGACTGGATCTCAATGAAGCTTGATATTTGGAAAGATCTCGCGTCTGAAATGTGACATTTCACGTCCGGACCGGATCCGATGAATGTTGAGAGGGGGGAGCAGGAAATCTTGTGACAGGCTTAGAGTAGAGCGATCGGGACGAAACTTGGTGGGAAGAACAAACTAAGGCCTTAGATACATACATCAGTGGCAGAACCAGACCGGAATTTGGCACTGTAGGGAGGACTCGGAGGGGGGTCCAGAATCCTTGTGATCGCGATTTTAGGTACTTCCAGATGTGATAGGACGATAAAACTTAGCTTGGTCATATCTGATCAATATTTGAAAATATTTTAAAGCTAAATATACAGTTTCATGATTGTTTAGAAATTAATTTTTAGCTCCCTTAAAGTGCGCACCTTAACAGCAAAGTAAAAAAAATAATTCACCGAAAGATACATTTCACGATCTTCGAGGGCCTATGATCTTTCTGCGTCAAGAGTTTTGCTCAAAAAGGAATTTCTATAGCACCCTGCCTGAAAGTGCGCATCTTAACTTAGAAGTAAAAAAAAGTCTTTTCACCAAAATCATAGATATTCATAATCCTCAAGACCCCACGATCTTTTTTGACTCGAAGGTTTTACTTCCAACTGAATTCCTCACAGTAAATACAATACTTCATTTTCATGATCTAGATGAGCCTTTGGTCATTTTTGCTTCAAGTGTTTTGATCAGAGAACTCAATTCTTCTGTGAAAAGTGATGGCAAAAGCGAAGGATTATATAATTGCTGGGTGAAAGCTTTTGCGCTTTCCCAGGGAATTGGTAAATTGTAAATAGGCACAGAATTCAGAACTGTAAAATAGTCACAGATTTGTACATGTACACTTGTAACACGCACATTTTAATATTCGTTATTTTATTTGAATTTGTTTGTCTTTTCAATCCGCATCGTTCTTCTCGTTTTTAGTTACATATCGTTGTATGTTTTGTTTGTTTCGCATCACTTTTCTGTTGGTGTTGTGTTGAATTTTATGATTTAGTTGTTTGTTTTTTTCGCTGAGGAGGGTTGTCGGAAGTGCAACCGAAATATACGAATATATTTATCCTTCGCACATCATCCTAGAGGGATAACTAGCTGATCGAGAAAAAAACCCCGAAAAACACCGCATTGTGTTGTAGTCATGAAATTGACTGTTCAGGCAAAAAAGATTTTTAAAATCAGCAGGTAGTGAATCTTCTAGAAGATAACGGTAAACAAGCGTCGCAATATTCCAGTCTCTCATCTGACGGACAATTAAAATAAAAAGACGAGGTAGAATATGAGAAACTGATGAAGAAAATGGAAAACAACGAATTGCTCTTATTGATTTATTTTGCAGGATTTGAATCCGATTAACATGTTTCGAAAAAGTAGAAGCCCAAGCTGAAGTACAAGATGAACAATAAGAATGGACCGGGGAGAAAGAAATCAATCGAAGTATGAAGTGTGGAAGACAATGCTTGAGGCAGGAGAGCATACCAACATTTTGGCTCAACTTAAGAGCCAAATCATCGGTGTGCTAAGGCCAAGATAGTTAAAATTAGAAGATCTTAGAATTTCAGTGCCAGAAAGAAAAAGTTTACCAGAAACTGAAACTGAACCAGACCGGGAGAAAAGCATGTAACGACATTTTTCCGTGTTTACAGCTAGTAAATTAGATTTAAACCAGTCAGAAGCAATCGAAAGAGCTGAATTAAGAACACTAAACAACTGAATCAAATCTGAATGCGAACCAAAAATCACAGTGTCGTCCGCAAACATGATAACTTTGACAGCTTTTCCATGTCAACTGCATGAAACTCATTTTTTTCTTTTAATTTTGGGTTATCCGAAGGGCTATTTATGGGTAACGAAAAGTGGGTTAGCACCGGGAAATGGTCAGATGTGTCAAAAGAAATTACAGCAGAATGTTTCGTATGAAGGGAACCAGCAAAGTAGAAAACATTATCTATGAGTTTTGCGGATAGAGCAACACGAGACGGCAGAGAAATAGTTGGAATAAAATTATACGTAAGCATATTAGTCAAGAAATTCAAATTAGCAGAATTAGATAGATCAAGTAAGTCATAATTAAAATCACCCGTGACGATAGTGCGATTCCGGTAAGCAGAAAGCCCTGCACATTACAGAGAAAGTGATGATTCGAAATCAGAATATGAACAAGAAGAAGGTCGGTAAACATAACCAAATGTCACAGTAACATCATGGCATATAGTTACATCAAGGAACAAGGATTCCAGGGTACCTTCCTTCCACAGTGAGACATCATGTCGGAGAATATAAGAAAAGGAACTTCGCATGGAAATTACTATACCACCTTTAGATTTAGCCGAATGATTCTTGGAAACACACGCATATCTAGGAATATCAAGTAGGCTCACAGGAGAAGAGTCCGACAGAAATGATTCAAACGCGTTAATTAAGTCCACATCATTTCTCTGAACAAGAATTTTTACTTCGTTGAAAGCGGAGAAAAGACTTGAGCATTCAAGTGCAACGAAACGACAACATTCAAGGGAATTTCCAACCTTTCCGCGTTTGTGTACCTAATTCGTTTCCCGGGTTTTTGATAATTATAAAAGTCTGGTTCAATGTCTATCACGAGGAGAGGACTGGTAAGTAAGAATCGGTTGCTAAAGCATTGTCGTTTTTTATGAATGGTCTATAGTGATGGTTTATTACTGTTCCTAAATGTAGTGTTTGCGCAATGGATATAAATGATAATGTACAACAATGACATAGTTTCACAGTAGAGTGTCATCTATGGTATTTTGATGCTAAAAACTTCCGGATAACTTTATAATACCAACTAGGTTATATAAGATAATGTGCCAAGTTTACAATATTCACGACGTCTATGACGTCAACTGGCCACAAAGTCAATTTAGTCCCTACTTCTGATCATCTGTTGCCGTTTATTTTTTTAGCGCTGAGGGATGGCCGTGTGATAACGAATTACGTCTTCAGTTCAGACAAAAACTATTCTTGTAATATACCACTTTGTAAACCTTGATGGTTTGACAACTTCTGCATTTAACCGATAGCGTATAAACAAAACCAAAGTGTTGCTCACGCAACACTTTAGTCGGCGAAGCCGAACAAAGGTTACCGACAACACTTCACGTTGGTCTAGGTCTAGTGTATTTATGTTTGGATAACACTAATTTAGCAGTCCTGTAATTGGTTTGAGCAGAACCTCGAGGCTCATGCAACCCTTGGGCGTGTATGGTAGTCTGGAAAATATGGTTCTAGTCGGCGGATTACGCTTGATAATTCACCTCGATGTGAACTGAGGAAGCACTTACCGTAAAAAGCTAGATATTATTATTGTTACTATTAACAAATTTCTGGACCACCAAACATTTTTAAGACCAACAAGCTTTTGGATCAAAATACACAGAAGAGGAGAGGGTGTCGAGTAGGTAACTCAGTATAACATGAGTTTGTGTTAGTTAGGCAGGGGTATTTAAGTATGAATAGATTCAAAAATTAATAGGCTAATAAACTCAGCCACGAAAAAATAAGCTCCCAGCTTACTCGCACTGCCAGTTGCTGGGGTTCCGCTGTTTGTTCTTAACAGAGAGGGTTTGAAAGGTGTGCTAATGCTCCTGTCAGTCCTGTGTATGGCACTCAGAGCAGAGCTCTTGTTGATTTGAGTGAAATCCCGTAAGACTAAGTCTCGCACAATCAAATTCACGATATTCCAGTTTAGCGCTTCCAAGCAAACTGGTTTCTGTCAATCCCCTGTGCCTCACTATAAGCACTTATTGACGGACATAGTAAAATAGATTCACAGGTTGAGAAGTCGCAAATCTGCAATCTGCTTCCCAGGTAAAGGAGGTTTAGCATATGCCTCAGTGCTAGCAAGTGAAAGTTAACCACTACATTATAGATCAGACATGTTACTATCGGGCGATTCTGGCGTCATCACGTTCATCCGCCGAGCTCAAGAACAAACAGAATGTCGTTGCGCCTTTACAACTTCTCGCTGGCTTGACGAGATCCACTTCAAGAAGCGTAGTTGATTCACTTTCCACGTCACTTTCCAGAACTAGCGAAGCGCAAGAACAACATTGAAAGGGAAGTGAGTTTTAGCCGCAGTCTCAAGAACACACGGTGGATAAGCAAGCGAAAATTTCCATATAGGCTACGGTGAGTACCATGTGTACCATGTAGACTACGCCCTAGCAGATCTTCCTGCTTTGGACTTGCATGATGCTATAGCATCCAAGTCATTAGCCTTCAATTTGCCATAGTTCAATAAGAAAGTATAATCTAGCAAAAATAGTATCAACGGATGTACGGAAACCTTGCCGTTTTTGTTTTTTCTTGACAGATAGATCTACTGCTTCGAAGATAAACGTATTCGAAGAAACGATTAACAATGAGCCTCAAAAATTTTGCAATGTTGTTATGACAGGTGCCAGATGTACGATCACAAAAAAAAACTTAGTTTTCCTCCTTGAAGGTTTTACCACCTGGTCCTTACATTTTATGGAAAATGTCACTGCGTATCAGAAGGTTTTCTGCGATTGTATTGAGAGCAGAAACTCTTTCAATGCATGTTTTTCCTTTCTTCTGTCTATTCTTTTGGTACAATGGAGCTATTGAGACTAAATTTATTGAAGACAGGATTGTTGGTGGTACTGACGTGGACATAAGGAATTACCCTTTCATGGTAAGCTGATGTTTTTGCATTGTAAGTAGGCCAGTCGATAGCATTTATATTCTTGCTCTTCACCTCTGCTCTTCACACAAAATAGAAAAGGTCAATGTCAATCCGAAAGAAGGGCTCCAAATACGGTAGTTCTACTTAAAACCGACAAACATCTGAAGCCAATTATTATTTTGGACCCGTTCACTACTAAATACTTCCACATGTGTCTATGTTGTGACGAGTAGTTATATAAACCGGGTTCTAACCCACCCTCCCCCCAATTTCAAAACCCCATTTTAACATCGATTTCTTAAATTTTAACATGCTTTTTTCCGAAATTTCACCCTTTTTAAAGATATTCGTATTTTCTTTTTCCCCCAATAAAGGTACCAAGAAATAGGAAATATTAACCTTTATACTACATATAAACTACTACTTTTTTTTTGCTTTTTTCAATTTTTTATCCAAATACCCCCCAATTACTGAGGAAACAGTTCCAAGTCAACGTATTGTTCCGAGTTCTTATTTACACGCAAAATAGGCTGCAAAATAAGATTGTTCTTTAGAAGTAACTCATTAGCAATCGAATTGTATCTCTGTGGTATAAACAGATCACACATCTTCTTGTTATGATTGATAACTACAACTAACTTATCTCCATATTTTGTTTTAGCCATTCTCATTTTAACGATGGTATATTTCAAGCCTAATACCAACTGGTCTTTCTTGATTGTCTCATTGTATTTATTCATGCTGATTGTATTCAAGACCTCCATTTATTAGCGGCTGATTTTCTTTAATAAAAATCCAAATCACAAACTCACATACATATTTTTATTAATGATATCCAATGTAGCTTTTCTTTCATAATATAGAACACAGTAAATATTGTATGGTACGGGTTGAGGATCATTTAAAGTTATACTAATTTCAATATCAGCAGTGGTTCCATTATAAATATTTGACTCGTGTTTAGAAACATCGAAACAAAATAGTGGATATACTTCTTTAAATTCTTCAATATTGACTACACTACCAGTATCAAACGCTAATTGTTTGTAACCCATGTGTATATATCTGTTGTACAAGTTAGAGTATGTGCATTGCTCATCACTAAAGTCGCATTTGAGGGGTTCTTCTGGATATTTATCCCCGTTAATTCTAACCTCTATATCCGTCAAATTCATATGATCAAATACCATATTATTCTGTGTTTGGTTGTTATGCTTTTCATTTTTCTGTAACATCACAACGATTTTCGTAGGACTATTTCTCTCAGACACAACTTTCCAGGTGTGTTCCTGATTCTGACTAACATCACTTTTATAAGTATTACAAGCTTCCCACATCAGATTATACTTTTTATCCTTTGCCAAACCCTTTTCCAATTCACTCATCATTTCAATACTAGGAGCTATAACAGGAATTTTCCAGGATAAATACTCAATGACGACTTTAAAATTGGTATTTCCATTGTTTACAATCATATTATTATCATCATTTCTTCTTAGACATATTCTGTGCGATGCACCTCTAAAAAATCGTTTGTTTCCTTTCAAGAATCCAAACAACTCTGATAATGGTAAATACATATTCACTAATTTGCTGCTTTTAGTTCTATTATATCTCTTTTCAAATCCTTTATTATAATTGGGGTTAGGCTTAGAAGTGACATTCACATTTCCTGCTGCTAGTGCTCCACCTGCAGGTACGGTAAATGAACTAGTTATAGGGTTGATATCAGTTCCTTGATTATAATCCTTATACCAGAAATGATTTCTAGCAGCACCTCTAGAGTAATCATCGGAGTATTCAATCAACTTTGTAACGGTAGTTGTAGTACCAACATGATTAATTTTTTCAACTGGTGTATCGTTTATGACATACTCGGCGGTACTAAATAAATTAAATCCATTATTCGACAATGTAGCGACATCAGTTGCAGCTATATTAGTTCCGTCAGCTTTTACTATCCTAACGCCTACCTCAAGATAACTTTCACTTGGATGGAACCAGGAATCTAATTTCTTTGTTACAAATTCAAACTCTGACTTATTGGATACATTCACATCTGTTTCTCGAATTTCTTTAAATTCATACTTGACGACTGTATCATCCACAAGTGGCTCATCAAATATGTTCCATTGCGGACTAATAATTTTATTTACTGCCATTTATATAAGAAGGAAATTATTCAATAAAAACCATTTCAGAATCTTTAACCCATTTCCAGTCATTAACGTTTTAATCAAGTCCTGACTTCTTTGATTTAAAATTCTTTTATTTATACCTATAAGATCCTTCATCGATTTCTTATTTCCAATCACATCAATCAGTTCCTTCTTGTCAATCAAATCTTTTCCATATTCTATTGCTCTGTTTTTCAGCAGCTCAAATCTCGGTTTTATAATATTATTATACATTGACAATGCTCCATCTTTTATTTGTTTTGCTGACGTCTGGAATAACTGGGAATTAGCAATGTTTTTGAATATACTACCGATTCCACTTCCGTACTGCTTATTGTAAAGTAATCGCTTATTATTTAACAACATTTATAAGTAAATAATTTTATTTCAATAATCCTTTAAGCTTTTCTTAAATGCAGTACGTATCCTACGTTATCACCATTCAGATCAATCGGTCTTCCAAGCTGATCAGTTATTGTCATTCTCAACGAGTAAATAAAGTCTTTTGTGTTGATAGGAAGATATATCAATTGTCTAGGATTCTCAACAATTTGGCAACCCGGTTCAGTATTCGGAACAAATGTCCAAATGACATCTGATTTACTTTTGTTTACGATAGAACTGTTTACAAGAGAGCAGTGAATTTGAATTTTATCGACACTTCTTGTTATATTTGGAAGCTTTGTACCTTCATTGATTTTCTTAGAAATCTCAATATTCTTCTCAAAGCCTAAAATCTGACACAAGTCACTATTAAATCGAAACACATATTTTTCTTGTAATACTATGACAAATCTCATAGATGCTGGATTGGATGAGATTACAATAGGACATTTATCTTTTGAAGTATCAAAATACTGACACAAAAAATAATTCAAACAATCATCGTTATACATCCCGTTAGGAATAGTAACATTCACCCATCCCCCCTCTTCATCTTTCCTGTATTGAAATGTATTATTCCCAAATTTATCACTTATATTATGCCACGAATACCACAAAGTACACTGATTCAAACCTCTTTCATAATCCCAATTACGATTCAATTCGATTGGTTGACTAGATGTTATATCAATGATACTTTCATTACCTTCAATGTTTAACAACACCATTTATTAGAAATATTTTTTATATATTGAATTGTAAACTCTCTTCGTAGAAAATTTATTTCGCATTAACGAATCCAAAATATCAATAGCTTCATTCCTCACCTCATCAGATGTATTCCCGTTTACTCTACTACCTATCAAAGTGTACAATTTTTTAATCATTTCATCACAATTCATAAATATTCCAGTTCCTTGTTGTTTGATAAAGGGCCTACTAGATTGAATTTTTTTTAATCTATCCTTATAGTCTTGAATAAATAAAATAATTTTATCATACTTACTAGAACTACTTTTACTTTTCAAACCACCATAACTTTGACTTATAGGTGTTAATTCAGACAAAGCATCTTCTATATTCTCTGGGTTATCAAAGTAATAATTAGGCATCTCAAAATATTCTCCTTTATATCTTGTATGATTCTCTCTATATTTTACATTAAGTGCTTTTAATAACTCTTTATCAACACCTGAATCCATATCAACGATTTTGATACTTATTGGTAAATCTGGAGATTCTTCTAAAGCGGTAGATTGTGTTGACTGTGTTTCTGCCTCTGAAACTGGAATCTGATATGGTTGTCTTTGTAAAGCTGATTTATACGGTTCACCTAATTTTTCGATGATAGCTTCAGTGTTTTCTTGTAATTTTTTGATGGTATCTTTAGTGTTTTCTTTTTGTGCCGTAACAACTGGAGCGTTTAATTCTGAATCATATTCCCGAAACCCTGCTTTCTCCATCTCGTATTGTTGAACTTTTTTTCTTTGAATTTCTTTGTTCTTAACTATACCCGATAACATATCACTCAAGCGTCTTGAATCCATTTATATACAAGTAATTTTATTTCATAATAAATTTCAAAGTTCTTTTTCATAAAACCCTCCTTGAATTAATTCCCCACTTTTGTCAGATATTTCATAAGTAATGGGAATGGTAGGTCTAATGGTTGCTATCTGGAATACTTCATTCGTGTAGTTAGGTAAATAACCTTTATCAAAAATACTTTTTTCTTTTTTAATTCTAACTAAATCTCCTACTTTGTAATTTCCTGTGACTTTGTAATCACATGGAGGAAACAAAGCATTGTAAACCTTTTTCTGATTTACCTTTTTACTAGCATCTACTGGTTTCATTTGTATTGAACGATGATAAGAGTTATTATAATTACTAACAAATAAAGGTAAAAAGGTAAAATAAAGGTAAAATGAGTGAAATATTTCCATAACTTTTCTTTCAGTGTTCTATTGAATCGTTCAACGATTTGCGCTTTCAATTCACTTTCAGATGCAAACCAGTGTATGTCGTTATTTTTCAAAAATGTTTGAACATTTCTCATTACAAATTCTTTACCTTTATCAGTTTGTAGTTTCTTAGGAATTCTTTCTTTAAATATATAACTGAATGCCTTGATTATTTCAGCACCCGTTTTATCTTTCAAAGGGACACACCAAGCATATTTACTAAAGCAATCAATGACAGTCAAGATGTAATTTGTTTTATCATTTTCTTTTTTATATTTCTGCATGTCAACTAAATCAGCTTGCCATTGCTCGTCAACATGGTGAACATAGACTCGCCTCCTTTCAAAATTGTGATAGGAAGGTTTGTGTAACGTATACACATTTTCATTTTGCAAAACATGTTTTATGTTATCTTTAGAAACGTTCACTCCATTTTCTTTTAATTTTCTGTAAATATCATCAACACCTGAATAATTTGAATAATACGTCTTTAAAATATATTTTTCTGCGTCGAGGTTTTTTTTAAAAAGCGATTTTTCATTGAACCACAGATAACGCAATTAGCTTTCACCATTGGAACATTATTTTTCTGTGACACTGCTTTAAACATTGATTCAGTGTCAGTTTTCTTTTTACATTTCATACAATAAATCTCGATTTATTAGAAAACAATTTTCTTAAACGAAAAGCTACCAACCCTTCATTTTCCGCTGGATGTAGGAAATGCAGTGAAAACCACAGTTTAATTCATCTATATTCTGAACGGCAAGATTTTCATAAGCTATTTTTTTCTTTGAAGTTTTTAGATATTTAATTATTTCTTTTCCTGGGGGTATACCGAAAGAATCAAAAAATTCTACATAAGGATTATCAGGTAGATTACAGTACGACACCCAGTGAGTTCCAGGCATTCCGAGTTTATCATAATTAACTACACCACATTCTATACTATTTATCTGTTTGGGTAGCGTATCTATAGAGAAAACACCTCTAAAATGTGGTATACTCTCTAATGCATCCATAATATCAAAATTGGTTAGAGGTCCTACTTTACTTTTGCTTCTTTTTTGATGTCCCCGTTTTTTGACTTCCTAGGCCTTCCCCGTACACCATGACCTACAACTTTTTGTGTTCCAGGAAGTGTAAGCGCACCACCTGTGTTGACATCATCGGTTTCCTTCTTAGGCCTTCCACGTCCCACGACTTTTTGTGTTCCAGGAAGTGTAAGCGCCCCACCTGTGTTGGTTATGTTATCCACCAATTTCTTACCAGCGAATGTACCCAAAGCAGCAGCTCCGCTTGTTAAAGCTGCCTTACCAAGGGCTACAGCTAACGGTATTAAGAATGGAAGTAATCCACCCTTTTGAATCGCTTCTCTCATCTGTTTGTATGAGACATCAATGTCACAACCCTTATTATTCATTTTACATGTTTCAATTTTATCAATTTGTCGTTTACTTAAAAGTAACTTTACTGGCTCTCGTTCATTCTGTCTACTATGACTAACACGTATCTGACATTTTTGTTTAGCGCCAAAGCATTTCTTCAGCTTTCCTTTCTGAAGCTTTGACAAATAAAATGTATACTCCATTGTTTCAACCATTTATTAGAAAAATAATTTATCATATAAACTTCTTATTTACCAGCCATCATTTTTTCTAATCTGGAAATGAATGGTTTGTCAACAGGTTTTTGCTCTAGAAGCCTTTTTAAAATGTTTACGATTGCTCTTTCAATATTATCGATATGGGTTTGTTGGTCAGCAATTTTTGTTTCAATTATATTGTTATGGGTATGTTGACCAAGAAGCTTTTTGTCAAAATCTAAAAGATACGTAATTAACGTTCCTAAATTAACAGCGTCATTTTTGTTTCTAGGGTCTTGAACATTTGTTATCAACTTGTTTTCAGCGTTAATTTCTTTATCATTAACTCGAATTATTTCTTTTACAAATAACCCTTTATCTTTAATCCTTACCAATAAATTATCAAGAGAATCATGTACAGCAGTTAATCTGTTGATATATTCGCTAAAATACTGATTTATCCCCACTTGTTCTGCGGTAATTTCTTCTTTAAATTGGTTCAAAATAATAGTCATAGATCTGAAACTAATAGCGTCCTGGTCTGCTTTCGCATCCCCTAAATTAATAATTCTCTTATCTTGTAGGTTAATGTTACCATTTTCATCAGTAACTTTCGATTCGTTACTAACCTTTTTTCCAACACTACCAAATTTATTCATTTATTATAGAAATAAATTATCCGGTAAATTTTTCAAAGTTTTTCCTGTACTTCAGGGTTTTATCTTTTGTTTTTAAATCTATGAAGAAAAAACCGTAGCCCTTGGTTGCAGCCTCGAATTGTTTGAGAAATTTTTCATTGTCTATACTGGATACATGGCTTTGTCTTATTAATTTTACTTCTTTTGGATTAGAACACTGAAAGAATGCGAAATAATTACATTGAAGTCTTACCACCTTTGGGGTTTTATGATAGCTCTGTGATAAATAAACAATTGAAGCATTTTTCTTTCTTCCTCTTATGAATAAATCTTCTATTTTCTTCTGGTCTTTTTCAGTTACAAAATCGTCAAAGATAATCAAGTTTTGATAATTAGGGTCTAGGTCGTCAACATCGACAATGTCATCAAGATTGTTACTTATTGTTAAGACTTTCGATTTGCATTGTGACTCCAAAGTGTTTAAATTAGCTATGAGATCTGTATATTTATCTTCTTCAAGATCTTTTGCATACAAGTATATTCGGTTGAAACAGATGTATTCATAAATTAAATTCAAGAGTAAATTGGTTTTCCCTGTTCCTGAACTTCCACAAATTAATAATCTAAATGGCCACTGATGTGCAAGGTCGTGCTTATTCTGATAAGTGTTCTTTTCGCTAAAATCATATACTTTGATTGGAGCCTTTTCATTCATTTACTTATGAGGAATTTCTTATTATAAGATTTACCAACTAGGTACTTGAATTTTTTAACTAGGTAGTTGAATTTTTTAATTAGGTAGTTGAATTTTTTAACTAGGTAGCTAACTTTTTTAACTAGGTACTTGACTTTTTTTAATAGGTAGCTAACTTTTTTAACTAGGTACTTGACTTTTTTAACTAGGTAGCTAACTTTTTTAACTAGGTACTTGACTTTTTTAACTATATACTTGAAGTTTTTAAGTAGGTACTTGAATTTTTGAAGTAGGGACTTGAAGTTTTTAAGTAGGGACTTGAATTTAATGTTTATAACCTAAAGGTAAAGTTGTGTATTTATCGCTTGTTACTATCCTTTTATCATCCTTAGGATCTAACGCTTTTTTATTCTGTTCTTCTAGGAACATATTGTGCTTGTATGATCTTAAGTTATACTGGGTTACAGAAAGGTTTCCAACGTTTCCAAACAGAACATCCTTGTAGTTTTGAATCGTAATTTTATCTTTCACTATGTTTGTTTTTATTCCTTTTAGTTTTTTGCTTGATTGTTCTTGGTTATCCTTTAAATAAGCATATACTTTCGACCGTAATCCAACAAACTCTGTCATCAATTGTCCTGCTAATTCATCTTTCATCATTCCTATCACTTTCTTGTTTACATTAGGAAACCCGTATGGATTATCTTTTGCATAATCAGATGTATCGAACCTCTCATTCAAATCTTGTTTGATATCTTCATAGAAATCCTCGGTTCGTATGTCATAGATGAAAGAATCAGTATCCATATAACATAAATCTATTTTATCCCCATATTTAGGTTTCATATAATCATAATGGAATTCATACATCAATAACTTGGATAGTTCTAATACAGCAAAACCTATATACATTGGTTTGTCTAGTTTAATCTTTTCCTTTGACATTCTTGCCACAGAAAAGTTTTCACTGAAAATAATCTCAGATTTAAAGTTGGGTTTCTTTCTTATTTTTTCTCTAGTTTTATCGTCAGTTATTATTTCCATATCAGCTCGTTTCCTTACGTTCTCCATGGTTTTTCCAAAGCAAGCGTTATTCATCAGCTTAAAAAAGTCCTTTTCAAAATCATTTGTACCTTTAGTTCTAAGTGATGTGTTGTGGTTTATGTATCCCTTTAAGTAAGCACTTTCAGTGAATCCTAGTATTCGATGCACTCTTTTCAGTATCAGGCCTTTTTGTAAGTAAAATTCTAGGTTCCTGTGGTGAACTACGTAGTTGTTTTTATCATATAAGGTCGTACATAGTTTGCCATTGAAATGTTCGGGTGCTAATGGTAAATCTTTGTGTAAGTTGAAAAGTTCTTTCGGGTATTCCAAATCTACTTCATAGATAGCACTTACATTCGGTAATTGTATCACCGAGTTAACATGGTTTTTAAGATGGTTATAATACTCGAGTGAACTGTTTTCATTTCTCTCTTTCAAAGCTTCTGGTATGGAAATGAATTGGAAATCATTCGCTGGTAATTTTTGTGACATTGCCCACCCATATGAATTATTTTTATCCAAATATATTAAATAATTAGATGGATTATTCTTATTATAATTACTCAGATATTTATTATTTGCTTTAACGTATCTCTTTATACATTGCGATACACCACCTCTTATCCCCTTCTCAATGAATGTATACATGTCTTCCTTTGAGAATAACGGTAATTCTACTGTTGAATGCTTTAGGAAAGCGTCCCATGTTAGTCCTGGAGCTGAGAAGTAATGAAGTGGATCCAAGTCATAATTATGTATACATACATTTCTGAAATTCTCTACAACATCTGATAGTATTAAAACGTCACTTTTTAGGTACAACTTGGTATAATCAAGTAAAGTTTCACAATTAAATTGTTTCCATATGGACACCGCTCTTTTATAATCAGCTTTGTCAATACCTTTTCCCGTTAAGCTAGAATAAAAGCTTTCTATGGGTGGTAACTTTGTACAATCCATTTTACTGAAACTATCCACAAATTCATAAGGATACACCCCCTTTTTAATTATTTCTTTAAATTCAGCATCGTTTCTGAAACTGTCAGATGTGTACTTGAAATTCTCTCTCAGATGATTACAGGATACTTTACAGTCACATTTCGCTAAATTTGCTGATAGTTTGTCCAATGATGAAGCCATGAATCGAATAGAATCTATAAATCTGATTTCATATTTGATTTCCTTATCCTGTCTTGGAATACTTATTGATTTCGAAAATGATATAAAACTTTCAGCACTTTCAAAAATCCCGTTATCAGGTACTAATTCTTTCACAAATAGATGGGAGTCATACTTGGATAAGTTGTGTAGGACTACAGGGATATGCTTGGGAATCCTGTATTTCATGTTACATTCAGCGTGTGTGAAACCTCTATCCTTGCCTGTCATATGGTCGTGATCAAAGTGGGGATTTTCAGTAATTTCTGTGTTACAGATATGGCAAGTCTTGTTCTTTAGTGTCTTCCATTTTTCTTTAATTTCTTCGTCGGTGTAAGTGTGATTTCTTTGTCTGTTTTCATACTTGTGTGCAATTTCTGTGGACACTTCTGTAATGGTTTTCACAAAATGTTTTGCAGCGTCTTCACCAAAATAATCATAGTATTTATTCTGCTTTGAATCAAAAGAACAGCACACCTGAATTCCGTATGCAAACGCTTTCTGTTCAGCCACTTTGATTGTTTTCTTTCCGTGGACTTGATTGTATTCTTCATTATAAGACTCAAAGTCTGCTATTATACAGTACGGTACTTTCATCTGTTTCGAAACATTTTTAAATTGTATTTTTGAACCTTCAGGAGGCATTATAATATCAGGATCTTCACAGTTCTTTTTCAATTCATGTTTTCAAAGTGTTCTTGTTTCGAAAAATGCCTTCCGCAATAAGTGCATAGGTATGTCTTTGTTTTATTTTTAGAGATTTGACTACCAATTAATCTGCTGAGATCCTTTGTTAGTACATAGTGATTATCGAAATACAGTAAATGAATGATATGTTTTGCTGTTTTCCCATTGATAGTACTTTTTAGTATATGACTTCTGATTATTTTCTCTTTATCCAATTGGAATAAACAAATCTTGATATTGTATTTATTTTCAAATTTGTAGATATCTTTGGTATCCATCGGGTAGTTAGTAATTCCTTTGAAATCAAATTCATTTTCATACTGTTTATATTTCGAAGTTCTTTCTGCATGATCTTTAGCTGGGTATAAATGTGCTAAGATTGACCAAAGAAAGCATTTTTGATCCCTATTTTCAATATTCAGGCAAGCTTTTTTATTTTTTACGAAATCTGGCAGTGTTTTATAGGTTCCTCCCATGTAGGATTCGATTCGAGTCATCCTATAGTCGATTGCATCATATCGCCTAAATTGCAATCCAGATCGAGGGGTATTACTCAAAGAACTAAGTCTCCTGTTGTTGTCATCTAAATGGCAACGAGTAAGGACACTATTTTTGTTTAAAACCCAAGAAGTACTGTCGTAAAATACTTCTACTTCCTCATCATTCTCTTGTCGATAGAAAATAACCTTGGTCACAAACTGAACTCTGTACTGGTATATTTCATTCATTCTTCGTTGCAAATCCTCAAAAACAAAACTAATGAGAGTATTTTCGTCTCTACCGTTGCTTTCAATTGATACGTTTACTGTGTAAATGTTTTCATTTTCTCTTACAATAGTGGGGTGTTGTTCTTCTTCTGTTTTAAACAAATATTTGGGAATCGATGTTTCTTCTTTGATTTGTTTCTTATTTATAAAGAGAGTAGATAAATCGATTAGTTTGTGTCTATTCTTATCACCTCTTTCTATTTGATCTCTCAGGATACCTCTAGTTTTATCCATAGTTTGTTTCTGCTTATTAATTATCCTACCATAGTATTCCTTAATGCGTTCTATAACTTCATCTCTGTTACCACGAGTGGGTAGGCCTTTGTTTTTTAGAAACCTTTTTAATTCACTTGTATCCTTTTCTATTATCCGTTTCTCCTCTTTTTTTATATTTCCAATAGCAATATTATTTTCTTTAATCTCATCTTCCAAAATCTTCCTTAATGCTGGCTCTGGTGTATAATTTGATGGTCTATTTTTGTTCCGAATCCTTTCATTTTTACGCCGAATATTAATTGTATCTTCCGCAAGCAAAATATTCCTATTAAGTTGCTTTATTATCTTATTAGTTATTTCCTTTTTCGTTTCACCATTTGTTTTGATATTGTTAATTTTTGCATATGTACGAAGTTCATTAATTTTGTATTTCGGTAAACTTCGTATATCCGATTCGTTGTTTGATATAATGGTTTTACAACGCTGAATAACCTCTGCAGTTTTATCATTTATTAGGGGATTATTTTTATTAATGAATTTCTCCCGACTGCGTTTTCTCAGCCGTAAAGAAAATCACTGGTTTCAGTATGTGTTTCATGGAGCAAAGGCTATCTCATTTTCTCTGACTGGACAATGCACAGAGAGCACAGTTACCGAGACGGTTGATTTTTTTGTATTTCTCGGAGCATACGCGATCTAGATTGCCTCTGACCAGTTAAGAAAGAAATAGTGGAGTTGCGCAGGTGGCAGAAGTGTTTTGCGTTCACGTAGTACTCACCGTCTGGATTACATCCGACTGACCATGCTATCTGCAGTATTGTTTACGAGATGGTGTACGTGTTCCTGAATTTGGAGGCAAACCTAAATAAGTAATTTTTGAAACAATTTAGTTTTATTATAAATGGAAGATTTGGAAAAGAAAATGTTTGTATATCGCCGAAGCTATAAATATTACAATAATGTGAGTAACGGTCTACTTTTATCCAAATTTGCCTTTTCAGCAGCAGGATTAAGTGCGTTTCTTATACTACCTTTAGCGTCTTTAAGTTTGGGTTCCGTTATTATCGAAATAATTGAAAAACATTTAAACATTGCAGATAGAAAAGCTGAATAAAAAACCACGTATAATTTTTACACTGAATTGGTATCAATGCTAAATTGTGGTCAATTAACGGTTGAAGAGGTTATTCAGCGTGAAGCAGAAATGCGTAAGACATTTAGATTTTTTCCTCGCGAAAAATACATGAAACAAGTCCGTTTGAATGGTTATAAATATTGTAAAAATAATTCCATAATAAATCAAGAGAAATTACCCAAAGTGTAGTATATTGCTTTCATAAGATTGAAAACTCTATCCTCATATTCATATACGTATTAATTACCTGCGTCATTCATAACCAGTACCTGAGTAACCCCTCGCCAACCAGTACACCTTTGTCCAAGTGAGTAACCCCTCGCCAACCAGTACACCTTTGTCCAAGTGAGTAACCCCTCGCCAACCAGTAAGCCTTTGTCCAAGTGAGTAACCCCTCGCCAACCAGTACACCTTTGTCCGAGTGAGTAACCCCTCGCCAACCAGTACACCTTTGTCCAAGTGAGTAACCCCTCGCCAACCAGTACACCTTTGTCCGAGTGAGTAACCCCTCGCCAACCAGTAAACCTCCTCTTCCTGGAACTGTTGTACACCAGTGTCCAACCCCTCACCCAGGTGAAGGAATCCGGAATCTTGAGGTGTACGTAACTTTGGAGCGGGAGATCGAATCTCAATGAAACTTGATATTTGGAATGGGGCAAGATCCGGTTACCTTTGGGGGAGTTGGAGGGGGGAGGAACGAAAATCGTTTGAAAAGATGACGGAGTTAGGATCGGGATGAAGCTTGATGGGAAGAACAAGCACAAGCCCAATATATAGTCGACAGGCCCGGACAGGATCAGTGCACTGTTGGGGATTTGGAGCGGAGTTCCAATGATCCCGAGATAAGGTACTTCCAGATGTGCTAGGACGACGAAACTTGGCTGGCGCTTTAGAAACCCGACAAGATTGACTTGCAAATAGTCACTTCCCAGATCCAGCCCTGGAGGGAAGGGGAGGGGAGAATCTGGAAACTTGAGGCGTGAATAACTTTAGAATCGGTGATTAGAACTTGATAATTGGGAAGACTACGTGCCTCTGATATTTCTCATTTGTGCCTCAAGGGCTTTGCTTACAAATGAAATCCTAGCCCCCTTAAAGTGCGCATCGTAACTGCCAAGTGTAAAAAAGTTCTATTGACTAAACGATTGATTTTCATGATCCCCAAGGGCCCATGATCATTTTTGCCTGAACTGTTTTGCTTACAAATCAGTTTCTAGTGCCCTTAAAGTGGGCAGGGAAACAAACCTGTAATCAAACCTGTTTACAGGTTTGTTTCCTTCCCCGAAGTTGAACCAGAGGATTGACAGCCTGACGAGGACCCTTGCCAAAAAGGGCCGAAATATCGCTGATGAAGAATCAAAGCTGACTCACCCGTTGTAAACATTGTTTGAATAAATGTTTCAAAGTCAGCTTGGGCTCAAAGAATATTTTAAAACATTCATCTGGTCTAGATAAATCGTTTAGACAATTGTACTGGATCGGGACACTAAGGGGGGGGGAGGGGGTTTCCTGGAATTCTGGTGATGGCAGTTTTGGTGATTTTCACGATGAAACTTGGCAGGCATATCAGGGTCTCGATCAAACTGACTTCAAAATAAAAATTTTGTCGATCTGATAATGGTGGGGGGAGTTGAGGGAGGGAAATCCTGAATATTCAGTCACGCGTAACTTTGGAAAGGGTGATCGGATTCGATTGAAATTTAAGAACTGAACAGAAGACATTCCTCTGGTGATCTTTTTCATATCCGGACCGGATCCGGCAACTATTGGGGGGGGGGGGGCGGAAAAAACGTGACCCGCTTAGAATGGAGAGATCGGGAAGAAAATTTGTGGGAAGAACAAACAGATGCTCTAGGTAAATCATTTACTGAATCGGATTGGCTACGGCCACCGTGGGGGAGTTGGGGGTGGGGCGGAAATCTCATGAAACGGTTAGAATGGAGGGATCGTAGCGAAACGTGCTGGGAAGAACAAACATCTGCTCTATGTACATCTTTTCCACAACTTGACTGGATCCGGACACTTGAGGGGGGCAGGGGGGTTCCAGAATTCCGGTATTTGGGATTTTCCCGACGAATGTTGGCAGGCATATCAGTGACCTGGTCAAACTGACTTGGAATAAAAAAATATCCTCGATATGATAATCTTGGGATATGGAGCTGAGGTAGGGGGATCCGGAATATTTAGTCATGCGTAACTTTGGAAAGCGTGATCGAATTCGAGTAAAATTTAATGATTGAACAGGGGACATTTCTCTCTGGTGATCTTTTTCATTTCCGGATCGAATCCAACAATTATTCGGGGGGGGGGGATACTTGAAGTGCTTAGACTGGTGTGATCGGAATCGAACTTTGTGGGAATCGCAAACAGATGCTCTGGATTAATCATTTACAGAACCGGATTGGCTCCGGGTATTGTGGGTGGAGTTGGAGGGGGATTCCTGGGATTCCAGTGATCGCGAGTTAAGGTACTTACAGATGTGCTAGGACGATGAAACTTCACTGGAGTATTAGAGACTCAACAACATTTGCTTAGAAATTGCTACTTCCCAAATCCGATTATTCCTTAAAGTACCAATGTTGACCGCAAAGTAAAAAAATACTTTTAAGCTATACATGCATTTCCTGTTGCCCATCAGCCCATTATCATTCTTGCCTCAAGGGTTTTCCTTACAAATGAAGTTCTAGCTCCCTTAGAATGCGCATCCCAACCGCAAAGTCGAAACTTACTTTTGATCAATCAAAACATCTTAACCCATGCAAGTGCCATATGAGCTTACAGCTCTTGTTCTTGATATATATGGGCTAGACGTTTTGGTTGATATATAGACCTAAAAGACATTGATCTAGAAGACATACTAGGTTTGTGTCAAACAGAAGCCGTTGATCCGATTAGGTACACTGTCAGAAGTTTCGTAACAGGGAACACGAGGATGCGCGGTTTCAACAGATAAGGCGTAATAGATAACACTTCGGATGCTACCTGTTGTGTTTCAGAATTTTATGCATAATAAGCGTTACGATCAGGAAGCACCGACAAACCATCAAAAAACATCTGCTGAGTTTTCCGACATCATGACGTTAAGGAATAAAGTCACACTGTAAGAAGTTTCATAACAGATAATACGAGGATGTGCGGTTCAATTTTGACGGAGGATCGACTGATTTTAAGAAAAACCGACTGTTTTCATGAAAATGAAAACTTTGAAAATGAAGTCTTTTACGAAAAATCGTGGCGCCTCTTGTCGGTTTGGTTTTTTTTTACCGACTAACCGACAAAATTAGGGGGGGGCATCCCCCCCCCCCATCTGTGACGACCTTGTGCCGAAAACTCTATAAGACATGAAATTAAGGAATCCATTGTAGGAATCACACATAAATAAAACCCAGCAAGATGTCAGGGGCGCGTTCCGGGAATGTGAATTTTGAAAGTCTTGTCCTAATTTCTACCAGTCACATTCTGTTACCAAATACTCCCTAGGTTTCACTCCAAAGGCTGCTACCTGGTAGAAATGGGCGTCAACGCCATCTTTGTGGGGGTATTATACTGACGAAGGACTTCGTTCTTACTGCCGCTCACTGTGCTGCTGCGTAAGTACTATTCTCTGCATATATCTTCATTGATTCGGCTATTATTGTCTCCGTTAACAAATTACACTGCTTGGAATAGCTTTACCAACGATCTGAACCGGGATCTCAAGTCAAATTTATTTTTATACGAGCCTCTCCCTCGATTGACGTTGTTTCCCTTCTGCCCTTCTTTTCTTGCCCTTCTGAAGACCTCCTCTACAATTAATGTAGTTTTATTATTCCTATTGAGTGTACTTGTCCTGTTTGGCAATTTGGGATCACTTCAAAGCACGTTTAATCATCGAATTCGGCTTTTCTTGAGCCCACTTCCCATGAGATTCTGTAAAAAAAATTAAACTGGTCCGATTTACTTTAATCAATGATCTAAAGTGGGCTTCTCAGGTCAAAAAATTTGTAAGGCAAGCCTCCCCCTCTTTTGCCGTTTTGAAACTACTTGTAAAATTTTGGAATACGCTTTTCCTGTTTGGCACTTTGGTCTCACTTCAGAGCACACTTACCATTCAAACCAGTAAATTCAAAAATTACATTCAAAATACATTAAAAAAGGGCCTTCTTGTCTGTTTTGTTCTTGGTGTATAATTTTAGAATCTGTTACATAAAAGCCAACAACGGCAACCGCACCAAAACTAAAGGTCTCGATGGCAAACCAAAGGGTGGCGAACTTCTTGAGATTTTCAGACAAAGTAAGTTCTCTCTTTTTTTTGTTTCCGAATTCCTTTTTTTCACAAGATTCCGTCGGTAGGATCAACCAAGCAGGGAAACATAGCAGAGAGACCGATTAAACATGCCAGCTTACCCCAATATTGACACGCTAAACCCCTTGGTCTAGCAAATGTAAATTCAGCCAACTAAAATTACGGGTTTTGCCGGATTCCAGTCGAATATCGGTCCGTCAGAAAAAAAAATGTCTTGATCCCCCGTGCGTTTTACCCCTGTTTCAGCCCAGTTTCAACACTCGGACCAATTTCAGAAAAAACTTCCACTGAAAAAAAAAAATCCGTTCTTGTCGGATTTTGGACGGACAAGTTGTTCGTCTCGTTTTGCGTATATTTTCACCCCTAGAGGCCTATCGAATTTTTGTCAACTTCAGAAAAAAATTTACTTCTCCAAGACTACCGGTTTGGAACGGATTCCAGGCAAACTACTTATCTGGAAAAAAACAAAGTTCAAAAACGGAATCAATATAATTCTTTACCCCTATATCGGGTATCTGATCGATTTCTGAAAAAAAAAATATTTTGCCTATTTTACAGATTTGGCCGGATTCCAGGCAAACTACTTGTTCGGCAATTAAATTTGAGATATGAAATCTGCCTGTCTTCTCTTTATCCCTAAGTAAACTATCTCATTAGCATTTACAAAATGTTTTACTTGCCCCCTATCAAAACCTAAAAGGCCCATCTACGAACTTGACCTTTAGGTTACTTTGACCAAGACAAATTTGAACAAAATATCGGAACCCCTTTGACAGTTAACGTACTAACAGACAGGCAGACTGACCATTCTTACGAAGTCATTGGTAACCCAACACTGGCGTTTTCGTGTCCCATAAGCCACCAACCACTGAGCTCCAATAGTGTTTGTTTTGATTGACTTCAACGAAGACAGACAAATTGTATTTTCAGGTGTCTTAACTGGTGTTCCTCTTCAGTACCCCACGCTTTCAGAAGTTTCATAACAAATAACACGAGGATGCGCGGCTTCAACAGATAGTGCGTAACAGAAAACACTTCGGACGTGATGCGGTTTCAAGGGTGGTTGATGAGGCTAGGTCTTGAATAGGGTCAATGGGACCTGGTGGATAACGTGTAAATCCTCTGGAGACCAGCGGGCCTGATCTTAAGTTCCACTCTCAAAACCAATCAACAAAAGAGGGGGTGGGGATGTCCTAGGTAGCCTAGGGCTCAGACGCACTCTTCTCTTTCTCTCTCAATAAAATAAACGTATACTTCTCAGTAGTATTTATAAAAAGGTCTCCTTGGTCAACAAGATGTTCAGTTGCCATTTCTACCGGACATCAAGTCATGATCATCATGATAAACCGTTTTGTTCCGGGTAACAAAGACAACCAGAGACGTACGTCATCTACCAGCAATAACCTGAACTCATTGCCGGCCTAGATGGCGTATGTGTTAACACCTTGGTTGGGAATGATAACAAAATAGATGGGGCTTTCTAGCCACAACACTACCCCTCCCCCTCAGTTCCCAACCATGGGGTAAAACATTAACTAAACGGCTTACAAAAAATGTATACATAGATGAACCAGCTCCTTTGAGGGCACTTTCATTTAAGCTCAAGGCACTGAGCCAATACTGGATGGTTTAATTTTTTGCTGTTTTCCCTTTGGTTGAATAAAGTCCGAAAATGTTCACTGAGTTTAAATTTTTCTCTATTTGCCAAATTTCAATTGATCAATGGAGATCATAAATTTAATCACATGGGCTCACAACATTTAAACGGCATCCACAACTACCAAAGACTGTATTTACACTTTGCCTGTACAGATTCAGGGTCTCAGGACATGTGGTCACTGAAGCCTGAACTTTCGTAGTCAGTGAGGCACTGAGGCGCAAAGTTTGAAGACTGACTAGTCCTTGGCAGCGGAGGCAGAGTCATCAACGGCTGCGGTGGCGGGGACGTTGACGGAGACGACGGGTCCCTTCCTGGTGGTGACGACATCGGTGGAACTTCGAGGTCGATGAAAACTTTGCAGAAGACGACTTCGTCGAAGGCTTCGTAAACACTGACATTCAGGTCGCTGGCCTGGATTTGTGGGACGTCATACGACCGAGCAGAAGAGATGCTTCTTTGGACGGCGGTCATTTGGGCTCTACTGGTGCTTCGGCTGTGCCTCATCGTTTGCTCGATAGGCCGTCTAACTGGATCAATGACTAAGACCTTAACGAATAAGTTTTCATTAAACGATTTGGTCAAAAAATTATTGGGTTAGTGAGGTATTTAAGTAGAAGGCGAAAACCTTACAACTGCTCGTAAACTCTCCCAATTTCTCATGACGATTTTCAAAAGTCGAACGCTGGATCAAATCATGTAAAGCAACAGCCATCCAAAGCAAGCAAAGTTCGTTAAGCTCAATCAGCATTGAAGTCAACCATGCTTTGAAAGCATTGCAGTCACAAAGACAAGATAAGCATTCTTCATCCTTTAACAAGACGTAAAGGATCACTCCTGGAAGCAAACGCAGAAAACGAAAAGCAAACTCAGCCATTAACAACGCAGTACGGGCTCAGGGGCTGATACTTCTTTCTGGCTACCACGTCAAATTTCCAGGTGGAGTCTGATCCACAGACTAAAGTCCTGGTGACATCTGGTTCCGAAGAGTCCTCGTCTCCATTTCGCAATCTGATGAGCGGCTCCGTTATAGCTGCTTTTGGATGGGATGAATAAATGGGATGAGGGCTCCCCCCCCCTCCTAAAGATGTAGCTCCCTGAAGCTGAGCGCATAGGGGCTTTTCCACACGGCCAATTCATAAGGAATAGTTGACAGGCTCTGCAGGATATACAGGATTCTGCCATTTTCTGACCTGACTAAACACGCCTTCGGGACACCATATTGGGCCATAAGTAAAACTGACTGGGCCGGGTTTTGGATTTCCTGCCTGCAGGGGGTCGGAATGAGCAGATGCTGAAATTCAAGCAAATCTCCCCCCTTGCTATTCCCTCGAGCCGTTTCCCACCTCTGACTTTCCGAGCTGTCTTACCCTCTTCGAAGAAGTCCGGTGAAATGCCAGGGGTTCCTGAGTAGCGTCCATCGCTTGAAGCTGAAGAAACTGCTCTGCTTTGGGCCAAAATTCTGCAACATATCCCAAGAGCAAAAACGATTTGGAAAAGAAAAGGCGTTAAGATGTTAAGGGAGAAGTGATTGTCCCTTAATCATCCTGGTTCCCTCGTTCTCTTTACTCTAGTTGCTGGTCGTTTAGACGCATGATCGTCGACGACGAGGTAGCTGTGTCCTTTGCCGAAGGCACCATCGTCTGTGGTGACGGCCGTTGCTTCCCCAGTGAAACTGCTTTTGGCCGATTTGAAGCGTTAGTCCGCTTATCCATCGAAGTGGCGTTCATCGCTATTAGACTTCCCAAACCACCGAAGTCACTTCCAACTAGGACGTCTGTAGCTCAGTTCGCGAGTACTCCAGCTTTTAGACTCCTAGTCTGTGTTGTGCCATCCTTTCGAGCAATTTTCAGTTTTAACCTTGCTGAAGGGAACTGATGACGGTCGCCATGGTAGCACAGGGCTGACGTTGTGTTAGTGTGGCCGATGATCACTGGATCTACGAGATCTGCTCGAACGAATGTCAAGTCACTTGCTGAGTCAAGGACTATTTCAACTCTTTTCCAATTAAGTTTTCCGCGAACTTTATGGGACTTGGCAAAGGCGCGCAAATTTTTCTTGGGGTCCCTTACAAGGGATGACCTTGTCATGTCAGATTGACCCCTTCTTGCTCCTTGACCAACCCTTAACCGGGCATTAGAGATGGGTCCATGTGACGCTCCGCTCCCTGACCTATCATCATAGGGTGGTCTCTGTTACGTTCTTCCGATTAGGGCAATTTGAGGCATAATGGTGAGGGTCGTTACAGTGGTAACAAGCTCTTGTAGGCTGCTGATCCTTACCTTGATTTCCTCTATAGCTGCCGTAGTCCTGCTTCCCTGGTGAAGCTGGATGCTTCCTTGGCGAAGCTGGTTGGTCGTCCCCTGATCTTCTGTCCTGCTGTCGGCTGCCTACGTCTTTCCTACACTCCACGTACTTGTAGGCTTCCTTTGCAGCTTCTTTCATCGACTCTGTATCCGTCTCTCTGAGATGAATTTTCAGATCAGGATGAGTGGTTTCAGTGACCTGCTCATGACTCAATAATCCGGATTCCCGTCCCTCACCCCCCCCCCCCCACAAGATTATCATATCGAGGATTCTTTTTTATTCCAAAGTTTGACCGGGTCCCTGATATGCCTTCCAAGTTTCGTCGTGAAAATCCCTCAAAAAACGGAATTCAGGGAAACCCCCTTCTCCTCCCCCCCTCAAGTGTCCGGATCCAGTCAAATTATGTAAAAGATTTACATGGATCAGATGTTTGTTCTTCCCAGCAAGTTTCACTCCGATCCCATCATTCTAACCGTTTCTCGAGATATCCGTTCCCCCCCCCCCCAGCTCCCCACGGTGCTCGTAGCCAATCCGATTCAGTAAATGACTTACCTAGAGCATCTGTTTTTTTCTCCCCACAAAGTTTCATCCCGATCCCTCCATTCTAAACGGGTCATGTATTTTCCGTCCCCCCCCCCAATAGTTGCCGGATCCGGTCCGGATATGAAAAAGATCATCGGAGAAATGTCGACTGTTAAATTCTTAAATTTCACTTGAATCCGATCACCCATTCGAAATTTACGCATGACTGAAAATTTCGGATTCTACTCCTTCCACTCCCCCCCCCCATCATTATCAGATCGTCAATTTTTTTTTGAAGTCAGTTTGATCGGGTCCCTGATATGCCTGCCAAGTTTCATCGTGAAAATCCCCAAAATCACCATCACCGGAATTCCGGGAAACCCCCTCCCCCCCCATAAGTGTCCGGATCCGATACAGTGGTCTAAAGGACTTCTCTAGAGCAGATGCTTGTTCTTCCCAGCAAGTTTCACTCCGATCCCTCCATTCTAATCGTTTCTTGAAATTTCCGACCTCCGCCCTCCCTACTCCCCCCTGGCTACCGAATCCGGTCAAGACTTTAAACGGGACATTAAAGATATATATTCTATTCAGTTATTAAGTTTCATTACAACCCGATCACCCGTTCGAAAGTTACACACTTCTCAATTTCCCGGATTCCAAGGCCCTCCACTCCCCCCCAAAATGGTCGGATCAGAAAACTGATTATTTCTAAGTTTGTTTGGTCGGGTCTCTGATATGCCTGCCAAGTTTCATGGTCCTAGAACAACTGGAAGTACCCTAACTCGAAAAAGTGTGACAAAATGCCCTAAATTTTCAAGTTTACAGTGCCCCCAGTCCCCCGCATATGGTCGGATCGGGAAACTTATTATTTCCAGGTTACTTTGGTCAGGTCCTTGATGTTCCTGCCAAGCTTCATTGTCCTAGCTCATCTGGAAGTACCCTAACTCGAAAAAGTGTGACAAAATGCCCTAAATTTTCAGGTTTCCAGCGCCCCCACTCCCCCGCATATGGTCGGTACGGGAAACAGATTATTTCCAGGTTCGTCTGGTCGGGTCCCTGATATTCCTGCCAAGTTTCATTGTCCTAGCTCTTCTAGAAGTACCCTAACTCGGAAAAGTGTGACAAAATGTCCTAAATTTTCAAGTTTCCAGCGCCCCGCACTCCCCCGCATATGGTCGGATCGGAAAACTGATTATTTCCAGGTTAGTTTGTTCGGGTCCTTGATATGCCTGCCAAGTTTCATTGTCCTATCACATCTGGAAGTACCCTTACTCGAAAAAGTGTGACAAAAAACTCGGACCGACCGACAGACCGACAAACGGAATTGTGATCGGTATATGGTACTTGAGCCAGAGGCTGCAAGTGCCTTAAAATATGATCGTTTCCAATTGTTTACGATCGGAAAAATGTTCCATAATAAATTTGGAGAAAAAAGATCGTTGACGGCTTGAAAAATTTCCATACGGTAGTATATGTCTGCCTGAACATTTCTAAGCAAGTAGTACGAGAACATAATGAATTACAACTTGGTCTAAGCTAAGGAACAATTGCGTTGATCAGGAGTAAACCGAAAAAGTCAAACTGGATGCATAACCTACTTGAGGATTGGTCGAAAAATACTGCAATATAAGTTCGAACGATGATTTTATGTTCCAATAAAGCTGGAGGAGTTTTGGGGGCTTAAAAATTTGACTAGGTCATTAAAAGTGCGATTGATGGGATGTAGCGGATTCAGCCGGCCAGACATTAGTGATCCACAAATCAATGACGAAAAACAATGAAAAAATCATCACAAAACCAGCGACTCTCCAGGAGCATTGACACCTTTATCGCCGAGCAATGCGATTTCAGCTAATTTAAGGTAAGGTAATGGTTGTTGAAAAGTTTGCTGACATGAAATTCGAATGATAATTTTTTACCGAGATTATAGAGTGAATAGGCCAGAATTATCATATAACATCCTGTTCTGGCTAGAAAACCACATCTATTTTGTTATCATTACCAACCAAGGTGTAAACACAAACGCCAAATACAAATACATGATACATGAAAATACATGATCATCATGATAGACCGTTTTCTTCCGGGTAACAAAGAGAACCAAAGACATACGTCATCTTAAGGCAATAACCTGAACTTATTGCCCGCCTAGATGGCGTATGTGTTTACACCTTGGTTGGTAATGATAACAAAATAGATGGGGCTTTCTAGTAACAACAGGATGTTATCTGTTGTGTTTCAAACTGTTATCCATAATAAGCGTTACCATCAGGAATAAACGAAAAACCGACAAAACTGTCTGCTGAGTTTTCCGACATCATGGCGATATGGAATAAAGTCAGTAGATGCTTTTTTGGCTTTTCCTAACAAAGATTTTCATTCATAATATTTCATGCATAGCGTTTTCAAGCACAACAGATAACATCCGAAGTGTTATCTATTACGCATTTTCTGTTGAAACCGCGCATCCTCGTGTTACCTGTTATGAAACTTCTGACAGTGCACTTTTACCAACTGGCGTGTCAGAAATTAATTACCTACTTACTTTAAATCATCCATTAAGTTAGAAATAAAGGTATCTTACTTTGGAACCTGTACAACCAAAGTCAAACTAAAACAAATATTTACAATATTTTTAAGCCCAAACCTGCTGTTCTATTGAACGAGTTTCAAGTTGCAACTTGGTTTTCTTCGGCACCCTGATACTTCTGGCCTATTCCCCATATACTTTCGGTAAAAAATTATCATTCGAATTTCATGTCAGCAAAATATTCAACAATTATTACCTTACCTTAAATTAGCTGAAATCGCATTGCTCAGCGATAAAGGTGTCAATGCTCCTGGAGAGTCGCTGGTGGTGTGATGATTTTTTCATTGTTCTTCGTCATTGATTTGTGGATCACTGATGTCTGGCCGGCTGAATTGAATGCATCCCATCAATCGCACTTTTAATGACCGAGTCAAATTTTTAAGCCCCAAAAACTCCTCCAGCTTTATTGGAACATAAAATCATCGTTCGAACTTATATTGCAGTATTTTTCGACTAATCCTCAAGTAGATTATGCATCCAGTTTGACTTTTTCGGTTTACTCCTGATCAAAGCAATTGTTCCTTAGCTGAGACCAAGTTGTAATTCATTATGTTCTCGTTCTATTTGCTTAGAAATGTTCAGGCAGACATATACTACCGTATGGATATTTTTCAAGCCGTCAGCGATCTTTTTTTTCCAATTTTATTATGGAATATTTTTCCAATCGTAAACAATTGGAAATGATCATATTCTTATGGCACTTGCAGCCTCTGGCTCAAGTGCCATATACCGATCACAATTCCGTCTGTCGGTCTGTCGGTCTGTCGGTCGGTCCGAGTTTTTTGTCACACTTTTTCGAGTTAGGGTACTTCCAGATGTGCTAGGACAATGAAACTTGGCAGGCATATCAGGGACCCGACCAAACCAACCTGGAAATATTCAGTTTCCCGATCCGACCATATGCGGGGGAGTGCTGGGAACTGGACACTTGAAAATTTAGGGCATTTTGTCACACTTTTCCGAGTTATGGTACTTCTAGATGAGCTAGGACAATGAAACTTAGCAGGAATATCAGGGACCCGACCAAACGAACCTGGAAATAATCAGTTTCCCGAACCGACCATATGCGGGGGAGTGGGGGCGCTGGAAACTTGAAAATTTAGGGCATTTTGTCACACTTTTTCGAGTTAGGGTACTTCCAGATGAGCTAGGACAATGAAACTTGGCAGGAATATCTAGAAGATAATCAGTGAGAAGTGTGTAACTTTCGAACGGGTGATCGGATTGCAATGAAACTTCATAACTGAATAGAATATATATCTGTAATGTCCCGTTTAAAGTCTTGACCGGATTCGGTAGCCAGGTGGGAGTAGGGAGGGGGGAGGCCGAAAATTTCAAGAAACGGTTAGAATGGAGGGACCGGAGTGAAACTTGCTGATAAGAACAAGCATCTGCTTTAGATAAGTCCTTTAGACCATTGTCTGGATCCGGACACTTATGGGGGGGGGAGGGGGTTTCCCGGAATTCCGGTGATGGTGGTTTTGGGAATTTTCACGATGAAACTTAGCAGGCATATCAGGGACCCGATCAAACTGACTTAAAAAAAAAAAAAAAAATTGTCGATCTGAAAATGATGGGGGGGGGAGTGGAGGTAGGGGAATCCTAAATTTTCAGTCATGCATAATTTTGGAATGGTTGATCGGATTCGAGTGAAATTTAAGAATTTAACAGTCGACATTTCTCCGATGATCTTTTTCATATCTGGACCGGATCCGGCAACTATGTGGAGGGGGGGGGGGGGAAATACGTGACCCGTTTCGAATGTAGGGATCGGGATGGAACTTTGTGGGAAGAAAAAACAGATGCTCTAGGTAAGTCATTTACTGAATCGGATTGGCTACGAGCACCGTGGGGAGCTGGGGGGGGGGTGGACCGGATATCTCGAGAGACGGTTAGAATGATGGGATCGGAGTGAAACTTGCTGGGAAGAACAAACATCTGATCCATGTAAATCTTTTACATAATTTGACTGGATCCGGACACTTGAGGGGGGGGAGAAGGGGGTTTCCCGGAATTCCGTTTTTTGGGGGATTTTCACGACGAAACTTGGAAGGCATATCAGGGACCCGGTCAAACTGACTTGGAATAAAAAAAAAATCCTCGATATGATAATCTTGTGGGGGGGGGAGTTGAGGGAGAGGAATCCGGATTATTGAGTCATGCGCAACTTTGGAGTGATTCGAGTGAAATTTAATAATTAAACAGAGGACATTTTTCTCTGGTGATCTTTTTCATTTCCGGACCAAATCCGGCAATTATTGGGGGGAGGGTGGAAAATACTTGACCCGCTTAGACTGGTATGATCTGGATCGAACTTCGTGGAAATGACAAACAGATGCTCTGGATTAATCATTTACAGAACCAGATTGGCTCCGGGTATTGTGGGTGGAGTTGGAGGAGGGGGGGGGGCTGGGATTCCGGTGATCGCGCGTTAAGGTACTTCCAGATGTGCTATAACGATGAAAATTCGCTGGAATATTGGAGACTCAATAACATTTGCTTAGAAATTGCTACTTCCCAAATCCGATAATTCCTTAAAGTACCCATCTTGACCGCAAAGTAAAAAAACACTTTTAAGCAATAAATGCATTTTCATGATGCCCATCAGCCCATTAGCATTTTTGCCTCAAGGGTTTTGCTTACAAATTAAGTTCCAGCTCCCTTAGAGTGCGCATCTCAACCGCAAAGTCAAAACTTACTTTTGATCAATCAAATCTTCTTAACCCATGCAAGTGCCATATGAGCTTACAGCTCTTGTTACGATTGGAAACAGTTGTTTACGATTGTAAACAGTTGTTTCCAATCGTTATTTTACGATTGAGAACAACTGCTTCCAGTTGTATTTTGAAGATCGAAAACAGTTTTTTACGATCGTTGTTTTAAGACTGAAACCGATTGTTTCCAATCTTTATTTTACGATGAAAAACAAATGTTTCCAATTGTATTTTTCGATCTAAAACAATTGTTTCGGATCTTATTTTTACGATCGGAATTTTCAACTACAGATTCTTTTTCAACACACCCTCCACCCCTTCCCCTATGCCCTAAACTGTGGATCGTCGATAACTGGAAGGTCTTTTACTTCTCTCCAACATCAAGTAATGCTTAATTTTCTGTGATTCAGTTCAGTCGACAAAATTAACGAGGAGCGATATTCGTGTTGTGTTAAATAAACGCAAATATTTTTTCTTCAAAATTATCGATTAAACGGCAGCACTCTATAAAAATTACCAGAAGACGCTTTAGCAGTATAGAGGGGGCATCGACTGCGAAAGCTGCTTTTGAATTATTTTGCGCTTCAAAGAAAATTTAAAATAGCAAAAAGACGAATGACAGCTCTCATCTTCACGCATTTCCACGTCTTTTAAACTTTTCGAAAAAGAAATCGTAAACAGTTGTAAAATACGACTGGAAACAGTTGTTTCGATTCGTTTTCGATTGGGATTTCAGATTCACCGTTTCACCTAACTATTTTGATCGTTTATAACTCAACAAAATTCAACTTCTCTACTACAAATGTTAGAAACCAGGTCTTGTTTCAGGACTTAAAAACCAAACCAACCGTTTCCGATCGGAAACAACTGAAAACGATCGAAAACAACTGAATACGATCGTAAACAGTTATTTCCAATCGTTTACGATTGGGATTTCAGATTCGCCGTTTCAGTTAAACTATTTTGATCGTTTACAACTGAAAAAAAAAATCAACTTCCCTGTTACCGTTGTTAATACTCAGGTCTGTATTTCACGGCTTGAAAACAAAACCAACTGTTTCCGATCGAAAACATTAAAAACGATTGGAAACAATTGAAAACGATTGGAAACAAGTGAAAACGATTGGAAACAGTTGAAAACGATCTATTCAAACAATGTTTACAACGGGTAAGTCAGCTACGATTCTTTATCAGCGATATTTCGGCCCTTTTTTATGATAGGTTTGTTTCCTTCCCCGAAGTTGAAACAGAGGATTGACAGCCTGACGAGGACCCTTGCCAAAAAGGGCCGACATATCGCTGATAAGGAATCGTAGCTGACGTACCCGTTGTAAACATTGTTTGAATAAATGTTTCAAAGTCAGCTTGGGCTCAAATAATATTTATCTTGAAAACGAACGCTTTATCGTTACGAAAAAACGATAGGAAACAACTGTTTCCAATCGTTAACAATTGTTTACATTTGTTAACAATTGTTTCCAGTTGTTGTACGATCGTAAACAATTGTTAAGAGTTGTTTGCGACTTAATTATTTTGATACTGGAGCTATACTATGTTGATCGTTTTCAACAACAACAAAAAACAACTCAACTGCTAAAAATCAACTGTTGTTTCCAATCGTTTGCGATTGGGATTCAGATTCGCCGTTTCAGTTAAATTATTTGGATCGTTTACAACTAAAAACATTCATCTGCCCTACTACCGTTGTTAAAAATCAGGTCTTCTTTCCGGACTTCGAACCGAACCAACTGTTTCCGATCGAAGACAACTAATTCCGACTGAAAACAACTGAAAACGATCTTAAACAGTTGTTAAATAACACTTGAAAAAACGATCGTAAACAGTTCAAAAATTACGATTAGAGACAGTTGTTTCCAATCGTTTCAAATCATGTATTTCATGATTTGAAAACAAAACCAAGTGTTTCCAATTGAAACAACTGAAAATGATTGGAAACGATTGGAAACAGTTGAAAACGATCGTTTTGAATCGGTACGAAAAAAAAAGATCGTAAGACTACGATCGGAAACAACTGTTTCCAATCGCTTACGGTTGGGATTTCAGATTCACAGTTTCACTTAAACTATTTTCATTGTGTAAAACTAAAAAAAAATAAACTTCCATATTACCGTTGCTAAAAATCAGGTCTGTATTTCATGATTTGAAAACAAAACCTCCGATCGAAACAACTGAAAACGATTGGAAACAACTGAAAAGGATTGGAAACAATTGAAAACGATCGTTTTAAATCGGTACGAAAAAAGCGATCGTAAAATTGCGAATGGAAACAACTGTTTCCAATCTTTTACGATTGGGATTTCAGATTCACAGTTTCACTTGAACTATTTTCATTGTGTAAAACTAAAAAAAAAAATTAACATCCCTAATACCGTTGTTAAAAGTCAGGTCTATATTTCATGTTTTGAAAACAAAACCGACTGTGTCCAATCGAAACAACTGCAAACGATTGGAAACAACTGAAAACAATTGGAAACAATTGAAAACGATCGTTTTGAATCGGTACGAAAAAAGCTATCGTAAAATTGCGATCGGAAACAACTGTTTCCAATCGTTTACGATTGGGATTTCAGATTCACAGTTTCAGTTCAACTATTTTCATTGTGTAAAACTAAAAAAAATATACTTCCGGTATATTTCACGGTAATAGTAGCGTTGTTAAAAATCACGTCTGTATTTCATGATTTGAAAACAAAACCAAATGTTTCCAATCAAAACAACTGAAAACGATTGGAAAAAATTGAAAACGATTGGAAACAATTGAAAACGATCGTTTTGAATCGGTACGAAAAAAAATACGATCGGAAACAACTGTTTCCATTCGTTTACGATTGAGATTTCAGATTCACAGTTTCTCTTGAACTATTTTCATTGTGTAAAACTAAAAAAAAATATACTTCCCTATTACCGTTGTTGAAAATCAGGTCTATATTTCATGATTTGAACACAAAACCAGGTGTTTCCGATCGACAACACTTGAAAACGATTGGAAACAACTGAAAACGATTGGAAAAAATTTAAAACAATCGTTTTGAATCGGTACGAAAAAAACGATCGTAAAATTACGATCGGAATCAACTATTTCCAATCGTGAACAATTGTTAACAGTTGTTTACTACTTAATTATTTCTATATGGGCTGAACCAGCGTCAGACCGAGGTAGCATGTGCGAATTTATTTCGAAGAAGCATCCCTCTGAGGACTACTCTGTCCAAGCTATGAAGTTTCGTTAAACTTACCCGGTGTCTGATCCAACTTCGTTAAACTTACCCGGTTGCTGGCCGAAAGAATAATTAGGTTAACAATACAAATACTGATGGACTGCCTGCTGCCCCCTAAAATCCGTTGCTGGTATGGTTCTGAACATCACGTGTCCTTTTCAACGACCTGATGTTTAAAAATCCAACAAGTTTTCTATATGTGCCACCCAACAGTTACATTAGGATAGATGTTTCAACATTTTTCGAAGACGGTCTCTATCGGTGACAACAACGGCAATAGATCATGGAAAAATGTGTCCAATTTAACATTTTGAAAACCTAAACGCATATATAATAATCCCACTTATGTATAAACGTATCTGATCTGCCCGTTATTTCGATAGTCTATTTTAGGGTGAACAGCACCGAGTCATTCGAAATTGTTGCTGGTAGAACCAACATAGAATGTGAGGGTAGCTATGCCCAAAAAAGAGCAGTGGAGAAAATAAAGATGCATCCTAAGTTCTGCAGCGAAACTCTACTCTATGACCTGGCTCTTTTAAAGGTAAGGAGTTTTCTGATGGTGAAATTGACTAGCTGTACTTTTTTCCTATTCCATTCCTTAGCCTCTTGCCATTCCTTTATTTCCTTTTCGCTGAAAGTCTATGAACTGTGATGTAATAACCCAGCAGGAATAACAGCTTGCTTTACAATGAAGTCCTGGTTTAGCCCATTCTTCCATCTAACAACCTAATCAATGCTTCTGGTGTTATCATAAAAAAAAATAAACATAAGGGGGCCAGATGTGTTTTTAATATTTGAATTAGGTGTACACACAGACCACAAAGTCCTATAATAGTTCACATGTGGAAACTCGCATGCAAAATTCGTCCAGTCACTATACAATTTTTTCTGTTTGTGTCTTCAGAATATCTAGCGCTGAAAATTCGCTCCCATGAAAGCAGAGTATTTATACAAACATCGAACCGAAGCCTGTATGTGATGGGTGTGAATTTGGAGCAATCTCGCCCTAAACGAGAAAATTGGACTGTGCGTGACGCTACTTTAACACTTCTATCAGATCTGTCGAACGAGGTTACCACATCCTCCAATGCCCCAGGGTTGAAGCTACCAAGCCTACCAAAGTATGAAGACATGAAAGCATCTTTAAGTAGAGCTGACCCGAGAAAAGTCAGCTAATCGTAAACCGTGTTCCACCCTTATAATATTCTTAACAGTTCGTTATTATTTTCGTTCCATCCCGCGTGTAAATAAACTGACCGTTCCAACCTTCTCGAAATAGTGACTAATGGTAACTATATGCTTACCACGCTCTGGAGCGTAGTAACGAAAAACTCTACGACGGGATTGGCCCGATGAACCCGCGGCAAGATGTTTTGACGAAAATAGAAAAATGCGTTCCAGCTTTGACGCCAAGAAGCAAGGATTTGGGACGCCATGCGTAGGAACTATGTCAAGTAGGGTTGAACACACTCATAGCCATAGTTCACGGGTATTCAGTTACAGGGGCTTAAAAGGTTATCAGAATGCGAATAGTTGGAAAACAAGCAACGCGGACTTATTTCAGGTCGAATCCCCGTTTGTGTTCAACGAATTTCTGCAGCCAGTCCGCCTTCTAGAGCGCTGTCGTCCGGAAAGCCGCGAGTTAGCCATCACTGTAGGCTGGGGCTTAACTAGGGTGAGCATTATTTTGCTTTCGCGTGTTTTTTTTTTGCTTATTCCGGTATCTACGAAATTAACATGCGTTTCTGACAAAGGGAAACACAGAACGTTGCAAAAGAAAACTTACTTGACAAATGAGCAAGTAACTAGTTCATTCGAGACAGCGTACTCTCGCTGGATACTTCCCGGATGGACAACAACGAAGACGGGGAATTGTCTGGGCAATCATTTACTCGAAAATCTGCAGACACATACATCCTTGCCATACTTATTAGGTTGACGTGATTACTCTATATGGGCTATGCCCTACTTTCTTTCCAGTTTTCTATTTTATACGAATGTAGTATTTTATTACTGTCATGATTGTCATACAAATTTGTCATAATTCCAATAGAACAAAGTTTATCACATAAATAAACTGACTTTTGATCCCAATAATTCTTTTTGATAATTCCTTAACTTTTAACACAACACCAGCAGCTCAGCACCGAATCCATAAGGGAGTGGCTTAATTATGATGATGGTGACAGTCAGAGATCCTAGTACATGAAGACTAGCGAGATTCGAGAACTATATCCCTTGGACAATGAAGAGGCGAGGAATACTCTGGGAAGCCCCCCGGAGAGGCGAGAGTCTAAAACAGCTTACTCTTGCCTCGGGCTCAGTTCAGAAGCAGCTGATTATAGTGTAATCATAAAGGAAATACCTGGAAGAGGAAGATGAAAAAAAAATGAACGATAGCATTGCATTGCCCACTGCAATTGTCAGAGACAAGAAGAGAAGATTCAATACAATAAGAAAAACAAGAGCTGTAAGCTCATATGGCACTTGCGTGGGTCAAGATGATTTGATTGATCAAAAGTAAGTTTCGACTTTGCGGTTGAGATGCGCGCTCTAAGGGAGCTGGAACTACATTTGTAAGCAAAACCCTTGAGGCAAAACTGCTAATGGGCTGATGGGCATCACGAAAATGCATATGTTGCTTATAAGTATTTTTTTTACTTTGCGGTCAAGATTGGTACTTTAAGGAATAATCGGATTTGGGACGTAGCAATTTCTAAGCAAATGTTGTTGAGTCTCCAATATTCCAGCGAAGTTTCATCGTCCTAGCACATCTGGAAGTACCTTAACGCGCGATCACCGGAATCCCAGACCCCCCCCCCCCTCCTCCAACTCCACCCACAATAACCGGAGCCAATCCGGTTCTGTAAATGATTAATCCAAAGCATCTGTTTGTCATTCCCACGAAGTTCGATCCAGATCACACCAGTCTAAGCGGGTCAAGTGTTTTCCGCCCTCCCCCCAATTATTGCCGGATTCGGTCCGGAAATGAAAAAGGTCACAAGAGAAAAATGTCTTCTGTTTAATGATTAGATTTCACTCGAATCAGATCACCCGTTCCAAAGTTACGCATGACTCAATATTCCGGATTCCCCTCCCTCAACTCCCGCCCCCCAAGATTATCATACCGAGGATTTTTTTTCTTCCAAGTCAGTTTGACCGGGTCCCTGATATGCCTTCCAAGTTTCGTCGTGAAAATCCCCCAAAAAACGGAATTCCGGGAAACCCCCTCCTCCCCCCCCCCCCTCAAGTTTCCGGATCCAGTCAAATTATGTAAAAGATTTACATGGACCAGATGTTTGTTCTTCCCAGCAAGTTTCACTCCGATACCATCATTCTAACCGTTTCCCGAGATTTCCGGTCCCCCCCCCCCAGCTCCCCCGTGGTGCACGTAGCCAATCCGATTCAGCAAATGACTTACCTAGAGCATCTGTTTGTTCTTCCCACAAAGTTCCATCCCGGTCCCTCCATTCTAAACGGGTCACGTATTCCCCCCCCCCCCAATAGTTGCCGGATCCGATCCGGATATAAAAAAAATCATTGAGAAATTTCCTCTGTTCAATTCTTAAATTTCACTCGAATCCGATCACCCATTCCAAAATCACGCATGACTGAAAATTTCGGATTCCCCTCCCTCCACTCCCCCCACCATTATCTGATCGAAAAAATTTTTATTTTGAAGTCAGTTTGATTGGGTCCCTGATATGCCTGCCAAGTTTCATCGTGAAAATCCCCAAAACCACCATCACCGGAATTCCGGGACCCCCCCCCCCCCCCCCATAAGTGTCCAGTACAATGGTCTAAAGGACATTTACGCCGCTTTTTCAAAATTACTGGTTATCAATAAACTAATTACTTACTTATTACTTACATAAGTTAGGAAGATGAAACTTGGCAGGCCTATCAAAGACCCAACCAAATTAACTTAGAAATAAGCACTTGTCCGACCCGGTCTAAGTGCGGGGAGTGGAGGGATGGGGAATCCGGAAACCAGTAACATGCATAGCTTTGGAACGGGTAATCGGACATGCATGAAACTTGACAAGTGTCAGGAAGAAATGTCTCGGATCTTCTGTTTCAAATCCGAACCAGATCTGATAAGTGGGGGGGGGTGCTGGAGGTGGACACTGGAAATCTCGTGAAACCGATTCCATACAAGCTAGGACGATTAAAATTGGTAGGCGTACCAGGAACCCCTCAAGATCAACTTGGAAATAATCATTTGCCCGATCCTACCATCGTAGTGGGAGAGGAGGGATAGGGAATCGGAAACTAGTAACATGCATAACTTTCGAACGGGTTATCGGACATGCATGAAACTTAACAAATGTCAAGAACAAGTTTATCAGATGTTCAGTATCTTCCACATAAGCTAGGACGATGAAACTTGGCAGGCTTACCACCCGACCAAATTAACTTAGAAATAGTCACTTCCCGAATCCGGCCATCGTGGGGGAGGGGGGGGGGGGTAGAGGGATGGGGAATCCGGAAACTAGTAACATGCATAACTTTGGAACGGGTAATCAGACATGCATGAAATATATCATGCAGGTTCATAATTATATTAGTGATAGAGAGTTAGGGTACTTCCAGATGTGCTAAGACGACAAAACCTGACACGCATATTATTGACCCGATCAAATTAACTTGGAAATACTCCCTTCCCCAACTCGTTCATCGTGGAGGAAGTGGAGGGATGGAGAATCCGGAATCTAGGGAAATTCATAACTTTGGAACGGGTGATCGCATGTGAATTAAACTTGACAAGACTCAAAAATAGTTGTCTCTGATTTTCAGTTTCAAGTCTGGGTCCGATCCGATAACTGGTGGGGGAAACTGCAGGGGGGTACCGGAATTCTTGTGAAACATTTAGAGCCGATTAGTCAGGATGGAGCTTTTGGGGGACAGCAAGCATAAGCCCTAGATAGATTATTGACAGAACAGGAACGGACCGGGGCATTGTGGGTGTAGCCGGAGGGGTATCCCTGAATGCCGATGATCACGTACTTCCTGATTACCTATGAGGAGGAAACTTTGCAGTCGTACCAGTTGACTTCAAAATAGTCACATTCCTCGATTCGATCATCTTGGGGGATGTGGGGAACTTTTGAATGGGTTATCGGATGTGAAGAGAACTTGAAAAGTGGCCAGAGGTAATGTCTAAGATCTCCCACTTCAAGTACAGACCAATTCTGATAGCGATGTGCGGAGCTCGAAGCTAGCCGCTGGAAATCTCGTGAAAACTCTTCCAAGTACTTTGAACAGATCCAGATCGGTCACAAATATCGCAGTTAGAATATTTTCTTCTACCTTGAACTGAATTACACGCGAATCGGAACCAGAGAACGACAAAACTTCTATTCTGAAACAGTTGTCAATGAGTGGAATAACCATTTCAGATTTCCTAGATCAAGTCCATCTTCTGAGGAAAGGAATATCGAGAGAGACATCCAGCCTTGACAATTGTAAACCGTACTTGACAAGCATGCTAACTGTCCTTGCAAGTACCATATGAGCTTTCATCTCTTGTTTCTGAAAAACAGTAGTTTTTCTGCAGAAATATCTGTAGAAATGACCAGCCATTCGCCAAAACCCTTCCCCCCCACACTCTCTCCTACCCCCCCCCCCATCAAGTTTCACTAGAGCTGCAGCACTTAAGGATAATTACCGGCCCAAATATTCCTTCATCCCAAGCTGACTGCAAATCACATTTGACGGTGCAAAACAGATACGTCAGCTGAATTTTATTAGAGCTATATTTCGGCCCTTCGTGGCAAGGGTCCTCTTCAGGACACGTGACGGCCCCTCCTTCAACTCCTCTCACCAAGGTCGGATCCGCTTCAGTCATGACGATCAACACTTGAAAAGGAGGAGCACTTCCTTAAATTGCCAGTTCCCAATCCGCAATCAGACTCCTCCCGCCGAGGTTTGATCCGTTTCAAATTAACTTAGAAATAGTCGCTTCCCGAATCCGGCCATCGTGGGGGAGGGGGGGGTAGAGGGATGGGGAATCCGGAAACTAGTAACATGCATAACTTTGGAACGGGTAATCAGACATGCATGAAATATATCATGCAGGTTCATAATTATATTAGTGATAGCGAGTTAGGGTACTTCCAGATGTGCTAAGACGACAAAACCTGACACGCATATTATTGACCCGATCAGATTAACTTGGAAATACTCCCTTCCCCAACTCGTTCATCGTGGAGGAAGTGGAGGGATGGAGAATCCGGAATCTAGGGAAATTCATAACTTTGGAACGGGTGATCGCATGTGAATTAAACTTGACAAGACTCAAAAATAGTTGTCTCTGATTTTCAGTTTCAAGTCTGGGTCCGATCCGATAACTGGTGCGGGAAACTGCAGGGGGGTACCGGAATTCTTGTGAAACATTTAGAGCCGATTAGTCAGGATGGAGCTTTTGGGGGACAGCAAGCATAAGCCCTAGATAGATTATTGACAGAACAGGAACGGACCGGGGCATTGTGGGTGTAGCCGGAGGGGTATCCCTGAATGCCGATGATCACGTACTTCCTGATTACCTATGAGGAGGAAACTTTGCAGTCGTACCAGTTGACTTCAAAATAGTCACATTCCTCGATTCGATCATCTTGGGGGATGTGGGGAACTTTTGAATGGGTTATCGGATGTGAAGATAACTTGAAAAGTGGCCAGAGGTAATGTCTAAGATCTCCCACTTCAAGTACAGACCAATTCTGATAGCGATGTGCGGAGCTCGAAGCTAGCCGCTGGAAATCTCGTGAAAACTCTTCCAAGTACTTTGAACAGATCCAGATCGGGCACAGAAATATCGCAGTTAGAGTATTTTCTTCTACCTTGAACTGAATTACACGCGAATCGGAACCAGAGAACGACAAAACTTCTATTCTGAAACAGTTGCCAATGAGTGGAATAACCATTTCAGATTTCCTAGATCAAGTCCATCTTCTGAGGAAAGGAATATCGAGAGAGACATCCAGCCTTGACAATTGTAAACCGTACTTGACAAGCATGCTAACTGTCCTTGCAAGTACCATATGAGCTTTCATCTCTTGTTTCTGAAAAACAGTAGTTTTTCTGCAGAAATATCTGTAGAAATGACCAGCCATTCGCCAAAAACCTTCCCCCCCCCACTCTCTCCTACCCCCCCCCCCCCCCCATCAAGTTTCACTAGAGCTGCAGCACTTAAGGATAATTACCGACCCAAATATTCCTTCATCCCAAGCTGACTGCAAATCACATTTGACGGTGCAAAACAGATACGTCAGCTGAATTTTATTAGAGCTATATTTCGGCCCTTCTTGGCAAGGGTCCTCTTCAGGACACGTGACGGCCCCTCCTTCAACTCCTCTCACCAAGGTCGGATCCGCTTCAGTCATGACGATCAACACTCGAAAAGGAGGAGCGCTTCCTTAAATTGCCAGTTCCCAATCCGCAATCAGACTCCTCCCGCCGAGGTTTGATCCGTTTCAGACACATAATTATCACGTCTACAACATTTTCTCATACCATCCATCAAGTTTCCCTTGCATCCGGTCCCAACTTCAATTCCCGCAGCAGTGTCATATGACGCATGGGCATTTGCTCCTGCAACCTATAAAGTTTCACTCAAACCGGAGCAATACCGGAAAACTTTCGTTACCCTCTTAAACTCCCCACCCTGCTCGGAGCAGAGTCGTACACATTTGTAACGTATATCGCTCCTGCACCCTTCAAGTTTCACTCGGATCTGAGAACCTCCTTAAAACCTCTGAGACCACCTGTACTACACCTACAGAGGTCGTATCCAATCCAGAAATCCAACAGTACATCTAGGGACGTTGGTCTTTGGCCACCATAACTCCACCCGTTTGGTCCCTACGCATGTACCAACATTAGTAAACATAGTATTTAAGTTCTAGGGCGTTTTCCCTGCCCTTTATTAAGTTTCACTCCAATAGGAGCCCTTCTGGAGAATATCCGTCCCCCCACCCACCCCACCAACTCCCTCCGCGGAGGTCGGATCCGGTTCTGACCTTGCAATAATATGTATACCCATGAAGTTTTTACTATCTAAGTATCGAGTTGCTGTCAAAGCCCCCACACGTCAGTTTGCAGAAACGTCAGTACGGCCAAACGTCAGTTCTTCCACGTGTCAGTTCTTCCACAAATCAGTTTACCCACTTCAGAAACCCGTCAGTTGACCCATACGTCAGTTCTGCTACCGTCAGTTGACACAAACGTCAGTTCCCCTGCATAATCTGTCCGCACCCCCACAGATTGCTTACCAAAGCACTTAATGGTTTTTGCCGGGCAGCCGAGTGACATGTTAACGCGTGACGGAGGCTCGCTTGCCCCCTGCCTCTCTAGACAGATTTCACAAAAACATATTTTTATTTCCGAAATTTGAGCCTAGCGACTTTTGTGTCTACTGACATTTGTGTCAAAATACGTTTGCTTGAACTGACAGATTTTCATTAGTCAACTGACGTGTTGGCGAGCTTACCTGTGAGCCAACTGACGCGAGGACGAACTGACGTAGGGATGAAGCGAAGCGTGGTGGAACTGACAGAGTTTCGTGAGTCGACTGACGTATGGAACAACCGTCAGAAAATGTGTGCCCAGTGACGCATTTTTCAGAGGAACTGACGTCTCTGTGAAGTGACGTGAAGGCGAACTGACGGGGCACCTAAGTTTCATCTCTTCTCTCTACATCCGTTTGGTCCCTAAGAGTAATTGCAGGACCCTCCTCAGAGGAAGAGAGTGAGAAGCCGAGAATCCCCCCATTGTGAGTCGATGTATATGAGGGTCGGGTATCTGCTCTTACCGTCCATCAAGTTTCACTCGGATCGGATCACCCGTTCACATATACGGTTCACAAGATCCAGGATTCCCCCTCCCTCAGCTTCCACACGGATGATCGGATCCAGAAAAGAAAACTGCGTTGAAGCATTGGGTCTTTGGGTCTGTTTTGCACAGTTTCATCTTCTTAACTTGTGTTGAAGTGCCCAAACTAGCAAAACCAATCGCCACGTTTACCAAATATATTTAATGGAGAAGACTTATTTCCAGGAAAATGGCACTGTCCCAGCAATCCTACAACAGGTACAGCTTCAAGTTATAAGTGATTACGAGTGCCAGCAAGTCTTCGCTCCTTATGGAGAATATGTTGACCCAACTATGATATGCATAGGAGAACCAGGTGGCGGCAAGGGACCCTGTTTTGTAAGTAAAATTCTATCTGTAGTAGCTCCAAAGAGAAATAGCGAAGTAGCCCCAAGAGAAATAACGAAGAAAACTGCAATCTTTCTCACACTGGGATGTGTCAGCATGGTAGATGCAAAAGTGCTTCTCGTTTACGGGGTTGGAGTTTAGTGCACGGCCCCTAACTGTGATTCCGAGTTTTGATTGATTTCTGGGCTGAAGCAATGGTGCCTACAAATTGTGAAATTGAAATGGAAAGAAACTCTGGTAGTATATCTTTATTTTGAATACAGGGGTTCCTTTTTTCAGTAAAACTCTCAGATAAACCCCATAGTTTTCTTCAACTGGTATTTAATTCACATATCAGCTTAAACATCATGACATCATCCAACCACGACCCCCCAGCCGCGCCCCTAGATTGTCCCGCTTTTGTTCAGAGACCTGGTTTAGAATAGAGACTGGGGGTGATCTAGAAATCGCAAGTAAAGCGTCCGACAGGATTCCTCTAATTTCTTTTTATCTCTCTTAGGGAGACAGTGGTGGTCCCATGATCAGAAATGAAGTTGTCGAGGGAATTACATCATGGGGCATTGGGTGCGCCCAACGGTGTCTGGCTTCTGCGTACACCGAAGTCTGCCACCATTCAAGATGGATAACAGGTGTTCTCACCAATGAACACAGATATGGCAATGTATGGGGTAATGCGCAGCAATAGTTATAGAGAATAGCCTGCTTAGAATGCTTTCAAGTAATAAACGGTTGAAAAATATGTGCCACTGTACAGTTAGTTTTGCACTGCCCCGTAGGGATAGTTTACTGAACGCTCGCCTTATCCAGGCTTGGGACTGGCTGTGCTTCGGCTGTCTTCCGTCAAATTCAATCCCCTCTGTCTGTATAAAAATAAAACACAAAATTGAAGGAGTAGAAATGAGTATATGCCACACTCAGTAGATGACAAAAATCAAAGAAAAACTCTTTGGGTCCTCGGTAGAAGAGCAAAAACTGGCTCAGACACACTCTTCTCTTTCTCTCCAAAAAAAATAAATTCACTTCTCAGCAGTATTTACAAAAGTCTACTCTTCAACAGATGGTATAGTTGCTGAATGGCTACCGGACGTGATGATGCTGATGACGTAGCATCATCCAGGTATCGAAAATGTCACAAAGACGATTAGAGACATACGCCATCTATTGGCAATAACCTGAACTTATTGCCTAGATGGCATATGTGTTTACACCTTTGTTGTGAATGACAACGAAAATGGATGGGACAACTGAGCCACAACATATATGATATAAATTTACAGAAAAGTCCAAAGGTAAAAAAGTTACCTACAAAAGGTACAAAAAACAAAAGAAAAGAAAAAACTTACCTATTTTGCAAGATCAAAATAGATAACAGTCTCTTAATGCTTCATCGAAGGCTGAAGGAATCTTCACAACTGGTGAACTCCTGTAAAACATTCATCCTTCATCTCGGTAACCATCCACTCCTCCTCCCTCAACCTATAGAATTCTATACATTCATAACATCAGGTGTGCCATACTACCATCCATTATGCACCCACACATGGCACAGAAGTAAGGACAATCCAATTTATCCTCCTTCCCACATACCTCCTCCTAACCCTAGTGTTCAGAAATCTACCCTGGTACTTATCACCCAAATTAACTCTAACGTATTCAGAACACTCCTTAAAGCTTAACTAAAAAGCCAGCTTATTTTTACATCTGGTATTTGAATAAATCGAAATATTTTGGCTCCTCTATGGGAATTCGTATTTTTATATTCGGGGCTCTATAATCTCTCTATCTCTCCATAACGTTCAGAATGTGCACTGCTTGCACGACAACCCAAACTTCACCCAGACGTGGCAAATTTGAATGACAACACAAGCCTGCATTTTCTTTTTAAAGAGGCTAAGCTCGGAGAAGTCACGGCTGAAGCAAGTAAGCAGATGATGTTGCAAGGTTTTACTAGCAATGGCTTACCTTTGCAGTTGCTAAATATTTCAAGCAAAGATGGGCAAGCGTATAGATGCACCACAAATCCGAAAGAATAAGTTCATTTTATGAATACAACTAAGTAAGACATTTTTATCGAGTTTTCAGGCCTATCTAGCTCAGTCAGTGATGTGTTACGAGACTGACGGATTTCAGTCCTATTCGGTTAAACTTTAAAATAAATACTTTGTCCTAAGTCTCTTTAGCACCTCTGTAGAACCTCAACGAACTAGACCCACCAAAATCACTTTGCCACCGTTGTATCTCCTGTTTCATCAGTACCTTTTTGGGAACCCAAAACGTGTGTGGAGGGATACCTATGACATCGCAAAAGTTGTCCGTCCGTCCGTCTGTACGCACGATAACTCTCGAAGGAATGAGATATTTTGAGGAACCTAATTGTGAGGATTCCCTGGGTCAAGAGTAAGGTCAAGTTCGTAGATGGGCTTTGTAGTTCCACATTTAGGGTTGGGGGAGGGTGTTTGTTGTGCCCCAACCCTAAATGTGGAAAACAGCTAATGTTATAGTCGATTATGGGGTAAGGAGACATGGTGAACACGATGGTGAAAATTATTCTGCCGCCGGACAAGTAGTTCGCCCAGATGTTGCCAAACCCGGAAAGTTTGTTAAAAGTAAGAATTTCATTTGAAGTTGATTAGATGATTAATTTAGGGGCAAGAAGACATGCTGAACAAGATCGTGGAAACCATTTTCTCACCGGACAAGTAGTTCGCCCGGAATCCGGCCAAAACCTGAAAATTTGTTAGAAGCAAAAGTTTATTTTGAAGTTGATTAGATGTTCAATTTAGGGGTAGAAAGACATGAGGAGCACGATCATTAAAACCCTTTTCTCGCCCAACAATTAGTTCGCCCGGAATCCGGCCAGATCTGGAAAATTTGTTAAAAGCAAAAGTCTTATCTGTAGTTGATTAGATTCCGAGTTAGGGGTAAGAAGAGATACTGAATCGTATATAAAAATCGTTTGTTTACCCGGACGCATAGTTCAGATGTTCCAGAGAGGGGTAAGGAGATACACTGAATTCATTTCTGAGCTTTGTTATTTTGTCGAATAATTAGTTCCCAAGAGTTTCGGTCAATTTCGTCAAAACAAATATGACTTATAGGGGTAAACACACATGCTGTATTCACATCTGAACTTAGTTTTCTCAGATGATCTGTTTCTGAATTTTGTACTAAAACTGCCTACGGAGTCTGGAGAAGAAAGGACTAAATTGTCTAGAGGAGATTTTAAATTTTTGGGATCCCATCGAAACCTTTGGTCTTGTTGGTCATGTTTGGTCCCACTGCATGAACCCTGCCCCTCCCCTTTATTCCAATGCTACAAACGAAAGAATTCAATCACTTTGCAGCCGATTGCAAGAATACTGTAAATACTGTCCTTGTGGAGGAAAGCACGAAATGACCAGAGGAAGCCCATATACTTCCACCACAGCCAAGTAAGCCAACTCTTCTAGTTCGTCCCATCCGTCATCTAGGGCAATTGTGGCGGTCTGGAAAGCTCCGCAAGATTATGCGCCGGCTGTTCTTGTGACTTCAAGTGGACTAAAACTCGCTTCGATTTCCAGAGCTGTTCTCGCGATCTGCTAGTTTCCGCCAGCACTTGGAGAGCGACTTGGAAAGTGATTTTGGCAAATCAGCGAGAAGTTGTAAAGGTGGAACTAAGGCGCAAAGACTTTCCGATTGTTCTTGTGCTCGGCGGATTCTCGCTTTGCTTTTCGGAAAGCAAATCCAAGAGATCGCCAGAATCGCTCTATAGTCTTATAAGACAGAAAATATGGGAAACCAGTATTTTCAATGAACGTGCTCGAAATCGAAAAAAGGAGTGACTATAGTGCGAATTGCTTAATTTGTTAACGTATTTTGTGCATCCTGTTTATCGGTCTTCTCTCTTTTACTGTCCTATTTTGCTACTCAACTATTTCTGCTTAGAAACGTTTGATGGCCAATACAAACATAATAATTTACATTAGCTTTACAGGCAAATTGCGTCACCTAAGTAAGTCCCTGGAGATCGGCATGAGTTCCCCTATGGCCTAATACTATCTTTCCGATGTCTCGACAAGTGGACCAAATTACCGACGGACGATCAAAATGGGACGGCTTAAACGGATCGATTACTAATGAATAAAAAGAACACACTCAACACCGATGATAACCTATAATTAAAACAAGAGATACGAGCCCGTATGGCACTAAAGACTAACAAAACATCATAAAACCCCTGCCTCCAAATCCCTTCGAGAATACCCAGCGACGATGATCGCATCCTGGAAGGTATGTTCAGTTCAGTTCAGTTCCTTTAGTTTATATCACAACACAATATGGTAAAAAAAACTTTTTATAACTGTATACGACACTATAAAGCAAAGGGACGCGGGAAGCGGGACGCAAAGAGGAGACAAGCTCGTGTGTTTTATTCTGTGACAATCTAGATTGACGATTAATAATCCGGATTCTCCGAAATGTCTTTTCTCTGACAATCTCGATTGTGAAAACTCTTTTCTCTGACAATCCATCTGTTCTTGGATCGTCGATTCGGGAATCATGAAACGGAATGAGATTAGGGATTCATGATCGTCGGATCGTCGTTTTGTAGTCTGAGAAAACCGATTTTTTTTTTTTCTTATGAATCAGTTTTCTAGGATTATAATCAGGGATTGTCGCGAAAAACCGCTATTGTTAAAATAGCCGAAGTAAGGTGTAGGGGAGGTCGAGATTGAGCCGTAAGTTTTCCGTTGTCTGATAATAGTTTCGTCCCTATCGAATTTCGAAAATTTTTGGTGAGTGGTACGTGACGACCAGGGTCACCAGGGAATGACGGTAACACCACTGAACGTCACTGCCAAGGATCGTGTCAGTGAGAAAAAGCGGGTCAGATCTCCGTGCTTTGCATATTTTTTTCTGACGCTAGATGGTAACACTATCAAACTTGATGACTTTGCTCTACGGAACTGGACCAAGAGCCTTGAGTCTCGAAGTCACAATTTTCTCATCTGTGGCAACTGTTTCGATGACCGATTGAGGCTAAATAATCGAAACTTTTCGGTTCACCTTTGGCTCCGCTTTTTCTGGCAAAGACTTTAATGCAGGGGTGGTTCGAAGGGCTTGGCATGGGGGGGGGGCTGAGAACTTCGAAATATACGACTAGAAAAAACACAACACCAGCAGGCTCAAGAAATATTGAGGTTATTAAGTTCTAAAACGTTACGGAAAATGTCATTGTAGTAATAAAATAATAAACAAATATTGTAACAGGAATTTTGACGATGCCGTTCATATCAAATTTCCCTGGAGAGAAGACAATGATCGGTACCAGCTTAGACAAAAGTAGCTTAGACCCCAGATTTCAATCTTAAAACCGTACATAAAGATGCATTCTGCAACTAAATAGAGATAGCGAGTAGGCACTGATTGATGACACAAAAGGGCAGGCATGAAAGACGACACAGTTAAAGTTTTGGGGAAAAATTTAAAGGCTGCTTACAATATCACATATCTGTCCGTGCCCCCGATAACTCGCAAACGGAGTTGGATATTTTCCCGGAGGTTGGTACGTGGTAGTGCTTCCACTTTGAATTTAGACTACAAAAAAATAATGCAATTATCAAGCCCGTCATACAGTGCTTTCAAACCCGTAAGCCATTTAAAAAAAAAGTAAATCTGTTTCTTTTTAAGATAAAGATATTTTTGCACAAAACCAGATAGGATAATGTTAGAACGTGGTGTCGCAGGTGAAATTTTCGAAAATCAACCTGTTTTCAGTGCCACAGAGTGAAAATCACGATTTGGTAACGGCATTTATGTCACTCTGACAAGCTCGAAACATACGACTGCCATTCTAACAAGCTCAAAACACACGATATTTCATAACGTAGTGACTTATAGAAAATCTCTCTACAACAATACGACCAGAAATAGGTCATTTGCTGTCGAAATTCATCCAGCTGCCTCATATGGCAAGCTCAAAACTTACGACTGTCTCTAATCTACGACTTGAAATTCTCTTTGTAAAATAAAACAACAAACGGGTCATTTTCAGGAAAAAATCGCGGTTGATGTCATTCTGGCAAGTCTTATGCGACTGTGATTCTGACACAGTGAGAACACAAAACTGTAAATCTAACAAGTTAAAACATCCTACTAAAATCCCTATGGAACAATACGACCAGAACCAGGTCATTTGAAGGCGAAGTTCACGAACAGCTAACACCTTCGTCTGTATTTATCTGGCAAGGTCAAAACTTACGATTGTCTCAAAATTACGACTAGAAAATCCCTTGGTAAAGAAACGGGTCTTTTCAGCCGAAATTCGTGGTTGATGTCATTCTGGCAAGGTCAAACACACGACTTTCGTTCTGGAAAACTAACAACACACAACTGTGAATATGAAAACATAAGGATAGAAATTTCTTCGTAGCCATACGACTAAGAAATTCGATTTGTGGGTGAGATTCACATTTGGTAACTGTCTGTATGTCATTCTGAAAAGCACAAAATATATGACTGTCATACAAACAAGCTCAAAACATAGGACTGAGAGTAAATTCTCTGGAGCGTGGGGGGGGGGGGGGGGCCCCCCACGCTCCATTTCAAATCGTCCTTGTTGTCATGAGATGAAGACAAAAAAAGTAGAAATGAAACGGTGGTGCCATCTGTACCCCGCACCGCTTTCTACTGATGGACTGGTTGCTCTTGCCTGGATCCATAAACGAATAAATTTTACTGGTATTTTCAACTTTAAATAAAACTCACCACCAAAACACTCTTTCATTTCCTGATGCAGTTTTAGAGTAGATGACTTGTGAAGATCGTTCCACCACAACTGAATATGTTGGTCTTCAGCTCTTTATTTTAATGTACTAAAAAATTCACTGGTATTTACATTTCGACCTTTCCCTTCATTCCATAGATAGGAGAAGCCGGTTTCGTCTAGGATCCGTTTTATTTTATACGGCCAGGATGACTTCCTCTTGGATCCTAGCATACCCGCGTAAGCTTCTTTCTCCAGGCGCTCGGGTGGCAGATCCAGTATCTTTAGGCAGTATCGAATCATCTGTATTTTTCTGTTCGATCCAGAGAAAGAGTCCTAGGTCACCTTTTAGAAATAGTGTGGGGTTTGTCAGGTACAAACCATATATCCTTTCGAAATATTGAAACTGAATCGTTTCTAAGCATTTCGCGGAGTCTGCCCCCCATATTTCGCATCCATAATGTATGACAGACATAACTTTTGAGTTGATGATCTGTTTATGTAGGGCAAGGTCTGTCAACCCCATTAGGCTACTATTCCTGAAAATGGAGAAGATTGCAGCCTTTCTTCGGAATGCTAATTTCGAAAATATGGGGTTTCCAGCCCCCGTTTGCTGAAACAATGAAACCAAGATATTTAGTTTCTTTAACTGTTCTAAGTTTTGTTCCCTTGTAGAAAAATACACACTCCTGTTTCTTGCAATTATTTTTTCTCAGTACAAGTACCTCCGTTTTTTCTGTGTTGACTTCTAGCTTTTACTCTCCATGTATTCCTCTGCTAGGTTTAGTAGGGTATGTAGTTCTTCTGCCGATTTTGCTATGAGGGCTAAGTCATCAGTGAATAGAAGCAGTGAAAGCCTCGCCAAGTTTCACCACAGGCGCCCACTTCTTTTAATAAAAATCAACGATATCGTCAATAAGTATCGAAAATAACTTAGGCGACAGTGTGCTACCCTGCTTTACTCCCTTCAAACTAAAAACGGCTTAGATAACCCTTTTCCAAACACTTTTACAACATTTTTTGTAGAAGAATACATCGAAGCCAAAAATTTTATAAAAGGCACTGGTAGTCGAAGCTCGATCAGGCACCTGAACAAAATTACTCGCTCAACATAATCAAACGCTTTACGAAGGTCTAAAACGCAACAAACAGCTCACCATCACCCTTACAATATTTTTCTATTAATGCGTTTAATATGAACACTCTATCTACTGTCGAATATCCTTTACGAAATCCCCCCTGCTCTTCTCTAATAATTTTCCTCCTTTCTACCCAAACACCCAATCTACTATCCAGAATTATCCCTAAAAATTTTCCAGAACTAGTAACTAAGCTAATCGGTCTATAACTATCACATCTACTAGTTTCACCTTTCTTAAATAGCGGGAAAATAAGCGAAAGCCTCCATGGTTCTGGCCGTATTTTTCGGTTTAGAACCATGTTAAAAACTCCAAGTATAAGTGGCAGCAGCGATAAACGTAGAACCTTAAAAACTCTTGTAGGTATCCCATCCGGCCCCGGGGCTGAGCCTCCTTTTGAGCCAGCAATCGCTTTCTCGATTTCTTCACTCACTACAGGGTTACACAGGAAATAGTCGTCTTTATTCAAGGGAAAGTAAGCTCCATCTTTCCTCTTGTGTCCCAATCGTCATCAGCATCATCATTTTATTTATAACCCGTCACTGAACAAAACTGGGCGAGGCCCAGAAAAGACGGAGTAAAAAACAAGAAAAACAAAAGAGGAACAACGGAAAGGAAAAACATACTTCGATAACTACGAACTCGGAACAAACAGAAATGACCAAAGATGGAATGAATCCTGACATTCAGTAGAAAAATCACTAATTTGCTTCTCAATAACTCCCGCTGGGTTTACCAATCGATACTTTCTCTGCAGAAAAGAATTACTTATCTACGCTGGCAGTCCCACCAAATACTTCGCAAATTTAAAATAAAGGCGGTGAACTTGCTGCCTCTTACCGCAATTAAGAAAAGACCAGACAGCAGCAAGAGCGATTAGGTGAGGAACTGTTAGGCTATTATATAACTGAGATCGGTGTGCTCTACTCAGATACGAAACGTTTGACGCCAGGGATGCATATGTGGCCCGGATCTTTCGAGCATAATTTTTCAGTGCTAGGTTTGCAGTTTCTTTCAGATCCGCTCCAATAGGCATACCCTGGTAAGTAAGAATTTTATTCAAACAATGTTTACAACGGATACGTCAGCCACGATTCTTCATCAGCGATATTTCGACCCTTCTTGGTAAGAGTCCTCGTCAGGCTGTCAATCCTCTGGGTCCACGTCGGGGAAGGAGACAAACCTGTAATCTGAAGATCGATCATCTTTCAATTCTTTCGATCGATCGATTCTTTCAGATCCGCTCCAATAGGCATACCCAGGTAAGTAAGACTTTTATTCAAACAATGTTTACAACGGATACGTCATCTACGATTCTTCATCAGCGATATTTCGGCCCTTCTTGGCAAGAGTCCTCGTCAGGCTGTCAATCCTCTGGGACCACTTCGGGGAAGGAGAAAACCTGTAATCTGAAGATCGCTCCAATAGGCATACCCAGGTAAGTAAGACTTTTATTCAAACAATGTTTACAACGGATACGTCAGCTACGATTCTTCATCATCGTCTTCAGATTACTGATTTGTTTCCTTCCCCGACGTGGACCCAGAGGATTGACAGCCTGACATGGACTGTTGCCAAGAAGGGGCGAAATATCACTGATGACATTGTTGTTAAACATTGTTTGAACAAATGTTTCCAAGTCAGCTTGGGCTCAAAGAATATTTAAGTAAGACTGCTAGCGAAAGGAACTTCAGGGCCCGATAGACTTGTTGAACGTCTGTTTCCCTTGTAATTAAACGGTAGAACAACTGTCTTATCAGTGTTAAAACTCAAACCGATATGCTTATGCTCTTCTTGGAGACGCTCAAAAGTCGAAGAACATCCTTGGAAGGTTCAAGAGAGGTTCAGTCAATCATCCGCAAACGTATTTAGCGATATATCAACTCCTTTGAAGATAAAAGTGCAATTTAACTTATCCTGTGCACCATCGACACAATTATTGAATAAAACTGGAGAGGTCAGAGCTCCTTGGTGCACACCTTTAAGGATTTGGAATAGCAGAACACCATCTTTAATTTTAGCTCTCAGGCTTCTGGACATATATCTTAGACAAATAATTACCGCAGCATCAACACCTTTCTTTTGAGCCTCAAGCAAAACCTGCGCGAATCTTCATGAGTCAAAGGCTCTTGCGACATCAAGTGCACATAAAATCAAAATTCACCTCGGTCTTCAATGTCCTTTAGCACATTTATAAGTAGAAAGAGAGCATGCTCTCTACCTAAACCTCGTTGGTACCCGAACTGGCGAGGAGGGGCGGAACATCTTTCTTCAATAGTATCGGGCAGAGCTGTAAATAAGTCTGGCTCATGGAAATGTTTGCTATGGTGGTTTGAATAATACTCTTCCCAAGTCTGTGGATCAGGCATTGCCAGAGATCTTATACTAGCCCTCTGTGACTCCGCATTTCGAATGCTTCTCCAGAACTCACTGGTTTTTTTATTTGTGAATGCTTTCAGAGTGTTTGAGCGAGCTTTGCTAGCCCATGTTGCTTTTTTCTTCTCAATCAGAGCTTTGTGGATTTTCCTTTGTTCTCTGTACTGTACTAGGCATTCCTTCTGCAAATCTATCGCTTCATTTCCTTTGCTTTTCGTAAGATAGATAGTTTGGACTTGCTTTCAAGGCATTCCGCATCAAAAAAGGATTGTGCTCTTGCTTTCGTTTGTCCTACAACTTGCTTTCACTGATCTCTAACGATATCCGATAGCTCTTTTGCTATAGCATCTAGGGTAGAGTCAGGTTTCTCCAGTTGTTCCTTTAACCTTTCCAACTTTTCCCTTGGTGAGCCTTCTCGAAATTCTTCTTGTGCTCTTTGGGTTTCTTCCTTAGTCCACTCCGTTATCAAACTTAATGGGAGGGTAGTATCTCCAGATCGTACCTGGTACTATGGGCGCGGAAAATCCGTCTGCTTCGTTTGTACCCCTTTAGCTTTCAAAGAAATATCTAGACTCACGGGGAAGTGGTCAGACCCTGGAATATGCTCTACTGTTACACTTCAGATCTTCAGGCCCAAAGCAAACGTCTACCAATACATAATCGATAGCACTAGGGTTTGGTCCAGAAATGCACGTAAACTTACCCCTTCCCCCATCATCACCGAACCTTCCATTACCAATCGCGAGGCCATGGTCTCCACAAAGTGCCAAAATCCTCCTACCCCAAGTGTTAACGTTCCTTTTTGAATCTTGGCTACTTCTAGGAATCCGGTAAACCAAAGGCACTGGGGGGGCTTTATCTAGAAAACAATCACAATTTATCTCTTGCGTTTCACCAGTATCTGCGTTCAGGTCACCCAGTACCACCAATAGATCCATAGGAAATCTGATTTTTAGAGCACTTACTTCCTGGTCCAGTATATTGCAAGTATCTTCTTCTGTGTATGAGCTGAGTTGTGGAGGTAAAGAAACTGAACATAAAATTAAATGAAACTTCTACCATCTAATCACTAAAACATATTAAAATAAAACACTTCAAATATTCTCCGACTTGCTTTCTAAACGGGTAATTTCTAAGAACGAAATAAGTCTAATACATACAAGTACTCCACCATAATGACGTTTATTGCGAGAAGCATTCCTTTTTCTCCTATATACAACACACTCAGGAACTTTAATGTCGAAATCTGGGCTTAAACAAGTTTCTACTAGGCACGTAACATCTCTAAAAGGAAAAACAGATCATGAATTTTGTTCACTAGACCATGGACGTTCCAAGACGTTATCGTAAGCTTCTGTATATGGCTTTTTTCCTACGTAATTGGAAATGGTGGGCGCGCCACACGCTTTCCACCGTAAGACTTATCTGGTTTCGGCACTATGTTCGTGTCCCGGCAGGGGGTACTTCCTTTTCCTATGTGAAGGCGGCTAGAAACAACACTGTTTGACCCTGCCTGTGAGCGTCATCGGGGCTTACTATCTGATCGAACCCGCGCTTTTCTGGTAGTACTGATTCTGTCGCTTCTGCCCTTTTTCCTGGTGGATTGGTTACCCGACTATTCACGAGCTTTGTTTTCGAGTTTACAATTTTGTCGTCATCATTTCTCATGATGGCATCATCGAATTCCTCTTCTCCAGAAGAATCGCCAGCTGGCTCGTTAATGTAAGCGCGTCTACTTGAGCCACCATCCCCTGGGAATTCGTTCGCAATTCGATTTCCGACATCCTTTATCTCAATTACTTTCCCGCTTGGAAAATCGAATATCGAAAGCGGATGGAACGATTAGTTAGGTAGAGAGAGACTTAGTAAACCAAGGTTAGACTGGTTTGATCCTTTGATAAAATCCTTAATAATAAGTATCACCAAATTAAATGTCGAACAAAAGCAACATCAATGAGTTATCGCAGCGTACACTAACACACAAAATATACCAATTAAATGAAAGATAAAACGAAAACTGACAAACTACTACATCTTTGCGCTTTCCTTAAGAAATGGCTATTGCGGACGTTTTGTCAGGGGGACTCGTCGGGGACGTTTCTTCATGGGACATTTAACGGGAAAGTTTTGTCGACAGCCCTCCCTGACGTCCAGGGCTTCCGCATAGTCAAGGGAACCCTTTCAGGTTTTCATGATAAGGACGACAGTTAAATTTGCTGTTCTTCAACTTTTCTTAGATGTCCTCTTACATCTCAAATATCTTCTGTATCCCAATCACAACTGCCAAATCACTTTCCCTTTTCTTCCTACATTTGCAGATTTTTGTTTCTCGAGCGGGTTGCCTCTATGGCAGCTTCCAGACATCCGAAATCTGGGGTGTCCAGCTTCCCAGACTTCCAGACGTTTTTGGCCTGGCATCACCCTCCAGATTCGTCTCGACGAAAACGGCTGTCTGGAGTCCGGAAGAAAATGCTGGAAGGTGAAGCCTCACCTTAAAAGTTTGAAGGGAGTACGTAAAAGTTATTTCAGTCTGACGGGAACTTTATTCTGCCAGATTTCTTTTCATCGCTGCAAAACCTGCTGGGTGTTATCGAGAATAAATAATCAGATAGAACCCCAATCTTTGGTCCCATGCAGCAATTATGGATACCCCGACAAAACTGAGCGGAGCTAGAGGTAATTTCTCTAGCTTTGAGTTGATACCCGTCTTCTTCAGTCTTCGCCGCTGCTCATCGCAGAGCAATGAGGGCAGGAGGCACGCTGACCCGCTCTAGAGCGCGTCCAGAGAACCAATCAACTTTGACTTTGAAAGTTTCTTCTACGCGGCTTCAAAGCGATATAGCTATTTGTAGAGGTAACAAGATGTGATGTGCCGCGTAGCTCCTAACCTCTGCTCGTTTTCAGTCTTATCCATTTAGTATTTGCCATGGTCACGGAGGTTCAGCTATTATATCGACTGTGCTACAGACACGGATGCATTCTTTTCGGCTATTACAAATTGAGTTCACTTTCTTGATAGGTTCATCAATTCATCATCCAGTAATCTGATTCTTCTTTTTCGAACACATCGCCATCGTACTGGAGAACAGCTGGTAGCAAGTGACAAAGCTTGTCGTGTAAGTTGTTGTTGTGGAGGACTTTGTGATGATTTTGGTGAACGCAGCCAAGCCTGTGTTGGCAAGTATTTGAAGGGTTTGTTGAAGAAGATCTTGCTGAAGAAGAAGAAGCGGGGCATAGATGTATGTTGAGAGACAAGAGGCCTTCGAAGAAATAAAAGCCCTATAATCCAAAAATTATTGTCAAGACTGAGAAAACATGTTGATATCCTAGCTGTGATTTTCTTGAGGAAAGTTTTGAGACAACCAAAGCTAATCTCAGTTGAGATGAGGTTACCCTGATCCAAGACAAATGAAAACAAAGTTAAAGAAGAACCTTTTTTGTCCAGCATTTTGGTCCTTCCTGATGAAAAATTCATCTCACAATAGTAGTCTGAAGCTGTACGGAAAAGTAGCATGCAGTACGGACTGATGCTACTCCCTGCTTATATGTCAAGGCTACCGTGCTACTGCATTCTACTGCATGCTACTATTAGCAAGACTGGATGCTACTGGGTACTCCTGCTTAAGATTGGCCCAGTCTGAGGCACATTAAATGAAAGTATTCTTTACTGTTACACATCAATACATGCAACTTTTTCGTACAACTATCACACAACATGCAATTATAACTCACTGTCAGCTTTCTCCATGATAATCAAACTACTCGGTTTCCAAATACGCTCCGCTCGAAACTATCATATGTCAATAAAACAGGTACTTTTCAGGAGAGCCATTCGAAGGTGGACACAGACTAGCTTCATTGTGTAGTAGAAAAAAGAAAAGGGTGATTTGGGAGACACCTAGTGTCCATGGCCAAATTCTGGCAAGATATTCGGATTCAGCACTCTTAAAAGATGGCACACTAATCCATGTTTGCTCTTTTTGGATAAAAGGTAGCTTCAGTTGGAGCGCATCTGGACATGGATCTAGCTCACAATGCACGACGTTTTCCACAGTTGTTTTTCCGCTGGCCAATCAATTTAAATTGTCTGCTCCAAGTGTATTTGTAAAATTTTATTATATGAATAAAACTCATACAAACAAAATCGTTCATTCATTTCGTGTCTATTTCACTGATGCTGTTTTCTTCCGTCTTTACCATGTGACACGTAAGTTAAAAAACCTTGCCATAACCTATAATGAACGGGATCGGGACGGAAATTAGCGGGAAGGACGAGCTTAAGCTCCAGATGTACAGTTGAGGTACCTCTCTTAATTGTACTGCGAGAGCAACACTTCGGTTTGTCCCGTTTTTTTATGGCACTTTCGACCAAGTGCCATATAACGATCGCAAATTTCTGTCCGTCTGTCGGTCTATCTATCGGTCGGTCGGTCGGTCCGAGTTTTGCTATTTCGGGCACTTCCACAGAAGCTAGGACGATGAAACTTGGCAGGCTTACCAGGGAGCCCAAAAGCAATTGAAAATAATCACTTCCCAATCTGAGCATCGTGAGGGGAGTTGGAGGGAGGGGGAATCCGGAACCTATAGCTATTTATCACTTTCGGACAGGGATCGATATTTGGTGTTTGGGTATTTGGAAACACCCCGTGTCTCAGATGATCCACTTCAAATCCGAACTGGATCCGGTCCTTTTGGGGGGAGCTGGAGGGGGGAACCGGAAATCTTGCGAAACGCTAAGAATGTAGGGATAGGGATGAAAGTTGATAGGAAGAACAAACACATGTCCTATATACATCGAAGACATATCTGGACCGGATCTGGGCACTGTGGGGGATTTGGAGGGGGAGCGGAATTCTGTCGAGTTCGATACTTCCTGATGTGCTAGGACGATGAAAGTTGGAGGGCATATCAGGGACTCGAACAGACTGACTTGGGAGTAGTCGTGTCCCGATCCGACAATCATGGGGAGAGTGGAGGGATGCGGGGTCCGGAATCTAGCGGCATGCATAACTTTTGAACGGACAATCGGAATTGTATGAAACTTGGTCGAAAGTCCAAAGAGCTATCGTATCAGGTGCTCCATGTCAAGTCCTGGTCAGATCCGATACTTGTGGGGCGGGGGAGGGGAACCGGAACTCTCATGAAACACTTAGAGTCGAGGGATTGGGATGGAACTTGGTAGGAAGAACCAGCATTAGCCCTGGAAATGAAATTGACAGAACGATATCGTATCGGAGCTCTTTCGGGGGAGTTAGAGGGTGTTTTTCCGAATTCCGGTGATCGCCAGTTAGGATAGATCCAAATATTCTAAGGAAGCTGAAACTTTGCAGGCGTATTAGTGACTTAAGGACCCGACATAACGCCCTAAGAAAACTTCTGTTCCTGGATCCGACTATCTTTGGGGTGTTGAGGGAAGAGGGATCCGGAAATCAGGGGCGTCACGACTGGGGGGGGGACGCCCCCCCCCCAATGCTGCCGGCGAGTCGGTAAAAAAATACGAATCGGCGCGAAGCGCCGCGATTTCTCGTCAAAACAGTCGATTTTTTTCATGAAAAAAGTCGTTTTTTCTGAAAAATGGTCGATTTTTCGTCAAAATAGTCGGTTTTTCCGAAAATCAGTCAATTTTTTTCAAAAATGTCATTTTTGTTGCTGAAAACAGTCGTTTTTCTGTAGAAATAGTCGATAAAAATTACCAGCCAGTCGGTAAATGCCTCGTCCCCCCCAAGCATTTTGGCTAGTAACGCCTCTGCCGGAAATTACTGGCTTTTGTAAGTTGCGAACGGGTGGTACGATTCTAGGGAAACTTTATGGTTGATAAGAACTGACAACCTAGACAAGCAAAACATGCTTCCAAACTACATGCACAAGCTGAATGTTTGACAGTACCGAGTTTATGCGGCCTTGACTTGTTATTGGACGTCTGGATCGGATCCGGCACGGTAGGAGAATGGGTGAAGTGGGAACCGAAAATTTGCAGATAGTCTATGCTCCAGTCCCAGTCAAACTTGACGGACGGAAAAAGGACATGTCAGAGATCGTTTATGTTTCCGATTCTTATTCAGCCATAGTGGGGAGTCCCGGAAGTGTTGTGGCTCGCATAGTGGTCAAACAAGTGGAGCGATTTGAATGAAACTTGGAATGTAGAGAGATAATATCCCCTAGATGACATATTTTAAGGTTAGAACCGGATCCGAACACGGTGGGAGAGGGTTGGGAGATTTACCAAAGGTTCCCAAAAAGCGCTAAGATTTTGGTGAAACTTCATTGATGGTAAGAGAAAATGCTTCAGAAGATACATTTAGGAGTCCAAACAAGATTCTGCCGTGGTAGCGGGAGATGGAAGGTTGTACCGGAAATCATGCGGTACGTCTTGGGACCAAACGAGTGGATCCATTGGGTTGAAACTTGGAAGGTAGAAAAGTCCTTTGCCCTAGAATATCCGAGGCGATGCCGGAAATGCTCAAACCTGAGTAAAATTTGATGTCCTATTTCTAGATCCGAAGCGCATTTTTGGATGGTTGGGTATTTTGTGACGTTCTCATCTACTTTCTTGTACCACCTACTCGTATCAAGTTCCATATGACCTCGTTGCCCTTTTTTTTGTTTTTTTTCCTGTGCCGTCAACTTCAGCTTCTTACTAGAAAGTGGTAAGGGTCTAACCTCTGCTTTTTTACAGAAAGCATAGACCTTAGGCCGGATTGATGAATATGACCTTACATTTTGAAAAGCTCCGTAGAACTCTTGCCTGGGGCCAAAAAGGATGTTTGTTGCTTGTTCTCGAGCTAGAGCCTACGGTTTGTGAAGTAAAGTGGAGTTGTACCCTATACTCTATGTCAGACAGAACTATCTGAAGATGTACAGCCAGGCTTTCGTTTCATCAAAACATGCTTCTGTTTTCGAGTGGAAAGCTCCATTCTAGCAGGCAAGAGGCAGACACCAGTTTCGAATTGAAGTTGGACTAAAAACTTTAAGTGCTAAATATGTACGGCAGTCGCCCGGCCCCACAACCAAAACATCTTCAAATTTACAGAAACAAAAAAGAGTAATTTTCCCACGGGTCCGAAAGTGCTGCCATCTCTTGTTTCTACCCATTTCTGTTCGTGATTTCAGGTTTGTTTATCCTTTTTTTTTTTTTTTGTACTTGGGATTCTGGTAGGGAAATGGTATCAGACTTGGCTCTTCAACTTCAAAGTTCTCTCATTGTTAGAGAAATTAAACCTTATCCTTTGCTCCTTTCGAAGTGGTGATATTAGAAAGTTGGCCAACGGCAAAACATCTGTTGAACTGATACTGATACAAATGATTTCGACGGCAATTAATAGCTCTTGATGAGCCGAACTAAGTATATGTCATCCTTTTTTTTGGTACACAAATTCATTCACGAGATAAAGAATAGTCAAACGGAAAAGAAAAATATTGAACTTGAGATCAGTTAACAGCCTTTTCTTCAAATTGTTGATTTTACCGACCGAGCAGCAAGGTAAATATATTTTAACAGACATCTTTCCATTTCAATGCTGCTTCTCGAAAAACAACTCGCCAAAAAATTGGACTGCCGGATTCAACGCGGCGCCACCTAGTCACATTAGTTTTTTCAGGCGTTTCCCCCGGCAGTTTTGTGCGCTACACATTTCTGAGGATAATCATAATAATAATAGTAATTTTTTTTCCACCCATCAAAAATTACAAGGCATAGACTGAGCAGGAATAAAGAAAGAAAAGAAGAAGGAAACCCTATAATAAGAGAAAAAACAAACACTACGACAACATTTCTTATCTATAGAATTAAACTATTGTTGAAGGATGCTCTTCCATTCGTGCTTAACATTATTGTTGAACTTCCGTATAAGTTGCCCCACTGCTGTCAGTGGGTCAGTGATATTGTAAGTTCCGACTAATTGTTGTTTCGGTTCTAGGGAGGGAGGCGGAGCAGGTATTTAAAGAAACGAAAATAAATAGAACCAATTTGTTTTTTTATCATTGCTAAATTAGTTAACATTTGCCAGAAAGGTCCGATATATAAAATGTGAAGAAGACCCACCGAGTTAAAAATAGTTGCGAGAACAAGGTATTGGTCACGGAAACAGAATTGTGTGCCACCCAATCCACCCACGAGCTAAACTTCGCGGAAACGCCGTTTTGTCTGTTTTTTGTAATTTCTAGATCATATAACATGATATATTTAATTTAACATTTTATAAGTAGTGAATTGAAAGACGAAAATGCTCCTCAGCCGGGATTTGAACCCAGAACTCTCGATATTTGGTTTTATTTGGTTTCCACAATGAGAACCCACCTTGTGAGTCCTGGTGTGTCTACGTGGCTCCGACATTGGAGTCCTAGACTTCTAAATTATACTCGAGAACACTGTTTCTGGTTTATTGGTTACGGTACAAGTCCCTTGTGTTAAGTGCCATCTATGTCTTATTCTTTAATAAGTAAGAAAGTAAGTAATTTATTTATCACCCGCCATTTTGAAAAGGCGGAGTAAATGAAGAACAGAAAGAAAATAAACAAAACACATAAACACACAGAAAAAGACACTGAATTTTCAGTCTTCGGTCAGGAAGCAGTGGACGACGTCGTGCGCTGGTTGATCCCTGTTCTCCATGATTTTTGAAAGCGATGAGGAAACATCCAAAAGGGTAACACTTGCATATTGAATTTTGAATTTCTCCGTCAATGTATGGTTATGACATAATTTCGGCAAGTGGAGCTGGTGCTTTGCACATTTAAAATAACATGATCTCATCTTTTTAATCTCCTTCTTTCGCAGAACATAAGTGACGCCAGAACGAAAGAGTATAGAAGGAGCGCAGAAGGTGCTGTACAAATTTCCCAAAGCTTTACGATTATATCGCCCCCGGTTGGGGACGATGCGCCCATAGGCGCTACGGATTGATTTATAAACTTCTTGAACAACCGAAGAGCAAAATTTTGACAATGAAGATTTGAATGTTATGCCGAGCCACCATAGAGAGTCTGTTGATTTGACGATGAAGGATCCAAGAGATATAGAAGCTTTGGATGCATTCGAACCATTTGAAGAAGGGATGAAATGCAGGTACTCACATTTTGACAGGTTAACTTCAAGGCCAATTTTGAGAAGTTCCGACGACAGCTTACTTACATTTTTTGTGAGTGTGGATAGGCTACTAATATAACCATTTTGTACTAGAAAGATTATAATTTCTTCATTTTATCATTTGGCCAAGTTACATTTCACAAGTCACATTTTAGATTCACGCAGTATTAATAAATTGCAGCACAAGTCTTTACGACTTTCTTTTTGCTGCAATAGGATATTAGTAATGTTATTTTATGCTATTTTCAATGTTTTGGTTAAAAATAAAAAACCTACCTACCTACCTAAGTTCAACCACAAAATCGAAATCACCTGCCATTTCTTTTTCAAATTCAAGCAACAAAACCATGTTGTCCGCGGAAACATGCTTGTGACTCTTTGACTTTCCTCTCCTGCGTAGAGAGACTAGAGAGGGATGTCAACCTAAGCGGTACGATCTAAAGGTAGCGCTGGTGCGTCGTGGGCCTCCGTGTTTGTCAACTTCAGGTATTTAGAAAGACTATCGGACCATCGTTGTTTCGGTCTTCTACAGGATCGTGTCCAGCCAGCTTCAGCGAGGTTGAAGTTCAGCACAACTTTTGCAGGCAAGTGTGGTATCATTCTGAAGAGGTGACCCTACCCAACAAACTCTTTGTGATACTTTAAATAGAAACAGAATGAAATTAAATAAAAATAAAATTGAGCTAATATTCTCCTGTTTGTAAATATACAGTACCTGAATTATTTTTTTTCAGTTTCAATTCAGTTTGGTTTAAACATTCTTTAAACAAAACAACAAGCAGAACGCTCCCAAGAAGGGCACAACCGTGCCCTGTGCGGGAGTGCACAACTTTTAATCACCTGTTACAAACTTACACAGATTTCTCGTCTTAACCTTCTGAAAATAATGTTTTTATGAATCTTGTCGAGCACTTAAAGTGCCGGGATCGGAAGGTGACTCGGTAAAAAGAACAAGTGAACCCTAAATACATCACCTCTAGCACCGGAACGGATATGGGCACTGTGGGGGGAGATCGAGAGGGTCCCTCAGGAGTCCAATGAGCGCGAGGTAGTGTGCGTCAGGATGTGGTTGGACGATGAAAATTGGCAGGCATGTCTTGGACGCAACCAGATTAACTTAGAAACTGTCATTTCTCTGTTTCGACCATCCTGGGGGGGGGGGAGGGAATCCGGAAAATGGAGTCATGCCCGAAACCTTGGATATGCTCAAACGAGTGAAAAGATTCAGATAGAACTTGAAAGTTGGCAATGTCATATGTCCTAGATGTTGTTTTTACAGGTCCGGACCGGATCCGCGTGCCACGATTGGGAAGTTAGAGTGGGGAAGATCTTGTGATAATGTTTCGAGTCTAGGAATCGAGACAGAACTTGGCGTGGAGGACTGCTACATGCCCTAGATTTTCGATTTATACGTCCAAACTGGATCCAAGCACTGTGTGGGGACTTCGAGCGGAATCTTGGAAATCTCCTTGGTTAACTCTCGAGAGATCAATCAGATTTGGGTCGTAGTTGATAATTAGCAAGAACACATTGCCTAGACGTTCTACTTACATGCCCAGAACCGTTCGGATAACTATGGGGGGGGGGGGGCTAGAAGGGTTGTGGTGGAAATATTTTGGCATGCATGTCTCTCGATCGAATGATCCAACCCGGATGGAACTTGATATCTGGAAAGTGTATAGGCTCTACATGTTCAGTTTACATGTATAGACTTGATCCGGTCACTGTGCGGGGAGTCAGAGAATGGGTCCCGGATCGTGCGGAACAGTTAATATGGAGTTACTGGGAATGGAATATGGCTGGCTGGAAGGTCATGAGCCCATGAATTACTGATTATAAAGAGCACACATCCGAGCACTTTGGGGGAGTTCGGGGGGGGGGGGGGGGAATGTTCTGTAGCGGAGACGTTTAGCCGCGGACTTTTAGCCGGTAACGTTTCGCCAAAAAAAAAAAAAAAAGGATTAGGCGTACGAACAAGACAAGAAAACTTCACAATAGACCCTAGAACGGCGACGGCTAACTCGTGAGGGCTCTCTGGACGACAGCGCTGTAGAATTGCGTCCGGCTGCACAAATTTGTTGAACACTACCGGGACTTCAGCCTGAAATAAACTTAGTTTTCCTTGTGTTCTAACTATTCTTATTATATTATGTGATTTTTATTCTTTATCGTGTAGTATTTTTTTCTTCGTTTCTGCTAAATTTTTGCTCAGACATGTAACTGACAGTCAGGGGCGTCTCGAGCCTTTCTTCATTGGGGGGGGGGGGGGGGGGCGAACCTGATATAAATTGACCGAATCGGTACCTGATGTTTAGCGAATTTATAATTGTTTTCTAAAACACAGCGAGTTGCCTTCAAGAAGCTATGATGTAAAAAGTTGCAAAGTATGTACAAAGTCAAGTCTAAAGAGAAAATTTTGCGTGCATTCACGCTCTTTCACCTCTTCTTTTTTTGAGGGATATGCCGTCACTAGCCTTTTATATTTAGGGGACGTCCAGTTTTGCCAACAGGACTTGAAAATGTTCCGACAAAAAACGCAGTTGCTGCAAAGTCGTGAACGGCTGTACGCATTGTAATTAAAGCGCCGCTGGCAAATTTTTTTTAATCCCGCCTTTTTTCTGACAAATTCTAGCCTTTAACGTGGTTCAAGCACCCCAAAACAAGCCTCAAACTCCAACTAAATGACGTACCCTTCTTCTAAATAGTGAAGACTGCTTAATGTGTCGCAGGCGAAATTTGTGGAAACACTGGTGATCAAAGGGGATCGACTAAAACCAGGAAGGGAAGGGAACGCGAGAAAAACAGGAACGCATACTAAAACCAGGAAGGGCATACTAAAACGAGGAAGGCTGTCGCCAGAATTCGACGCACCGTTCCCTTCCTCTGTTTAGTATTTTTCGAGGGGTTGGCAACTTTTCAAATTCAAAGTTCACCATCCCTTCCTCGTTTTAGTATCCTAACATGGGTAGGCATTAAGTTTAGTGAGGGGTCGGCAACTATAAAAAATTGTAATTAACCTTTTCATTTCTCGTTCTGACGGTAGGCGACTAACCAGAAAGGGCATACTAAAACGAGGAAGGCTGTCACCAGAATTCGCAGCAACGTTCCCTTCCTCTATTTAGTATTATTTGAGGGGTCTGCAACTTTTCAAATTCAAAGTTTTCCCTTCCTGGTTTTAGTATCCTGACATGGGTAGGCATTAAGTTCAGTGAGGGGTCGGCAACTATAAAAATTGTAATTCGCCTTTTCATTTCTTGTTCTGACGGTAGGCGACTAACCCGAAAACCAGGAAGGCTGTCGCCAGAATTTGACGCACCATTCCCTTCCTCTGTTTAGTGTTTTTCGAGGGGTCGGCAACTTTCCAAATTCGAAGTTCACCATCCCTTCCTCGTTTTAGTCTCCTGACATGGGTAGACATTAAATTCAGTGAGGGGTCGGCAACTATAAACTTCTAATTCACCTTTTCATTTCTCTTTCTGACGGTAGGCGACTAGCCAGGAAGGGCATACTCAAACCAGGAAGGCTGTCGCCAGAATTCGCAGCACATAATGGATAGGCATTAAGTTCAGTGATGGGTCGGCAACTATAAAAATTGTAATTAACCTTTTCATTTCTCGTTCTGACGGTAGACGACTAACCAGGAAGCGCATACTAAAACGAGGAAGGGCATCCTAAAACCAGGAAGGCTGTCACCAGAATTCGCAGCAACGTTCCCTTCCTCTATTTAGTATATTTGAGGGGTCTGCAACTTTTCAAATTCAAAGTTTTCCCTTCCTCGTTTTAGTATCCTGACATGGATAGGCATTAATTTCAGTGAGGGGTCGGCAGCTATAAAAAAAAGGTGATTCATCTTTTCATTTCTGGTTCTGACGGTAAGAGACTAAAATCATCCGAGGCCAGCGAGGGGTCGGCAGCGAAGATATTTCAAGTCCACCGTTTCCTTCCTCGTTTTTGTACCTTGAAAGTACAAAACCGAGGAAGGAAATTGGAAATTTTAAACTAGTCTTCTTTTGAGGGGTCGGCAACTTTTTAAATTCAAAGTTCACCATCCCTTCCTCGTTTTAGTCCCCTGAAATGGGTAGGCGTTAAGTTCAGTGACTACATCCACTATAAAACTTTAAAAATTCTACTTCACCTTTTCATTTCTCGTTCTTACGGTAGGCGACTAAAATCCTCCCAGTCCAGCGAGGGGTCGGCAACTAAGATATTTCAAGTCCACCATTTTCTTCCTCGTTTTAGTATCTTGGAAGTACCGAAACGAGGAAGGAAATCGGAAATTTTAAATTAATTTTCTTTGAGGTGTTGGCAACTATCAAAATTCTTAGTTCATCGTTCCCTTCTTCGTTTTAGTGCTTTCAGGGGTTAGCAACTAAATTCTCAGTCCAGTGAGGGGTCGCCTACTCAGATATTTGAAGTCCACCATTTCCTTCCTCGTTTTGGTACCTTGAGAGTACGGTACTAAAACGAGGAATGTAATTGGGAGTTTTAAATTATTCTTCTTTGAGGGGTCGGCAACTACCAATATTCTTAGTTCACCGTTCCCTTCCTCGTTTTAGTGCTTTGAGGGGTCGGCAACTATGATTCTCTGTCCAGCGAGGGGTCGGCAACTAAGATATTCAAGTCCACCGTACTCTCAACGTACCTAGGGGTAGTAAAAAAATTGCTGATTCTAAATTCTTTGAGGGGTCGTCGGCAACCATCAAAGTTTCAGGCTCACCATTTCTTTCCTCGTTTTAGTAGTATTAAAACGAGGAAAGAAATTGTGAATTCAATATTCTTTTCTGTTTAAGTAGCTTGTAAATTAGTACCTGGATAGTTTCTTCCAGTACTAAAACGAGGAAAGAAATTGGGAATTGTAGATTCTTTGAGGGGTCGGCAACTATAAAAATTTAAGGTTTACCATTTCTTTCCACGTTTTAGTACCTTGTAACGGGTATTACCTAAGAAGTATCATGTGAGGGGTAGGCTAACACGCTTAACGTTCACCATTCTTTTCCAGTGATTCTTCTTCCTATGATCTCTGAGTGACGTCATTCGGCGATTCTGGCAAGCAGGGCCACATCCGGGACAGATAATGCGCGATTCGAAACCTTTGAAGCCAGCAGAAATCCCGATTGCAAATCTAAAGCAACACTGCCTTAAAAGTGGGACTCTTCACCGACAAATGATCAATAATAATCAGATGCTAAACATATTTCCCAATTTGTGCGAAACAGTTCCCAGATGATCCCAGGCGGCGAAGAGCCGCACTGTCAGTGATTGTTCAGCCACATTCTTAGGGACGACTAAAACTAGAATGCGGAGCCTCAAGCCTGTGGTGCATGGGCAGCTAAAGGGTTGGGCCCCTTAAAGCGTGAATCCTCAAAACAGGTCAGCAGTAATTTCGGGTGTCAGCCCTTGCAGCCCTTCTGCTCTACCACACAAGATAAAAGTTTAATTTCTATTTCACTTATAAATTTTTACTATTATATAAATCCCTCATCCCCTTCTCCATATCTTCTCCATTCCTCCAGCTTTCCTCGGAATATCGTCTGATTCGTTTTCTTCAATTTTCCTCGCTTTTGCCCTTTTTACGTCAATGTAATCTCCAAGGCACTGAAATGTAGAGGTAATAATTAACCACACAAATGAGTCATCGCCCCCTCCCCTCTCCACTTATCGACGGATGCGACTGGGACCAAGAAACGGGAAATTAGGTTGTCTTATTTTCACAAGACCAAAGGTTTCGACAGAATCCCAAAAATAGAATATTTACTGAACTTCTTGAACCAGAAAATCGGGTCTTGTGAATTTCCGGCCTTCGCCAAACCCTTATGCAAGTTATTGATAGCCTACCTAATCAACCATTAAAATTGTAAAACAAAGGATGCTCGTGTCATTTGACGGACTACGACTAAACGTTGTCGTAGTCGTGCTGGAAGCATACGACAGCTGATTCTGTTTTAGCGATAGTTCAGCCCTTCTTCGCTGGAGTCCTCCTAAAAGATTCCCTTTTAAGGCTAAACGACTAGATTCACTTCAGAAAACCAGGAACAGGTTTGAAATCACCATACGTCTGTAGCCATACTTCGAAGCTCTAATCGACTTTTTTTTTAAATCTATCAAATCATCATGTTTTTCCGAATTGCATGAAAATTACGAAATTCGGATGAAAAAATTAAGTTCAGATACGGACTCGGTGACTATATTTACCTACCTGCCGAATTTTCAATCAACTTCCGAACAATTTTTTACTTGGGCCTCTACCAATTTCCCGTAAGGCCAGATACCGGGGCCAAAACTTGTCAGGCATGAAATAAGAATAATTAGAGCTAGAAGCTCATATTATACTTGCAAGGCCTGTTTAGAGGATGTAAGAGAAAATGTGTGGATTCGTTGTTTATTATAGTCCTCTGCAAGAAAAAAACCACGATCACGTGGCCGTGGTGATCCCGAGAATGAATCGTTTAGAGTGTTTTTTGCACCTAGCCGCAGTGATGCGCACCTTAAAAGAGCTAGGAATTTCGTTGTAAGCAAAACCCCTGAGTCACAAATGACCATGTGCCCTTAGAGATCATGAAAATGTACCGTTTGGTAAAAATTATATTTTATACTTTGCGGTTGGTTGAGTACGCTACTATAAGGGATTATTTTGAAAGAAAAAACCTCGAGACAAAAATGATCATGAGCTGTTGGGTATCATTAAAAATATATCATTTGGTTGACAATAGTTTCTGCACGAAGCGCACTTCAAGAGGGCTAGCAATTCATTTGTAATCAAAATCCTTTGTGGACCAAATGACCATGGGCCCTTGCTGATTATGAATCTGCATCGTTCGCTCAAAAGTGTTTGTTTGTACTTTGCGGTTAAGGGAATTCATTTGTACGCGAAACCCTTGAGGCAAAACATCATGAACCCTTAGGTGCGTTTTTGCAGATACCATGGTATCTGTTACCACGGTCTTTCGCAGTTACCGTGGTATCTGGCCAATCACTAATTGCAGATTCAGTTACTTTGGTCATAGATACCATGCTATCCGCGAAACCAAACTCCTGTTAATAATAAAATTTGAAGTCTGGCCAACTTTTTTGGGCACAAAGCGTTAACATGAGCACTTTAAGGTGAAGAAGAATTCACTTTTAAACAAAAACCTTGAGGCACAAATGATAAGCACTTCACAACATAATATGCACTTCAAGAGTGGTTTTCAAGCTCCGTCAGAATCAGATTTACGCACCCTATCCCCCTCAAATGTCCCAATAGTGGCCGGATTCGCTTACATTTATATGAACTGACACGTCCTAGGGCTTGTGCTTTATCTCCCGTCAAGTTGGGTCTCGATCACTCCATTATAGGCAGGCAGTGGGATTTCTGTGCCTGATCCTCCCTCCGATAGTTGATCTGATAACGGGTTCGAAAGTTACTACCGTCCACTGCCCCACAGAGCCCTGATCCTTTTCGGCTCTGTCAACAATATATCTATGCCTCGTGTCTGTTCTTCCCTAAAAGTTTCATCCAGATCCCTCCACTCCAAGCTTGTCACAAGATCTCCAGTTACAACCCTAACTCCCCCCAAAGTCGCCAAATAAGGTCGAAAGTTACAGTGCTAGCAAACGGATGGACTGACTCCAGAGTCAGACTACGCTTTCTAGGAGGATACAGTACTTTCAGTTCTTACCTGTAGTTGTTGTCTTATGTTTGTTTGTAACTGCTTTTCCTCCTTCTTCGTTACGGAATTCTCACAAGTCCTGAAATGTAAAAGTATGATTTAAAGAAATAATCTAGTTGTTTGTACTTGCTCGAGTTCGAAAATAGTATTCCTAAAAATAAGGAATTCGCTTCCGCAATTGCCCAACCCGCAGCAGTTTCTGATGATTGTATGTTAGACTTAAGCAAGAGCTACGAGCTCATATGGCTCTTCTTACGAGTAGGCGGTACAAGAAAGTATATGAGAACGTCACAAAATACACCCGCCATTCAAAAATGCGGTTCGGAAACAGAAATACCTATTTAGTATCACTCAGTTCTGAGTAGTTCCGGCATCGCCTCTGATTATCTGTAGGAAAGACTCAAACTTCCAAGTTTCAGCCCAACAAATCCACTCGTCTGATCCTACACGTGCTACACGATTTCTGGTACTCCCTCCATCTCCGCCTACCGTGGCCGAATCTGATTTTGACTCAAAAATGGATCGTCTAAAGCATCTTCTTTTATACGATCTATCAAGTTTCATTCGAATCTGAGCATTTTCTGAAAATTCCAGTACCACCAGCCACCGTTGTCGGATCCTGTTAGGACCCTAAAATATATCGTCTAGGATATATAATATCTGTACATTCCAAGTTTCATTTAAATTGATGCACTCGTTTGACCCCTATGCCAGCCTCAAAGTTTCCGACAATCTCCCGCTAACTCCCCCCACTGTGGCCGAATAGGACTTGGAAACACAAATGTCGTATTTTTAAGACCCCCTTCCCGTCCATCAAGTTTTACTGCAACCGGAGCATGGCCAATCAGCCAATTTCCGCCCCCCCCCCCCCCCCGACCTTGGCCGAATCCGGCTCGGACGCCGAATAACAAATCTAGGCCGCACAAACTCGACACTGTCCAACTTGCATCCCATTCGGTCCATCCGTTTGGTTTTGTGCATATCAAAAGTTTCCGCCCTCCCCCAATTCCCCCAACCGAGGTGGAATATAGTTCGAACGCACGCTTTACACGTCTATGTCATCGATTCTTATCACCCATTCATTTTCATTCGAATCAGACCACGCGTTCAATTTCCATATTGACACAGATACAGAACATCTCAGGCGATAGCTCTTTCCGCCTTACAAGATTCATTCAAATCCGATCACCCGTTCAAAAGTTATGCATGCCACTAGATTCCGGATTCCCCATCCATCCACTCGCCCCCCCTCCCCCCCCCCCGATGGTCGGATCTGGAAAACGACTGTTCTCAAGTCAATGTGTTCGGATCCCTGACATACCTGCCAAGTTTCATCGTCCTAGCATACAAGGCAGTCTACCGAACTCGGGATCGCTAGATGTTTCATCAAAATATCCCCAAAACATTCCCATGTTTCATCAAAATATCTCATTCCCTTCGAGGTTATCGTGCTCCCAGACGATAAACAACTTTTGCGATGTCATAGGTATCCCTCCACTCAAGTTTTCGGATCCCCAAATCTTGAGAAATACTTGTTCTGAAGAATCTTTGACTGAAACTTAAAAAATTCTTGAAAAATATACGCCATAAACAAAATCAGCCTGATTTTAAATTTAATCGAGAGATGTTGGTATGCTACACAACACTTCTGTTAGGACTTGGGTTAAAACTGTGCCCTGAAGCGCGAAATTCATCATTTGAAAATTGTCTTTTGCAAATCTTACAATCATACTTCTCAGCCGGACAAAAAATAATTGAAAAATTCACCAACAACATTCGAACAACTAGAAATAGACCGCTGCCTCTGTATGTAAATCTGGCAAGCTAGAAACCTGCGACTGAGAATGCAATTCCTCAAATCTCAATGGATCAAGAACCCAGAACCGGAGGTGCCCAAGCTGGATGTCAACTTAGTTTTTTGGTAACCTTGAACTTAGTATTGTTTCAATTTCTGGGCATACTACCAGCCCCCCTATTTGGATTTCGTGGGTGAGTGTCCAGCTAAGAGCTTGGTCACACTGGGCTCAAAACGGCGCAGAATTAGGCTCCGAAGTGGTCCACAAGATCCAAGAAAAGGCAGCTTTTTGAGCTGCTAAGTTTGAAAAAAAGAAAAGTACAAGATACACCACACCTAGTTCTGAATGATTTAAATTCAGGAGATGATTTAGAACAAAACAGCATTTCTGATTATGTTCCAGGAAATACACTGGTATTTTTAGTGCTGTTGACTATAAAAATAATGTAAATAAGTATTTTATTCACTTGAAAGAAAAAGGAAAAAGACATCAAACCGGTGCTTCTTTCTTATTTTTTGCCACAAAGTAAAAAATAGATGTGACTGATGGCATTTTGAAATATAGAAACTCTTTACTTTTCTCCCCAAATATCTTTTGTTAATCCTGGAATGTAGAAAACAAAATCATGATAGTTCACACTAGCCCTGCACAATTAAAACTGAACTGTTGCTAAACTGTTCAAGTTTCGATTTTACAATCCTAATTGCAGTCCCCTCATTATCCCCAAGCTACCTCAAAGCCATCAACCGTCGCACCCCCTGAGGATTTTCAAAACCTCACTGGTGACCAACCCAATCTACGCAGATTTGTAGACCCGTTTATAGCCGAGAAATTTGCTCAGATTGTCAAAACGGCGCCCAGTGTGACCAGGCTCTAAGGTAATTTTTTGTGTTTGGGCGCTCAGAGCGCCAAGTTAAGCTGAATTTTTTGGGTCTGCTGTTCTCTGAGTGCCCAGTTCAGCTCAATTATTGTGGTCCGGTGCAGAGCATCCCGTATTAGCTTCTTTATTTCTTCAAGGAGTGGTTGGTAGTCCCCCCCCCCCTATATGGACGTCCCTGACTGTTGCACATTGGAATGCAAATATAGAATAAGGCCTATCTATATTTGAAAAGTCAACATTAAAATATAGATATTCTTTAATATTTTGATTACTGGATCGAGTATTGCCGAACATTAACTGAAATAAGCATACCTTTTGGCCTTTCCCAGTTTCCTCTATTGTCTCCTGTCTGCCTGAGAAAAAATAAATCTTTGTTGCTGTGACATCTTTCTTGAAAAACGAGCAAAAAGGAACATTTACATACTAAATTAGAATATACTAATAATTAAGGATATCCTGGTGGAAGCTCTAAGGCTAACTCTACATTTGTTTTGACTGCAGTGTTGCCATCGATCGCAGGATTGTTCGATTCGTTAGATGTTTGATTTCATTCAAAAAGATTTAGAATTCTGCAATCGGCAAGACTGTAAGAAAAGCGAAAACCAAGCAAATATATATAATTATGAACCTAAAGAAGAAAACCCTGGAGTTCTCTTGATAGTTAATTTGTAAGAAGAACCCAAATTTCCTTGGCGCCGGGAACAGCACCGGAATGTCATGTCTGTTTTTTTGCAAAATAAAAAACAAAACTCGCAACTGGCAACAACGCAGAAGAAAAGAACTCTGTTTCCTCTTGAATAAAAAGCAATATTCTTATATTCTTATCACTGCTAATCGTTGATACTGTTATTGAGAACACCGTCAAGAAATATGTGGAGGATAGTCATGCTTGTGAACATTGAGAATGGTAAGTGATAGCTTATATAATGCTACAACATAAAACTAAGGACTTGCAACGACCGAAAGATGGTCTCTTTCGACCTTTTTTTTTTACTCTAGTGGAAGAACCGACTACAGGAATTCCAGCTTGGTCACACTGGGCTCATCTCTGTGCAGAATTTGGCGTCAAGTGGTCACACTAGATCAAAGAAAAGGCTGTTGGTACCCTAACCTTGACCTACCTCACTACAGATTATTTCTGATTGATTGGTTTCTGAGCTTCACTAAAGTAATAAATATTTTTATTGCGTCCAGCGTTAGGCATAGGGTATACCAAACGCTAGATATACCCAGCATTTGGCATAGGCTTTCCCCAAAACCAGAGGTTTGCGATAGACTGTGTCAGTTCATCCTATTTATTCTGTGGGGTAGGCCAGACACTCCAGCCGAAACTCAGGCCACAAATGGCCCATTGTCTCAATCCCCCAATTCACAATTGATGGCAAGCCATCACTCGATAATAAAATCGATGAAAACACCACTCTACCAAAACAATTGATAAAAACATCACTCATTCTACGGCTTTTGTCTGTTTTGTCTAAAATCTGTGCAGAAATCAGATTGTCAAATAGGTTGCCTTTAGAGCCCAGTTAAAATTTTCAAATATCTTTTTTATTTTCAGTGTTTGATCTGATATATCGTTATCACAGTGTTGTATATTGCCCAGTACTAACATTAATACCATGAGACGTTAGCAGAATGGGATTTGTCATTCCAGGAAGCCAAGAACAGCTTAACAGGGAGCCTCGATTGGTTTTTTTTTTCGGGGGGGGGGGGGTGAGATTTTCTGATAATCCTTCATCCTCTTAAAAGCACCCTCTTGTTTCTGTCAAAGTTTCTCTTCTTCTCATGAAATTGGGGCAAGTGCTTTCAAAAAACAACTTGGCAGTTGATCAAAATGTTAAGTAGAGGTATGTTTATGTGAACAGTTACTTTAATGTGACCAGTGTTGTTTTGGACCAAACAGTAGAATGAAGATAAAAAATACCTATTCAGGTGTTTTCAGATGGCTTTCCTTACCTACTTTGGCTAACTGGTATTTAGCTCTAGACACAACAAGTGAATGAAAATGGTGAAGTCCAATGTCAACAAACGTTCACACAAGCATATGAATACTGTAAAATCCAACGAACAGTCAGGTTGTTGATTAATGACCAACTTGACAAGCGCACTTCTCTCTGATGAAACCTGTAAGGTTTGGCCGCCTAATCAGTGACATTCTGGTTCCAACTAATAACGATAAGCCTTCTTCATCATCTTCATACTTATATGCCTTAACTTTTTGCCTCATTATGCAAATAGCAGTTAGTAACCAGTTGCAGTCTGGCTCGCTTTGTCGGAGAAGTGAAATCCATGATTAGTGTCAATACTGATTTCATCTCATCAAAAGTTATCTATCTACTATACTGTTCCAGTGCAAGATGACATCTGCTCCAACACGAATTTGATCGATATATTGTGTTTATTTAACATGCCAAGTTTTATCTGCTCCAACACGAATTTGATCGATATATTGTGTTTATTTAACATGCCAAGTTTTAGCTCCTTCCACGAGAAAAATTGGTTGAAGTTTAGCAATGCAGATGAAGGTTAAAGAGGAACTTTTGTAATACCGTGTTTTAGTGGAGTGTTCTCCACTATTGCGAACGCTGTAGCAGTTTTCGGTTTCCGGTAATCACTGTATTTTGTGGAGCTCATAACTCCTGAACCAGTGCAAGTATCAAGTTCAAACTTGGTATACTAGTGAGTATTGGGGTCTAGTTGTGCCTTTTGGGGGTCCCACCCCCCACCCCACCCGGTTCTGGGGCAAATGGGCCAAGATTGCCTAGTGAAAAATGTTCATAACTTGACCAGAACTGGACATACGACGATGGAATTCCTTTTACATGTAGATGCTAGGGCTGGGAAATTGCTTTGAAAGTTGCACCTCCCCCACCCACCACGTTCATGGGCAACTGGGCCCAGATTGCCCAGGAGTAAAGTTGGTTACCCGTGCCAGGAATCAACAGGTATCAAGTTGAAACTTGGTAAGACTGTGAGCATTGGGGTCTCTTTTTACTTTTTGTGGATCCCAAACCCCACCCCCACTTGGTTTAGGGGCAATTGGGCCCACATGGCCCATTTTTTTTAAGTTTTTAACTTGACAGTAACTGGAAATAAAGCAATGAAACTCCTTCGTGCTTTTGGATCATTGGGGTTGGAGAGAGTTGAAGGTGTAAATACCCATTTGATGAGCCACGACCCCCCCCCCCCTCCCGCTGCCATTCATGGGCAGCTGGGCCCAGATTTCCCTTGAGTTAAGTTCATCTTTGGCAGGTCTCAAGTCCAATTCTTGTATATGTGGGGAGAAATATCTATGGATGAGTATTTGGTGTAACAGCAACAAAAGACGACAAAAGACGACACGACGTACTTAAGTCTTTAATTACCAGTTGGAAACTGGACTGTTTTGTCATATGATCAATAATAGGCTATGCCTTTCTTAATGACAAAGTGGGCATTAGGCTGCTACGATTTGGTTTATTGCACTTGTTATTACCTTGCTAATGGAATACAGGTTCAAAGGTTGGGACTGGCTGACAGACCATTCAGTGTTCGAAGTCAAGCTATTCGTGCAAAATATTCAAAATTTCCATGGAGTTACTGGCGGTTTGTTTACTTTTAAAGCTTTTAAAGTGGGATGATTACAAATTAGGTTATTTCAATGCTTGTTTGGTTATTGGGGATAAGAAATGTCTTGGTTCTAAATCTATTTGTATATAGAATGTGATAAACATTTTACTTTTACACTCCACGTCTGAGCGCTTGCGCACTTGTTTCTGAATGCATTGTTCTCAGGCAGTGTTGTCACTTTTGCCAACAGAACATTTTTCTTTGGCAGAAAAAACTCTTAAACTCTGGTGGCAACTGTTAAGGAGAAATCTCACTGTATAATCATAATATATGCTTAATCTATTTTGCTTCTTTTTATGGCACTTGTAGCCCCTGGCTCAAGGGCCATATACCGATCGCAGTTCCGTCTGTCGGTCTGTCTTGAGTTTGTTTTGTCACACTTTCGAGTTAGAGTACTTCCAGATGTGCTAGGCTATGAAACTTGGCAGGCTGATCAGGCACCCGACCGAAGTAACCTGGAAATACTCAGTTTCCCGATCCGACCACCTTGGGGGGGAGTGGAGGGCGGGGGAATCCGTAAAATTTAATAGTGTAACTTTCAAACGGTTGATCGGATTGGAATGAAACTTAATAACTGAATACATGATATAATTAAGTCTGGACCAGATTCGACAGCTATGGGGGAGTTGGGGAGAGACCGGAAATCTCGAGAAAATAATAAAATAGAGTAATTGTAGTGAAACTTGCTGGGAAGAACAAGCCTCGGCTCTAGATAAATCGTTTACACAATTGGACTGGACCCGGACACTGGGGGGGGGGGGGATTCCGATGGTGACAGTTTTGGGAATGTTCACGACGGAACTTGGCCGTCATATCAGGGACCCGATCTATCTGACCTGGAAATAAAAATTTGATCGACCTGATTATCGTGGGGGGAATGGAGGGAGGGGGAATCCGGAATATTGAGTATTGCGTAACTTTCTGATCAGATTGGAGTGAAATTTAGTAATTGAACAGACGACATGTCTGTGGTGATCTTTTATGTCCGAACGCGATCCGACAACTATGGGGGGGGGGGGAAGATGTTACCGACTTGGACTGGAGAGATCGGGATGGAACTTTGTGGGAATAACAAACAGATGTTCCCGATAAATTATTTACATAACCGGATTGGCTCCAGGCACTGTGGAGGGAGTTGGACGGGGGGGGGGGGTCCGGAATTCCGGTGATCGCGAGTTAAGGTACTTCAGGATGTATGCTAGGACGATGAAATTTGGCTGGAATATTAAGAAATTCGACAAGATTGGCTGAGAAATCGCCACTTTCCAAATCGACTATTCCTTAAAGTACCAATATTGACCTCAAAGTAAGAAAAATACTTTTAAGCAAAATATACATCTTCATGATCCCCACGAGCCCATCATCATTTTTGCATCAAGGGTTTTGCTTACAAAGGAAGTTGTAGCTCCCTTAGAGTGCGCATCTTAACCGCAAAGTCGAAATGTAATTTTGATCAAACAATACATTTCAACCCATGCAAGTGCCATATGAGCTTACAGCTCTTGTTGTATATAGGCTATATTGGTAAGGAACCTTCGCAATCCTTGCAAGCCTGTGGCACAATTTCATTCTTACAGACCTACAGAAAGCTTGGGTCGACACTTCACTGAAATAAAATTCACCATATTTCTCCAGTCCAAAAATCCACAGTGGTTAAGATAAGTCTGAATTGTTCCTCATAGTGTGGATTCCTCTTCCCTCCACTCCCCCCACGATTTTGATATCAACCTTTGTACATATCTTCAGTATTATTGCACACCTGTTCCGAGGAATTTTTTTAAAGCACATATTCTGTTTCAGGAAGGAATTTATATGACCAAAATGTACCATACAATTCTGAGATACCATTTTAATATACGGACTCTTCTGCCGGTACAGATACAGTACATGAATGGAGGACCAGGAATACTGCTCTGGAGCATTTGTAAGTGCAACTTTAATATCAGTAAATCCGCCATGGAGCCAAGGATATTTCACCTTATAATCAGAAGAAATAAACACCAGAACCTCAGCCTCCCTGTTTCTGTAATACGACCATTTGGAGTCGATTAGCTGCATGTTCCCTGTCCGATTCAAACAAATGGAGGGCAGGAGCTACGCGGAATATCACAATTTGTTACCTCTTCAAACAGCTATATCCCAGTAGAGCCCCGGACAAGAAAGTTCCAAAGTGGAAGCCAAACGTGCAAGGAGCGGGTCAGCGCACAACCTTCACTTTTTCCTTTGATATGCCTTGCGGCACACACTGAAGTAGATCTACATAAAAAAATAAGCACCAGAACCCTTTTTCCCGATCTCTGTAAAACGACCATGCGAAGTCGAATATATCCTTACTCCCTGCCCGATACAAATAAGAGGTGTGTAGGAGCTACGCGGAATACCAAAATTCATTACCTCGACAGACAGCTATGTCGCAGTAAAGATTCCGAGAAGAAAGTTCAGAAGCAAAACCCGAAAACCCGGGTCAGCGCGCCTCTTGCACTTTTCCCTCAGATATGCCCAGCGGCAAAGAGAGAAGTAGGCGTGCATTAATTCAAAGCCAGAGCAAGTAATTAAAGTTCAGCTCAGTTTTCGCGGGGTATCTATAGTCGCTGCATGGGACCAAAGACGGAGGTTTTATTTGATGATCTTCACTTAAAATAAAATTCACTACCCAAGTAGCAAAAAAAGTTGTACCTTGACACAGTAATTTGAGGTACGAAATTCTGAGTTTAATTAGTCTTCTTGAAAATAAATATAATAGCATCACTGCAGCTCTCCCCAGCCAACGCCGTTGATTGGTTGACACAGAATTGGAGTCGTCGTTTGGGCGACGTGTCTTGCTCCTGACATTCAATGGCGTGTTTTTGCCCTTTTAAAGATTTAAAATTCCGACTTTAGTTAATTCGGCAATGGCGTCACCGCAGTTCTCCCCAGCCAACGCTGTTGATTGGTCGACAAAAAATTTGAGATACAAAACTCCGAGTTAAGTTAGTCCTCTTGATAACCAACGCTATGAGCAGAAAAGAATAAAATATTGCAAGGAGAAACTTGCAACGATGGGTAGATTGTGTTTGTTTAACTGGCAAAGTTTTCGTTCTTACATCATCAACGCATCTTTCAGCAGCCAACACCGTCGATTGGTTTCCAAAAAAATGTGCATCAACTCAAAGCTCGAGCAAGACATCTAGCTAAGATCAGTTCTGTCGGGGTATCCAAAGTCGCTGCGTGGGAACAAAGACAGAGATCCAACGGTATCTCCATGCAAAGAAGGAAGAGAGCGGAGCTATAGTTCATTATATGGTTCCTAATGCACGATATATAGTTGCGAAATACCGAGTATAGTCAGTCTTGTGATTAGTAATGTTGATAACCAACACTAATAGCATCACCGATCAGCTCTCAGCAGCAAACGTCGTTGATTGGTTGACGAAAAATTTGAGTCGTCGTTTGGACGACGTTTATCGTTCTTCAAGATATTTACTGGTTTGGTTTCTGTCGTAGGCCCTTTTAAAGATGCAACATTCCCATTTTAGTTAATTTGGTAATAGCGTCACCGCCGACGTAAACCCGAAGTAAAGTCTATGAGAAATAAGTTTCAAAGTAGTGGACGAAAGCGCGAGGGAGCAGGTCCCAGCGCCTCTAGTGCTTTTTCCAGTTATATGCGCAGACTCGAAGAGGGAAGTAGACGTGCATCAACTCAAAGCTCGAGCAAGACATCTAGCTAAGATCAGTTCTGACGGGGTATCCGAAGCCGCTGCGTGGGAACAAAGACAGAGATCCAACGGTATCTCCATGCAAAGAAGGAAGAGAGCAGAGCGAGTCCATGAGATGGTTCCTAATGCACGATATATAATTGCGAGCGAAACATTGATGGCCGTTGCATGGACAAGAGCCTGAGGTTCTACTATTTCAGGTTCTTGGATATACTTATACATTTAGTTAGAACACTTACTTAGCAAATATCTCATTTCAGGAATCAAAGTCGACATACTTGGGCGAACGATCTAACACCATTAAGGAATCCAGTGTCTTCGAAGTACCAGGAAAGCTGATTGCCATTAAAAGCGAGTAAGACACATTTATCAATGAAAACTGCCATAGAGCAATTTGACTTCCAATTAGCAATCAAAGATTCTATGAATAAAGTGGATACCAAGCTTAAAGATTATGTAAATACTAAAACTGAAATGCTCCATGGCAGTACTGTTCAATTCAGTAGCTTCAAACTTATGAGAAATGATGAGAAAACAGCAGAGGACTGATGTAACTAGCTGAAGACTAGTTTCTGGTGTTGCGAAAAGTATTCGAAATGGCCGATTTTTTAACATCTGCAGCGGGACATCTTGACCTTTTGCAGCGAAAATGAACTTGGGAATAAAAAATAAACAAAGTAAAGGTTATAGCTTAGCTTTAAACATCAGACGAATCATTGGAGTTGAAAAGGATGTTATGATTTCAATTCGGACACAGCTGCTGCTTTTCTTCTCGATTGGACCGTTGATGGGGTATTGTTTTATCAGCAATCGAGTTGACCTTGGCCTTGCTGTAGAGAGAGCTTGTTTTTTAGCTCCCCTGGTTTTTCAGAAAAAAATTGTCGATTTGCAGTTGCAGCGGAAATAATTTATAAGCGTATAGTAGACTGTTCATTGAGTTGTGTGCTGCTTCGTCGTGTGCAAGAAACACGCCAGGGGTTAAACGCGCTATACGAAGGAACTATCTGCGATTCGCTTCTCCGTGCGTTGATATCTTTCGGCCCTCCTGTCGCGTGCCAAAGGTAAAAACAAGATAGGAGATTGACAGAATAACTTTACTGAGCAAATCGCTGATTTTTGGTGGTCTGAATTTCCTTCCGCTGATGATGCCGCTTCATGATTCTGGTGCGTTAATGTGTTCTGACCCACCTGGTTTCACAGAAAAAAATCGTCGATTTGCAGTTGCCGCGGAAAATAATTTCTAAGCGTATGGTAGACTGTTCATTGAGTTGTGTGCTGCTCCTGGGTTTTTCTCCTTAAGAAAAACGCCAGGGGTTGAACGCGCTATACGAAGGAACTATCTGTAATTCGCTTCTCCGATGCGCGTGTTGATATCTTTCGGCCCTCCTGTCGAGTGTCAAAGATAAAAACACGCTAGGAGAGTGGCACATTTTGACCGTTTGCCGCGGAAATAACTTCTAGCGTACAGTAGACTGTTCAGTGAGTTGTGTGCTGCGACTCGTGCGTCAAAATCTTAAGGTCACGTTGGCCATAAGAAAAAACGCCAGGGGTTAAACGCGCTATACGAAGGAACTATCTGCAAATTCGCTTCTCTGGTACTCGCGTTGATATCTTTCGGGATAGAAACACGATAGGAGAGTGGCCGACAAATCGTAGAGAACAAATCGATGATTTTATTGGTCTAAATTTTATTCGTATTTAGTGCTCGATTGTGTGTCTCTGTCTAAATTGGAATCGAAAATGGGTTCTGCCAGTCCCAGTTGGAAGAGTTTGTTCGTTGTTCGTTTGTTCGTTGTCCATTGAAAAAGTCGTGGTCGATCTCATGGTCATGTTCTGCGAGCATTTTTTCGAAAGTTCTCTGACTTGCCGACATAGCGCAAATCACAGTAGCAGGGTATCAAATAAAAACCTCGTTGGTTTTGGTTTGGAGATTCATCTTCGCCGGTTAAGGTACGACAGTAGATTGTTTTTGGTCAGGGTCTGTTTGGAGGCCGAATGAATCTTGAGTCTCCTTCAAATTATTTTCTTCGACCAGCGGAATGCGATATTTTTTGTCTGAAGTACGTCCCGAATGAGGTTCATTGTCTGGGAGTGTTTCGTATGAAATCCTAGTATTCTGGTTGTTACGAATCGTAACAGACTATTTGTCGCTGTGAGTGAGTTACCTGTATACCGAACAACTAAAATTAGTTTGTACGTGGTCGTATCGACACGTATAAATATTTTAGCTTTAGGTCGTCATTCTCAATTTTGGTGTTGAACTGGATTGTTGGTTCGACTAGAACGTCGACAAACGCAACAGTTTCTGTTATTTTTACTCTAACACGCTGTAAAGCCATCGTCAATATAACGTTTGTAAAAACGGAGATTCGTTGGGGGTATGCTGAAGGCAAATTGCTCAGTTATTCTCATGGTTAATTCTGCAAATTCTTGGGAAATAGAACTCACCAATGCTGCAGCCGTGTCCAAATATAGCAGAAACCTTATCAACTACAAGCAACTCTCCCAAAGGGAATAACAAAATTCAAATATTTAAAGCTAAGCTAGAATCTTTAATTTGTTTGTTCACAAGTTCCACTTTCCAGTTTCAGCGTAAACTGAACGTTAAACTGGGTGTTTTATATTGTCACGTAGCGGGGCCGTGGACATCCTATGTATCGGCTGTCTAAACTCTGTATCTCGGAACTACAAAGATAATGTAGTTAGTAAAGAAACTGATCTCATAATGTAAAAGAGAAATCATATTATGATTCGGAAAACACGAACTGTCATACTTAAATTTGCAGGTCGGTGTATGCAGCTACGTCAGTAGATTCGTCGACAGATGATACACATGGAAACCTATGGAGGGGCAGCTAAACATGTAATTGCAAGGAAGCGAATAATTTGTCCGAGAAATTTGAGTAGAAAAATAGTATGTTCACATGGTAAAAGTTAATCACTCAAGTACTAGTTAATCATGGAAAATAGGGTAAATAAGAAGTTTTGAATATGGAAAGGTACTAAATCACTAAGCACACAATCTGGTCTAAATAATTCTACTAATCAAAGCCAGTGAGAATAAAACTACTTGCAATTACATTAGGCTTCCAATACAAACAGCACAAAACTCTTTAAGGTAAGTTGCTTGAATATATTAGCCTGGTAGAGCTGAGCACCGGTCCGGATCTGACGTCGGTGAGGGAGCGGGGGGGAGTGAAGTTTCTCGTATTTTTGCCACAATTGATGCTGTTCCAAGGAAAATTAATACGTGGTTAGACCAAAAACGGGGCATTCATGTGTTTGGATCAGTCATCGGTGGAGAGTACGTGAGATTTCCTTTTTCAGACTGTTTTAGGGAAATAAAATATCATCATACGATGATGGGTGTGTATCGTTAATGTAGAAAACCGGTGCGCTTCGGTGACGACGGGATTCTTAAGTTATGAAGTTTTAGTGGCCGGCGATGTTTAATCTACCTTGATGTGATTTGACTTTGCTAAGATTTTTTTTATTTAAGTCTATGCTAGTGGCAATCGATTTATTATTTGCGGTTCAGGGACAGTGCGGTTCAGCGACACTGTTGTTCTGAGTAAATCTATTCAAGGAATGCATAAAACGGATGTCAGCTACGATGCTATATCAGAAATGTTTCGGCACTTCGTGGCAAGAGTCCTCGAGAGTTCATACTCAAGAGAAGATGAGAAAACAGCAGAGGACTGACATTTTTTTACGCGTTTTGTTATTGCTGGGGGTTCCATTTTTCCATGTAGTGGTAGACTGAACCTTACCTTAGAACTTGAGTTATCACCACCCACCAGAGGCAATAAAGGCATCGTACTACCATGACCTCTTCCCACTCAGGTTTCACCCTTTAGTGAAAGTTTTGCTCTGAAAGTCTGGAATGTCTGTTGCTTGCTGGTTTCAATGATGTCTGTAGTTATGAAACCCGGAACTAGTAGGGAAGTAAAAATATGATCTAAACAATGAGACTAAATTTGGTGCTCTACATTGACTTCGTTTTAAGGGCAAATACGCTAGGTTAGTGAAGTAGGTTAAGGGACTTACCGAGAGCAGAAGTTGCAAGAAGAAAGAAATCGACACGAGCACGAGGGCTCTTGTCAACATTAATGGATATTACGTTATCACAGACAGTAGAAGCTAGAAGAAAATAAGCGTGAGATCAAGACTCGTGATACATATACGTTCACTAGAGTAATAGGCAATGTATCAGTTGTAACAAGCAAGGCGAACCTCTGATCTACAAGAACTGGAATTTATCGAATCTAACCGCATACGAGACAGTATAAAACTCGTAGAAGTTACGGCAGACATAGGCTAACGATTAACAATTTGCAGGCCGAGGTACTACGAGACGTCAAAAGTCCCGTCTTAGAATGGTCAACGATGGAACAACAAGAAATATATAATTAATTGCATGGAAGATTTTCTTTGGAAATGAATAGTTCCGTGATGGAAGAAAGAAATTCAATATGTGACTTGAGTCACATCATGGAAGAATAAATATTAAAAATAATAAGTTCGAGTAACATCTATAAAGTGATCTTATGAAGTTTTAGTAAAATGCCTTTGTCATCAGTTATATTTTGCAATGCAATTGAATGCATGATATCTAAAGATTGAGAATCCATGCAATTACAGTAGATTTACCTCTCATTATTTGGAGGCAAACTACATCAAGAGGAAGCACAGGAGCTGTGGAAGGTTTTTATAACTTTTATAAGATATACTGGTTTAATTACAATCATTTATCTTAGTACAGGCATTTCGTTTCCTTCACATTTTTGGTCGATGAAGATCTGTAAAGAAAGAAATTGAGATCAAAAGAGGTTGAAAGCTCATAAAGAACCAACATGGGAATGTTCTAGATCATAATAAGGAATTACCAGAAACTGGAGGAGAGCTAACAAATTTCAACCTCTTAACATTTCCTTTTCTTCCAAGTTAACTTCCAAGTTAATCTCTAGCACGAAACTTCAACGAACTGTCCTTTTACATCATCGTCCTTTTCAAGCGGCTAGGCGATAAGAGGTATGACAAGAGCACAAAGTTTCAAAGATACAGATTGTTCCAGCTAAGACCAGCTATTATTGAACAAGAACTTACAAGGGGTATAGTATTGTCTCATAACATTTAACACACGGCTGCGACACAAAACTTCTGGCAGTGTTGCTTTAAGATTTGCTTTCGCGATTTCTGCTCGGTTCAAAGGTTTGCAATCGCGCATCTCCTTCTTGGATGCGGTCCTGCTTACAGAAATCGACGAATGACATCACTCGAGATCACAGGTAGAAGAATCACTGGAAAGGAACTGAACGTTAAGGGGATACTATAGCCGCATTCGACTTAACCTTGTCTCAGCCCTGTCAGCAAAATGCAATTTTGTTAAACTGTCTTGTCTGCTTAATGTCGTTTTATTTGTCATGTCAAGCTGACAATTGTCAGAGCCCTGTCACAGGGCGCCTTGAATGACGACATGATCAGGGAGCAAGTTTCGATTATGTAGATTTCTCGACTGCGTTTTATTTGTTATGCTCGACCGTTGTATTGACTGGCAAGACTAATAAAAACGGCTTTAAACAGTGACAAGGCAGTAACACGATGTAGGGACTGAGACAAGAAATACTCAAATCGAAAGCAGCCAACAGGAAGAAAGGTATGGTAAACTTTGAATGTATTAGCTACCTAGCTCTCGCTAAAATCAAGAAATTAGTGGCACTACACTGTCAGAAGTTTCATAACGGATAACGCAAGGATGTACGGTTTCAACAGATAATGCGTGAGAGATAAACCCTTCGGCTGATGTTCAAAATGTTATGCATAATATGCATTACCGTCAGGAAAAGCCGAAAAACCGCCAAAAAGGTACTGCTGAGTTTTCTGACATCGTGACGATAAAGAATAAAGTCGGTAGATGCTTTTTTGGCTCTTTCTAAGAAAGATTGTTATGCACACCATTTCATGCATAACGTTTTCAAACACAACAGATAACATTTCAAGTGTTATTTGTGACGCATTTGCTGTTGAAACCGCGAATCCTTGTATTGTCTGATATGCAACTTCTGACAGTGTAGTTGAAATTATACTAAAGTTATTTCCCGACACCACAAGCAAATTAAGAAAGAAAAAACGTTGTATGAATACCTATGACAAGATATTAAAGTCAAAAGAAAAAAAGGCTCAAAATGAGGAAGGAAAGGTTGAAATAAGAACTTCGGTGGACTTAGCTTATGATAATTGCTGACCCCTCAAGGACTTCACAGAATACACCATTTTCTTCCTGTTTTTAGTCCTTGACCAGCTATTAAAACGAAGAATGAAAAGGTTAATTACAATTTTTAAAGATGCCGAAACCTCAACGACTTTTAATTGAGAATCCACCATTACTTCCTCTTTTTAGTACTTGTACGATCCGAGCCAAGATACTAAACAGATGAAAGAACTGGTGGAATCTATAATTCGATATTTGCTAAATAAGAGTAAACTACTTGTCCTTCCACGTTTAGTACTTTCAAGGTACTAAAATGAGGAAGGAAATAGTGGACTTGAAATATCTTAGTTGCCGACACCTCGCTGGACTCTGACGATTTGAATCGACTACCGTCTCAACGAGAAATGAATAGGTTAATCACAATTTTTATAGTTGCCGACCCCTCGCTGGGCTGGGAGGATTTTAGTTGACGATGTTGCAAAGAAGACTAATTTAAAATTTCCTTCCTCGTTTTATTACTTTCACGGTACTAAAACGAGGAAGAAAATGGTGGGACTTAAAATATCTTGGCGGCCGACTCCTCGCTGGCCTCTTGAGGATTTTTGTCGCCTACCGCCAGAACGAGAAATGAAAAGGTGAACTTCAATTTTTATAGTTGCCGACCCCTCACTGAACTTGATGCTTACCCATGTCAGGATACTAAAACGAGGAAGGGATGGTGAACTTTGATTTTGAACAGTTGCCGACATCCCAAATAATACTAAATAGAGTAAGGGAACCGTGCTGCGAATTCTGGCGACAGCTTCATGGTTTTAGTATGCCCTTCCTGGTTAGCCGCCTACCGTCAGAAAGAGAAATGAAAAGGTGAATTAGAAGTTTATAGTTGCCGACCCCTCACTGAACTTAGTGTCTACCCATGGCAGGAGACTAAAACGAGGAAGGGATGGTGAACATTGATTTTGAACAGTTGCCGACCCCTCAAATAAAACTAAATAGAGGAAGGGAACGGTGCTGCGAATTCTGGCGACAGCCTTCCTTGTTTTAGTATGCCCTTCCTGGTTCGTCGCCGACCGTCAGAACGAGAAATGAAAAGGTGAATTTCAATTTTTAAAGTTGCCGACCCCTCACTGAACTTCATGCCTACCCATGTCAGGAGACTAAAACGAGGAAGGGATGGTGAACTTTGAATTTGAAAAGTTGCCGACCCCTCACTGAACTTAATGCCTACCCATGTCAGGAGACTAAAACGAGGAAGGGATGGTGAACTTTGAATTTGAACAGTTGCCGACCCCTTCAAATAATACTAACTAGAGGAAGGGAACGGTGCTGCGAATTCTGGCGACAGCCTTCCTCGTTTTAGTATGACCTTCCTGGTTCGTCGCCGACCGTCAGAACGAGAAATGAAATGGTGAATTACAGTTTTCATAGTTGCCGACCCCTCACTGAACTTAATGCCTACCCATGTCAGGAGACTAAAACGAGGAAGGGATGGTGAACTTTGAATTTGAACAGTTGCCGACCCCTCAAATAATACTAAATAGAGGAGGGGAACGGTGCTGCGAATTCTGGCGACAGCCTTCCTCGTTTTAGTATGACCTTCCTGGTTCGTCGCCGACCGTCAGAACGAGAAATGAAAAGGTGAATTTCAATTTTTAAAGTTGCCGACCCCTCACTGAACTTAATGCCTACCCATGTCAGGAGACTAAAATGAGGAAGGGATGGTGAACTTTGAATTTGAAAAGTTGCCGACCCCTCAAATAATACTAAATAAAGGAAGGGAACGGTGCTGCGAATTCTGGCGACAGCCTTCCTCGTTTTAGTATGACCTTCCTGGTTAGTCGCCTACCGTCAGAACAAGAAATGAAAAGGTGAATTACAGTTTTCATAGTTGCCGACCCCTCACTGAACTTAATGCCTACCCATGTCAGGAGACTAAAACGAGGAAGGGATGGTGAACTTTGAATTTGAAAAGTTGCCGACCCCTCAAATAATACTAAATAGAGGAAGGGAACGGTGCTGCGAATTCTGGCGATAGCCTTCCTCGTTTTAGTATGACCTTCCTGGTTAGTCGCCTACCGTCAGAACAAGAAATGAAAAGGTGAATTACAGTTTTCATAGTTGCAGACCCCTCACTGAACTTAATGCCTACCCATGTCAGGAGACTAAAACGAGGAAGGGATGGTGAACTTTGAATTTGAAAAGTTGCCGACCCCTCAAATAATACTAGATAGAGAAAGGGAACGGTGCTGCGAATTCTGGAGACAGCCTTCCTGGTTTTAGGAAGCCCTTCCTCGTTTTAGTATGCCCTTCCTGGTTAGTCGCCTACCGTCTGAACGAGAATGAAAAGGTGAATTACAATTTTTATAGTTGCCGACCCCTCACTGAACTTAACGCCTACCAATGTCAGGATACTAAAACGAGGAAGGGATGGTGAACTTTGGTTTTGTAAAGTTGCCGACCCCTCGAAAAATACTAAACAGAGGAAGGGAACGGAGCGTCAAATTCGGGCGACATCCTTCCTCGTTTTAGCATGCCCTTCCTGGTTTTAGTATGCGTTCCTGTTTTTCTCGCGTTCCCTTCCCTTCCTGGTTTTAGTCGATCCCTGATCAAAGTGCCTTTTTGCGATCAGGAGACGTGCTTATTCCTGAAGTTCTGCAATCATTAGAAGTATAAGTTAAGTAATGAATGGAAACCAGTTAAAGCTACCGTAACAATACGTATAAACGCCACTTAAATTACCAAGCACAGTAACGAGGGTGAACCAAATAATGAATTCGTACTACCGAAAAATTAACTAAAAAAATAAGGAGCAGATCGGGAGCGGTATAACGACCGAATTTCAGAATTTAATAACACTCTTGGTAGAACCACCGAAAACAACCGAATTTGGTAAGTCTGGTAACAGATGCGGACCAAACAAAAATCAGGTGAATTACCGAATTCGGTAACGAATTAGAACCAAATGAATCTAGTAAATCACCGAATTATGAAATGGATAGATCGAATGCGATAGAACAGATACGGACTGGAGAAAAGTCCGGTGAACAACCGAATTTGCTAACGAATTTGACCACATAAATACGTTAAATAACCGAATTTACGTAGGGAAGTACCGAATGCGGTGAAACCGACTCGGACTAAACAAAAGTTGGATGAATTGTCGAATTTGGTCACGAATCAGAACCAAATGAGTCTGAAAAATGACCGAATTATGAAACTGACTGACCGAATGCGATAGAACAGATACGGACTTGAGGAAAGGCCTGTGAACAACCGAATTTGCTAACGACTGTGACCAAATAAATACGTTAAATCACCGAATTTACGTAGGGAAGTACCGAATGCGGTGAAATCGACTCGGATTAAACAAAGGTTGGATTAATTACCAAATTCGATAATGAACGGGAACCAATAAGCACGTTAAATCGCCTAGTTTGGAAATGTGGGTACAAAAGATTTTATAAAACAGGCATCACGGCTCGGCTAAAATTTGACCGAATGCCCAATACGTAGGGGGGGCGCTGCGCCCCCCCCCCTCGGGACGCCCCTGCTGACCTATCTAATTAGCATCACCTACATAACCGTAAATCTCTACCTTTTAATTTTTAAGCAATATGTAACACTTTCTCTCTTGTCTTATTTTTCCTTTGTCTCGCATTTTTTTTTTGCATGTTTAATCCCTTCATCTTTTCCTACAATTTCTGAATAATGTACTACTAAAAAAAGGATAGCAGCTAGTTTCAGTAAAATTCTAAATTCGATGGGCGAGACTGGGGTGAGTTGGGACTTCGATCCCTTTCGCCAAACTCCTGTGACTATTTCCACTAGATAGTACGACACTCTTTTCCATTGACGTTTTAAAGTGAAAACGACTTACAAAAAATGGAAATTGCTTTTTCGATAATTTTTAGTGAAAAATATTGGGAGCAGAAATAGGCTTATATCTCCGCAAGAGATATCCGTAGAAGGTCGTGATTTGACGGGTGCTTATCAGGGTCTCTCAAAGAGCTGGCACATGCTGCAAGTGATTCCGGCATGAGGTTCGTTTCTGGTGCACAGTTTTTATTGGGCGAGTTTGGACAAGAAGTTCCGAGTGTCCGAACTCGACTTGACGTTGAGTCTTTTGTATCTAGGCATTACAAATTGTTTTTTTTTTGTGTCCAGGCATTAATTACTTCCATCCGGGACGCTTTAGCGAAAATGTTTTTTTGAGCTCCGTCGGGGTCTCCTCACTCTCGTCACACAAACAACTTCCTGTTGTTGCTTCAGCTTCAGCTACCAGACGACTTTATTTTCTTATTTACATAATACAAAACACATTTAACTTCCCCTGCTCTTTTTAACAACTCGGTTCTTCCTGCTCAAAATTCTGTCGAGTGCACGTGTATTTCTGGCGGTATCGATGTGTCTCTGTTTACTTACGCTGATGATATTTTGAATTTAAGTCGCACTTTTTTGGGAAGTGAGAGTACGTTTTCGAGACTAAAACATGAATATCAGAAGATCGGTCTGAGTTTTAATGTCGACAAAACTGTAGCAGTTGCTTTCAATTTTAAGGGTAATCCACACAAGCGACTTGAACTTTCTGAAACATCTATTCCGTTTTCTGACAGTCTTGTTTACCTTGGCATGCCCATCGGTACAACCATAAAAGAAACCATCAAGCTTGTCATTCAAAACCTCGCTAAAAAGATACGGATCGCGTATGCCTTACTTGCCTCTAATATCACACATCTTAGTCGGTTTCATCTTTCTAAACTTTTCAACAGCCTAACTGTGCCCCATCTTCTTGTTATGTCCCCCATTTGGCAATTTTTTTTCTGCTTCTATTAAGAAAAATGTTCACCGGATCTATTTTAAGTTTGCCAAGTATCTGCTGCATTTGCCCCCCTGGACCAGTAACTCTTTCTTGGCGCAGAAATTCCATCTGGTTCTGCCCGCTAAGATTATTGATAAAAGAGTGGAAGATTTCAAATCTTCCGCTAGTAAACTGAACCACCAGTGGTCTTCCCTCTTCGTGTAATCTGTAGTTATCAAGTTATGTTTGTGCTGTGTTTTAGTGTAAAATTTTGTCACGTACGTTGTCTTTTTTCTTGTTGTTGTTGTTTTTTTTGTTTTGTTTTTGTACTCCGTCACTAGGGCTACACGCCCTCCCTCTTGACGGGTAATAAATTGATTGATTGATTGACATATAGTACACACATATATGATCAATTAGCAAACTCCTGTAACCCGGATCTTGGGTTCCGAGAACCCAAGCTCGTATCCGGGTGAAGGGGGTTCACACTCGCAGTTTATAAAAGCATACCAGCATAAAAATGGGTTATTGCAACCAGGGATGTGACGGGCCATCTCCTCCCATGCTAGTGGTCTTTAAGAGACTTCCAACAGCTACTGATTACTTCTATGCTCAGGGAATCCGTTACGGCCTCTGTCAAAAAGGTGGGTTTTGTCTGTCTCGAGACGATGCTTTTCCAGTCGGGTTCTGTTACTTACGCGGAGCTTTGTTTCTCGTGGGTTTATTTTGGTGGAACCCATTTGTTAAAACTCTCCGTACATCCTTAAGCTTTGGAACTGATTCTTGCAATGAGATGCTATGCTGAACGACTTGCTCTTGCCACTGGGTAATGTCCTTCCCGATCCGCCGTGTCTGACTGTCTATACGCTGCGCATCGGCGACCTCCGCCAGAGTCGCCACCTGCTCCGACGCCGATTCTTCTAGCTCCACCATGGTTGCCACTTGCAGTTTCACCTTTGCCACCTGCTTTGACAGTGCTGCTGACAGCCGTCTTGTGTAACTCCTCTTTTCGGCTGGTCATCTCTATTGGGTCGGCGTCTTTCCGTCTGGTGATGATTCCCAGAGGTCCTTCTGCTCCGATCTGGTGATGCGACTTACGCCGCTTCTGTCTTGATCCTGCAGATTGGCAATTAGCAAACGGTGATGAATCGAAGTGTTTGGGTTTAGAATCCCTCCGCTGCTCACCAAAAATGTGACGTTTTCTCGTCACACAAACTACTTTTTGTTGTTGCTTCGAGTTCAGCTACCAGAACCAGACGAGTATGACTATTTTTTTTTCTCCACAAAATGCTGCTTATATACAAAGTAAAGGACCAATTTATTAGCGGGCTCCTGTCACCCGCATCTTGGGTTCCGAGAACCCAAGCTCGTCTGCGGGTGTAGGGGGTTCACACTCGCAGTTTATAGAAAACGTATCCCATCACATGCCATGAGCCATATACTGATCGCCTTTATTACGGTCGTTTGGTTGGTCAATCCTGTGATCGCAAGTGGGGGTACTTCCGGGTACTTCCAGATATGCTAGAACGATGAAACTTGGCAGGCATACCATGGACCCGGCCAGATTGACTTGGAAGCAGTCAATATTCCACCTGTCCATCGTAGGAGGAGTGGAGGGAGGAGGATTCTTGTGGCATTCGTAGCTTTTGAACGAGTGATAGGATCTGGATACAACTTGATGTCCAGAAAGATCGCATGTCTCAAGTTTCCTACGTTCGGAGCGGATCCGATAACTTTGGTGGGAGTCGGAGGGGTGGGCATTTGAAATCTTGTGGCACGCTAAGAGTCGACGTAAATTTGTTGGGAGGAAAAAGCACAATCCCTTGGTACGTCACCTACGGAACCTGATCGGATCCTGGACTGTCCGGAATTCCGGTGATCCCGAGTTAACTACTTACAGATGTGCTAGGACGATCAAACCGGGCACGCATATCAAGGATCCGACAAGGTTGGCTTGGAAACAGTCACTTTCTCGATCTGCCAATAGGAGGGGGTGGAGGGAGTGGGAACCCGGAACATTGTGTCTTCCATAACTTTCGAAGGAGTAACCGGATCTGAACTAGACTTGATAATTGGAAAAGCCAGTCTCTCATAATTTCCCGACCGGATACGATAACGTTTGTGAGAAGTATGAGGGGGGACCAGAAATCTCGTTACAAGCTTAGGATGGATGGTCATGATGGAACATGGTGGGTACAGCATTGACAGAACCGGACTGAATCCGGGCACTCTGGGACGTGCTGAGCGGAATTCCAGTGATTGCGAGTTTACTTTCATATATGCTAGGACAAAGAACATTATGAGAGTTAAAAGCCTAAAGGTTTTATACTGTGTATACCGGGAACGGAAACGCGAAGAAAACCTGATGGTCGAAGGCTGTTGCTCACTTTTAGTCTCTGGAATATCGAAGTTTCTGACTCTCAGCGTGGATTTCTGAATGTCATGTCCTGCAAGTTTTTTTTTTGTAGTTTAAGTAACTTACAGTTAGCAACCACCCGCAGTACAAACCACCCACCAAACACTTGTAGGCTTCTGCATCAAAATGCTAGAGAACATTCTGACTAGGGTTTCGGGATGAGGTTGGTCATATCGTAAAATACTGCGTTGTCATAAGTTTCCAATGCTATTTACCGTGGCAATCAGAGCTGATTTTCGTGCTGAGTAGCCAAGAATAGAACATAAGATAATGCCAAGGTGTAGGAATGGTCATAGTAAGAGAAGTCTGTGCTAGTTCGAAAGATTCTGAGATAATTTACTTAGAAATAACTTCATAAAGAACAAAACAGCAAAAAAGATGAGGTCTTTGAGCCTGAACAATTTCCTTGCAGAAAAACTCACTAATTCCCTAGCAGCCAGTCGTACTGCCAGTTGCTGACGTACAGCTGCTTGTTGGTACCACGGAAGGGTTACAAAGTGTACCCTGTACTCCTGTCAGTGGCACGCAAGGTAGAATTCTTGTTGAGGTGCCTGAACCTTGTACTGTTGAAGTCACCTAGAAAATTGTAACTATGGTTTAGCTCATGGTTAAAATGGTAAGGTATGAACATCAACATATACAGGCCTAACTAGCGGTGAGGACCCCCGATTATCTGCCCTCTGCCAGGAAGTATAACAGGAGAGGTATGCTTAATTGAACAATAAGTTCAACTGTTCTACTACCCTGGCATTGTTACTTGCGTCTAAGCAGTCAAATAAAAAGGAAAAATGACAAACTTGCTATCAGTTAAAAGCCAACTATGTCAGATTTATCCTAGCACAAACTTGAAATAGAAACTCAATTGAATTTCTTTGATTTTGATTTTACAAACAAGTTCCTTCTTCTGTTTTAGGCATCTGCAGGTTTGGACCGCCATCTTCTCCGCTGAATGTGTGTTCCTCCTGGCAAGTATTCAAACTGTGAAAGGAAAACTAGGTGGCAGCTGGGTGAGTATCAGCTGTGCGTTTACAAACGTTGTCAGGGAAATTCGATGAGCGTGAATACGAAAACTATGAAACCGAACTGGATTACTGGTTGGAGATTCAAGTAGTTATCTGTCTAGAGAAGAACTAAAATGATTTCACAATTAGCTGTGATGGCTTTTGTCCCGTGCTAGGTTTCCTTAGTCATTTTAGTCTTCGTCTCCTTAGTACATACAACAATCTTCATTCCTGAACTGGCATATGACGTCTCCTGGACAAATGGGAATGTCAGCCTTGAAGATCCTGTCAAAAGTTACACATGGCCAGATTTTAGCGATCGACTTTGATGGGGAGGTCAGAATCAGTATGTCCAGACACACACAGTTCGATTTTCACAGTCGTATGCGAATTTCCTCTCTCAAAATCTGTGTGAAGGTAGTTAGTATATAGTAGAGACTTAACTCGTTTGGTGTCGTTCAGTAAAGTGCAGTGTTTTCTGTTCGCGTGGATAGAAAATATAATACTTACTTATAATAATTACTTATAATAATTATCCTTATCATCATGATTATTTTTTTTTCTCCCTCGAACGAAGTAAACAAAACAGATTATAAAAAAGCACATCGCAATCAATTCCCGAGGCAGTGTTTTAAAGGTGCAGCAAAAAAATTTCAAAAAATTCCTGGACGAAATCACTTTTCTTAGAGCTTATTCTGGCGAGACAAACATTCTATTTACAAAAATTATTAAAACATAAAAATAGGCCATTGGCCTCTTAAAAGAAACATGGGGCAAAGTGATATAAGGAAAAACAGACTAACCGTTGAGACAATCGTTGTTGTACTGTATTCCTTAAGGAAAAATCTAGCTGCACTTGGGGCTGGATTTATGCTTGATTGGATATCGGGGGCAAAGTGGTTCACTTCTTCATGGACTACTGGATTTCTTGCTGGCTGAGGTCTGTACGGCCTAAATTAAATTGGTTCCGGTCAACTATATGCTCACAGAAATGACCACAAAGTCTTGACAACAACGACCTACACGACGAACTATGCCTTCCTTGACTAGCTAATACTTGCTGGTAAGCCAGACTGTCAAAGCTAAGACTCGGGAAAGCAAACAACTAAAACTTTACTATCGACTAAAAATCAAACCGAGTGAAAGAAAGGAGGGTTTTGTGATATGAAAGGCAGAGCTGGAATAACTTTCTGATGGTCTTTGTGCTGTTACCGAAGTGTTCTCGAAGTTTCTGCAGCGGTTTCTGCCCTGAAAAGTAGTTTCTGCGGAAAATATTTCAGAAGGCTGGCGGAAAGTTTTTCGGACAGTTGGATATTTGGGTAAAAATTACGCGTTCTGAAAATATAATTAGCTGTTGCTGATAGCTGTAGCTGATATGAAGCAGAAAGTGTTAAAGTACGTATGCGAAGCCAGAGTATTCTTATACTTTGCTTTGAATTGACTCTGATAAGTGATTTTTTTCACCTTGAGCTCGTTCAGAATATGCACTGCCGGCCGAAAGACAGCCCGCTACTGCTTCTTATCCAGAACATATATCTTTATCGGCTATCGTCTATCGCTGTAGCTCAAAAATATGAAAGAAAAAGTTTATCCAATGAAATCGATTGTATGAGCTTAGTTTACCGAAGTAAAGCATTCTCATCGGGTCTTCAGGCCTATTTAAGTGAATAAGTGACGGGCAGGGGTTCAGTTTGAAGTGCTTAGGGCATGAGGGGATGACGACCTCAAAACCTACGACTGGCTATTGCCCGGCAGTTATACCGATTAGAATTCTGAACAAAAAGTTGTGGAGACATCAGGCCTCTATCATTATTGTGTTTACAAAGCTGGTTTATGTTCCAACAAACAAAAAAACCAAACCGACCTGTTTCCTGCTAAAATACAGAGGTTTAGTACAATACAAGTGCGTTTAAACTGTGTGCCATATGATGAAAATCACTATTCGGTAACTGCATTTGTGTCGTTCTAACAAGCTCAAAACACCCGACTGTCATTCTAACAAGCTCAAAACATACAATTGTCTTGTATGATGTGACTTACAGAAAATCTCTAAATAACCATACGACTAGAAACAGGTTTCCAGGCAAAATTCACGATAGGCAAACTCCAAACATAGGCTACGTCTGTCATTCTCACAAGCTCAAACTTCGCAGGCGAAACTCACACGATTTGGTGTCTCTCTTGCAAGCTCAGAATATACGACTTTCGTTCTGACAAACTTATAACACATAACTCTGAATCCGACAAGCTCAAAACATACGACTAGAAACAGGTAATCCGGTCAAAATTCATGTTTGATAACTGCTCTTACGAATCTCTGTGGCATTGGGGGGGGGGGGGGGGGGGTGTCATCGCCCCGCGCCCCTTCGAACTGCCCCTGGTGATGGGTAATTAGACTGTCAAGACAGAGCCATATTCGGTTAAACTTTACATGTCAGAAGTAAGAAGGAACCGTCGCGCGAATAACGGCACAGAAGCGAGTGGTATCAAAATGAATGGTGCTCAACTAGGTGTTATCCATTTATTCATTGACACGGCTGTGGAGTTTACAGACTATGCTATAAACCATGCTTTTGAGAAGTAGGCTCACTTACTTGATATATTTCATGAATCTGTATTCCGACTGGTACAGGGGCGCTGGGCCAATCATCGGGATCTCGACAGGGTGATCCGGTAGTATCATCCAGTCATATTGTCTTTTCTTCCTCGAACAGATCGGCATCGTACTTGAGAGCAGCTGGAAGCACGTGGCAAAGGTTGTCGTGTATGTTGTTGTTGTGGAAGACATCGTGATTATTTTGGTGAACGCAGCCAAGGCAGGAATTTGCGCTTGTAGTGTCAGGTATTTGGAAGGTTTGTTGAAGAAGAGCTTGTTGAAGAAGAAGAAGCGGGGCATCGCATCCTGGTACTGAGTTGACAGGCACACAGCGGACGAAAGAAGCAGCAGCCTTACAATCCTAAGAAGGAATAATATGATTTAAAAACGTGTTAATATTCTACCTACCGTAGTTGTTCCAAGGGAAGTACTGTCAGAGCTAAGCCAATCTTATTTGCTATGAGGTAGCTTGATCAAGGATGTATGAACACAAGCTGAATAGTGAACATATATTTTTCCTTAGTCCCAGCCATCGCCTTTTGCTTATTAGACCAGGGCATATTTTCCTCACTTGACATTCACATTGGGCTTCGGCATATCGAATTTCTCGTTTTCTACAGAGCCTTGTAAAAAAAAACTAATAACATTACATTTCGCTTCCATAGATTTGTGTGTTCAGGCAGGATACCTCTGAATCGATTGGCAGATTGGCCGAGGTCACTTGTACATCTGAAAAGCGGTTGCGCGTAGATGTAGTTTAAATGATTCTGTGTCTGGAAAATTTGTTGATTGTTAATTGGAAATTTAAAGAATAGTTTAAATATTTGGAATGGAGATTAGATGTTTTGAATTTTTAAGTCAATTTCGTATGGTTATTTTGTTTCGGAAGGAGTAGGTAACATTAAGTATTATCGTAGATGCTTCTCTGTCTGGTGAACATGTTTATCATTTGTGGTACTTTGGATGAGATTAGAATTCCTATGTGTGGGTCTACTGAATTTAGGGGATGGAAAAGGAAAACAAATGTATACAAATCAAAAACGAAAACAAGAACTATAAGCAGAAATGATTATTATTATAATTTTTTGAAAATTTAAAGAGTAGTTTACATATTTGGAATAGAGATTAGATTTTTCTGAATTTTAGAGTTTAACTGAAAAGCCAACTTGTTGTTGTGTCATCTTTCTGAATACACTGCATTATTGGGATTGTGTTAAGGGATAAATATTCCTTGAGCCCAAGCTGACTTTGAAACATTGAATAAGTATTAAGGGATTTTTTTTATTTGTCACTATTTGCTCTAGAATGACGATCAGAATATCTACGGTCGTCCTCACAACGCAAATTTCTACTAAGACACAGAAAAATTGAATCTCAATACATATGCGGCGTTTCAGTGCCTACGGAAGGTAGCTCACTGCGTCAACACTTATTTTTCGTAAATCGTTTTCGTCGAGCATACAACACAGATTCAAGCGCATAGAGCATCAAACAAGGAAATTCCACTATTTGAAAATCGACTATTCGTGAATAGTAGAGCAACGAAGTAACACATTTTCGCCGGGTTTTCAAGCTTCTTTAAGTGAATAAGTGATGGGTAACTAGATTGTCCTATCTAAGCCCTTTTCAGTTAAACTTTAAAGTTAAATAATGGTTTTGGTTATTTTGTTTCGGAAAGAGTAGGTGACGTTAAAGTGTTTAAGGAATATAACGTCACCGAGTGGAGAAGGAGTCGTAGCCCCAAAAGTAAGATGTTTTTCTAGAAAAGATGCTACGCGGGTAAAAAAAAAACAAAAAAACAACGTATTTTGTTCTCTATATCCTACGCTCTTCTACAGAAAAAAAAATACACAAAAGCGCTGTAGACTTCGTTTTATAATCTTTGTAAGTGTTTGATTCAATGTTGTAAAACAACCTTGTTTATTATGTACTGCCGCAGTACCGCGCGCAGTACTCTCCATTAATTTTGTTCTCAGTCTGAAGGAAGGGTTGAATCCGAAAACATTAAAGTACATGAAGTTGGATTACCCTATTTAGGTGAGTTTCATTATTAATTATTCGGTTAACACACTCCTCCTTTAAGTGTCTGTAAATACTATTTAAGTGCCAATTCACATATACAAGCATAATACTGTGTTAGTGCCATGTTTATTTATTTTATTACATTGTATATATGTGAGATTTAGCATTGATTTTTTACTAGGCAAGAAGATGTGCGACAGTTTCCGGGAAATGGAGATATGATGGTCTTCAAGAAGATGAAGATGTTTGAACGTTCCGGCCCCACAGCCAAAGGTAGCGTTCCACCGATTTAATATCAGCTACGATCGTTGCAATTTTCGTTCCCCCACCTAGTCCGTGATCTAGGCACCAAAATCGTACCGCACCGATGTACACGAGCGACTTCTTAGCCTACAGAGGCAGATTAGGCCTCTGGAATTCTCTATTTATGGGCGATCGAACGGTGCATTTTTATTTTTTAAACTTATTTTTGGTTATTAGAAACTTCTAGAGGGTGGATTTCCTATTTCGTAAAATGTCGTTTCCTAACTCGTAGCATCCAGTAAAGCGAAGCCTACGGAATTTCCGTTTCTGGTCGGATGTAGGTCCGTAGTATCGACCAAGCACAACAAACCAAATAGAGTCAGCATGTCAGCCTGCCCTAGTATCTTGATTCAAGAACTCTATATACTTGATCAATAAACTATAAGCACCACCGAAATCTTTTCTTTTTGCCGTATTCCGTGCGAACTAACTATCCGGTGCCAAAACAAATGATCCCCTAAATGCAGAGCCACAATACCAACTACGAACGACCTGTACTTCTGACGCAAAGGACCCGCTCACCAAATTTGAACAAGATAGCATACCGAACTCATTCGAGAGTTACCATGCTAGCAGACAGACAGACGGGCAGACAAGCCTTATGAAGTTACATATGTGTCCTGTCACTGCCTTTTGGGATCCCAAAAACTTGGTTTGATGTGTCCCCTCACACGGAAACCCCGTTTTCTTTGGCCGTTGATCTTTTGGTCAGGGATTTTTTGCAAACCTACCATATTAAGTCTACCTAAATACTAGAGTTCTTAAGTATTGCCTCATATTTGAGTACTTAAGTACTACCTAAATACTTGAGTACATAAGTACTGAAGTAGGCTACTTTTTAAAAAGTATATTACTTAAGTAGATTTTATACTGAAGTAAAAATTTTCTGGAGTACTTGGTACTTGTACTTACGTAAGAATTATAAGTACTTGGCGTTGGCACAACACTGGTCTGGAAAGCCTCTTCAATACTTAAACATCATTATGGGCTATTTTTCTATTCCATCATTTTTTGTTTCTCATACTCTGCCTCCTGTTGTACTTTGAACAGTTTTGGCAGGTAATAAATTTATATCATGTCAGATCATAGGCCTAATCCTATCATTTTCGTTCCACTACAGTTGCGATCGTTAAAATTTCTTTATGATGGTCGGGATCATCACAACTGATAAAATACTGCCCGTTCGGTAGTAGTTCCCCTGAAAACAGTGACGATAGTACCCGGCTATGAGTGCGGCTATGAGGAACTTGTGTTATTTATGGGTTTGAGAGGGGATGGTTTACCTCTTGATAAAAGAAGAAAATGTTTGGGTAAAGTTAGGGTTTAAACTGGTCCTTACTCTTGCCCTATGTGTGGATGCGAAAATGACAGTATGTGTCATTTTGTGGGAGAGTGTGAGAAACTGAATGGGTTGAGACAAGAGTTATTTGGAGTGAGAGCGTGTGGGAGTGAGTGGATAATTGAGAGAATGAAAGAGAAAAGTTTTCAAGCTATTCAACTATTTGGATGGTTCCTCCAGATAGGGCTAGCACACAGGGAAAACTGTATACCCCTGTAAATTTAAATATAGTTTTCTTATGGATATGTATTTTTTCTTGTGTTGTTGTGGTGCGATGGCCCTTGTTGGCTTTTATGCATTACATGTCTATCTATCTATCATTATTTCCGTTCCAAAAAAGGTAGTAACTATCACAATTCTAATAGTGTGAGCTGGTTCCTCTGATCGTCTATTACTCGTAATAACTCAGTGGGACGCACTCCATATTTCTTTCGAATAATCAAAGAACATTTCATAGAAAAGAGTAGCACTATCATCAGCCATTTAACTATTTATTCCCGTCCGTGTTTATCGTTTCATTTTTTCCCTTGGAATAGAAAAATGTATCAAGTGTACCTTTCTATATCGCTTGTATAGTTCAACTGAGTTCAAGAGATGTGTTCGTACGAATCACGTCCGCGATTCAACGTTAACGAAGAATATATGGAATGAGGCAAAAGGGTGGGATAACATAGAAGTATTGTGAAAAAACAGAGAGTAGGCTAAGAACAGGAGGTGCAAGATTGGCAGTGTTGGCTGGCTGCTTCGGATTCTCTGAGGTTTTATGCCGCAGCCAAGGAGACACGGGAGGAAGGAATTTATTTTAAGGTTGGAATTCCTTTTGACCAAATAGACAAAATAGAGAATCGGCCGTTGTTTGAAAAGTTCTTCAGGAAACCAGCCACAAGCCGAACCAGAGGCCACTCAGAAAAAAGATACAAGCCAGAAGCCAGAAAAAGAGCTCCGGCAACCTTTTTCTCAACGCGAGCAGTCTACACTTGTAATAACCTGCCGGAACATGCCATCCAGGAACCAAATATAAACAGCTTCAAAAAAAGAGTTGATAAGTTCTGGGAAGAAAACAACAGCAGATTCAACACATTGGCTGAATGGTCAAAATAGCTACAAGATCAACCTAACTACAAACTCATCAAACAAACAGAGGGCATCGAACAGGCAGGCTAACTGCCGGATGGTGCTGAACAACTTTAAGTAACTTTAAGTAAGTAAATGCAATCGCTAATTAGCCAAAGGGCAGCTTGTTTACCGGTAGGATTTCAAGAATTCTCTATACTTGATCAATAAACTATATGAACCACCGAAGTCTTTTCTTTTTGCCGTATTCCGTGCGAACTAACTATCCGGTTGGGTAAGGTTAGAGTGCTGTTTGGTCCTTACTTTTGTCCGGTGGCGATAAAATTAATGAATGTATTCTCCATTTGATTTGTGAACGTCAGGAATTAATAGACCCGATGAAGGATTTATTTGGTGAAATGGTGTGGGGGAGGAAAGGTTTAAATAAATATTGAAAAGTAAACGTTTTAGAAATGTAATACAATTTGGGAAGATTCCTTAAAGTGGCCCTGGGTCACGGGGAAGGTTTTTTGTAAATAGTAGTTGAGGTTACGATTTTTTTGTTTCCATGGCCCTTTGAGCTTTAATGGAAATAAATCTTATCTTATCGTATCGTATCTTTAAATAAAAGTGTAAAAACTTATTGATAAAATTATCTTCACTAGCTAATCTAAAAGACATAGCGCGAAACTTTCCATAAATTGAGTTTGAAGTTCAGTTAGAAATAATCCCATGCCTCATTTTCTGGGAGTATTCTTGCACGAAAGTGCGTCAATCTCATGTCGTTGGCTATGAGCGATTTAATTCTCGTTTAGTATTAACAGTTTTTTAACGAACGTACCAATATTTTTCGAAAAACGATATACATCGAGAGAGTGGTCCAAATCATTTTATTCTTACTAATACTAGTAGCAAATTAAAGCGCAAAATCTTATAACTTCTATTAAGTAGTTACCGTATAGCATGTTTTAAACGTTACGTACCATGGAGACCTATTATTTGGTACTGTACATTAAAAACGACGCATCACACCTCCATTGTACCCCGCCGATTTCTTACCCTCACCTCAGTACTTTAAATAGACACGACCTATACCAACACCAAGCAGTACAACACTTACATTACTGGTTGTGTGACGTGATCCACAGCTCCTTCAGTTAGATAAAAACACTGAACCATGAAGCGAGGCTTATATAGATTCTCTTTTGGAGACCCGCCTGCTTTTTTTCAAAATGACATACGAAAGAGTCCCTGGTAGATGACGAAGGTGCAACTGTGGGTCGAGCATTGCGGGCTGGGATTTTTTTTCTTTGGTATACCTAATTGTAAGTAACGATTCATAACCACCGGATTAGCCATCGTGAGTATAAATCAAACTCTGTAGGTATATCGTTAGTATAGATAGCCGCTCCTTGTTTTTTCCCTTCCTTGAAAAAAATCTTAATTCTGTATGCCCGCCTAATTGAAATCTTACTTTAAAGTTTTCCCTTCAAATTGTCTCCTTGAATTTTTACGATGACCAAGACCATTATAATTCGAAAGCAATAAAAAGAGTCTAATTCTTGTGGGACCGCAAAATCCTATCCCACAATGGGTTATTCTGCTTTATGCACAGGTATTATAGTACTAGATATTAGCCTACTGATAAAACAAAACAGACGGTAGACAGAGAATACAAACTTGTCCATTACATATTCCCTTTCCTAAATTTCTACGACCATTGCATCCCCTAAAGATTTAATTTGCAGAAAGGTAAAAACTTTAGCTGAACTACTAGATAGAAACCAATAGAAAAAAAGATGAACTTCCATAGATAGAAGAAAAGAAAAAAAGATAAACGTGATAATATTTCAAATTATTCTAGGCAATTTCGAAGCGTACACAAGCTGTTTTCTGGTAGGTTCTCGATGGCCTTTGATTCAACCTTTAAAAGATGGGGAAAGGGGCTTGGAAACTCAGTAAAGAGAAGAAGTGATGGACATGCTGACTTGTAAAATTTAAGTAATTCTGGTATCCTGTTAACATTTCGTGCGGAATTTGGCCAAAAGCATAATTTTACGAGTTGGTTCAGTTCCCGATGGATCTGATAAGAATAAAGTAGTATTCAGTATTACCATGTTACTTCGGACTCGCATGCCTTTTTTGTTTTAGACTACTCGCGTCAGCAACCATGCTTAATATCCGTGGCCCGCGGATAGGCGATCAGACAAGATTTTCTGCACTTTAATCACAGAGTTGACGAAGTTTCGACTTTTCCGAATGAAGATAATGATAGTGCCGACAATCCTGGCAGGAATTCCAGTCCCTGGACTGTTAGAAATTTCGAAGTCTACAAAATGATTCGCGGTTCCAACAGATAAGACTTAAGATGTTAGCTGTTATGTTTTTCAAACGTTACGCATTGAAACGTTGTGAATACAAGAAATACGCTGCCGACAAACATCTGCGCACTTTTTATGGCACTTGCTCTGGCTCAGGTGCCAAATACCGATCACAATTCCGTCTGTAAGGCGGTCACACTTTTTCGAGTTAAGGGTACTTCCAGAGGTGATAGGACGATGAAACTTGGCAGGCATATCAGGGACCCGACCAAACTAACTTTAAAATAGTTACTTTCCCGATCCGACCATCTTGGGGGGGGGGTGGATGGCGGGGGAATCCGGAAAAATGGAGTAGTGTGTAACTTTCGAATGGGTGATCGGATTAGAATGAAACTTAATAACTGAATAGACGACATATATCTGATACCCCATTTTAAGTCCGGACCGGATTCGACAGCTATGGGTGAGCAAGTCGAGGGGGGGGGGAGACCTTAAATCTCGAGAAACGGTTAGAATGGAGGTATCGGAGTGAAACTTGCTGAGAAACACAAGCATCTGCTCTAGATAAATCATTGACACGATTGGACTGGATCTGGACACTTGGGAGGGGGGGGGCCGGAATTCCGGTGATGGTGGTTTTGGGGATTTTCATGACGAAACTTGGCAGGCATATCAAGGACCCGATCAAACTGACTTGGAATCGATCCGATCTATGTAGGGGGAGAGGAGGGAGGGGGAATCCTGAATATTGAGTCATGCGTAACTTTGGAACGGGTGATAGGATTCCAGTGAAATTATATACCTGAACAGAGGAAATGTCTTGGCGAACAGGATCCGACAACTATTGGGGGGGGGGGGGGGAATATGTGACCCGCTTAGCCTGGAGAGATCGGGATGGAACTTTGTGGGAGTAAAAAACAGAAACTCTAGATATATCATTTACAGAACCGAATTGGCTCCGGGCACTGTGGGGGTAGTTGGGGGGGGGGGGGGTACGGAATTCTGGTCCCGCGAGTTAAGGTACTTCCAGATGTGCTAGGACTGGAACTTGGCTGGAATATTAAAGGTTCGACAAGATTGGCATAGAAATAGCCACTTCCCAAACCCGACTTATTACTGAAAGTACCAATCTTGGCTGAAAAATAAGAATTTCAGTGATCCCCATGAGCCCATTATCATTTTTTCCTGAAGTGTTTTGCTTACAAATGCTAGCTCCCTTTAAGTGCGCATAACCGCAAAGTCGAAAAGTAGTTTTGATCAAACGATACAGATCAGCCCATGATCATTTGTGCTACACGTTCTGGTTAAAATTCATTTCTAGCACCCTTAAAGTATGCATCTTAACCGAAAAGTGAAAAAATACTTTTTACCAAACGATATATATTAATGACCCCCAAGGGCCTGTTATCGTTTTTGCCTCAAGGATTTTGCTTACAGATGAACTTCTAGCGACTTTAAAGTGCGCATCATTGCAGCCAAGTTCTGAAATAAAATACTTTTTCGTTATTTTCATGTCCATGATCACTTTTATAGCTATGGTCCTGCTGACAGATCATCAGAACAAACCTACGAAAAGGCAAATTCCATATTTCATTCTCTGAACCAGCCTTGCAAGTGCCAGATAAGCTTCTAGCTCTTGTTGTTTTGTTGTCATGACGTCAGAAAGTGAGCAGATGCTTTACGGCGTTTTTTTCGGCTCTTCTTCGCAATGCTTGTTATGCATAACATTTACAAAATCACAACAGTTAGCATCCCAAGCCTACGATAGCCATCCTTGTGCTATCTGTGATGAAACTTCTGACAGTGCGGCCCGCAGTCTGCCCGCACCATTAACAAGATATTCTACAATAGACTACGTCCAGATAAGTTTTTATATGGGGATCAGGGATGTAGGAGAAGCAGAAATGGTACCTAAAGGTGAAAGACCGGGAAATCCATTCTTGGAAATTTGAAAGGGGGGTCCAGTACCTGCCGTTTCTATGCTGCGGCCAAGGAACGATTTGGCGTAGATCCTTCGTACTGATTATCTCTGTGTCTGTAATTGTTCCATTCGCTTTCATTCCAAACCTCTTACGGAATGTTTCACCGCGCTGTCAGCCGATAAATTGATGCTTGCGTTTTTGCGAGGTTGGCCCTTTTCGAGCCAGATCAGTTCTCGCGTATCGCTTCTGGGGAGCTGATTGGTCAGCAGACAGCTGAGACTGCTTCATAATCTTCGGGAAAACACAGCAGAATATCGGAGGATCCCATATGTTCAAATATTGGAACAGAAAATTTATCTCCTGCGACAAGTGAAAATACAGCAGAATATCGAAAGATCCCGTATGTTTAAATTTTGGAACAGAAAATGTATCCACTGCGACAAGTGCTTTTTTTTTTTTTTTTTTTTTTTTCTTTAGGCCTATGCAGTTTATATTCCAATATTCTAAAGTACATACCTCCTTCAAAACCACGAAGGTTTTCAAAAGATTACGAACCTTCATCGGCTCCCACGTTTTTGAGAGATACTGTAAAACCTACATCATCGGTATTTCTGACCAATGAGCTCTTCGGAGACATTAAGCGGGAGTATGGCCATCGACTTCGTGCAAGTGCTTCAAAGCGAGAAAAAATACCAAAAATTTACCAAAAATTTGCAGTAGAGGTATGCTCATTTGAACGTTTATTGACTTTGAACTTTGCCATTTTCATGCACTTGCTGTGACTAAAGCTAACCACCAGTTGGCCAAAGTAGGTAGTTAAGAGCCTCTGAAAAAAGACCTGGATACGTATTTTGGATCTACCATTTAGCCCAAAACTACACTGTTCACATTTAAATAACTGTTCAAAGAAACATCCTCTACTGTTTCAAAAAATTTACATTACCCGTGGATTACCTTATTCTGGTAATTCCGCTGGGTCCTTAGGAAGGGGGTTTTCTCAAGTACTTCCGACTGATTGCTGAACTTTTGGTCTGGGCGGCTCGTTCAGGAAACTCAAACTGGCCAATAAATGACTTCCAAAGTGGCTTGTCAGAAGTTTTGAACGATCCAGAATGAATAAGACTGTGGGAGCGTCTTGGCCTTTCTTGCGCAAAATCTGCTAGGTCATCGTTTCACAGGAATGGTATGCCGCCATGTGAAAGTTAGCCTCAGTTTTGCATTATATTTTTTTGTTGTTCGTCATGAAAGGCCCAAGAACCAGAGTGATTTCTTTCGCCGTCGTTACACCACCTTTGTCCGCTATTGTTTGGCCCAGTGCCGTTATTGATACCAGCAAATGATCGTGGCGTTGACGGGGTGTTACCCATATTTAGCGGTAGTTAGATAATTTAGAGCAGTGGTTCCCAACCGGTGGTATGCGTACCCAAAGGGGTACGCGAGACCCTTGCAAGGGGTACGCGAAGGAACCAAGACTGATTTAGTCTGTAGCCTCGAAATCTCGCCTCACTCACTTTTGATTGCCGAAAGCCGGATTTACATCAGCCAAAATGTATTTAAGGGGCAAGGGATTTTTACTGACCGACATTTTTTTAAAAAATAACTACTTTTCCGAAAAACTGCGGTGCTTCGCGCCGAATATTTTGTTTTTAACCGCCTGGCCGACCACTTTGGGGGAGGGGTGATGCCAACCCTTGCGTGACGCCTCTGATCACAAGCCCTAGTGAAAGTCAAATAAATAATGTTGATTCCTGGTTGATTCCAAAACAGCTAGCCTACTGCCGTAAAATCTGTTTCTGTATCAAACAATATTGTTTCAAGAAGAATCAAAGACATTGCAAGTGATATTGTCATTCAGGTCGCGAAATAAGCCAACGAAAAAGTTTGCGATGCAGCTTGATGAAAGCACGGAGAATATCAAAACCAAACACAGAAACAGGCTGACTGTAAACAATATTGCCGCTAATGACGTTGAGCCGAGATTCGACAAAATTTTAACTATAGAAAACAGCCTCAAGAGATTGCCTCATTGATTTTTTGTATATTTCTACACATATATGCCTTTTCAGTTATGATAATAACTATCGTATTTTTCACGTTCTGAAAAAAGGGGTACGCAATCTATTCGAACCTAGATTAGGGGTACGCGGCACGGAGAAGGTTGGGAACCACTGATTTAGAGGGTATATGGGTATAGAAAATGGTAGCGCGGTTGCGGTGTATGGCGGTTCTTTACCTTCGGTGGTAGAGCTACATGCAACACAGGTTGATTTATAAATGAATGTTTATTTTACCTTTAAACGGTGTTACTTCAACTGTTAAGATGCTAGGACTTAACAATAATCCTCCATATATTAAAACTCCAATCTCCAGAACTGAAGAACTAAAACTCAAAACTAAAACTAGAACTAGAACTAGAACTAAGACTAACTCCGCGAGTCCCAACTCCCGGTTTATATAACTTTCCTTGATCCCGGTTGTGCTTACCTTAATTGTGTTTAAACATTTAGCAATCTTGCACTCACGTGAACCCAAGATTGCTTACCTTAATTGTGTAGGAACATTTAGCAATCTTGGACTTACTCGAAGCCATAGTTCTGCACTCGTCATCAAAAGCTTAATCGTGGTGACGTATACTGAGGGAGTTGTGACTTGCGGATCATTACATACAAGTTTTACGAACATCCGTTATACATATACTGCAAATCACTGTTCAGAATTTGATATTGTCTAAATGAGCATGACATCTATGTGCTATGCTGTCAAGAACAGAAAATTAGCGTAGCTCTATTATTATGTCCGACAAGCGCAGCATTTGACGAGTGCGGGATTTTCCCGCTTTTTTGTAAAGCCTAAAGAAAATCACTTCACTGACGCGGTCCACACTTCATTATAGGTTTTGCATCAGGACAGATACATAAATAGATTAGAAACAGATCTAAATGTAGTAAAGCAACACAATCACTATCCACCACTAAGCCCCTAACTAATGAGCTTAGTGGGAAAATCTTTTCTTTTTTGCAAAATGTGGCTTTTATACGAAAACGATAGAAACTTTAAAATTTTTTTTAAAGTTATGCAAAGTTGTACAAAAGTAAAACATGTTTTTTCTTTTACTGCCCTGCTGTAAGCTTTTTTTGACAGTGCCCAGTCATATAATTTCTAATCGTTCATTAACTTATTTGGGTACAACATATACTACATAACACACATATAATATATATATTATTTATTTCCACAATAGCTCAACAGAGCATGTCTAGCAGAGGATCGTCATGACGTAATACATGCCAAAGCAATGATGTACAATGTAAACAATGTGTGATAACAATGTTTAGGCCTACTTAATATAATACAAGTCAGACACAAAGAGTTCAATGGGAAATAATATAATGAATCCGAGACAAGATTCCCTGAAGCTATATTGTGGGGGGGGGGGGCAGAGGCGTTACTAGCCAAAATGTTTGGGGGGGGGACGAGGCATTTACCGACTGGCTGGTAATTTTTACCGACTGTTTTTTGCAGAAAAACGTCTGTTTTCAACAAAGAAAAACGACAGTTTTGAAAAAAATCGACTGATTTTCAGAAAAACTGACTATTTTGACAAAAAAAATGACTGATTTTCAGAAAAACAGGTTGTTTTCATGAAAAAAAATTAACTGTTTCGACGAAAAATCGCGGCGCTTCTGGCCGACTCGGTTATTTTTTACCAACTGGCCGACAAAACTGGGGGGGGGGCGTCCCCCCTCCCCCCCCCCCCCCAGTCGTGACTCCCCTGGGGGGATCCACAACCTATACACTAGCCTATCTTACGGATAAATACATAACATAGTATACCAAGTGTAAATAAACTCTCTCGCCACGAGATCATGTCACGGTCAAATCAGGCGCAGGTTTGCACGAATAAGCGTATTTGTCACGGGTAGGGGGCACTCGGCTTTTCACTGACATTCAAAATCAATAAGGTTCTTATTTTCTTATTTTGTATACATGATTTTGGTCGTGGGGTTGCTATGGCCAGTTGGCAATAAATGCAATATCTATCTATCTATCTATAGTTGCTAGAGCATGTCGTCCAAGGCGCCCGACAAAACTCGATCTTCCACAAAAGGCATCCAATTGAACATCCCTCCGCAGTGCCGTCTTTACCCTTAGTGCGGTGCGGGGGGGGGGGGACAGGGGAAAAAGAGGCCAAGCGGCCAGTGTTAATTGTTGAGAAATCAGCTACGGTTGCTAGCCCTATTACCTTGTTCATTACGATCCAGGTATGACCAGCTACATTGCACCGTCGTCGTTTATGTTACCGAAACTATGCTTAGATGTGACCGTCGTGTGGCTTGACCAAGAATCGTATGAGCTAATATGCTTTTTTTTCGTTTTTGACTCATGAAAAGTAAAAGGGGATGGACTCGAGGTCTTCTTAGAAAGTGTTTTACTACCACGTTTACCTTGACCTCCACGGACTTTTTCCCTTCCTGGGAGAGGAGTGGTGAGCAATGCTTACTTCACTAGGGTGGAGTCGGGTCTTTTGCCTACATGCAGGAACCAAGGACGGTTTCGTGGCGAGTGAGGCAACGCAGTATTTCTTGGAAGACCAGCGTTATTGCTTATGCGATCCCAAAGTCGGTCATGCACAAGAAATTTTATTCAGACTCACTACAAAAACGCGGAAATTTATCAAGACCTTATTTGAATAGCCCATAACCGGTATCAAGGACGCCCTTGATCCAGTCACGGTAATGACTGACTTCTGTGTAGACTCCAGGAGCACCTTGACGGGCACATCCGTAGCCCCATGACACTATACCAATGATTTCACCATTTTCATTCATAAGGGGTCCGCCGCTGTCTCCCTAAAAAAAACTGACATTCAGATGAACATAACTCCAATAATGTAATCGCTCTGTCCATTGCTTTGTAGTCATAATAGCATGCACCAATAATAATTAATAAAGCGGAACTAATTCTGACATATGAAACCTTTGATTGAGTATTTAAAGGGTATTTTAAGCAGAACTTTTATGGTTGTTCTTGATGGGGGTGTTCCCTTCTTCGTCCTTCTTGCGGAAACATGCTCTTCGGGTTGTAAATGGCTCTTTAACTCGTAGCCTAATGTCTATCATACATAATTATTTATTTTTCGACTAGGTAATAATCAATCGACAGTCATTACCATGTTCTAGTGGTCTGTTTAAAGTCTTTGATTCATGTGGGCCGAGAAGGTGGGAGACACCATCATTTTTAGATGGGTCGGATTTTTACGAGCACACTGTTACCTTTGTTTTCCTGAAAATCCTCACGGTTGCCAACGTTATCCACAAATTACTTGAACACAATTCACTGCTGAACGCCAATCAGCCATTGCTAATTAACTATTTACTGATCTCCTGGTGCGGGTGAAAAGATTACGAAAGGCTTCGAGAAGATCGAGTGGCGTGTAAGAGGATTAAAACAACTACGTATATCGTCATGTGGACGTTTAGGTATGTCGGAAGAAGAAATCATCGGCCAGTTTGACATTTTTTGGTCTCGGAAGCTGAATATTATTTAGCTTAGTTTCAGAATCTTCAAGAAATCACTATAACGAATTTAGTATAATTTATGGCGTTTGTTTATTGTGATCTAGTTGACATCCTTAATTCTTTGGACTTACGGGAATTAACAAGAAAAAACAGAAAACAAAATACTTAAAGAAATCGATAAAGAATTAGCTAATTTTTCTACACATTTTCCATATGCCTGCTACAATAAAAACGTTTTGTTAGATCCAAAGTCAAACTATGATTCCATCCTCCCCATATCGGGCGCTTCCGACCCGAACCGCTAGATGACCCAGCAGTCGGATCGAGTCGTGGCTTCATCTTGGGTCTTGGGTGGGGGGGGGGGGGGGGGGGTTCTAGACGTTGTAAGTGCTAGAATGCTTATGATATAACTCCTTTAATACAGTATCGTCTAACCATCACCATCACACGAGATCTACTCGACTGGGGATTTTGTTGTGCTTCGGTTGGGTGACACGCGCTATGGGTTCTTGGTATTGCACTGAGGTTTTCGAAGTCTGAATGACCAAGGGGGAGGGGAGGAGGTGATCCAGGGCGAAGGGAATACTGGTAGAACCGATATTCTCAAAAATGTGAATTTCAAATATCTAATTTAGGGATGATTCGGCTTAGTGTTTTTTTTTCGTGTTGCTCTTTGTTTGTTATGCTAAGTTTAGCTAGCGTGTATTCCGACTACTTGAACTTGGGTCGCCCACTAGGACCAGATAAAGCTTTAAGGTTCACATTTGTTCCCTTTTTTCAAAAAGAAAACAATTAAGCCTGCATGTCCTTGCGCCGTCTGTCTGGCTATCTATCATCTGACAAATTTAGTTTAGTTTCGTTTTTTTTCGTTTAGTTTCTTTGGTACCATTTAACTGAAGTTGTCAACCCATCAAATTTAAAATAATACAGCCCAAAAAGTTTTTTTTTAAGCTGATATCAAATTCCGTGATCACCAGAGCAAGGACCATCGCTGAGTGTTGAAAAAATAGAAATCGGAACAAGTGATTTAAAAATACAGGGTTTTTGCAGCAAGTTGAGTTTTATCTTTTCCACTCGTGACCATTGTGACGGAGGAAAACTTGCAATCTTATAGAACCTAACTGTTACTATCAAGCCATCCCAGACTTTTCAGAATCGTAACTGATCACACAGATGTTGATCGCCTTCTCAACTGCTACCCTTCACCGTTTAAAAATGTATATATCTCTAGTTTAGAAGTTGATTTCTTGCCGTAAGTCAACTTTATAATAATCAGGTCAAGGCCCTAAATTCTTTGGCAGTGAGATAACTAAACTTTATCCGGCATTCATGATAGCAGTTCGCAGTCTCAATCCATGCGTAGAGATGGAATGATAAACTCAATAGGAATCACCAACAATAATGGCTGGAAACGGTAGATGGCAGCACTTTTAGACCCGTGTGAGAATGCTACTATTTAGTTTCTGTTAATATTTTTGTTTATCCTTCGAAGGAAATATTTAGGCTATAGGGCTAGGGAACTGTCGCACATTTCAAGCACTTTTAGATTTGTGTCCAACTGCAACTTGAAAGTGGTGCCTGTCTGCTCTCTTGCTTGAAGGTTTCCAGTCGAAAGCAAGAAAAATGGTTTGAAAGAACTGAATCTTAGCTGCAAAACCTGAGACAATCTTCTCTGACATAGACACTACAGATATTGTAGGTTTTGGGTCCTCAGCTAGCACAAATCGTCTTTTTTGGCCACAAGCACGAGTTCTACGAAGCTTTCCCAAATATAATATCAAATTCACCAATCCGGCCTGAGGTACTAGCTTTTTGTGAAATGGTTCGACCCTTATTGCCTTCTATCATTGAGCAGAAATAGGGGACCGAGGAAAAAATAAACAGGACAAAACCCGGTGTTGCTACGCACCACAATAGACCCTTACCATCTTCTAGCACTGAGCAGAAATAGGCGGGCTACGAAAAACATTACCAAAGGTATCGATCGGATCCCAAAAATCTAACATTTGACCCAGACAATTGGGTCTTGTCTTCGCCAGATCCAGTCTTCCCCAGGCTAACCATCAGAGAAAACCAAGCTCAGATATACCTCTATGAGCCATATCTATTTTGACGATCCTGACTTTTTTTTTATAAGTAGTGAACTGATAGACAAAAATACTCCTCAGCCGGTATTTGAACCCAGGACCCTCTACTTACGAGCCAGTCGCTCTACCAACTGAGCTACCGAGGGGCTTGTGAACATAGTTCGCAAACCACTACAATAGTCTGGTAGAAGCAGGCCATAGGAACAGTGATCCCGCCCGAAGGTAAATTCATCTAACCAGTTCACATCCCCATGTCACAGAAATTTATAATAATACATAGATGGCACTTAAAGTGCTCTTACCTATGTATTACGATACTGACTGAAACTTCCTGCTTTACTTTTGCCACATTTCCGGTTTCGGCCGAATTCCGAGCGAACTACTTGTCCAGCAAAAAAAGAAAATTCAGAATCGAATTCAGCGTATATCCTTATCTCTATAAAGAACATCTAATCAACTTCAAATAAAACATTAACTTATAAAAAACAAGACCTAAGGTTTCAATGGGATCCCAAAAATCTATCATTTGACCCAGACAACCGGGTCTTGTCTTCGCCAGGCTAATCATTAGAGAAAACCAATTTCAGATATACCTCTATAAGCCATATCTATCTTGACGATACTGACCGAAACTTCCTGCTTTACTTCTGCTAAAATTCCGGTTTCGGCCGAATTCCGAGCTAACTACTTGTCCAGGAAAAAAAGGAAATTTAGAATCAAATTCAGCGTACGGTATCTCCTTATCCCTATCAAGAACATCTAATCAATTCCAAATAAAACTTTAGTTTCGGTTACAACCGGCTTCCAGACGAATTATGTGTCCGGTTAAAAAACGATTGTCATATACAGACTCAGCGTCTCTTCTTGTCCCTAAATCTGTCATCTAATCACCTTCAAATAAAACTTAAGACTTTTAACAAATTTTCCGGCTTTTTCCGGATTCCGGGTGAACTAGACGTCCGGGTAGAAAATGCTTCTCACATAAGTGTGCAGCATGTCTACTTACCCCTAAATTGAACATTTAATCAACTTCAAATCAAACTTTTACTTTTAACCAACTTTCCGGTTTTTGCCGGATTCCGGACAAACTACTCGTCAGGCAATAAAAATGGTTTTCACCATCGTGTTCTGCATGTCTTCTTACTCCAGCACTGAAAATTTAATCAACTTCAAAAGAAACTTTTACTTTTAACCAACTTTCCGGTTTTGGCCGGATTCCGGGCGAACTACTTGTCGGACGAGAAAATGTTTTGCATATTAGTGTTCAGCATGTCTTCTTACCCCATAATCGACTATCACATTAGCTGTTTAAAAATATTTTTTTTGCCCCTTAATTTGAAGCCCCTCCCCACCCCTAAATGTAGGGCTACAAAGCCCATCTACGAACTTGACCTTACCCTTGACCCAAAGAGTCCTCACACCAAGTTTCATCAAAATATCTCATTCCCTTCGAGAGGTATCGTGCTAACAGACGGACAGACGGACGGACGGACAGACGGACGGACGGACAGACGGACGGACGGACAGACATACAACTTTTACGATGTCACAGGTATCCCTCCACTTACGTTTTGGGATCCCAAAAATCCGGTTACAGCCGGATTCCGGACCAATTATATGTCCGGGTAAAAAATGATTGTCATATACAGACTCATCGTCTCTTCTTACCCGTAAATCTGTCATCTAATCAACTTCAAATAAAACTTTTGCATTACAAAAATTTTCCGGTTTGGGCCGGATTCCAGGCGAGCTAGTTGTCCGGGTAGAAAATACTTTTCACTTAAACGTTCAGCATGTCTTCTTACCCCCAAATCGAACATTTAATCAACTTCAAATGAAACTTTTACTTTTGACCAACTTTCCAGTTTTTGCGGAATTCCGGACGAACTACTTGTCCGGCGAGAAAATGGTTTTCACCATCGTGTTCAGCATGTCTACTTATCCCATAATCGACTATCACATTAGCTGTTTAAAAATATTTTGTTTGCCCCTTAATTTGAACCACCTGCACCACCCCTAAACGTAGGGCTACGGGGCAATCTACAAACTTGACCTTACCCATGATTCAAAGAATCCTCACACCAACTTTCATCAAAATATCTCATTCCTTCCGAGAGTTATCGCGCTAACAGACGGACAGACGGACAACTTTTGTGATGTCATGGGTATCCCTCCACTTACGTTTTGTTATCCCAAAAGGAGCAAAACCAATGTATTGCTCAGCATTACAATTACCCGATGGCGTAAAATTTATTGTACCTGACATGCATCTTTTCGTCCTTCTTCCAACCCAGCACAAATCATGCTGGGGTCGACATCAAAGAAAATAGCATAATATGCATCGATGCAGTCTTGATCATCCCAGGCTGGGATGACGACCTTTTTCAATTTGGACGACAGTGCTCCACCCTCCTGAAACAAAATAAAATAGGAATAGAGTGTAAGTGTATCTCAATTTAAGTCTCACACGTCTGTTCTGCAATTGTCTTTGGACTCAAGCGAAGATACCACTTTCTTGTCACTAAAACTGATGAGAGTGGTAAGGACCCTTTCCGTAATTGCGCATTTGACCATAAACGGCTTAGTTTTGAAACACCCCCGAGAAAAAATTACCGCTAATGAAGCTCCCGTGACAAAACATCCACATTGCATCATGTCCCGATGGAAAGGCCTCCTCATGACGAAGCTTACCCGTGAGAATATGTTCCCGTGGCAAAAACCCCATGACAAACATGAAAAGACAATGTAGAATCGTCCCTATGGCAAAATGTCCCATGACAACATGCCCCATTAAAATTTCTCCGTCAAAATGTTTCCATGAAAAAACGGTAGCATGGCATGACGAGCCCACTGCAAAGCTTCCCTTCAGGTGCACAGCAACTTCACGAAAAAATACTCAATTTTATATGCGGTTTTATTTCCAGCCGGCATTGGCAGGTCAAAGAAGCCGTTAGACGGCCGGCTTTCACATACATCTTGTTGGCACTTGTTGCCTTCGGGTCCACATCTTGTTGCTTTCATAATTGCTTTTTACCGGATTCAGGCAGGATCATTGGGTTCGGGGTCGACTATTGTTGTTTGGAAGACGAGACAATACTGGGCAATACTTCGAAACCTTTGATAAAGATTACAGTAGGCATGCGCCTTGGTCGTTATGTTAAATATTCTTCAAACGGTTATTTGCTCGCAACTTTCTGTCGGGGAAATGATTGTTTGCGCAAGACTTCGAAAAAAAGCATAATCATCCAGTTTCATTGACAATAGTTGGTAACAGTACTGAATTCTAGAGATGGTGAATGGTCAAGATCGCCCGTCACGTAGAGTGGTCACGACCTGCGTTTCTAGAAAAATAAGAATTTCGTAGTGTCATTCAGTTTGTTTTTGTAGTTTGTTTTTGCTCACTTGTCACAATTTGTGGTCAACATAGTTCTGTTTGTCCCGTTATTGCGTTAGCTTTGGAACATGAATCTTTGGTGAACAGGTGAGTTTGAATGATGAAGCTAAAAATAATACGTGGTAGAAAACAAAAATATGGTAAACTTTTTTTTCTTCACATTTTTACCCGCGTAGCATCTTTTATGTTTCTTCTGTACATATTACTTTTTAGGCTACGACTTCTCCTCCACTCAGTGACGTTAATTTTTTCCTTAACACTCGTTAACGTCACCCACTCTTTCCGAAACAAATAAACATTAACAAAAATTCAATCTCAGTTCTATTTCAACTATTTCAATAACTCTTTTTGCTTTCAATAACCAAAGAAATGTTTTTATTAACGATTCTTATTTTTAACAATTCTCATCTTTTTTTTTTTACCTTCAAACTTCAAACTATCACATCCACACATAAGAATTCCACTCTCGACCAAACCATTGTAAATTAAAAAAAAAAAAAAAAAACACTTTACCAGACATGGAAGCAAGATAGAAGGAAGAGAAAACAAGAAGAAAGGAAAAAAAATATGTAACTACTACTAATGACTACTGTCATTACAGACGGGTTTCCAACTCCAAACATAGCAGACTACAGTATTTACTTTATATTCCATACTGTAATACACAATATACATTTTTCAAATCGAACTTCACAAATTTAGTTTTCACAGTACAAACTTATCTACAATTTTTGTTTGTCCCTCTCCCCGATATCCCACTCAAAATTTATCACGATCCGCATGCTGCATTCTTTTATGCCCAAGCTGACTCCCAAACACGTTTATTAAGAGCGTGTTCCATCTTACTTACCGTAGTTACTACGCATGACGTCACCAATTCTGGCTTTTTGAAGTCAAGGCTGGAACAATTTTTCTATTTTCCAGCGAAATATCACGCCACGGGTGAATCCGACCAATCCCGTGACAGAGATTCGTGGTTACTACGCTTACCACGCTCCCGAGCGTGGTAAGCAAATAGTTACTATTAGTTACAATTTAGAGAAGGCTGGAACGGTCAGCGTAGTAACTTTTCGGGAGGTTGGAACGGATTTAGTAACTAATAGTTACTATTGGTACGAGGGTGGAACACGCTCTAACTCTAAACGGATAAGACTGCTGAGATTTATTCCAGCAATATTTCGTCTCTTCTTGGTAAGGTCCTCTTCAGGCTGCAGCTATGGACCTTTAAAGCGCAGCTCTTACTAGAAATGATCTTTTCCCAGTGAAATGGATCAGAAAAAACATTTTGGAATATACCATTACTTTCCACCTCAAATTAGCGATTTTCTTGTTAGCGCTTGTCGATTACCTCCAGCCTTCCTGCTCTCCGACTCGGCGGCTGGGCGCAAAACATTTGAAAACTGAACGCGCCCTGGGTAAAAAGTGTGAAAACTAAGCAAATAAAAGAGGTAATAAACAGATGCTTCTGAGATCCTTATGTGCGAAAAAAGTTGTCAGCGGACGTTGAAGATTCCGGCAAAAGTTTCCTTGTGTTACGGGCAAAACTCGGCAAGACCAAAAAAGCGCTAAAAATTCATAGGCACAAAACGAGACAGTGGAGAAAGGTGGGGATTTTAGTAGCTTATAATTCTGTATGTGAGCTCGGTATATTATGAAAAGCAGAAAAGCAAGAGGGTTCCTTTAACTGTTTTGAGCGAACAAACTTTGGTTATTTTGGATAAACCAAAGTGTTCTGTTACGAAAAGGCTCGTAACATAACAAGAGCTGGAAGCTCATATGACATTTGCAAGACTTGGTAAATAAGAATGACGATGTACCCTTGGAAATCACCAGAATGTATCGTTTAGTTTTTTGTTTTGTTTTGCACTTGGCTGTGATGATGCGCACTTTAAGGGCGCTAGAAATTCCTCTGTAATCAAAACCCTTGAGGCAAAAATGATCATGGGCTCATTGGGATCATGAAAATATAGGTTTTGCTTAAAAGTTTTTTTTTTGTACTTTGCGGTTAAGATTAGTTAGTACTTTCAGGGATGGTCGGATATGAGAAGTGACAATTTCTAAGCCAATCTTGTCAAGCTCTGATGTTCAAGCCAAGTTTCATCGTCCTAGCACATCTGGAAGTAGCCTACCTTAAACTGAGATCACCGGATTTCTGGACCCCCCTCAGACTTCACCAGAGTGACCAAATCCGGTCCGGTTCTGTCACTGATGTATCTAGGGCCTACGCTTTTCCACCAAGTCTTATCCCAATCGCTATATTCTAAGCGTGTCACAAAATTTCCGCCCCCCCCCCCCCTCCGACTCCCCCACATTGATCGGATCCTGTCGGCACTTGAAATGGGACATCTGAGACACGAGGTCTTTCCAAATATCAAGTTTCGTCAAGATCCGATTCCCCGTTCAAAAGCTATAAATACGTCATCATTCCGGATTACCCCTCCCTTTACTCCCCCCATGGTTGTCCGATCGGGGAAGTGACTAATTCCAAGCTAGTTTGGTCGGGTCCCTAATGTGCCTGCCAAGTTTCATCGTCTTAGCACATGTGTAAGCATCTTAAGTCGGGATCACCGGAATTCCGGAACCCTCCCTCTAACTCCCCCCACAATGCTCGGATCCGGCCCGGTCTTGTCAACTATGTATCTAGGGCTTAGGCTTGTTCTTCCCACCAAGGTTCCATCCCGATCCGTCCACTCTGAACGTGTCACACGATTTCCGGTTCCCCCCTCCAACTCCCCCCAAAGTCCCCGGATCCATTCCGGACTTGGAGTGTGACATCTAAGATACGGGGTATTTTCGAATATCAAGTTTCATTAAAATCCGACTCCCCGTTCAAAAGCTGTAAATACGTCAATATTTAGGATTCACTCCATTCACTCCCCCCATGATGGACGAATCGGGGAAGTGACTGTTTCCAAGTTAATAGGCAATATGCCTGCCAGGTTTCATCGTCCTAGCACTTCTGGAAGTACCCAAACTCGAAATGAGTGGCCTGACAACAAACCGACAGACCGAAAAGTGATCGGTATATGGCAAGAGTCAGACGGAAGTGCTGGTCAAAAGTTTTTTTTTTCACTTTTCGAATAAGATGCACCAAACTTGCAAGGCTGGGTCAGAGGATGGAAGAGATGGTCAAAAGTTTTTTTTCATCACTTTTCGGTTAACATGCGCACTTGAAGGGTGCTAAAAGTTAATTTCTAATCAAAACCCTTGAGTCAAAAAGGATCACTTGCTCATGGCGATCATGAAAAAGTAAATTTTGCTTAAAAGTATTTTTTGCACTTTGCGGTTAAGATGAGTTCTTCAAGGGATGGTCGGATCGGAGAAGTGACGATGTCTAACACAATGATGTTAAGTTGCTAATGCTCCAGCAAATTGTCTTGGCACATCTGGAAGTACCTTAACTCACGACCACCGAAATTCCGGATACCCCCTTACAGCCCCCCCCCTCGGTACCTGAATCCGGTCCGATTCTGTCACTGATGCACCTAGGATGTGTGCCTGTACTTCCTACCAAGTTTCATCCTGATCGCTCCACTCTATGCGTGTCAGAAGATTTCCGGTTCGCACCTCCGCCCCCGCCCAAGAGCTCATCGGATCCGGTCCTAAATTGAAATGGGACATCTGAGACATGAGGTCTTCCAAGATATCAAGTTTCATTAAGATACGAAAACCCGTCCGACGATGATCGGATCGGGCAAGTGACTGTTTCCAAGTTAATCTGGCCAGATCCCTGATATGCCTGCCAAGTTTTGTCGTTCCAGTCCACCTGGAAGTACATTAGCTATAGATCTCCGGAATTCCGGAACCCCCCTCCAACTCCCCCCACAGTGTCCGAATCCGGTCCAGTTCTGTCAGTGATGTATCTAGAGCTTGTGCTTGTTCTTCCCACCAAGTTTCATCCCGATCGCCCCACTCTGAGAGTTTCACACGATATCCGGCCCCCCTCCGCCTCCCCCCCCCCCCACGTTCATCGGATCCGGTCCGGACATGAAATGGGACATCTTTGACCCGAGTTCTTTCCAGATATCAAGTTTAATTAAGATCCGATCACCCGTTCAGAAGTTGGGAATCCTCTTTTCCGGATTCCACCACCTCCCCCTCCCCCAACGATGGTCGGATCGGGCAAGTGACTATTTCCAAAGTAGTTTGGTCGGGTATCTAATATGCCTGCCAAGTTTCATCGTCCTAGTGCTTCTGGAAGTACCGTAACTCGAGAAGTGTGGACCGACAGACCGACCGACAGACAGACTGACCGACCGACCGACCGACCGATCGACCGACCGAAAAGTGATCGGTATAAGGCACTTGAGCGGAGCTGCAAGGGCCATAAAAACTAATCTTAAAACTACTTAAAAGTGTTGAAACAAAAAATATTCTCGACATCCATTACAGCATTCAACACTGGGATGCGCATCCATGTGTCGAATGTTATGAAACTTCTGACGGTGTATCAAGAGGGTTTTATAATGTTAAATATACAACAAATCGAAGGATTGTCGACCGCTCGTGCACTCTGTTTAGCCGAATCCTTACCCCTTAGAGAGTCAGAAAAATAGCCGAAACTTTCTCGACTGACTCGGAGAAAATGGCTAGTTCAGTTTCAGTTTTCAGTTTATTTCAAATATCAAAACATATCGTGGCTTGGGGCCAAATGGCGTGTTGAATACGTCAATATACATGAAGGCAAATCAATAATGTCTGTCATAATATCAAGATAAATAATACAAACTGAATACGGCCTAACACAAAAACATAAAGTGAAACACACACAAGAATGACTAAACCTCATTGTTGAAAATATGTACAAATTTAGATATAAAACTATTACGGTACCGCTCCATACGATAGTAACGGGGTTCTAGCTTGGGTATTCGCTCCGCACACACTCTTTGCGGACGCAAACGTTGAGGTTGGAAGAGAGGCGGCAGAAGGGAGCGGAAGGAGGGGTTCTGTAGGGACTTCATCCCAAAATCTCAGCACAGCCTCTCCCGTCTATGATGGAAGGTCTCGAGTTTAAAATGATTTAAAAGAAAACAATAAGGCATTTTAGGTCCCCTGTATATAATTCTGAGAGCACGTTTCTGTACACTTTCAATGGAATCTGTATCCTCTTTTGTCAGAGCATAGTGCCAAACCGGACACGCATATTCAAGTAGACTTCGGACAAACATACAAAATAGATTAATCAATACCTTTTCTGAAACCCCAAATTTAGTCAGGGTTTTAACTATTGACATGGATGAATTTGCTTTTTTTATCAAATTTTTCGTATTCTTCTTCCAAGTTAAATCCGAAGAGAGCGTAACTCCAAGAAGGGTAATTTGTTCAACAATTAAACCATTTTCAGGGACAGGGAAACATTCTGGGCTACTTTTTAAAAAGGAAAAACTTATAATTGATGACTTATCTGTATTTACAACCCTATTAGCAGTTAGGGCCTCGTCGGCTATATCTTGAAGAATAGTCACTGCGTTACTTTTTAAATTTCGACCAACAACTTCAACCAAAGATAAATCGTCCACATATTTCCAACTTGCATCAGTTCCCTTTGCAATGTCGTCAATTATCATCAAAAAACACAGAGGCCGCAAAACAGTGCCTTGGGGAACTCCGCAAAATATAGCACTGGGCTGAGAATAAACACCCTTGTATTTAAAAACTTGCTCCCTATCCGTTAAAAAAACAACAAGAATATCTATAATGAAATGAGGTATATTTTTTTCATGCAATTTACGAATTAAAATATTGTGTAAAATAAATGAGGCCAAACTGGTATTCATTGTGGGTCTGTGGCAGGCTTATGCAAATTTCGATATCATTTTACAACCCCCCTTATCTATGCTGGATATTTTGACGGATGGGCGGTCCAGACACTGACGATTTTACCCTAATTTACTGTCGACAAACCCACTTGGGAGCTGAGTAGAGCCATAGCGTAGCACGGTATTTATTTCCTTTTCTTCTCGTCCTGATCCATTTGTCGACCCTGGTCGACAGATCTTCAGAGCTTGATTTGCTCCAAAGTGTAAATCAAGGCAATTCGCAATAGTGACACGAATCTTGTAACTTGGAAAAAGGGAGAGCCCTTTCAGAATAGGGGTCTAGCCTACAGACACGAAGAAAGGCTCATTGCTAACAGTGATTTGGGCAAACGGTGTTGTCTAACTATTTCTAACTATTTCCCAATAACAGCAGTAGTTTCCGGAACTTTTCCTACCTGTACCTGGACCAAAGCATGTGAAATTTGTCATCAAAGAAACTGCAGATCATGTGATTACCAAGTGACTGAGCTCCAATGATAATGGCAGGGACGATTTACTGATTTGAAGGAACACTGACTGAAGCTTCGAAGAAAGCTTAGTTCACTTTTTTTTTTAATAAGACAAACTGAGCAGTGGATCCCAGACAGTGGTATATCAATATACTACTGTGACCTCTTGGAGCTGAATTACAGAACGTTGTCCAGTGTAAATAGGGGTTCGGCCCGAGCAGACCCTGCAGTAGATTTAGATCTAGTCGTGACTATATTTAGACTGCTGTTATTGAGGATAATATATCGAAACACCAAAATGAGGCGCAAAACAAAAACAACAAACGACCCAACCGGCTGCGTATAAAAGACGAATGGAAAGACAAGCGCTCGTTTATTGCGCTGTCAAAAGTTTCATAACAGACAACAGAAGGATGCGCGGTTTCAACAGGCAATGCGTAAAAGACACCACTTCGGATGTTGTCTGTTGTGTTTGACAATGTTATGCATAACAAGCGTTGCCAAGAGCTGAAAACTCGCCAAAAAAACATCTGCTGAATTTTCCGACATCATGACGACAAACAAAAAAGTGTGTAGATGCTTTTTAACTGTTTTTTGGCTCTTCCTGGCAATGCTTGTTATGCATAACATAATATTTGCCGGGGCAAAACGGATATGTCAGCTACATTTTATTCTTGCTATATTTCGGCCCTTCTTGGCGAGGGTCCTCTTCAGACTCAAACCGCTCAAGCTGGAAAACAAACTTTTGGAAAAACAGTTAAAGATTCTTCCTTAAATATCTGCTTTTGTGAACTTCTTATCTGGAATTTGGATGAAGTTAAAAATGTAGCTGACTTATCCGTTTTGCCCCGTCAAATATGGTTCGCAGTCAGCTTGGGCTGAAGGAACATCTATCACCGAAGTACAGAACTAATCGCCGATACATGCCGCCAATAAGTATCCATCTTAGCTGGAAAGAAGAAGAAGAGACAGGTGACTCTAAAACCAAAATGCAAAAGAATCTCTCCCCTTTCGACGACCCAATCGAACAATCAAAACAGTAGCCGAGACGAGAATCAAATCACAGCACCAGCTTTAACTTCATCCAATTTCCAGAGAAGAAGTTCAAAAAAGCAGATATTTAAGGAAGAATCTTTAACTGTTTTTTCACAAATTTATTTTCCAGCTTGAGCCTGAAGAGGACCCTTGCCAAGAAGGGCCGAAATATAGCTCGAATAAAATGTAGCTGACTTATCCGTTTTGCCCCGTCAAATATGATTCGCAGTCAGCTTGGGCTGAGGGAACACGCATAACATAATATATATAGCGTATACCAACACGACAGATAGCATCCCAAGTATTGTCCGCTACGCATTGTTTGTTGAAACCGCGCATCCTTCTGTCATCATTATGAAACATCGGACAGCGTGGTCATTAAAAGACAAAATCAATTTCAAAGATTCTCAAGATAGCGGCAAACAACAAAGAAACAAAATTCAAAAAGAAATATTTTAATTGTGAAATGCAAAATTGGAGCATGTGCAAAGCCGTTTTTGCATGCAGGATCAAGGATGGATAATCTTGAAGACTTTGAAACTCCTTGAAGAAGTAGAACACTTAATTATTTTTAGCCAGCTATTCGAGTAAAATTGCCAAAATCATGTTGTTCCCTTGCTTGTGCCACCGCTCTCCACTCGATCCTTACCAGTGATTCCCTTTTTGACAGCACAAAACGATACGTCAGCTGAATTTTATTAGAGCAATATTTCGGCCCTTCTTGGCAAGGACCCTCTTGCCGCTCAAGCTGGAGAACGAACTTGTGGTAAAACAACTGAAGATTCTAGCATTTGCTTGTATGAATTTCCCTGAGAGAGAAAAAATGAGAGGAAAACTCTCTACCCTCTCAACGACCCAATCGAGCAGCAAAAACGGCGGCCGTGTTCAAAATGGAATCACAGCCCCAGCCTTAACTCCAGCAACTTTTACGAAGAAATTCAAACATCAAATACTTAAGCTATAATCTTTTGTTGTTTTACCACCTGTTCGCTGTTCGTTTTCCAGCTCGAGCGGCTTGAGCCTGAAGAGCAGAGTAAAATAACACTAGGGAGTAGCGCCCATTCTTGACAAAATTGACACACACTTGAATAGCAGCGGTACTAGCACCACTAGCGATAATGAACGTCCCTACTGATACTCAGTCAGTCGTTCACCGACGCTGGCTCCAGTAACTTCATATTCTGAAAACAGCAAAAAATTATACAGCCTCCATTGCTTCCTTGGTTTGTGCATGCCGCACCTTTTCTGTACCAGAAATTTCTATATATAAGGTTTGAAGCGTCCTGAACGGTTTGCCGGAAGTGCAACCGAAATATCCGAAATTGTATTTATCCCTCGCACATCATCTTGGAGGGGTAACTAGCTGATCAGGAAAACACCCCAAAAATCTCTTTTTTTGTATTTTACTAGAAATTTCTATACCAGCAAGTTTGTCTCGCTTCAAATGCCGCAAGCGCAATGGGTGGCGCTACGAGTATGTCCCATTTGCAAAGCATGGGTTTTGGCGCTACTCCTAGTGTTATTTCCTGAAGAGGACCCTTGCTAAGAACTGCCGAATTATAGCTCTGCTACAATTCCAGTTTTGCACTGTCCAATATGATCCGCAGTCAACTTGGGCTGAAGGAATATTTAAGTGATTACCCCACACCCTTCTACCAGTGATTCACCCCACCCCATTCCAACGACTTCGGGTCCACTGCGGATTCAGATTAGGTCACGAGCTCAAACAATGCCATGGACTGCCTTTTAAGCCTTATTTCAAATTCCTAGATAGAACAATATTTGAGAAACTCAGTAAACAGTTGGGCTTGGAAGCTCCCATCCTTGTGTCCTGTGTCCCCGTTCTGATAATGCCTTCACTCTCTTGATATTGAATATGAATATATTTAATAGCCAATTTGCCGTACAAAATACATGATGGTTACAATACACTTTACATCACTCAGTGCTTATCTTTATTTAACCAAAACACTCTTTGAAAACTGGCATATTTTAAGTATCTTTGCTTTGTTTTTTGCTTCAAGAAAATTGGGGAACTTGATAGTATACCCATTAAGAAAATGTCTCCTGGGGTCTGAGAGTTGCTCGCATTCAACCAGAAAATGGCCCTCGGTTTCTGTATTAAAGCACATGGGGCATCGTCGCTTACTATTTGGGATCTTAACATCCTTATTACTCCGACCACGTACTGGCTGGCAGTTCGCTCGTCGCTGAAACCACAGGCGCAGGTTCTCCGCCGGTAGGTATAACTTGAAGTAAAATGATATGATACGTCCAGGCTGAACAGGATATCAGGCGAAAATACAAACTCATGGTCTCAGTTATCTGATACTGCCAGTCACTTCACTAAGTGGCTGTATAGCGCACGAAACACAAAAAAATGTGTCATTACTGATCGGCAGGCTCAATTACGAAATGTTGTGGCTCTTTTCTTGACAGCAGGTAATGCCAAATTAAGTGAACTGCTATTATTACATTAAATTGTACATGCATGCGATAAATTGTAGACTCCCAATGAGTAGCTTGTGTTCACGATGATGGTTACTTTTGAATTGCCGAGTCAGTAGCACACCAGTCGAGAATTCCAGTAGTGAACTCGTGAACTCCAGGCTTGTCCAGCCGTTTCTTGAAGGATTTGTCTGTTTTGTGGGTGGCAGTGTCTTCTGATAAAGCATTTCACAAGGAAATTTACTCTGGTTAAAAACAAGAGCTACGAGCTCATATGGCACTTGTTCGAGTAGGTGGTGCGAGAAAGTAAATGAGAAAGTCACAAATACTCCTTCAGCCTCCCTAGGATCGGACCTAGAAATAGGATATCTAGTTTCACTCAAGTCTGAGCATTTTTCGGGAAATTCCGGTACCCCCCCCCCCAACCGAGCTCGGCTCCGGTCCGAACCCTAAAATATGCCATCTAGGGCATATATCTATCTACTCTACAAGTTTCAATCAAATCGCTACACTCGTTTGACGCCACACAATTTCCGGGACTCCCCCTCCAACTCCCCCCACTGTGGTCGAATATGACTCGGACACATAAACTTTGCATCTCTGACATCTCCTCTTCCCGTCCATCAAGTCTGAATCGAATCGAAGCATATCTGTGAATTTCCGGTTCCCGCTTTATCCTCCTCCTACCGTGGCCGGATCCGGTCCGGTTGCCAAATAACAATTCTAGACCGCATAATCTGGGTACCGTCCAACTTGCATCTCATTCGGCCAATTCGTTTTGTTTGTGTGCATGTCATTATATTTCCGTATCCCCCCTTGAACTCCCTCAACCATGGCGGCATATGGTTCGGACACTTTGCATCTCCAGGTCATCCGTTCTTCTCACCATAGCCTAGAGTTTCACTTGAATCGTACCACCCGTTCAAAACCTACGGAAGTCAGTAATTTCCGGCTATCCCCTTCCCTTAGCCCCGCCAATAATGGTCGGATCCAGCAACGGAAGTCTTCCTAGGGCATTGTGTCGGGTTCTTAAGTCTATTTGATAGGATCACCAATATGCCTGCCAAGCTTAACCTTCCTTAGCACATCTGAAAGTATCCTAACTCGCGATCCCTCGAATTTCCCTCCAAATCCCTCCAAAGAGCCCCGATATGATCTGGTTGTATAAAGCTTGTTCATCCCACCAAATTCCATCCCGATCCCTCTATTCTAATCGTTTCAGGAGATTTCCAGTGCCCCCCTTCCAGCTCCCCCACACAAGTAACGGATCCGGTTCGGACTTGACATGGAGCGTCTGAGACGATAGCTCTTTCCACTTGCCAAGTTTCATTCAGACCCGAACTTGACATGGAACATCTGAGACGACAGCTCTTTCCACTTGCCAAGTTTCATTCAAATCCGAACACCCGTTCAAAAGTTGCGCATGCCATTAGATTCCAGCTTCCTCATCCCTCCATTCCCCCCGATGGTCGGATCGTACAAACGACTATTCTCAATTCAGTCTGTTCGGGTCCCCGATACGCCTACCAAGTTTCATCGTCTTGGATTTAATTATGTGGAAGTGCCCGAACTAGTAAAACCCCACTGACCGACCGACGGATAGACGGACGGACAGAAATTGCGATCGCTATATGGCACTTGGCAGAAGGGCAAGTCCCATAAAAAAACTGTTCTTTAACCCGAATTGAGCAATAATGCCGCTGTAATTTTCAAGAGTGGCTTTCGGTCCGTACATACTTGCTGATCAATTTTGAACAGAGAGGGCAATCCGTTTGAGTTGAGTACTTTGAATACTTCATCTGTATCATCTCTGTTTTCTGTACGGCAGGGCTGGTCATTCTACATAGCCTTTGAGAATACGTAAGATTCAGAGGCTTCATTTCGCGGAAACCAAAGGGGGGAGAGCGTAGTCCCAGCCCCCCCTTCGGGGCCCGTGACGCAGAGGCGGCTTGGAGGGCTTGGGCATGGGTTGAGAAGGGAGAATAATTTCAAATTTGCGTCGGAAATCCAGCACAGCTTAAGAGATAAACGGCTTAGAAACGTACTGCACCACATCTGGAAAACTGTTCGGATTTCAAGAAAATAGTTTGTGTTTGTCATGCCGAATAATAGGAGGGTTTTCACGAGCTGGAAAGCAAAGTCGGAATCACTTTCCAATGGTTTTCGCGCTACTTCAGAAAGTTGTCGAACTTTCAAACCCGATTTCCGCGTTCTGGAAAACCGAAGCAGCTTCCCCGGAAAGTGATTCCACGAGGTTAGTGGAAAGCTCCCCGGAAAGTTGAATGTTTCGGCGGGAATTTCAAAGGTGTGGGGAAAACACAGTGCAAGTGTCACTAATAAATAAATAAAAAGGCAATTGTAATTAAGGTGACTTTGATGGAATATATGAGAATCAAAGAACTGTTAAGTGAACCATATTTATTCGAAAAAGTTTGTAATTCAACAGTTTCCCGGCGATATCAGCTTTCCATGCGTTCTCGCGATCAGTCGAGCGGGAAAGTGGAAAGTTATGCCAGAAATCGCTTTCCCAATATTTTCGCGACGTGCTTCGCTCGTCGGAAAGGGATTCTGAGATCTCGCGAAACCCCTCCTAATAGTAACTCGCTGGAGAGCGAAGCCACCGCATCAGCTGGCAACGACTGTATTTAGCACTGTGGAGAGGCCAGTGAATTGCCAGTTTCAACTCAAGGGTCTCAGAAGAGCTTCGCGTAACTTGAGAATGACTATTGGCTTGCGTGACGCAATGGTTCTTACAGTCATCCAAAATATCCGACTGGATACTTTTGATTACTTACTGGAACTTATCTGGACTGGAAACGAAAAACAGAAGGACTGACTCTAATGAAGCCTGGAAATCTATAAGATCCGAAAGTCTGGATGAAGCAGAAATCCGATAAACATTTCTTTCTGGGATCCATCGAAACTTTTGGTCGTGTTGGGTTGTTGTCGCCAAAACGCAAGATTTTGCATTTCCCTGTGTTAAACTCCATCTTCCGTATTTTGGCCCAGTCAGTTATTGCATTGAGTCAGTGGCTCTTTCGAAGTGGATCAGGCTCCCGCTTATTATTAAAAAAAAACCTTTTGGTTTGGTTGCGAAAAAAAAAATAAAAAAAAAATAATGAGGGATAATATTTTTATAAATAATAAGATTTAATTGAAAAAAAAAATTAGGAAAGGAGATTTTAAGAAAGGAAAAAGTGAAGAAAATTTTAAGGTTTTAAACATGAAAATGGTAAAATGAGAAATAAGTGATAAAAGAGGAAATAAGAAAGAATATTAAAAAATTAAATGTAGAGATAGAGGAAAGTGTAGGTGACGCTAAATATATAGGTAGGTCATTGAAAAAAAAAATAAAAAAAATAATAATTAAAAATATGAGATGTTAGGACCGTTGGCGTCAAAAAAAAAAAAAAAAAAAAAAACGGTTATGGAGTTGTCCTCGGGCTTCTCATCAAAGCTAAGGGATGGGTCTGTGCTTTTTCCTGAAACGCAGCAGAGTTTAGAAGGAGTCAGGTATAGTCCTGCGTTTAGTACTGCAACAGAAACTGCGCTTACTGCGACTTGTACTTTCATCATGTTCGTTCTTCAGTCTGTTCAAAAGTAAAGTAGTTAGAACTAGCCTACATATTATCCCCCTTCTGCCGCAAGGGTACAATTGACAACTGAAGTGAAAAGTCTCACAAGTTGTATTTGAAATATTCAGAACGATCTGTTTGATTTTTATCAGGCTCTGGACATCCAGACCAATCTAGCTCCTCATAACGGTCTTCATCTTCTGTTTGTAACACCGGATTGTGTCAAAATCTTTGTGCAATGCATAATGTGAGTGTTCCCAATGGAGTCTAGTTAAGGACAAATAACCTGACAGAACCTCCGTCTCCCGATCTCTGTAAGGCGACCATGCGGAGTCGAATATTTCCCCATACCCTGCCCGATGCAAACGAGCGGAGGTTAGGAGCTACGCGGCACATCACGTTTTGTTTCCTCAACCAATGGCTATATTGCTGTAAAGCCGCGTAGAAGAAAACTTTCAAAGTAAAAGCCGATTGGTTATCTGGACGCGCCCCAGAACGGGTCATCGTGCCTCCTGCTCTTCTTCCTCTGCTATGAGCAACGGCGAAGACGGAAGTAGACGGGTATCAACTCAAAGCTAAAGCAAGTACCTCTAGCTCAGCGTAGTTTTGTCGGGGTAACGATAGTCGCTGCAAGGGACCAAAGAGGTTCTATTAGATTATTTGTTCTTAGTCTAACCTACTAAATTCGCTAGTTTTCACCGTATTTTCGACAAAGACGGAGCTTTGTCTGTTCAAGGGCTTCTGGAAAGAAAATCCTGATGTTTTTAATGATCCACTGTACCAAATAACGATCATGTGTAATAGTGAAACTTCCAGGTGTATTCTAGCCTACTAGCTTATATTTGCTGGCTATTGCAGTATTTGTCAGTTTTCACTGTTGTGGGTTCAGCAATTAGGTGGTCGAAAAATGCATCTGGTTGGATCAGTTAATACTCGTATTACTTTCAAAGGTATCCTTTCTGAATCCTCATCAGTTATTTCTTACTTCCTACAACACGCAAAAAAAACGAACTGGCAATAAGTCCTTCTGGTTTATCACACACTATATTACAAGCAATGTCACAACTTTTCAGACTATAAGTTTGTATAGATAGCTTATGTACCAAAGTCAAACTATGTAACTCGACAAACTATCTATGGGTTCCCCACTCTCGATTCGTGTACAGCAATTGCCGGATACCGGCACCGGCAGACAGGAGCCTAAGCCGGTTGCCACGTGTAAGAACATTAAAACTGACATGTTTAGAAGTGGGAATCACATAATTTATAGCCAGCACCACTGGTTTCGGGGGGTTCCGACTGGTGCAAGGAAAAGGTGTACATAAAGTGCCTGAGAGTGCGTAGCCCCTTGAATTTTTTTAAAGCGTCGATGCCCCAAATATTTTATTCTTTCGAGAAAGTATATCCTGTTATCCGTCTAATGCGAGTCTTCCATTACACTGTCATCTTTAACAAAGCATCTTCGTGAACAGCGATGCCATCTGCGAAAGCAAAAATCATTGTTCGTGATGTGGTATATGCAAAAGACTTGGCAAAAAGTCCTTGTGCATGTCCGCTTTGTCTAAGAATCTGCAAGATATTTAGTGACTCGGGTGTCTCAACCTGTAAGCTCTGGACTTTATTTTAAGGTCTGTAATAGAATATACTAAACAAGTTTACGCCGAAGAATGTGTACAAAATACAGTAATAATATATAAAATTAAAAAATAAATAGTGTAAATAGAATAAAAAACAAAACAAATAGTCTTTGTGCTACTCCAACAGGGCAAAATAACACTAGGGAGTAGCTCCAATGCCAGAAAAAAGTTGCAGACACTCGAATAGCAGCGACACTAGCACCACTATCGATAGGTAACGTCCCTACTGAAACTCAGTTAGTCGTGCGACAGCGCTCTCTTCGATAACTCCATATTCCGAACAAATGTGTTATTCACAGCGAAAAAAAAGATACAACGCATCCTGTTTTCTCGATGTGAGCAGACCGCATCTTAGCGGTACTAATCTATGCCCGCAAGTTTGCCTCGCTTTAAATTTAGAGAGCGTAGTGGGCAAGCGCTACGAGTAAGGCCCGTTTCCGATGCATCGAAAACACAGGTCTTTGCGCTACTCCCTAGTGTTATTTTGATCCGTACGCCAGTTTATACGTCGATAGATAGACAGATTTATTGAATAAAAATGCTGACTAGGGCAATTGCAATGAGAAGTAAATAGAAGTACAAAACAAAAGCCAGTGCGCAAGCGCTCAAAGTGGAGTGTGAATGTAAAATGTTTATCATATCTTATGTAGCGTACGAACAGAGTTAGAACCAATACACTTCACATCCCCAATAACCAAACAAGTATTGAACTAACCTAATTGGAAATCATCCCGCTTAAGGAAAGGTGATGATGAAGTTTTTCAGGCAGTTTAAAAGCTTTACATGTGAACAAACTACATTTAGAAATCCAAAGATTATCTTGAAAGACGGTTTCAGTTTGAATAGTGAATGTCACTTGCCAGCCAGTCCAACCCTTTAAACCTCCTTTCCATTAGCAAGGTAATAGCAAGTGCAATAAACCAAATCGTAGCAGCCTTGTCCCCTTCGTCACGACTTCATTAAGAACGGCACATCATCGATCACATGCCAAAACCGTCCACTTTCCATATTTTCTTTAATGGTTAAAGTACGTCGTGTTGTCTTGTTTGTTGCTCTCCCACCAAAATCCGCATTTATACAGATATATCCACAAGTATACATGAGTTGAATTTGAGACCTTTTCGTTCTATCTCCAGTCATTGTCAAAGTTAGAAACATTTAAAACTGGGCAATCTGGGCCCAATTGCCCCTGAACCAAGTGGGAGTGGGTTTAGGCAATAGCAACAGGAGCTGTAAGCTCGTATGGCACTTGTAAGAGCAGTTAGTATTTTTGTCAGATACGGTTTGCAGTTTCACCCGTTCCAAATTAGAGTTATGAATGACACTAGATTTCAGATTCCCCATCCTCCACTTCTTTCAGGATGAACGAGTCGGTGTGGGGACTATTTCCAATTCAGTCTGATCGGGTCCCTAATATGCGTGCCAGTTTCGTCGTATTAGCACATCTGGAAGTACCTTAAGTCGCGATCACCGGAATTCCGGGAAACCCTCTTCAGTTCCCCCTACTTTGACACGATTCGGTCCTGTTTTGTCAATAATGTATCCAGGGTTTACGCATGTTTTTCTAACCAAGCCCCATTCCGATCCCTCGACTCTAAGCGTTCCACGAGATTTCCGGTGCCTCCCTCCAGCTCCCCCCGAGTTATCAGACTCGGTCCGGACTTGAAACTGAACATCTGAGAGACACTTTCCTGACACTTGTCAAGTTTCATGCACGTCCAAGCACCCGTTCTAAAGTTGTGCATATCACTAAATTCCGGATTCCCCGTTCCTCCACTCCCGCAATGATGATTGGATAGGGGAAAGGACTATTTCTAAACAATCTGATAGAGTCCCTAGCATGCCTGCCAAGTTTCATGGTCATAGCACATCTGGAAGTACCCTAACTCGGAAATCCTAACACCGGAATTCCGGGAAGCCCCCCTCCAACTCCCCTCAATGTGACACGTTCCGGTCCTGTTTTGTCAATAAGGCTTATGCTTGTTCTTCCCTCCAAGTTCCATCCCGATCTCTCGACTCTAAGCGTTTCACGAGATTTTCGGCGCCCTGATCCTCCAGCTCCCCCCTCCCAAGGTTATCGGATCCGGTTCTGATTTGAAAATGATCATCTGAGACACTTGTTCTTCCCACTTGCCAAGTTTCATGCACGTCCGATCACCTGTCATGGACCACGAGTGATGTGCTCCACAAAAAACGGTGAAAAACGAAAGCTGCTACCGCGCTCGCAAGAGTCGGTTATCCGTAGGAACCTTCACACTGATTTGACAGATCATATTTCGTTTCTTACAACATTCGTAAAAAATAATCGACCAACGTTCTCTCACCCCAAACATTTCCTCCTACAAATCATTCAAGTCGAAACACCTCTTCAACTTCAACCTGCTACTGTCGTAAATCCGGTGCGGCCGGAAAGCCAACACCTCTGGAGACCATTGATCGTTTATTCAGGAACTGGTAGTCCTCAAACTATCAGATTCCTTTTATTCTTTGATCTGGCTTAATCTTAACCTTAGCCTATTACCCCAACGTTCTCACATCCCAAACATTTTCTCCCGCAAATCATTGAAGTTGAAACACCTCTTCGAATTCAATCTGCTACTGTCGGAAATCCGGTGCGGCCGGAAAGCCCACACCTCTAAAGACCATTGATCGTTTATTCATGAACTGGTAGTCCTCAAACTATCAGATTCCTTTTATTCTTTGATCTGGCTTAATCTTAGCCATAGCCTATTACCCTACAAATGTTTGAAATGTTTAGAACTTTTCCAGATTTCGTTTTTTTCAATTCCTGCGGGAAAGTTGAAAAATCCCAACTTTTACAGGAAGGTTAGACCAATCTCGACTTTTCTATGCAAATGTGATGATGACCCAAAGATCCTAGAATTCCAAGGTGGGTCCTTCATGCGGTGTCACTTCAGGCTTACCTCTAAAGCGCCCCACCCAGCAACTGTCATCTTTTCCCCAGCAATAGTCTCTTGATCCTGGAGTGGTAAAGCCACGCCTGATACTTGCTCGTTAAAGACGAAAGGCTCGGTGACCTAAAGTATACAAACATTAAGTTGAATGTTTAACCACTGCTGGTGAAGGTTAAAATAGAGTAGAATTTAGTCGAAAAGTATCTTGCACAGCAAAACGCCGAATTTTTCTCATTCGCTCCGAAATGTTGAAGCATCGTATGCAGATTTACCCGTAGTGAAACAAACTTGGCTTGCGTTTTTTCTCATGCGTTTTCTTATGCGGACTGTATGTTCACATAGCTTTATTCTACTACATATACAAAAAAAAACCTTTCGTAAATAGTGGATAATCTGTCAGAAACTGAGTTAAAGGACTAAAAAAGAAGAAGCAACGTGACCAGCGTAGGCTATTTGATTGTTCATTTACTGCAGGGCTCGACAAAAGACGGAGCTAAGTTCTTTCTGTACTGTTCATGTGCTAGGGCAACTGGAGTTTAACTTTGGAAGATTTTCTTGGTCCAATTCTGTCGGACAGGGTATTGCGCATGCGGGGTTCACTCTGATTTCAGGGTGTAGGACCTGTAGAGTTTGTACAGTATTTTGGATCTTGCCCTGTTCTGTTTTCGTTTTTGGAAAGGCTTTTATATTGGTTGGAGCTTCCAGTCAGTAACTGATGTCGGATATGAAGATTACTGGTGGTGACAGTTGTTTAAATGGTATCTTAGGAACCAAAGGAACTGCAGCTCTTACACGGACACGCTTCAATGACTTTGATTTCACGTTTGGATGCGTCAGTGTCTGTAATACAGGTTGAAGTTGAAAGCGAACAAAAGCTTCATTACAACCGGACCTAAAATTACAATCCCAAGTATCATCGTGATTCATGCAATATATTATTACACTGCGTCTGCACTGCGTTCCAACGACGGTGAATAATGGCGCTCTCTGACCTGCACTCACGGGATGACGAATCTACCGGTTGTTACTTAAAGGACGTGTCTGACTGAGTCACTTAGTATCCCTAATCGCTCCGTCCATTCTCAGTTCTGAGATTCTGAACTTACGATGTCATTTGTGTCCCTAACGGTACTAAACCAATTTTTACATCTGCCATGTCTTGCTCTTTTCGAAGCGGATAAGGCTCCAGCATATTTATTCTGAGGAGCTCATTAGTCAGAAAAAATTGTTATACAGTTTTCTCCGTGTTTTTCGTCAAAATTGAGCACCCTAAAATAAATGCACAGTTTCGCAGTTTCGCAAAAATAAATGCGCAGTTTCAAAGGAGACGAGTATGTTAAAATATTGGTACAGATGCTGAATCTACTACCACTTGTGCCTTAAGACCCACATACCTCGATCATCGCAATGTCGTACATAAATTGATTGAGTTCATAATCGAAGTTGATGACCGTCCGCTTTCCGATTCGGACTTGTTCGAGACCTGATTCGACATCGAAGTCTAGCTCTCCGGCAACAATGCGAATGTCGGATGCAGCATGCCTGAGACAGAAGAGAGTATGATTAAGTTTGAAGGAACCCTCATGCTTATAGAGCCTTTCATCTTATCCCTAGCTCTTTTCTGGAATCATAAGCTCTTCAAATCTCCTCATTCCGCCATCATTTCGTTTTACACCTACGACTTTTTAGTGCTTTTCGGCCGATGCAAGTTTTGTCAGTCACGCAACGCAAACTTGCGATTTACAGCAAGCTTCAAGGTCGGCCGACAACTCTTTCACTCATAAGGACATGAGAAGCTTCATAGTATTGTTTTTCATTTTGGAATATTCCATTATGTCCATTGTCCGTTCGGACTTCTTTTGTTTTGCGTGACTTTCCCATTTCTTAACCACGGCGAGTTCAGTTTTCAAATTTTTGGCGTCCAGCCGAGACCGAAACCCGCTCTGAGAGCGGGAAGGCTGGATAGAGTCGACAAGGCTAACAAGCTAATTTCATATGGAAAGTAATGGTATTCTGGAAAAACGGCATTACTGAGCCATTTCATGGTAGAAACAGCATTTCTAGTAAGAATTGTGCTTTAAAGAAGCGTTTCTTTTTTAAATTAAGTTGTTTTGAAACATGTTTCTGTTCAAAACGATTCTCTGTTTTGTGGTACCTCTAACTTTTCCTTCGACTATATTTCATAAATGATAACAAAAGTACACACGCAACCAATTCCTTTGGGTTTTTAACCCCTTGAACATCCCTGTCACTCTTGTTGCCGGTTTCGTAACGTCGGGATTCTTTATTCCCTTAAAGAACATTTGCTGTATGTGGATCATATAATAATTTGTCATACCATATTAATGAGTTTCATAAATCAACTTGGATATCAAATCAAATCAACCAGTTAAATTTGGATAACTTATTTCATTTCTATTTTATTTCTTGGTCGAAATGTGTTGCTCTTTAGAACAGGATTGTTTGATGTCTGAAATCTTGTCTTTTTTGCCACAACAGAGGGTGGAAATAATTCCGAATAAAGAATAGATGAATGAACAGTCCAAAAGGGAACGGAATCCCTGCTAGCCATGGAGGGGGTGTTGGTATAGTTTGTTCTTCCGATATCCCCAGCCGCATCCTAAATGTCGGTGTTTCCCGGAAACTTGAGTTTGAAGTGTTATGGTTGATGCCTAGACCAGTAGCACTGCCGAAAGAAGTGTCCTCCATCGTATTCGGTGTGGTATACTATCCTCCAAATGGGCCCTTCCGAAAAGACCTAGTCTTGTATCTCCAGCAGTGTACTGACTTCATACGCGCCAAACACCCATACGCAGCCATCAATATGCTGGATGATTTTAACGACTTGCGGCATAGTTGGCTGGTAGATACCTTGTCACTGACACAAGTTGTCAAAGTCCACAAACGTAATGACAGGACACTGGATCTCATATTTACTAACTGTGATTACTTCTACAAACCTCCTTATACAATGCCAGCCATAGGGCTCAGTGACCATCTGACCGTCCTTTGGGAGCCGAACAGGAAACAGCCAATGAGGTCACAGAAAACGGTTAGTTACAGACCACAAAGCCCTGAGCATATAATAGCATTTAAGCAGTGGCTAGGAAATAAAAACTGGCATAGTGTTCTATCACTACGCGATGGGAATGCCATGATTGAATCCGTTTCCGAGGAACTCTATGCAAAATACCAAGAATTCTTTCCAGAAAAATCATCAGTTGTCAGGTCCCAATGCAAACCTTGGATCACTAGTGAAGTTAGGCAGCTAATTGTTGAAAGAGACAAGATGCATCAGCTGGGTCGGGACAGTGAATTTAAAAAGCTTCGTACCCGTATTATTTTGAAGATTCGTAAGTGTCGTAAAGTCTATGGTGCGAAAAATGTCACGGCTGTAGCTAAATCCAATCCTAGCAAATTTCATAAAAAAGATGATGGGCCGTGAAGTAAAACCTCTATGTGTTTATAATGAAGAAGGAAACCCTCTTACTGCTACTCAGATTAATGAGCATTTTGTATCTATATGTCGGCTCCACCCACCATTGTCTAACCTGCCTGAACTGGGTGAGCTGAATGAAAAACTTCGTAAACTAGATCCTCAAAAAAGTTGCTGTCCCGGCGAAATTCCTACAAATCTTTTTATTGAATGCGCGGATGAGTTGAGTGTGATTTTAGCTGCTTGTTTTAACCAGTGTTTTATTCAGGAAATTTTTCCCACATGCTTTAAGAAAGCTTATGTCACACCTATTCCTAAGAGCAAAAATGTGAATTCAGATGAAGGATCTGCGACCGATTTCTAAAACCCCTGTATTGTCTAAGGTTCTAGAAAGTTACATTTTTGAATTGTTGTATGAAGATATAGAGTCAAACCTGGACCCAAGGCAGTATGGTTTCCGGCCTGGGTGCAGTACAACTCATTACATGGTAAAATTAGTTGATGATATACTTAGACACTTGGACACTGAAAATTCATTTGCTGAAGTACTTTTAAGTAATATTACTAAGGCGTTTGACAGTATTGATCATGGGGTAGCTGTAGTCGAAGCGAGATCAATGGGTGCGCGTACGTTTTTAATCCGTATAGTAGCAAGCTTCCTTACGGGACGGACACAATGTGTTGTGCTTAGTAAAGATGATGTGTCTGAATTTTTAGAAATTTTGTGTGGTACACCACAGGGAACAAAATCAGGTCCTCTGATATTTTTAATTGTCTTTAACAAAGTTTTACGCGAGTATCCTAACCGGTATAAATTCGCGGACGATCTCTCAAGTTTATCGTTGCGGAATGTACCTCCTAATTCGTCTGAACAAAGTTTGACTGACATTTTCGAAACTTTAACAAATGAGTTGTCGGAGGTAAAGCTGTCAGTCAGCCTCCCGAAGAGCGTGATCATAAGGTTTTCTTTTTAAAGAGAGAATTACCACATCAAGAAACTGTCGGTTTCGCTTACCGCGAAAAGGTGAAACTCCTTGGAATCACGATTGACAAGAATTTAAAATGGGATTCTCATGTTGACACTATCCTACACAAATCTTCTCTACTTCTGAAATCCCTTGCGATGCTCCGGAGATTTGGAATACCAACGAAACTCGTGAGATCCTTATATTGCACGTATGTACGCCCTGCAACGGAATACTCGTGTCCTGTTTGGCATCCTGGCCTTACCAAAAGTCAGACGGAGAAACTAGGGGGGATACAGAAGCGGGCTTGCAAGAGTATCCTTGGGCAAGATTATTCCACAAATGAAGATAGCCTCACAAAACTTAGTCTTCCCACTTTAGCGTGTCGTACACACAAGCTCACCATGGATTTTGGACTGAAATGTCTATCTTCAGATAATCACAGATCCATTCTACCTGATTACCAATCGCCCAACCCCAATCGGCCCATCACTAGACTAAGAACTGAAAACAAAAATCGGCTTCAAATTACCCCGCCCCTAGTAAATTCGTCTGCCCGATATTTATCATCATTCGTACCTTATTTTATTTCTCATTTTAACTCTTGATATTTTATTTTATTATTTACCATTTTAATTCTTGTCGTGTGACATGTATTATATCATGTAGGCCTATTCATTATTATCATATACGGTATATATTGTACGTCACTGCTTTGACATGTGTTACGTCATGACGATCCTCTGCTAGCCATATTATGTTGTGCTATTATGGAAATAAAGAATATATTATTAGTATTATAAGCAAACGCGGACTGTTTGTCATGCACATTTTCCCATATTGATATTTGTTTTTGTTATACTCTTCATTCCTATGGCCGAAAGAAGAAAAGTGCCTGCTAATCTAGAATGGGCTGTAGGCGAAACGTCCCTTGGCGAAACGTCCCCGGCGAAACTTCTCCGTGGCAAAAGGCCCCCAAGGCCATACTGACAAGACAAGACGTGATAAGACATCCCCGTGGCGAAACTTTCCAACGACAAAACATCCCCGTGGCTAAATGCCCCCGACCAAAACGTCCTGATTGCGAAATATCCCTGGCTAAAATGGACCAATAGAACCAACATATACTATATTTTTTTTTTTCCTTTTTTTTGGGGGGGGGGATTTCAAGATTTATGCCAGGTCCGGCATTCTTTCAAAGCGGATAAATCCAAGACCACAGAATGGGAATAAGAGATTAAAACCGCCTTTGTATACAAATAATATCACGACCATTACACGGTTCAATAAACATGATCTTGAACTTCCCATGTCATTTTTATCCACCATAATGACACGACGCTGATTTTTGCATTCTCCTTGTTCGACTCTTTTTTATAGCCAGATCAGGACTCCACTTGTTTCCTCAGAGGAGCTTATTGGTAAAAAATACCGGTTATGGATGTTTCTTTAAAGACCTTGAACTAGCCTACTACTAATCAGTTCCAAGCCCAGGACAAAGCGTATTATACTGTATATTTTGAACGGAGACGGTGCATATCTAAGCAACTACATCTGTAATACAAACACTGAAGCTATTTTTCCTCGATCTTGCGCCTTAAGACCAAGGCGAACTTAAAAATCTTGGGAAAGCTTTGCCATGGGGAAGTTTTGTCGTGGGGACATTTCGCTATGGGGACGTTTTGCCGAGGGGACGTTTCGCCACGGGGATATTTCGCTGAGGACGATTCGCTGGGGCGTTTTGCCATGGAAACGTTTCGCCAGTAAGCCATCTGCTATATGTTGTCTGACCGTTTTAGTAATTTATGAACCGGCGAGATTGACGCACTCGTTATCATAAAAGTTTGATTCAATCTTGTGTTATAGTTGTGAATAATGATAATTTATGTAAAGATTTTTCAGAAAGAAAAATTACGGCAGTGTTCATAATGTTACTTACTATCCACCGGTTAAGGTTTCTTTCCCATTATCCACCATATCGGTTAATTTCCTTAACAAGAGCTAGAAGCTCAAACGGCACTTGCAAGGCTGGTTTACAGGATGAAATATAGAATCTGCATTTTCGTGGGTTTGTTCTGATCCTTTATAAGCAAAACCCTTGAGATAAGAATGATCATCGACTTGGAAATCACGAGGATATATCGTTTGGTAAAAACATTTTATTTCTTAAACTTGGCTGTAATGATGCGCACTTTAAAGGCGATAGAAATTCGTCTGTAAGCAAAACCCTTGAGGCAAAAATGATAACAGCCCCTGGGGATCATTAATATATCGTTCAGTCAAAAGTACTGTTTAACTTTCCGGTTAAGATGCCAACTTTAAGGGTGCTAGAAATCAATTTTGAAGCAAAACCCTTGTGGCACAAAATGATCATTGGTTAAATATTCTTTGAGCCCAAGCTGACTTTGAAACATTTATTCAAACAATGTTTACAACGGGTACGTCAGCTACGCTTCTTCATCAGTGATATTTCGATTACAGGTTTGTTTCCTTCCCCGAAGTTGAACCAGAGGATTGACAGCCTGACAAGGACCCTTGCCAAAAAGGGCCGAAATATCGCTGATGAAGAATCGTAGCTGACGCACCCGTTGTAAACATTGTTTGAATAAAAGATCATTGGTTGAGATGTATCGTTTGATCAAAAGTAATTTTCGACTTTGGGGTTAAGATGCGCACTTGAAGGGAGCTAGAACTTCATTTGTAAGCAAAAATCTTGAAGCGAAAATGATAATGGGCTCATGGGGATCATGAAAATGTGTATTTTGCTTAAACTATTTTTCTTACTTTGCGGTCAAGATTGGTTCTTTAAGGAATAGTAGGATTTGGAAAATGGCGATTTCCAAGCCAATCTTGTCAAATCTTTAATATTCCAGCCACGTTTCGTCGTCCGTCGTCCTAGTACCTTAACGATCACCGGAAATCCGGCCCCTCCCTCCAACTCCCCCCACAGTGCCCGAAGCCAATCCGGATCTGTAAATGATTTATCCAGAGCATCTAAGCTGTTTGTTATTCCCACAAAGTCCCATCCCGATCTCTCCAGTCTAAGCGGGTCACGTATTTTCCGCCCCCCGCCAAATAGTTGTCGGATACGGTTCGGACATGAAAAAGATCACCAGGGACATTTCCTTCTTTTCAATTATTAAATTTCACTCGAATCCGATCACCCGTTCTAAAGTTATGCATGACTCAATATTCCAAATCCCCCCCCCCCCCCCCACACACACGAATATCAGATCGAGGAAATTTGTATTTCGAAGCCAATTTGATCGGGTCCCTGAAATGCCTGTCAAGTTTCGTCGTGAAAATTCCCCAAACCGCCATCACTGGAATTCCGGGAAACCCCCTCTCCCCCCCCCCCAAGTGTCTGGATCCAGTCTAATTGTGTAAACGATTTGTCTAGAGCAGATACTTCTTCTTCCCAGCAAGTTTCACTCCAATCCCTCCATTCTAACCGTTTCACGAGATTTCCAGTCTCCCCCCCCCCCCAATTCCCCCGTAGCTCTCGAATCCTGTCCGGACTTCAAATTGGACATCAGAGATATGTCATCTATTCAGTTATTAAGTTTCCTTCCAATCCGATCACCCGTTCGAAAGTTACGGATTCCCCGGCCTCCACTCCCCCCAGATGGTCGGGTCGGGTCTGGAAACTGGTAATTTCCAACTTAGTCTGGTTGGTTCCTTGATATGCCTGCCGAGTTTCATCGTCCTAGCACATCTGGAAGTACATAACTAGAAAAAGTGTGACAGACCGCCCGACAGACCGACAGACGGAATTGCGATCGGTGTATGGCACTTGAGCCAGAGGCTGCAAGTGCCATAAAAACAGAGTTTGCAAGTAGGGAAAGACATAGGCATATGTTAGACATGCGTGCGTTCTACTGACAAAGGTATCCACTGTATGCTCAACTCCTCCTTTAACTTTTAAGCTCCGTCCGAACCATTTTATTAACATTTTGGGTGCATCGTTTATCGTTCTTACCTTTAGAGGTGTTAATTGAACTGCGGAAAGTGGTGAAGAAGCCTTCGAGAAACCAGTGTATAGAAACGGTTACTGTCAACACTTCTATATCTTTTCTTTCTGAAGAAGCCCAACATCAGTCAATATTATTCATACAGAAAAGCAAAGCTTCTCTTTAGCACAACCATTCGCCCGCTCATTAATTATTCATTAGGTTGAAAGATGTTGAATTCGCCTTATATCTAGTTCAGCGCCCAAAGTGGACTAGTTTCTGATCCTCGAAGTCTCATTATCAACACTGTGACAGAGATAGTAAAAAATGATCCGTAAGGTAGTGCGCAGAACAACATAACTTTCTTTAAACTTTCGCTTTCTACTCTAGAGACAGCGCAAAACCTCCATTACCTGGGAAGCAGATTGCAGATTTTTGTTTACTCATTAACCTGTGGATCTAGTTTACTATGTCTGTCACAAGTGCTGATAATGAGGTATTGGAGGACTTTCAGAAACTAGTCTGCTAGGAAGCGCTGAACCCAAATACGGCGAATTATTTATGTCTGTGTGGCTTAGTGGAGTATCTTCCTGAAAACATTTCTTAGAAGAAAGGATAAAACAAATATAGAAATAAATTGTCGAAAGAAAAGAACACTGACAAATAGTTAGCTGTCTGTAGTCTTTTTATCCATAGAACATTTAAACATTTTTCTTTCCCTCTGCTTTTCTGCTGGAAGCCATTTTGAGAGCTCTCCCTGCTCTGAAATAGCGTCTTGAAACAGGGTGATCTAGACCAGTGGTTCCAAACCGGTGGTACGCGTACATAAAGGGGTACGTGAGACCCTTGCCAGGGGTACGCGAAGGTACCAAAATCGGTTTAGTCTGTGGCCTCAAAATCTCGCCCCACTCATTTTTTATTGCCGAAAGCCTAGTATTACAGAGGCATCACTAGCCAAAATGTTTTTGGGGGTCAAGGAATTTTTACTGATTGGCTGGTCATTTTTACCGACTAATTAAAAAAAAAATGTTTTTAACAAAAACCGTGGGGCTTCGCACCGAGTCGTTTCACGCCGAGTAGTTTCTTTTTAACCATTTGACTGACCGACCACTTTTTCTTGGGGGGGGGAGGGGTGTTGCCAACTCGTGTGTGGCGCCTCTGACTATAAGCCTTGTAAGCGCCCTAGTGAAAAGTCAATGAAATAATGTTGATTCCAAAACAGCTAGCCTATTGCCGTAAAATATTTTCCTGTGTCAGACAATATTGTTTCAAGAATAATCAAAGACATTGCAAGTGATATTGTCATTCAGGTTGCGAATTAAGCTAACTAAAATTTTACGATGCAGCTTGCGAAAGCACGGAGAATATCAAAACCAAAGACAGAAACAGGCTGACTGTAAAAAATATTGCCGTTAATGACGTCGAGCCGAGATCCAACAAAATGTTTGCCACAAAGCAGCATCAAATGTCTCTTGAATTTTGTACACATTTCTACACCTGTACGCCTCATCATTTATGAAAATAAATAGCGTATTTTTCACGTTCTGGAAAAGCGGGTACGCAACCTTTTCGAACCTTGATTAGGGGTACGCGGTACGGAAAAGGTTGGGAACTACTGATCTAGACATTGCACATTCCAGAGTGCTTCTGAATCAATCCATTTAAATCCGTATGGAGACACACTTTCTAGTTTCTACACTGTCAGAAGTTTCATAACAGATTGCCCATAACACTTTCAAGAATAACACCTTTTCACTTAGAAATAAAGTGTTATGACCAATTAAGTTTACACTATTTCGTGCCTAGATCACCAACACCACCTTCAATTGGTAAAAATACTAACGGGAACGAAAGAAACATAACATATAACATTCCAAAGTGTTATCTGTTGAAACCGCGCATCCTGCTGTTGTCGTTATGTAACTTCTGACAGTGTAGTATTTTTACCTATTGAAGGTGTTGTTGGAGATCTGGGCACGAAATAGTATAAACTTAACTGATCATAACACTTTTTTTCTAAGTGAAAAGGTGTTATTCTTGAAAGTGTTATGCGCAATCTGTTATGAAACTTCTGACAGTGTACTTTTACTTTCTAGTCTAGTACAACTAAACTGGCCCTGACTTACCCTTTAGCGCAGTGAGCAGCGGTTAAAACCCAGGTTTCATTGACGAGTGTACCACCACAAAAATGGCTGTCTCTGCCAGTCTTGAAGGCACTCTGTATGGACACCTGTAAAATTTAGCTGAAAAAAATAAGTCGAGCTTGGATTCAAACATACTTTTACTGAGGCTTACGATGTCATCTCTCGCCCCGTGGCTTCATAGACCTTGGTTCTGGAGGTCGGTAATTCAGCACCGAACCTTGTACAATATATTTTCGCATTTTTACCCGTACTGTTCTCGGTCCATTGATTCTCATGGTCGGAGATCTAAAGTTGCGTTTTCTCGGGTGCACTTTCAGAAGAAAGGACCTTCGACGAATACGCTCGACATACTTCAGATATCTGAGATTTCTTCTCTACCTACCAAGACGCACGCGAGACCGCTACCTGATCCGCCGTTTGTTAATATCCGACCCATTGTTGACGCTTGAAGCCCTCGCCTCTAATTTTTTTCTCCGATCGGAAACTTACCTGTCCACGATCCCTTCAATGTGATTCTAAATTAGTGAAACTTTATGGAAAATATTCGTCAGAGTGTTCTGCGATTATTATTATTATATTTCTTTGTCTCTTTGTCGATTACAGCCAAATACGTCCTTTATAAAATCTTATGACGAATTGCCGCCAGACGCCGCTCTAGAGGAACAATAACAATCACACTTGAGATGGGGGGATAAGTTATCTGACGGGTGAATAAGCGATCAAGCTTTCGCTTCATATCGAGTCGCGCATTAGCCCCGTGGAAACGTCAGCCAGTACTCAGCACTGAAGTCGGAAGCCAGAAATGACAAACTTGATGACGCTTGAGCAAAAAGAGGGGAAGAGGCATTTTAAACAGTTTTGAACATGGTTATGCCTAAGAGGAACTGAAAATAGCAAAACAAACCTCGATAAACGTAAGCAAAGAAGTAATATGTCCTTGTTTTCTTACGATAGCGCACCTAGCGGCCGAAAAAGAACTAATCCGAGAGGAATTTATGATGGGCGTATATAGCTGTAATCGCGCTGTTACCGAGTTCTCGACCCTAGTTGTATGTTCCGCCCAAAACATGTTTTGTTTTTATTACGGAAGTTTTGTGTTGACTGACGAGACAAAAAATATCAGTAGCGATGGGCAGTGTCCAGGTGATCGGGACTTAACAGTCTCAAGCTTTGTTCTAGGCCTTCATATTCTTCTTCATGTTTGCTTCATCGTCGGCTCGAGAGGAGATAGGGGGAGAACAGAATAATAAGGTAAATTTCTTTTGTTTATCAAAATGGAAGAAGACAGAGTTAACAGAAGGCTGTCAAGCCCTGGGATTTAGGGATTAACCATTTTCACAGGAGGTTCCAGTAGTGGAAGCACTGGAGAGAGATTTTGTTTTTGGATTGTATGGTAATACTTGGGATCTTGATCAGCAACATAGCAATGACAATATATCCGGTGGGTTTTAATGGCACTTGCAGCCTCTGGCTCAAGTGCCATACGAATCACAATTCCGTCTGTCGGTCTGTCCGAGTTTTTTGTCACACTTTTTTGAGTTAGGGTACTTCCAGATGTGCTAGGACGACGAAACTTGGCAGGCATATTCGGGACCCGACCAAACTAACCTGGAAATAATCAGTTTCCCGATCCCCGGCGGGGGAATCCGGGAAATTGAGTGGAATGTAACTTTCGAACGGGTGATCGGATTGTAATGAAACTTAATGACTGAATAGATTATATATCTGTTATGTCCCGTTTAAAGTCTTGACCGGATTCGGTAGCCAGGGGGGATTTGGGGGGGGGGGGACCGGAAATTTCAAGAAACAGTTAGAATGGAGGGATCGGAGTGAAACTTGCTGGGAAGAACATGCATCTGCTCTAGATAAGTCGTTTAGACAATTGAACTGGATCCGGACACTTAGGGGGGGGGGGGGTCCCGGAATTCCGGTGATGGCGGTTTTGGGGATTTTCACGATGAAACTTGGCAGGCATATCAGGGACCCGATCAAACTGACTTCAAAATAAAAATTTTGTCGACCTGATAATGGTAACTTTGGAACGGGTGATCGGATTCGAGTGAAATTTAAGAATTGAACAGAGGACATTTCTCTGGTGATCTTTTTCATATTCGGACCGGATCCAGCAACTATTGGGGAGGGGGGGAAATACGTGACCCGCTTAGAATGGGGAGATCGGGATGGAAATTTGTGGGAAGAACAAACAGATGCTCTAGGTAAATCATTTACTGAATGGGATTGGTTACGGCCACCGTGGGGGAGTTGGGGGGAGGACCGGAAATCTCAAGAAACGGTTAGAATGGAGGGATCGGAGCGAAACTTGCTGGGAAGAACAAACACCTGGTCCATGTAAATCTTTTACACAATTTGACTGGATCCGGACACTTGAGGGGGGGGGGGGGGGTCCCAGAATTTCGGTATTTGGGATTTTCACGACGACACGTCAAACTAACTTGGAATAAAAAAAAGTCCTCGATAAGATAATCTTGGGGGGGGGGGGAGTTGAGGGAGGAAACCGGAATATTGAGTCATGCCTAACTTTGGAACGGGTGATCGGATTCGAGTGAAATTTAATTATTGAACAGAGGACATTTCTCTCTGGTTATCTTTTTCATTTCCGGACCAAATCCGACAGTTATTGGAGGGGGGGGGGGGGAATACTTGACCCGCTTAGACTGGTGTGATCGGAATCGAACTTTGTGGGAATCACAAACAGGTGCTCTGGGTTAATCATTTACAGACCGGATTGGCTCCAGGTATTTTGGGTGGAGTTGGAGGGGGGGGGGGGTCTGGGATTCCAGTGAGCACGAGTTAAGGTACTTTCAGATGTGCTAGGACGATGAAACATCGCTGGAATATTAGAGATTCGACAACATTTGCTAGAACTTGCTACTTCCCAAATCCGATTATTCCTTAAAGTACCAATCTTGACCGCAAAGTAAAAAAAATACTTTTAAGCAATATATGTATTTCCTGTTGCCCATCAGCCCATTATCATTCTTGCCTCAAGGGTTTTCCTTACAAATGAAGTTCTAGCTCCCTTAGAGTGCGCATCTCAACCGCAAAGTCGAAACTTACTTTTGATCAATCAAAACATCTTAACCCATGCAAGTGCCATATGAGCTTACAGCTCTTGTTTTTAGAAAGCGTGAAATACCGTCTAAATACTCTTCTCTATTTGTATGCTTGGCGTGTATGGCGTTATGAAGATTTCCTATGAAAATACCTCTCTATTTATATCTATATAAATATAACTAATATAAAAATATATTACAAAAATCCGTGCCCTACCCAAGGTATAAGCTACATAACTTCAAGAAACAATAAGAGTAGCTTTACCAGAAGCCGATGGGGTAAAATTCCATCCAAGAGCTTTGCAATAGCCCCAGCTTGGAGACTCTGCGTTCGAATAAAGTATGATAAAAGCATAAGAAGTAATTCCAAAGAATCCGAAACAATTACTTACGAGAAAGGGGAATTCCAGCGCAGTGGCATCTATGCCTCCTACTATTCGGTCATCGGGTAGCTTGACGTTCCGACTCGTTGCCGGTGAAGAAAAAGACGAAGAAAAACACACCAACAGCAAAAAAAATAGTGCCAACATTTTGACTGTTGGCCCAAAACAAAACAGTTACGAGTATAGATAGATTTCCTTATCTCTTTGTATTAGTGGATGCGAACGCTGATAAGACAACTCATGTTTGTAATAACTAATGGATCATGTCTGAAAATATTCAAGTTCTGACACAACTTAATTTATCCTCTGGTTACTGTTTTTGGGGTACATCGTGATTATTATCTGATTATTAAAAAGGGAGGTGGAAACCTTGCTTGAAAGGATTTTAGTATTCTCGACATTCTGGTTTTGAGCTGATATTAGTAATAATAATAATTTATATTTAACCCACAAATCGTACAGGACGAAAACAGTGAGAAAATATGAAGACACAATTAGGTAAAACACACCACATACAAACAAAATCTACTTAAGAGTCAAACAGACGAATAAGTCCATGAGAGGGCGACAGGCGCGCGTACAGCCAGACAATCCTATTCGGGAAAAAATTTCTCTTTCAGAATTCGCATCTTGCGTAAGAATGCTGCCGAGATATTTGAACTCCCTCACTTCTTCGATTTCCTCATTGTTGACCAAGAGTCCTACAGCTAAGTCAGGAATGACCGCATTTGACATTGATTTGGTCTTGTTAGCGTTTATGGAGAGTCCAACAGCATTTGCCACACGCCCAAGTTCATTTATGTTGTGTTGCATATCTTCAGAGTCGTGAGCGAGAAGTGCAACATCATCCGCAAAATCACCATCATGGAGTTCCCTCTGTGGGTTTAACTGTAGACCCCCACTGAAACTGCGTCCACGGAGAACAAAATCTATCACTATGGCAAACAGTAATGGCGATAGAATGCAACCCTGCCTTACACCTGACTGAACGGAGAACCACTCGGTTAGGCCATCCTCGGTCTGTACTGCGCACATAATATCATGGTAAAGCGCTTTAGTTATATTTACAGTTTTGGTTGGGATCCCATAATGCAATAAAATTTTTCACATGGTTCCACGGTGTATCGAGTCGAATGCCTTGAGAAAGTCTATAAATACTAATTAGTCTATAAAGTCTATAAATGATGTTGAGAGGATGAACTAGTGGTAGAAAAAGGCTCCTGGGGTGTGGGCCGAAGACATTCTGACACTGTAGGTGCCCACTAGCCCCAGGACCAGTCAGGAAACCAGACATAAGAAACAAGGGAAAGCCTCTGGGAATTCTATAGATCAGCCGCAGTCAATCCAGAAATCCCTAACCAAGCTGGTTCACAGGTCCTAGCGAAGCTGGAATTCACATATCCAGTCAAGCCCGAGGCCTACTAGCCGAGATAGACCGTTACGACAATAGTTAATTTACTCGTATTACATGAGCAAGAGTGTGACACATAATATATAAGTAAGTAAAAGCAAACACTGAGTCCCTAACTAAATATATAAATGATCCTTACCATAAATATAACGTAAGGTAGCCGAGGTCTTGGTCGGAACCAAGATGAAAGAGTAACGGTTTTGGCTACGGACTCATTCCGTAGCCAAAGTACCTTGAATGAAATAGATCAAAGCCTGACCTTGGATTAGCACAGCAGCTAGCTGAAGCTAGGGGATAAAGACCGAGTGACCTATTGTCACGATGCCGGAAAATTTATGATGGTGATGAAAACCGAAGAGATATATAGAAAAATGTGATAGAGGGAGGGAATGACTAGGAGGGGGGGAAATCGTGTGACATGTTCAGAGTGGACGGATCGGGACGAGACTTGATGGAAAGAACAAGCACAAGCCCCAGATACATAGCTGACAAGACCGTACCGGATCCGAGCACTGCGGGGGGAGTTCGCGGGAGGGTTCCGGAATTCCCTTGATCCCGAGTTAAGATGCTTATACATGTGCTAGGACGATGAAAATTGGCAGGCATATCAGGGACTCGACAACTTTAACTTAAAAACAGTCGTTTGTCCGATTTGACCATCGTGGGGGAAGTGAAGGAAGGGGGAATCCGGAATCTTGAGAACTGTCCAGCTTATGAACGGGTGATTGGATCTTAATAAAACTTCATATTCGGAAAGAACTCATGTCTCAGATGTCCCATTTCAAGTGCGGCACAGGATACGATCAATATGGGGGAGTCGTGGGGGGGGGGGGGTGCGAAAATTTCGTGACAAGCTTAGAGTGTAGCGATTGGGATGACACTTGCTGGGAAGAAAAAGCGTAAGCCCTAGATACATCAGTGACAGAAGGACTGGATTCGGGCACTCTGGGAGGAGTTGGAGAGAGGTCCGAAATTCCGGTGATCGCGCTTTAAGGTACTTCTAGATGTGCTAGGACGATGAAATTTGGCTTGAACATTATAGTATTGACAAGATTGGGCTCAGAAATTGTCACTTCCCAGATCCGACCATACCTTAAAGTACTCATCTTCACCGCAAAGTACAAAAAATTACTTTTATGCAAAATCTACACTTTCATTATCCCCATGAGCCTATGACCATTTTTGTCTCAAGGGTTTCACTTAAAAATGGCTTTTTAGCACCCTTAAATTGCTCATCTGAACCGAAAGTAAAAAAATGCTTTTGACCAAACCATGGATATTCATGATTTTAAAGGGCCCAGGATCATTTTTACCACAAGTGCTTTGATTTCAGATGAATTTCTAGCGCCCTTAAAGTGCGTAGCATCACAGCCAACAGCAAAACAACCAAACGATACATTCTCGTGATTTCCAAGGGTCCATCGTCATTCTTATCCCTTTTATTTTTATGGTTTTGTTTATTTCCTTTTTTGGACAATGGCTCATCATTATCGACAGATTCCACTGCCCTTGCCATTTACTTTTGCTCATTACAGCGTCAAAAGCAAGTGCTCTTCCTCTTTTCCAGATTATAACTGGTATCCCATCTGGTCCCAGTTGCTTCGGGTGCTAATCCACCTTTCATCTCCGTCAAAGATTTCCAAACCTCTTCTGTATTCATGGGGCTGATTAGGACATAATCTGCTTCCGACTAATGGGAAATGCGTTTACTGTTTAATGTCCTGTGTTACCTTCATTTGGCCCATTTTTTTCCAAATATTCCGCCCACGAACTAGCTGATGGATCAGTTTCAATACCCTTTTCATTTCCGTGTTTTCCCATTTCAGTGAGCTCTATATCTCTTTCGAACACGCTTTCTGATCCTTCGAGATCTTCTTTTTCTACAATATCATTATATTTACTATCGAAATCCTTCTTTTCCTTTTAACGTCGTCTTCTAAGCATTGTTAAAATAGGTGTAATACGGCGTATACAGTTTCGTCTTTTCCTCGGGGCGCTGTAATAACCTGTATAAGGAGATAGACAATGGTTCTATTTTGTCTTATGCAGAGCCAATCAGATCGCTTGACTGGGCTAGGTCATCGAGCCGAAGAAAGAGGAGCTTCGCCAGGGTGCCACGGGGAGAACAAAAATTTAATCTGTTGGAAGTTGAAGTAACAACTTTTCTTTGAAAGAACAAGCTTTGTACTGTTACCACTGCTTCTTGTTAGTTCGAGGAACATTGCTGTCCATATGTTAATTTAGCAGTTTTTTTTTACAACATTATAGTCGTCAATGGTACTTGTGTACTTCAAGTAGTAGCCTACGAAGAACACTTTTTCTGATTTTTATAAGCAATTTTTATCAGTCTGGCAACACAGAATGTCTCCTGGACAAGAACAATTTCAATTACAACGAAGATATGTAATAAGACGTTAACATCACGTATTGGGCTATACAGCTTACCACACCTGGCATAGGCTAAAACTCAGGCCTCTAATGGCCCATTGTCTCAATCCCCAAAATACAGTTGATGGTAAGCCAACACTCTAAATACAATTGATGGTGAACCACCACTCTAAGCACAGTTGATGAAAACAGTTTTCTGTGGAGAACAGACAAAGCCAAGGAGGGAGAAAACGAAGAAATTTACAAAAACGAAAGTAAGAGGATCGCATAGCTTTGATATCCTTTTTCTTTAAAACAGGATAAACACCAGATAGAAAAAGAACAGAATGGCCATAGAAGGAAGAGTAAAGTTTGCCAAGAGCTGTCCGATTGTAATTCTCTCTGTTAGCAACAATTTTCGAATAGCCCAGTTGAATTTTTAGTCTACAGTCGGAAACCGTCCGGGATCGGAAGAACGAATATTTTTAGTAATGGTAATACCCAACCAGCGAACAGAATCAACACTTGGAATAGAAAACTTCAAGCAATTTAGAGACGCGGATGGCCTGGAGTTAAAAGACAGATAGTCGCATTTTTTTTACATTTAAAGAGAGTCTTGATGCCGTTGTTGTAGTTGTCAAGTCTGCTCACTACCTTAGGGATCAGTTTTTTTTATTATCTTTGTCACAAGTGTTGAATTATGCTGTTCCGCATAGCTCCTACCCTCTGCACGTTTGCATCGTTTAGGGTATCGAGAATATATCCTAATCCGCATAGTCGTCTTACAGAGATATGGAGACGGAGGTTCTTGTGATTCTTTGTTCTTGGTGCAACAAACATTCGAGCGAGACGTGAATAGGCTATAGCATTGCTCAGATAGGTGTAACAGGGCAGTTGTAAGTGATGTCCTCGTCGTGCCCCTGGAGGGTTGGGAGCTATGCTTGGTGCTTATGCCTTTAACTTTTGTTGTGTTTTGTTTGCTTCAGTTTGCTTAGCATTCAAAGCATGGTTTACACTAAGGTCTAGCCCTCCCCCCCTCCCCCGGATAGGAACGTGAGGTCCCCAGTGACCCAGGGCAGCCTTGCTCATGAATGCCACTCTCAGCCCGCTAATCTAAGCTTACCCCTCTCCGGCAGTGACTGGAAGCCAAGTTGGCAGCTAGGGCAGCTGTTGGCGGCTGGATATGGTCCATGATCCGGACCTCTTGAGTTGAAGTCATCAGTGATAGAAACAGTTGCCTGCTAGGTTGTTTCGATCCCCGGCAATGAGGCTCTGTCAGCTGAAAATTACTTAAATGCCTGTAAGATCTCTCAGTTCAAAGGCAATTAAAATCCATCAATGAAGAGCCAATTTATTGACCTCCCTGAGCTGAAGTCCAGCAAAATGGCCAAGAAAATTGTCTAAAAGATGCAGGAACATTCTATGCAATAGAATTTTGAGGGGAAATTCCTAATAAAAGAGTGGTTCGCTGGTTCGCTGTTGGGTATTACCATTACTAAAAATATTCGTTCTTCCGATCCCGGACGGTTTCCGACTGTAGACTAAAAATTCAACTGGGCTATTCGAAAATTGTTGCTAACAGAGAGAATTACAATCGGACAGCTCTTGGCAAACTTTACTCTTCCTTCTATGACCATTCTGTTCTTTTTCTATCTGGTGTTAATCCTGTTTTAAAGAAAAAGGATATCAAAGCTATGCGATCCTCTTACTTTCGTTTTTGTAAATTTCTTCGTTTTCTCCCTCCTTGGCTTTGTCTGTTCTCCACAGAAAACTGTTTTCATCAACTGTGCTTAGAGTGGTGGTTCACCATCAATTGTATTTAGAGTGTTGGCTTACCATCAACTGTATATTGGGGATTGAGACAATGGGCCATTAGAGGCCTGAGTTTTAGCCTATGCCAGGTGTGGTAAGCTGTATAGCCCTATACGTGATGTTAACGTCTTATTACATATCTTCGTTGTAATTGAAATTAAAATGTTCTTGTCCAGGAGACATTCTGTGTTGCCAGACTGATAAAAATTGCTTATTAAGATCAGAAAAAGTGTTCTTCGTAGGCTACTACTTGAAGTACACAAGTACCATTGACGACCATAATGTTGTAAAAAAAGCCTGCTAAATTAACATATGGACAGCAATGTTCCTCGAACGAACAAGAAGCAGTGGTAACAGAACAAAGCTTGTTCTTTCAAAGAAAAGCTGTTACTTCAACTTCCAACAGATTAAATTTTTGTTCTCCCCGTGGCACCCTGGCGAAGCTCCTCTTTCTTCGGCTCGATGACCTAGCCCAGTCAAGCGATCTGATTGGCTCTGCATAAGACAAAATAGAACCATTGTCTATCTCCTTATACAGCTTATTACAGCGCCCCGAGGAAAAGACGAAACTGTATACGCCGTATTACACCTATTTTAACAATGGTTAGAAGACGACGTTAAAAGGAAAAGAAGGATTTCGATAGTAAATATAATGATATTGTAGAAAAAGAATATCTCGAAGGATCAGAAAGCGTTTTCGAAAGAGATATAGAGCTCACTGGAATGGGAAAACACGGAAATGAAAAGGGTATTGAAACTGATCCATCAGCTAGTTCGTGGGCGGAATATTTGAAAAAAAAATGGGCCAAATGAAGGTAATGTTGATGAAGTAACACAGGACATTAAACAGCAAACGCATTTCCCATTAGTCGGAAGCAGATTATGTCCTAATCAGCCCCATGAATACAGAAGAGGTTTGGAAATCTTTGACGGAGATGAAAGGTGGATTAGCACCCGAAGCAACTGGGACCAGATGGGATACCAGTTATAATCTGGAAAAGAGGAAGAGCACTTGCTTTTGACGCTGTAATGAGCAAAAGTGAATGGCCAGGGCAGTGGAATCTGTCGATAATGATGAGCCATTGTTCAAAAAAGGAAATAAACAAAACCATAAGAATAATAGAGGAATCCAACTAGGAAACAGCACTTCTAAGCTATTTTGTAAGGTGGTTGATAACAGATTGAACAAGAGCTGGAAGCTCATATGGCACTTGCAAGGCTTGGTAAAAGGATGAAAGTAGGAATTTGCCAATCCGTGGGTTTGTTCTTATTATTTGTAAGCAAAACCCTTGAGATAAGAATGACGATGGACCCTTGGAAATCACGAGAATGTATCGTTTGGTAAAAAAAAAGTATTCTCGTTTTGCTGTTGGCTGTGATGATACGCACTTTAAGGGCGCTGAAAATTCATCTGAAATAAAAGCACTTGTGGTAAAAATGATCCTGGACCCTTGAAAATCATGAATATCCATGGTTTGGTCAAAAGCATTTTTTTACTTTCGGTTCAGAAGAGCAATTTAATCATGAAAGTGTAGATTTTGCATAAAAGTATTTTTTGTACTTTGCGGTGAAGATGAGTACTTTAAGGTATGGTCGGATCTGGGAAGTGACAATTTCTGAGCCCAATCTTGTCAATACTATAATGTTCAAGCCAAATTTCATCGTCCTAGCACCTTAAAGCGCGATCACCGGAATTTCGGACCCCTCTCCAACTCCTCCCATAGTGCCCGAATCCAGTCCTACTGTCACTGATGTATCTAGGGCTTACGCTTTTTCTTCCCAGCAAGTGTCATCCCAATCGCTACACTCTAAGCGTGTCACGAAATTTTCGCCCCCCCCCCCCACGACTCCCCCATGTTGATCGTATCCTGTGCCGCACTTGAAATGGGACATCTGAGACATGAGTTCTTTCCAAATACCAAGTTTTATTAAGATCCCATCACCCGTTCATAAGTTGGACAGTTCTCAAGATTCCGGATTCCCCCTCCCTTCAATTCCCCCACGATGGTCAAATCGGACAAACGACTGTTTTTAAGTTAAAGTTGTCGAGTCCCTGATATGCCTGCCAATTTTCATCGTCCTAGCACATGTATAAGCATCTTAACTCGGGATCAAGGGAATTCCGGAACCCTCCCGCGAACTCCCCCCGCAGTGCTCGGATCCGGTACGGTCTTGTCAGCTATGTATCTGGGGCTTGTGCTTGTTCTTTCCATCAAGTCTCGTCCCGATCCGTCCACTCTGAACATGTCACACGATTTCCCCCCCTCCCCTCCAATTCTCCCCAAAGTCACCGGATCCATTCCGGACTTGACGTGTGACATCTGAGACAGGAGGTCTTTCCAAATATCAAGTTTCATTGTTATGGAGACATCACATAGCGCTTTGCTCTGCAATAGTCCTCCTAGTCATTCCCTCAATCTATCACATTTTTCTACATATCTCTTCGGTTTTCATCACCATCATAAATTTTCCGGCATCGTGACAATAGGTCACTCGGTCTTTATCCCCTAGCTTCAGCTAGCTGCTGTGCTAATCCAAGGTCAGGCTTTGATCCATTTCATTCAAGGTACTTTGGCTACGGAATGAGTCCGTAGCCAAAACAGTTACTCTTTCATCCTGGTTCCGACCAAGACCTCGGCTACCTTACGTTATAGTTATGGTAAGGATCATTTATATATTTAGTTAGGGACTCAGTGTTTACTTTTACTTACTTATATATTATGTGTCACACTCTTGCTCATGTAATACGAGTAAATTAACTATTGTCGTAACGGTCTATCTCGGCTAGTAGGCCTCGGGCTTGACTGGATATGTGAATTCCAGCTTCGCTAGGATGTGTGAACCAGCTTGGTTATGGATTTCTGGATTGACAGCGGCTGAGCTATAGAATTCCCCGAGGCTTTCCCTTGTTTCTTATGTCTGGTTTCCTGACTGGTCCTGGGCCTAGTGGGCACCTACAGTGTCGGAATATCTTCGGCCCACACCCCAGGAACCTTTTCTTCACTAAACCTGGCCTACCACTAGTTCATCCTCTCAACATCATTTATAGACTTTATAGACTAAATAGTATTTATAGACTTTCTCAAGGCATTCGACTCGATACACCGTGGAACCATGTGAAAAATTTTATTGCATTATGGGATCCCAACCAAAACTGTAAATATAACTAAAGCGCTTTACCATGATATTATGTGCGCAGTACAGACCGAGGATGGCCTAACCGAGTGGTTCTCCGTTCAGTCAGGTGTAAGGCAGGGTTGCATTCTATCGCCATTATTGTTTGCCATAGTGATAGATTTTGTTCTCCGTGGATGCAGTTTCAGTGGGGGTCTACAGTTAAACCCACAGAGGGAACTCCATGATGGTGATTTTGCGGATGATGTTGTACTTCTCGCTCACGACTCTGAAGATATGCAACACAACATAAATGAGCTTGGGCGTGTGGCAAATGCTGTTGGACTCTCCATAAACGTTAACAAGACCAAATCAATGTCAAATGCGGTCATTCCTGACTTAGCTGTAGGACTCTTGGTCAACAATAAGGAAATCGAAAAAGTGAGGGAGTTGAAATATCTCGGCAGCATTCTTACGCAAGATGCGAATTCTGAAAGAGAAATTTTTTCCCGAATAGGATTGGCTGGCTCTGCCTTCAGTTGCCTTAGAAATATTTGGAGAAACAATAAATATCCCAGAAGCTAAGGCTTAGAATTTATAATAGCAATGTACTTTCCGTCCTTACTTATGGTTGTGAAACTTGGAGCACCAATGCGCAGCTAGAAAGACGACTCCGGGCATTTGACAATAACTGCCTAAGATCTATTTTGAACATACATTGGACCGAGAGAATAAGAAATGACGAGATTTTCGTACGACAAATCATACCCCCATCCTCGATGTCATTAGAAAGCGTCGATGGATGTACTGGGGGCATATGGTGAGAATGGGTGATGGAAGGCTGCCACACGACATATGGTGTTGGACACCCCCTGGCCTCCGCATGTCAGGGAGGCCCAAAATGACCATTGGCAGGTCGTTAGAGAAGGAGGCGAAGCTGGCGAGGTCTTCGATGGAGGAGCTTTGGTCGATGGCTCAGGACAGGTCGACTTGGCGATCCACTGTTGCTGCCTTATGCGCCACCAATCGTAGGAGGACCTAAGTCTAAGTAAGTAAAAGTAACATCACCAAGGCCCAATTCCCCGTTCAAAAGATAAAAATATATCAATGTTCCGAATTCCCCCTCCCTCCACTCCCCTCACAGTGCTCGGATCGGGAAAGTGACTATTTCCAAGTTAGTTTGGTCGGGTCCCTAATACGCTGGAAGTACCCTTACTCGAGAACAGTGGCCTGACAACGTGACAAAAGACTTCCGGTTCCCTCCTCCGACTCCCCTCCCCTACATTCATCGGGTTCTGTCCGTACTTGAAATGGGACATCTGAGACATTACGTCTTTCCAGATATCAAGTTTCATCAAGATCCGATCACCTGTTCGAAAGTTATGAATGCTCCTAAACTCTGGAATCCGCCGTCTCCCCCTCCCCCCACGATGGTTGGATCTGCTAATGCCTATTTTCAAGCTAGTTTGGTCTGGTCCATGATATTCTGTCAAATTTCATTGTCCTATCACGTCTAGAAGTACCCTAACTCGAGAACAGTGGCCTGACAGACAGAACGACAGAACGACCAACAGACCGAAAAGTGATCGGTACACGGCACTTGAGCGGAGCTGCAATTGCCATAAAAGAGGTTCAGGGAAAAGAGGCATTAAATAATTTACAGGCAGAGTTAAGATAAGTTATTCTTACATATCAGTTTCAGATTCCCTGTCCCTTCATCCCCCAAACGATGGTCGGATCGGGGAATGACTATTTCCAAGTCAATCTGGTCGGGTCCTAAAATCACTGCCAAATTTCATTGTCCTCGCACATCTGGAAGTACCTTAACACGCGATCACTGGAATTCCGGAACCACTCAAACTCTCCCCACAGTGCCCTGATCCGGTCCGGTTCCTTCAACGAAGTATCTAGGGCTCGTGCTTGTTCTTTCGACAAAGTTTAATCCCGATCCCTCCACTCTGAGCGAGTCGCAAGATTTACGGTTCTTGAAATAAAAGATCTGACACAGAAGATCTTCCCAAACATCAAATTTCATAAACATCCGATCACCCGTTAGAAAGTTGCACGTACCTCAAGATTCTGGATTCCCCCTCGATCCACTGCCCCCACGTCCGTAGGAGAAGCATCTACCAAGATTCATCATTCTAGCACATCTGTTAGCACCCTAGCTCACAATCGTGGGTCCGGCCGATCGATGACGGGGATTTCTGCAATGTCGTTGAATCCAGCCTGGTTTTAGCCGAAAGGCAAGTGCCATAGAAAAGACCAAGTTGGGTTGTAGCTCCGATGCCCTTCTCCGGAACCCGAACAGCTGCTCTGCCCGCTTGTATCCTCTAGGGTAGGCCATGAATCAATGCTGCTGTTTACGGTCATGGATTCTTGATCGTTTCTGGAATCGAGTGGTAGAGCTTCGTTGACAGGGATTTGTGTAAGTCTCGAATCCAGCCTTGCTTTATACTTTTTTTCTTGCAGCCAATTTGGCTCATGGGTTTAATTCCTCTAAATTTGTCATTACTATCGGGTGGTCGCTATTCCTCTAGAAATCCGCTTCTCACCTTTGTAACTTCCTATTATTTTGGAAGACAAAGTTGTACGGATAATCTTTCCGGTCGAAGAGTTACTGAAGGAATTCTTTTTAGTCTCACGGAAAGTTATATTATGACTATCTTTAGCAGCATAAAAGGAAGGGATTGTTTTTTGGGTAAAGTGGGGCTATAAGGATGATAACTATTGTCGAGGTGGATATAACTCCTTTGTAGGTGGACACGACTTCTCTTGGGATGGATACGAGTTTAGGTGGTTACTACTGTTCCAGAATCTGTTAAGATGTTTTCCTGAACAACTGAGAGTTTTTGTAAAGTAGAAGTTGTACAATAAAATGGTAATCTAATAAGGAAGTTGGACTCTAAAAGTAAATGTTGTTAAGCATCTCACTTTTTTTTATTGAAGCCAGCGTGTCTAGCCAATAAAATTGAACTTTATACCGAACATGAAAGCTCGGTACAGTCAGTACAACATGACAAAATATATTTTGAATGGTCGTTTGGTTCCGCATACTGTTTCATGGATGTCGAGCAAACGACGGACTTTATCCATGACCAGAAGTGACAGACTTCGGTGTATATCCCTGGCAGACCAGGGCGAGCACAACCTTTACCTGATGATACAATTCCTTCCTGAAATCCATTCCCGGCCAGAGGTCCACCACTGTCACCCTAAAAAGGAATGGTAATCAGCGTACTACATTCAGCTAAAAATTTCTATGAAAATAGTCGGAGAAACTACTTGATAGGTGGAATAGGAGTTGCAGCCATCGGGCATACAGGCTGCCAAACGCTGGCCTTTCGTGGCTCTTTCGGCGACCGGAACAATGCAGACGAGGAAGCAACCGAGAAATATTTTTCACCGCATTCACTCGTTTCACCGTCCAACACAGAGGGAAGATGTTTAGCCATCCAAAGACCCAAGTGACGACAATATCCACTCTGACTCTGTGGGCGCAGGAGGAACTGAAGTAAGGATATGGAGACTAAAGAAGTTGGGACAAAAACCATAGCTATGCAAAGATTACCTCCTTTTACACCATTGCAACCGGTCAACCATTGTTTTTTGTGGATTCGACATTCAAATGTTTTGAATGCATTTCACCGAATTTCATTTTTAAGTTTAGCTATTGCAAAATGTGAAAGAAAACGATATATTTAAGAATAGAAGTACTAAATAAGTAAAGCCATTAAAATCCGGTAGGTTAAGATAGAATTTTATTGAAAATGGAAACAGCAGTGGGGTTTATGAAGTGCCAGACAGGCCTGTGGCATCCAAAAAGGGAGTAAGTTAATAATATAATTTTTATAGATAGATAATAGAAAGCTAGCCTAAGCCATTAAGAACTGAACAAAAACAAACAAACACACGCAAATAACGATAATTTTAAGACGAGGATATTAGGAATAATTTCTTTTTCTCAAAATAAAAGAGTAGGTACTAACTACACTTGTCTATATAGGGGCTTCACAGCCGGCTAAATATGATCGGTAATTTGTTAACAAGAGCTGTCAGCTCATACGGCACTTGCATGGGTCAAGATGAGTGGATTGATCAAAAGTAAGTTTCGACTTTGCGGTTGAGATGCGCACTCTAAGGGAGCTTGAACTTCATTTGTAAGCAAAACCCTTGAGGCAAACTGCTAATGGGCTGATGGGCATCACGAAAATGTAAATTTTGCTTAAAAGTATTTTTTTACTTTGCGGTCAAGATTGGTACTTTAAGGAATAATCGGATTTAGGAAGTAGCAATTTCTAAGCAAATGTTGTTGAGTGTCCAATAGTCCAGCGAAGTTTCATCGTCCTAGCACATCTGGAAGTACCTTAACGCGCGATCACCGGAATCCCAGACCCCCCCCCCCCTCCTCCAACTCCACCCACAGTAACCGGAGCCAATCCGGTTCTGTAAATGATTAATCCAGAGCATCTGTTTGTCATTCCCACGAAGTTCGATCCAGATCACACCAGTCTAAGCGGGTCAAGTATTTTCCGCCCTCCCCCCAATAATTGCCGGATTCGGTCCGGAAATGAAAAAGGTCACCAGAGAAAAATGTCCTCTGTTTAATTATTAAATTTCACTCGAATCCGATCACCCCTTCCAAAGTTACGCATGACTCAATATTCCGGATTCCCCTCCCTCAACTCCCCCCCAAGATTATCATATTGACTATTTTTTTTATTCCAAGTCAGTTTGACCGGGTCCCTGATATACCTTCCAAGTTTCGTCCTGAAAATCCCCCAAAAAACGGAATTCCGGGAAACCCCCTCCTCCCCCCCCCCTCAAGTGTCCGGATCCAGTCAAATTATGTAAAAGATTTACATGGACCAGATGTTTGTTCTTCCCAGCAAGTTTCACTCCGATACCATCATTCTAACCGTTTCTCGAGATTTCCGGTCCACCCCCCCCCCCAGCTCCCCCGCGGTGCACGTAGCCAATCCGTTTCAGCAAATGACTTACCTAGAGCATCTTTTTGTTCTTCCCACAAAGTTCCATCCCGATCCCTCCACTCTAAACGGGTCACGTATTCCCCCCCCCCCCAATAGTTGCCGGATCCGGTCCGGTTATGAAAAAAATCATCGGAGAAATGTCCTCTGTTCAATTCTTAAATTTCACTCGAATCCGATCACCCATTCCAAAATTACGCATGACTGAAAATTTCGGATTCCCCTCCCTCCACTCCCCCCACCATTATCTGACCGACAAAAATTTTTATTTTGAAGTCAGTTCGAGTGGGTCCCTGATATGCCTGCCAAGTTTCATCGTGAAAATCCCCAAAACCACCATCACCGGAATTCCGGGACCCCCCCCCCCCATAAGTGTCCGGATCCTGTACAATGGTCTAAAGGACTTATCTCGAGCAGATGCTTGTTCTTCCCAGCAAGTTTCACTCCGATCCCTCCATTCTAAACGTTTCTTGAAATTTCTGATCTCCCCCCCCCCCAACTCCCCCCTGCCTACCGAATCCGGTGACTTTAAACGGGACATTACAGATATATATTCTATTCAGTTATGAAGTTTCATGACAATCCGATCTTCTGTTCGAAAGTTACACACTTCTCAATTTCCCGGATTCCCCTGCCCTCCACCCCCCCCCCCCAAATGGTCGGTTCAGAAAACTGATTATTTCTAAGTTTGTTTGTTCGGGTCTCTGATATGTCTGCCAAGTTTCATGGTCCTAGCACAACTGGAAGTACCCTAACTCCAAAAGTGTGACAAAATGCCCTAAATTTTCAAGTTTCCAGCGCCCCCACTTCCCCGCATATGGTCGGATCGGGAAATTGATTATTTCCAGGTTAGTTTGGTCGGGTCCCTGATATTCCTGCCAAGTTTCATTGTCCCAGCTCATCTGGAAGTACCCTCACTCGAAAAAGTGTGACAAAATGCCCTAAATTTTCAAGTTTCCAGCGCCCCAGCTGCCCCGCATATGGTCGGATCGGGAAACTTATTATTTCCAGGTTACTTTGGTCAGGTCCCTGATATTCCTGCCAAGTTTCATTGTCCTAGCTCATCTGGAAGTACCCTAACTCGAAAAAGTGTGACAAAATGCCCTAAATTTTCAAGTTTCCAGCGCCCCCACTCCCCCGCATATGGTCGGATCGGGAAACTGATTATTTCCAGGTTCGTTCGGTCGGGTCCCTGATATTCCTGCCAAGTTTCATTGTCCTAGCTCATCAAGAAGTACCCTAACTCGGAAAAAAGTGACAAAATGCCCTAAATTTTCAAGTTTCCAGCGCCCCGCACTCCCCCGCATATGGTCGGATCGGGAAACTGATTATTTCCAGGTTAGTTTGGTCGGGTCCCTGATATGCCTGCCAAGTTTCATTGTCCTAGCACATCTGGAAGTACCCTAACTCGGATAAGTGGGACAAAAAACTCGGACCGACCGACAGACCGACAGACGGAATTGTGATCGGTATATGCCACTTGAGCCAGAGGCTGCAAGTGCCATAAAAACACAAGACAGTTAGCTCTTCCTCGACTTCATGGGTGACAGCATTACTTATACCAGAACTTGCCTGACATGAATCTTTTCCTCCTTGTTCTTCACCGGCGCAGATTTTAGTCGCGTGCACCGTCTCCTCATCAAAGTAAAGTTCGTAAGCCACTGCACAGTTCACGTCGGACCACACCGTTACTGATACTTCATTCAGTACAGGAGATACCTGTGGCACTCCCTCCTGCAAGAGCATACGCCAGGGATAGTCAACAAGACGGAAAGTCAAGGAAATGCACGGTGCAAAAAGAGATGGTATTAAATTGGGGGAAGGATCTTAGAGACAGGAAATCTGCTCCAGGATGAAATTCTACTAAACAGAGGAAGGCTGCAACTGGAGGAAAGGCTATTTTCTATTTAACTTGTTTTTCCTTTCCATCGTTCTTGAGGTATAAGGGTCTAAAGGTCCGGGCCGAGTTTTCATGTGACGGAATGTCTAATAAAATAAATTTTCATTCTTTGTCCATTCAACTTGTTCTTTTTTTCTTCCTTTTTTAATCAAGGGTCCTGAGATGGACCAATGAGTGAAAATATACAAAATAGTTTTTCTTCCTTACCCAACGTACATGAGGAAAGGCTACGAGGAAAGCTACCTTACGAGGTAAGGCTACGAAAAAGGGAAAGATGCAGCAGGATGAACGGGTCAATTTCTTCAACCTTGTAAGGATTCAACGGAGTGTCTACAAAAGCCACTATACCCCCTTGAAAGATTTTTTTTGTACACTTTCTGCGCCATCACATGTTTCATTTCGACAATTCTGCGGGCTAAAGACCAAAAACTCGTGAGCACGCAAACGAATCACATTTATTGTACACGTATCAATGTTCCCTCTATGAGGTGCCCATGTTTCTTGATCATCCCTCTGTATTCCAAGGTCATGTCATTCCCAATGGTTAGGTATTTCAATCTTTTTCAGTACAGAAGGGGCTGTTGGTTTGAGGGGGACGGTTCGGTTTAGGCCTTGGCTGGCTTCTCGGTCTTCTTGGGGAGGAGGACGGCCTGGATGTTGGGCAAGACACCACCCTGGGCGATGGTGACTCCAGACAGGAGCTTGTTGAGTTCCTCGTCGTTCCTGATGGCTAGCTGAAGGTGTCTGGGGATGATGCGGGTCTTCTTGTTGTCTCTAGCGGCATTTCCTGCCAACTCGAGGACGCTGCTCATCGAATGACTCATAGACGTGTCGATGCTACCACATTTCATTCTATTTCACATATAGGGACTGAAAGAAACCAACAAACTCGGCACAACCGGTTACAACTCTTCTAAGGGATTTTTATTTTTTCATTCAGGCTCTAGTAGCCTAGTGACGTTCAGAATATGTGGTGCTTGCACGACAAGTCAAGTTCATCCAGCCGCGGCAAATCTGACTGTCCGCAGAAACGTGGATTATCAGAGGGAAACTCATGATCATGTGGCACTTGATCAACACGAGAGATGAGAGCGTCTGAGGACTGAAAGTAAAATGTCTCGAGCATAGCGGCAGAACGACTTAGAGGTACGACAAGTCCGTAAGAATAAGTTCCTTTGACAAAAAAGGATTATTCAGAATCCAGGGAAGTAACGAAGTAACACATTTCATTGGGCCTTCAAGCCTATTTAATTGAGTAAATGACGGATAATTAGACTTTCGTATCTCAGCCCCCTCGGTTATAACTTTAAGAAGACCGCCAAAAATACTTGGAAAAGTAACAAATCGACCATTTTATGAGCCGGTAACGGATGTGGTTTATTCAGGGGCATCAGATCTGATTTCTTTAAGTTCTGTAGATCAGCATGTCTCTCCACTCTCAAGGCTCGTTCTCACTTACCTCTGTCGTTCCCCATCCGATGGTGGTAAGCTTCCTTCCAGGCCTCTCAGGGCCACATTCATTCAGCAGTGTTATAGATTGGACGTATGAGTTGTAAGAGAAAGCCTTGGAAACCTAGAATGTGACTGGATGAAGGGCGTTCCTGTCATATGTGTGATCGTCAATAAAGGTTGACTCCGACATCGAGGCTTATATCGGATTATAACAAAGAGGCGGCCATTGAAAATAGCATGTCCGAGTCGAAAGCGAGGTAAGTTATGAAAAATATCAATCGAGCGCAGCGAGGCTGATATTTTCAAATTGCCTTCGAGCTTTTTATTCCAATATCGACTGAGATGAAGGTAAGTTAACTATTACAACTTTTTCGACGAGAATTTTTGTGTAGGTAGTAGCCTACTTAATCTTCTTGGTAGCACTCATTTGCTAATTTTGTTGGGAATTTTTGTTGAGTGAAATGGCAACCCTAGCCTGCTGTAGAAAATTGAAAATGACGACAGTTGTGACCCGGGCATTTCTGTTTATGGCAATACAATTCTTATCCAACACCAAATTTTCGATTTCTGTCGAAGCAGATGCCATCTAGCGGCGAGTTCTTAGAGAGATATAATTAATCAGCTTGAATCGCTGTCACCACTGGTCGCAGAATTCTACTTGTCGTACATTTTCGGTTCTTCGACAAGCGAGCAAGAATTCTGCGATTATTCTATAATTACTGTTCCAGTAAATACGAAAATGAATCATAAAAGTTTAAACGTATAATTATGAAGGTGAGAAAGCAAAATTTATCGTTAAAAGTTGGTGAAAAGGACCTAGTTTCGTGAGGGCCACAATGTCGTTGTTTTTCCGGCCAAAAGTCACAGTTTCCATCAGAAAAAGTGGCAACTCTGATGTTTTTATCAGTGGACTGTTTAACCAGAGCAAAATCCAGAGAAAGACTGTGGTAGCTACCTGCCTTTTAGAGAGCAGAGGAAAATAAGATGAAGTGAGTTGGAAGCAATGTTGTTTCAGTTGACAAGTTTCATTTCCAGTGGGAATGTGATTGTGACATTGTGACCCAGGTTGGTTTGCTAGGAAAGCAACATTTTCTTCCAGTTTTTTACAGTAACATATTTTCTGTATTTGTTTTGTATTTTTCGGTTTTCTTTCTGAAAGTGATGTCTTTTTTTTTGGGCGGTCAGGCTCTATTTTCACAAGTAGCAGGAAAGTGCTCAATGAACTTCTGCGGAGGTTGATACAGCTTCGTATCATCCTCTCTGGAGGCTGATACCTTATCGTATCAACCTCCACAAACTCATTGTCATAATATAACTTACATGTGGGACAGAGGGTGAGAAACATATTTATTACATATCGATTCGAGAAAAATCATTGATACATAGCGCCTTACTTTGGCGTTTCCTCCACTTACGTTTTGGGATCCCAAAAACAGGTTCTCTTGTCAGTTATTAAGTTTCCTTCGGATCCGACCACCCGTTGGAAAGTTATAAATGGCACAACATTCCGTATTTCAGTTCCCTCCACTCTCCCCAAGATGGCCTGATCGGTTAATTGACTACTTCCAAGTCAATCTGATCGGGTCACTAATTTGGGCAAACGAGGAAACGACATTGATGTCGTTTTCGAATCCCCGACGTTGACGCTGAAAATTTACAGCCTGACGATGACCCTTGTCAAGAAGGGCCGAAAAATCGCTACTAAAGAATCACAGCTGAGACATCCGTTTTATGCATTATTTGAATATATTCACTCATCTCTATCTGTTGAAATCGCGTTGGCGAAGATGGGAACTTTTCTAAGTATGTACATAAACTGGAGATGTATTTTGGAGTCAATGGGATGGATAACAGAAGCTACAGTGCTCTCCCACCAGTCTTTGTTACTTCGAGCTAAGTGCCATAAACCAATCATTTTTCCGTCGGTCGGTCAGCCGGTCAGACCGATGATCGCGAGTTAGGATGCGTTCCAGAAATAGTCATTTCCCCGATCCAACCATCTGGGGTGGGGGAGGAAGGGGAATCTCAAATCTTGAGCAGGTATTTGTTTTGGAACGGATTTTGATCAAACATACTCTCTGGAAAGACCTCGTGGCTCAAATGTTCCAGTTCAAGTCCAGAAAGGGATCGGTGACTTTGGTGGGAGTTGGAGGGGGGAACGAGAAATCTTGTGAAACGCTTAGAGTAGAGTGTTCGGGATGAAACTTGGTGAGAAGAACAAGCACAAACTCTAGATACATCACTAACAGAACCTGACCGGATCCGGGCACTGTGACTGTGAGGGGAGTTGGAATGGGAGCCGGTATTCCGGTGAACCCGAATAAAGGTACTTCCAGATGTGCTAGGCCTCTAGGTGATGAAACTTGGCTGGCGTATCAGGGACCCTACCAGATTGACTTGAGAAGAGTTGTTTCCCGATCCGATCATCGTGGGGGGGGGGGGGGGGGCAGAGGAGATCGGTGAAAATCTGAAATATTGATAGGCAAGCATAACTTCCGAACGGGGCATCGGATCTTAGTATAACTTGACAGTTGGAAAGAGCTCGTGTCTCAGATGTCCCATTTCATGTACGGACCGGATCTGATAACTCTGGGGGGGGGGGGGATGGGAGGGCGACCGGAAATCTCGCGACAGACTTAGGATGGAGGAATCGGGGTGAAACGTTCTGAGAAGAACAAGCCCAATTTCTAGCGCATTTTTTATAGAACTGACCGAATCGGCGCGCTGTCGCGAGAGTTGGAGGGGTTCCCGGAATTCCGGTGATTGCGACTTGAAGTACTTCCAGAAGCACTAAGACTATGAAACTCAGCAGGCATATTAGGGATCCAATCAGGTTGACTTGGAAATGGTCACTTAACCGCTCCGGCCATCTTAGGGAGAGTGGAGGGAATTGAAATCCGGAATGTTGTGCCATTCATAACTTTCCAACGGGTGGTCGGACCCGAAGGAAACTTAACAACAGACAAACGGACCTGTTTTTGATCGAACGTTACAGTTTCTGATTCCCAAAGGACCCATGGTCGTTTTTACCACGAGTATTTGCTTACAAATAAGCTATTAGTAAAGATTTTACTAAAGAGCGTAGCCTTTCTTAAAAGCAAAGTTAAAAAATAAACTTTTGACCAAAATATACATTTTCGTGTTTACCAAAGGACAATGGTCATTTTTCGCCATGCCGCCGACAAGTAGCTGGAAAGAAGAAGAAGGGACAGGTGACTCCAAATCGACGACTCAATCGAGCAGCAAAAAGAGAAGCCGTGTCCAAAATGAAATCACAGCACCAGCTTTAACTCCAAGTAATTTTCAGGGAAGAAGTTCACAAAATAAGATATTTAAAGAAGAAGATTAAATTGTTTTCCACAAGTTCGTTTTCCAGCTTGAGCCTGAAGAGGACCCTTCGCAAGAAGGGCAAAAATGTAGCTCTAGCTGACGTATCCGTTTTGCATTGTCAAACTACTTACAGCAGCAATCTTAACCACAAAGTTCAAAAACACTTTAAAGAAATGATACATTTTGCATCCCCAAGAGCCCATGATCATTTCTGCCTCAAGTATTTTGATTTCTTATTCATTTCTAGCCCCCTCAAAGGGCGCATCTTACTGCGAAGTGAAAAATATACTATTGACCAAAAGATACATTCTTGTGACCCCTAAGGATCATGACCATTTGTGCCTCGAGGGTTTTGCTTACAAATGAATTTGTAGTCCACGTTTAAGTGCGCATCATGTCGCAAAATGTAAGGAGAAAAATACTTTTGGGCAAACGGTCTGCTTTCAGGATCCCTAATGACCCATGATCATTTTTGCCTTAGTTCTTTTGCTTACAAAATCAATTCCTAACTTCCTTAAAGTGAGCATTGTAATCTACATATTTTTTACTAAACCATGCATTTTCATGATTCCGAAAGGCCCATTATCACTTGTGCCTCAAGACAGCGAGAATCTAGTTAGGTACTTTAGAGCTATGTCAAGTAAAATTCCAAAAATCAGTATCGCAACACTGCCTGAGAGTTAGTGTAGGTTGCATTTCTAGGTTGGTTGCATTAGGTTGCATTAGTAACACTTTATAGCGAAATGTATAATACATATATATGTATATAAATATAAGACATTTTGATAACAAGTTTATAAATACACAGTTGACACTTAATGCATACAACTTACCTTATTGATTACTACATAGTACTGAAGTGGTGTAAGAAATATGGTAAAAAGGACTTGAGGTACCTGTCCCTAGAATGTGTGTTTGGGCGAACAAGTTTCGGACAATTTACAGTTGCTACTTTGTGTCTGGTGTTCGGTCAATTTGGGTCAAAGCCCGGTAATATAGTTTTATGAAGGTCTCAGGTCAGGCATTTGCGTCCAATGTCCATCTTCTTGAGGATGTGTTGTCTATCTGAGAGAGTAGAGAGACCAAGATTGGCAAATCCGTCTTCAAAAGAAGTAAAATGTATGACGCTTGCAAGTGCCATACGAGCTTACAGCTCTTGTTTGTTTTTATCGGCCTAAGACTATTCTATCTCCCTAACTTTCTCCTGACTACCGACCCAGTTTCTGGGCATTCTAGAAGAGGCAAGAGTTATTAAGCCTAGAATTTCTAGGCTCAATACCTCTTGCCTCTTCTTTGGGAGCGTTCCCATAAACTCTCCCAAGAGGATCTGGCAATTGGCATAGCATCAGTAGTTACTGCATATTCACCAGGTGACGGTAAATGAGGAAAAAGGTGTTGATCCCAGACTGTTTCTCGGTACAACAAGTCGTTAGTGTATTCTTCTTACCTTGATCAGAGCGATGTCGTTTAGCAAAGTTTCTGCGTCGTAAAACGGGTGAATGACTATGATTTGGGGTGTCCTTTTTTGTACGAAGTATCCTTCTTGGTCAAGGTCTGTGATCCCGGCCACAATCTGAATGTTGGTGCGAGTTTCCGGCCTATATAGTTTATCGGGTTAAAATCAGACACAGAGAAACAAGATGTAAAACTTCCATGACTAATGACGTCGAAGTTAGGAAATATCATAATTTTTACTCATAAACCGATGTCTTAGGCTTTCGTGCAACTGTGTTCATTCTCAAAAAGATAAAAAGATCATTCACTGATCGGGTACTAAATATAAAATATTTTCCCCTGAAAAAAAAACTGTCTGATTTTAGGTTTGGAACTGGTGACCCGAGAAAATACAAATTGTGTATCGTAGAGGAAGATAATAAGACGTACAAACTGAGGCAATGCGCTGCAGTGAGCACGAATCTCTTGGTGATGATCGTACCTCCGCAAAAATGTCTCTGTGTACCAGGACCATCCAGCTTTCTCTGCAGTGACACCTACACAAAAAAAAAAAAATCTCAGTGAAATGTAATACTCAGGTTCGTCACGTTGATCAGTGTCGCGCGACATGAATGTAGGCAAGGACCCAAAAAATCCTGTGTAGAACTAGCTTCCATTTGAAAACATAAGACCCATGCTTTTCCGACAGTCTTGAGTGAGAGGAGGCTCGCCTACGAGATGCATTCGTAGCAGCGTTTGAATAGTCCATGGATTTTCACTTGACTTCCTGTGAGACTGCACCAGAGCAAAATAACCCTAGGGAGTAGCGCCAAGACCTATGCTTTTCATGCTTCGCAAACGGGCCATATTTGTAGTGCCGGCCATTACGCTTACGGCATTTAAATCGAGACCAACTTGAGGGCTTAAAAATCTCTAAAAAGCTAAGATACGCTCTGCACATATCGTGGAAACAGGGCAGGTGATTCCTTTTTTTTGCTGTGTTTAGCCAGCCCTGGTGCAAGACTGATTGAGATTCAGTAGGAATGTTCTCTCTCGCTAGTGGTACTAGTCTCGCTGCTATTCGAGCGATTGTAGCTTTTTTGAAGTCTTGTCGCTACTCCCTAGTGTTATTTTGCTCTGGAAGAACTTTCGGAGGATGAGGAGGCATGCTTTGGTTGTTTGTCCTTTCAGCTATTCCCGTCACCTTCACGGCACAAATAAAAATAGCCTACAAGAGTCTATGCCATTTCGTGGGAAAGGTACTGGAAAAGAAGTGAATTGAAATTACGCTGTAATAGTCTGTGCTATGACTATATAGGGTCTCTGACCCTTTAGGACTATTTTGGTCTCAGACGTTTTGCGTAAGAATATTGCTACGGCTACTTTACATTTTACTTCTTGTCTAAACTTGACTAAACTGACCACATTACAACATATTTGGGTTTCAGGACTTCAGCATAGAAATGTTGCTATACATACTACTACATTCCAAGTGACTAAGGAAGAAGACAGTTAAGACAAATAAAATAAAATATATAAATATAAAATATATTTCTAAGCCAATCTCTGCGATTGCTGCGACTACTTTAAATTTTATGTATATTTCGCTTAAAAGTATTTTTTGTCCTTTGCGGTTAAGATGAGTATTTTAAGGAATGGTCGGGGAAGTGACAATGTCGAAGCCAATCTCTAAATCTTTCGTCGAATCTCTAATGTAGAACCTTAGCTCGCAGTCACTGGAATTCCAGCCCCCCCCCCCCCATCCAACTTCCCTAACAGTGTCCGGATCGAATCCGGTTCTGTAAATGATTTATCTAGAGCTTTTGTTTGTAATTTCCACCAAGTTCCATCCCGATCTTTACAGTCTAAGGGGGTCACCAATTTTACCCCCCCCCCCCCCCCCACCCCACCCACACACAAAGTAGTCGGATCCGGTCCGGACATAAAAAAAACATCCGGGACAAGTCCTCTGTTCACTTATTAAATTTTATTGGAAACTGATCAACCGTTCAAAAGTTATAATATGCATGACTCAGTCTTCCGTATTCTCCCTCCCTCCACGATGATCGGAAAGAGAAAATTACTATTTCCAAGTCAGTTTGATCAGGTCCCTGGTATGCCTGCCAAGTTTCGTCGTGATAATCAAGAAAACCACCTTCACCTTTAATCCCGGGAAACCCCCCTCCACCCTCACCCCACAGAGCGCGGATTCATTCCGGTTTTGCTAACGATTTATCTACAATAGATGCTTGTTCATACCAAGAAGTTCTACACCGATGCCTCCAGCCTAACCGTTTCACGAGATTTCCGCTCTCCCCCGACTTCCCAGCTGTCCTATCCGGTCCAAATTTGAAACGGGGCATAAGAGACATGTCTTCTATCCAGTCCTTCAGTTTCATTCGAATCAGATCACCCGTTCAAAAGTTAAGCACGACTCAATATTCCGGATTCCCTCTCCCTCCACACCCCCTCCCCCACCAAATAGTCGGATCGGGAAGCTAAATATTTCCAAGTTAGTTTGATCGGATCCCTTCTACGCCTGCCAAGTTTCATAGTCCTAGCACATCTGGAGTACCCTAACTCGCAATCGTGTGATGACCGCCGGACCGACAGACCGACATACTGACCGACCGACTGATGAAATTGCGATCGGTATATGGCACTTGAGCCAGAGTCTACAAGTGCAATAAAATGTGAAAGAGTCTAAATTCAGCCCGCAATGATACATCTAAGTGGTGTAGTAATATTAACGTCTCTTCCATACTCTGCGAGTTAGCACGGCGTTTTGTGTCAAGACGCTATTATTTTGGGTGGAAGTTTTTTTTTTTTGTGGCTGGGCAAAACGTGAAGCAATGTACGCACTCTGAATATTAGTTTCACACAAAGCATACGAACTCTAGGCGATCACCCAGCCTGCCCTCAGCGGTTACCCATTTCTTCAGAAATGAACAGGAAAGTATACAGCTCACCATAAACGGAGCGTCTCCAGGTTGTACTGGTGTTCCGCCAACAATCTTGTCTCCTTCCCAATTCGTACATAATATTCCTTTCCACAGAGCGAGATGGAAAATTAGTTTCAACAACATTTTCAAAATGGCCTCAACGTTTTTTACAATTCCTCTCAAGACATATTTAATTGACAGCTGGAAAACACCTGTAAATGTTGTATGCTCCTGTACTTTCTCCATTACAAGATCCGCTAGCCCAGGATTGTCTTATGGATTAGGGAAAGCAACGCTTGTTGGAGGAACGTCGTCCAGCATAATGATATGAAGAGAGTGAGGGAGAGAGAGGTTAGGGGATAATTATGTACAGAGGGAGATGGTCTTTATTTCAATGGTAAAGATACATTAGAGGATCAAAACGAATTCAACAAATGGGCATCGACTAAAAGAAAGCACCACAGCATTTTGCCGGAGGAACCTTAATAAAAAGTGCCACGGCATACTAAAAGAGGCTTGCTGCACAAGGGAGCCATGCGTAGGATACGGCGTTTTCCAACCGGACCCGTGTTCTGGCGTACCTTCTTTCCGTCTCTGGAGTTTTCAGAAATGTTCAAGCTCAAAACGAGAGCAGGATCCATTTTCTAGCATGCTTCTTTAAGACTCATTAGTTGATCTTCGTCATTTCGTGCCTTTTTTCAGCATGTTCCCGCGAAAATGAGGAGGGGGCATTTCGATGGGTCCAGGGCCGGAGTGCTACAAAGAGGCACAAATCTTGAGCTCCGAGCCCTCCTCAAACCCGATGAAAAATGTGTAGCCTGCGTAGTTGTATGGTAGTTGTACGAAAAAGTTGAGTGTAATACTGTGTAGTAGCAAAGAATACTATCATTTATTGTGCCTTAGACTAGTCCAATCTTATGTAGTAATATCCAGTAGTATGCTGTCCTGCCATAGTAGCATCCAGTCTTGCTAATAGTAGCACCCAGTCTTGCTAATAGTAGCATCCAGTAGTATGCAGTAACATGGTAGCCTTGAAGTAAGAAGCCTGTGTAGCATCAGTTAGTACTGCATGCTACTTTTTCGTACAACTTCGTACTACAATTTTGAGATAAATTTTTCATCGGAAAGAGACTAAGAGAAGGCATGAAACGGATACTCTTCATTCTTATGGAGCTTGCCTTCCGACCAAGTGCCAAATACCGACACTTTTCAGTCGGTCGGGCAGGCATATACAGGACCCGACCAAACTAACCTAAGAATAGTCACTTCCCTGATCCGTCCACTGTCGGGGGAGTAGAGGGAGGGGGAATCCGAAATCTTGGGGTATGCCTTGGTGCCCTGGTGGTGGTACCAAATAGGGGAAAAACAGAAACACTTCAGCTATAGATTATTTTAGGAGGTGGTTATAGGACCAAGTAGTGTAGTAGTTAGGAGGGAATTAGGTTATTTCCTACAAGAAAAGTTAGGCTTGTAAATATGATAAGATTTAGGAAAGAGTAATACAAATGTCAAGAGTAAGACGTTACTAAAATAAGCGTACCTGGTGGCCCTGAAGGATGACTAACAAAATGCATAGCCCCGGTTGATCAGAAAAATTGCGGGAGGCTTGTGGATTTATGTTGATATTGGGAGCTAGGGACAGATGCAGAGGTTGAAGAAACAGGAAAAATGGTAAGTAGAAAGCTAAAATACCAAGAACTGAGTTGAAGATGGCAAAAGTCTCTTTCATTTGGTGTGAGTGTGTGGAACTGAATGAACAAAGAAAGAAGGTATTTGTAGAGAGGAAATATAATGAAGAATGGATGGTAAAGATGATAAAAGATGAACGTTTTCTTACTGTGTGAAAACTCGGAAGTTTCTTTAGGCTTGCAATGGAGCATAGAATGAGATAAGAGCTATAGAAACCCCCTATAGAAAGTAAAGATCGAAGTAAGGCCCCCTACAGTGAAAAGAAACACAAATCCTAAGGCCCATAAAAGAGACGGTGTTAACGAGGTTTTTAGAATAGTTTTTTTTTGCTAACTTTAGGCCCATATAAGTTGTTTACACTGTAAAAAGTATCTTCTACATCGGGCGTTAGCGGTTGTGCATCACCGACCTAGAAGAGTTTTATTCCGAATTCGGAGAGTTAAAATCCTAGAGAGGACTGAAATGCTAGAATGCAAAACACTGCTGATTAAAGACCTAACCAAAACATTCTGTTTCCTTCTCTCCTTGATCACATGCCACGGGTTTGTTTAGACTTGAACTCGATTGCCAAGTTGCTGTTTGGCTCGAGAAAACCCACACACAACGTCTTCTTTTCTAGATGGCGGAATTTTCCAGGATTGATTAGCAAAGAATTATAAGACCTAACTGATAATTTTTGTATGTCTTCAGAGGTACCACACTGGTCTTGGTTTTATAATTTATTTGTGTTTGTAATAAACAGCTGGAGCATTAGATGGAAATTATTACTTTGACCCTTGGCTCCCTGCGTGCCATAACAGAGAGTCCAGACTGAGATTTAGTCCAGACAGAGTTATTTCAAACCTAGGAAATTGGTGGGGTTTTTTTCAATTGTTCACTGTTTTTACGGTGTTTTTAGTGGTTTTGAACATTCATAGTAACAGAAGGGATGGTTAGCATTGTGTGTGTGGTAGAAAGACCATGTTTTGTGGCCCGCTTTAAGTTCTCTGAAAGCAGAGAGCTTTTTTTGCAGTGTACTTCTAAAATTTTCATTGCCTTGGCCCTGGCATAATATATTCTTTTCTATAAGATAGGTGTAAGCATCTCCTGTGTTTTATTGAAACCATTAGCCAACAAATTAAAATTATGCCGAGGCCGAGCACGTGGCACGAAAACCGCTTGGTTTCTCACGCTGTTTCTTGGATGTCGGGCAAATGTTGGATTCTATCTAAGGCCAGAAGTGGCAGACTTCAGTGTATAATCCTGGCACACCAGGTCGAGTGCAACCTCTACCTGCTGATACAACTCTTTCCAGAATACCGTTACCAGCAAGAGGTTTGCCACTGTCGCCCTAAAAAAATGAAAAGCAGCATATTACATTCAGCTCAAAATGTTGAAAAAAACAAGGTTTCGATCGAGTCTCAAAGGCGAATATGTAGACTATTGGCTTCTTCATTCAGACATTCGAATCTTGTAGATCGCCAGTCTTAACCAGATTCGGTAGGCCTCATACGCAGCTTAAGTTAACCACTTTTAGTTAACACACAGGTGTTCCTCCGACTATCTTGTCTCCTTCGCCATTTAAGCAGAATACTCGTTCCAAAGAGCGAGTTGGAAAATTAGTTTCAAGAACATCTTTGAATGCGGATAAATTTCTCCTCGACGGCTTTGCAATTTTTCCCAAGACACATTTCACTGACAGATGGCAAACATCTGCGAGCGTTATAATATTCTATAATTTACCCATTGCAAGATCTACCATGTCGTTGGTTTTTATGGGTTAAGGAAAACCACGCTTGTCAAGTGATGCAGGGACATTACTTCAACGTCACTTCACATAAGATGAGCATGAGTTTAACATGAATGAAGGACATGAACTTACTATCGGAGAATGCTGGCCCTAGAGCTCGTAGGGGACTATGTAACTGGGAGGGATGGTCTTCATTCTAAAGCAAAGCCTTCAGTACAAAGACCATTTACATATTCTTTGATTCAGTAGAAGAACAAACTGAACACACTCGAGGACCAGTCCCGGTAAGGCTGAGTAACCGTTGGCAGGAATAAATGAAGCTATGCTAGGTTGAACGATTTACGTTCAACGTAAATAGGTTGAACTAGGTTGAACGATTCCCATTCTTTGAAAAGGAAAGAAGTGTGATAAGAGGAAAGGGTATTTATTTAGTTTTTATTTACTTTTTTTTTACCCCTTCCCAAGGGGGGGGGGGGGGTAATGAAGGAATGATATAGCGGATTCATGGTGGTTAGAACTGCGGCCACAATCAGGATTCTTTTGTCTTAAAAGTGGCCGTTAATGGTAAATTGTTTGTTTAATTTATATGTTTTTTGATGAAATTAAAAAGAAATGTAAAAAAAAATGTAAGAAAAAACGATTTACGTAAACCCCCAGTCGACAAAGCTCTGCCACGTTATACCCGAAAATAACGGATAGTCTACTGTGGGAAATAAAAGACTTTACCTTAGTAGGACGGCATAAACGATACGTACGTAGCTGACTAGCTGCACTATACGGGTACTTCCTCTGAATTTATTCGAGCGATGTTTCGGCCCTTCTTGGCGGTCCTCTTCAGGTTTAAGCTAGAAATGCTAGCCTGCGATAGAAATAGCAAAGATTCTAGCAACTACAAGTATCTGATTCCTGATTTTGGTGATTTTCTTTGTAAGAATTGCCTGGAGTTATACTTGACACTTAGACTGTGTTCAGGATAGCTGCATCTCTTGCGGAAGACTTTCTCCCAACGTCGTCGTTGTTTCATAACGATTAATGCTTTAAGAAATATATTATTCAACTCGCCCTTTGCCTTCTCGTGTAATCAACAGTATTAACGCATAACCGGGTCGGTAACATCTCTACTCAGTTCGCAATGTTCGCAAATCATTCCTTCAGCCAAGTGCCATGTAGCGATCGCAATTTCTGTCCGCCCATCGGTCTGTCTGTACGTCTGGGTTTTGCTAGTTTGGGGACTTCTTAAGCTAGGACGATGAAACTTGGCAGGCATATAAGGAACCCCAAGAATAAGCTCGGAATAGTGACTTCTCCGATCCGAGCATCGTGGGGGGAGTGGAGGAAGGGGAAATCCGGAATCTTGCGGTAGTTATAACTTTTGAACGGGTGGTTGAATCTTACTGAAACTTGATCTTTGGAAAGACCCCGTGTCTCAAACGACCCGCTTCGAATCCGGACCGGATCCGGTGACTTTGGGGGAGCTTGAAGGGGGAACTGGAAATCTTGGGAAACGCTTAGACTTGAGGGATCAGGATGAAACTTGGTGGGAAGAAAAAGCAGAAGTCCTCGCTACATCGTTGACATAACCGGACCGGATTCGGTCATTGTGGCGGAGTTTGAGGTGGGTCAGAATTCTGGTGATCCCACGAGTTCGGTACCTCCTGATGTGCTAGGAAGGCTTATCAGGGACCCGAACATAGTGACTTGAGAACAGTCGTTTCCCCGATCCGACCATCATAGGGGGAGTGGAGGGACGGGGAACCCGGAATCTAGTGACATGCGTAACTTTTGGCGGGCAACCCCAAATTGAATGAAACTTGGCAAGTGGAAAGAGCTATCGTCTCAGATGTTCCATGTCAAGTTCTGATCGGATCCGATACTTGTATGTGGGGGGGGGGGGGGGGGGTGGAGGGGGACACCGGGTATTTCGTGGAGCATTTAGAGTCGAGAGATGGGGATTTTCAATTTCAAAGTATTTAATAATAAAGCAAAACATATCTCTCGTGGGCAGAGCCCAAATACGATGTTTATTTAGTCATAAATAAAAATAAAATAAGCTGTCAACAGATAATACTAAAGATCATTATACTGCTTTACGAAGCTTGGCACAAAGCTTCTGCTGTAACGCATAGTGTTACAATAGATTGGGGTCACTTTGCGAACCTTCTCAGCCACTTCTCGGAGTGGACGAGATCTTACAGGAACAAAGGGTGGGGGAAGGAAAGAACAGTACATGGGGTGCTGGAGAAGGGAGGAGCCAAGGTTGCGGCATAGTTTTTCGCGGCGGGAAGAAAGGGATTAATTTTTTTTTTTTTTTAAGAGTATGGTAGGGGGGAACCGCCACAGATACTTTGCAGCGGTCTCTTCTGAACTCACTCTATTTTATCAGTATTAGCTTGGGTAAGAGCAAAGTGCCAAACCGGACAAGCATGTTCGACTAAGGGTCTAATGAAAGAGCAAAACATTAGCTTTAGCTTGTCCCCGAAAGTTTTTCAGTGATTTTAGCATTTGAATTGCGCTGTTAGCTTTCTTTACAATTGTCTATTTATTTTCATGCCATGAAAGGTCAGAAGAGATCACTACACCTAGTAGAATTGTTTTATCACTGATGAGCCCAGGGTCGATAGGAGGTACGAAAGACGGCAGAGTTTTCCTAAGAAAAGAACAAGTCGTAACCGAGCACTTATCTTTATTCATGACCATCTTCATTTCAATCGCCTCTGAGGTAACCTGGTCGATGAAACCGGCAGCGTTGCTTTTCAAATCTTCAGATACGACTTCCGCTAGGGACAAATCGTCAACGTATTTCCATCTGTCCTCCAGCCCAGCAGCAATTTCATTTATCATGAGGAGGAAGCACAGCGGACCGATCACAGTTCCTTGTGGAACTCAACAAAAAAACTGGTAAAGAAGTAGAAAAATGGACTTTATACTTTACAGTTTGCTCTCTGTTTGTCAAAAAGCTCTTGATGATTTTGACGAAAAAATTGGGTATATTTTTTTCCGGTAATTTTTCCAAAAGAATTGTATGGTCAACAAGGTCAAATGCCTTTTTTTAAATCAATTGCAATTAAATTTGTCCATTTGCCAGGTTCATCTAGATGTTTTAAAATAAAACCAAACAAATTAATTAGGTAATGGACTGTCGAATGTTATCAAACTGCTTTCGATCAGTTACTTTTAAAAGATATTCTTTAATCCATGTGTTTCGTAAATTCTGCTGAAAAGTGATGTAACTGTGATCGGCCGTGCACCAGAGAAATCATTAGGTGCTCCTTTCTTTGGAATGGGGGTGATAAAACCTTTCTTACATTTCTTTGGGAAATAATCTGTTCGCGTTATGGTATTGCAGATTATCTGAAGGGGGAAAGCTGATTCTTTAGCAAATGCTTTAACGAGAACAAGTGGAATATCAAAAGGAGCAACAGAAGTTATTTTCAACTTTGAAAGTTTACGGGTTGCATTAGACAAAGAAATATCAGGCATTAAATTATCGTTTGAAGGAGCAGTTAAATTTTGTGGAAGGTCTTCAGGAGGAAGAGGTGGATAATACTGCACAACTGCAGCGAAATGGGCATTTAAATCATTCGCACTTTTCTCTGGTGGCTCCTCCTTCATGAAGTCAACTGGTTGGGAACTGTTTCCAGTCAGACTTTTAACTTTACTCAAGAACTGCGAAGGCTTGGACTAAAAAAGATGAGTCACCTCATTTTTGTAATTATTAGCCCGTGCTTCTTTTATTTTCCACTTAATTTCATTTGCCAATTTTTTGGCTTGCTCTTTTTGATCTTTTCGAAAAGGTGTAACTTACGCTTAATTAGTCGCTATATTTTTGAATTTACATACGGTTTATCAATAGAACAAAATTTAGTTTTACGCTCAAGAAAGCACTCAAGAAATTTTATTAATTTTACCATGAAATTCCTTAACTTGGGAATCCAAGTCCTTCGCCTCGGAAACCAAGGTCCACTTCTCCTCCGTAATCCAGTTTCCGAACTGCAACAGATCAGGGTCTGTAATTGGTCTAGAAATAACCTCAGTTACCGAATATTGAATCTTTACTCTCTCAAAAGGGTTCCACTGGAGCATATAATGGTAACTACCACCAATTGGTGCCAGTTTACTTGGATTTTGATAATATTAAAAAAGGTTTGTCAGGATGACATCCAGAGAAGTTTCACCTTTGGTCGTCGGGAAATTAACCACGCTTTTAAGACTAAGTGACCTGGCCAGCGATTTAGTATCCAGCTCGTTACCATCTCCTAGTATAACTACCTCAAAATATGGATGTGCTCTCTGGATTTGATCCATTGATTCCGACACCTTCTCCCAAAATGCCTTTCTTGCGGCAGCGGGCTGACCAGGTGAATAGTAGAAAACGCACACAGCTACCGCAGAGAAAGGCCGAGGGAGTAGCTTAGGTTGTACTTTCAACCAAATAATCTCATCTGTTTCATCAAGGAAAGGTATAGTTAAAAGCTGAGGTTTAAAATCTTCATGCACAAGGGTATAACTCCTCCTCCTTTTTTCCCAAGGGGGTGGTCATCAGGGCGAAGTTTCACAAAAGAAGAGAAATTTGGAACTTTTAATAAATTTAAATCTTGTAAATGGACCTCGGTTACACAGATAAGGGAAGAGGCCGTGGTCTCAAGTTCAGAAATTTTTTTAAGTTTAAACTTTCTGCATTGCTGTAGAGGAAGGAAGGAAACACGTAAGGCTTATCATTAAAGTCACGGGATATCACTTTATTTTTAAATTCCTTACCTCCCACCGATCCCGGGGCAGCATCATGGGGGAGAGAGAGAGGGAGGGGAAGGGAAGAGACTGATGCCCGTTCCGAGACTGACTCCCATCTTTCATCCATACCTTGGTCCGTCACAACCGGCAACCCTATGCTAAGATTGTTGGGAAGCTCATGAGTGGCGGAGGCGGGAACCGAAACGGAGGCAGCGACAGAGGGAGAACTTGGTGAAAAAACGCATGTCAGAAGAAGCAATTTCGTTTAGAGGAGGGAAACGGTTTTGCCATTGTGATCCCGCAATCAAAGCATAGGACCTGGAGGCACGAAACGTGTTTTTTCAAAGTCAGTTTGGCCAGGCTGGCTCGTTGCAGCAATCCGCGCGTTAGTCCGATCGCTGGCAGCGGACAACCGCTGCCCGAAACTTGCGTTCGAAGTATAAATGCTATTACGCGGTAAAACTACGTGTACAAATTGCAACTAGGATTAAAACAACGACCGCTAGAATATTGTAACAACCTTTCGTCTGTTTCGAAACATGCGTAGACTTGCACGCTGGACCACGGTTGCACTGTCCAATGGCGTAGAATTTGCAAGCAATATCGATGGAACGTAGTGGGAAGAACAAGCGTCAGCAGCCCTAGATACGTAATTGACAGACCCAGATCGTACCGGGGCTCTGTGGGGGGAGTTGGAGGTTGTTTGTAGTTCCCGAAATTCCGGTGATCACCAGTTAGGATAGTTCCAGATGTTCTAAGGACGACGAAACTTTGCAGGCATATTACTGGCTTAGGGACCCGACGCAATGCCCTAGGAAAACTTGTATTCCTGGATCCGACCATCTTTGGGAGAGTTGAGGGAAGGAGAAACTGGAAGTCACTGCGAACGGGTGGCCCGATTCCGAGTGAAATTTCTAGGTGATAAGAACTAATGACCTAGACAAGTAAAACATGCGTCCGAACTGCATGCCGCCACGATTGGGGGAGTTGGAGGGGGGGGGGGGGTCTAGAAACTTTTTGAAGCACAGAATCCGAACGGATGGACAGAATGGGATGCAGGTTGGACAGTACCGAGTTTATGCGGCCTTGATTTGTTTGGCGTCCGGACCGGATCCGGCCAAGGTAGGGGGGAGGGGGCCCGATGAAAAATTCTTTGACTGTGTAGTTGTACGAAAAATTTTCATGTACTGATATGTAGTAGTGTGGAATACTTTGGTTTAACATGCCTCCGACTGGGTTAATCTTAAATAACTTTTCTCGAATAGATTTGCAATGTATATCTTCCTTTGTCCCATAGAAAGCTATTTTATGACACTTACTTTTGTGGAGGATGCTACGACCTCGTATAATCCTCCAGAGAGGCTGATACGAAGCCGTAACAGCCTCTGCAGAAATTCACCGAGCACTTTGCTCAAATACTGAGTTCATCGAGCACTTTTTCTCAAATATTGAAAAATAGAAGCCGACTCTTCACAAAAAATTAATTAGAAAAAAAAACCTTTCAGTAAAATAAAAAAAAATACTTCAAAAATTCTACAAAAAATAAAATAAGAAATGGAATAAGTAAAATGTTGAAAAATGACAGAACATTTTACTCTCTTCGACAACCAGTCTTTGCCCTAGGTCATAGCTTGTCACAGTCAGATTACCACTCAAAATACAGCTTGTCAACTAAGACAACATCCTACTATCCCTTGCTTTCCAAAAGCTAGTTATTCAGAACTGAAAAAATGACAGAATATCTTACTCATAGACAGCCAGCCTTTGCCACAATCAGATTCCCACTGAAAATACAGCTTGTCAACTGAAACAATATCCCACTATCCCTTGCTTTCCAAAGGCTAGTTATTCAGCATTAATCACTGTCTTTGTTCTTGTTTCTCAGAAGCCTTCACGTTCATTTGTTATTATTTACTTTTTACTTTCACGACTCCTAGACTTAGTAGATGCTATAGTAGGTTTTGACCGTTAGATGGCATTTGAATCGCCAAAAAGTAAAAGACTATATTGGTAGAAACTGAAGTGCTTGAGTCCCAACAGTAGTCATTTTATTAGGTCTACAGTAGGCTTGGGTTGCTACTTTACTAAAATAAATTCCCTACCTCCATTAGCGAAAAAGTATAACAAAAGAAGAATAAGACCTACCTACAAAAATATTCTGTTCGAATTAGTTATAATAGTGAGCATACCTCCATCTCGGTTCATATCGGTATAACAACCTCGACGGCCATTTAAAAATATCAACGTCGCTGCGCTCGGCTGATATTTTTCATAACCTGCCTCGCCTTAGGCTCGGACAGGATATTTTCAGCGGCCGTCTCGTTGTTATTTTCCGATATCAACCTCGGTGTCTGAAGTTAACCTTTATGAGTGGTATCCGATAGCATCCAATCTTGCTGTAGTAGCATCCAGTTTGCTAGTAGTAGCATGCAACAGTTACTACTGCATGCTACTTTTTCGTACAACCCCGTATGACTAATTCTCGAAAATTTTTCATCGGGGGTGAAGCGGGAACCGGAAATTTGCTCGAAAGCTATGCTCCGATTTGAGTCAAACTTGACGGACGGGTAGAGGAGTTGTCAGAGATGCGACATTTATGTTTCCGAGTCGTATTCAGCCACAGTGGGGAGAGTCGGGAGGGGACTATCGAAAAAGTTTTAGCTCGACGCATAGGGGTCAAACAAATGGAGCGATTTGAACGAAACTTGAAATGTACAGATGTAACATGCCCTACATGATATATTTTAGGGCTTGAACCGGATCCGACCACGGTGGGGGGGGGGGGGGGGATATTTACCGCAGATTGCCAATGAATGTTCAGATTCTAGTGAAACTTGCTAGCTGATGCGAGAAAATGGTTCAGATCATCCACTTAGGATTCCGGACCAGACTCGGCCGCGGAAGGGGGAGTTGGAGGAAGCTACCGGAAATCGTGTGGCATTCTAGGGACCAAACAAGTGGTTCTATTCGGTTGAAACTTAGAAAGTAAATAAGTCATTTGCCCTAGATGATCCGAGGCCTAAGACATGAGTGAAACTAGATACCCCATTCTTAGGTCCAAACCGTATTTTTGGCTGGCAGGAATTTTGTGACGTTCTCATCTACTTCCTGGTACCCCCTATTCGTGTAACAAGTGACACATGAGCTCGTAGCTCTTGTTGTGTAAACCCGTACCAAAATAAGAGCCACAGATAAAATGAGCATAATTTTCTACATTCCCTACAGACCATGCACCACTGATCAAGTATATAGCAAGCTTGAATTGGCTTTATTTAAAACATATCGATTTTATTCGTCCACCATGGCAAAAAACTAGCCTTGAAGTGACCGCGTTCAGTCTCAATCTGTGCATCAATAACAGAACGCACCCAGGAGGAATAGTGGCAAACCTCCGTGTAGACACCGAACAGATTTGGGCGAGCACATCCGACACCCCAGGACACAATCCCAGCAAGTGCTCCATTGCTCAGAAGAGGACCACCACTGTCTCCCTAAAAAAATAAAAATAGGTAAGGCAAAGGAATATATTGTCAACTTTCGTTACGTTACGACCTCCCAGAAGAATACCTTAGAGGATTGATGCGTCAAACGCTTGTCTAACATCGAACGACTCCAAATAATGACGAACATGGGTTGTGTTGAGAGCAAACCATAACTTAAAGTAACGTAAAAGCGACACACTGTTATTTGTTTGAATACTTTGTTCTGCTCTGCTCAGTTGCTTTAAAGTACGCGCAGTGCCAGGTTACGGCGTCCAAATGCAACAATTTGCATGACTTTCATGACCGTCCTAAATCATTGTAAATCGTCGAAGGCAGTGTAAATCCGTTAAATTGTCTTGGGGTAATAGTCGATGACGATCTGACATAGAATTCTATGTTGCAAACTTTCTAATTATATCCCTCTCTTCCCTCAAATCTTTCGGTTTGGATACTATATGCCTCCTCTGTTATTTTAAAACTTATATCCGTCCTCATTTAGAATATGCTTCACCGGTTTGGCACTCTTCTCTTTCTACGGAGATCTTTGATCGCCTGGAACACGTCCGAAAGAGAGCAGTGAGAATCCTTCTGGGTCCCTAACATGCCTGCTAAGTTTCACGGTCGTGCCACACCTGGAAGTACCCTAACTCGTGATCAGCGGAATTGTGGAAAAACCACTCCAGCCCCCCCCCCCCCACACACTGTGAAACTATCTGTTCCTGTTTTGTCAATAATGTATCTACGGCTTTATGCTTGTTCTTCCTTCCAAGTCCCATCCCGATCTCTCGACTCTAAGCGTTTCATGAGGTCTCCGGCACCCCCTCCAGCTCCCCCCCCCCCCCAAGTTATCGGACCCGTTCCAGACTTGAAATTGATCATCTGAGACACTTGTTCTTGACACTTGACAAGTTTCAGGCACGTCTGATCACCCGTTCCAAAGTTATGCATGTCACTAGAATCCGGATTCCCCATCCTTCACCTCCCCCCATGACACCGGATCGGGAAAGGAACTATTTTCAAGGCGACCTGGGAGAGTACCTAATATGTCTGCCAAGTTTCATGGTCTAGTAGATATGGAAGTATCCTAACTCGTCATCACCGAAAATCCGGGAAAACCCACTCCAACCCCCAGTCCTGTGACACGATCCGGTCTTGTTTTGTCAATAAATTATCTACGGTTAATGCTTGTTCTTCCCTTCAAGTTCCATCCCAATCCCTCGACCCTAACCATACCACGAGATTTCTGGTCCCCCCCCCCCTCTACCCCCCCCCCCCCCCAATTTTTCGGATTCAGTCCAGATTTGAAATTAAAAATCTGAGACACTTGTTCTTACGATTGTCAAGTTTCATGCATGTCCGATTATGTGTTCCAAAGCTATGCATGTTTCTAGTTTCCGGATTCCCCATCCCTCCACTCGCCCCGCGATGACTTGATTGGGAAAGTGATTATTTCCAAGTTAATCTGGTTGGTTCCCTCATATGTCTGCCAAGTTTTGTGCGTATGTGGAAGTGTTTCACGAGATTTCCGGTGCCCCCCTCAAGCCCCCCCCCCCCCAGCTGTTGGATCTGGTCCGTATTTAAAACTCAACATGCGAAAGACTTGTTTTTGACATATGTCAAGTTTCATGCATGTCCGATTACCCGTTCCAAAGTTATGCATGTTACTAGTTCCCGGATTTCCCATCCCGCCACTCCCCCACGATGGCCGGATCGGAGCAGCAATTATTTCCAGATTGTTCTGGTCGGTTCCCTGATATGCCTGGCAAATTTCATTGTCCTAGCTTATATGGAAGCGTTTCACGGGATTTCCGGTGCCCCCCTCCACCCCACCCCCCGTTATCGGATCTGATCCGGATTTGAAACTGAGCATCTGAAGCACTTGTTCTTGACATGTGTCAAGTTTCATGCATGTCCGATTGCCCGTTCCAAAGTTATACATGTTACTAGTTTCCGGATTTCCCATCCCTCCACTCCCCCCACGATGGCCGGATCAAGGAAGTGATTATTTCCAAGTTAATCTAGTCTGTTTCCTGATACGCCTGCCAAGTTTCATCGTTCTAGCTTCTATGGAAGCGTTTCACTAGATTTCCGGTGCCCCCCTCCAATCCCCCCCCCCCCAAGTTATCGGATCTGGTCCAGATTGTAAACTGAGCATCTGAAGCACTTCTTCTTGACGTATGTCAAGTTTCATGCATGTCCGATTACCCGTTCTAAAGTTATGCATGTTACTAGTTTCCGGATTTCCCATCCCTCCACTCCCCCCCCCCCCGCGATCGCCGAATCGGGGAAGTGATTGTTTCCAAGTTATTCAGGTTGGGTCCCTTACATGCCTGCCAAGTTTCATCGTCCTAGCTTATGTGGAAGTGCCCAAACTAGCAAAACCAGGACAGACCGACAGAGCGACAGAACGACAGACAGACAGACAGACAGACCGATAGAAATTACGATCGCTATATTGCACTTGAGTAAAAACGCGGCTATAGTTGAATTGTCCTATGGACTTGTGGTACCTTTATTCGCTTGTACGTGTGTTGTATGCTTGATGATCTTTCACGCGATCTTTCAGTAATCAAGAAAGGAGGTGGCTGTTCAGTCTCATTTTATGGCACTTGCAGGTTCGCTCAAGTGCCATACACCTATCACTATTCGGTCTGTCTGTCTGTCGATCCACTGTTCTTGATTTAGGGTACATCCAGAAGTGTTACGACGATGAAACTTGGCAGGCATATCAGGAACCCAACAAAACTAACTCACAAATAGTCACTTCCCCGATCTGACCAGCGTGGGAGGAGTGGAGGGAGGGAAAATCCGGAATCTTGAGGTATGTTTGGAGGGGGTATCGGATCTTAACGAAAATGACATTTGGAATAACCTCGTGTCTCAGATGTCCCATTTCAAGTTCGGACTGGTTCCGATGAATGTGTGTGGGAGTCGGAGGGGGAAACCGGAAATCTTGTCGCACGATTAGAGTGGAGCGATCAAGATCAAACTTGGTGGGAGGAACAAGCACAAGCCTTAGATACATCATTGAAAGAACTGCCCCGGATTTGGGCATTGTAGGTGGAGTTGGAGGGGGTTCCGAACTTCCGGTGATCCGCAGCTGAGGTACTTCCAGGAGGGCTAGGACGATGAAACTTGGCAGGCGTATCAGAGACCCGACGAGATTAATTTGGAAATAGTCAGTTCCCAGATCCGACCATCGTGGGGGGAGTGGAGGGAGGGGTAATCCTGAATCTTGAGGTATGTTTAAATTTCGAACAGGTGATCGGATCTTAATGAGACTTTACATTTGGAAAGACTGCGTGTCTAAGATGTCCCATTTCAAGTCTGGACCGGACCCGATGAATGTGGGGGATATAGGGAAGAACCGTAAATCTTGTGACACGCTTAGACTGGAGTTATCGGGATGAAACTTGGCTGGGAAGAACAAGTACAAGCCCTAGATAGATCAGTGACAGAACCGGACCGGATTCGGGCACTGTGGGGGGAGTTGGAGGGGAGTGGCTAAGAATTCCGGTGATCGCGAGTTAAAGTACTTTCAGATGTGCTAGGACGGTGAAACTTGGCTTGAACATTAGAGACTTTTCAAGATTGGCTTTCACTTCCCAGATCCGACCATCCCTTAAAGTACTCATCATAACCGCAAAGAACAAAAAAAAAACTTTTCAGCAAAATATACATTTTCATGATCCTCATAAGCCCATGATAATTTTTTGCCTCAAGGATTTTGCTTCGAAATTAATTTCTAGCTACCTTAAAGTGCGCATCTTTACCGCAAAAGTGAAAAAAAAACTTTTGACCAAACAAAACATTTCATGATCCCCGAGGGCTCACCATCACTTTTGTATCAATGGTCTTGCTTAGAAGTTAATTTCTTACAGTACAAACAATACTTTTGACCAAACTATACATTTTAATGATCCCCCTAACATCACAGCCAAGTGCAAAGACAAAATAGTTTTTACAAAACGGTACATGCTCGTGATTTCCAAGGGCCCATGACCATTCTTATCTCAACGGTTGTGCTTACAAATGATCACAACAAACCCACGAATTTGCAAATTCCTATTTTCATTCTATGACCCAGACTTGCAAGTGCATATGAACTTCTAGCTCTTGTTTGTAGGGTTTCTGCCATCCTCATGTACACTATCAGAAGGCTCATAGCAGATAACACAGGGACACACTGTTTCCACAGATAACACTTAGGATGTTAGCTATTATGTTTTTCAAACGTTACACTAAAACGCCATTAATACAAAAAGAGCCAATACATCGCCGAAAAAACATCTGCTTACTTTCTTGTTTGTCATCATGACATCGACAAAGTCACCAGATACTTTTTCGGCGGTTTTTAGGCTCTTCCTGGCACTGCCTGTTATGCATAACCTTTTAGTGCATGACGTTGAAAAAACGTAACAGCTAACATACTAAGTGTCTGTTATGAAACTTCTGACAGTATAAGATAAAAATGGCAGTATTTTAATTTTACAACATTCTTGAGACAATTTTGTTTTAAACATTCTTTAGACATTCGAAGACAGAACGCAATGCAACTAATTCGTAGTGAGTTCCCACCATCAAAAATAGGACGGTGCTTTAGAGAGGAACAGTGGAATACCTTTGGAAACTCTAGTAAATGAACTGTCCAGGGGTCCGTATTGAAAGTGAACTTTTTCCAGCCTGTCTAGCCTGCCAGTCAATTCCGTGTAAAATATCTACTAATCTTATTATAAGGCGCAAACTATGAGCACTCTTCTTGAGAGCAGGTCCCGAAAAGATATCTTACCAGCCCGCTACGGCGTAGCTCACAAGATAATAGACGAGATAGTCAAATATTTGTACCTAGGATTTGCAGAGGTGGGAAACGAAGTAAAAGGATCAGGGATAAAAAGCTTGTTATAAGCCATTTAACTGTAGTGTAAGGATAGAGGATTTCTTACTTGACAGGAATCTTTGCCTCCTTCTTTCTCTCCGGCACATAGCATTTTCTCATCGATTTTGTAGCCAAGAGGTTTGTAGGCAGAGCTGCATTCTTCGTCCGTTTGGAGAGGGACAGTAACTTCCATCAGATTCTTAGAAACTAGGCCTCCTTCCTAAATAGGAACACAAATAACTCTCACAATCAGTCACAATTACACTAGTTGCGTTTTCGCAGATACAATGATATCTGATATCACGGTCTGAAGCCGTTTTCGCAGTTACCTTGGTATCTGATACCACGGTCAAAAGACGTTGTTTCAGTTATCGTAGTATCTGATATTCAGATACTATGGTCCGACCGTGGTAACCGATCGTGGTATCTGGAAAGTCATCTCACTTTCATCAAATTTTCTCAAATTGGTCAGAAAGAAGTTATGCGCTTAGTGACGTAACTGGGCATCAGTTTTTCTTTTGGGGTGACTTCGAAAAGTGCAATTTCGGCATTAGACATTTTTGCAGAGCAACCATGAATCAGATACCATGGTAACTGCAAAAACGCAACTACTGTAATTGCAGTGGGTCAAGAACATCTTAGGAACCACCGAAACTGAGACATCTCCCATACGGTCCAATACCAGCAAAGGCTTGAAAGAGTTAGGCTCTCTACACTGGCATACCGTTTCCACAAGGGGGGCCTCACTGAGACATACAAGTTATGCCACAGTGTGTATGAAAACGTCGAAGCTGACGACATCCTTAACTTCAATTTTAACAACTTGCGTGGCCATAGCCTCAATTTCACCGGATACTCTAGCTGTGATAATTATGTGCCCCAACTGGATCTGACCACGAACTAGTTGGAAGGGATTTCACGAACATACGCGTTTTACGAGATTTCATATGCACCCTCCAGCCCCCCCCCCCCCTCCACCAGTGACCCGATACAGTCCGGACTTGAAACTGAACATCTGATAGACTTGTTCTTGACACTTGTCAACTTTCATGTCCGTTTACGGCCATTTAAAAGTTATGCATGTCACTAGATTCCGGTTTCTCCATACCTCCACTCCCCCTCAAGATGATCGGATCTGGAAAGGGACTATTTTCAAGTCAATCTGGTAGAGTTCCCAATGCTATTGCCAAGTTTCATGGTTCTAGAACATCCGGAGGTACCATAATTCGCGATCACCGGGCTTCCGGGAAGCCCCCTCTAGCTCCCTCAACAGTGACACGATCCAGTCCTGTTTAGTCAATAATATATCTAAAGTTCATGATTATTCTTTCCACCAAGTTCCATCCCGATCCCCAACAACGCATTCTAGGGTTCAAGTCCCTCAGTCAAGTCTTCCAGTCAAGTCCCACTCCGATCCCTCGACTCGAAGCGTTTCACGAGATTTCCGGTGTCCCCCTCCAGCTCCCCCCTAGGTATCGGATCCGGTCCGAATTGGAAACTGAACACCTGAGACAGTCGTTCTTGAAACTTGTCAAGTTTCATGCAGGTCCGATAACCCGTTCCAAAGCTATGCATGTTACTAATTTCCGGATTCCCCATCCCTCCACTCCCCCTATGCTGGCCGGCTGGTCGGGTTCCTGATCCGGCAAATCCGGTCTAGTCCTGTCAATGACGTGCCTAGGGCTTCTGCTACTTCTTCCCACCAAGTTTCCCCCCCCCCCCCTCGCTCCATTCTAAGCGTGTCATAAGATTTCCGGTGCCCCCTCCGACTCCCCCCACATTCATCGGATCCGGTCCAGATTTACATACTCCGGTTTTCAAATGGCGAGTCAGAAATAAATTACTTACTTACTTACTTGAAATGGGACATCTGAGACACGAGGTCTTTCGAAATATTAAGTTTCATTAAAATCCAATCACCCGTTCGAAAGTTAGGCATGCCACTAAATTCCGGATTCCGTCTCCCCTCCCTTCCCCCACGACGGTCGGATCGAGCAAGTTATATTTCCAAGTTAATCTGGTCGGGCCATAATGTGCCTGCCAAGTTTCATCGTCCTAGTACATCTGAAAGTACCCTAACTCGCAATCGTTGGACCGACCGACCAACAGATCGACGTAACTGCAAAAGTGCCAAGTAAAAATGGTCGATTCCGTGCAAAACATCATTTTCCTAATTATTTTCCGGGCGTAGCGACTTTAGTCCTGGAAATGCATGCTTTTTTTAAAATTCGAATTATCCGTGTCTGAATGAATTTTGGGTTGTCGTGCAAGCAGCGCACATTCTAAACGTTATTACTAGAGCCTCGGGTGAAAAAATATTAATCCCTCAGATTGGTCAACATTTTTCAGTGTATTCGAGTATCAGATGTATAACTTGTACCCCGTGCCAGCTGGTGCTGCCCGGTGCCGAGTCGGGGTTCACAGCACATAGCAGTGGGCAACCCTTCGAAAATTGACGATATATTTATTACCCAAATGTATGAACTCCAAGTGTTTTATAAGAACTTTGTAGAGGCTTTGTGGCCTTCCTGTTTTTGCAATATATTATTATATTAGGTGGCTGGTCAGCCTTATCAGCACTATATTTTCTTTACCTCTGGCCTTCGGTTTTTTGTGTAAATATATTATAACTTTTTTCGAACAGGTAGGTAATGCAGATCCTACTATGACTCACGGTCAGTTATTTTACGATAATCTTCACACAGAAAGTTAGCGGTAGATATGAGAGGATGATATAAGTCAAATCAGCCTCCAGAGAGGATGTTATAAGTCATATCAGCCTCCAGAGAGGATGTTATAAGTCATACCAGCCTCCAGAGAGGCTGTTATAAGTCATATCAGCCTCCAGAGAGGATGTTATAAGTCATATCAGCCTCCAGAGAGGATGATATAAGTCATATCAGCCTCCAGAGATGATTTCTGTTCGAAGAAGTTATAACAGTTAACACACCTCCATCTCGGTTGATATCTGAATGACAACCTCGATGGCCATTTAAAAATATGAACCTCGCCTTCGGCTCGGTAGATATTTTTTATAACCTACCTCGCCTTCGACTCGGATAGGTTATTTTCAATGACCGTCTCGGTGTTATTTTGCGATACCAACCTCGATGTCTGAAGTTAACCTTTAATATTCCATTCTATCGATCCATCCATATGTAGGTGAAGAAGAGGGAACTCTTCAGTCTAAAGAAGGGATATACTGAGAGCTAAGTTTACTAGGAATGAACCGTCATCACTAGTAGCTTTCCTTACCTTAGTAAAACCAAACCCGTACACGACACCCATCTGATCGCTTTTGACAGGTTGGCACTCCTGGAGAAGGCATACTGGCTGAACATGACTGTCGAAAATGAACGGCTCTGAGACCTGAAATGATACACGAGATTTGTTGCAGTAGGCTACATTTGTTCTTGGCCTCAAACAGTTTATGTTATGATAGCGCAGCTGCTTCCATTGAAACTGTGCTGTGTTTTGTTGTTTTTTTAAATTACAGGCTCATTACGGCAGTTTTGGCCGCGCACTGATCCCTCCGTTTTGATTAGAATCACGGAGAAAAATGCATAACCATTCTTTCTGGCCAATGGGATCCTCGGGAGCATTACGTGAGGGCCTTAAATGATTTTAAAAGAGCTAAGGCACGGCAGATCCTAGAGTCACTGAAGAACCGTTAGGATAGATGGAAATGACATCGACAGTTTGCAGTTTCAAAAAGTACAATGGAGGGAACGGGAGAGATGTGCAGTGAAAAAATTTTGGATGTGGATTTGATCCTCAAAATTTGTACGACATGTCCTTTACAGGCATAAAGTTCAGCAAAGTGACAAGTGTTTTTCTTCTATATTGAAATGCTGAAGATTCAACCTAGTTCCCAGAACATTTTCTGATAAACAAGAACAACTAAAAGTTTAACTGAAACGCCATTTTATTTGTATGTCATTTAACTGAATACACTGAATTATTTGGATTCTGCAAAGGGATTTTTTATTTTCCACTATCTGCTCTAACTATAACGTTCAGAATATCTGCGGCCGTCCTCACAACGTAAATTCTACTATGACGCGGGAAATTTTTATCTCAACACGAACGCGGCTTATCAGTGGGCAGTAATGAGATTGTTGAAGATTGCTTAGTGCCTGAACAAAAAAACAAGAGCTGTAAGCTCATATGGCACTTGCATGGGTCAAGATGATTTGATTGATCAAAAGTAAGTTTCGACTTTGCGGTTGAGATGCGCACTCTAAGGGAGCTGGAACTTCATTTGTAAGCAAAACCCTTGAGGCAAAACTGCTAATGGGCTGATGGGCATCACGAAAATGCATATATTGCTTAAAAGTATTTTTTTTACTTTGCGGTCAAGATTGGTACTTTAAGGAATAATCGAATTTTGGAAGTAGCAATTTCTAAGCAAATGTTGTTGAGTCTCCAATATTCCAGCGAAGTTTCATCGTCCTAGCAGATCTGTAAGTACCTTAACGCGCGATCACCGGAATCCCCGACCCCCCCCCCCCCTCCTCCAACTTCACCCACAATAACCGGAGCCAATCAGGTTCTGTAAATGATTAATCCAGAGCATCTGTTTGTAATTCCCACGAAGTTCGATCCAGATCACACCAGTCTAAGCGGGTCAAGTATTTTCCGCCCTCCCCCCAATAATTGCCGGATTCGGTCCGGAAATGAAAAAGGTCACCAGAGAAAAATGTCCTCTGTTTAATTAATAAATTTCACTCGAATCCGATCACCCGTTCCAAAGTTACGCATGACTCAATATTCCGGATTCCCCTCCCTCAACTCCCCCCCCCAAGATTATCATATCGAGGATTTTTTTTATTCCAAGTCAGTTTGATCGGGTCCCTGATATGCCTTCCAAGTTTCGTCGTGAAAATACCCCAAAAAACGGAATTCCGGGAAACCCCCTCCTCCCCCCCCCTCAAGTGTCCGGATCCAGTCAAATTATGTAAAAGATTTACATGGACCAGAAGTTTGTTCTTCCCAGCAAGTTTCACTCCGATACCATCATTCTAACCGTTTCTCGAGATTTCCGGTCCACCCCCCCCCCAGCTCCCCCGCGGTTCACGTAGCCAATCCGATTCAGCAAACGACTTACCTAGAGCATCTGTTTGTTCTTCCCGCAAAGTTCCATCCCGATCCCTCCATTCTAAACGGGTCACGTATTTTCCGCCCCCCCCCCAATAGTTGCCGGATCCGGTCCGGATACGAAAAACATCATCGGAGAAATGTCCTCTGTTCAATTCTTAAATTTCACTCGAATCCGATCACGCATTCCAAAATTACGCATGACTGAAAATTTCGGATTCCCCTCCCTCCACTCCCCCCACAATTATCTGATCGACAAAGTTCCGGGACCCCCCCCCCCATAAGTGTCCGGATCAAGTACAATGGTCTAAAGGACTTATCCAGAGCAGATGCTTGTTCTTCCCAGCAAGTTTCACTCGATCCCTCCATTCTAACCGTTTCTTGAAATTTCCGGTCTCCACCCCCCCTCCCCCCCAACTCCCCCCTGGCCACCGAATCCGGTCAAGACTTTAAACGGGACATTACAGATATATATTCTATTCAGTTATGAAGTTTCATTACAATCCGATCATCCGTTCGAAAGTTACACACTTCTCAATTTCCCGGATTCCCCTGCCCTCCACCCCCCCCCCCCCCCCCAAAAAAAAAATGGTCGGATCAGAAAACTGATTATTTCTAAGTTTGTTTGGTCGGGTCTCTGATATGCCTGCCAAGTTTCATGGTCCTAGTACAACTGGAAGTAACCTAACTCGAAAAAGTGTGACAAAATGCCCTAAATTTTCAAGTTTCCAGCGCCCCCACTCCCCCGCATATGGTCGGATCGGGAAACTGATTATTTCCAGGTTCGTTGGGTCGGGTCCCTGATATTCCTGCCAAGTTTCATTGTCCTAGCTCATCTGGAAGTACCCTCACTCGAAAAAGTGTGACAAAATGCCCTAAATTTTCAAGTTTACAGCGCCCCAACTCCCCCGCATATGGTGGGATTGGGAAACTTATTATTTCCAGGTTAGTTTGGTCGGGTCTCTGATATACCTGCCAAGTTTCATGGTCCTAGCACAACTGGAAGTACCCTCACTCGAAAAAGTGTGACAAAATGCCCTAAATTTTCAAGTTTACAGCGCCCCAACTCCCCCGCATATGGTCGGATCGGGAAACTTATTATTTCCAGGCTAGTTTGGTCGGGTCCCTGATATGCCTGCCAAGTTTCATTGTCCTAGCACATCTGGAAGTACCCTAACTCGGATATGGGGGACAAAAAACTCGGACCGACCGACAGACCGACAGACGGAATTGTGATCGGTATCTGGCACTTGAGCCAGAGGCTGCAAGTGCCATAAAAATAATCATAAATCTTTCTCGAATGGCATACAACAAAAATACAAGCGCATAGAGGAACCACAAATCACACGGAAATTCCACAATTTGAAAGTCGATTATTAGTAGTTATATAAACCGGGTTCTACCCCACCCTCCCCCAAATTTCAAAACCCCATTTTAACATCGATTTCTTAAATTTTAACATGCTTTTTTCCGAAATTTCACCCTTTTTATAGATATTTGTATTTTCTTTTTTTCCAAATAAAGGTACCAAGAAATAGGAAATATTAACCTTTATACTACATATAAACTACTACTTTTTTTTTGCTTTTTTCAATTTTTTATCCAAATACCCCCCAATTACTGAGTAAACAGTTCCAAGTCAACGTATTGTTCCGAGTTCTTATTTACACGCAAAATAGGCTGCAAAATAAGATTATTCTTTAGAAGTAACTCATTAGCAATCGAATTGTATCTCTGCGGTATAAACAGATCACACATCTTCTTGTTATGATTGATAACTACAACTAACTTGTCACCATATTTTGTCTTAGCTATTCTCATTTTAACGATGGTATATTTCAAGCCTAATACCAACTGTTCTTTCTTGATTGTCTCATTGTATTTATTCATGCTGATTGTATTCAAGACCTCCATTTATTAGCGGCTGATTTTCTTTAATAAAAATCCAGACTATCTCGCGAGAGAAACTAACACACAAAAAAGTTCCTTATTTTGAAATTTATAGAATATTTCTTCAAAACCCCACATCCCCAGACTGTGACAAATGGTTGCGTTAAGCAGACACGCAAAGCAAAATACTGTGATGGCTATCAGTCTGGGGAGCCCCTGAACAGGGAAAACTCCTTGGAGTTTTTTGTTCAAATCCCTACCAACAGAAACTGCCAGCGCTGGGATTCGAACCGAGGTCTGATAGTCGTTTAGTTAGCACGGGCCAGTGTGCTAACCAACTGAGCTATCGGGGTCCTCATCCGATCCGCAAAGTTTCCGTTTTGTGATGCAATTCTTGGCAAAGAGCTGCAAAACCTCTCACCTCCAGACAACAAATACGGGGAAAGTTAAGAGGTGCGATGGAGTTGCACCCCGAGTTTTTGGTTGTTGTTGTAGTTTTGGTTGTATTTATTGTCTGGAGGCAGCTCCGATGGGAGAGGAAACTCAAAGAGTTTTTACCCGCCGTCGCTCACTACTAACAAAATTGTTAGCAGCGAGGTTCGATCTCATGATACAACAGCGGGCAATTTGCGTTAGCTAGACGCTAGCCAACTGATCTATCGGAGCTAGTGGTAATTTTTTGTTGAAAGTTTTAAGATGAGAAAACGGGAGACAATTAGGCTACGAAATTAATGGTGGGTACTGGTTATGAATGATACAGGTAATTATTGCGCGTAGAAACTGGAGTCGGAGCACATTGAACGTTTTATGAAGAGAATACCAGAGAAAATTATGCTTTGCGTCACGAATCAATGTTTGTCTGAATTCACCCACCACCCCAAGGGGCCTGGGTGAGGGGTTGGACACTGGTGTACCACAGTTCCAGGAAGAGGAGGTTTACTGGGTGGTGAGGGGGTATCCACTTGGACAAAGGTGTACTGGTTGGCGAGGGGTTACTCACTCGGACAAAGGTGTACTGGTTGGCGAGGGGTTACTCACTTGGACAAAGGTGTACTGGTTGGCGAGGGGTTACTCACTCGGACAAAGGTGTACTGGTTGGCGAGGGGTTACTCACTTGGACAAAGGTGTACTGGTTGGCGAGGGGTTACTCAGGTACTGGTTATGAATGACGCAGGTAATTAATGCGTATATGAAGAGTTTTCAATCTTATGAAAGCAATATACTACACTTTGGGTAATTTCTCTTGATTTATTATGGAATTATTTTTACAATATTTATAACCATTCAAACGGACTTGTTTCATGTATTTTTCGCGAGGAAAAAATCTAAATGTCTTACGCATTTCTGCTTCACGCTGAATAACCTCTTCAACCGTTAATTGACCACATTTTAGCATTGATACCAATTCAGTGTAAAAATTATACGTGGTTTTGTATTCAGCTTTTCTATCTGCAATGTTTAAATGTTTTTCAATTATTTCGATAATAACGGAACCCAAACTTAAAGACGCTAAAGGTAGTATAAAAAACGCACTTAATCCTGCTGCTGAAAAGGCAAATTTGGATAAAAGTAGACCGTTACTCACATTATTGTAATATTTATAGCTTCGGCGATATACAAACATAATAAAACTAAATTGTTTCAAAAATTACTTCTTTCGGTTTGCCTCCAAATTCAGGAACACGTACACCATCTCGTAAACAATACTGCAGATAGCATGATCAGTCGGATGTAATCCAGACGGTGCATACTACGTGAACGCAAAACACTTCTGCCACCTGCGCAACTCCACTATTTCTTTCTTAACTGGTCAGAGGCAATCTAGATCGCGTATGCTCCGAGAAATACAAACAAATCAGCCGTCTCGGTAACTGTGCTCTCTGTGCATTGTCCAGTCGGAGAAAATGAGATAGCCTTTGCTCCATGAAACACATACTGAAACCAGTGATTTTCTTTACGGCTGAGAAAACGCAGTCGGGAGAATTTCATTAATAAAAATATTCCCCTAATAAATGATGGAAACTGCAGAGCTTATTCAACGCTGTAAAACCATTATATCAAACAACGAATCGGTTATACGAAGTTTACCGAAATACAAAATTAATGAACTTCGTACATATGCAAAAATTAACAATATCAAAACAAATGGTGAAACGAAAAAGGAAATAACTAATAAGATAATAAAGCAACTTAATAGGAATATTTTGCTTGCGGAAGATACAATTAATATTCGGCGTAGAAATGAAAGGATTCGGAACAAAAATAGACCATCAAATTATACACCAGAGCCAGCATTAAGGAAGATTTTGGAAGATGAAATAAAAGAAAATAATAATGCTATTGGAAATATAAAAAAAGAGGAGAAACGGATAATAGAAAAGGATACAAGTGGATTAAAAAGGTTTCTAAAAAACAAAGGCCTACCCACTCGTGGTAACAGAGATGAAGTTATAGAACGCATTAAGGAATACTATGGTAGGATAATTAATAAGCAGAAACAAACTATGAATAAAACTAGAGGTATCCTGAGAGATCAAACAGAAAGAGGTGATCAAAATAGACACAAACTAATCTATTTATCTAATCTCTTTATAAATAAGAAACAAATCAAAGAAGAAACATCGATTCCCAATTATTTGTTTAAAACAGAAGAAGAACAACACCCCACTATTGTAAGAGAAAATGAAAACATTTACACAGTAAAAGTATCGATTGAAAGCAACGGTAGAGACGAAAATACTCTCATTAGTTTTGTTTTTGAGGATTTGCAACGAAGAATGAATGAAATATACCAGTACAGAGTTCAGTTTGTGACCAAGGTTATTTTCTATCGACAAGAGAATGATGAGGAAGTAGAAGTATTTTACAACAGTACTTCTTGGGTTTTAAACAAAAATAGTGTCCTTACTCGTAGCCATTTAGATGACAACAACAGGAGACTTAGTTCTTTGAGTAATACCCCTCGATCTGGATTGCAATTTAGGCGATATGATGCAATCGACTATAGGACGTCTCGAATCGAATCCTACATGGGAGGAACCTATAAAATACTGCCAGATTTCGTAAAAAATAAAAAAGATATATATAATATTGAAAATAAGGATCAAAAATGCTTTCTTTGGTCAATCTTAGCACATTTATACCCAGCTAAAGATCATGCAGAAAGAACTTCAAAATATAAACAGTATGAAAATGAATTTGATTTCAAAGGAATTACTAACTACCCGATGGATACCAAAGATATCTACAAATTTGGATAAAGAGAAAATACTCATATACTAAAAAGTACTATCAATGGGAAAACAGCCAAACATATCATTCATTTACTGTATTTCGATAATCACTATGTACTAATAAAGGATCTCAGCAGATTAATTGGTAGTCAAATCTCTAAAAATAAAACAAAGACATACCTATGCACTTATTGCGGAAGGCATTTTTCGAAACAAGAACACTTTGAAAAACATGAATTGAAAAAGAACTGTGAAGATCCTGATATTATAATGCCTCCTGAAGGTTCAAAAATACAATTTAAAAATGTTTCGAAACAGATGAAAGTACCGTACTGTATAATAGCAGACTTTGAGTCTTATAATGAAGAATACAATCAAGTCCACGGAAAGAAAACAATCAAAGTGGCTGAACAGAAAGCGTTTGCATACGGAATTCAGGTGTGCTGTTCTTTTGATTCAAAGCAGAATAAATACTATGATTATTTTGGTGAAGACGCTGCAAAACATTTTGTGAAAACCATTACAGAAGTGTCCACAGAAATTGCACACAAGTATGAAAACAGACAAAGAAATCACACTTATACCGACGAAGAAATTAAAGAAAAATGGAAGACACTAAAGAACAAGACTTGCCATATCTGTAACACAGAAATTACTGAAAATCCCCACTTTGATCACGACCATATGACAGGAAAGGATAGAGGTTTCACACACGCTGAATGTAACATGAAATACAGGATTCCCAAGCATATCCCTGTAGTCCTACACAACTTATCCAAGTATGACTCCCATCTATTTGTGAAAGAATTAGTACCTGATAACGGGATTTTTGAAAGTGCTGAAAGTTTCATTTCATTTTCGAAATCAATAAGTATTCCAAGACAGGATAAGGAAATAAAAAATGAAATCAGATTTATAGATTCTATTCGATTCATGGCTTCATCACTGGACAAGCTATCAGCAAATTTAGCGAAATGTGACTGTGAAGTATCCTGTAATCATCTGAGAGAGAATTTCAAGTACACATCTGACAGTTTCAGAAACGATGCTGAATTTAAAGAAATAATTAAAAAGGGGGTGTATCCTTATGAATTTGTGGATAGTTTCAGTAAAATGGATTGTACAAAGTTACCACCCATAGAAAGCTTTTATTCTAGGTTAACGGGGAAAAGGTATTGACAAAGCTGATTATAAAAGAGCGGTGTCCATATGGAAACAATTTAATTGCGAAACATTACTTTATTATACCAAGCTGTACCTAAAAAGTGACGTTTTAATACTATCAGATGTTGTAGAGAATTTCAGAAATGTATGTATACATAATTATGACTTGGATCCACTTCATTACTTCTCAGCTCCAGGACTAACATGGGACGCTTTCCTAAAGCATTCAACAGTAGAATTACCGTTATTCTCAAAGGAAGACATGTATACATTCATTGAAAAGGGGATAAGAGGTGGCGTATCGCAATGTATAAAGAGATACGTTAAAGCAAATAATAAATATATGAGTAATTATAATAAGAATAATCCATCTAATTATTTAATATATTTGGATAAAAATAATTTATATGGGTGGGCAATGTCACAAAAATTACCAGCGAATGATTTCCAATTCATTTCCATACCAGATGCTTTGAAAGAGAGAAATGAAAACAGTTCACTCGAGTATTATAACCATCTAAAAAATCATGTTAACTCGGTGATACAATTACCGAATGTAGGTGCTATATATGAAGTAGATTTGGAATACCCGAAAGAACTTTTCCAGTTACACAAAGATTTACCATTAGCACCCGAACATTTCAATGGCAAACTATGTACGACCTTACTGGATAAAAACAACTACGTAGTTCACCACAGGAACCTAGAATTCTATTTACAAAAAGGTCTGAAACTGAAAAAAGTACATAGAATACAAGGATTCACTGAAAGTGCTTACTTAAAGGGATACATAGACCACAACACAGCACTTAGAACTAAAGGTACAAATGATTTTGAAAAGGACTTTTTTAAGCTGATGAATAACGCTTGCTTTGGAAAAACCATGGAGAACGTAAGGAAACGAGCTGATATGGAAATAATAAATGACGATAAAACTAGAGAAAAAATAATAAAGAAACCCAACTTTAAATCTGAGATTATTTTCAGTGAAAACTTTTCTGTGGCAAGAATGTCAAAGGAAAAGATCAAATTAGACAAACCCATGTTCATCGGTTTTGCTGTACTGGAACTATCCAAACTATTGATGTATGAATTCCATTATGATTATATGAAACCTAAATATGGGGATAAAATAGATTTATGTTATATGGATACTGATTCTTTCATCTATGACATACGAACCGAGGATTTCTATCAAGATATTAAACCGGATTTGAATGAGAGGTTCGATACATCTGATTATGCGAAAGATAATCCATACGGGTTTCCTAATGTAAACAAGAAAGTGATAGGAATGATGAAAGATGAATTAGCAGGACAAGTGATGACAGAGTTTGTTGGGTTGCGGTCGAAAGTATATGCTTATTTAAAGGACAACCAAGACCTTTCAAAAGCTAGCAAAAAACTAAAAGGAATAAAAACAAACATAGTGAAAGATAAAATTACGATTCAAAACTACAAGGATGTTCTGTTTGGAAACGTTGGAAACCTTTCAGTAACCCAGTACAACTTAAGGTCATACAAACACAATATGTTTCTAGAAGAACAGAATAAAAAAGCCCTAGATCCTAAGGATGATAAAAGGATTGTATCCAGTGATAAATTCACAACTTTTCCATTAGGTTACAAACAATAAATATTCAAGTACCTACTTAAAAATTTCAAGTACCTATTTAAAAAATTCAAGTACCTAGTTAAAAAATTCAAGTACCTAGTTGGTAAATCTTATAATAAAAAATTCCTCATAAGTAAATGAATGAAAAGGCTCCAATCAAAGTATATGATTTTAGCGAAAAGAACACTTATCAGAATAAGCACGACCTTGCACCTCAGTGGCCATTTAGATTATTAATTTGTGGAAGTTCAGGAACAGGGAAAACCAATTTACTCTTGAATTTAATTTATGAATACATCTGTTTCAACCGAATATACTTGTATGCAAAAGATCTTGAAGAAGATAAATACCAAGACCTTATAACCAATTTGACCACTTTGGAGTCACAATGCAAATCGAAAGTCTTAACAACAAGTAACAATCTTGATGATATTATCGATGTTGATGACCTAGACCCTAATTATCAAAACTTGATTATCTTTGACGATTTTGTAACTGAAAAAGACCAGAAGAAAATAGAAGATTTATTCATAAGAGGAAGAAAGAAAAATGCTTCAATTTTTTATTTATCACAGAGCTATCATAAAACCCCAAAGGTGGTAAGACTTCAGTGTAATTATTTTGCATTCTTTCAGTGTTCTAATCCAAAAGAAGTAAAATTAATAAGACAAAGTCATGTATGCAGTATAGACAATGAAAAATTTCTCAAACAATTCGAGGCTGCAACCAAGGGCTACGGTTTTTTCTTTATTGATTTAAAAACAAAAGATAAAACCCTGAAGTACAGGAAAAACTTTGAAAAATTTACCGGATAATTTATTTCTATAATAAATGAATAAATTTGGTAGTGTTGGAAAAAAGGTTAGTAACGAATAGAAAGTTACTGATGAAAATGGTAACATTAACCTACAAGATAAGAGAATTATTAATTTAGGGGATGCGAAAGCAGACCAGGACGCTATTAGTTTCAGATCTATGACTATTATTCTGAACCAATTTAAAGAAGAAATTACCGCAGAACAAGTGGGGATAAATCAGTATTTTAGCGAAGATATCAACAGATTAACTGCTGTACATGATTCTCTTGATAATTTATTGGTAAGGATTAAAGATAAAGGGTTATTTGTAAAAGAAATAATTCGAGTTAATGATAAAGAAATTAACGCTGAAAACAAGTTGATAACAAATGTTCAAGACCCTAGAAACAAAAATGACGCTGTTAATTTAGGGACGTTAATTACACATCTTTTAGATTTGGAAAAAAAGCTCGAAACCCAACAAACCCTTAGCAATACTATTCTAACAAAAATTGCTGACCAACAAACCCATATCGATAATATTGAAAGAGCAATCGTAAACATTTTAAAAAGGCTTCTAGAGCAAAAACCTGTTGACAAACCATTCGTTTCCAGAATAGAAAAAATGATGGCTGGTAAATAAATTTATATGCTAAATTATTTTTCTAATAAATGGTTGAAACAATGGAGTATACAGTTTATTTGTCAAAGCTTCAGAAAGGAAAGCTGAAGAAATGCTTTGGCGCTAAGCAAAAATGTCAGATACGTGTTAGTCATAGTAGACAGAATGAACGAGAACCAGTCAAGTTACTTTTAAGTAAACGACAAATTGATAAAATTGAAACATGTAAAATGAATAATAAGGGCTGTGATATTGATGTATCATACAAACAGATGAAAGAAGCGATTCAAAAGGGTGGATTACTTCCTTTCCTAATACCGTTGGCAATTACCCTTGGAAAGGCAGCTTTAACAAGCGGAGCTGCTGCTTTGGGTACATTCGCTGGTAAGAAATTGGTGGATAAAATTACCAACACAGGTGGGGCGCTTACACTTCCTGGAACACAAAAAGTTGTGGGACGTGGAAGGCCTAGGAAGAAAACCGATTATGTCAACACAGGTGGTGCGCTTACACTTCCTGGAACACAAAAAGTTGTAGGTCATGGTGTACGGGGAAGGCCTAGGAAGTCAAAAAAAGGGGAAGCCAAAAAAGAAGCAAAAGTAAAGTAGGACCTCTAACCAATTTTGATATTATGGATGCATTAGAGAGTATACCACATTTTAGAGGTGTTTTCTCTATAGATACGCTACCCAAACAGATAAATAGTATAGAATGTGGTGTAGTTAATTATGATAAACTCGGAATGCCTGGAACTCACTGGGTGGCGTACTGTAATCTACCTAATCAACCCTATGTCGAATTTTTTGATTCTTTCGGTATACCCCCAGGAAAAGAAATAATTAAATATCTAAAAACTTCAAAGAAAAAAATAGCTTATGAAAATCTTGCCGTTCAGAATATAGATGAATTAAACTGTGGATTGCATTGTATTTCCTACATTAAGCGCAGTTCTTAGTTTATTCATCTCTCGTCTTTTCGTTTAAGAAAATTATTTTCTAATAAATGGAGATTTATTGTATGAAATTTAAAAAGAGCACTGACACTGAATCAATGTTTAAGGCAGTGTCACAAAAAAATAATGTTCCAATGCTGAAAGGTAATTGTGTTATCTGCGGTTCAATGAAAAATCGCTTTTTAAAAAAAACCTCAACGCAGAAACAGATATTTTAAAGACGTATTATTCTAATTATTCAGGTGTGGATGATATTTACAGAAAATTAAAAGAAAATGGTGTGAAGGTTTCCAAGGATAAAATAAAAAATGTGTTGCAAAATGAGAATTTGTATACGTTACACAAACCTTCCTATCACAATTTTGAAAGGAGACGAGTGTATGTTCACCATGTAGACGGGCAATGGCAAGCTGATTTAGTTGACATGCAGAAATATAAAAAAGAAAATAATAAAACAAATTACATTTTAACTATTATTGATTGCTTTAGTAAATATGCTTGGTGTGTCCCTTTGAAAGATAAAACGGGTGCTGAAATAATCAAGGCATTCAGTTATATATTTAAAGAAAGAATTCCTAAGAAACTACAAACTGATAAAGGTAAAGAATTTGTAATGAGAAATGTTCAAACATTTTTGAAAAATAACGACATACACTGGTTTGCATCTGAAAGTGAATTGAAAGCGCAAATCGTTGAACGATTCAACAGAACACTGAAAGAAAAGTTATGGAAATATTTTACTCACAATAACACTACTAAATGGATTGATAGTTTACCTTTATTTGTTAGAAATTATAATAACACTTATCATCGTTCAATAAAAATGAAACCAGTAGATGCTAGTAAAAAGGTAAATCAGAAAAAGGTTTACAATGCTTTGTTTCCTCCATGTGATTACAAAGTCACAGGAAATTACAAAGTAGGAGATTTAGTTAGAATTAAAAAAGAAAAAAGTATTTTTGATAAAGGTTATTTACCTAACTACACGAATGAAGTATTCCAGATAGCAACCGTTAGACCTACCATTCCCATTACTTATGAAATATCTGACAAAAGTGGGGAATTAATTCAAGGAGGGTTTTATGAAAAAGAACTTTCAAAATTTATTATGAAATAAAATTACTTGTATATAAACGGATTCAAGACGCTTGAGTGATATGTTATCGGGTATAGTTAAGAACAGAGAAATTCAAAGAAAACAAGTTCAACAATACGAGATGGAGAAAGCAGGGTTTCGGGAATATGCTTCAGAATTAAACGCTCCAGTTGTTATGGCACAAAAAGAAAACACTGAAGCGATCATTAAGAAATTACAGAAGAGTGATGAAAATTCAAGCAGACGGTTTCAAAGATTAGGTGAAACATTTAAGACTGCTTCAGAGGTATCGAGTCGAGTGCCAACTCCTGCTTTAGAACCAACTCCCGCTTTAGAACCATTATCCATTGAAATGAATAAAGGTATTACCCAAGAGTTTTTAAATCAGATTAATTCAAAACATGCAGAATCCTGGGATGACAATGATCCTTATTTTAAAATACCTATGTATTACATTAGTAATCCTATGGATATAGAGGAGGCTCTGGATCATTTAACAACTATAAGTAAAAGTTATGGTGGGACAAAGAGTAAAGGTTACTCTAACCATAATCAAATTATTGAATTTATAAGAGTTTACAAGGATAGGTTAAGAACCATTCAAAATAATTTGGGATTAGTCAAACAACAAGGAACTGGAATATTTATGAATTGTGATGATATGATTGACAAATTATATATTCTGATAGGTAGTAGGGTGAGTGGAAATACATCTGATGAGGTGAGGAATGAAGCTATTGATATTTTGGATTCGTTAATGCGAAATAAATTCTTAAACAAGAGAGAATACAATTCAATATATAAAAAATATTTCTAATAAATGGTGTTGTTAAACATTGAAGGTAATGAAAGTATCATTGATATAACATTTAGTCAACCAATCGAATTGAATCGTAATTGGGATTATGAAATAGGTTTGAATCAGTGTACTTTGTGGTATTTGTGGCATAATATAAGTGATAAATTTGGGAATAATACATTTCAATACAGGAAAGATGAAGAGGGGGGATGGGTGAATGTTACTATTCCTAACGGGATGATTTTTTGAATTATTTTTTGTGTCAGTATTTTGATACTTCAAAAGATAAATGTCCTATTGTAATCTCATCCAATCCAGCATCTATGAGATTTGTCATAGTATTACAAGAAAAATATGTGTTTAGATTTAATAGTGACTTGTGTCAGATTTTAGGCTTTGAGAAGGATAGGGAGATTTCTAAGAAAATTAATGAAGGTACAAAGCTTCCGAATATAACAAGAAGTGTCGATAAAATTCAAATTCACTGCTCTCTTGTAAACAGTTCTATCGTAAACAAAAGTAAATCAGATGTCATTTGGACATTTGTTCCGAATACTGAACCGGGTTGCCAAATTGTTGAGAATCCTAGACAATTAATATATCTTCCTATCAACACAAAAGACTTTATTTACTCGTTGAGAATGACAATAACTGATCAGCTTGGAAGACCGATTGATCTGAATGGTGATAACGTAGGATACGTACTGCATTTAAGAAAAGCTTAAAGGATTATTGAAATAAAATTATTTACTTATAAATGTTGTTAAATAATAAGCGATTACTTTACAATAAGCAGTACGGAAGTGGAATCGGTAGTATATTCAAAAACATTGCTAATTCCCAGTTATTCCAGACGTCAGCAAAACAAATAAAAGATGGAGGATTGTCAATGTATAATAATATTATAAAACCGAGATTTGAGCTGCTGAAAAACAGAGCAATAGAATATGGAAAAGATTTGATTGATGTCAACAAGAAGGAACTGATTGATGTGATTGGAAATAAGAAATCGATGAAGGATCTTCTGGGTACAAATAAAAGGATTTTAAATCAAAGGAGTCAGGACTTGATCAAAACGTTAATGACTGGGAATGGGTTAAAGATTCTGAAATGATTTTTATCGAATAATTTCTTTCTTATATAAATGGCAGTAAATAAAATTATTAGTCCGCAATGGAACATATTTGATGAGCCACTTGTGGATGATTCAGTGGTCAAATATGAATTTAAAGAAATTCGAGAAACAGATGTGAATGTATCCAATAAGTCAGAGTTTGAATTTGTAACAAAGAAATTAGATTCCTGGTTCTATCCAAGTGAAAGTTATCTTGAGGTAGGCGTAAGGATAGTAAAAGCTGACGGAACTAATATAGCTGCAACGGATGTCGCTACGTTGACGAATAATGGATTTAATTTATTTAGTACCGCTGAGTATGTCATAAACGATACACCTGTTGAAAAAATTAATCATGTTGGTATTACAACTACCGTTACAAAGCTGATTGAATACTCTGATGATTACTCTAGAAGTGCTGCTAGAAATCATTTTTGGTATAAGGATTATAATCAAGGAACTGATATCAACCCTATAACTAGTTCATTTACCGTACCTGCAGGTGGAGCACTAGCAGCAGGAAATGTGAATGTCACTTCTAAGCCTAACCCCAATTATAATAAAGGATTTGAAAAGAGATATAATAGAACTAAAAACAGCAAATTAGTGAATATGTATTTACCATTATCAGAGTTGTTTGGATTCTTGAAAGGAAACAAACGATTTTTTAGAGGTGCATCACACAGAATATGTCTAAGAAGAAATGATGATAATAATATGATTGTAAACAATGGAAATACTAATTTTAAAGTCGTCATTGAGTATTTATCCTGGAAAATTCCTGTTATAGCTCCTAGTATTGAAATGATGAGTCAATTGGAAAAGGGTTTGGCGAAGGATAAAAAGTATAATTTGATGTGGGAAGCTTGTAATACTTATAAAAGTGATGTTAGTCAGAATAAGGAACACACCTGGAAAGTTGTGTCTGAGAGAAATAGTCCTACGAAAATCGTTGTGATGTTACAGAAAAATGAAAAGCATAACAACCAAACAAATAATAATATGGTATTTGATCATATGAATTTGACTTATATAGAGGTTAGAATTAACGGGGATAAATATCCAGAAGAACCCCTCAAATGCGACTTTAGTGAGGAAAAATGCACATACTCGAATCTTTACAACAGATACATACACATGGGTTATAAGCAATTAGCGTTTGATACTGGTAGTGTAGTCAATATCGAAGAATTTAAAGAAGTATATCCACTATTCTGTTTCGATGTTTCCAAACACGAGTCAAATATTTATAATGGAACAACTGCTGATATTGAAATAAGTATAACATTAAAAGATAATCAACCCGTACCATACAATATTTACTGTGTTCTATATTATGAAAGAAAAGCTACATTGGATATCATTAATAAAAATATGTATGTGAGTTTGTGATTTGGATTTTTATTAAAGAAAATCAGCCGCTAATAAATGGAGGTCTTGAATACAATCAGCATGAATAAATACAATGAGACAATCAAGAAAGAACAGTTGGTATTAGGCTTGAAATATACCATCGTTAAAATGAGAATGGCTAAAACAAAATATGGAGATAAGTTAGTTGTAGTTATCAATCATAACAAGAAGATGTGTGATCTGTTTATACCACAGAGATACAATTCGATTGCTAATGAGTTACTTCTAAAGAACAATCTTATTTTGCAGCCTATTTTGCGTGTAAATAAGAACTCGGAACAATATGTTGACTTGGAACTGTTTACTCAGTAATTGGGGGGTATTTGGATAAAAAATTGAAAAAAGCAAAAAAAAAGTAGTAGTTTATATGTAGTATAAAGGTTAATATTTCCTATTTCTTGGTACCTTTATTTGGAAAAAAAGAAAATACAAATATCTATAAAAAGGGTGAAATTTCGGAAAAAAGCATGTTAAAATTTAAGATATCGATGTTAAAATGGGGTTTTGAAATTTGGGGGAGGGTGGGGTAGAACCCGGTTTATATAACTACTATTATTCGTGGATAGCGGAACAACGAAGTAACGCATTTTCAGCGGGTCTTCAAGCCAGTTTAAGTGAATAAGTGATGGGTGACTAGATTGTCCTTTCCCAGCCGTTTTCGGTTAGACTTCAAGAATCCAACCCGAAAATCCTACGGGCAAGGCACCCTCAACAAGTAACAGCCTACCTCGATGACTGCAATATCGTGACTGAAGTCCCATGCATGGTAGCCCGGGTGGATTTTAATATTTTGGGCGGTTCGTCCCTGAGCAAAGGTCTGGTTGTCGAAGTTCGTTACTCCTGCCACAACTTCCAGTGAGCCTGGCTTCCTGACCCTATAAAGAGATATGAAGCAGAAAAGAGACTGCTGCAATTCTATCGTCTGTGACCACCTACGAATAAGATTTAAAGTCTGAAGACGACGGTCGACACCCACTAGAGAACGTGGTAGAATAAGACCAAAGTTTTTGGATAGGATCCCTAAGGGGAATATTTCGTAAACTTGCAATATAATCCGTACAGACCCTTTATCCGGATCTTTTAGGTGATACTTTTTACCAAAAAGAATATCTGATAAATAAGTTTAACTTCCGCCGACCATTCTAACCAAGAGAGAAATAATCAAATTTCCCCACGCACTCTGAAACAGCAGCCGTGTCCAAAATGAAATCGCAGCACCAGCTCCTGAAAACTCCAAGCAGTTTTCAAGGAAGTAGTTCACAAAATCAGATTTTTAAGGAAGAATCTTTAATCGTTTTTCCACAAGCTTGAGCGGCTTGAGACTGAGGAGGACCCTTGCCAAGAAGGGCCGAAATATAGCTCTAATAAAATGTAGCTGACGTATCCGTTTTGTATGGTCAAATATGTCGTTTTCCACCATTACAGTTTTCCAGTCAGTTTTACTGATAAAGCTTCATGTCGCTCTATTTCTAAGCTGATCCGCTTAGAAAACTAACAACAAATACTGATACGGATTCGGCTTACATTCTTACCCCCAAACCAAAGCTCTAACAGACTATTCATTAAACTTCACTTTCAACTAATATTTTTTTTTCTGGATCCCGGGCGAATGGCTTGTCCAATGAGAAAATAAACTTTACTATTTACTAATAAACTAATTACTAATAAGCTTACTAATTTACTAAATTACTAATTTACTAATAAACTTTACTAAACAGACTATTAATTAAACTTCACTTTCAACTAATATTTTTTTTTTGGATCCCGGGCGAATGGCTTGTCCAATGAGAAAATAAACTTAAGATTTGGGTTCAGCACATATTTTACCCCGGTGTCAAACTTTAATCGACACGGACATTTTTATTTTTTATTTTTAATGAATTTCCGCTTTTGGTCAGATTCCAGATGAACTAATTGTCAGGCAAGAAAACAAAGTTCAAATACTCAGTATGTCTCGTTACCCTTCTAATGACCCTCAAATCAAATACAGACAATTCAATTTTTCACTAGGTTTTTTTTTTTAATTTCTATTAGTTTTCCGGCTTTGGCTAGATTCCGAGTTCAAAAACGGACGCAGCATGTCTCCCTAACCAAAACAATCAGCCTCTATTCAGCTTCAGGTGAAACTTTGACGTTCAACATTTATTTTCCCCTTCTGACCGGATACCGGGCGAACTGTTTGTCTGTCGCGAAAATAAGTTCTTTTAAGATACTATTTCATTAGCTTTATTTTTCACGGTGCAAAACGGACAAGTCAGCTACATTTTATCAGAGCTATATTTCGGCCCTTCTTGGCAAGGTTCCTCTTCAGACTCAAGCCGCTCCAGTTGGAAAATGAACTTCATTTTACTGCTTGAGCCTTGAAACTGAGCGGCTTGGCTAGTTCATTTTCCAGCTTGAGCGGCTTGAGCCTGAAGAGGACCCTTGCCAAGAAGGGCTGAAATATAGCTATATTAAATTGCAGCTGACTTATCCGTTCTGCACCGTCAAAAATGATTCGCAGTCAGCTTGGGCTGAAGAAATATCTATCATTAGCTTTAGAAGAAAAAAAGTTCGCCTCTTAAGATGGGCCCCCCTCACCCACCGCTAACTATAGGGCTACGAAGCCCATCTATGAACTTAACCTGTGTTTTTGACACAAAGAATCTTTGTGCCAAGTTTGAACAAATCTTTCAACTCCTTTGAGAATTACAATAATACGAACAGACAGACAGACAAACTATACGAAGCCATAGGTATCCCGTCACTAACGTTTTGGTATCCCAAAAGCCTAGATTCTGCGAGGAGTAGCGTAAATCATGGAGAATTCCATACCATTGTGAATTCATGGTTGCTTTTGCCCGCTCTTTCAAGGCTACCACAATCATTAAGTCTGATTGTTCGGATCCCAAAACGTTAGTGACGGGATGCCTATGTCCGTCCCTCTGTCGGTCTGTTTGTCTGCAATGTCAGAAGTTTCATAACAGATTGCGCATAACACCTTCAAGAATAACACCTTTTCACTTAGAAAAAAAGTGTAATGACCAATTAAGTTTATACTATTTCGTGCCCAGATCTCCAACAACACCTTCAATAGGTAAAATACTACACTGTCAGAAGTTACATAACGACAACAGCAGGATGCGCGGTTTCAACAGATAACACTTTGGGATGTTATACGTTATGTTTCTTTCGTTCCCGTTAGTATTAGGTGTTATTCCTGAAAGTGTTATGCGCAATCTGGTATGAAACTTCTGACAGTGTGTTAGCACAAAACTATATCGATCCTTTGGGATCAAATCCTTTAGATCAAAGTACAGTTAAAGCTCGTAAAGGCCCCGTAGCCACATATTTAGGGTCGGAGGAGGGGGCTGCAAGCAAAAGGGCGTTTTTTTTAACTAATTAGATAGCCAATTAAGGGGTAAGGAAAAACACTGATTCCATGTGTGAAAATTGTTTTCTAATGGGGCAAGTAATTCGACCGGAATTTCGCCAAACATGAAACATTTGGTAAAAGCGACAGATTTGTCGCTTTTACCGCATCAAATATTTAGAGGTTCGATGTGCTGAATTTTTTTCCTATCTTCTTGGCGTACAAGTAGCTCATTCGGAATCCGAACATTTGGTAAAAGCGAAACATTTGGTAAGAATGAAAGGTTTGTCTGATATATTTTAGAGGTTCGATGTGCTGAATTTATTACTATCTTCTTGCCATACAAGTAGTTCACTCATATCCGACAAAGCTCAACATTTGACAGAAGTGAAAGTTTGACTGAAGTCTATAGGAGACCCGACACAATCCATCTCTGTAGTTTATTTTTGCGTCGGATAAAAAGTTCGTCCGAATGCGGTAAGAGTGTTGAAATAGTGGTAAGAAAACATGCTGGATCAGGATAGTTTACTTTCTATTCTTGACAAACCCGATATTCGGCCAGAGTCCGGCAATACCCGGAATTTTGTGTAGTCCTTGTAACTGGTCGATCAAGCTCAAGTTCTATTATTTGCAAACTAACTACAACATAAAGAGGCAATTTGGCAGAGAGAGGACTGCGGCCAAATGGCGGCCATTTACATCTACTACGGACTATATATACATCAACACACAAGTTATAAATTAACCATAATCCATCGAGGTTCCAGATTCAAACGACCAAACTGAGCTGGGATTTACCACGACAAACCATAAATTTGTCTTTAATTTTTGTATTTATTATTATTTATTTTCTTTAGATGTTTTCTATGAATTAATGAATGAAGGTTTATTAAAAAAAACTGGAATCTTCAATGCCCAGAGGCGAACCTGTAAGGGACTAATTACCATCGAAACAAAACATCAACAACAATAAAAACTTCGACAAAAATAAAGAAAAAAAGGAAAGAAAGAAAGAAAGGAGCTTGACTTACCCGGTCTGGGACGCCCAACCAGAAAGAACAAAAAAAAAACATATTTTCAACCTGAATCACTACTAACTATCCAAAACTTAAACGGCTGAGAATAACGCATCAAATTCATATACAGCAAAACAATGAACCTTTAACATGCTACGAAAATCTAGTAAAGCACTATATGACCTAACTCTGTCGATAAACCTTCCCATACTAGAGGCCCAACATTTCTAATGCTAGATCTCGATCTACTAGTTACTACAACCGGCCTACGGATCAGCTGCGAACTACGAGTTACATGTTCGTGAAAAGATGACGCACGGGAAAATACTGAGAAAAGCACTGGGGTAACACTTAATTGTAATGTTTGTACATAAATAAAGCGTCATAAAACTTACAAATTCCCGAAAAAGGTAAAATGTGAAGCTCCTGATAATGGTTTCTTACGAAAATATTAAGACCACCACCAGACAATACTCTTATTGCCATATTCTGTGTCACACGTAGAGGAGTGAGGTGGCTTACAAAAGTTTTTCTCCATGCCAGACAACAATTTAACAGATATGGATGCACCATTGAAAAATATAACATTCTTAATATATTCTGAGGAAAAATATGTTCCTAGTTCCTAGCTAATTTAATACTAACGCATACAATATGATTTTTGAAACTTAAACATTCATCAATAATAACTCCAAGGTAACGAGTACATGCACTACGTTTAATTGTTTGACCAACAACTTTTATATCAATTATCCAGGGATTTCCAGGCAATTTCAATTTGTTTACTCGCATCCACTTTTCAATATATTGCATATTTTGTGTCGTAACTTCTAATAATTCATTTTCTGTCCTCGCAGCTACGGTCAAATGCGAATCGTCAGCAAAACACGGCAATATCGCTTTAACATCATCGCTAACACAAGTGTTTGTCGACGGTATAAGACTGGAGACACGACAAAGATCATTTATGTAAACTAAGAACAAAAATGGACCCAAAACTGACCCTTTTACTTACTTGAAAAATATCAGATTCCATTTAGTACCACACGCTGGGAACGGTTAAGTAAAAATGACATAGCTAGATCAAGAAAAACACCTCGAATGCCACAATTAAATAATTTTTGAATTAAAATATCATGATCAACAGAATCAAACGCTTTAACAATATCTAAACAAGAGCTCTAAGCTCATATGGCACTTGCATGGGTCAAGGTGATTTGATTGATCAAAAGTAAGTTTCGACTTTGCGGTTGAGATGCGCGCTCTAAGGGAGCTGGAACTTCATTTGTAAGCAAAACTCTTGAGGCAAAACGGCTAATGGGCTGATGGGCATCCCGAAAATGAATATATTGCTTAAAAGTATTTTTTTTACTTTGCGGTCAAGATTGGTACTTTAAGGAATAATCGGATTTGGGACGTAGCAATTTCTAAGCAAATGTTGTTGAGTTTCCAATATTCCAGCAAAGTTTCATCGTCCTAGCACATCTGGAAGTACCTTAACGCGCGATCACCGGAATCCCAGACCCCCCCCCCCCCCTCCTCCAACTCCACCCACAATAACCGGAGCCAATCCGGTTCTGTAAATGATTAATCCAGAGCATCTGTTTGTCATTCCCACGAAGTTCGATCCAGATCACACCAGTCTAAGCGGGTCAAGTATTTTCCGCCCTCCCCCCAATTATTGCCGGATTCGGTCCGGAAATGAAAAAGGTCATAAGAGAAAAATGTTATCTGTTTAATTATTAAATTTCACTCGAATCCGATCACCCGTTCCAAAGTTACGCATGAATCAATATTCCGGATTCCCCTCCCTCAACTCCTCCCCCCCCAAGATTATCATATCGAGGATTTTTTTTTTATTCCAAGTCAGTTTGACCGGGTCCCTGATATGCCTTCCAAGTTTCGTCGAGAAAATCCCCCAAAAAACGGAATTCCGGGAAACCCCCTCCTCCCCCCCCTCAAGTTTCCGGACCCAGTCAAATTATGTAAAAGATTTACATGGACCAGATGTTTGCTCTTCCCAGCAAGTTCCACTCCGATACCATCATTCTAACCGTTTCCCGAGATTTCCGGTCCCCCCCCCCCCCCCCGAGCTCCCCCGCGGTGCACGTAGCCAATCCGATTCAGCAAATGACTTACCTAGAGCATCTGTTTGTTCTTCCCACAAAGTTCCATCCCGGTCCCTCCATTCTAAACGGGTCACGTATTCCCCCCCCCCCCAATAGTTGCCGGATCCGGTCCGGATATGAAAAATATCATCGGAGAAATGTCCTCTGTTCAATTCTTAAATTTCACTCGAATCCGATCACCCATTAAAAAATTACGCATGACTGAAAATTTCGGATTCCCCTCCCTCCACTCCCCCCACCATTATCTGATCGACAAAATTTTTATTTTGAAGTCAGTTTGATTGGGTCCCTGATATGCCTGCCAAGTTTCATCGTGAAAATCCCCAAAACCACCATCACCGGAATTCCGGGACCCCCCTCCCATAAGTGTCCGGATCCAGTACAATGGTCTAAAGGACTTATCTAGAGCAGATGCTTGTTCTTCCCAGCAAGTTTCACTCCGATCCCTCCATTCTAACCGTTTCTTGAAATTTCCGGTATCCCCCCCCCCAACTCCCCCCTGGCTACCGAATCCGGTCAAGATTTTAAATGGGACATTAAAAACATATATTCTATTCAGTTATGAAGTTTCATTACAATCCGATCATTCGTTCGAAAGTTACAAACTTCTCTATTTCCCGGATTCCCCTGCGGATTCCCCTCCCTCCACTCCCCCCACCATTATCTGATCGACAAAATTTGTATTTTGAAGTTAGTTTGATTGGATCCCTGATATGCCTGCCAAGTTTCATCGTGAAAATCCCCAAAACCACCATCACCGGAATTCCGGGACCCCCCCCCCCCCCCATAAGTGTCCGGATCCAGTACAATGGTCTAAAGGACTTATCTAGAGCAGATGCTTGTTCTTCCCAGCAAGTTTCACTCCGATCCCTCCATTCTAACCGTTTCTTGAAATTTCCGGTCCCCCCCCCCCCTCAACTCCCCCCTGGCTACCGAATCCGGTCAAGACTTTAAACGGGACGTTACAGATAATATATTACAGATATTATGAAGTTTCATTACAATCCGATCATCCGTTCGAAAGTTACACACTTCTCAATTTCCCGGATTCCCCTGCCCTCCAACCCCCCCCCCCCCCCCCAAATGGTCGGATCAGAAAACTGATTATTTATAAGTTTGTTTGGTCGGGTTTCTGATACGCCTGCCAAGTTTGATGGTCCTAGCACAACTGGAAGTACCCTAACTCGAAAAAGTGTGACAAAATGCCCTAAATTTTCAAGTTTCCAGCGCCCCCACTTTCCCGCATATGGTCGGATCGGGAAACTGATTATTTCCAGGTTAGTTTGGTCGGGTCCCTGATATGCCTGCCAAGTTTCGAACGGGTGATCGGTTTGTAATGAAACTTAATTACTGAACACATTATATATCTGTGACGTCCCGTTTAAAGTCCTGACCGGATTCGGTAGCCAGGGGGGAGTTGGGGGGGGGAGACCGATAATTTCAAGAAAACGGTTAAAATGGAGGGATCGGAGTGAAACTTGGTGGGAAGAACATGCATCTGCTCTAGATAAATCGTTTAGACAATTGTACGGAATCCGGATACTTAGGGGGGGGGGGGGGTCCCGGAATTCCGGAGATGGCGGTTTTGGGGATTTTCACGATGAAACTTGGCAGGCATATCAGGGACCCGATCAAACTGACTTCAAATATTATAAGCCCTATACGATTCCTTCAGACTTGAATCACTACTACGAACTGACAACTTATACAAATGTCATCAAAATCATTTCCTGAATCGGATTGGCTATGGACACCGCGGGGGAGTTGGGGTGGGGGGGGGCGGAAATCTCAAGAAACGGTTAGAATGGAGGGATCGGAGCGAAACTTGCTGGGAAGAACAAACATCTGCTCCATGTAAATCTTTTACACAATTTGACTGGATCCGGCCACTTGAGGGGGGGGGGGGTCCCAGAATTCCGGTATTTGGAATTTTCACGACTGAACTTGGCAGGCATATCAGGGACCCGGTCAAACTGACTTGGAATAAAAAAATCCTCGGTATGATAATCTTTGGGAGGGGAGTCGAGGGAGGGGAATCCGGAATATTGAGTCATGCGTAACTTTGGAACGGGTGATCGGATTCGAGTGAAATTTAATAATTGAACAGAGGACATTTCTCGCTGGTGATCTTTTTCATTTCCGGACCGAATCCGACAATTATCGGGGGGGGGGGAAAATACTTGAACCGCTTAGACTGGTGTGATCGGAATCGAACTTTGTGGGAATCACAAAACAGATGCTCTGGATTAATCATTTACAGAACCGGACTGGCTCCGGGTATTGTGGGTGGAGTTGGAGGGGGAGGGGGGCTGGGATTCCAGTGATCGCGGGTTAAGGTACTTTCAGATGTGCTAGCACGATGAAATTTCGCTGGAATATTAGAGATTCAACAACATTTGCTTTGAAATTGCTACTTCCCAAATCCGATTATTCCTTAAAGTACCAATCTTGACCGCAAAGTAAGAAATACTTTTAAGCAATATTTGCATTTCCTGTTGCCCATCAGCCCATTATCATTCTTGCCTCAAGGGTTTTCCTTACAAATGAAGTTCTAGCTCCCTTAGAGTGCGCATCTCAACCGGAAAGTCGAAACTTACTTTTGATCAATCAAAACATCTTAACCCATGCAAGTGCCATATGAGCTTACAGCTCTTGTTCATACCCTTTAGGCATTCAGATAGCTCGAACATCGTCACTGGTTGAAGGTACGCTGAAACATCACTCTCTTCCGGCAAAAATTCATGAAACGATCCATCATCACTACGCGTCGTTATCGCTGACGAAATGCGTTCTCCTATATTTGCAAAATGATCACAGTTTCGGTTAGAAGCGTCATCCCCTCGGCCTATATTATCTGGACACACAGGGCGAGAATCCGGACTAACCACCGACTCAATTACTTTCCAAGTCTTGCTAGGGTTTCCCTCACTTTCCTTAAACTTCTTCTCATAATATTCCTGCCTCCCTCGCCTAAGAATACAATTTAATGTAATATTATAAGCCCTATACGATTCCTTCAGACTTGAATCACTACTACGAACTGACAACTTATACAAATGTCGTCTTCTAATAATACACGCTACAAGACTTTTCGATATCCAAGGCTTCTTTGGTATCAGCTTCTTTGCCTGCACTGCCACCGATGTACAACATTATAACAACAAATTCTTTAACATAGAATAACAAACTTCAAATTTCCGATTAACACCAGCTTCTTGACTTAAACAACCAGAATTAACAGACTCCAGCTTATTCTTAAACCTTAATATACTAGACGAATCAATCAAAGGCCTGTTAGGACTAATATAGTTACTAGTACCAATAACCCGTTCCATAAGGTGTGGGACAATCACCGAGATACCAAAATGATCCGAAACATCGTTTAGAACCACACTAGCCGACCCGTGAGGTATATTTAAAAATACATTATCAATTAGCGATGCCGAACTCTCAGTCACTCTAGTACAATTGTTTATAGCAGGATGCATTCCATATCCCAGCAACAAATTAAGAAACTGGCGGGCCTTTGGATTCGAAGCAATAACATTCAGATCTGTGTTAAAATCACCGCATACGAAACATGGCATATTTCTATTCACTAAATGATCTAATTGCTCCTCCGACAGTTCTAAAAAACTATCAATATTTCCTGAAGGTGGGCGGTGTATAACAACAACAATAAAAGAAGTACCATTTGTAGAGACTTCACTACCATAGACTCAAAAACCCATCTCTCTACTTATCCTCGTAACTTGACATCGAAATCACTTCTGACATACATTCCGAGTCCGCCATGCTGATATAGCTCACGGTTACGAGTAACTAAATTGTAATTCGCAATATCTAATAAACTTGACGCATTATCCCTCAACCAAGTTCCCGTAAGTGCTAAAATATGAAATTCCGAAAACATACACAGTTCATTAAGACGCGGCAGCGTAGTATTTAGACCTCGACAATATAAATGGAACAGATGCAGTTAATCTACACTAGGACTCTGACACAAATCAATCGGGCACTTATATTTAACTTTTGGCTGCAAATCATCATTAACCAGAGCACCTGTATCAAAATTCCTAAGCAACACACCAAACCCCAAATCATCTAAATTCAATGCGTTACTCTCAAGCCAATTTAACCGGTGGTTACTAACTTAAATGAAACTGAACAAGGATAGTAGATTTGATTAAGGTTGAAAATATATAACTTACCGAATCCGGCTCCGAGCATCCCATACCAGTTGTGAACCAAGCTCCAAAAGAAAGAAAAAACAGAAACCTGTAAAGAACAAACAAAATTCAAGGCAAAGTAAATTGAAAACATTAATACGAAAGAACAAAGTGGCGATGAACCTCGCACACGAAATAACCCCACAACCAACTTAAGCACAAACTCTGGACTTGTAGTCCAAACAGAGAATTGTGACACATCACAACTCATCAGTTGTAAAAAATGAAAATGTTAAAGCATGCCAATCGCCCACTGGACAAACGAACAAGTGAAGAAAAACACTAAAAATACCCTTAAACTAGTCGTCAACTGACAGCCATCGATGCTAGCTCATATAGTTCCGGGATAAGCCCATCAACGCTGTATCTGACGGGACCCTTAATTTGAAACCCCCTCCCCTCCTCACACCAAATTTCATCAAAATATCTCATTCCCTTCGAGAGTTATCGCGCTCACAGACTGACGGACATTTTTTGCGATGTCATAAGTCCTTCACTTACGTTTTGGGATCCCAACAAGTGTGTGGATTTAGATAAACCTACCTGGAAACGCAGTGAGCGGCCGTTACCACGAACCTCTCCGAGACTATGCTCCCTCCGCAGAAGTGCCGTCTCGCAGACGGGGCTGTTGACTTCCGTTGCAAGGAAACCTAGAGAAGTACAACTAATTTCCTCTCGGATAGATAAATCGTCGCTGTCACGCATTAAGGGATCAAACGACATTTTTTTTGGCAAAATGGGATATTGATATAAGGACTATGAGCCCGTTCCCGAGATGCTCGAAATATCTAACCGCGACGAGTTATTCATCAAGAGTATTTTCTGTCGATCCCATCAGCCATTCATGCAAAACTGTCCCCCAGATGTCAAGCCCGGAGGTTCGCCTTCTCACTTGTCAACCGATGAGAACTGACGTTATCAGGATTAGAATAATGGCGATGGCTGGACCACGTACTCCGCATGGAAGAATCCAGTTTCTAAAATAGCAGCCGCAAGGAAGATGTTGACAGGGAGGACCAAAGAACACGTTCCGTCGCAGTACCAGACGGTACTTGCAAACGTGCAGGGCTGCAGCCTGAGTGGGGAGATGTCTTGGCAGCAGCCAATCCGAGAGATAACTGGTGCCTATCCGTGGGTGCCTTTGGTGGCAGGAGGCTCTAAGGTAAAGGTGAGGCTTCATCTTCCAGATTTTTCTTCCGGATTCCAGACAGCCGTTTTCGTCGAGACGGATCTGGAAGGTGAAGCCAGGCCAAAACCGTCTGGAAGTCCGGGGTGTTGGACACCCCAGATTCCGGATGTCTGGAAGGTGCCATAGAGGCAACCAACACTAAAAATATGCAAATGGGGAAGAAAAGGGAAAGTGATTGACAGTTGTAACTGGGAAACAAGAGATATTTGAAATGTTAAGTGGACATCTAGGAAATTTTGAAGAACAGCAATTTAGCTGTCATCATTATCATGAAAATCTGGAAGGGTTGGCTTGACTGTGCGGAAGCCCCGGACGTCTGGGAATCTGGAAGGTGTAGCCTGGCTTTATGGAAATAGGCTTTTGCCTTTTCAGATTTCTCAGGTCACTGTTCGTACTGAGCTGAAAGTCCGTGGGCCTTTGAGGTTAAAGATGAGGACATCCTCTGGAGGAATACTGTCATCAACTTTATGACAGATGATGAAAGTATCAATTACATCGCGGCGGAAGAGTTCATCGATTAAAGTCGCTAATCGCTCGCGCATAATTAGACTAAACTACCGGTATCCAAGGTCGACGGTATGAGGGTCATCCGCCCCATCCAGGGGTACAGGAAGAAAATTGTCCAAGTTTTTCCATATATTTGTGTGTCAGACGATAGTGTCTCCGTGCGGATGTCCCCTCACCATAATCATATTATTTCATGTCCCCAATAAAAGAGACAAGAGCTCCAATGGGTATCAACGGGCGCTGACCTACGAATCCATGAATCCGGCGCTCGGAACCAACTGGTGAAATAAACAAAACTACAGCTAATAATCGGGCATGCCTTTAGAAATGGTGGTCAAGATGAAGATGGGTCCGGACAGACGCACTCCCATTACTCATTAGAAAAAATTCTTCTTACAGCATGAGACCTCGAGAACCAGAGCAGTCGGACTTAGTCCAAAACGAACCCGATAGCCTACCACAACAAGGAGACTACTCACCACAAACTTTGTAGATTCCTTGGCAGCAACATAACCTCCGACAATCTTATCGCCCGTAGCACGGTCTGCTTGCGCAGCCGATAGCAGAGCACAAAGAAAAATCAAAGACTTTCTTCCCATATTTGGGCTTAAAACCTCCATCGTAGGGAGGCTACAATAAAGGAATGGACTGTAAAAAAAAACCAGATGTTCAGTATTTCTTATGGGCAATTAAAATGTTTCGTAAAACGCAATTTTTTGCTCATAGAATTCAACTTGTTCACGTGGTAATAAGGAAAAAAGTGGCAGAGCTCCCAAAAGGAGGCATTTTTTTTTTTTACCTTCGAGAGTTCTGACATGATGTTTAAAATGATGAAGATAAGTTTGACGGAGGAAAACGGATAAGTCAGCTACATTTTATTAGAGCTATATTTCGGCCCTTCTTGGCAAGTGTTCTTTTCAGGTAGATGTCTGAGCCAGAAGAGAACCCTTGCCACGAAGGGCCGAAATATAGCTCTGGTAAAATGTAGCTGACTTTTCCGTTTGTACCGTCAAATATGATTCGCAGTCAGTTTGGGCCGAAGGAATATCCATCGATGAAGGCAAGGTTCCAAGCAGCTGTAAACAAATATATAGCAGTGCGAGTTTTTGAGGAGCTCAATGATGTCACAACAACTTGTGTGATTGTATTATTTCACAAACACAAAGTAAAACTGTTAAGTACTGTGAAGAAAGGGTGACCCATACCCAGTGGCGAAATTAGCACATTTTCACGGGAGGGGGGGGGGCAAGTCCAGATTTTACCGACAAGATTTAAACATTTACCGACAAAAAGTGCCGTTGCCGCTGCAGTAACGGCGCGCGTTCCCACGAACGCATCTTACAACCGTTGTAATAATAAGTTGTAATATATAAATTGAGATGGTTTTCTAATGAAAGTTAATGAATTCGCCATTCACATCCTGGCACCAATGGTTTTCACATGGAACCAGGAAAGCTGTTTTTTCTGGTCTTTCAAACCAGAAAAGTAGTTATAGACACTGCAAGAGATTACTTCACTACTTGAAGATTTACGCGGCTATCTTTTGCGCTTGTGAACTAAGCGGCTCTTTGGGGGTCCAAAACTTACCACCTACGAGTTCGTAAAGTTTGTCTGTCCGTCTGTTACCATGATAACTCTCAAAGGGGTTGAGATGTTTTGTTGAAATTTGGTACGAGGATGCTTTGGATCAAAGAACAGATGAAGTGACCGGGCAATCCAGGTTTATGGGAATTTGATGGCCGATGGGAGCAGATTCCCTAAATTTGCTGCTTCTGTGTCCAAACTGCGAAATGAAATCCGACAACTGCGTGGAAGGTAGGGGTCAGAGCAACTTTTTGATACGCCTCAAAAACCAAACGGGTGCGTGCACGGGCCCTAGAAAGTGCTCGGATTCGACTGAAACTTGTCCAAGATGTTCAGTTTATCCGCGTCCGAGAACAGTGTTGCAAAGAGGTCCCGGAAATAGTGTTATATGAGTTGGGGCCGAACGGATAGTGATTGGCATAAAACTTGAAAGGTACAAAATTCATGGGACCTAGACATGTAATTTGAGGCCCAAACTGGATCTGACGTCCGTGGGGTGAAGGTGTGGCTGAATGGTACCGGGCCGGTAGGCCAACTGGAAATTTTTCGGAAATGCTCCGTTCGAGAGTGATATTTGATGGATGGCAGTCTTAGATGCCAAATATCTGTCATTTATGTGTCCGAGCCTCTTCTTGCCATTATGGCAGTGCTGTGCGGGGATTAAAGTTTGTTCCCCGGACATTTTCTTAAACGCTTAGGGACCAAATTGGTTGGGCGATTGAGAAAAACTGAGAAAAATTAGGCGATACTGCGCCCATGAGACCTAGTACCTAATACTGCACTTATCGACATTAAGCGTAAGATACAAATAGGGTATGCAAAGATTGTAGCAAATCGGGGCAAATACAGAAGAACAGCTCTAGCAAAACTTTACGCTTGTTTTTGCGACCCTGCTGTGCTTTTCTCGGTTGGTCTGTTTGATATTTTTGATAAACGGGATCTATCCAGAATAATGATAGATTATTTCCGTTACTGTAAGTTTCTTCTGTATCTGCCCCAGTCTCATAGCAATTCTAAGATCATTAAATCGTACGGAGCTACTGACATTTTGTCACGGCTGCAAGAATTGCACTCCGATTTCCGTCAGAAATATAGTCTGCGTCTGTTGTCGCATCACCGACTGATTAGACTTTTTTTTATTGATAGTTGGAGGATTATTATAATAATAAAAATAATAAATTATTTCTTACCCACAAATTCCAGAGGAAAAACAAGTGGAGTACAATAAAGAAAAAGAAAGGAAGAAAATACTAAAATAACTATAAATACAAAAACACTAGCACATAAACAGGGGGGGGGGATAAGGGGGTGGTGTGGTGAAAACCGAGAGTATGCTGATCCCGACAGCTTCCTGTGTAGCATCAGTAATTTCTCCGAAATATCTGGAACACCAAACTTACGAATAATTACTCTATTCCGATGCCAAGGGGGAAGGTAAAGAAGGAATTTACAGTAACGAAAATAACTTTTTCGGAGAGAAAGAAGGTCTTTCTTTTTAAGAAGAGGATAAAGTCCAGAAACGTAGAATATAGAATGGTCGCAAAAAGTTGAATACAGCCGACCAAGAGCTCGTCTACTATACCGCCCACGGTTAGCGACAATTTTCGAGTAACCAAATTGTATTTTTTTCTTTACATCAAGGACAGTTTGTTGTCGACGAGACGGTAGAGAATTAGTGACAGTGATGCCCAGCCACCTGAAAGAAGTAGCAAGGGGGATGGTAAAATGTTTACACACAAGGGACGACTGAGAAGAAGAACGATCGTTAAAAACCAAGAATTCAGATTTTTCCACATTGAAGAAAGGCTTGTACGACTATTGCTAATCAGAAGCACGTCGTCTGCATAAGCAAAATAAGAAACGTCAGAATGACCAATAGAATATGTTGAGCGGATTTTTGACAAAATATTCGATATACAAATCTTAAAAATAGAAGGAGAAAGTACCCCCCCCCCCCTTGTCGAACTCCCCGCCGAATCGGAACAGAGGGTGAGTTACTGTTGTTAATTTGAAGGAAAGAGTTCTCATACCAAGAACGCAAAAGGAAAATGACAGAAATGTTAACACCATGGGATAGCAAAGAGTAGAGAGCTTGACTGTGTACAACGCTGTCAAACGCTTTTGAAAGGTCAAGAGCGCAAAGGTAAAGGGACGAGCCTTCTGGTGTAGCTTGTTTAATAGCCGCCGCCAAAACCCTGTGGGCATGTTGACAACTAACACCCGACTGGAACCCAAATTGATTATCCCCAAAATTAGAATTGTAACTTAAATAAGGTAATAATATATACTCGAGGACTTTACTGATGTTACAAGCAGTGGTAATTGGTCGATAAGAAGAAAAAATAGAAGGTGATTTGCCACGTTTGGGAATAGAAGTCACGGAACCACACAACAAGCTTTCGGGAACCGCAGAAATTGTTGAACACATTTGAAACATTAACTGTAAATGGCACAAAAGACTAGTACAATCCAAATTACGATGGTGAAAATTTATCTCGTCAATATCAGAAGCTTGATCGACTGGGCGACATCATTAATTGAAATCGGAATTACATGTTTCTGTGAAATGATAACGGGCAACTTACTTCTGAGAAGCCGTAAACCGCATGAACAGCATAATTTACAACAGAAAAAATAGACGAATAATACTCATACCAAGTCGAACCAGCAATCTGAGGCACCACTTTCTAACTTCTCTGAATTAATAATTTTCGACCAATCTTTTCTAGAAGCCGGAATCGGACAGCTTTTAAATACTTCTTGTATTCACTTTTTGTTTTCGTTTTTATATTTTGAACCCAACCAGATGAAGGACGTCCACATTCAGCCCAAATACGTAGCCAAAATTTTGCTTTATTCTTGACACTCTTTAACAGATCATCAGAAGACCAAATGGGCTTACGGGTCCCAACCCGAATACGCTCCTCGGGAACTGCAATTTTCTCAGCCTGTTTCATACACCCAACAATGTTCATATAATACTTATTAAGATCATCTTTATTCCCCTTAGCCTTTAGCTGTAATAGATGATAAGGCACTCTAATAGTACTGAGCATTGCGGTTAACGTACAAATATATAACGGAATATTAGCTCTTTTCCAGTTACTTCTTACAAACCACTTGTGCTTTTTATCAGATAGTGGCGTCTGATCAGGACTATATTTAACACTGACATGAAACGACAGAGCAAGATGGTCAATTTCACAAGCGGCGTAATCCACGTGTACAATGGAAGTCAATAAATGAGGGGAACACAAAACGTAATCAATGTCAGAAAAACTACCTGAATGGTGAACATAGGAGTAAGATTGGTCTTTCGGCAAAATTTTGTAAGTTGGAACACAATCTAGCACAGCCAGTGATCTATAACAGTCTATATTCATGTTGGTGTTAAAGTCACCAAGTAATATATAATCAAGATTCGCGTGCGTCACATTTCTCATTACCAGCTCTAGAGATTTGCAAGCCTTAGCAAACTGGTTTTCAGAACTCACTGTGGATGACTTGTGGGGCATATAAATGTTAATGAAGACAGTATTACCACATCTTACCGCTAAAATGAGCTGTTCACAATGAAAAACGGCCGCACAAGGGAATACACTTTTCTTTATAATCACAGCAAGGCCACCAGAAGGTCGCCCTCGGGTGGCAGCAGCAGGGGAAACAAAAACCACATGATTCGGGCTTCGCTTTAAAAAGTTTTTGCTATCGGACGTAAGGAGAGTCTCCTGTAGGCACACAATATCGTATGTAGAGTATAATTCATCTAGATGGGCCTCTTTTCCTTTCGTCCCGTAAACGTTATGTGCGACAATCGAAATATCGAGGTTCATTTAGATCGCCGACCGTCAACTAGGTTTCGAAGAACTGGGCATGTCATGCTAAATGACACGTGCTCACTGTCACAATTAGCGCATTTTGGGGCAAGCGTGCAGGGTTGTTCTTTGGTGCATGAGTGAGGGCCAGAACAACGGGCACATTTTTCAACGGGACTAGGGCATGATGACTGTACATGAGCGGGGGAACGGCATTTAAAGCACCACTTCGGGACTTCTTTGAACTCATTGACTTTAAAGATTTCATAACCAAAGCGGATTCCGTTTTTTATAAATGACGCCTTCGCAAAAGAATCCTCAAAGTCAAGTTTTACCGCTTGAGAGGAGCCCAAAGCGTTTAGCGCCAACTATTCCTTCGTTTTTCGTTAGCAACTCTACAGGGAAATCACTTGGAACACCCTTCATAATACCGTTGAATCGTTTCACAATTAACTTCGATGAGGAACCAGCTAGGATGTTTTGCGCAGACGAGCTGAAGTCATCCGCCGCTGATTTGTCAATGTTGACGTACCACTTGTCACCTACAGCGCGCACTGAAGTTAACAACTCATGCCAATTGATTCGATCAATCGCCTCTTTACGTTTTAGTGGATCAGAGAGCTGAGTCGGAACTTGCGTTAGCAGGACAGTGGCAGTTTGGATATTCGAGATCGGGCGTGAAGTTGGTGGTAACTCTGGAAAGTTGAGACTGTAACTGTCTAGCTTTGATGATAAGAGATTCGACCAGATTGTAGAGTTTGGCCACCTTAGAAGTGAGGTGGGTGTGGGCAGCTGCAGGGATAACTGGTACTTCCGTCGCGTGTTTGATAATGTAGGTTGGAAGCGCAGTCTGATCTTGGTCACATTTTTTGAAAAGATCGAGAATATCTGTGACGTGTCTATCCGCCGCCTTCGTGCCAGAGCGACCGGGGGCGAGTTCTGACTGGTTAAGTTTCGCCCATAATTTGGACTTCGCCTCTTTGATGTCCTTAAGTTCAAAAAAATCCACCGCATATTCGACTATGACTTTTTCTTCAATTGCAATCAACCAGTTGCTCTGAACAAAGTTCAACACGGGCGAGAATACATATTCGCATTCATCGTCATCACTGTAATCGGATCCGCATTCACTCGGCATCGTTTTCACTTATCAACAAAAAAATGATAGGCCTCCCTGTTCAAGCGCTGAACGCTAACTTATATCTTTTGTATGTTATTATCCTATTGTTTTTTGTTCTTTTATTTTTTCTATTTATCTCTACTCCACTCTCCTTTGTTGTAAAACATTTTGTGGGTTATAATGAATGAAGGAAGGGTTTATTAAAAAAAAACTGGAATCTTCAATGCCCAGAGGCGAACCTGTAAGGGACTAATTACCCTCGAAACAAAACATTAACAACAACAGAAACTTCGACACAAATAAAGGAAAAAAAGGGAAAGAAAGAATGAAAGGAGCTTGACTTACCCGGTCTGGGACGCCCAACCAGAAAAACAAAAAAAACACATTTTCAACCAGAATCACCACCTACTATCCAAAAAAAATTATTGAAAAAACACAACTTAAACGGCTGAGAATAACGCATCAAATTCATATACAGCAAAACAATGAACCTTTAACATGCCACGAAAATCTAGTAAAACAGTACATGACCTTAACTCTGTCGATAAACCTTCCCATACTAAAGGACCAACATGTCTAATGCTAAATCTCGATCTACTAGTTACTACAACCGGCCTACGGATCAGCTGCGAACTGCGAGTTCCATGTTCGTGAAAAGATGACGCACGGGAAAAATACTGAGAAAAGCACTGGGGTAAAACTTCATTGTAATGTTTGTACATAAATAAAGCGTCATAAAACTTACAAATTCCCGCAAAAGGTAAAATGTGAAGCTCCTGATAACGGTGTCTTACGGAAATATTACGACCATCACCAGACAATACTCTTATTGCCATATTCTGTATCACACGTAGAGGAGTAAGGTGGCTTACAAAAGTTTTTGTCCATGCCAGACAACAATATAACAGATACGGATGCACCATTGAAAAATATAGCATTCTTAATATATTCTGAGGAAAAATGTGTTTAAGTTTTCTAATAATTCCAACATTCCTGGCTAATTTACTTCTAATACATGCAATATGATTTTTAAAACTTAAACATTCATCAATAATAACTCCAAGGTAACGAGTACTTGCACTACGTTTAATTGTTTGACCCCCAACTTTTATATCAATTATCCAAGGATAATAGTTCGAACTTCTACCATATATTACAAAACAAGATTTTGCATGGTTCAGTTTCAATTTGTTCACTCTCATCCATTTTTCAATGTATTGAATATTTTGTGTCGTAACTTCTAATAATTCATTTTCGGTCCTAGCAGCTACGGTCAAATGCGAATCGTCAGCAAAACACGGCAAAATCGCTTTAACATCATCACTAACACAAGTGTTTGTCGACGATATAAGACTGGAGACACGACAAAGATCATTTATGTAAACTAAGAACAACAATGGACCCAAAACTAACCCTTGTGGAACACCTTTACTTACTTGAAATATATCAGAAGCAATTCCATTTAGTACCACTCGCTGGGAACGGTTAAGTAAAAACGACTTCACTAGATCAAGAAAAACACCTCGAATGCCACAATTAAATAATTTCTGAATTAAAATATCATGATCAACAGAATCAAACGCTTATATACTTACTTACTTACTTAGTTGTACCCGTATGGAAATAATTAAGTAGTAAACAATTGTTAACAATTGTTTACGATCACATATTACGATTACAATTGTTGACAAATGTAAACAATCGTTAATGATTGTAAACAATTGTTAACGATTGTTTACGATCGCATATTACGATTACAATTGTTGACAAATGTAAACAATCGTTAACGATTATAAACAATTGTTAACGACTGGAAACAAATTGTCAACGATTGGAAACAACTGTTAACGATTGGAAACGATTGTTTCCGAATTTTACGATCGTTTTTTTCGTACCGATTCAAAACGATCGTTTTCAATTGTTTCCAATCGTTTTCAATTGTTTTCGATCGGAAACACTTGGTTTTGTTTTCAAATCATGAAATACAGATTTGATTTTTAACAACGGTAATAGGGAAGTTTATTTTTTTTTAGTATTACACAATGAAAATAATTCAAGTGAAACGGTGAATCTGAATCCCAATCGTAAACGATTGAAAACAGTTGTTTCCGATCGTAATTTTACGATCGCTTTTTTCGTACCGATTGTAAACGATCGTTTTCAATTGTTTCCAATCTTTTTCAGTTGTTTTCGATCGGAAACACTTTGATTTTGTTTTCAAATCATGAAATACAGACCTGATTTTTAACAGCGGTAATAGGGAAGTTTATTTTTTTTTTAGTTTTACAGAATTAAAATAACGGTGAATCTGAAATCCCAATCGCAATTTTACAACTGTTTACGATTTTTTTTTTCAAGTGTCATTTAACAACCGTTTTCGATCGGAAACAGTTGTTTTCGATCGGAAACAGTTGGTTTGTTTTTCAAGTCCGAAACAAGACCTGATTTTTAACAGCGGTAGTAGGGAAGTTGAGTTTTTTTTCTAGTTGAAAACGTTCAACGTAGTATAACTGAAACGGCAAATCTGAAATCACAATCGTAGACGATTGGAAACGACTGTTTCCAATCGTAGTTTTACAACTGTTTACGATCGTCTTCGATCGAAAATAGTTGTTTGATCAACAACTAAATAGTCTATTTTTAACAGCGATAGTGGGAAGTTAAATTTCTTTTTTTAGTTGAAAACGATCAACATAGCTTAACTGAAACGGCGAATCCAAAATTCCAATCGTAATTTTACAACTGTTTTTTTTCAAGTGCAATTAAACAACTGTTTACGATCGTTTTCAGTTGTTTTCGATCGAAAACAGTTGGTTCGGTTTTCAAGTCTCGAAACAAGACCTGATTTTTAACAGTGGTAGTAGGGAAGTTGAATTTGTTTAGTTGAAAACGATCAAGATAGTTTAACTGAAACGGCGAATCTGAAATCCCAATCGTAATCGATTGGAAACATCTGTTTCCAATCGTAATTTTACAACTGTTTACGATCGTTTTCAGTTGTTTTCGGTCGAAAACAGTTGGTTCGGTTTTCAAGTACCCAACCAAGACCTGATTTTTAACAGTGGTAGTAGGAAAGTTGAATCTATGTTTGACGATCAAACATAGTTTAACTCCGTACGGAAATTGTTTACGATCGTTAACAACTGTAAACAACTGTTAACAATTGGAAACAGTTGTTTCCGATCGTAATTTTACGATCCTTTTTTTCGTATCCATTCAAGACGATCGTTTTCAACTGTTTCCGATCGTTTTCAATTGTTTCCAGTCGTTTTCGATCGGATCCATTTGGTTTTGTTTTCAAGTCGTAAAATACAGACCTGAGTTTTAACAACTGTAGCAGGGAAGTTGATTTTTGTTGTTGTTGTAAACGATCAGAAGAGTTTAACTGAAACGGTGAATCTGAAATCCCAATCGTAAACCATTGGAACAACTGTTTACGATCGTTTTCAGTTGTTTCCAATCGTTTTTAATTGTTTTCGATCGGAAACAGTTGGTTTTGTTTTCAAGTCGTGCAACGCGGACCTGAGTTTTAAAGGACTCCTGAATGAAGAGTGCCAAGTATCATCCCTATCTGTATGACTTCCGTTAACATTGCCTGCACAAAACACAATCCAAATACGAAATAGTGTTTCCAAGCTATGATTTTTGCTCCATTTTGCATCTGTCCTTATTTTTGTACCGAACAATTTTAGAAATGAACAAGTGTCTCCAATCAACCCTTCTTCTGGAATATTTTTTAACCAGTTAAGCCCAAACATATATCTAGAAGAAATTCCAATACGATCCGGCCAGTGCTCTACAGGATTTGAATGAATTGCGCTTTTTGTCTTGGAGTCTGCATTTGCCAACCTCGAGAAACGATCATCCCTATTTTGAAAACGTCACGCTCAGGAGAAGAATGGTCTCCGTGGCCATGTCTGCAAATGCATTCTCCATGATGTGTTCAAGTATGGTTTCATTGTTCAGGTGTCCTTTAACAACGGTAATAGGGAAGTTGATTTTTTTTAGTTGTAAACGATCATAATTGGAACGATTGGAAATAACTGTTTACGATCGTTTTCAGTTGTTTCCGATCTGAAACGGTTGGTTTGGTTTTCAACTCCTAAAACAAGACCTGATTTCTAACAACGGTAGTAGAGAAGTTGAATTTTGTTGAGTTATAAACGATCAAAATAGTTTAAGTGAAACGGTGAATCTGAAATCCCAATCGTAAACGATTGGAAACAACTGTTTCCAATCGTAGATAAATATTCTTTGAGCCCAAGCTGACTTTGAAACATTTATTCAAACAATGTTTACAACGGGTACGTCAGCTACGATTCTTCATCAGCGATATTTCGGCCCTTTTTGGCAAGGGTCCTCGTCAGGCTGTCAATCTTCTGGTTCAACTTCGGGGAAGGAAAATTGACAGCCTGACGAGGACCCTTGCCAAAAAGGGCCGAAATATCGCTGATGAAGAATCGTAGCTGACGTACCCGTTGTAAACATTGTTTGAATAAATGTTTCCAATCGTACTTTTACAACTGTTTCCGATCGTTTTTTTTCGAAAAGTTTAAAAGATGTGGAAATGCTTGAAGTTGATAGCTGTCATTCGTGTTTTTGCTATTTTAACTTTTCTTTGAAGCGCAAAATAATTCAAAAGCAGCTTTCGCAGTCGATGCCCCCTCTATACTGCTAAAGCGTCTTCTGGTAATTATTTTAGATTGCTGCTGTTTAATCGATAATTTATTCAAACAATGTTTCAAAGTCAGCTTGGGCTGAAAGAATATTTAATCGATAATTTGGAAGAAAAAATATTTGCCTGTATATACCACAATGCGAATATCGCTCTTTAATAATGTTGACTGAACTGAATCACAGTATATTGAGCATTACTTGAAGTTGGAGAGAAGTCGAAAACCTTCCAGTTATCGACAATCTACAGTTTAGGGCATATGGGTGGGGGTGGACGGTGGGTGTGTTGAAAAAGAATCTGCAGTCGAAAATTCCGATCGCAAAAATACGATCCTAAACAGTTGTTTTCGATCGTAAAATACAATTGGAAACAGTTGTTTTCAATCGTAAAATAACGATTGGAAACAACCGGTTTTGATCGTAAACAACTGTTTCCGATCGTAAAAATACTATTGGAAACAACTGGTTTTGATCGTAAAAATGCGATCGTTAACAACTGTTTACAATCGCAAACGATTGGAAACAACTGTTAACAATCGTAAATGATTGGAAACAACTGTTTACAATCGTAAACAACTGTTTCCAATCGTAAAAAACAAATGTTTACGATAGTTTCCAATTGTTTACGATTGTAAAAATGTCCCATAATACAATTGAAAAAAAAACGATCGTTTACGACTTGCATTTTTTCCATACGGGTGTTATTCAGATATCCTGGCCTGATCCTACCTCTGTGGGCCGAGTTGTCGGGGATAGCACTGACCGAAATTCAGACCGAAAAGAGAGTTCCCATTTTACCGACAAGACTTTTCCCAGTCATCGTGTCGAAAAATAAAGTTTCCTGATTACCGACAGAGCTTCTGTCGTTATAAAAAAACGGTATGAAGAAAGTGTTTTATCTGCCGGTACTGAAAACAGAATCCCCGCACCGTCTCCGCACCGACAAACGCGCTGTCAATTTCCAAACAAGAAGTTTCACGATACTGAAAACTGAATCCGTCCACCGACTGACGTTGCCGATTTCCATACAACAAGTTTCATGATTTACCGACTGAGCTTTCGTCGGTATAAGAAAAGAAATGAGGAAAGTGTTTGTCAGAGCTCTTATCGGTACCGAAAACCGAATCTGCACGCCGTCCCGCACCGAGAAACGCTGCCAATTTCCCAACAAGATATTTCCTGGTTTACCGACAGAGCTTTTTTGGTATCAGAAACGGAATGATAAAAGCAAACACTGCTGATTTACCGACAGGATTTTCGTGGGGGGGGGGGGGGGGGCAGCTGCCCCCCCCCCCCCCCTAGTTTCGCCACTGCGCATACCCGCATTTGTTCTAAAGTTATTATCTGTTAGAGATATATTCGAGGGATTGCGGCCTACCCGACAAAAACGTAAAGAGGCAAAACCAAAATAATTTGATCTTGTGGGGTACCCTACAGGACGTTCGACTTTGCACTGGATTATCGGCGTTTTCTAATTGTTCTGAGCCTGTAAATGGTTGGAAGAGTTTTCCTAAACCTTTCTTGATTGTATAATTTGAATTTTGTAGAAAATTCATCAGAAATAGGAGATTAAAGGATTCAAACTTTATTGCGAAAATGACTATGGCGTTCAATCTGTTGTGGTTTTGCACGGCTTGTACAAGGTAGCACTGGCTGAGCGATCCAGATCATGCAGACGACATTGGTCTCTTGCCTGGAACTTCCACAGAACCCCAAGATAATATTCGCCGAAGGTGCAACCAATGCTCAGCCAATGGGCCTCAAAATCAGCATTCCGAAGACGAACATGATGAAAAATTTATCTCAGAATATTAGTATGAAGTTGAACCAAAAAGTAGCATGCGGTACGAAGTGACACTACGCCGATGAAAAATTTATTTCAAAGTAGTACTATGAAGTAGTACGAAAAAGTACCAATTATGCTACTACATGCTTCTACTTCAAGGCTACCGTGTTACTGCATACTGCTATATACTACTATTAGCAAGACTGGATGCTACTATGGCAAGACAGGATGCTACTACATACTACTACATAAGATTGGACCAGTCTGAGGTACATTAAATGATAGTATTCTTTGCTATTACATAGTATTACATGCTACTTTTTCGTACTACTACCAAACTACTACCCAGGCTACAAATTTTTCATCGGGACCACATGCTTCTATGTCAAGGCTACTGTGTTACTGCATTCTACTGCATGCTACTATTAGCAAGAGTAGATGCTACTATAGCAAGACAGGATACTACTGGATACTACTACCTAAGATTGGCCGAGTCTGAGGCACACTAAATGATAGTATTCTATACTATTACATATCAATACATGCAACTTTTTCGTACAACTATCATAGAACTACGCAGGCGACAAATTTTTCGTCGGGAAGATCCTTATTGAACTCGGTACAGCCTATCTACCTTCAACAAGAAGTAATCGAGGTGGGGAACGAGTTCAAGTCCCCTGGACCTTTGGTTGACGCCAACGAAAGCAGCTTGAGAGAAATCCAAACACGAATTGCTTCTGCAGCAAGGTTGTTCGCCCAGCTGAACGTCTACCTATGGCGGAAACGTCACATCCGACTGCGAACAAAGATCCAAGTTTACCAGGCTCTTGCCAGATCGGTTCTCCTATACGGCTGCAAGTCCTGGACACTGAAAACATCTGAAGTAGGCCACTGTAATACGGTATAAGAGGAAAGTGTACAGTGACTTTCGCAGACTTGGGTATCTATTCGAGGGGAAAATCGGAGTGTCTTAGAGAGCGTTTAGGTTCTTCTCACTACACTACATGACTTCGAAGTCTTTGACCATTCTTGCCTCCAAAGGATTCGGCGTCAGACTAACCGACAGAATGAGCAAAACTGATCTTCTTAGATCATGCTCCCAACGCCTTGACATTGGTTCTATCATCAAGAGACGCCGGCTACGCTGGTACAGGCACGTCCAACGCCACCCACCCAAAAAACGCTGACAAAGAAGGCCCTTCACAGCCAGCCTCCTCTTGGGTGGAAGAAACACCAAGAGGACAAAGCATAACGTCAAGGCCGATCTCGAGCTCAAATGATTCTGCCGTTTTGGACGAAGATGGGACAAAAACTGGCTTACACTCACACTGGAACGGACCCAAGACCGCAAGGGATGGAGACCTACAGTGGAACAACTCATGGATGCCAGGGATGACTCTCAGCTGGTGTCCTGACTCAAGTAGAAGTACAAGCAACCAAGTACCAACCAATAGGATGAGAGAATCCGTTTCTGTGTTCAAGCTTGGAAAGCCTTCAAGCTCTCATTTCCAGTAAATTGTCGTTCAAACATGTGGTTAAACAAACAAGAAAGATTCAAATTAAGGCTCTTGGCAAATTACAGGTTCAAAATAGTTACAAAATGCCGATAATTCATTCTCAAAGCCAAAGTCCTATAACGTTAAATTATTGTGTTATATGATTCGATGATCGGGAAGAAATTTCCGTTTTCGTCGTGTCGGGTGCAATCTCTCTATAGCCGTTTTTCACTCGCGCTACCCTACATCACCATTTAGGCACCATAACTACGCGTATAATTTTATTGATAAATACGAAACAGCAAAATATACAATGTACAATATAGCCTACAGAAAGTATACACAAAATAATAAAAGTGTGTAAATGTCCCCAAGTCTTGGTATTAAACAACGGAAAAAATTAGAACCTGAAACACTGGTCCACTTCTTATGGGCGAAATAGTGGTGTTGACTAAACTTTAGTCGATTGTCTATGGCTCGTGACGTGACGTAAATGCGTCTGGCGCCTCCCTGGCCGCTCGGCTCTATATACAGATACAAATATCTATTCTCCAACATTGATTTGATCGAATTTCCCTATTTCTTTCATGACTTCACGAAAACGTCACGGACCGTAGATAATAAGCTAAGCTTTGGTTTCCACCGAGATAGTTGGTATTGACACCTTTGTACCAGATATAGATCAAACCGTAGGCAACAAATCGCAAGACCCAGGGAGATGTTTACGCGCGCCTTACTAAACTCTCGGCTTCACAGCGATGCTCCACTTTTCGTTTACTATTTAAGTTTTTGTACTAAACACATGAAGTACCTAGGGACACACGAATTTGGTGAAACTAAACGGCACACAAACGCTTTATATGATACATGATTATGGAATATACGACAGGAATCTTGCCCAAAGGTCAAGCTGTGGGATTACATTCGATAGGTCAGTGTTAAACGCAACATGGCACCGCATTTTAAATCTTGGTTCAAAACTGACCGCATCAACTACGTTGGCTCTTGGGCTTTTGAAATACACTAATGTATCTATCTATTTATCTATGGCTTCGAGATGCAAATGCATGAGTCGCGAACCTTGTTTTACCGCATGATGCAACATTTTACTTAGTAACGCAAACTAAGTAAGACACCAGGCTAATTCCGATTCGAAGAAACGCCAGCGAATAAAAACGCGGTCTTTCGAGCTCCGACGGCAAACTTCCCTACCGCGAGTTTATCACATGTAAAAAAAAAATGTCGCGGGATAAAAGAAATAAAAAAAATTAATTTCAAAAGACAAGTTCTAAATTCATCGCTCTAGATAGGAGACCCCTATCAAAACCAAAATCAAAATAATATTCCCACAACCGTCTACTGAGATGGGGGGGGGGGGGGGGGCTGTGAATACCTTGTCTCACAAAGGACAACCCACCGCAAAAAATAGTTGCGTTTTTGCAGATCCCATGCTACCACAGTAACTCGGTCTGCAATTGGTCGTTTTTGCAGTTACCGTGGTATCTGATACCGCGGTCTAAAGTCAATATTAAATTGAATATCAGATACCACGGTACCTTGCCAGACACCGCGGAAACTGCAAAAACGCTTTTTGACCGTGGTATCAGATATCAAGGTAACTGCGAAAACGACTTCAGACTGTCGTATCAGATACCATGGTATCTGCAAAAACGCAACCAATGTCTTATCGAGGATCGCTTATCGAAAACCACGCATACATATATTCCGTGCAAACCCAACGCCGCCAACAACGTCAAATCGACAAAAATGGACACATGAATACACGGGGAGGGGGGGGGGGGGGGCTAGGAACGAATTTTAATCATAGAAAGCCCAGTAGCATAGCCGTGCCCTGTTCGCACTCGCGTGTACAATGCTAAGTAAATATAGTATAATGCCCATAAGTAGCTTGTTAACGGAAGCAAAGATCTTATTCGAGCGTGCATAGGCGCTAAGCAGGACCAAAAAGTATCCAATTTTTTAACGGAGACAAAAGTGAAAATATACCGGCCGAATCCGGATTGATTTACGTTGCGCATCATCGTTTTCCCAGCAGGGAACGGCAGCTTAAACCACAAATTTTCTGACTTGCTAAAGTTTAACGTACTGAGAATTTTCACCAAGAAACGCCGCAATCCCATCGCTCCAAAAAACAATTAGAAATAAGCGAAACCCATCATAACTATCCCCTGCCCCTCTCCTATATCCTGGAACATTCCCACACGACCTACCACTGCAATCTAAGCTGATATTTTTCCGCTGGTCCCAACTGCTTCGTCAATGTTCATGATATGCCATTCGATAATGCCTTTTCCGGCGAATTCTATGAAGTTTCCGTCGCTCTCCATGTCAAGGCTTCGCTTGTAAACTAAAAAGAGTTTTGGAGTTAGTAGCCTGTTAAGCTTAAAGTTTAAGTTAAAGAGGCTTGAAGACCCAATGAAAATGCGTTACTTCGTTGCTCCACTATTCAGGCAGCGCTTCCAGAGAACCAATCGGCTTGTACTTTAAAAGTTTCTCCTTCGGGGCTTTACTGCGATGGATTTTTGTAGAGATAACGAATTGTGATGTTCCGTGTAGCTCCTACCCAACGCTCATTTGCATCGGGCAGTACACAGGATTTATTTGACTCCGCATGGTCGTACTATAGAGATAGGGAGAGGAAGGTTCTGGTGCTTATTTATTCTTGCTATACGGTATGTGAACTCGGACGATGGGACCTCCTCTCATCTTTCTTATCTTCGGGTCTTCAAAGCTGGTTCAAATACTTCGGCTACCTGGAACCGCCATCTCTTCGAGGTCTCTCTGTTTGCCAAGAAGGTTATTTTTTGTGTTATTTCACCAGATTTTTTGTGCCGAACTGAAAAAAAAAATATCGAAGTAGCTTACGGCTTATGCTTCCGAGTTTATTTCGTCCTAACCCCGGTGAACCTTTTTTTAGTAAAAGCTGAAGAAAAGACGAAGAACGTGTCGCTCTTTAATTCCCACTGACGAACTAAGCCATAATGTTTCGTTGGCTGATTTATTCTGCTCACGGAGGGAAATTAAAAATCCAGCCGTCGCCGAGCTGCATCTAAGTGTTAATCAAAGGGTTAGCCGTTATCGAATAGAATGGAAACACGTTTCGTCAATCGGTGAGGGGACCCGTCTATTCGCCCACCCGTCGATTCGCCCAACCGTCATTAGACCCAAAAAATACGTCACATCCCCCACTTTTTCCGACAGTTCGCCTAACCGTCACAAGACCCAAAATATCCGTCGATTCGCCCACCCGCTGATTCGCCCACCCGCTGATTCACCCACCCGTCGATTCACCCACCCGTCGATTCACCCACCCGTCGATTCACCCACCCGTCGATTCACCCACCCGTCGATTCGCATACCGTCGATTCGCCCAACCTCGGTTTCGTGAAGCGTCGATTCACCCACTTCTAAAAGGGTCGCCGTCACTACCCCCACCCGTCGATTCACCCACCCGTCAATACACACAATCTAAAAATCCGTCGATTCACCCAAACGTCGATTCGCCCAACGTCGATTCGCCCAACCGCTGATTCGCCCAACCGCTGATTCGCCCACCCGCTGATTCACCCACCCGTCGATTCGCCCACCCGTCGATTCGCCCAATGTCGATTCACCCAACGTCCTGTTGCTTGAGCGTCGATTCGCCCAATTCTATGATCCGTCGATTCGCCCACCCGTCATAAGACCCAAAATATCCGTCACAACCCCCACTTTTCACAAGACCCAAGAAATCCGTCGATTCGCCCAAAAAATCCGTCACAACCCCCACTTTTCCCGAAAGTTCGTCTACCCGTCACAAGACCCAAAATATCCGTCAATTCGCCCAATTTTCAAAACCGACCTTTGATCCAGCGCGGCTCTTTTCATTGAACGCGATGGAACAAAGCGACTGAGTCACAGGGGAGTAATTAAGAAGGATACAATACCGTCCGATGTAAATAAGGGTGAAAACTAGTCAATACGGCTTGAGCCAGAATGATGAGAAGCATGATATAAGACCTCGGTGCTGATAATGAAAGAGGAAATGGAGGATGAAAGCAAGAGTAAAATATCAATGAGCTACCATGTTTTTAAGTACAACATGTACCGAAAGTGGTAGGCTACATGTTGTGATTATTTGGTCGGTTAAAGGAAATTATAACGCCACACGATCATTCGATTCTCAATAGATTAAAATTTGACTGGTACTCCTTTGGTCGGCAGACTCGACCCAAAGTCGGCTAGAAGTTGGGCGGCAGGAATACCAAAGGTTCCGACGGAAACCCAGAGGAGAATATTTATGAAACTATTACAGCTGGAATACTGAAGCTCCAAGGGATATTCTGATCCATTTTATGCTTCCTTATATATGACCCTTGTCGGATGAATCGGAAATTGTACTAATTAGTCGGTAGCTTTACAAGCTTCTGCAGAACAGCTGGCCGACGACAATTATAAGTCAACTTTTTCACTTAAGTTATTACCGGATTTCTTTTGTTGTTCCGGGCTGAACCTGATTTTAGCTGAATCGGTCCAGCAGGAAAAATGGGCTGACGCTCATAATGAACATGATCACAACGCCCACGACTCAAAATGCCCACGACTCAAAATGCCCACGACTCAAAATGCCCACGACTCAAAATGCCCACTATTCAAAATGTCCACGATTCAAATGCCTACGACCCAGCCCACGGTTCAGAATGCCCACGATCGCACAGTTTGAGGTGTTCAGGCCGTAGTAAATTGGACCTAGTGATGAATGTGAAACGAAAGGCGCGGACCGAGTATCAGGATGGCGATAATCGTGCATTGAAACTGTTCAGTTACAATGTAATTTCGAATTCTGAAAATAGAAATGAAACACCAACAGTGAGCTCAAAACTGTTATTTTTAACGATTCTTACCTTCTGGGTGCAAGCTTTAGATCGCCATTTCTTCGTACTTTCGCGCACATCATTCTAGTTTGATGAATTATAAAATAATCCTTTCATAATTTTCCGTAGTAATCCTGTCCCTTTTAATCTCGCTGTCCGTTGTCCCAGATCATTTTGACCTCCCCTACCGACAGTTAGTCGTCGGCACTTTGAACCAGGACGATTTTAGCCTTCCCCGAGACCATTTTCAACTGTCGGAATGACATTTTTGACAATTTTGATTTCACCCTGAATTACGGCATTTTGAGTCGTGGGCATTGTGAGGTGGGCAAAAAGATCGTGCTGATTTTGGGAACCACCCGAAAAACGTCTATAATATCCCCATTTTTGTTTGTTTAGGGTTTTCATGCCCCTATCTCGGCACTCTGATCGGTTCTGGTCAAGCTTTTACAAGACATTACTTACCGTTTTTCAACGGCACGAAAATATGTGTGTTAATTCTCCAGCCTGATACTTGGCCTTAGAACAAAGCTTTTATCAAGTAAGGGAAAACTGGAATATCCAGTATCCAGTTTCACAGAAGTGCGAAAAGTATCACTAGTAGATCGCCAGATTGCGTGTGGAATTGATGAAAAACTCATTTGCGGGAGGTTTTAAAGTGGGGAAGACATTTCCGGAAAATGCTTGGCTCTAATGAGACTTGTCGTAAGAGCTGATGAGCTAATTGGCCCGTTTCTAGGTCCGAACCGTAACTGCCTGTGGTTAGGATGTTGAAAGGGCATGTTGTGGCCATACCCCCTCCTCCCCCCTCCAGCTTCCCCTCATGTAAGGCGGATGGTCTTACTAGCATCAAAAATTACATATCTGTGACGTAATTTAGTTCAATAACAAATAACACTTCGCTACACTTGTGATATTTTCTGTTATGATTTCGCAATTGTTGAGTACATACCGAATATTATAACTCTTGGGAATCACGAGAATGTATTGTTTGGTAATTTTTTTTGCACTTGGCTGTGATTATGTGCACTTTAAGGGCGCTAGAAATTCTTCTGTAATCAAAACCCTTGACAAAAAAATTATCATGGGCCCTTTAGGATCATGAATATATATGGTTGGTCAAAAGTATTTTTCTTTACTTTTCGGTTAAGATGCGCACTTTAAGGGTGCAGAAATTCATTTCTAAGCAGAACCATTTTGGCAAAAATGATCATGTGCTCATGGGGATCATGAAAATGTAGGTTTCGCTGAAAAGTATTTTGTGTACTTTGCGGTTAAGATGAGTACTTTAAGGGATGGTCGGACCTGGGAAGTGACAATTTCTAAGCCAATCTTGTCAAGTCTCTAATGTTCCAGCCATGTTTTGTCGTCCTAGCACATCTGGAAGTAGCCTACATTAAATTGCGGCCACCGGAATTCTGGATCCCCCTTCAACTCCCCCAGAGTGACCGAATCCGGTCCGGTTCTGTCACTGATGTATCTAGGCCTTACGCTTGTTCTTCCCACCAAGTGTTATCCCAATCGCTATATTCGAAGCGTGTCACAAAATTTCCGGTCCCCCCCCCCCCGGCTCCCCCACATTGATCGGATCCTGTCCGAACTTGAAATGGGACATCTGAGACATGAGTTCTTTCCGAATATCAAGCTTCACTGAGATCCGATCACCCGTTCAAAAGTTAGGCATACCTGAAGATTCTGGATTCCCCCTCCCTCCACTCACCCCACGGTGGTCAAATCGGAAAAACGGCTGTTCTTAGAGGACCTGTCTTACCTATAATACTAACGCAACCTACTTCCATAATCACTCCATATATTTCTAAGCCCGGAGACCCCAACTTTGTACGGTACATTCTAGCCCCTCTAATAAAACCATGCTGATTTTCTCACTTGCTGTGTCTTGCTGCCTTCGATGTGGATCACGCTGTCGACGGTTGTCTGCGACAAGATTTTCCATCAGGAAAACCGGTTATGTAAATTTTTTCCATGTCTTCGCTACAAGTCAACGGGTCTCGGAAAAGGTTTAAAACAGCAAAAGCCGTGGGTTATTTGTTGGAAGCACAGCCTAGTTTTAAAGTATTAAAATATTTTAAAATACTTTAAGTTGAAGAGTAAATAGTGCGAGGGGTCCTTTAAGTTAAAATTGTGGAGTCGCTAACTGCTTGCCAAGTTTCATCGTCCCAGCACATGTGTAAGCATCTTCAGTCGGGATCACGGTAATTCTGGAACCCTCCCTCCAACTCCCCCCACAGTGCTCAGATCCAGTCCGGTCTTTTAACTATGTATCTACGGCTTGTGCTTGTTCTTCCCACCAAGTTTCGTCCCGATCCGTCCACTCTGAAGATGTCACGCGATTTCCGGTCCCCCCTCCAACTCCCCCCAAAGTCATCCGATCTGTCACAGACTTGAACTGTGATATCTGAGACACGAGGTCTCTCCAAGTATAAAAGCTTCATTAAGATCCGATTCCCCGTTCAAAATTTGTAAATACGTCAATATTCCGGATTTCCCCTCCCTCCACTCCCCCCACGGAGGTCGGATCTTCCGACCACCGGGTCGCATTTCCAGGTTAGTTTGGTCGGGTCTTTAATATGCCTGCCAAGTTGCATCGTCCTAGCACATGTGTAAGCACCTTAAGTCGGGATCACCGGAATTCCGGAACCCGCCCTCCAACTCCCCCCACAGTGCTCGGATCCGGTTCGATCTTGTCAACTATGTATCTAGGGCTTGTGCTTGTACTTCCCACCAAGTTCATCCCGATCCGTCCACTATGAACATGTCACACGATTTCCGGTTCCACCCTCCAACTCCCCCCCTCCCAAAGTCACCGGATCCATTCCGGACTTGAAGGGAGACATCTGAGACAAGAGGTCTTTCCAAATATCAAGTTTCATTAAGATCCGACCACCTGTTCGAAAGTTATGCATGCTGCTAAATTCCGGATTCCGCGGTCTCCCCTCCCCCCCCCCATGGTCGGATCGGGCAGATGACTATTCTCAAGTTGGTTTGGTCGGGTCCCTGATATACCTGCCAAGTTTCATTGTCCTAGCACGTCTGGAAGTACCCTAACTTGAGGACAGTGGCATGACAGACGAGACCGAAAAGTGATCGGTATATGGCACTTGAGCGGAGCTGCAAGTGCCATAAAAACGGTAGGCTAGCTCTTTTTTCTGATGTTTTACTCTTGCATTCATCCTCTTTTTGATGCTTCTGATCAATCTGCCCCAAGCTATATTTACTAGTTTTCACCCTTATTTACATGGGACGGTATCGTAACCTTCTTGATTACTCCCCTGCGACTCAGTCGCTTTCTGATACCGCGTTCAATGATAAAGGCCGCGCCAGGTCAGAGGCTGATTTTGAAAATTGGGCGAATCGACGGATATTTTGGGTCTTGTGACGGGTAGGCGAACTTTCGGAAAAAGTGGGGTTTGTGACGGATTTTTTGGGCGAATCGACGGATTTTTTGGGTCTTGTGACGGGTAGGTTATTTGTCGGGAAAAGTGGGGGTTGTGACGGATTTTTTGGGTCTTTTGACGGGTGGGCGAATCGACGGGTGGCCGAATCGACGGATTTTAGAAGTGGGTGAATCGACGCTTCACGGAACCGAGGTTGGGCGAATCGACAGTATGCGAATCGACGGGTGGGTGAATCGACGGGTGGGTGAATCGACGGGTGGGTGAATTGACGGGTGGGTGAATCAGCGGGTGGGCGAATCAGCGGGTTGGCGAATCGACGGATATTTTGGGTCTTGTGACGGTTAGGCGAACTGTCGGAAAAAGTGGGGGATGTGGCGTATTTTTGGGGTCTAATGACGGTTGGGCGAATCGACGGGTGGATGAATAGACGGGTCCCCATTGCGATGGGTTTTTATCTGTCCTATCCTGGTTTCTCCGGAGGGACAGTTGTGATCCTCGGGAAGTACGAGAAAACGTAGCACTAACGACTCAAACTCAACAACTTAATCCTGTGTTAACCAATCACGGCGATGTTTGGTAGCAGCTGTGATACCGCTTCCGGCTCTTCCGCTAGGTATATGGCGATTTTGCATCGGCAAGAAGAGTTAGTCATCAAGAGTATTAAGAAACTTACTTGGTTTCGTCATCTTTTCAAGGCGGTAGATAGGGTAAGACTTGCACTGACTATTTATCAGGTCTCCGAAACTCTCCCTGTTGTCAACAGGAGGGGTGATAACCGTCATCGTATCATGGATTACATCAATCGCTCTTTCATAGTACCCTGAAATAGTAAGAAGCCTTGAGTATCTCTTGGAGTGTTGGCAATGCCCTATGGATCCTACTCAATAGTCATCCAGGCCCCACGATGGCAAACCAATTTTATAGGGATAATCAAGGTTTGGGTTCTGTTGAGCTGCCGACTAAAATGTGCAGCAGCATCCGTTAGTCGTTATCAGGCGGCCGAGATGCACACTACTTAAAACAAAAAGGTCCAAGCTGGCTACCTTGGAAGAGAGACGAACCCGCCTTAGCATCGACTTCGGTACTAAAACCCTACCTGTTCCCTGATTACAAAATATTCTCCCTCCCCCCTATTCTCCTTTACGTATTAGACCCCAGCGAGAGAAACCCCAGAAAATCCCCAAACTGGCACCTGTGGCCCCTCTTCATGAAAGATACAGAAGAAGATTTGTTACAGCATTTGTAGGGTTGTACATTCACCGATAAGTTAGTTTTTTTTCGTTTTTTTTTTCTTTCGTGTCAAAAATGTAGATTGATAAAGTGTTATGTTATTCATCATTTTTTGGGATCCCAAAACGTAAGTGGAGGGATACCTATAACATCGCAAAAATGTCCATCTGTCCGTCTGTCTGTGAGCACGATAACTCTCGGAAGGAATGAGATATTTTGATGAAACTTGGTGCGAGGATTCTTTGGGTCAAGGGTAAGGTCAAGTTCGTAGATGGGCTCTGTAGCTCTACATTTAGGGTTGGGGAAGGGGGTTTCAAATTAAGGGGCAAAAAAAATATTTTTTAAAAGCTATTGAGATAGTTGATTTAGGGGTAAGGAGACATGCTGAATCCGAATATGAAAGTTATTTTGTTGCCGGACAAGTAGTTCACACGAAATCCGCTAAAAACCGGACACAAAACTTATCGACCAGTTTTCGGCTATAGCGGTCCTACCCCTTTATTCTCAAATGGTTATGGCTCAGCACACGTGCTGACAATCGTTTGTTATTCAGTGACGTAACCGAAGGTCGAAAGGGGTCTCTAAGGTTTTATACAGAGGCGAAAGAGACATGGGGTGAATGTGTTTATTTCATAGCGGGTATCGATAGGGAGGAATTGAAATTATTAATTAGTATGCGTGCTGATATTTTACCGCTGGGAGACAGGAGGAGGTACACGGGTTGGCCGATTGGGAGAATTGGTCCTTACTTCTGCCGGATGTGTGGATAGCGAGAGTGTGTGTGACATCTTATGTGTGATTGTAGGAAATGTAGTAGGAATTGTAGGAATAAGTGAGGGGTTGCTCACTGAAAAAGGTGTACTTGGTAAGGGAGGGGTTATTCACTGCAAAAAAGATGTTTAATTTAATTTAATTTCAAAATAAATGCGGCACAACATTTCATGCGCGAGCAAATTAATTGGATAAGTGAGGGGTTGCTCAGTGGGTGTACTAAAGTTGTTTGGGGAGGGGGTGGGGTGAGCCGGTCCCAGGTACTCGTGAACCAATCCCAGGTGCACGCGAGGGGTTAGGAATTGGGTGTACCCGTTAGTACTCGAGGGGTTAGACACTTGGCTGAGCCAAGCGAGGGGGTTGAATCATGGTGTACCAAAGAGGGAACTGCTAGGGTACGCGAGGGGCTACTCACTGAAAGAAGGGTGAACTGGGTGAGTGATGGGTTGCTCACTGAAAAAAGGTGTACTTGGTAAGGGAGGGGTTACTCACTGGAAAAAAGATGTACTGGATAAGTGAGGGGTTACTCAGTGGGTGTACTAAAGTTGTTTGGGGAGGGGTGGGATGAGCCGGTCCCAGGTACTCGTGAACCAATCCCAGGTGCACACGAGGGGTTGGGAATTGGGTGTACCCGTTAAAGGAGTAGGGGAGAGTCGGGTAAGACGGACCCGGGGGCAAGACGGACCTTTTGTCATTGCTCGACTTTAGAGTAACCTTTTTTTATCAATTGTAGAGCTAGACGCAACGGCCGTCTAGTGGCAAGTTTCGAAGCAAAGTTTGAGAGTTGAAGGCAATCTTGTCTTCGAGAAAAATATTTTTATTCGTTATCACATTTTCGAAACCGGCTTTTGAGGTAAATGTTTTTCTTTTCTGGTGTTTATTATGTTCTGTTTTATGCCGTGGTACTTTTTATTACAAATATGGGGGTCTAGGAGAGTATGTGAGATATGAAACTTTTTCATCGCAGCGCCATCTCATGTTTTAATTTTGAAATATTCCGAAAAAGCAGGTTTAGGGTAAGATGGACCACAGAGACAGCGGGTAAGACGGACTGGTCCGTCTTGCCCCCTTTCATCTGGGATCTTTTTCGAAGTTATTATTTTCTACGTATTTTGTGAATATAGTGTTGCATTTATTGTTTCCGCATGTCAACTGATCCCAGAAAAAAATCACAAAAGAAAGCGGCCTGAAATGAGAAACCTCTCCAAACAGCTTGAGAATGGGGAAGATAGCTTCGATGAACATGTCGCGCTGGATGATGAAAGTGACGACAGCTTGCATTTGGATGGGTCAGAGGAGGAGTTTCTTGATGAAACCGAACCAAAAGATGGCGATTTCTTGGTTGTGAAAGTGCCGACCAAGAAGAGCTTCAGGAAATATGTTGGAGTTGTATGTGACTGTGAATCTGATGGTTTCCAAGTTCGGTTTAGGAAGCGATTAGCTCCATCGAGCAAATTCATGGCAACTGAAGAGATGAGCTTCGTGCGAATAGAACAGGTCATCATCGAGGTCATCATGAAGCTGCCAAAACCGACTCCTTCAGGCGGAACGACGAGACAGTCGGCTCAGCTCGTTTTTCACGTAGATTTGGCCTCGTACAGTGTTTAACTATAGTTATTTACTAACTTTTAACTTTTTTACTTTCTAATAGTATTTTAAGTATTCGAAATAAAATTGTTTAGAGACAATCAATCTTTTTGAGCAGTTCGGTCCGTCTTGCCCAAAGGGCTGGTCCGTCGTATCCTATGGGGTGGGCAAGACGGACCTTTTGACCAACTTTAGTTTGTTTTTTTTACGTGGGCCCGGACGTACGTCTGATTTATGTGTGAAGAAGGTTTCTTTACGTAACTCAATGTTCTGGGGAGAAGTTAGACACCTTACGTCAGTCGTTGCTTGTTTCCTATCTCTTCCTCAGGCGAAAAACCAAAATTGGGTCCGTCTTACCCGACTCTCCCCTACTCAAGGGCTTAGACACTTGGGTGCGACAATCCCAGGTGCTAGGTGTGTGTGAGCCAATCCTAGGTGCTCGGTGAACCAATCCCAGGTCTACGCGAGGGGTTACTCACTCTAAAAAAAAAATCAGGGGTGAGGAACTGGGTCTTGAGGGGGATTCCCCGGGGGAGGGGGGGGGGGACTTTATTTCCTTGACGGATAAGCTGGCAAAATTTTCAAGGTTCGGCTCCATCGTCACCAGATCTTTTGCTCTGCATGCAGTTCGACGGGAATGCTGCTAAAATACGAGGAATTTGGTAGAAAAACAACAACACAATTTTAAAATACCTTTTTGAGGTCGATTAGATATGAGGTATTGGAGTAAACATGCTTGTTGAATCCGTATCTGAACTTGTTTCCTCATTTGAATAGTTGTTTGCCCCTAAGCTTGTAGGCTAAAAGCGGTTGATTATGGATGAACAGCAAAAATGTTACAACGGGTCTAGCGAAGACTTGGAAATGTAAAAGATTCGATTGAAAGATTCAAGAGTCTGATAAACATTAAAATTCTTGGGATCCCATCGAAACCTTTGGTCTTGTTTATGGCGAAAAGGTCAAATTCGGCGGTAACGCTGTGACAGCTGCTTTCGAAAAACAAATTCTGCTCTAGTTCTATTTTATTCTACTTAGTTTAATACTATCCCACTGGAGCGAGACGCGCGCAAGACTATATAGACGAGTTCTGTGAGAGTTGGTGTGTCCAGAGTTCCCTACGACTCGGAACCCTAGGAGAATTTTTGCAAGTAGAAGTTTCAAGAAAACCGACGAATGTATACCCGAAATCAGCGGTAGTATGTAAATACTAAACGTCATGTTTATTTCTAGTCTTCTTTAGTTTGGTGTGGTAAACTTCGCTCAATTTCATAGGTTTCACAACCAATAACACAAGGATGCGGAGTTACAACAGATTACACTTGGGATGTTATCTGTCATGGTTTTTCAAACGTTATGCACAACCAGCATTGCCGGGAAGAGCCGAAAACCCGCCGAAAAAACTTCTGTTGACTTTTCAGATATCATGATGACAACAAAAAAGGCCACCAGACGTTCCTCCGTCGGTGTTCTGGCTCTTCTCATTTGCACGACGTTTTAATGCGTAGCCTAACGTTTGATAAACATAACGGCTAACACAAGTGTTACCTGTTGAAGCCGCGCACCCTGTGTTATCTGATATGAAACTTCCGACTGTGTTCTGCCAAACTAAGTAGAACTACTTAGAACTTATTTAGAGTTGTTCCATCCTACTTACCGTAGTTACCACGCATGACGTCACAAATTCTGCCTTTTTGTCGTCAAGGCTGGAACGATTTTTGTATTTTCCAGCGAAATATCATACCACGGGTGAATCCGACCAATCACGTGACAGAGATTCGTGGTTACTACGCTTACCACGCTCCCGAGCGTGGTAAGCAAATAGTTACTATTGGTTACTATTTCGTCAAGGCTGGAACGGTCAGCGTAGTAACTTTTCAAGAGGCTGGAACGGGTTTAGTAACTAATAGTTACTATTGGTACGAGGGTGGAACACGCTCTTAGAGAAAACAAGGGTTTATAATAATAAAAAAACGGAACTCTTCAATGCCCAGGGTAAGGGACTAATTACACTTAAATCGTCAACATTTTGCCACTACGCTGTTATTACTATATACTTAAAGCGGGTTTTAAGAAGGAGGAAATAAGGGATTTGATTAGTTTTAGAGAAATTACAAATGTTTGGAATGGAAACTGCATTTAGGGCTTTCAAGAACCGCGAGGAAGAATTCTACTAGAAAGAAGTTTCTCAGGAGCATTTGCTAATCTTGGACGAGCTATTTACAGACTTCCGTTCATTGTACTGATAGTACGCAGTTAGTTAAAAACTTGGTCACTCCAGGAATCTTAAGCACTTTTTCAGAAAAAATGGAGCGTCAACATAAAATCCTTTGTTCATGGCTTAGTGATGCGGCAGTCAGGGGCGTCACGACTGGGGGGGGGGGGCGTTGAAAACAGTCGTTTTTTCTGCAGAAACAGTCGGTAAAAATTACCAGCCAGTCGGTAAATGCCTCTTCCCCCCCAAAAAAAAAACATTTTGGCTAGTGACGCCTCTGGCGGCAGTGCGGCAGAAACTACAAGCGACACATAATACATAGCTACTACCCCGGACGCTCGCTGTTCATTTCAACGAAAAGCTCAAAGCGACAAGAATATGGTAGTTGTCTGCGTTCTTCGAGCACATGTGGACTTCGGTGCTACGACAGCCATTCGTGAAGAGCATCGTAACAGCAACTCACGAAAATATCTCATACGAGAATGATCTTAAACCGAATGCTGAAGAAGGTCAGAGTCAATCGCTCAGTTGGTTACAAGTGCTATAAGGGTGGTAATGCGTCTTACCGCTTCCGGCTCGTAGCAACAGGTCAATGAGACCAGTTGGAGGCATGACCACAGAGGGATCTAAAGGTGCTACGAAGCACCGCTCCGAAGAAACGTCAAGAATACCGGTGATATTCTGCAGAAAAAAAATGTAAACAATAGGATAATAATGTGCCAGCGCCGCGCCGCATTTATTTGTTCTTCAGACTAGAGCCATGCTTTTATTTAGGGTTGTAGCCTACAGTTTAGTCTAATTTCTTCCTTTCTTTCCTTTATCCTATACTCTATATAATCACCCTTTCTGCCATTTCTTATATGGGTAATAAAATTACTGATTGACTCATTCAGTGCGAACTTCTTCGTTTTGTTTCGGCTTTAAGTGCCATACAGCGAGCGCAATGTTCTGTCCGTCCACTGGCCGGTTTAAATAGTTCGGGCACCTCCACATAAGGTAGGACGATGAAACTAAGCTCACGTATAAGAGCCCACCAAAATGCTCTATCCAACCATAGGACGAAGGAGGGTGGGGGGACGAGGATTAAGGGACCTTGTGGCATGCGCAAGTTGCGAACGGATGATCGGATTGCACTGAAACTCTGAAAAACTGAGTGGTAAGAGAATATGTCCTCAATGATCCATGTATACGTCCGAACCGGATTCTCGGAAATTGTGTGCTCGCCTAGGGGTCAAACGAGCGTAGCGACTGGAATGAAACATGGAATGTGGAAATGTCATAGGGCCCTAGATGATCCAATTTCGTGTCAGGGCAGGATCTGACAACTTTGGGGGGTGGTATCGGAATTCGAGTGAAACTTGATGGGCAATAAAACCATAAAAAATTATGTCGAATGCTTTAAGGACGAAATGAAGGACAAAGGCCAAACGTCCAAGGTGCTTTTTTCGCTTTTCCGGTTTATGCTAAATCGTTACATCAAGTTAGCAGAATTTTCATTTGCCAAGAACGGGAAGCTACAAAAGGCTGCCGTTTCCAGAATTCTTCCCCAAATTTTTTTATGGGTAAGCTAATTATATATTACTATCGGCTTTTCTCCGCTTTTTCCAGTAGCTGCGCCATCCCCCCCCCCCCCCCCCCCCTACGGAACTACTAACTTTTGTGTCATATTTCTGTACCAGAACAACACTTATCTATTAATTATTCATATTCAGTCGACTATATCCCCTTCCCCCTTTCCTACGGCACCACCAGTTCGTACGTGACAGTTTATTATCCAGGAATACAAAGGTCCATTGTCGTATTTACATCGCTTAGTTTTAGGAATTGTTGGCGTGATGAAGCCATGGAACTTCCCACATAAGAATTTGGAAATACAAGATAAGAAACCATGTCTTTGGTTTCCGACAGGGCTTGCGGTTTTCTAGTAGGTTCAAGACGTCAACGCAGATAACACACGAACAGAGATAAATTAATGTCACGGTTATAACCTTTCGCTTTCGATAATTGCTGAATTTGCGCTTTTAGAAGTCACCTTAAAAGTAATATTCAAATCTACTCGCATCACTAGTGCCAAGAATAAATAATCAGATAGAACCTCCGTCTCCCTAACTCTGTAATACGACCATGCAGAATCGAATATTTCCCCGTACGCTGCCCGGTGCAAACGAGCGAAGGTTAGTAGCTACACGGCACATCACGTTTCGTCACCTCTACAAATAGCTATATCGCTGTGAAGCCGCGCAGAAGAAACTTTCAGAACCAAAGCCGATTGGCTGTCTGACGATATTCCGTTCAAGTCGGCCAGAATTCCTTTCTACTCGGCGGGATTTCTTATCCGTGTAAACGCAACATAACGTACAATAAAGAGACGTCCGAGCGCGGAGAACCTGAGGTTGCGTTCCGGAAACTTAACAATTGTTAAAAATCGTCAACTTTATTTAGGTGCGGAGCTAACTGCAACTTTAACGATCGTTAACTTTTTCCAGTTCCACAATTGTTAACTTTTCCCAACGATGCTCACCAACCATCGTTACAAAATAGTTAACAATCGTTAAGATGTGGAACGGAAATCGTAGGTGGGCGGAGCTTAAACTTCGAAATCAGAAACCTAGATCGCAAAAAGTTAACAATTGTTAAGTTCTGGAACGCAACTTGACTGACGACTTTTACTGAGTACCGTAAGCACCTTTGCGGGTACAGGAGGAACTAGGGTCTAAGGTGAAACAAGACCTAAGAGTATATTTGCTGGAGTTATAAAACTAAAGGATGGTTTCAAACAGCTTGCGAACATTGTCGAAATTAAACAGATTCGATTTATCCAGCATCCTTTCTGCTGTAAGGCTTAACCTAATAGCCCGCGTCTCTGTGCTACCCGCGTTTCTGTGGTTATATATACAAAAGGCAATCGGAAGTATAGACTTCGGAAAATGAACAAAAATGGTAGGCTACTGAGTTAATTTCAATTTCAATTTAAATTTCCTTTATCTGACGGTTTTTGATAACCATAAAAAAACAAAAATAAGACACTCAAAGGAAACAGTACACTAAACTAAAACAATCAAGGCAAACCGGCTCCAGGTGGAACCTGGGTCACCCGCAGAGACCGCTCCCATTCCAGCCACACAGGCAGAGACAACCTCAAAAGCGTGGAAAAGGTAGACAAAAATGTACTAACCACTTTGAAGTCATGGAAGAACCGTCCGGGGCGGTTGCCACCGAACTGGGATACTTCAATCTTTATCTGCTCCTCGTAATCGTTAATATCAAATTCCTCGTCAAAAATTTGCGCTTCTAAATCTTTGAACATATTTTGTGCTATGTTCCCCAGCTGAAGATCTGACCTGTCCAACGCCAATTCATTCGAGTCGTCAGAGAACTGATAAGACAAAACAGTTTTAAACTTCAACTGAAAACCTCCTCTGGTCCATATATTTATTGCTCAGTAACCCGCACCATCACTGTCCCGCCTAGCTTACGCATTGCTTAGTCGGTCACGTGACTGCACTGTTTAAGCGGTCACTTATTAAAGTTTAACCGAAAAGGGCTGGGATAGGACAATCTAGTTTCCAATCATTTATTCACTTAAATTGGCCTGAAGACCCGCCGAAAATGCGTTACTTCGTTGTTACGCTATTCACGAATAATCGATTTTCAAATAGTGGAATTTCCGTCTGATATGTGGTACCTCTGTGCGCAATTTTTTTTGTTTATGCCTTACGAGAAAAATGTATGATTCTTTTTTGTTCAGGCACTAGCAACCTTCACCAATCTCCTCACTGCCCACTGAAAAGCAGCGTTTGTGTTGAGATTAGAATTTCCCGCGCCATAATAGAATTTACGCTGTGTGGACGGCCGCAGACATTATGAACGTCATAATTAGTGGAAAGTAAAGAAAATCCCTTTGCAGAATCCAAATAATTCATTGTATTCAATTAAATGACACAAAAATAAGTTGGCTTTTCAGTTAATACTTTAACAGGAGATTCCTGAGCACACAGGAACGCCAGAGGAGCGAATCACAGGAGCCCACTTCTCCTTTCTCTCTGATGACGAGACCAGACAGAGGGGGAAGATGGGGGTCAAATCGATTTACAGTTATGGTCAGTGTGACGTCATCTCTTCGAATCAGATTCCGTGCGGGATGCGACAACAAACTTCCAACACACTGGAACGGGAACGGAGGTGAAGTGACTCCGCCCTCCCCGAACTCTAGATTGCGTACCATAAGCAGTGCTCCGGTACTGAATTATTTTTGTATTTATTTGTTAGTTTTTCCGACCCACGACTAGAGCTTCTTTCGTGATTAGAAATTTCGCCCCCTCTGTATGGGATATAACTCCAGTTGAAACTAGAAATTCGAGTCATCTAGCATCCTTCAAGGCTACAGCGAAGAGATTTTTCCTTGCAAAAGAACAGTTATGGTGCGTGAGTGTTTTTTGTAAGCAGAATGTTTGTTGTATATATTTGAACCATGTGCGAATGGCATGTAGAATAATGTAAAATAATGTTACCAGAACATGTAGAATCGAGAAGACTGCCACCTGTGGCCAACAAGCCCTTTGGGGCTTTCTTACCAGGTGCTGCAAAATGTTTTATACACATGTGTAAAATAAAATTCAATATAATCTAATCTAAAATAGGCACAACAGCGGAGTGCAAAGAAAGACAAGAGCTGAAAGCTCATATGGCACTTGTAAGACCAGTTAGCACTGCTAAGTTTCACGGTCATAGCACATCTGGAAGTACCCTAACTCGTGATCATCGGAATTGTGGAAAACCCCCTCCAACTCCCCACCACTGTGACACGATCCGGTCCTGTTTTGTCAATAGTGTATCTACGGCTTATGCTTGTTCTTCCCTCCAAGTCCCATTCCGATCTCTCGACTCTAAGCGTTTCACGAGATTTCCGGCACCCCCCCCCCCCTCCCAAGTCATCGGATCCGTTCCAGACTTGAAATTGATCATCTGAGACACTTGTTCTTGAAACTTGACAAGTTCCATGCACGTCTGATCACCCGTTCCAAACTTATGCATGTCACGAAAATCCGGATTCCCCATCCTTCCACTACCCCCATGATCATCGGATCGGGAAAAGAACTATTTTCAAGTCGACCTGGGAGAGTACCTAATATGTCTGCCATTTTTCATGGTTCTAGTACATGTGGAAGTACCCTAACTCGTGATCACCGTAAATCCGGGAAAACCCCATCCAACCCTAGAGCGGTCTTGTTTCGTCAATAAAGTAGCTAGAGTTAATGCTTGTTCTTCCCTTCAAGTTCCACCCCGATCCCTCGACCCTAAGCATTTCTCGAGATTTCCGCCCCCCCCCCCCCCCCCAGTTTTCGGATTCGGTCCAGATTTGGAATTGAAAATCTGAGACACTTGTTCTTCACAACTGTCAAGTTTCGTGCATGTCCGATTATCCGTTCCAGAGTTATGCATGTTTCTAGTTTCCGGATTCCCCATCCCTCCACTCCCCCGCGATGGCTGGATCGGGGAAGTGATTATTTCCAAGTTCAACTGGTTGGTTCCCTCATATGCCTGCCAAGTTTTATTGTGCTAGCCAATGTGGAAGCGTTTCACGAGATTTCCGGTGCCCCCCTCCAGCCCCCCCCCCCCCCAGTTATCGGATCTGGCCCGGATTTGAAACTCAACATACGAAACACTTTGTTCTTGACATGTCAAGTTTCATGCATGTCCGATTACCTGTTCCAAAGTTATGCATGTTACTAGTTTACGGATTTCCCATCCCTCCACTCCCCCTACGATGGCCGGATGGGGAAGTAATTATTTCCAAGTTATTCTGGTCGGTTCCCTGATATGCCTGCCAAATTTCTTTGTCCTAGCTTATGTGGAAGCGTTTCACAAGATTTCCGGTGCCCCTCCATCCCCCCCCCCCCCCCCAAGTTATCGGATCTGGTCCGTATTGGAAACTGAGCATCAGAAGCACTTGTTCTTGACATATGTCAAGTTTCATACATGTCCGATTACCCGTTCTAAAGTTATGCATGTTACTAGTTTCCGGATAACCCATCCCTCCACTCCCCCCACGATGGCCTGATCGGGGAAGTGATTGTTTCCAAGTTAATCTGGTTGGGTCCCTTATATACCTGCCAAGTCTCATCGTCCTAGCTTATGTGGAAGTGCCCAAACTAGCAAAACCGGGACAGACCGACAGAACGACAGAGTGACAGAACGACAGAAATTACGATCGCACTTGAGCATACTCAAGTGTCATAAAAAAAAAAAATAGAACAAGACACTAAAAGACTAAAACTGAATCAAAAGGAAGAAATAGGCCATGATGTTTGGGGAAGCTAAAATGCGAGGTTGTGGAATTGTTATGGCACTTGCAGCCTCTGGCTCAAGTGCCATATAGCCTACCGATCGCAATTCCGTCTGGCGGTCTGTCCCAAGATGGCGAGTTATGGTGCTTCCAGATGTGCTAGGACGATGAAACTTGGCAGGCACATCAGCGACCCGACCAAATTAACTTGGAAATAATCAGTTTCCCGAACAACCACCTGGGGGGAGTGGAGGGAGGGGGAATCCGGAAAATTCGTTCGTAACTTTTTAACGGGTGGTCGAATTCGAATGAAACTAATAACTGAATAGAAGACATGTCTCTGAAGACCCATTTAAAGACAGTTGGGGGGAATTGGGGGGAGACCGGAAATCCTGTGAAATGGTTAGACTGGAGGGATCGGAGTCGAACTTGCTCGGACGAACAAGCATCTGCTCTAGCTAAATCGCTTACACAATTGGACTGGATCCGGACACTTGGCGGTGGGGTGGGATGGAAGGGGAATTTCACGATAAAACTTTCCACGCATAACAGGGACCCGACCAAACTAACTTGGAAATAATCAGTTTCCAGATCCATCCATCTGGGGGGGGGGTGGGAGGGGGGAGTTAGAGGGAATCCGGAGAAGTGAGTTGTGCTTAACTTCTTAAAACGGGTGATCAGATTCGAATTCGGATTTTTCACGACGAAACTTGGCAAGTATATCACGGAGCCGACCAAACTGATTTGGAAATAGTGATTTTCTCGATCTGATCATCATGGGGAGGGAGGGGGAATCCGGGATATTGAGTCACCCGTAACTTTGGAACGCGTGATCGGATTCCAGTGAAATTGAATAACTGAACAGAGGACAGGTCTCTGATGGTCTTTTTTATTTCCGGACTGGATCCGGCAACTTTTTTTTTGAGGAGGGGGGGGGGTCGGAATTCCGGTGATCGCCAGTTTAAGTACTTCCAGACGTGCAAGGACGATGAAATTTGGCTGGAATATTGGCTGACATTATTGGCTTAGAAATCGTCAATTCCCTAATCCGACCATTCCTCAAAGTACTAATCTTAAAGGAACAGAAAACTTGAAAACTTGACTCAAACTTGACTCGGGGAGCTAGTTGACATGTCAAGAATGTACCCTGAGTCGATTTCCACGAGGTAGTCAGAAAAGCTAGATTAAAGGAACTGTCCAGGTACCTTCAGTTGACAGGAAGGCTAGACAGGTTTTAAGGTAAGAAAGAACGCGAGAAAAAGCGGTAGAATGAGTGATGGTTTTTTTTATAAATTATTTTGATAGAGTGATGTTTTCATCAATTGTATTATAGAGTGATGTCTGTTTACATCAATTGTGAATTGGGGGAATGAGACAATGGGCCATTTGTGACCTGAGTTTCGGCTGGAGTGTTTGACCTACCCCACAGAATAAATAATATAAAAAAAAACCCTGAGTCGATATTGAGAGTAAGAAAAATTCTCGTTACGACCATTGCAGTTTCCGGGCAGTTTCCGAGAATTCGACTTTTGAGTTAATAGAAAAAAAGCAAAGGTTTGTGTGCCGGGAGTAGGAATCGAACGCACGACCGCTTGACTACTATCCCGATCTGTTAGTCAAAACGGCCAAAGGCGAACTTTTACAGTGCATAAGTGCATAATTACAGTGCATAAGGGGCAAGGGCCTGCCAGCTAGCTTTGGGAACACTAAGGAGGGGGTTCGAGATAACAAAGAAGGGGGGTCCTGTCGACTCATTATCTAAGCCCCCCAGGTCGGTTTGATGGCCGAAAGTTGCGTAGTCAAGTTTTCTGTGCCTTTAACCGCAAAGTAAAAAAAAAAAAAAATTTAAGCAAAATACAGATTTTAATGATCCCCATGGGCCCATGATCATTTTTGTCTCAAGGTTTTTGCTTACAAATGAATTTCTAGCTCCCTTAAAGTTCGCATCTTAAATGCAAAGTTGGAAAAAAAAAGGACATTTGCTAAAACGATAGGCTACATTTCGGCCCATGATCTTTTGTGCCACAGCGGTTTTGCTTAAGAATGAATTTATAGCACTCTTAAAGTTCGCATCTTAACCGAAAAGTCCCCAAGGGCCCATTATGAGTTTTGCTTAGGGGTTTGCTTAAAGGACCCCTCTTGCTTAATCTGCCTTACCTTTCTCCATTGTTTCGTTTCGTAACTACGAATTTTTAGCGCTTTTTCAGCCTTGCCGAGTTTTCCCTTCACCCAACCAAAAGTTTGCCGGAATCTTCAACGTTCTACGACAATTCTTTCACCCATAAGGACGTGATAATCTTCTGTTTATTACTTCTTTTATTTGCTTAGTTTTCCCACTTTTTAACCAAGGCACGTTCAGTTTTCAAATATTTTGCGCCCAGCCGCCGCGTCGGAGAGAAGGAAGGCTGGATATAGTCGACAAGCGCTAACAAGAGAATCGCTAGTTTGAGGTGGAAAGTAATGGTATTTCGAAAAACATTTTTTCTGAATCATTTCATAGGGAAAGGATCGTTTCTAGTAAGAGTTGTGCTTTAAAGATGAACTTCAAGCGCCCTTAAAGTGCGCATCATTACAGCCAAGTGCACAAAAATTTCTTTTTACCAAACGATACATTCTCATGATTTCCAAGGGATCATTCTTATCTCAAGGGTTTTGCTTGCAAATGATCAGAACAAACCCACGGACAGGCAAATTCTTACTTTCATTCTCTGAACCAGCCTTGCAACTCCTGCAAGTGCCATATGAGCTTCCATCACTTGGTTTGACTAATGGCAGAAAGTTTTAACAACACATCTGGGAAATATACTTGACAGTGCAAAACGGATAGGTCAGCTCAATTTTATTAGAGCTACATTTCGGCCCTATATTTCCCAAGGAAGGCCTGAATCTTATTAGAGCTATTTTTTCGGCCCTATATTTCCCAAAGATTCGCGGTCAGCTTGGCTGGAGAAATATTCACATCTGGGAAATTGTGAGGTAACTTATCTGGGAACTTTTTGCATCAACAGGGTTGATTAAGGAGGAATTCTGCATACTGGTAACAACTGGAACAGTATTAGCATTAGGATTAGGATGAGCCGAAACAAGACTTCGTCTGATATCAATAGTTCATACCTTGGTGCAAGCGAATTCAACGACTCACCGTTAGTCTGTTATCTTGGCTACGTTCCACGTAATCATCCAGCACCAAAATACGCCGTTGACTATCGTCATTGTCCGTCGGGATGACGCGACACCATCCATGAAATGTGTGGGCCTTTAAAATAAGTTAAGTTGGAAAAGCGAGAATTTGGTGGCCAAAACTAAAGTGGTCGTAAACCGATTACGGGTAAGGAATCACAGAGGTTGAAAAAATTAATCTGTTGGCCTCAATTCACGTGAGCAATTCACAAAAAGAGTGCTTTTCTGGTATACTTCTCTCTCTTCGTTGTTTTTGTTTGTATGACGATTTATGCGGTTTTTTCTTGCAGTACCAAAACATCGTGTCATTGTGCATGTTGAAGATCATTTTGCATAAAAAAGGACACGAAACTGAAAACAAGCAGAAAATAAAAATAAGCCATGAAGAAACACACACATGTCACTCCTTCCTATTTTCTAAAGATCACCTGAAGAGCTTATCTTATATTCTATGTAAGATATAGAGCTTAAATTTTTTATTCCTATTCTAGCTTTAAGCTATTTGGACATTAAACTTGATTGATTGATTGATTTATCGAATCATATCCCAAATGATACATACGTAATTAACGACTACTTCTAAGCCACTTAAGAAATCCAGTCCTTGTCTTGCAAAACACGACGAGGAGCAGGACCCTGTTCTGTCACCTTTCCTGTGGGACTTTCAACATTGTACGAGTTTCACAGAAGCAGGCAGTAACCTAAGGAGGAATGTATCATTTTCCGAAAGCAGGACTTGCAACAACCATACCAAACTCAACCCTTGGCCTGACCATGGATTTGTATAGCTTTGCTATGACAAAGGGGCTACGGCTTGTGAAAGTCCTGCGGATGGTTCCAAGGGCCTGGTTTCCGCTGAATGCTGAGTACTTTGCCTTCCAGATCAAATCTCATCTTGTTGTCAATAATGAGACCAAGGTTCCTCTCATGAGTGACCGACTCCAGGTCATCGAAGACCCTGTCCATCAGCCAATGAATACGCGTTTTCAGGATTGTGTCTGCCAATGTATCCCAATCCAAAAGGCGATCTACGTCGTTCTGCCTGATGCAATCCTAGTTGTATTTTCAACTGAGCCAATAAGCTGAGAGTCATCAGCATACAGGTTTATATGTTTTCTACCACCTTTGGGGCATCACCGAAATACAGGTTGAACAGTATAGGTCCTAATTTCGTCCCTTGTGGTACTCCACTTGCAACTGGCTGGAGGCTTAAGAATACTGTGGTGAGATTCCAGAAAACCGTGGGCTGGGACCGAGAAAATAAACTGGGATCTCACTACTGGAAACTTCAGAAATGCACTGAGCTATGGATACGGAAGGGGCATGACAATCTTCCAGAAAGCCCAATATGTGAACATATATGCATGTCCTATATTGTGGTATTTCGCAAGCATCTCGATTCCCAAGAAAAAGGACGTCAAGAAGCTTAAGAGTGCAATATACCGTTTTGCACCCCGAAGCAAAATGACAGACATGTTTTAAAAAAAGGAAGATGGAGGGCTCCAGATAATAGAAACTGAATCGAAATCTAAAGACATCTGCGTAAAAACCCTGGCAGAAAGCATTATCAGCGACCAAGAATCCGAACTGAAGACCTGGTTTACTGCTTACAACGAAAAAAAGTGTTTCCCAAAACAGCTGGAAAACCTTTTTAAAGAAGCTCGTGACCTGACGGAAAATAAAATAGTAGACCTCGAAAAAGGAACCCTTGATAGGAAGGAAATGAAAGAGTATTATTTCAAAAAGTCGAACCTACCTAATTTAAAGATGGTACAAGATGGGGAAAAGACAGAAAAGGAAGTAAAAGAAATTTTCAGCATTCTGCATGGCCTTATGCTTGCTCCGAAAGTTAAACAACATTTGTACCAACAAATAAATAATCTACTACCAACACGAGAACGAAAAAAAAAAGAATAAACGAGAAAGAAACAGATGTTTGCCAAAGATGCAAGATAGACACAGAAACAATCTTGCATGCTTTGATAGAATGTGAAGCCCTGAAAGAACAAATAGAGCAACTAAAAAACGTGCTGCAGGAAACTACAGGTAGCAAAGTTGCCCTCGATAAGCTCCTAAAACTAGGATGCGATAATGAAGAAGAGAAACAAGACCGATCGGCCGTATCCATAGTGGCAATCTATAGGTACTACGCATGGAAAGCGAGGACACAAGAAAAAGAAGAAAGCTATGTTCTGGAAAAGACATTGGCAGCATGGGGGCTGTTGAAAGAGCTGACACAAGAAGGTATGGTATGTACATAGAGCAAAAATTGTAAATAAATATATGTTTTAACAGTAGTTACCAATTTTAATCCGTTGGTTTTTTTACTGGAAATTAAAAAAAAAAATTTAAGGATTATAAAAAATGCCCAATAACGCAAGGCCCAGTGAAGGTATTGATTTGATTATAATTATTATATAGTATCAGTGTATTTTAAAATATGTTAGTTAAATGATTTATATAGTGCTCAGTGTATTTTAAAATATGTTGGTTAAATGATTGTTATTGATTAGTGATGTTTTTTAGTTGAATATGTTAAAGATGGGAGCAGCCCCTTGCAGTCGTGGGCGTTTTGTTTTTTATCCTTTTGTACCGTTTCCAGTAAAGTAGTTAAATCTGAAGAGTTTGGGTGTATTTTGAGTAGCCGGAACGGAAGATGGAAATTTGTATATATAATGAAAATAATTTGTATGTTTTGTCGTTTTGTCCTTTGTCCTTGTTTTTGTGCCAGTAAAACAGCTGGGGTTGATGACCTGATGTGTGAAGGTGTGTTTAATTGAGGATTTTAATGTTTACAAATGTTTAATACCGTACTTTAGATTTAGTTGTTTAAAGAAAATTGTTGTTGTTTGTAGTTACACAAATTATTTCAAAAATTTAAATGAGAAAATTAATTTCCAAATACTAGGGGGAAGAATAGTAAATAATAACAAAAAAAAAAAAATTAAAAAAAATACTGTGGTTTTAGTGTCAACTGCTATTTTAACTCTCTATGTTCTGCTGGATAAAAAAGCATGTATCCAATCAACCACCTCTTCGTAAACCCCTGCTGCTTTCAACTTTTGGATAAGAAGCCTGTGACGGAGCTTATCGAAGGCTTTGGCCAAGTCGAGTAGGATATTGTCAACTGGTAATCCAGCCTTTACGTAACAGTGGTCTCAGATTCGCCTTTCTCGCTGATATTTATCTATATAAACATACACAATCAAGACAGAGACTGACTAAACTTGTGACCAGCCTAGGGCAAAAAGAATACCTACTTGACGAGCAGCCAACTCCTGGTACAGGAAGAAACCAGTCATGATAAAAAATGCGGTGATTATAACTGCAAGCAGCCAAATACAGACTGTTTTGGCAACATTAGCTCGTCTTGACAGAAGACTTCCTCCAATTTTTTGTACTTCCACCTCTGGCTGTCCTTCAACATCCTCTTTCTGCTAGAAAAGAAATCTCTATTTACAGTGTGATACCCCAAGGGAGTGTTTCATTCTCGTCCCAACTTGCATGAACGGACCTATGGATTGGAAGTATGGTGGTAGTGTTGTGCGGGTCTTGTCAATATTACAGTCAATCTAGAATTTGACCTGGAACAAATTGCAAACAAATGTTTTTGACAATGTCCTGATCAGAAAAAAATTCTCTACAACATATCCAAAATCTAAAGGACTAGCGTGGGGCGAAATTAACTTTGTTTGCACTTATATTCTTTTTTTATAGATACTTTTTGAAAAAATAAACGTACGGCTTACGAAACCTATTTTAGGACTACTTTGGCCCATAGAAGCCGTTTCCGATACTTATTTTCAGTTTCAGAAACGTCTTGTATATTTAGTTTTGTTCTTTTTGTATTAAAAAACTGTTCTACGAAAAAGCAAATGAGGCATGTTTATGGAGTCAACTGAGGTCCCTGGAACTGTTTCTGGGGTCGTTTTTGTCTTCAAACTACGGAGTCTCAACAAAAAAGCTCAGTGAAAGATTCTCTGCACCTTGACTAAACGACCAAAAAAAGCGATTAAGACAACTCTGCTCGAATATATTTCTTCATGCTTATTCTAATCTCTGGATACAAAAAAATCATCCAGTGAACATGTTATGTACCGCTTCACTTCGAAAATCAATTTCACTTCTTGGATAACTAGTAACTAAACTTTCAAATCAACAGCAGTTTGATGGTTGGGGATCGCAGCACGGACCGCCGTGCGAGGCTCCAGTCAATCGAACCAGCAACATCCAAGCCGTGGTGGTGTATACTGTCTAACAAGATTGCCTACCGCCTGTCCTGTGGCATTCTCTGAAAGTGGCTATGTCACTGTATCTGGTATTGTAACTTGGAAGTGTATACTGGGGAGCGCGGCGAGGAGCGCTATACCAGGCTTCTAAATCCTGCAGTCCACCAAACTAGCAACACCCAACCGCCTATGCTGCTATATACAATCTAACTAAATTTTCTGCCACTTGTGGCGTGGTATTTCCTGAAAAAAGTGTCTCGCTGTGTTTTAACAATTTTTTTTTTGAGAGAGTATAAGCCAAATTGCCTGTTACTTCAGTGCTGAGCCATAAGGTCGCCCTGGCTTTCGAAGTTTGAAACAAGAAATCGATACGGGCAAGGTGAAGGTCTTAAAGATGGTATAGGGTTGAATACTTTCTGCAGCTTGCTGAATGCAAAACTCTAATCCACAGCTGGAAATCTAAAGAAGTACCGTATGGGTGGATACAAAAGCGTTATCAAATCGTCCAGCCCAATAGAAGAGAACCCAAGTCCTTACACATTTTGAAGTGCATATGTAGGGTGGTATAAGATTTACAGAGGGAGTGGTAAGTATGGATGTGGTATGCTTATAAATATACGATGGGAGGGATGGCTTAGGCTCGAGTGTCAGGGTCAAATATGATTACCGTTCGACTGTTTTAGAGCAATACCCAGGTCAGTGTACCACAAATCCCTAATTTTGGGGCATCCCTAAGCAAAACAATGTGTTTACCGCGGGTTTGGCATACTCTATGTCTAAAGCTGGTTACACTGTGCCAAGTGCTGGGACCTGTGGGGGGCCCCTACCTGAGATGGTGCCTCCACCCCTTATATCCAATGAATAACAATGTGCAAGGAGTGATCATCACCTGATTACTCCGCCCGAGCCCTACCAGCCCACAGTTTGTGAAGGCTATTGAGTTTACGGGACTGGAGGACTTAGCTCGCACAGTGCCCCGAGCTGTGCTCCCAATTCCTATGTCTTCAATTAGTCCGCTTTGAAAGAATGTCGGGTCTGCTGTAAATACCTAAATCCAAAACCAAACCACTATAATTTTTGTGTCATTGGTCTAGGGTATTGTAGACAGGGATGTTCCACCGTTGGGATGTTTTGGTTGGAGATGTTTAGCCAGTGTTTAGCCATGCGAATGTTTTGTCCTGGGGACAGTTTGCCATGGGGATGTTTTGGCATGGGGAAAGGGAAGTTTCACCAAAGACCTGTACTATAATTACTAGGTCCTACCAGTCTACCATAAATTCCTGATTTTTGGATACCCTATGCCAAAAGCTGGGTATATCTACCATTTGGCATAGCCTATGCTTAACGCTGGATACCCTATGCCTAACATTGGATACCTGTTGGTAACCCAACCCTGGCCTACCTCAATATAAAGGAGTTCTGATTGGTTGATTTTTTAGCTTCACCCAAATCATCAATATTTCACTGGGTTACAGTATCCAGCCCCTGGCAAAGGTAGCGTTCCAGTAACTTATTATTAGGTAAAATCGTTACTATTCTTGTTATTATTGCCGTTCCCGAGCCCGCCGTAATAAGTAAATTGGCCCCTCCCACTTATTATTTTCGTTCCCCGATCGTTACAATTTACTTATGATGGTCGCGAGCATCATAAGTGATAATAACTGTCGGTTCTGCAGGAACTCCCGTAAGAGTGATGACGTATGTCAGCGTTGTTATTATTTTCGTTCCAGAGAGCGTCGTCATCACCAAAGTACCGCGCTCGCCCCTCCTATTATCATCGTAACTTGTAATAACTTCACTGGAACGCTACCATAGTGTATCCACCGTTAGGCATAGGGTATGCCAAACGCTAGACATATCCAGCATTTGGCATAGGGTATCCAAAAATCAGGGGTTTGTGGTTGACTGGGTCCTACCCTGGTCCTAGCTAGGTCCTAACCTCATCCTAGCTGGTCCTAGCCTAGGTCACACAAATTTTGGATCTTGACAGTTAGTAGCCTACCTAAGTTACAGCCTGGTTAGCACCTGGTCCTGACTTCAAAGGAATTTCATTTTAAAGGAGTTATATCATAAGCATTCTAGCACTTGCAACATCCAGAACCGCCCCACCTAAGACCCAAGATGAAGCCACGACTCGATCCGACCACTGGGTCATTTAGCCGTGCAGGTCAGAAGCGCCCAACACGGGAGGATGGAATCATAGTTTGACTTTGGATCAAAACAAAGTGTTTTTATTGTAGCAGATACATGGGAAATGTGTAGAAATTCAAATAATTATTTGCATTACCGATATCTTTAAGTATTTTGTTTTCTGTATTTTCTTGTTAGTTCCCGTAAATCCAAAGAACCAAGGATGTAAACTAGATCACAATAAACAAACCCCGTAAATTCTACTAAATTTGTTATGGTCATTTCTTGAAGATTCTGCAACTCAGCTAAATAATATTCAGATTCCGAGACCCAAAAATGTCAAACTGGCCGATGATTTCTTCTTCCGACATATCTAAACGTCCACATGGCGATATACTTAGTTGTTTTAATCCTCTTACATGCCACTCTATCATCTCCAAGGTTCTAGTAATCTTTTGACCAGTGCCAGGAGATCAATGAATAGTTAATTAGCAATGGCGGACAGGGGCGTCCCGAGGGGGGTGTGGGGGGGGGGGGGTGCAGCACCCCCCCCAGAAGGTCTGGGGGAAAAATTCCGGTAAATTTTGACTGGTGCGGCGAAGCCGCGCCAGTTAGAATTTGTCAAATTCAACTGAAGTTGATGATTTTTATGGGGTCTACCAGATCATTGCTCAGGGCATCTACCGGAATATTGCTCAAGGAATCTAACGGAACTTGTGTCAGGGAATTTACTGTTGGATATGGATCAGGGGGTCTACCGGACTTCACCTCACCGAATCTACTAGAATTTTGGAATCTACCGGGATTTTGCTTAGGGAATCTACCGGAATTTTCCTCAGAGAATCTACCGGAATTTTGCTCAGGGAATCTACCAGAATTTTGCTTTGGGAATCTACCGGAATTTTGCTCAGGGAATCTGCCGGAACTTGTCTCAGGGAATTTACTGGAGGATGGATTCGGGGATCTACCGGATTTCGCCCAACGGAATCTATTAGAATTTTGGAATCTACCGGGATTTTGCTCAGGGAATCTACCGGATTTTTTTCTCAGGGAATCTAATAGAATTTTGCTCAGGGCATCTACCGAAATCTTGCTCAAGGAAACTACCGGAACTTGACTCAGGGAGTTTACTGGAGGATGGATTAGGGTATCTACCGGATTTCGCCCCACGGAATCTACTAGAACTTCGGAATCTGCCGGGATTTTGCTCAGGGAATCTACCGGAATTTTGCACAGGGAATCTAGCGAATTTTGCTCAGGGAATCCACCGGAATTTTGTAAGGGCATTCACCGAAATCTTGCTCAAGGAATCTACCGGAACTTGTCTCAGGGAATTTTACTGGAGGATGGATTAGGGGATCTACCGGATTTCGCCCAACGGAATCTACTAGAATTTTGGAATCTAGCGGGACTTTGCTCAGGAAATCTACCGGAATTTTTCTCATTTCCCGAAGTCTTTCTCAAGGAATCTATCGGAACTTGTCTCGGTGATTTTACTAGAGGCTGGATCTGGGAATCTACCGGACTTTGCTCCATATAATCAACCAGAATACCCGATAAGTATAGATTCACAGCTTACCAGGATGACCCCGGCACATAACTTACCAGAGCAATTCTTGGAGACAGACAACATTGCGTGACGAGTACATTTATCGAGTGATTCCGGTTGTCTCCTAAGTTTCTGTAGCTTTCAAGAATTAGGCAACCTTCTGAAATCCATCATTTCCAACTACAAATACTGTTCCAGGAATCATATCACGGTACCGCCTACTTCAGTTTTACAGCTTTCTCGACTCCCTTCCGGTGAAAAGCCGAGAAGAATTCAACGACGAGTTAGCCTTGTTCCGACATGATCTCAAATGTCGTAAGGAGAGCCTCGAACCAAACAAAAAGAAAATGTTCGAAAGTTTTTCGTGAACTGAAAGATGTTTTACCACTAGTATCGAAAGCGTTCAAGCTGGCCAAGACAATCCATGTTAGCTCAGAAGGGGAAAGACTTTTTATTAAGCGTAGTGTTGTTCACCACTTTGCGTTCAACATTGGCTGACCAGCGTCTGTTACTAATCGCATGTGAAACCGAACTAGTTGTCGAATGTGAAATTGGATGTGTTGTGAACAAATGGAAAACGCGACGAATAAATGTGTAGGGTTGGTTGAAGGTCGAAGACTTTTTAGTTTTAAGTGACAATCTTAAAGTTTAACCGAATAGGCGTGAGGTCCAGCACGTCTAGTAACATCTCACCTATTCACTTAAATATTCCTGAAAACCTGATAAAAATGCGTTTCTTTCAATTCTCCTTTATCCAGGGATAGTCGATTTCATAGGATGAACTTCTTCTTTCGGATTTGTCATACCTCTATGTACTGTCCCTCTACGCTTGAAATGTTTACCAACTAGAAATGTAAGCCGTTGCCGAAAAATAAAATAAAAATATCAGATTCATTGCAAGACATATCCTACAATCATTTTCCTACTTTTCTACAGGCGTAACTTCTCCGGTGTCGCATCTATCGCCCTGGAAATGCAGGTGTTTTTTTAAGTTTAAAATCTCAGCGTCTGGATGAGTTTGGTTTGTCATGCAAGCAGCGAACGCTCTGAACGTTTTAACGAAAAATGAAAAATCTCTCAGATGTGTCAAAATATTTCAGTATTCAAATATCAGACTGAAAAATAAGCTGAATCTTAAGTAAAACTTCACCGAACCTATTTTTTATTGTTTGTATAACATAATACAACTCAGAAAACAACAGTAGGCCTATGCTAGAGTTTCTGCAGAGATGGTCATTACGGAGACATTTCCGCTAAAACACGGAAAAATTCCGGTAAAACTTCGAAAAATTCCGGTAAAATTCTGAAGCTGCACCCCACCTATCAGAAAGGTGTCGGGACGCCCCTGATGGCGGATTGGTGTTCAGGAGTGAATTATGCTCAAGTAATTTGTAGATAATGTTGGCTACTGTACCGTGAGGATTTTGGGGAAAACAAAGGTAACAGTGTGTTCGTAAAAAGCCAACCCATTGAAAAGTGATGGTGTCTCCCACATTCTCGGCCCTGTCTCGGCTCACATGAATCAAAGACTTTAAAATTTTGAGGTCAACTTTGAACCAGCCTGAAGTTTTTGCCCACATATCAGCCACCAAAAAATGCCCAACGCATTTGGCACTGGGTGGCAAGGGCAGCAGTGCTTGAAAGGGCTAAGAGAAAAATGCAGAAACGCCCACCAAATCAAGGCCTGTGTTAAAATCCGCAAAAAGGTGAATGGGCTAAGTATGTCCGGGAGTTGGGTGGTAAATTCATATGCTTGGGTAACTCTGTAAATTTAGCATGAAGGACAGGATCTGAACAGGTCAGAAGTCTTGAACAGGACAGCATCAGAGTCAGGGTAGGCTAGCCTAATTACTAGTGATGCTATAGTAACCTAGCCTAGGCTACTTACTGTGGGTTCAGATGGTGGTACCAACGGCTTCTTGTCAGCTTCCACTGTCTTTAAACTTGTCACAACAGTCATTTTAAAACTAGATTTGGCGTAGCCTAATTGATGTTGACTAAACCTTAGCCGATTGTCTACAGCCGGTGACTTATCAACTGACGTCATGAAAATCTGGGAGAAATTCGAGTAGCTAGCAAAAATGTAACAGCAACTGGGTCGCGCAGAGTATACAAGAAAAAGGAAACAGTAGCGTTAAGTTTGAAAACAAATCAAAATAAAATCCTTTGAGTATATTGCTTTGAGCCCAGCAAAGACTGAAAATTTAATGTTGGGCTGTGGTGAGGTGAATAGAAAAGATCTTAACTATATATTTAAACATCAGTGTGAAAGTGAAGACTATACAGTGATTGCAAGGTGCAAGGTGCATAACACAAATAAGACCTACAAGGCTACAAAACTTTGGAACTGGAGCTCGAAAATGTCAAATTTTATAGGAAAACTCAGCCAAGCAAGGATGGCCCCATTGAACATAATAAACATTCTGCTTGGATTCAGAATTATGAAAAGAAAATTTTCTTTCCGTTCGACTGTTTCCTAGCTGAAAAAGCGTTGTTTCAAGAAAGACAGGGCGTGAGTTTTTCCTCAGTAAATCATGACTAGGAAATCCTGCCTTTGAGCTATGGCTTCAGGAATATCTGATGAAGCATAGTAGGGATTCATTTTTGTTAATTTTCAAACTCTTGCAACCTTTAAAAAGTATCCCTTATGAGATTCTGAATCTCACTGAGCCAAAAAGTGCCATTGGGTGCCATTTACAAATTCAGAAAGTGTGAAAGTGTGTTAATTTTCAAACTCTTGAAACCTTTAAAAAGTATCCCTTATGAGATTCTGAATCTCTCTGAGCCAAAAAGTGCCATTCGGTGCCATTTACAAATTCAGAAAGTATCACAAAAAGTGTCAATTTCGGATGTTTTCCACCAAAGAAATACACAAGGGGGACTGGAGCGCAACCCCCTTCAATCTATCGAGACCTAAAGATGTGTTTTTAAGTGAGTTTTCAAAATTTGTGTCAATATTTATCCAATTTCCGTTATTATATTATTAAGTGCCGGTTTCATTCATTCATTTATTTGTACTACATAGACTTTATAACAAAAATATAATAAAGGTTAACTTCAGACATCGAGGTTGATATCGGAAAATAACAACGAGACGGCCATTGAAAATAACCTGTCCGAACCGAAGGCGAGGCAGGTTATGAAAAATATCAGCCGAGCGCAGCGAGGTTGATATTTTTAAATGGCCGTCGAGATTGTTATACCGATATTTACTGAGACGGAGTTATGTTAACTATTATAACTTTTTCGCAACAGGTAGTGATTTGGGATATTAATCTGACGCATTATTTTTCCCATTGAGACCGGACTTACTGACCAAGTGTCAAAAGGAATGAGAGTAAAGGAAAAAATGGGCTATTTTTACTTGATAGCACAAATTCAACTTATTCTTGAGAACAGCCAAAATTTATTATGGATAACAGCCTAAAGGTAAAAAATAAATGAACAAAATTCGCTACTTATTGCCGCCGTTGTATGGTCCAAAGTAGAAACTCGGGTTTCCAGCATTGACTGTGATATTTAATGTTGGTAGTAAGTTGTCACTCGGTGACTTTTCATCCTTTGTTGGCCTCTCGTCAATTCCGGTAACTGTAGTAGAAACGACCGTAACCAGGGGCGTCCCGAGCCTTTCTTCATTGGGGGGGCGCACCTGGTAAAATTGACCGAATCGGTACCTGATTTTTACTGAATTTACTAACAAGAATTGTAAAAACACAGCGAGTTGCCTTCATGAAGCTACAACGTAAAAAGTTGCAGAGTATATACAAACAAGTCTAAAGAGAAACATTGGCGCGTTTTCACGCTTTTCCGTTTTTTTTCACGGATACGCCGTCATTAGGGTTTAACCTTTGGAAGACTTTTCCAGTTTTGCCAACAGGACTTGAAATAATCGCCAAAAATGGTGTTGCTGCATGATTAATTAAGGCGCCGCAGGCGAAATTTTTTTAATCCGCCTTTTTTTCTGGCAACATTTAACTGCTTCCCATGCAAATTTTAGCTTTTAACGTAGTTCAAGCCCCCCAAAGTTCCAAGCCTCAAACGCCAACTATTTGAGGCAACCTTTGTCTAACTAGTGAAGACTGCGAAATGCGCCACAGGCGAAATATTTGGAAACACTGATGATAAAAGTGCCTTTTTGCGATCCCAAGATTATATATTCAACCCAGAGTTGGCCACGAAAGGGGCGATCCAGGGTAAAGTGGATACAACGTACCATTTGTTCGGAATTTACAGGAAACAAAAGTAGGCTACTTTTCACGTCAAGAGACGTGCTTATTCCTGAAGTATTGCAATCCTAAGAAGTAAAAAGATGAACAGCAACCAGCTGAAGCTACCGTAAATGGTAAAGAACGAGATCTAAATAAATGTCACTTAAGTTACCGAACTCAGTAGATGGGTTGAAGCAAATAATGAATTCGTAGTGCACCAAAAAACTAAAAAAAAAAAATAAGGGAACAGATCGAGAACGGTATTACAACCGAATTTCGTAATGGAATAAAATCTTGTTAGAACCACCTAAAACAACCGAATTCAGCAAGTCTAGTATTAGAAACGGACTAAAGAAAAATCCGGTGAATTACCGTATTCGGTAACGAATCAGAACCAAATGAACACCGAATTTAATTTATGAAATGGACTTACCGAATGCGACCGAATTACCGAATTCGGTAGAGAATGAGACCAAATAAACAGGTTAAATCGCCGAATTTACGCAGGGACGGACCGAACGCGGCGAAACTGATGCGGACTGAACAAAAGTTGGACGAATTATCGTATTCGGTCACGAATTAACCAAATGAATCTGCTTAATGACCGAATTATGAAATGGACTGACCGAATGCGACCGAATTACCGAATTCGGTAAAGAATGAGACCAAAGAAACAGGTTAAATCACCGAATTTACGCAAGGACGGGCCGAATGCGGCGAAACCGATGCGGACTGAACTAAAGTTGGATGAATTATCGAATTGGGTCACGAATCAGAACCTAATGAATCTGATTAATGACCGAATTATGAAATGGACTGACCGAATGCGATAGAACAGAATACGGACTTGAGAAAAGTCCGGTGAATTACCGAATTCGCTAACGAATGAGACCAAATAAACAGGTTAAATCACCGAATTTACGAAGGGACAGACCGAATGCGGAGAAATGCGGAGTGAACAAAGTCGGATGAATTAGCAAATTCGATAAAGAAAGGGGAACCAATAAACACGTTAAATCACCCAATTTTGAAATGCGGGGACAAACCATTTTATGAAAAGGGCATCACGGCTTCGCCGCGATGCCCTTTTTGACCGAATTTTTTGCCTTCGGCGAAAATTTAACCGAATGCCCAAAATGTAGGGGGGCGCTGCGCCCCCCCCCCTCGGGACGCCCCTGACCGTAACCATGGTAAGGAGGGTGAAGCCCGCCCTGATTTCATCGGCCTCGTCTTTTAGTTCAGAGCGCCAGGATTGACAAGTGTGACACATTTGGTGCTTTTTGACACTTTTTTCCTCTGGGTGACACCGTGACTCTTTTTCTCTGAAAGTGACACCTTTTCTGACAAGTGACACTTTTTATGTAAAAAAAAAAAACACCTTTTTTAGTTACTGCTGCGGTTCAGGTGGAGAAGCGCCTATAAGGGTTAATAAACTTACAAGTATACCAAAACAAGACCAATACCATACCAAACTTACAACTACACACTACACAAACTACACCTTGCAATGTGTTTAAGGTACTTTGTTTTTCTTTCCATTTTTGTCATGTACAAACGTGTACAAGCTGGAAGTTATGTACAGCATGCGCACAAAGATTTGTGGGTGTCAAAAAGTGCATGGTGTCAAAAGCACCTTTTTGCCAGGGATTCTGACACTTTCATGACTCGAGCTCTTGGCAACACTGCAGAGCGCAGAGCATTTGAAACTGGAATCTTGTGTTTTCTGATGAAATCTTTGTTCAAGAGAATGATAAGTTTTTGGAAGACAGGGAATGGGATATATACATGACCAGTAGACCAGCTGTATTTACAGTTGAAACATGATCATTGTAAAAAGGTATGACCTAGTCTTTTGCTGTTTGGTTGGTTGGTTAAGGAAAGTAACAAGGTGTTCTTTCCTGGTTCTTTCTGTGTAATGCCAGTCGACATCTGATTATTGTTGTCTGGTTGCTGAAAAAGGAATTTTTTTTTTCAATAGACCTATTATAGCTGACACTGCAAAATGGATATGCCAGCTACATATTGTTGGAGCTATGTTGCCGGCTTTCTCGTCAAGAATCTTCTTTTAGCTCAATCTGGTAGTAGATTTTGTGGTAAAACAGTTGAAGATTCTTGCTTATGTATCTGATTTGTGAATTCTACATGAAAACTGCTTGGAGTTAAAACTGGTTGAGCGATTTCATTTAGGACATGGCTGCTATTTAGCTGTTTTGCCAGGAGCAGCTGAAATATAGCTCCAGTAAAGTGTAGCCGATTTATTCTTTTGTAGTTTCGATTATGATTTGCCATCTGCCAGGGCTCAAAGAATATTTAGTAGACTGATTGTATATCCACTTGCAGCACATTCTTTTTTTTACAAGCGATGACTCAAGTAACTTAGGATGGCTCTGGTTAAATGGGGGAAATTTGTATTTTTGGTCGCTATGCCCAAAAATTTACGCCCTATGTTTTTAAGGTCAGTTTTCCTTGCTAGGGTACTTTTACTGTTTCTGAAGAAAGAATCCTACTTTTCAGTATTTGATGAAAATAATTTGGTGAGGCTCTGAGATGATACGATATAAGAAGATAAAAGAAGATTCTTGACGAGAAAGCCGGCAACATAGCTCCAACAATATGTAGCTGGCATATTAGACAAAGTGGCACATAGCCAACTAACGGGATCGAAATCCTTGTTGAGACTGAGAGCTGTTCCAACTAGTTGGATATTTTCTGAAATTCTTGTCCGTGTTCACACAATCTGACTAGTTGGATATTTTCTGAAATCTCTATCCAAATTCATACAATCCGACTTTTTGGATATTTTCTATAATCCCTATACGAGTGTGAAATTTATCCAACTACTTGGATATAACGTTTTCTCCTATACAATTTCTCGTTGTAGTCAACGAGTTGGCAATGTGGGATTTCCCATACCAGATTTCTTACGGTAGCGAACTAGTTGGCTACAAACTTTCCTCCTATATGATTTCGGATTGTAGCCAAGTAGTCGGCAATGCGGGATTTCCTATTCGGAATTTCTTACAGTGCCGAACTAGTTGGAACACAAAAAAAAATACTATACGAATTTTTCAACTAGTCGGCAACGCGGGATTTCCTCTGCGAAATTTCGTACAGTGTCGGACTAGTTGAACACAATAAAAAATCCTATACGAATTTTTCTCGTAGCCAACTTGTCTGCAACGCCGGCTTTTCCTATAGGAATTTTTACAGTAGCCAACTAGTTGGCTAGTGACCGCGAGGTGTATATATATGATTGGATATTCAGATTTTGTATATTTATACGACAATTTCTAATTATTTCCAACTTGAGTATGTCCCTCAGGAAACAGAACGGCAAGAATAGAGGGAGTCACTCCACGCGGACTCCGCATACGGAAAACAAGGAGAGCACGGGGAATGCTTCCAAAATAGATTCTGTTCTAAGAAAAATATGCAGTTGACGAAATTAGTCTGGATCCATTTAATTTTTTATTTTGTTTATCCTGACTGTTTTTATGGCACTTGCAGCCTCTGGCTCAAGTGCCATATACCGATCACAATTCCGTCTGTCGGTCTGTCGGTCGGTCCGAATTTTTTGTCCCACATATCCGAGTTAGGGTACTTCCAGATGTGCTAGAACAATGAAACTTGGCAGGCATATCAGGGACCCGACAAAACTAACCTGGAAATAATCAGTTTCCCGATCCGACCATATGGGGGGGAGTGCGGGGCTCTGGAAACTTGAGAATTTAGGGCATTTTGTCACACTTTTTCCAGTGAGGGTACTTCCAGATGAGTTAGGACAATGAAACTTGGCAGGAATATCAGGGACCCGACCAAACTAACCTGGAAATAATCAGTTTCCCGATCCGACCATATGCGGGGAAGTGGGGGCGCTGGAAACTTGAAAATTTAGGGCATTTTGTCACACTTTTTCGAGTTAGGGTACTTCCAGTTGTGCTAGGACCATGAAACTTGGCAGGCAGGCAGAGACCCGACCAAACAAAATTAGGAATAATCACCTTTCTGATCCGACCATTTGGGGGGGGGGGGTGGAGGGCAGGAGAATCCGGGAAACTGAGAAGTGTGTAACTTTCGAACGGATGATCGGATTGTAATGAAACTTCATAACTGAAGAGAATATATATCTGTAATGTCCCGTTTAAAGTCTTGACCGGATTCGGTAGCCAGGGGGGAGTTGGGGGGGGGGAGACCGGAAATTTCAAGAAACGGTTAGAATGGAGGGATCGGAGTGAAACTTGCTGGGAAGAACAAGCATCTGCTCTAGATAAGTCCTTTAGACCATTGTACTGGATCCGGACACTTATGGGGGGGGGGGGGGTCCCGGAATTCCGGTGATGGTGGTTTTGGGGATTTTCACGATGAAACTTGGCAGGCATATCAGGGACCCAATCAAACTGACTTCAAAATAAAAATTTTGTCGATCAGATAATGGTGGGGGAGTGGAGGGAGGGGAATCCGCAGGGGAATCCGGGAAATTGAGAAGTGTGCAACTTTCGAACGGATGATCGGATTGTAATGAAACTTCATAACTGAACAGAATATATATCTGTAATGTCCCGTTTAAAGTCTTGACCGGATTCGGTAGCCAGGGGGGAGTTGGGGGGGGGGGGAGACCGGAAATTTCAAGAAACGGTTAGAATGGAGGGATCGGAGTGAAACTTGCTGGGAAGAACAAACATCTGCTCTAGATAAGTCCTTTAGACCATTGTACTGGATCCGGACACTTATGGGGGGGGGGGGGGGTCCCGGAATTCCGGTGATGGTGGTTTTGGCGATTTTCACGATGAAACGTGGCAGGCATATCAGGGACCCAATCAAACTGACTTCAAAATAAAAATTTTGTCGATCAGATAATGGTGGGGGGAGTGGAGGGAGGGGAATCCGAAATTTTCAGTCATGCGTAATTTTGGAATGGGTGATCGGATTCGAGTGAAATTTAAGAATTCAACAGAGGACATTTCTCCGATGATTTTTCTCATATCCGGACCGGATCCGGCAACTATTGTGGGGGGGGGGGAAATACGTGACCCGTTTAGAATGGAGGGATCGGGATGGAACTTTGTGGGAAGAACAAACAGATGCTCTAGGTAAGTCATTTGCTGAATCGGATTGGCTACGTGCACCGCGGGGGGGTGGGGGGGGGGGGTGGACCGGAAATCTCGAGAAACGGTTAGAATGATGGTATCCGAGTGAAACTTGCTGGGAAGAACAAACATCTGGTCCATGTAAATCTTTTACATAATTTGACATGATCCGGACACTTGAAGGGGGGGGGGGGAGGAGGGGGTATCCCGGAATTCGGTTTTTGGGGGATTTTCACGACGAAACTTGGAAGGCATATCAGGGACCCGGTCAAACTGACTTGGAATAAAAAAAAATCCTCGATATGATAATCTTGGGGGGGGGGAGTTGAGGGAGGGGAATCCGGAATATTGAGTTATGCGTAACTTTGGAACGGGTGATCGGATTCGAGTGAAATTTAATAATTAAACAGAGGACATTTTTCTCTTGTGACCTTTTTCATTTCCGGACCGAATCCGGCAATTATTGGGGGGAGGGCGGAAAATACTTGACCCGCTTGGACTGGTGTGATCTGGATCGAACTTCGTGGGAATGACAAACAGATGCTCTGGATTAATCATTTACAGAACCGGATTGGCTCCGGTTATTGTGGGTGGAGTTGGAGGAGGGGGAGGGGGTCTGGGATTCCGGTGATCGCGCGTTAAGGTACTTCCAGATGTGCTAGGACGATGAAACTTCGCTGGAATATTGGAGACTCAACAACATTTGCTTAGAAATTGTTACTTCCCAAATCCGATTATTCCTTAAAGTAAAACCGCAAAGTAAAAAAAATACTTTTAAGCAATATATGCATTTTCGTGATACCCATCAGCCCATTAGCAGTTTTGGCTCAAAGGTTTTGCTTACAAATGAAGTTCCAGCTCCCTTAGAGCGCGCATCTCAACCGCAAAGTCGAAACATCTTGACACATGCAAGTGCCATATGAGCTTACAGCTCTTGTTTGTTAATTTGACATCGCACCAACTCCAGCAAATTGACAATTGATTGATTTCGATGCGAAAAAGGAACTTTCATAGCAAGCAGAACGTAAGCAACGTAATCTCGAGTTTCAGTTCAACGCCGATCTCCAACCTGGCGACTGAAGCGGCTACCGCGATGACAGGTTGTCCTACGCCCATTTCAGAATCCAACGAGAACGAGGTGCGACAGGTAATGATTCCTGCGCCATCTACCGAACAAAATCAGGATGTGATGGTGCCACTTAGTGGTTCTGCACAAGCATTTGGGCCTGTGCCATCTACTGTTCAAAATGAGAAGCATTTACCTGCTGAAAATTCCGCTAGAGAGCACTACGACATCAGACAATCGACGATGGAAAGGGCCTCCGGGGCCAAAGTGATTGCTGAAGCCTCTGTATTTGCAGATTCACAATTGGAAAACTTCTCTCTTGCTTGGGACTTCATCGGAACTACCCCTAATGGAGGAGCAATCTCTCCCAGTGATTTAATGATGGATTATTCAAAGATGACAGCAAGATTAGAAGAGCGCGAATCCATTATTAGTGAGCAGCAAAAATCATCGTGCACCTTACCACGGTTGTAGCTGAATCAAACTTTCAAAAAGTTTCCACACCAGCGCCATCTAACGGCCGAAATCCAGACGTTGCTTCGATCAGGAGCTATAGATGGCGGAGTGTGCAATGCGACCATTCGATTCCACCTACTCCTGCATCCGAGGATTGCCGATCAGCAATTTTCAAGGAACATTCGAATGGGACACCAAAGGTACAACCCCATTCGTAACGTCCACTGCTAGTAAGGGCGAAGGACATTCCTCCCATCCCTCAACAAACCACCATCACCCCGATGAACAGTCGATGCTGAATATTAGTGTCCCGTCTTATCTTATCCCGGCGAATCTCACTTTTGAATCGGAAGTGGCTATACGACACAGTGATGTGTCCTCCAAGTTGATATGAGTTCCTTCCCTCACTCATCAAAAATGTCCCCCTGTCTAAAATGTCCGTCGAAAACAGCCGAAATAAACGAACTAAAACAAAAGCTGAGAGAAAAAGACTTACTTGTGCGCGAAACCATCCAGCTGCTGAGTGACATTTACAATCAACTAGTACTCTACGGCATTCCGTATGCTATCCAGAACAAAAAGACTTACTTACATATATCCACTTCAACTGATGTGCCGACGCGACGCATGTACAAAAGTCCACCTCAACTGATGCTACAGACGGAGTGGGAGGAGCTACTTTGGTAGAAAAGTCCGTTACTTTTGAGAGTTTAGCGTATCCCGCCACAGCCTCGCAACCAAGGTTGGGAAATGATCCACTATTGGTCCGTATACCAGAAGCACATACCGGATCCTCAACCCATCCCCACACTCATCAAGAGGAAATCATTTATCCACCAGATGAAATGCACGTTTTTCTCTTGTCAAAGTTCCATGGCACCAAGATCAGCCAGCCGTCTTCTGTAGTAGATAGATCCCCTGCTGACGACGTGCCTACTGGAGCTGGGCCTACACAAGGTAGTGAATGTATTTATTTCAAAAAAGGCTACTGCAAACGAAAAGAGACGTGTCGATACATTCATCCACCAGACGTCACTCCAATATGTCCTGCTCATATGACTGAGGAGCTGTGTTCCAAATTTTCAAATGGCGAGTGCAGTTTGCTGCATCCGGCGAATTGCATCTAGTTCCTGAAAGGAACCTGCAAAAGAGGGGACTCGTGCAACTACTTTCATCCCCCAACACCGACAATCTTCTCGAGACCCTACAAGAGCCAACGTGACCCAGAAGCGGGCTCAAAAACGAATAAGGACTCCCTACACTACCACCGGACAGAAGACTGAACCCCAGAAAGCCTGGGGCAACGAATATAAAAATTCGAACCCAGATTTTTGTGAATTCAGGTCGAAAAACAACGTCCCGGCTTCAGAATCTGCGCGTGACAACCACCAATACAGCATACAGCCGACATTTCCGTCAAATTACTCACACCAACGCCATCCAGCCTACAGCTCCCCAATGCTTATCCCAGCATTTGCCCAGACATTGTCCTGGACAGCGGATGCCTCCACCACCGTTTCCGCAACTTACCATCAAGAACAAGTTTACCACTCTAATCACTCTCGAAGACTAAGCACCAGACTCGACCAAACCTCGAGGCAGAAGACATCAAATATTGAATTTCTATGGGTTAGAGCTCATAAACAGGTACCACCACCACAACAAACTAATACCATGAGCAAAACAAATACTGACCAGAACTGCTCCCCTCGAACAACCCTGTTGAATGGTAGATCCACTGAAAACAAAACTGAACAGATAACTCAGCTGATTGATGATCGAGGGGCTAGAACTCACAAAAATATACAACCACCACAGCCAGCTAGGACACGGAGCAAAATAAAAAATGCACCGAAAGTTTTGTTCCCGAATATATTTTTATCAAACGTGAGATCGGTAAGTAACAAGACAGATGAACTGAACGTGACCCTTCTTCAACACCAAGTTGACTCAGCCTGTCTAACGGAAACGTGGATTAGTAGCAATAATGCACCATCATTCAACGGATTTGATTGCTATATTTTGCCACGGAAAGACATGAACAATGAAAACGTGAGTCACGGTGGAGGCGTGGGGGTCCTGTGTCGAAGTTCCATCCCAAACCGGGTCCTTCAATCACCCGCACCTAAAGAGAGAGATATTGAAGTTTTATGGTTGTGGACAAGGCCCAGATACTTACCAAAGAGAATATCATCACTGATATTCGGTAGTGTTTACTACCCGCCTAGAGGACCACAACGAAAAAACTGGTTAATTACCTACAGTTCTGTACCGATTTTTATGGCACTTGCAGCCTCTGGCTCAAGTGCCATATACCGATCACAATTCCGTCTGTCGGTCTGTCGGTCGGTCCGAGTTTTTTGTCCCACATATCCGAGTTAGGGTACTTCCAGATGTGCTAGGACAATGAAACTTGGCAGGCATATCAGGGACCCGACCAAACTAACCTGGAAATAATCAGTTTCCCGATCCGACCATATGGGGGGGAGTGCGGGGCGCTGGAAACTTGCAAATTTAGGGCATTTTGTCACTTTTTTCTGAGTTAGGGTACTTCTAGATGAGCTAGGACAATGAAACTTGGCAGGAATATCAGGGACCCGACCAAACGAACCTGGAAATAATCAGTTTCGCGATCCGACCATATGCGGGGGAGTGGGGGCGCTCGAAACTTGAAAATTTAGGGCATTTTGTCACACTTTTTCGAGTTAGGGTACTTCCAGATGAGCTAGGACAATGAAACTTGGCAGGAATATCAGGGACCTGACCAAAGTAACCTGGAAATAATAAGTTTCCCGATCCGACCATAAGCGGGGGAGTTGGGGCGCTGGAAACTTGAAAATTTAGGGCATTTTGTCACACTTTTTCGAGTGAGGGTACTTCCAGATGAGCTAGGACAATGAAACTTGGCAGGAATATCAGGGACCCGACCAAACTAACCTGGAAATAATCAGTTTCCCGATCCGACCATATGGGGGGGAGTGCGGGGCGCTGGAAACTTGAAAATTTAGGGCATTTTGTGACACTTTTTCGAGTTAGGGTACTTCCAGTTGTGCTAGGACCATGAAACTTGGCAGGCATATTAGAGACTCGACCAAACAAAATTAGGAATAATCAGTTTTCTGATCCGACCATTTGGGGGGGGGGGGGGGTGGAGGGCAGGGGAATCCGGGAAACTGAGAAGTGTGTAACTTTCGAACGGATGATCGGATTGTAATGAAACTTCATAACTGAAGAGAATATATATCTGTAATGTCCCATTTAAAGTCTTGACCGGATTCGGTAGCCAGGGGGGAGTTGGGGGGGGGGGGAGACCGGAAATTTCAAGAAACGGTTAGAATGGAGGGATCGGAGTGAAACTTGCTGGGAAGAACAAGCATCTGCTCTAGATAAGTCCTTTAGACCATTGTACTGGATCCGGACACTTATGGGGGGGGGGGGGTCCCGGAATTCCGCTGATGGTGGTTTTGGGGATTTTCACGATGAAACTTGGCAGGCATATCAGGGACCCAATCAAACTGACTTCAAAATAAAAATATTGTCGATCAGATAATGGTGGGGGAGTGGAGGGAGGGGAATCCGGGAAATTGAGAAGTGTGTAACTTTCGAACGGATGATCGGATTGTAATGAAACTTCATAACTGAACAGAATATATATCTGTAATGTCCCGTTTAAAGTCTTGACCGGATTCGGTAGCCAGGGGGGAGTTGGGGGGGGAGACCGGAAATTTCAAGAAACGGTTAGAATGGAGGGATCGGAGTGAAACTTGCTGGGAAGAACAAGCATCTGCTCTAGATAAGTCCTTTAGACCATTGTACTTGATCCGGACACTTATAGGGGGGGGGGGGGGGGTCCCGGAATTCCGGTGATGGTGGTTTTGGGGATTTTCACGATGAAACTTGGCAGGCATATCAGGGACCCAATCAAACTGACTTCAAAATAAAAATTTTGTCGATCAGATAATGGTGGGGGGAGTGGAGGGAGGGGAATCCGAAATTTTCAGTCATGCGTAATTTTGGAATGGGTGATCGGATTCGAGTGAAATTTAAAAATTCAACAGAGGACATTTCTCCGATGATTTTTTTCATATCCGGACCGGATCCGGCAACTATCTGGGGGGGGGGGGGGCGGAAAATACGTGCCCCGTTTAGAATGGAGGGATCGGGATGGAACTTTGTGGGAAGAACAAACAGATGCTCTAGGTAAGTCATTTGCTGAATCGGATTGGCTACGTGCACCGCGGGGGAGCTTGGTGGGGTGGGGGGGGGGGGTGGACCGGAAATCTCGAGAAACGGTTAGAATGATGGTATCGGAGTGAAACTTGCTGGGAAGAACAAACATCTGGTCCATTTAAATCTTTTACATAATTTGACTGGATCCGGACACTTGAGGGGGGGGGGAGGAGGGGTATCCCGGAATTCCGTTTTTTGGGGGATTTTCACGACGAAACTTGGAAGGCATATCAGGGACCCGGTCAAACTGACTTGGAATAAAAAAAAATCCTCGATATGATAATCTTGGGGGGGGGGGGAGTTGAGGGAGGGGAATCCGGAATATTGAGTTATGCGTAACTTTGGAACGGGTGATCGGATTCGAGTGAAATTTAATAATTAAACAGAGGACATTTTTCTCTTGTGACCTTTTTCATTTCCGGACCGAATCCGGCAATTATTGAGGGGAGGGCGGAAAATACTTGACCCGCTTAGACTGGTGTGATCTGGATCGAACTTCGTGGGAATGACAAACAGATGCTCTGGATTAATCATTTACAGAACCGGATTGGCTCCGGTTATTGTGGGTGGAGTTGGAGGAGGGGGAGGGGGGTCTGGGATTCCGGTGATCGCGCGTTAAGGTACTTCCAGATGTGCTAGGACGATGAAACTTCGCTGGAATATTGGAGACTCAACAACATTTGCTTAGAAATTGCTACTTCCCAAATCCGATTATTCCTTAAAGTACCAATCTTGACCGCAAAGTAAAAAAAATACTTTTAAGCAATATATGCATTTTCGTGATGCCCATCAGCCCATTAGCAGTTTTGCCTGAAGGGTTTTGCTTACAAATGAAGTTCCAGCTCCCTTATAGCGCGCATCTCAACCGCAAAGTCGAAACTTACTTTTGATCAATCAAATCATCTTGACACATGCAAGTGCCATATGAGCTTACAGCTCTTGTTTCTGTAGCAAATATCCGCTTTCTGGGATAACGATTTGCGGAGATTTCAATGACATAAAAGCTGATTGAATCGCCAAGTCCCTATCGCTCCAGCAAATCGTAAAGATTCCTACAAGGGGTGACAATACACTCGACGTCGTCTTTACTAACCGAAAAGAATTTTATTCTGAGCCCGTAGCTACGGCCCCAGTAGGGATGAGCGTTATCAAGGCTGGACCCCAACAAAGCCTCTTACCCAGCGGAAATGCCCACTCATCTCATCAAACTTTGCTCTAAGGAACTGGCGACGCCTTTCACTTCGGTTGTTAATCAACGTCCATTCCAAGGAGTTTTCCCGAAGAGGTTCAAAAAGGCATACATCACACCAATCCCTAAGAAAACGGCTCCGAAGTCCGCAAACGACCTCCGACCAATATCGAAGACCTCCGCGTTCTCCAAGGTGTTTGAAAGCTTCATACTCCAATGGCTTTACAGCGACATCTGTAATAACATCGACCCACGGCAACATGGTTTTCGACCGGGCTGTAGCACAGTCCACTACCTGGTTCGCTTTATTCACGACATCCTCAAGCACCTGGAGAACGAGGGAGCCTTTGTCGACAGCTTAATTGCTGATATTGTGAAGGCATTTGGCCATCTCGATCACACCATTGTAGTCGACGAAGCATCAGCCATTGGAGCCAGAAAAAATAGTCTTGAGGATGCTTGGGAGTTTTCTCTCAGACCGACAAGAGTGCGTCCAACTTCAGGATGGGAAGCTATCTGACGTCCTTGACATCGCACGTGGAGCAGCTCAGGGTACAAAGATAGGGCCTATTGCCTTTGTCGTAGTCATAAACAGAGTGGTCCGAGAACTTACCAACCGTTATAAATTTGCTGATGATTTATCCCTGACAGCATTCCGACTACTTTCCGATGCTCCGCAAAAAGACCCAGTCATGCAGGTGATGGAAGAACTGAAATCAGAAGCTCAGGCAGTGAAACTCGAAATAAGCAAAGAAAAAACAACACTCTTCCGAGTCAACTTCTTAAAAAGAGACATACCTGAGCTCACATCGGACGAACTAACGACAACCCAAAACTTCAAAATCCTCGGACTAAATATTGACAGTTACTTGAGATGGAATTCTCGTGTTTAAGTCAGTGGTCTCCAAAGCATCTGGCCAACTCAAGCCTTTTTCAAATCTGCGGAAATTTGGTCTCAACAGGCAAACATTCTTGACATGCTACAAAATGTACATCAGACCCCTAAAAGAGTACGCATGTCCTGTTTGGCACAGCTCACTCACCGAAGAACAACATGACAAAATTGAGCAGATCCAAAAGAGAGCATGCAAAGTAATATTGGGAATGGAATATGAGGATTATGAAAAAAGCTTGGAGATCTTAAAGATCACGTCGTTAAGACAAAGGAGGCATATGCTTACCATGAGATTTGGCACAAAAATACTAGCGTCCGAATTACATCGTGACATTTTGCCTGAGTTCTCCAAAAAAAGAAGTTGCCGAAACACAAGAATGACCGAAAATCTCACAATGAATCCGAAGAAGCAACTAATTCCTCCTCCAATACACTCATCCGAGCGTTACCTAAAGTCTTCCGTACCATACTTTATTAAACAGTTTAACAGTTCCTAGCTGCGGTATGCAATTTTGACTTGTTTTTGTTTATTGCTGTAGACGATTGTATTTACGAACTTGATTTTTTTATTTAGAAATTTTATACGAGATACGTTATGTAATTTTGACCTGTCTTTCGTTTATTGATGTATTTTATTTATGAAATTTTAATGTTATCGGAAAAGTAATATTGACCTGTCGAGTTGATTGATAGTGCTTGAAGTGTCTTTATTTCTATTGACATATCCAAAGCTATTTTTATGTATTTAAAGACGGATTAAATCATCATTTCATTTCATTTCATTCCCCTCGGAATCTGAAAGTAGTACTTTTTGATGGTGGTGATTATAATATGAGCATTCCCCGTCCGTTGGGACTCGCGAGAATGCGGGGATTGTGTCCCCGGGGACAAACAAAAACACGGGAACTCCTCAAGTGGAGTCCTCGGATGAACGGCGAGAATACGCCATAAGATATATTTGAAAACTGTTTTAATTACACCTAAAAGATTTAATAAATGTTGGGTCTCTGTAAAAACCCAGGGATGAGACTCAGAATATGATTCAGAATGCAAAATACAAAGCATAATGACTTTACTAAAGAGTGTGAAAACCTGGTTCACTGAAATGGCGCCACTGGCTGATTTCAGAGTCTTCATTTCAGGGGGGGGGGGCAGCATAGACAAAGTATAAAGTCTATAAGAAACAGATCAATTTTTGAGATCCCAAAACGTAAGTGGAGGGATACCTATGACATCGCAAAAGTTGTCCGACTGTCTGTCCGTCCGTCCGTCTGTCCGTCCGTTAGCACGATAACTCTCGAAGGGATTGAGATATTTTGTTCAGATCTGGCACGATGACTCTTTAGGTCAAGGTACAGGTCAAGTTCGAAGATGGGCCCTGTAGCCCTATCTTTAGGGGTGGGGGAGGGGTTTCAAGTTAAGGGACGACAAACAAATATTTATTTTTAAAATCGATTTATTCGTAAGGAAACATGCTGCATCCGAATATGAAAATCATTTTCTCGCCGGACAAGTAGTTCACCCGGAATCCGGCAAAAAACGGAAATTTGGGAAAAAGGAAAAGTTGTATTTGAAGTTGATTAGATGTTCGATTTAGAGGTAGAAACACATGCTGAATCCGAATATGAATACATTTTCACGCCGGACAAGTGGTTCGTGCTGAATCCGGAAATTTAGCATGAAGTCTTCACATAGTCGATATAGAGTGAGCAGACATGCTCTTGCAACTTTCGAACATACCAATGATAAACAAAAATGTAGCCTATACAATCAACTTAGTTATATCTAAAGTCCCCACCGGTTTTTACTGGGTCGAGAAGTCAGAATGCAACTGACAACTATCTGGTAAAAATTTAATAAAACTTTTTGAACAATTTTTGACCATACTCTATATGACTAAGTCCAAAACACGCCAGTGATTATCAGGAAGAAGGAGTAAACGTGTCCGTAGCGACTCAAACTCAATGACTCAAATCCTGAGTCAGCGCAGCTGTGACACCGTTTCTTCCTTTCTTCCGCAAGTACCCGGAGATTCTGCATCGGCAGGGAGAGATAGTCACCAAAAGTATTGACCAGTCCCTACCACAGTCCCTACCCCACCCTTTTATTCACGCATACGAAAGCTCTGTGCAGTGACGTTTCTCAGATGTCCCATTTCAAGTCAGGACCGGATCTGATGAATGTTGGATATGATCTGATGATTGTGGAGCCGGAAATCTTGTGAGACGCTTAGAGTGGAGGGATGAAACTTGGTGGGAAGAACAAGCACAAGCCGTAGATACATCTGTAACAGAGCCGGACCGGATTCGGGCAATGTGGGGGGAGCTGTAGGGGATTCGGGCAATGTGGGGGGAGCTGTAGGGGTGTGGGTAGTCCGAATTCCGGTTTTCGCGAGTTAAGGTACTTCCACATGTGATAGGACTATGAAACCTGACTTGAACATTAGAGACTTAACAAGATTGGCTGAGAAATTGTCACTTCCCAAATCCGACCATCCCCTAAAGAGCTCATCTTAACCGCAAAGTACAAATAATAATTTTAAGCCAAACATACATTTCCATGATCCCAGTGAGCCCATGACCACTTCCGTCTCAAGGGCTTTGCTTAGAGATGAATTTCTAGCACCCTTAAAGTGCGTCTGAAAAGTCGAAAACATACTTCTGACCGTGAGATATATATCCATGATCCTAAAAGGCCCACAACCATTTTTTCCTTGAGGGTTTTGATTACAGATCAATTTCTAGCGCCTTTAAAGTGTCTACCATAACAGCTAAGTGCAAAAGTATAAATACTTTTTACCAAACTAAACATTCTCCTGTTTTCCAAGGACATTATTTTCAAGGGTCTTGCTTACAAATGATCACAACAAACCCACGAATTGGCAACTTCCTACTTGCATCCCCTGTCCCAGCCTTGCAAGTGCCATATGAGCTTCTGGCTCTTGTTCATTCCTACTCATTTTCTGTTTGCACACTTTAAGTGATTTTTTTAACTAGCGTTTCTTTCCATTAGTTGTTCTAATCTCGAACTCCCTCCTACAGAGGTTAGGTTGGGTTTGGACCTGCAAAGAACGTAAGTAGGACCTTCGGAAGAATCTTGCCCCGTAATTTGCTTAGTAAAACTGCCGGTGGTTTAGTAGGTCAATGACTGGCCGAAGCTTTTAACGTTGCAATCATATTTATCGCTATCATGAAGAATTATTGAAGATGTTTATTGCAACAAAGTCGACATGTATGTCTGGATTCCATTTCTGTTTCTCATTGACGGCAGTTGATGGTGTCCCATGAAGAGATTCATCGCAATATCTTGTGAGCTTCAGATTTTTAGCACGGCCTTGTTGAGTACAGATTTTACAGTAAACAAGAGCTAAAAACTCATATGGCACTTGCAGGAATAAGCAAAATGTTGGCGGGAGTTTTTTATTTGGGAGTTTTGTACAGAGTCGAATATTATTTTATTATACACTAGTAAGTAAAAAGTACTGTAAAAGGCATTTCTAGAACTCCTCTTCTTCGTTGGGCGGTTCAGTGGTCTTCAATATGGTTTCAACATTTATATCAAGTACGTTTCTTCTTCGAATTGATGCTGCGTAATTTCCCGTTTTAAAGGCGCTAGAAATGCATCTGTAAGCAAAACCCTTAAGGCATAAACGATAACAGGTTCTTAGGGATCATTGATATATACAGTTTGGTCAAAAGTAGAACCCTTGTGGCACAAATGATCATGGTTTGAGATGTATCGTTTGATATGCCTTGATTCATGCCTAGCCGAGTACTCGATCCACCAATACCCAAGTCCCCAGAACTGGAAGTGCTATGGGTCTGGGTAAGACCGCGCTTCCTACCAAGGGGAGTGTCATCCCTAATCTTCGGAGTCGTATACTACCCACCCAAAGCACCATTCCGGAAGACTCTAGTGAACTACCTACAGCACTCCGTTGACCACTTTCGGAGCAAATACGCCTTTGCCGGTATTGTGATATGCGGAGACTTCAATGATATTAAGCCTTCCTGGTTAGAGTCCTGTCTATCACTGAAGCAAGTAGTAAAGTCTCCAACCCGCGGCAGTAACCTACTTGACATGGTCTTCACAAACCTTGAGCAATACTACAAAGAGCCGGAAATCACAGCAAGCGTCGGCCTAAGTGACCACCAAACAGTGATTTGGAGACCGTCACATTCCCCACTTCGAAAGGCAATTAAACAAACAGTAACCTACCGACCGATCAGGGATGAACAGATCCCTGGCTTCAAGGAAAAACTAGCACAGCAGAACTGGACCACCATTTACAGACTACCGTCCGCCGAAGACATGACAAACGCATTCTGTGACCAACTTCAGAAAATGTTCGAAGAGCATTTTCCTGAAAAGAAACGGGTAGTGAGAAATGAAACAAAGCTCTGGATCACACCAGATATAAAAGAGCTTATCCTAAGGCGGGATAGCTTATACAACTCTAACAGAGCAGAGTCCAAGAAGTTGCGAAATATCGTGGTGAGAAAGATAAAGTACGCTCGAAAGCAGTATGGCCGCCTAACTGTACAGAAGCTTCTATCTTCCGCCCCTAAAAAGTTTCATAACACGGTTCAGAACATTCTCGGCCGAAAGCAGGAAAACGTCGAACTAACAAACGAAAAAGGAGAGAAACTTACCGCTAACGCGATTAACGATCACTTTGCTGCAATCTGTACAAAATACCCTGGCATCACATCACTTCCTGACCTCCCAATCATCACCGAAATCCCAGTCATCGAAGCAGAAACCATCCAGACCGCTTTCTCAAAACTGGACACGTCCAAAGCCTCATTTCCAGGAGAACTACCGATCAAACTGATCAAAGCATGCAGCAATGAGCTCGCGGTACCGTTTACTGCCGTTGTAAACCAATGCCTGAGTGAGGGCACCTTCCCGACAAGATTCACGACAGCTGTTGTCACCCCGATCCGAAAAAGTCACCCGCCAAATCTGCAAATGATTTAAGAACCATCTCAAAGACATCGATCTTCTCAAAAGTCCTGGAAGGAATTGTCTTCAAATGGCTCTTCGAAGATATTAGCGACCAACTTGATCCCCGGCAATACGGCTTCCGCCCAGGCCACAATACTGTGCATTACCTAGTCCACCTCATTAGAGACATCCTGGAGCATCTAGAGAAAGACGGCGCATATATTGACTGCATCATCGCTGACTTCGCGAAAGCGTTCGACTTGCTCGACCACACAGTTGTCATCAGCGAGGCATCATTCCTTAAAGCAAGGCAAATTGTCTTGCGAATGGTTGGCAGCTTTCTGACGAACCGCAAACAGAATGTCCAACTTCCAGATGGCGAAATATCTGATCTCAGGGAGCTGACATGCGGTGCAGCACAAGGGTCGAAGTTAGGCCCTTTAGCCTTCCTCATAGTAATCAACAAGCTTTTGCGCGAAATCACTGAACGCTACAAATTTGCAGACGATCTGTCCACTCTCCTCCCCAGACTACTCTCTCAGAACATACAGCCAGATCCAGTCCTAACAGTAATGCGAAAGATCGAAGAAGAAGCAAACCAAGTAAAGCTCACACTCAGCCAGGAAAAAACTGTCCTGTTTAGGGTTAACTTCCTTAAACGGCCAGTTCCAGACCCGCCATGCGATGGACCGAAGGCTGTAAAATCGGTGAAGATTCTAGGTGTCCACCTGGACGCCGACCTCAAATGGGATACCCACGTGTCGTCAATCGTCTCAAAAACCGCCTTCCTCCTAACATCCTTCGCCTACCTTCGCCGCTTTGGCATGAAAACTCAGATCATGGTTGTATGCTACAAATGCTACATTAGACCGCTCATTGAATATGCTTGCCCAGTCTGGCACAGTGCACTGACCATTGATCAAAGCGACAAAATCGAAAGACTGCAAAAAAGGGCCTGCAAAATAATATTGGGAAGTGGTGATGTTGATTATGAGACGAGCCTCAAAGTTCTGAAGCTAGAGTCCCTCAAAGAGAGAAGGCACAAACTGGTTCTGGATTTCGGTCGAAAAATTCTTGCCTCGGAAACACACCGCGATCTTCTTCCGGGTTTTGAGACACGCCAAACTCAACATTCCACCAGGCTCAGAGAGAGAACTAAAAACGCAGCAAAGCTGGAACAACCGCCGATCCACACATCCGAACGGTACCTGAAATCATTTGGTTCGTACTTCGGAAAACATTATAATGATGACCTAGAAAAAAAATTCAATAAATTGCTGTGAATAATTTGTTTTTGTAAGTGTTCTGTAAGTGTCTTAAATTTTTGCTGACTTCCGCTGTTATTTTTGTCACCGACAAGAATATTAAGGTAAAATAAAATGAATTTGAATTTGAATAAAAAGCACTTTTCGACCTTGCGATGAAGATGCGCACTTTAAGGGAGCTAGAACCTCATTTGTAAGCAAAACCCTTGAGGCAAAAATGGTAATGGACTCATGAGGATCATGAAAATGCATATTTTGCTTAAAAGTATTTTTCTTAATTTGCGGTCATGATTGGTACTTTAAGGAATGGTCGGAGTTGGAAAGTGGCGAATTCTAAGCCAATCTTGTCGAATTTCAAATATTCCAGCCAAGTTTCATCGTCCTAGCGCATTTCGAAGTACCTTTACTCGCGATCACCGGAATTCCGGACTCCCCCTTAAACTCCCCCCACAGTCACCTGAGCCAATCCGGTTCTGTAAATGATTTATCCGGAGTATCTGTTAGTTATTCCCACAAAGTTCCATCCCGATCTCTCCAGTCTAAGCCGGTCGCATATTCCCCCCCCCCCCAGTTGTTGTCGGATCCGGTCCGGACATGAAAAAGATCACCAGAGACATGCCCTCTGTTCAGTTACAAAATTTCACTCAAATCCGATCACCGTTTCCAAAGTTACGCATGACTCAATATTCCGGATTCCCCCTTCCTCTACTCCCCCCCCCCACGACTATCGAATCGAGTAAATTTTTATTATAAGTCAGTTTGATAGGGTCCCTGATATGCCTCCCAAGTCTCGTCGTGAAAATCCCCAGAACCGCCATCACTGGAATTCCGGGAAACACCCCTCCACCCAGCCTCCACCCCCTCCGACCCAAGTGTCCGGATCCAGTCCAAATGTGTAAACGGTTCATCTGGAGCAGATGCTGGTTATTCCCAGCAAGTTTCATTCCGATCCCTCCATTCTAACCATTTCTCGGTATTTCCGGTCCTCCCCCCCCAAACTCCTCCATAGCTGTCGAATCCAGTTCGGAATTCAAATGGAACATCAGAGATATGTCATTTATTCAGGAATTAAGTTACACACCACTCGATTTTCCGGATTCCCCCACCTTCACTCCCCCAAGATGGTCGGATCGGGAAACTGATTATCTCCAGGTTGGTTTGATCGGGTCCCTGATACGCCTGCCAAGTTTCATCATCCTAGCACCCCCTAATCTATATCAACCCCTACCAAGGTCCAACAACAAATTTTGCCAACCCCTTCGACCTTCGGTTGATCTATCTCTCTCCGAACGAATTCTTGCAAAGAATTCACGAGCAAAGCTATACTGGTGTGATGAAAGAATGACTCATCCATGAGCAGAGCTATACTAGTGCGAAGAAAGGGGTAGGGGCTTGACGAAAACTAGAAAAAGCATTTCGGGTGTCCTCCCTCTAGCCCCCCCCCCCCCCAGTTACCGGATCCGATCCGGGTTTGACAATGAACATCCAAGACATTTGTTCTTGATACCTGTCAAGTTTAATGCACGCCCGATTATCCGCTATATCAACCCCTATTAAGGTTCAACAAACATATTTTGCCAACCCCTTCGACCTTCCGTTGATCTATCTCTCTCCGGACGAATTTTGCAAAGAATCCACGAGCAAAGCTATACTGGTGTGATGAAAGAATGACTCATCCGTGCGCAGAGCTATACTAGTGCGAAGAAAGGGGTAGGGGCTTGACGAAAACTAGAAAAAGCATTTCGGGTGTCCCCCTCGAGCCCCCCCCCCCCTCCCCAGTTACCGGATCCGATCCGAATTTGACAATGAACATCCAAGACGTTTGTTCTTGATACCTGTCAAGTTTAATGCACGCCCGATTATCCGCTCCAAAGTTATGAATGTTACTAATTTCCGGATTCCCCATGTTGCCACTCCCCCATTGATGGTCGGATCGGGGAAGTGATTTTTTCCAAGTTAATCCGGTTGGGTCCCTGATATGCGTCCCAAGTTTTATCGTCCTAGGTCATGTGGAAGTGCCCAAACTAGCAAAATGCGGACAGACCGACAGACAGACAGACATTACGATCGCTATATGGCACTTGAGTAACCTCAAGTGCCATAAAAAACCACATCGAGGAAATCGTCACCTAGCACCTGAACCAAGTAATCAAGAGCTACCGCGGTCAGAGAAGACTTTGACCACTTTGTTCAGCGAAGTCAGACAACTTCGATTTGGACTTCTTTCTACTCCATAGTAAATTTGAAGGCGGTCATCATAGTCCGGCCAGACTGACGTCACTTTCGTCAGAAGAAGCATCATCATCGAAGAGTGTCAGAAGCAGTATTATCTGCCACAGGACCAGATGAAGTGGTCGGCATAATATCGTTCAGTAAAATCGGCTGGGTTGCAATGACTGGTTAATGCTACTAGTTTGGATACAAAACGTCTGATAAGACAATCGTCTCCATCGTCCTCATCTAGTCCAGGAGGCATTCAGTCGTCTAGAGCTAATGACTGCAACAGCGCATGTGGGGTATCTTTCGACTACACAGAGACTTAGCCTGGAGGAGATTCTTCGAAATCTTCTTCGATGTCAGTCTCACCACCCGTCTCTGCAGTCTTCTTCAAGAAAGAGAAGGGCTTCTTCTTTCTTCATCTTCTGCTATTCTGTCATAAATAACAGTTGGGCTAGAACTGAAATTAATGTCGAAGTATTTCGTGTAAATCGACCAAATCTTCATTTTCATGAAAAATTAGTTGATATTCCCGAGTTTCAATTTATTCGTGCATTTGAAGTCACTTCGATTCTCACCCGCTCTTGCTGATGTGACAAATATGGGACAGCCGCAAAACGTACCATTCTGACGTGAAACATATGTTCCCTTTCGATAAAGCTTACGTTGCGTACGTGACATTAAGGTCACGTTAGAATTTACGTAAATTGGTCTGACAGCTTCAACAGGAATGAAAAAATCAAATCATTAGATTCGCCATAATCTGGGAATCCAAAAAACGAATCATACTTCACATTTTTTCGTTCTGTATCGCAACCCCGGAACAAATAAGACGATGCTTGAATTCCAAACTTTTCCTGGCTAGTTCGACTGTTTAACCTGTTGTGACCAATGGGTGAGCCGAATACGTCCTTCATAAAATCCGATGACGAACTGCCGCCAGACGCGCTATAGGAACAATAAGAATCACACGTGAGATCTGGGGATAAGGTATCTGACGGGTGCCCGATGAAAAATTTGTAGCCTGGGTAGTAGTATGGTATTAGTTCGAAAAGTAGCATGTACTACTATGTAATAGCAAAGAATACTATCATTTAATTTGCCTCAGACTGGTCCAATCTTATGTAGTAGTATGTAGTAGCATCCTGTCTTGCCATAGTAGCATATAGTAGTATGCAATAACACGGTAGACTTGAAGTAGAAGCATGTAGTAGCGTCATTAGTACTGCATGCTACTTTTTCGTACTACTTCATAGTACTACTTTGAGATAAATTTTTCATCGGGTGAATAAGCGATTAGGCTTTCGCTTTATATCGAGTCGCTCATTAGTCCCGTTGAAAAGTCAGCCAGCACTTAGCACTGAAGTCGGAAGCCAGAAATGACAAACTTGATGACGCTTGACAGAACAGAGTTGGGTAAAGCAAAAAGAGGGGAAGTTTTAGGCAGTTTTAAATATGGTTAGGCCTAAGAGGAATTGAAGATAGCAAAGCAAACCTAGATAAACGTGCACCAAGAAGTAACGTGTCATTGTTTCCTTTACGATAGCGGACCTAGCGGCCAAAAAAGAACTAATCTGAGTGGAATTTTATGAGGGGCGTATACCCTCGAATCATACATCAATCTGTTGCTCGTAAAACGAGGGATCGAATGGGATCTGAAACCGCTAGATTGCGTTGAAAGTAAAAATAAAAAAATTCCCAAAGATGTGCGACTTATTTGTCACGCCAGGCGAAAGGGCTAAAGATTATTAATTGGTATGTATACATAACGATTAATCATTGGTGCTACCCGTAAATCATGGGAATCGAGTTATATCCTTTGATAACTACGACTACTAGGTAAGACAGTCTTAGACTTGTTCATGACAAGCTTTACTCACCCACACAGAGGCCTGAGTAGACAATAAAAGACAGCCCGCTTTTTCTTAGGGTAGAAAACAGTCGACCTGAAAAAGAATAGATTACTCATATCGCAATTAAAATTCGCCCCAAGTTATACACAGTAATTGCGTTTTTGCAGATACCATGGTATCTAATACCACGGTCTAAAGGCGTTTTTGCAGTTATCGTGGTATCTGGTCAGTTATCGTGGTTTCAGATATTCAGATACCACGGTCCGACCGTGGTAACTGGTCGTGGTATCTGAAAAAGTCATCTCAATTCCATCAATTTTTGTCAAATTGGCGGGAAAGAAGTTTGGCACTTAGTGATGTGACTGAAAATCAGTTTTCTTTTGGGATGACTTCGAAGAGCGCAATTTCGGTAATTGTCGTTTTTGCAGAGCAACTGCATATCAGATACCACGGTTACTGCAAAAACGACTAACTGCGGATCCCGTTACCGTGGTAACAGATACCATAGTATCTGCAAAAACGCAACTAGTATCTGGGTATCTCTACACAGTATCTACTCATGGGCATAATTAGGAGGGAAAAATGATGACTGTAAAATTACTGACGTAGAAAAAAATGTAGAATAATTAAATAATTTGTAATTATTAATAATAAATGCAGTACAGCTACTAATTGGCCATTCAACTCATCCATTTGGGTCTGTATTTGGTCCTAAGTGCGAACAACGGGATAATTTAATAGAAATATGGATATCTGGAATATTGATGACTGCGAACCGCTTTCGGTTGACCGTATCTTTTCTGTGATGTAATATTCGAGTTCAGCACACAGAACTATTTCAGAAATGTGTTCCCCGTGAAGTAAAATCGAGAATTTCAGCTGGGAAATGAAAATAAAAGACAAAAGCTAAAACGCGAATTTTGCACCTCGCTAGGTTTCTCAGCTTTCGACATGTTGTACAGTCTTTTTTTTATTCTCTACAGGATGCAGTAAAAATCATTTCGCTTGCAATTTGTTTGGCGCAAACCTTTGATTGATTGCACTATTATGCAAACTCTAAAGTTTTTTACCTCGATCATCCGCCAGAAAACCAAGGCGAACTTCAAAATCTATGCTTCGGGACGTTTCGCCATAGGGACGTTTTATCATGGGGACGTTTCGCCTTGGGGATGTTTTGCCGCGGGAATATTTCTCCACGGGGACGTTTCGCTGCGGACGTTTTCTTCGGTAAGCAAATAAGTCCTGTCCTGCACAGTTTTTTTTTCCATTTCTACCGATAAAATAAATGTTTCACTGTCTAGACGGCATTCATGTTTGACTATTCGGTTTATTGGGACAGTATTCTTCATTTGTTAACATATTTGTCCCTAAATCCTGAGAAGAAAAAAAGTAGAAAGTGCGACACATGTCCATCTGATGGACTCGCCCTTGTTTTAATTAGGAAGGCATGTTCACCTTACAGTGCGAACACACGATCAGGATTTCCCGCACTTCTATCACCAAGTTGAACAAATTAACTTTTCCGTACGGAAGTGATGATGGTGCCGAGAATCCGGCCAGGAATTTCAAGACCGGAAACAGGGCCGAGCTAACGAGCTCGTGTCCCTGCCAACCTCCAATGATCGATATATAGTGTTAAAAAGTGTTTTGTGATCCCAAAACGTAGGTGGAGGGATACCTATGACATCGCAAAAAAATGTCCGTCTGTCTGTGAGCACGATAACTCTCGAAAGGAATGAGATATTTTGATGAAACTTGGTGTGAGGATTCTTTGGATCAAGGGTAAGGTCAAGTACGTAGATGGGCTCTGTAGCCCTACGTTTAGGGGTGGGAGAGGGGGTTTCAAACTAAGGAGCACAAAAAAAAATTTAAAAGCTATTGAGGTAGTTGATTTAGGGGTAAGGAGACAAGCTGAATCCGAATATGAAAGTTATTTTCTTGCCGGACAAGCAGTTCACCCGGAATCCGGCGAAAACCGGAAACAAAATTTGTCGACCAATTTTCGGCTCTAGCAGTCCATACCTCTTTATTCCCAAACTGGTATGGCTCTGCGCGTGGATATGCCGACATGCATTTGTTTATTCTGTGTGACGTTGGAGAGATCTAGTGTAATCGAAGGTTGAGGTGGTTGATATATAATGTTCAAGCGAGGATGTTGTTCGATGAGGATTCACTGGTAAAGTACAGGTCAAGTTCGTAGATTGGTCCTTCAGTCCTATCTTTAGAGGCAGAGGAGGGATTTCAAATTTACGGTAAAAACGTGTATGTTTTATAAGCTAACAAGATATTCATTGAGGGGATAAGGAGCTCCGCTGAATCCATGGGTGAACTTAGTTTTCTTGCAGGACAAATGGTTCATTACGAATTCGGCTGAAACTGGAAATTTAGTTGAAGATCAAAGTTGTTTCTGAAATCGATTAGAGATTCGGTATCAGGGCAAGGAGACATGCTGAATCCATTTTTGAATTTTATTTTAACAGAAAAAATATTCAAGGAATCTGACGAAGACTGAATGGCGAAGACATGCCCCAATTGTCTGAATCAAATGTTCGATTCGTTCGAAAACCTTTGGTCTTGTTCAAACTGAAGAACCTGAACCTGAACCTGATCGTATGTTCAAGGCATAAGTTTGACGCTGACGAAGCAGTGTATTTAAGCCTTCAACTTTGAAAAAGGGGAATGAGTTGAATTGATATACAGTCTGCGGGTTTAGTTGATGAAATAAATTTGAAAGGAAAAAATCCAATCGGCAATACACTTGTCTTACATCTTGAAGGGTTTCTTTCTTTAAACAATCTTTATCTTCGAAGTTTGTCTTTGTCGATACGAAAGTTGCAACGGGATTCCCAGTAACGCTTATTTCGGAGATTAAAATTACTGTTTGCATTTTGTTCAAATAGAGATAAAAGTAGCCTACGAACTAACTGTGTGGGCATTATTTTATCAGTCGAATCTCGTCTATCGGGATGAAGCTACTTCTCTGTGTCTTTCTCCTTGTGGGATATGGCTCGACAGAGCAGTTGGTCGTTCCGGTCCCAGGCTATGGCGATGTGCTAGGGTTCACACTCCAGAGCTACATCAATAAAAATGATATCTTCGCCTTCCTTGGCTTGAGGTATGCCCAAGAGCCCACTGCCGAAACTCGTTACTTGGTGAGTAGCGTTCTTTGTCATAGGAGTACTCAGGAGAACCACCCGACTGGCTGATTATTTTGACAGACCGTTTCTCATCAAAATCAGACCATTTTCAGAAAAATTGGCTGTTTTTATGGCACTTGCCTTCCGGCCAAGTGCCACATACCGATCACTTTTCCGTCGGTCTGTCGGTCAGTCCGGTGTTTGGGAGTTAAGGTACTTCCAGATGTGCTAGGACGATGAAACTTGGCCGGCATATTAGGGACCCGACCAAACTAACTTGGAAATAGTCACTTGCCCGCTCCGACCATCGTGGGGGGAGGGAGGGGAGCCGGAATAACTTTCGAACGGGTGATATTAACTTGATATTTGGAAAGATGTCATGTCTCAGATGTCCCATTCCAAGTTCGGACCGAATCCGATAAGTATGGGGGGGGTCGGAGGGGGGAACCGGAAATCATGTGACACGCTTAGAATCGAGCGATCGGGATGAAACTTAGTGGGAGGAACAAGCACAAGCCCTAGGTACATCATTCACAGAACCGGATCGGGTTCGTGCACTGTGCGGGGAGGTTGGAGGGGGGGTTCGGAATTCCGGTGATACGGAGTTAAGTTACTTCCAGGTGGGCTAGGGCAATGAAACTTGGCAGGCAAGTCAGGGATCCGACCAGATCAGCCTGGAAGTAGTCAACTTCCCGACCCGACTACCGGGGGGAGGGGGGGGGGGGGAAGGAGAGGGACGAATCTGGAATCTTCAGACCAAGTCTTTTAATCACATACTGGTATCTGGCCGATCTGTTTATATGCCTTTGGCAATCAAACACCAATTGATAGTGATAAGATCGGATCTTAGCGAAACTTGATATTTGGAAAGACCTCGTGTCTTGGATGACCCATTTAAAGTCCGGACCGGATCCGATGAATTTGGGGGGGGGGGGCAGGGGGGAATTGGAAATCTTGTGACACGCTTAGAGTGGAGCGATTGGGATGAAACTTGGTGGAAGGACAAGCATAAAAACGAGATACGTCAGTGACAGAACCGGATCGGGTTTGGGCACTGTGGGGGAGCTAGAGGCGGAGTTGGGAATTCCGGTTATCGCGAATTAAGGTATTTCCAGATGTGCTAGGACGATGAAACTTGGCTTGAACATTAGAGACTTGACATGATTGGCTTAGAAATAGTCTGTTCCCCGACCCAACCATCGTGGGGGAGTTGATGGAGGAGGAATCTGGAATCTTGGGGTGTGTATAACTTTAGAACGAGTAGTCGGATCTTAACGAAACTTGATAATTGGAAAGACCTCGTGTCTTGGATGTCCCATTTTAACTCCAGACCGGATCCGATGAACGTGGGGGGGGGAACGGAATCTTGTGACAAGCTCAGAGTGGAGCGATTGGGATGAAACTTGGTGGGAAGAACAAGGACAAGAACTAGATACATCAATGACAAAACCGGATCGGGTTCGAGTACTGTGAGGGGAGTTGGGGGGGGGGGGGGGGTCCGGAATTCCGGTGACCGCAAATTAAGGTACTTCCAGATGGGCTAGGGCGATGAAACTTGGCTTGAACATTAGAAAATTGGCAAGATTGGCTTAGAGATTGGCTCCGACCATCCCTTAAAGTACCACAAAGTACAAAAAATACTTTTAAGCAAAGTATACATTTTAACTCGAAGTAATTTTTAGAACCCTTAAAGTGCGTTTCTTAACCGAACAGTAAAAAAAAAATACTTTAACCAAACGATATATATTTATGATTCCAAAGGGCCCGTGATCATATTTGCCTCAAGGGTTTTGCTTACAAGTGTAGACAATACAAAAGTTGGTTAAAAGTAAAAGTTTTATTTGAAGTTGATTAGATGTTCCATTTAGGGGTAAGAAGACCAGAAAATACAAACAATAATTTTGAGCAAAATATACATTTTCATGATTCCAATGAGCTTCTAATCATCATTTGTGCTTCAAGAGTGTTCATAACAGTTGAATCTCCAGCGCCCTTATAGTGCGCATCAGCACGGCCAAATGCACAAATAAGATAGTTTTTACGAACAGTACATTCTCGTGATTTCTAAGGACCCATGATCATTCTTATCTCAAGGGTTTTGCTTACAAATGATCACAACAAACCCACGAATTTACGAAATCCTTCCTTTATCCTCTGACCTAGCCCTGCAAGTGCCATTTGAGCTTCCAGCTCTTGGTTGGATCCCAAAACATAAATGGAGGGATACCTATGACATCGCAAAGTTGTCCGTCTGTCCGTCCGTCCGTCTTTTCGCACGATAATTCTCGAAGGGATTGAGATATTTTGATCAAACTTGGCATGAGGAATCTATAGGTCAAAGTACAGATCAAGTTCGTAGATGGTCTATGTAGCCCTATCTTTAGGGGTGGGGACGGGGTTTGAAATTAATGGGAATAAAAAATATTTTTTTAAAGCTGATGAAAAAGTCGAATTAAAGGTAAGGAGACATGCTGAATCCGAATATGAATAAATATTCCTTCAGCCCAAGCTGACTGCGAATCATATTTGATGGTGCAAACGGATACGTCAGCTGAATTTTTATTGGAGCTATATTTCGGCCCTTCTTGGCAAGGGTCCTCTTCAGGCTCAATACCGCTCAAGTTGGAAAAACGAACTTGTGGGAAACATGAGCGGTATTGAGCCTGAAGAGGACCCTTGCCATGCAAGAAGGGCCGAAATACCATCAAATATAACATACCGAATATGAAATTTATTTTCTCGCCGGGCAAGTAGTTCGGCGGGAGTTAAGCTAAAACCGGAGATTTGTTTAAAGTAAAGGTCTTGTTTAAATTTGATAAGATGTCCGATTTGCGGGTAAGAAGAATGCTGAATTCGTTTTTGAGCTTTAGTTTTTTGTCAGAAAATTAGTTTTTCCGGAATCCGGTCGAAACCGGAAGCTGGGCAGAAGTAAGGAAGGAAGTAGATACGACGTAGGCTATAGGGTAAACCGTATGTTGAATCCAAGTCTGAATATTGACAGCGCAGAATGGATATCTGAATATATTTGAACTTGGTGAAATCCAGCAAGGCGTATCCGTTTTGCACTGTCAAATACAAACTTGATCTTCTCCGATTACTACCATTGGCCTTAATCTGTTTTTAAAATTTTAAAAGTAAAAATGATTAAAAAGTCTATTCAAGACCGAATATCTAGAGACCGATTTTGTCTGGAGCAAATATTAAGATTTTGGGATCCCATCAAAACCTTTGGTCTTGTTAGCTAAAGAAGCTTATACTTTTTTTTACGAAAAATCGCTGAGATTCGCGCCGACTTTTTTTTTTACCGACTGGCTGACAAAATTTGGGGGATCTACCCCCCTCCCCCTCCCTCCCCCATATGCGACGCTACTGCTCACTGGTGGCCTCTGCATTTTCCTAGACGGCGTTTTTGGATCAAATGGTGACTGCTTCCTAGTGGTATAAACCGTTTTCGTAGTAGCCAGCGTTTGTTTATTCCTCACCAGTGCGTCTTTCCTATGTCGAAGAATTCCTGACTGATGTTATATGATTGACTATCGATTGGTGTCTAGTTGCCAAAGGAATATAAACAGATAGGCTAGATGCCAGTATGTGATTAAAAGATTTGGTCTGATAGACCGGGTTGTTGCTGTTCCTATGAGAGTTGTTAATTTTCAAAATAAGTTCCGGACTTTAGATCACCCTAGGATGACTCTTAAAGCACAACTCTTACTAGAAATGATCTTTTCTGTATGAAATGGATCAGAAAAAACATTTTCGAAAATACCATTACTTTCCACCTGAAATTAGCGATTTTCTTGTCAGCGCTTGTCGACAATGTCCAGCCTTCCTGCTCTCCGACGCGGCGGCTGGGCGCAAAACATTTGAAAACTGAACGCGCCGTTGTTAAAAAGTGGAAAAACTATGCAAATAAAAGAATTAATGAACAGAAGCTTCTCAGATCCTCATGTGTGAAAGAGTGGTCAGCGGACGCTGAAGATCCCGACAAACGTTTCGTCAGGTGACGGGCAAAACTCGGCAAGGGCAAAAAAGCGCTAAGAATTCATAGGCACAAAATGAAACAATAGAGAAAGGTGGGGATTTTAAAAGCTTATAATTCTGTACGGGAGCTAGGTATATTATAAACAGGCAGAATTAGCAAGAGGGGTCCTTTAAGAGAACGATTATACGTAATAGTTGAACGTTGATTGTATTGTATACCTTGGATATATTCGTGTTAAACTGTATCATGTTGCCTTTTTCTTCTTTTTCTTTTTTTTTCTCACACTTTGGTCCCTATTATACTTTGTACAGTTTTGGCAGGTAATAAATCAGTATCATATCATATCATCATAGCACATAAGTTGTTCCTTGTTCTATTCCAAAAGTCAAATACAAAAGAAACGGAATTTCGAGGCTAAGCAAGGCTTACTTTTCTAATTCTTTTTCCTAGGCCAGTTTTATGGGTGGATTTCGTGTATTATGAGAACCGCAAGCTTAATTCGTAGCTTATTTCCATCGAAGGCAAAAAACCTAGTCTTTCCTGATTAAGATACAAGCAGAGTTTACCGCTCAATGTTTTTCAAAATGAATAATGTTTGCTGGAGACCTACCCGATGAAAAATGTGTAGCCTGCGTAGTTGCATGATAGTCACATGTGTTGATATATAGCCTAATAGTAAAGAATACTATCATTTAATGTGCCTCAGACTGGGCCAATCTTAAGCAGTAGTATCCAGTAGCATCGTGTCTTGCAATTGTAGCATCCAGTCTTGCTAACATAGAATGCAGTAACGCGGTAGTCTTGACATAGAAGCATGTAGTAGCATGCTCCTTTTTCGTACAACTTCTTACTACTATTTTGGGATAAATTTTTCATCGGGTCTAGGTCTCAGCTTCTGGCTTTGATCAACTGAAGCCAACTTTTCGCTCTACATCGTTCACAAAATGGCACAGACGAGTAACCGAGTTCACACAGCTTTCTCATTTTAGCCTCCAGTCCCGGTGGAACCACTTCCAGCAGGAGAAGTGTTCAACGCCACTACCTTCGGAAAACAATGCAACCAAGGCCGAGACGGTGGAGATGAAGATTGTCTTCTTGTCAATGTCTTCACCCCTGAGGTAAGAAATTAGCTTCCAACACACGGACACAATAAAGATTTGAGGTAGCCAAGAGTTGTAATTGTTCACCAGACAGTTGTCGGATGCATTTTGTCTTTTTGACCCACGAAAGGTTGAGACTTCTGAGATCATCTTTTATATGTTCGAAAGCTGCAACAGTCTGTCTCCTCACCGTATATTTGACTACTATGAATGAATGAATTTATTGCACGAAAAAAACAAAACAACAAAACAAAAGGAAAATTCAACAAACTAAAAAAATCGCTCTCTATGGGACAAATCAACGCATCTAGCCACCTTACGGATATTTCCCATATTTGTACTTCCAATCTTTTCTAATTTGGCTCATTTGGCTCTAAAAGTTCGAGCTAAACTTCTGGATTCCGGGCGATCTACTTCCCCGACGGGTCGTTCTCGTTGTGAACGGTTCGGACGAGACGATCGTCTATCGACGAAACAAAACAAACGGTCGAAACGGTTCCTGTTCGCTCAAAACAAACATAGACAGTGCAGGTGAACAGGGAGCTTGATCACAAATGTCATCGTTATCATTGACCCTGACATCTCCCTGTCCTCTTCAGACTTGAGCCGCCCAAGCTGAGAAGTGAACTCAAACAGGGATCCTGCCTCAGATCAGGCAAGGATAAGAAGTAGAAAATCAAAAGAACAGGAATCCTTCCCTTCCTCGTCTTTGGTGACGCTCTAATAAAATTCAGTTGACTTAAGGGCGGTTCTGGCGGTCGGGAAAGCTCCGCGAGCTTATGCGCCACCTGTTCTTACGACTTCGGCTAAAAGTCGTTTCGCTTTCCAAAGCTGTTCTCGCGCTCCGCTAGTTTCCGCCAGCACTTGGAAAGCGAATCTACTTCGCGAGTGGAAAGTGATTTCGGCAAGTCAGCGAGAAGTTCAACTGAGGCTCAGCGACTTTTTGCTTGTTCTTGCGCTCGGTGGCTTCTCGCTTTGCTTTTCGGAAAGCGAATCCAAGAGATCGCCAGAATCGCCCTTTATCCTTGTGTCGCTATCAACTATGAAAGTAGCTGATTTTATTATTTAGACTTTCCTTTGCCGAAGCATTTGAACTTCCCGCTAAATTAGTTCCACAAACTTGAAAATAACCTCGACAGATGTTTATCAAGCTAGAACCACAAAGCGAGTCACAAAAACTTTGGTACTTGTTGGCTACTTAACTGACCGCGGTACTCTGTTCGAATCACAAACTGTTTGCTGGATCGCAGAAAAATTCATTTGGGAAACCTGTTATTTTTTTTTATAACTTTCGTCTTATTCCAGCTACCAAACGGTAATGATCCCAACATACCAGTCATGGTCTTTATTCATGGCGGAGGATTTTCTTCTGGTGGAACCCTGACTTACATGCCGTTCGCTCTTCTTGACCGTCGAGTTGTCCTCGTGGTTATCCAGTACCGTCTCGGACCTCTTGGTAAGCTCTAAGTTTTCCAAAATTGTATACGTCCTTCATGAAATCCGATGACGAATTGCCGCCAGACGCACTAGAGGAACAATAACAATCGCACGTGAGATCGGGGGATAAGTTATCTGACGGATCAAGAAGTGATTAGGCTTTCGCTTCATATCGAGTCGCGCATTAGCCCCGTGGAAAAGTCGGTCAGCACTCAGCACTAAAGTCGGGAGCCAGAAATGACAAACTTGATGACGCTTGACAGAACAGAGTTGGGTAAAGCAAAAAGAGGGGAAGAGGCATTTTAAACAGTTTGAAAATTGGTTAGACCTAAGAGGAATTGAAAATAGCAAAATAAACCTGGATAAACGTTCACGAAGAAGTAATGTGTCATTGTTTTCTTTACGATAGCGCACCTAGCGGCCCAAAAAGAACTAATCTGAGAGGAATTTTATGAGGGGCGTATTATTGGCTACTGAAAGGTAGGAACACGGAGTCCAAAGAACTTTTATTTTCAGTCGGCCTTAATTTAAAGACATTTCCCCCAACCTTAAAGAAAAAAGATCACCACACCCTTGGCCCTAATTACTACTGATATGCAAGATTACTCCTTTTTGGGATTTTAAAACGTAAGTGAAGGAATACCTATGACTTCGTAAAGTTTGTCAGTCTGTGTACGTCCGTCCTTCCTTCTGTCCGTCTGTTAGCACGATAACTCTCGAAGGGGCTGAGATCCTGTCCGTGTGATTTGATGGGAAGAAAAGAGGTTCGTGGGAGACGTATCTTTGGCTCACTTCCTCTGCAATGACAGGCACTTTCTCAATTGGGGGATAACTTTGGTTTAGCTTATTTTGCTTCCGGGTATTATGATATCCACGAAGGCCGACATTATCGTGGAAGTTTCGAAATACATAGGCTATAGAACGCTCTTTCATCTCATTTAGACAGAATAGTTTAAATTCAGGAAGTGTAACCGTTTATTCTGTTTTGTTTTGTCTACATGTCGTCTTTTATTAATAGCCTTTCTTATTGAACTAAGGACCACCTAGCGCACTCTCAAACAAACAAAAGAAAGAAAAACAACAGACAAGTCAATAAAAAGAGAGAGAAAACACTGACAAACAAAAATGGGCTTGAATATCAAATTGTGTGTACCTAGACCTCACCAGACCAATTCCGCCCAAGCGACAGAGACGGGCTAAAAAAGCGGCCCTAAAATGACCAGAAGGAGCGGATTCATTCATTCATTACCCGAAGCTAGTGCCCTTGTCTGGAATGAAAGGGAAGATTTCTGACGCAGCTCTGGAAAAGATGGGAGGCCACCACCAACAAACATTCCGGGAGCACTACACTTAAGGTTTATGATTAGGATTAAGATCTTTTATGTTCTATAACTGGATGTCTCTTTTCCAGGTTGGCTGTCATTGAACAACGATGACATCCCTGGCAATGCTGGACTGTACGATCAAGTTGAAGCCCTTCGCTGGATTAATAAGAACATCAGAGCCTTTGGTGGGAATCCCGACAAAGTAACGATCTTCGGAGAAAGCGCTGGGTCTGCTTCGGTTTCACTTCTAATGCTCACCCAACAGGCGAGAGGTAAGAAGATTCGAAAAGTAAGGATAACTGGGTATGATCACACTTTAACGCCGGATCTTTTTATGTAAGTAGTGCCGGGTGTCATCAGCGTAGAAAGTGATGTCAGCCTCCTCCATCTGGTGCAATCAGCAGCTAGCGCTGGTGCGTCGTGGGTGTCAATTTTTTCTAACTTCAAGTATTTGGGAAAGACCATCGGACCATCGATGTTTCGGTCTGCCGCGGGGTCGTTTCCAGCCGGCTTCTGCGGGGTTGAAGTCCAGCACGATTTTCGCAGGTAGGTGTGATGGCATTCTAAGGAGGTAACCGTACCATCGTAGAGTGCGCTGTGCAATTTGGATGGGGAACAATGTCTGCTGCGGTGTCTGATTTACTGCAGTGATTTAAGATACAATAGAAAAGTGATTTAAGTCATTTTAGATTCACTTGTAACTGCTTCCTAATGCTATTTTCGAACTGTCCATGGTGTATGGTTGACAAGGTCACTGCCGTGGTGTCAAGTTCTGGTGAGAAGTCACCGTGAAATGTTGAGATCGAAAAATTCATTTCAGAGGAAACACCAGACACCGGGGAGCAAGAAAAAGAAACTAATAAGAGTGCGAAGAACCTGCCTGTTTTCACATCCGACTTGAATTGAAGCTTGTAGTTTTTATCCGTCAAAATTCCCTCTCAAATTGAGCCAAACTAGTAGGCTATTGAGAGGATGTCCCGTCGGGTATCCTGAAAAAACGGCTTTTTTAAATAGTTCATGCGCAGAACATGTCTAACATCTTACATATCTAAGCTTTCGAACGGTTTCGACGACCATAAGTACTAAGCCAACACGGATAAGAGATGGAGACCAATGAACAATTATGAGGAGCCTGATATGCAACACAAAGAGAACAAACTTGGCAAGCGTGACTATCAGTGTAATGTTAACAGAGAATATAGGATACACACACAAGGTGTAGAATCTCGAGAACGAATAGATGGAAATACTACTGAAGTGGAAGAATTACTATCATAAGTACGACCTGTCCTTTAACGATAAATATAGACAAATGTGTTGAACAAATCCAGAAAGAAGTATTTCATAAAGTGTCTAATGCTAGCAGATACTGCAGATACTGCATTCTGTTGGTAGAGTAATTTTGCTTCCGTTTCAACGTTCAATTGCTAGGGCCTTATAAGTTGCAGGATGGTCGTACGATGTGGAGAAATTTATGGCCGTTGGCCAAAACTCATAAGAGATGGTGTCTTCTTTGTGTACTTTAAGTCGAGAAGTTCAAAGCTTTCGCTACACGAGGAGTAATGGGTACGCCGGTCTGTTTGTGTATTCGCTCGATAGAATATAATATATAGAATATATTTACACAAAAGCTCGAAGTCCACGGCGAAAAAAAAGCTAATTTTAATACTTGTTTGAATAACTATATTAGCAAATAAAAGAAAAAAGAAAAACATAGTAATAATGACTCTACTGAGTCAACAGTTCGAGGTGGTGCAAACCAAATCCGGAGGAATCTACCAGACATTCTCACATCCCCAAATTGTCTACTTTTCAACAGCCTAAAGCTCCACTTTTCCCGAAAACTCTTTGACCGAATACATCAGATTTTAACTCATTCAGCTCCCTCCACTCACACCTAAAATAGCTCAGATTGTAATTCGCACTCCCACACGCTGGGCAGAAGAAATGTCCAGTTGACCACGACATTTACCAATATTTTTTGGCGCCCGAAGACTTAGTAACAACTTAATTCCTCCCATATCTCATCTACTACCAAGTTAATACTCTATATGACTAATGTAGCGTTACACGGACAAGAAATCCCGTCGAGTAGAAAGGAATAACGGTCGACTTGAAAGGATTCCGTTCGTGAAGATGACTAGAAAAAAATTCTAGCGGGACGAGAACGACTTTCATGATGAAAGGAATTCCGATCTACTTGAAAGGAATTCCGATCTACTTGAAAGGAATCTCGTCGGCGGCGCTGGTAAAACAAAACTAAAAAAAAAAATTTGCTAACTTTTGAGAGAAGCAGTCACCAATACTGATGTCACGAATTCTAGCAAAATTTGTTTTTGTTGGCTATGGTGAATTTATTTTTGTCAGATTTTCTGGTGTTATTTTTTCCCTCTGGACTGTAAACAGAATCTTGACACCAAGACCGGACTTGTGAACGCTGCATAAGAGCAAGCGTCCCTGTGCTCGGGAAGAACGAGAAAGTCGCCCGAACGACGATTCAAATCCTATGTCAACCAATATACGGCGTTCGTAGGCGACAACTGCCGTAACGGTTCCAGGTCTTCGCTAAGCACACGGCGATTCTTCACCTGTGGCTCAAATAGTTATTCATCAAGTGTATTTCTTTAAGGCTTGTTCCACGGCGTCATTGGTGAAAGTGGCTCAGCTACAACGCCTTGGGCAATTGACGAGGACCCGATTCCTGACACCACCCGCATCGCTGAGATTGCCGGCTGCCCGACAACCCCGAACGAAGATCTAGTCAGCTGCTTGCGAACTGTAGATGCAACAGTCCTGTCGTCTGCCTACGTTGACTATATGGTAAGTTTAATTCTATGTTACTGTTGGCGTTTGTTTCTTATAGGTGTTTCCCTTAGTCGGCCAAGAGTGGTTGCGAAATCATTCCAGTTTATTCATAACACCAGGAACAAAAAATATTGAGTCGCGAATACAACATATTTTCAGACGACCCCGGGGCCAGCGATCGGCATGTGGCCAGGTCGCTTGCCGATTCGTGACTAAAACAAACCGGAATGAATTACACTGACTAGTCAGTGGCCATAATGAGTCACGACGGCGAGCGCGAGGGGTTAGTGCCTTCTGCAAATCGCAAGAAAGACAACAGTTGTGCTAGGCACAACAGGTACCGTAGCTCAAGAGCGTATTCCACCCTTCTAACTATAGTAACTGTTAGTTACTATTTTCGTTCCAACATCATGAAAAGTTATTATGCTGGCAGTTCCAGCCTTCTCGAAATAGTAACTAATAGTACCTATTTGCTTACAACGCTCGGGAGCGTAGTAAGCGTGGTAACTATGAATCGCTTTGGCGTGATTGGTCGGATTAGCCCATGGCACGATATTTTGCTGAAAGTAGAAAAAAGTGGTCCAGCCTCGACGGCAAGAAGTCCGTGACGTCCTGCGTAGTATAACTACGGTAAGTAGGATGGAACACGCTCTAAGTCACATGAGAGACAAGAATAAATAGTTAGACTTAAAGGACACGTCGTAGCTATAATGCCTATGCAACCTATTTCCGTAACTGCGTTTATTCTTAAGCCCGGAGACCCAGATTTTAGATGTTACAGTCTGAACCCGCTAACGACACTTCAATAATCTTTGCACTTTCCGCGATTCACTAGTTTCCATGCGCATTATACTCCGGACGAGTGTTCGAGAATCATGCTCTTGATGCGTAAAACTGGTTTTCTCAATTGTGCCGAGATTTTGCTAGAAGTCAGAGGGTATGGGAAAAGGCTTAAAACACCCAAAGTTGTGGATTATTTGTCAATACCGTATGTCACGTCTGTCTTGTTCCGTCTTAGTCTAAGTCTACTTTCATAACATATACATTCTATGTATTGTCAAATTCTTGTAGAACTACGATGACGAACTTTATTCAAGTATGGGGAGTACTGTTGTAAACCGTTAAACTTCTTGCGTTTTCGTAACATTTACTAGATTTTAAAGGCAAGAGAGACCAAATTCATCCAGTCTAACCATCATTGTTACAATATCCAAATTGCACGCAATGACAAGAATTGAAAGAAATTTTGTTTTTATGGCACTTGTAGCCTCTGGCTCAAGTGCCATATACCGATCACAATTCCGTCTGTCGGTCGGTCCGAGTTTTTTGTCCCACATATCCGAGTTAGGGTACTTCCAGATGTGCTAGGACAATGAAACTTGGCAGGCATATCAGGGACCCGACCAAACTAACCTGGAAATAATCAGTTTCCCGAACCGACCATATGCGGGGGAGTGCGGGGCGCTGGAAACTTGAAAATTTAGGGCATTTTGTCACTTTTTCCGAGTTAGGGTACTTCTAGATGAGCTAGGACAATGAAACTTGGCAGGAATATCAGGGACCCGACCAAACGAACCTGAAAATAATCAGTTTCCCGATCCGACCATATGCGGGGGAGTGGGGGCGCTCGAAACTTGAAAATTTAGGGCATTTTGTCACACTTTTTCGAGTTAGGGTACTTCCAGATGAGCTAGGACAATGAAACTTGGCAGGAATATCAGGGACCTGACCAAAGTAACCTGGAAATAATAAGTTTCTCGATCCGACCATATGCGGGGGAGTTGGGCGCTTGAAACTTGAAAGTTTAGGGCATTTTGTCACACTTTTTCGAGTGAGGGTACTTCCAGATGAGCTAGGACAATGAAACTTGGCAGGAATATCAGGGACCCGACCAAACTAACCTGGAAATAATCAGTTTCCCGATCCGACCATATGCGGGGAAGTGGGGGCGCTGGAAACTTGAAAATCTAGGGCATTTTGTCACACTTTTTCGAGTTAGGGTACTTCCAGTTGTGCTAGGACCATCAAACTTGGCAGGCCTATCATAGACCCGACCAAACAAACTTATAAATAATCAGTTTTCTGGTCCGACCATTTGGGGGGGGGGTGGAGGGCAGGGCAATCCGGGAAATTGAGAAGTGTGTAACTTTCGAACGGATGATCGGATTGTAATGAAACTTCATAACTGAATAGAATATATATCTGTAATGTCCCGTTTAAAGTCTTGACCGGATTCGGTAGCCAGGGGGGAGTTGGGGGGGGCCGGAAATTTCAAGAAACGGTTAGAATGGAGGGATCGGAGTGAAACTTGCTGGGAAGAACAAGCATCTGCTCTAGATAAGTCCTTTAGACAATTGTACTGGATCCGGACACTTATGGGGGGGGGGTCCCGGAGTTCCGGTGATGGTGGTTTTGGGGATTTTCACGATGAAACTTGGCAGGCATATCAGGGACCCAATCAAACTGACTTCAAAATAAAAATTTTGTCGATCAGATAATGGTGGGGGGAGTGGAGGGAGGGGAATCCGAAATTTTCAGTCATGCGTAATTTTGGAATGGGTGATCGGATTCGAGTGAAATTTAAGAATTGAACAGAGGACATTTCTCCGATGATTTTTTTCATATCCGGACCGGATCCGGCAACTATTGGGGGGGGGGGGAATACGTGACCCGTTTAGAATGGAGGGACCGGGATGGAACTTTGTGGGAAGAACAAACAGATGCTCTAGGTAAGTCATTTGCTGAATCGGATTGGCCACGTGCACCGCGGGGGAGCTGGGGGGGGTGGACTGGAAATCTAGGGAAACGGTTAGAATCATGGTATCGGAGTGAAACCTGCTGGGAAGAACAAACATCTGGTCCTTGTAAATCTTTTACATAATTTGACTGGATCCGGAAACTTGAGGGGGGGAGGAGGGAGTTTCCCGGAATTCCGTTTTTTGGGTGATTTTCACGACGAAACTTGGAAGGCATATCAGGGACCCGGTCAAACTGACTTGGAATAAAAAAAAATCCTCGATATGATAATCTTGGGGGGGGGGGAGTTGAGGGAGGGGAATCCGGAATATTCAGTCATGCGTAACTTTGGAACGGGTGATCGGATTCGAGTGAAATTTAATAATTAAACAGAGGACATTTTTCTCTTATGACCTTTTTCATTTCCGGACCGAATCCGGCAATAATTGGGGGGAGGGCGGAAAATACTTGACCCGCTTAGACTGGTGTGATCTGGATCGAACTTCGTGGGAATGACAAACAGATGCTCTGGATTAATCATTTACAGAACAGGATTGGCTCCGGTTATTGTGGGTGGAGTTGGAGGAGGGGGGGGGTCTGGGATTCAGATGTGCTAGGACGATGAAACTTCGCTGGAATATTGGAGACTCAACAACATTTGCTTAGAAATTGCTACGTCCCAAATCCGATTATTCCTTAAAGTACCAATCTTGACCGCAAAGTAAAAAAAAATACTTTTAAGCAATATATGCATTTTCATGATTCCCATCAGCCCATTAGCATTTTTGCCTCAAGGGTTTTGCTTACAAATGAAATTCCAGCTCCCTTAGACTGCGCATCTCAACCGCAAATTCGAAACTTACTTTTGATCAATCAAATCATCTTGACCCATGCAAGTGCCATATGAGCTTACAGCTCTTGTTTCTTATCTTAAAGTTCCTTCTTTGAGATGTCCTTGTCATATATTCAATAGAGCTATAGCAGCAAACAATAAAACACGATGATAAAAAGCTGTTAAACTCTCTAGACTAAAATATCCCAAGATACTTCAGTATTCCTCTACTTGTCTATGTTTAGTCAAATAACTAGCAACATCACCTATAAAACATAAACGTTGTTGGACGATTGCTGGTGCTATGAAAACATTGGACGTCGGAAAACGAATTCTAGCTTCATATTTCGGCTTGGACAAAACGTCTTCAAGTCGTGTATTCATCATTAGGCGGTAAGAATGATTTTCAAAAAATTGTTTTAGTTGGAAGACAGAGCGAATGGAGGACTCGGCTTCGGGGGAGCATCTGCTGTCGTACAAGTTGCTGGGGCAGATCGTCTCATTACTGATGATCCTCTTGCTCTTTTCGAACGCGGAGAGTACATCACCGACGTCCCAGTCATCTTTGGTGCAAACAAACACGAGGGAACGTTTGTTCTTGGAGGTAGGCTAAGTCGTTATCGTGCTAGACAACCGAAGAAGGTAAAAAAGTAATGAAACAAGGCCGTCTTGCGACAAGGGAAAAAAACTTACTGAGCTTCAAGTGATGGCAGTGTTCAAGTTTTTTCTTGAATAATCGGAACTGTCATGCTGCATTCCATTTCCCATTTCATCAGGGACCCATGAACTTCCTGTAACTACTCGCCATTCAGGGTGCTTGTCATTTCCTATGCTTCTATGTTGCTATGTTGCCCGAGCCTCACCTAGTTTCCAAAAATTCCGCTTGGGTCGAATCGGCGTTCTTGCTCAGATAGACTGGGACTATTCAGCACGCCACCAGGTACCTAAGCTAGGACAAAAGATCCATGATACTCTTCCATTACAGATAAATATTCCTAGTTCAGCACAACAGCTACGAAAAATTTTGTCTATCTGGATAGTCGGGTATTTTATCCCCGTGGGTATTTCTCGAACTATCTGACGCTCGGTCAAGAGCGCATCAGAAATCTCTTATTGACAAATTAATGGGTCCCTGGTCTTATGCATATTCACTGCGTGTTACATTTTCAGTTCCGTATGGCTCTGGGACTTATCTGCCATTTGGATCCGAGCCATCTCTTTGCCAAATTGGCTTTTATATATTAAATAGATATGCTACCCAGGCCTATACGGAAATACGCCGAAGAAATGCGGTATAACACAAAACTTTGTACGACCAAGTCCGAAACATGCCAGTGGACCTCGTGAAGAACAAGAAACGTCACCCAAACTAACCCTCTATATTTATTCAATTCATGTGTAAACCAATCAGCAACGTTTGCTGTCGTGACGTTTGTGGCTCTTCGCTGGGCACAGGGCGTTCCTTGATTGTCACGAAGAGTTTGTCGTCGAGAGCATTCCTGTATTCATCAGGAGTATTCCGATGAAAAATTTGTAGCCTGCGTAGTTGTATGATAGTTGTACGAAAAAGTTGCATGTATTAATATGTAATAGCAAAGAGTACTATCATTGAATGTGCCTCAGACTGGGAAAATCATAAGCAGTAGTGTCCAGTAGCATCCTGTCTTGCTACAGTTGCATCCAGTCTTGCTAATAGTTTCATGCAGCATAATGCAGTATTATGGTAGCCTTGACATAGAAGCATGTAGTGGCATCGGTTCGTACCGCATGCTGCTTTTTCGTACAACTTTGTACTATTATTTTTTAGATAAATTTTTCATCGGAACCTCGTACCCTATAGGTTAAAAATGGTGATGGACGAAAAATACATTTTGAAAGAAGACGCACTGACTTCCTGAGAAGGTAAGAAAGGGAATGAAATCCGTAACTGGATCGAGGAAATCTTATTTGTTTATTACACTATTTGATTTCTTAAAACTACATTCCTTTTCAGTCACATACAATGAGTACTTCTTGCCGAACAACAAGGTTAACGACACCGAATTCCTTCAGAGAGAATTCGCCAAAGTCCTGCTGACTGGAATCAGTAAGTCATTTTTCTGGTCTTTGCAGAACACAATAGGTGCGTTTTTGCAGATACCTGGTATCTGATACCACGGTCAAAATGTGTTTTTGCAAATATCGTGGTATCTGACCAGTCCGAGCCCAGTCCAGTCCGACCGTGGTAACTGATCGTGGTATCGGAAAAAGCCATCTCACTTTCATCAGTTTTTGTCAAATTGGTGGGAAAGAAGTTTGGCACTTAGTCATGCTACTGAATGTCAGTTTTTCTTTTGGGATGACTTCGAAAAGTGCAATTTCGGCAATAGTTGTTTTTGCACTCGTTTACCGTGGTAACAGATACCATGGTATCTGCGAAAACGCAACTAATACAAATCAAAAGGCAAGCTTATAGAAGCGTTACAGCCTGCCAGTATTCCGTCTTCTTGTTTCCGAGAGGGCGGTTCTGCGGCAAGCTACTTGATGGCGAGCTGCCTCAGTTAATATTTAAGATCCAGTTACCCTATGATGAAGTTGACCCCTGAAAGTTCATCGCCCATCAGATATATTTCTAAATATCTGTTTTGCAACATGATAACGTAGGACTTTTCCGGAGAATTCGTCACGTATCACACCCCTTCGTAATCCGAATCAATCGTTCCGATCGTATACCCGTAGGCCTCTTAGGCCTACTTACGGTTTAAAGGACCCCTCTTGCTTATTCTGCCTTTTATAATATACTTAGCTCCCATATGGAATTATAAGCTTCTAAAATCCCCACCTTTCTCCATTGTTCCGTTTCATAACTACGAATTTTTAGCGCTTTTTCTGCCTTGCCGAGTTTTCCCGTCACCCAACGAAAAGTTTGCCGGAAAATTATTTGTCCGCTGACAACTCTTTCACACATAAGGACGTGGTCATTTTCTGTTTGTTACTTCTTTTATTTGCTTAGTTTTCCCATTTTTTTAACCAAGGCACGTTCAGTTTTCAAATCTTTTGCGCCCAGTCGCCGCGTCGGAGAGCAGGAAGGCTGGATGTAATCGCTAAGCGCTAACAATGGAATCGCTAGTTTCAGGTGGGAAGTAATGGTATGTTTGTAAACGTTTTTTCTGATCCATTATATAGGAAAAAGATCATTTCTAGTAAGAGGTGTGCTTTAAGTTTTAATTGGCCCTTGATTTGACAGATGGCGTTGTTCCGACTGAAGAAGAGATCGACCAAACAATTGCCCTATTTTTCGATGGTTTGGAGCTAGGGGATTTCAGCAAGATGTTACCTGGGCTCGTCGATGTGAGTTTGAATTCTTCTCTTGAGAAAATTACTTCGAGAGCTTTCTTGTTGTTCGCAAAAATCGCTATGACAAATCACTGCCTCACAACATTTTATTTTTATTTTTATTATCATTACCAGAATTCGCGAGTCGGAGCAATTAAGGTTAAGTGGATCTGTGTTGCTCTGTTAGTAAAATGGTAAACATATGTTGCCGGTCTGGGCCTTCTCGGCAGTATTTCTAGTTACTACATAGCCAATCGCTATCCCACTACTTGTTGGTGCTAGGAAGGATTATTGAATCATCTCTGCCCGACTATCCTATCGAAAAAAAGGGTTAGGACTTCAAGACCAAGCTTGGCTTATTAAACAATTGTCTCGAGGCGCCAACGAAATCGCTACGTCTAACATGTATTAAAGGACCTGTCTTACCTATTATACTAAATAAGTCTATTTAGTGTGTTTTTAAACTATATTAAAATAATGTAGTTTTGTTTAGTGTTTTTAAGATGTATATTTTACTTTGTGTATTTTACTCATACTGCGCTGTTATCCAAAAAGCGGGTCACAAATAAATAAATAAATAAAATAAATCAACCTACTTCCATAATCTCTCCACATATTTCTAAACTCGGAGACCCCAATCTCACACGGTACATTTTAACCTCTCTAACAAAACCATGCTGCTTTTTCTCACTTGCCGTGTCTTGCCACCTTCGATGTGTATCACGCTGTCGACGGTTGTCTGCGAGAAGTTTTTCCATCAGAAAAACCGGTTACGTAAATTGTTTTAGCTATAAGTCAACGGGTCTGGGAAAAGGTTTAAAACAGCCAAAAGGGTGGGTTATATGTTGAAAGCACAGCCTAGTTTTAAAGTATTCAAATGTATTAAAACACTGAAAGTTGAAGAGTCAATAGTGCGAGGGGTCCTTTAAATTAAATTTTAGTTGTAACCCGGCTTGGTAAAGACGGAGTATGGTAAAATATGAAAAAAGAGAGAAACAACACAACAACAACAACAACGAAAATAGTTAAAATTCAGTAAACCGGAACATCATGGAGCTCCATGGGTGGTTACAATTTTCTTTCATCATGTTGATGGATCTCAGGTCAGCAGAGACGTATCAGCTATACGGAACTTTTCGATGAGATGGCTGTTCCTTTTCCAGGGGGGGGAGGCGTAGCAAATATTTGGAAAACTGAAAGAAAATGGAACGAATTTGACGAAGATTTTCGTTACTGTAGCTAGCAACTAGATTGTTTCATCCAGAAACTGCTAATGTCTTTCTGATATTATAGCTTAGAAAACTGATTACAAATCCAGGCACGAAGTCAGTCTCTCTTTGCAGATGGCCGGCACTCTTTTGCTGAAGGAAGACACATACGGAGCTCTGCAACTTCATCAGAAACACAACCCCAATTCATGGATGTACGCATTTAACTATGAAGGACGAGCTTCCCTCTTTCCTTTAATCGTTGGAGGGGCTGCTATGGACCTCATCCCTCACGGTAAGTAGTACCATAGTTGCGTTTTTGCAGATACCATGGTATTTGTTACCATGATAAATGGATCTGCAATTAGTCGTTTTTGCAGTTATCGTGGTATCTTATACAGGGTTGCTCTGCAAAAACGACTGTTGCCGAACTTGTGCTTCTCGAAGTCATCCCAAAAGAAAAACAGATATTTAGTCACATCACTAAGTGGTAAACTTCTTTCTCACCAATCTGACAAAATTTGATGAAAGTGAGATGACTTTTCAGATACCACGGTCGAACCGTAGTATCTGAATATCAGATACCACGCTAACTGGCCAGATACCACGATAACTGCAAAAACGCCTTTTGACGGTGGTATCAGATACCACAATAACTGCAAAAACGACTTTAGACCGTGGTATCAGATACCGTGGTATCTGCAAAAAAGCAACTGATAAGACTTCTTCCGATCGTGGTAACAAAATGGCTGCGTGGTCAGGCTGATTCGGTGCTAATTTTCACACTCTACTTTAGGTCTTTTTTGTTGAGTGGAACTGTCTTGGCAAAATACCATATTATGTGAAAGTAGCCTCTTTGCCAGGCTGCTGTGTGTCAGTTGATGGACGTGACTGATTAAATACTCTCTGTTAAATGACACCCTTTTGTCAGATCACCCAATTAGTCCAGTTCAGGAAACGAGATGATTTATCCCCTTAGATAAATGGTAGATCCGGTGGATATTTTGTTGCTCAACAGTATTTGTCCTCCATTCCACCAAGAACAAATAATCCTATAGAGCCTCCGTCTTTGGTACCATGCAGTGGCCATGGATACCCCGACAAAACTGAGCGAAGCTAGAGGTACATGCTGTGAGGTCTCAGTTAAACCGGAGGATGCCTGCAGGGGTAGAGAAACCGGAGTTAGACGTAACGTCACAGTTGGTAGACTACCAATCAGCTATACAGGATCTGTGGATTTGTACTGCGTTATAGCTGTTTGTAGGAGTAACAAATTATGGTGTTCTTCGTAGCTCCTCTCCGCCCGTTTGCATCGGGTAGAGTATCAGAATATATTCGACTCCGCATGGCCGTATGACGGAGATAGGGAGACGGAAGTTCTTGTGATTATTTGCTCTTGACTCTACCGACGGATTCAGCGCTGTCCACAAAAGCAACGATAAGACCCTTCAGCTCCTCCTACGGATAACCAGAAATCGTGCAGAGATATGAAGCCACAAGCCTCAGATTGCCTCAGATTAATTGACTATCCGAAGCTAGCGTGTTTCTTATGCTATTATGGAGAATAAAGGAATTATTATTATTATTATTATAATCTTCAAAGTAAAGTAACACAATTAAAGGACACCGGAAATGAAACCATACTTGAACACACCGTGGAGAATGCATTTACAGACATGGCCACGGAGAGCATTCTTCTCCTGTGCGTGACGTTTTCAAAATAGGGATGTTCGTTTCTGGAGGTTTGCACATGCAGACTTCAAGACAAAAAGCGCAATTCATTCAAATCTTGTACAGCGCTGGCCGGATCGTATTGGAATTTTTTCTAGATACACGTTTGGGCTTAACTGGTTAAAAAGTATTCCATAAGAAGGGTTGATTGGAGACATTTGTTCATTTCTAAAATTGTTCGGTACTGAAATAAGGACAGATGCAAAATGGAGCAAAAATCATAGCTTGGAAACACTATTTCGTATTTGGATTGGGTTTTCTGCGGGCAATGTTAACGGATAGTTCCCTCAATACTTCTTATCTTTACAGGTGTGTGTCATTCAGACGAACTCATCTACCTGTTCCAGTTTACCAATCTCTTTAACGAGACTGAAGTCCACATGAACGAAAGGATGGTTGAGCTTTGGACGAACTTCGCCATTTACGGGTAAGGCACAAATTAGTCGGATTTAATTTCTGCATCGTCTGAAACCTACGCAGTTTAAGCGAAGTTTATTCGTATATATTGCGCCTCTCCCCTTGGACGAGAAACTCTAAAATTTCCATCCCCCCTTGGACGAGAGTCGTTATCAGATTAGTGATTCACTAACTGCAGTGGAGAAACAAATAGAAACTTATAGCAAAAGTATTGATCACGACTGGAAAACCCTCTTGGTTTAGTTGTATGGTAAAAGTTATACTGTGTATTTTGTAAGTTATTCTCTTTCGTGTTCCTTTCTTTTTCTCTTTTTTCCTTATTACTTACTCCGTCTTTGTGCTTTGTGTTTCTTTTGACGGGTCATAAATAAAATCATCATCATCATTCTTTGCTATAGAATCAAATTTAGTTTCGCAGAACCCGCTGCAAATGCGTCAAGCTCAAAAGCAACAAATTAAATCAAATTTAAAGTACACATAGATCTTCGTTGCCTGGGAACCGTGAAGTACTGCAGCAACTTTTGTTCGGATTCGCAGATAAAAGTGTTGCGAGAGCAACACTTTGGGTTATCATCTTCGCTATCGGTTACACGCTTAATCGAAGCTTTCAAAATAGTGTGTTCCACGAACAATAATTTTCTTCCAGAAAACTGACGACACATTCCGTAATCACATGATAAAATGCTATCCCTCAGCGTTGAAAAAAACAACAGAATGTCGGAAGAAGGGATTTAACAATACAAAAATTTACTTTGCAGCCTTTGACTTTGCTTAATCCTTTTCAACCGTAGACATCGTGACGGATGAACACTTGGAGCATTATCTTATAACCTAGTTGGTGTTATAAAGCTATCCGTCACTTTTCAGGATCAAAAATATTATAAATGCCACTCTACTAATTATTGCGAGACTACGTCATTGTTTAGATTATCATTCGGATCCATTGCGTAAGCACCTAATTAAAGGTTTCTCCAGTTTGTCTTCAAAAACTTCCATTTTTCACAGAAAAATCTGGTGCGTATACGTTGACGCAACGCGAGATTAGAACTTGGTTCTATTCTTGCGATGCGTTTTATTTGTCTGCGTAAGCTCTGCGTTGCGTCACCGCAAGCGCGACGCAGAGGTTGCTTAACTCAGTGTGAAAGTCTCAACGCGTCAGTGTGAAAGCGGCTTTATTTTTCGGACAACCTTACAGCATGGTCCTTAGTTTGCCGCGAAATCGAAATTTTTGCTTCTTCCACTTGGAAGCATTGCAGTATCCTCATGTTCTCTCTAAGTTTGGTGAACCTTGCTAGTGTCGAAAACTTGGAATAATTGTCACCATTATGTGGGTTTAGTCTCTCTACTGACCAAACTCAATCTTTTTTCGATTCAGTGAACCAACTCCTGATGGTGTCGCCCTATACCCTGACGTTCCGAAGTGGAACAGATACACCGACGAAGGCCGTCTCTACTTGAGCATTGACAATGTTTTCGAAGAGCGTGTTGAGTTCGCCAACACTTACACCGTCGCTAAAGATGAAGGATTCGCTGCTTTGGTTCCAACTGCGGTCGAAGACAACTACTTTGCATTGGAAGATTCCACAAGCCAACAGGAATATCTTGCTAACTCGATTTACTAAAGACCTTGGGAGATGCAGAACATGTTTGTTGTTTTTGTAGAATAAAGCGCAATATCGTCGTAAATATTAGAGTTGGCAAGTATTTTGTTAGTTTTGGCGAAAACAGTATTCTTCATCTCTAGAGTTTGCTATGTTTGCTACTCACACCGGTTTAGTTTAAGTGTAAATGCAAGGGTCAGATTTGACGAGCTGACGGCTGACCTTGACTGACCTCCCCATTCTTCTGTGAAAGGTCATTTTCCAATCGTATTCTGTGGTTTTCGTACTTGTTTTTATTTATTAATGACCTGCTTTTTAGGCACATCGGAGTAATACAAGAACAAATTGTAAGGCACTAATAAATAGAACTAGACAGGACAAAATAATGAAAAACACACAGGCCATTCAAATACGCTTGAAACACGGTACGACCTACGACACGAAACGACTTTCAACTTTGAAATAAAAACGAAAAGGTTCAGGATTTAAAACTTGCTAAGAATGTCATGGGCTGGCAGGGTAGGATGTTGGTGGGTGGTGTGCAGGGTTGAAGGTGTACGAAGAAGTCCACTGGTACTATACCAAACATGGAATTTACAATAAAATAATACACAATCGAATATTGCGTGTTCAGATATTTTAATTTTTTTTTTCAGACATTTCTTTTTAATTTCATCAAAAAACATATAAATTAAACAAACAATTTACCATTAACGGCCACTTTTAAGACAAAAGAATCCTGATTGTGGCCGCAGTTCTAACCACCATGAATCCGCTATATCATTCCTTCATTACCCCCACCCCTTGGGGTGGGGTAAAAAAAAAAAAAAAAATATCCTTTCCTCTTATCACACTGCTTTCCTTTTCAAAGAATGGGATTAACCATTCTCTTGAATGATGCCAGACTTACAGCCGCTCTGACCGATTCTGGAAGGTCATTCCAGACGCTCACACCTATGTTCCTGAGAACAAATCCTGCTCTTGTTGTATTTCTTCTCTCGTGAGCTAAATCCTCCGAATGTCGGGTAAAATAAGGGTGATAAAACGAGTTAGTGTTAAAAAAATCATAAAAGTACTCAGGGCTTACCTTATTTACACTTTGAAAAACAAAAATCGCTAGCTGGTAATCACGAAGCTCACCTACGTTCAAAATCCCATTCTTTCTAAGACACCCCGCAGTATTCTGACAATTTTGGAATTCTCCTATGAGACGCAGCGCTTTGTTTTGTATTATTTGGGTTTTGTATTATTTTGTATTATTGTTTGTTGATATTGCACCTCTCAGTCAATCAGTATATTTATTCCATGACATCATGCGTCCCTTATTTAAAAACAACAAGACAATATATAAATACCGTTGTAAATATATATATATATATATATATATGTTTATGTTTGTCCCTTTGTCCATTCGGCAGTTCAAGGCAGTAGCAGAATCTGTGGTACAGACGACAGAACTGCCTGGAACGCTCAGTTTCGGTAGTTATACAGAATCCGAAATAGTACAAATCTGTACAAATCTCTTCGGTATAATGATCGGGATTCGGTATAAATGCCAGTATTCGGTAGTTATCACGGATTTTACTGAAATCATTTGGTATTTTTTGATGCCGGAACTATTCGTTATATTTATGGAGATTCCGTAGTTACACAGAATCCCGAATAAGCTATTGGTTCAAAATTATTCGGTATCATGATTGGGATTCGGTAAATAATTCAGTATATTTTCCAGGATTAGGAAGTTAACCACGAATCTTGACTTTGTTCCAGTTTCGACGAAAGTATACCGAATATGAATATTGTTCGGTAGTCTTTCGATACCAAAACAATTTGGTATAATACCCGGGATACGGTAGTTATACAGAATCCCGAACATGCTATCAGTCTAAACTTTATTCAGTATAATAACTAGGATTCGGTAATTTCTTCGTTATAGTTGCCAGGATTCGGAAGTTGCCACGAACCTCGAAACTCAGAAGAGGTCGAGTGATGCACTGGTCGCAGACAACAGGGATGATCTATGATATCCGATAGCCCTTACTTTTATTTTGGATCCCAAAAAGAAAATCTGATCATAAATATTTCGAAAATTCCGCCTGCAGCACTTTTCGTAATATTCTCTGTTTCGTGGAAGGGCGCGTCATTTGACGGGGGTTTTAAGCCAGTTTTACGATTCAGATATCGAAACATTAAAAGCTAGAATTTGGATGGATATTAAATTTGGCAGGAAAAGCAAAAAAAAATTCGTCTGCGGCGCTCGATTAAATTTTCTATTGTCTATAATAGATACTGTTACTGCAACCATGCCAGGCAATATATTCTCCATGTGGGACTCTCCAGAACGCCACCTAATAGTTGGCTTATCGTATTTCATGCTACCCTTTATTGCTACTCTTCCTACGTAATCGTTTCTGTTCCTTAATTTAAAGCTTGAATTCTTAGTTCTAGGATTCGGTAAAATTTTTGAAATATTCGGTAAAATTTTGGCTCTGCCCCCCCCCCCCCTCCCCCACGGAAAATGCACTTGCGACGCCCCTGCCTGTCTCTCTCAATGAGGCTAGCTGAAACAGGGCTACTGCTCTTTCATTGTCAATCAGAGCAGGGCTCCTGTCTTAAGGAAGAATTACAAATGAACCACCACTTTGCGCTGCAGAGTAACATCGAGTAACATCGAAAAAAAAAAAAAAATTGCACGAACGGAAGTGTAGGAACGCATCGTTAAAACTAAAATAAGAATATAAGTAAGTAAGTAATTTATTGATAAACCGCCATATTGAAAAAAGCGGAGTATATGAACGAAAATAAGTAAAACACATAAACACACAGAAAAAGACACTTAATTTTCAATCTTTGGCCAGGAAGCAGTGGATAACGTCGTGCGCTGGTTGGGCCCTGTTGTCCATGACTTTTATAGCGACGAGGAAATATCCGAAAGGGTAACACTTGCGTCTTAAATTTTGAACTTCTCCGTCAATGTATATTATGACATAATCTTTTATTTTTTGACAAGTTGGAAAATATTTGATAACTGATTTGAATTCTGGTTGGACCAGGAGACGGCTGAGCTGGACAGGATTGAGCTTTCAGGTCTTAGCCTGAAAAAAAATTCTTATCGTTATTTGATGTTTCACGTGCGTATCTCAAGTGTTGACTTAAACTGATATGGATTCTGATTTGATCGTAGGACGTGTTAAACTTGACAGGTTTGAACTCTGAGTCGAGAGACGAATCTCTACCTTGATTTCATCAAGAGGATTTCTTATCTATATTCGAAGTTTCACGATCTTATTTCAAATACTGTTATTGATAATTGATTGGTTTTGTCAGAATTGGTCGACGAATATACAGAAATCATGGTCAGTCGTAACGCAAGAATGAGCTGGTTCTTAGCAATCTTCGCTCTCTTGAGCCTTACACAAACACAAGCAGTCCAAGTGACAGTACCAGGATTTGGCGATGTTCTAGGTCTGACATTAAAAAGTTACCTCTACAACAATGACATTCATGCATTTCTGGGTATGAGATATGCAAACGCCCCGACGACAGCAAATCGTTTCTTGGTAAGCCATAGGATAATTTGTGGTCATAATAGTGAAACGTTAATATTTCAGTTCAGTACCATCAAGAACAAATAATCAGATAGAACTTATGTCTTTAATCGCATGCAGCGACTATGAAAACCCTGAAAAAACTGAGCGGACCTAGAGGTATTTACTCTAGCTTTCAGCTGGTGCTGATATCCGTTTACTCCTCTTCCGTCTTCACCGTTGCTTATCGCACAAGAAATATTTATGATATTAAAAATGGTGTGTGTTGTGCTGTGTGTAAGGGGTAGTTACGGTAGTAGCGTGTGGCGGGCGAGCATGATAATATTGGCGACTGGTTTTGGATATTAATGCACCGAGCCTTTTCGAAGGCGATACTCAGTTCGTAGGTCAATGGGCGTGGGCGTCCAGCGTGCTAAATATATCCTCACATATTGAAGGAGGCTAGCAGGAGGCGCACTCCGCGTGCCGACCCGCTCTGGAGCGCGTCCATAGAACCAATCAGCTTTGACTGCTAGATTTCCTCTTCAGCCAATGAACAGGTTGTAGAGGTAACGAAACGTAATGTGGAGCGAAGTTAGTAACCTCCGCTCGTTTGCGTCGGGAGTCAGCCGTATTTTACTCGACTCAGCATGTTTGAATGACCGAGACAGGGAGGCAGTAGTTCTAAATCGTTATTAGTTCTTGGTACCATCGAGGTGCGGTTAGGTTAGTCGAAGTTTGTGTCGGAAGGTGCCCGCGACACGACGTCCAACCTTTCCTGGAAGCATTCTGATAACCGACCTGATTAACGACCATCATTGTCATGCCGTCAGTCCGGCGCATAGTATTCGGTGATACCGATTTTGCTGATGACCTGTCTGAGGAGGGTTTTCGCGAGCTGGAAAGCAAAGTCGGAATCACTTTCCAAGGGTTTTCGCGCTACTTCGGAAAGTTGCAGAACTTTCAAACCGGGTTTGCGCGCTTTGGAAACCGAAGCAGCTTTCCCAGAAAGTGATTCCACGAGGTTAGTGGAGAGCTCCGCGGAAAGTTGATTTTTTCGGCTTCAATTTCAAAATTAGCTATTAGCTAGCAAGTTTCTGTCTAATAGACCTTACTTATTTACTTATTAAATGTGTGGAGAAAAAAACAGTTCAAGTAGCACTAATAAAATAAAAAAAATGGAAAGCGTTATTAAGGTGACTTCGATGGAATAGATGAGAATCAAAGAACCGTGAACTGAACCATCTATATTCGAAAAAGTTTGTAATTCAACATTTTTCCGGTGATATCAGCTTGCCATGCGTTTTCATGATCAGCCCAGCGGAATGTGGAAAGTTATTCCAGGAATCGCTTTCCAGCAGTTTGCGCTTCGCTCGTCGGAAAGGGATTCTGAGATCTCGCGAAAACCCTCCTCTTGATTCTATGACATTCCTAAACAAGAATCATCCAATAATGGCTTCAAGATCAGCTAAAGTAAAAGCCATATGATGTTCACTCCGGAATTTGCATCGAAAACAAGGCCGTGGAAGTCGTCTCAGCTCCGTGAACGGCTGGAGCTCCAAGTTCACAACTGAGTGGACAGGACCTCCGAGTCCGCCGTAACTGATCGGCTGAAGAAAAACAATGAGCGAGAGACAACAAAAGAGATATTGAAAACTGGCGACCGATATCGATATTACCTCTTTTCTCAAAAATATTAGAAAAAGTCGTCCATAAACGCCTATATGATTTTCTCCAGGTTAATGAATTATTAAGTGAAACCCAATTTGGTTTCCGAAAGCGACACTCCACAACTCATGCCTTGCAGCATCTGGTGGAATGTGTTTTGATATAAGGACGGCATTCGATACTGTAGATTTCAAGATTTTGCTTGACCGACTCAAGTGTCTGGGTATTCGTGGCATTTCTTTACAGTGGTATGAAAGTTATCTTCTTGGAAGATCCCTGCCTGTAGTACTCAATGATGTAACTTCGTCTTCTTATCGACTAAAATGTGGAGTCTCCCTTGCTTTATCTTGTGTACGTAGATGCGGAGCACTTTTATCTTCAAGACGTCTGTGTTACAACTTTTGCTGATGATACAGCTTTGACAATGCGTGCTAAATCGATAGAAGAGCTTGTGTTGAAAGCAAATGATGCGTTAAGAAGGTTGGAGGTTTTCACGAACCTTAGCTGGCTGTGTGTCAACGTGAAAAAGGCTTTTCTAATGACTTTCTGCAGAGCAGGCATGCCAATTGATGCGAGTGGTCTAGTTACGTTATCCGGAAAGCCTGTCCAACAAGTTCACATAGTGCGGTACTTAGGATTTTTCATAGATTCAAACCTTTCATGGAAGCATCACATTGATGTTATTTCTGCAAAAACTGCCCGAGGAGTTGGAATGCTGCGAAGACTGAAGCATTATTTGCCAAAGCGGAGTCTAATAATTGGCTATTGATCACCTGCGATTATATATACTGGAGAGGTCCATGAACCCTGATTGCTACAGTATCTACAGTTGTCCTGGGTCGCCGTCACTACCCCCACCCGTCGATTCACCCACCCGTTAATACACCCAATCTAAAAATCCGTCGATTCACCTAACCGTCGATTCACCCAAACGTCGATTCGCCCAACGTCGATTCGCCCAACCGCTGATTCGCCCAACCGCTGATTCGCCCACTCGCTGATTCACCCACCCGTCGATTCGCCCACCCGTCGATTCGCCCAATGTCGATTCACCCAACGTCCTGTTGCTTGAGCGTCGATTCGCCCAATTCTATGATCCGTCGATTCGCCCACCCGTCATAAGACCCAAAATTAACGTCACAACCCCCACTTTTTCCGACGGTTTGCCCACCCGTCACAAGACCCAAGAAATCCGTCGATTCGCCCAAAAAATCCGTCACAACCCCCACTTTTTCCGAAAGTTCGTCTACCCGTCACAAGACCCAAAATATCCGTCAATTCGCCCAATTTTCAAAACCGACCTTTGATCCAGCGCGGCTCTTTTCATTGAACGCGATGGAACAAAGCGACTGAGTCACAGGGGAGTAATTAAGAAGGATACAATACCGTCCGATGTAAATAAGGGTGAAAACTAGTCAATACAGCTTGAGCCAGAATGATGAGAAGCATGATATAAGACCACGGTGCTGATAATGAAAGAGGAAATGGAGGATGAATGCAAGAGTAAAATATCAATGAGCTACCATGTTTTTAAGTACAACATGTACCGAAAGCGGTAGGCTACATATTGTGATTATTTGGTCGGTTAAAGGAAATTATAACGTCACACGATCATTCGATTCTCAATAGATTAAAATTTGACTGGTACTCCTTTGGTCGGAAGAATCGACCAAAAGTCGGCTAGAAGTTGGGCGGCAGGAATACCAAAGGTTCCGACGGAAACCCAGAGGAGAATATTTATGAAACTATTACAGCTGGAATACTGAAGCTCCAAGGGATATTCTGATCCATTTTATTCTTCCTTATATATGACCCTTGTCGGATGAATCGGAAATTGTACTAATTAGTCGGTAGCTTTACAAGCTTCTGCAGAACAGCTGGCCGACGACAATTATAAGTCAACTTTTTCACTTAAGTTATTACCGGATTTCTTTTGTTGTTCCGGGCTGAACCTGATTTTTAGCTGAATCGGTCCAGCAGGAAAAATGGGCTGACGCTCATAATGAACATGATCACAACGCCCACTACTCAAAATGCCCACGACTCAAAATGCCCACTATTCAAAATGTCCACGATTCAAAATGCCCTACGACCCAGCCCACGGTTCAGAATGCCCACGATCGTACAGTTTGAGGTGTTCAGGCCGTAGTAAATTGGACCTAGTGATGAATGAAACGAAAGGCGCGGACCGAGTATCAGGATGGCGATAATCGTGCATTGAAACTGTTCAGTTACAATGTAATTTCGAATTCTGAAAATAGAAATGAAACACCAACAGTGAGCTCAAAACTGTTATTTTTAACGATTCTTACCTTCAGGGTGCAAGGTTTAGATCGCCATTTTTTCGTACTTTCGCGCAAATCATTCTAGTTTGATGAATTATAAAATAATCCTTTCATAATTTTCCGTAGTAATCCTGTCCCTTTTAATCTCGCTGTCCGTTGTCCCAGAACATTTTGACCTCCCCTACCGACAGTTAGTCGTCGGCACTTTGAACCAGGACGATTTTAGCCTTCCCTGAGAGCATTTTCAACTGTCGGAATGACATTTTTGACAATTTTGATTTCACCCTGAACTACGGCATTTTGAGTCGTGGGCATTGTGAGGTGGGCAAAAAGATCGTGCTGATTTTGGGAACCACCCAAAAAACGTCTATGATATCCCCATTTTTGTTTGTTTAGGGTTTTCATGCCCCTATCTCGGCACTCTGATCGGTTCTGGTCAAACTTTTACAAGACATTACTTACCGTTTTTCAACGGCACGAAAATATGTGTGTTAATTCTCCAGCCTGATACTTGGCCTTAGAACAAAGCTTTTATCAAGTAAGGGAAAACTGGAATATCCAGTATCCAGATTAACAGAAGTGCGAAAAGTATCACTAGTAGATCGCCAGATTGCGTGTGGAATTGATGAAAAACTCATTTGCGGGAGGTTTTCCGGAAAATACTTGGCTCTAATGAGACTTGTCGTAAGAGCTGATGAGCTAATTGACCCGTTTCTAGGTCCGAACCGTAACTGCCTGTGGTTAGGATGTTAAAGGGCATGTTGTGGCCATACCCCCTCCTCCCCCCTCCAGCTTCCCCTCATGTAAGGCGGATGGTCTTACTAGCATCAAAAATTACATATCTGTGACGTAATTTAGTTCAAGAACAAAGAACACTTCGCTACAGTTGTGATATTTTCTGTTATGATTTCGCAATTGTTGGGTACATACTGAATATTATAACTCTTGGGAATCACGAGAATGTATTGTTTGGTAATTTTTTTTGCACTTGGCTGTGATTATGTGCACTTTAAGGGCGCTAGAAATTCTTCTGTAATCAAAACCCTTGACAAAAAAATTATCATGGGCCCTTTAGGATCATGAATATATATGGTTCGTCAAAAATATTTTTTTTTACTTTTCGGTTAAGATGCGCACTTTAAGGGTGCAGAAATTCATTTCTAAGCAGAACCATTTTGGCAAAAATGATCACGTGCTCATGGGGATCATGAAAATGTAGGTTTTGCTGAAAAGTATTTTGTGTACTTTGCGGTTAAGATGAGTACTTTAAGGGATGGTCGGACCTGGGAAGTGACAATTTCTAAGCCAATCTTGTCAAGTCTCTGATGTTCCAGCCATGTTTTGTCGTCCTAGCACATCTGGAAGTAGCCTACATTAAATTGCGGCCACCGGAATTCTGGATCCCCCTCCAACTCCCCCAGAGTGACCGAATCCGGTCCGGTTCTGTCACTGATGTATCTAGGCCTTACGCTTGTTCTTCCCACCAAGTGTTATCCCAATCGCTATATTCGAAGCGTGTCACAAAATTTCCGGTCCCCCCCCCCCCCCCCCCGGCTCCCCCACATTGATCGGATCCTGTCCGAACTTGAAATGGGACATCTGAGACATGAGTTCTTTCCGAATATCAAGCTTCACTGAGATCCGATCACCCGTTCAAAAGTTAGGCATACCTGAAGATTCTGAATTCCCCCTCCCTCCACTCACCCCACGGTGGTCAAATCGGAGAAACGGCTGTTCTTAGAGGACCTGTCTTACCTATAATACTAACGCAACCTACTTCCATAATCACTCCATATATTTCTAAGCCCGGAGACCCCAACTTTGTACGGTACATTCTAGCCCCTCTAATAAAACCATGCTGAGTTTCTCACTTGCTGTTTCTTGCTGTCTTCGATGTGGATCACGCTGTCGACGGTTGTCTGCGACAAGTTTTTCCATCAGGAAAACCGGTTCTGTAAATTTTTTCCCTGTCTTCGCTACAAGTCAACGGGTCTCGGAAAAGGCTTAAAACAGCAAAAGCCGTGGGTTATTTGTTGGAAGCACAGCCTAGTTTTAAAGTATTAAGAGGTTTTCAGATTTTCAGGTTTTCAGAGGTTTTCATAGGCTAACCACTACATTTATTGGAGATCCCATACATAATTATCTTGGGATGGTGCCGCTACGTTCTGTATTATTTACCTGATGACTCCAGACTGAGCCTATAGAATTGATTTTCACTCCTTAAAGCACATATGATGACCGTTAAGGACCACATTCTACAAACAACGACGTGTGTCCGGTAATTCTACCCTTTAATAACTGTGTATATTTAGTCATAACCCATGGTTAGCTATTTAGTACACACACGTAAATTTTGACAGGGTAATAACCTTTCACCCTGGCCCCTTTAAGGTTTCGGCCCGACATCCGACCCAGGGAAACCATTTTAACAAGTATTTATTGTTTTGAGATTATTTGGCTTTCGCAAGAAAAACCATTCTCTGCCTTAACCGATGCTAAAATTCATTCCTGGTAACTGAGAGGAGCCCCTAACCATATTGGGAAATGAACATGAAAACTTAGAAATGTGGTTACAGCACCAGGCGGTTTGGGTGTGGTTAGTTAGTGTGGCTGGGGATTTAAACGCCCTCGGCGCAGGGCTTCGCGCTGCACCTCGCCATATTTGTTGGAAGCACAGCCTAGTTTTAAAGTATTAAAATATTTTAAAATACTATAAGTTGAAGAGTAAATAGTGCGAGGGGTCCTTTAAGTTAAAATTGTGGAGTCACTAACTACTTGCCAAGTTTCATCGTCCCAGCACAAGGTAAGCATCTTCAGTCGGGATCACGGTAATTCTGGAACCCTCCCCTAACTCCCCCCAACAGTGCTCGGATCCAGCCCGGTCTTATAACTATGTATCTACGGCTTGTGCTTGTTCTTCCCACCAAGTTCCATCCCGATCCGTCCACTCTGAAGATGTCACGCGATTTCCGGTCCCCCCTCCAACTCCCCCCAAAGTCATCCGATCTATCACAGACTTGAACTGTGACATCTGAGACACTAGGTTTCTCCAAGTATAAAAGCTTCCTTAAGATCCGGTTCCCCGTTCAAAATTTGTAAATACGTCAATATTCCGGATTTCCCCTCCCTCCACTCCCCCCACGGAGGTCGGATCTTCCGACCACCGGGTCGGATTTCCAGGTTAGTTTGGTCGGGTCTTTAATATGCCTGCCAAGTTTCATCGTCCTAGCACATGTGTAAGCACCTTAAGTCGGGATCACCGGAATTCCGGAACCCGCCCTCCAACTTCCCCCACAGTGCTCGGATCCGGTTCGATCTTGTCAACTATGTATCTTGGGCTTGTGCTTGTACTTCCCACCAAGTTCATCCCGATCCGTCCACTATGAACATGTCACACGATTTCCGGTTCCACCCTCCAACTCCCCCCCCCCCCCCCCCCCAAAGTCACCGGATCCATTCCGGACTTGAAGGGAGACATCTGAGACAAGAGGTCTTTCCAAATATCAAGTTTCATTAAGATCCGATCACCTGTTCGAAAGCTATGCATGCTGCTAACTTCCGGATTCCGCGGTCTCCCCTCCCCCCCCCCATGGTCGGATCGGGCAGATGACTATTCTCAAGTTGGTTTGGTCGGGTCCCTGATATACCTGCCAAGTTTCATCGTCCTAGCACGTCTGGAAGTACCCTAACTTGAGGACAGTGGCATGACAGACAGAACGAAAAGTGATCGGTATATGGCACAAAAACGGTAGCTCTTTTTTCTGATGTTTTACTCTTGCATTCATCCTCTTTTTGATTCTTCTGATCAATCTGCCCCAAGCTATATTTACTAGTTTCCCCCCTTATTTACATGGGACGGTATCGTAACCTTCTTAATTACTCCCCTGCGACTCAGTCGCTTTCTGATACCGCGTTTAATGATAAAGGTCGCGCCAGGTCAGAGGTTGATTTTGAAAATTGGGCGAATCGACGGATATTTTGGATCTTGTGACGGGTAGGCGAACTTTCGGAAAAAGTGGGGTTTGTGACGGATTTTTTGGGCGAATCGACGGATTTTTTGGGTCTTGTGACGGGTAGGTTAACTGTCGGAAAAAGTGGGGGTTGTGACGGATTTTTTGGGTCTTATGACGGGTGGGCGAATCGACGGGTGGGCGAATCGACGGGTGGACGAATCGACGGATATTAGAAGTGGGTGAATCGACGCTTCACAAAACCGAGGTTGGGCGAATCGACGGTATGCGAATCGACGGGTGGGTGAATCGACGGGTGGGTGAATCGACGGGTGGATGAATTGACGGGTGGGTGAATCGACGGATGGGTGAATCGACGGGTGGGTGAATCAGCGGGTGGGCGAATCGACGGATATTTTGGGTCTTGTGACGGTTAGGCGAACTGTCGGAAAAAGTGGGGGATGTGACGTATTTTTTGGGTCTAATGACGGTTGGGCGAATCGACGGGTGGGCGAATAGACGGGTCCCCGTTGTCCTCACAACACAACTTTCTACTATGACGCAGAAAAACTGAATCTCAATACATACGCGGCGTTTCAGTGGCCAGTGATCAGCTCACGGAAGGTAGCTCACTGCGTGAAGACTTATTTTTCGTAAATCGTTTTCGTTTAGCATACAACACAGATACAAGCACACAGAGCATACAAATCAGACAAGGAAATTCCACTATTTGAAAATCGATTATTCGTGAATAGCGGAGCAACGAAGTAACGGATTTTCGCCGGGTCTTCAAGCTTCTTTAAGTGAATTAGTAATGGGTAACTAGATTGTCCTACCTAAGCCCTTTTCAGTTAGACTTTAAATAATCAATACCGCTTCTATACGAATTTTCTTATTTTAGTGAACTATTTGGATGACATGCGTTCCTGGACGAATTTACGATTACGATACACGGTCAGTGTTTCCTGGCTGGATTTTCTGCACTTTCATCATCAAGTTGAAAAACTTCAACTTTTCCGTACGAAATTGGTAAATGTGCTGACAACCCACGCAGAGAAAACGAATTGCGTATTAGCCCCGTCGAAAGTCACCCAGTAGTCAGCATTGAAGTTGGAAGCCAGGATTCACAACAAGTTTGACAGAACAGAGTTGGGTAGAACACACATAGAGGCAGATGCATCTTAAACAGTTTTAAACATGGCAAGACCTAACAGGAATTAAATATAGCGTAGAAAACGTGGTTAAACGTACACCAAGAAGTACCTTAGGCGCATTCTCGCCGTTACCCGAGGACTCCACTTGAAGGGTCCGCGCGTTTTTGTTTGTCCCGGGGACTCACTCCCCGTATTCTCGCGAGTCCCCACGGACGGGAAATGCTCCGATTTTCATCACCATCATCATAAATGACTCCCTTTCAGATTCGGAGGGAAATCAATTTTTGCTGGTGTTGGTGTAATGTAAAATTAATTAAACAGAATCAGACTAAATAAAACCAAAACTAAAGTGGATCCAGACTAATTTCGTCAACTGCATATTTTTTTTCGAACAAAATCTATGTTAGAAGTATTCCCCGTGTTCTCGTTGTTTTCCCAGGCGGAGTCCGCGTGGTGTGACTACCTCTATTCTCGTGGTTTCCTTCATCCTCGGTGAACGGCGAGAATACACCACTTGTCATTGTTTCTTCCTTATGCTAGCGCATCTAGTGACCAAAGAAGAACTGGATCTTTATGAAGGGCGTATGTCGTAGTCCCGAAGCCGAAGCCGTTCTCGGTGCGCCGCACCCTGGCCGCCCCCACAGCTTTTTGCGGCCGAAGGTCACAGGTTCCGTTTAGAGCTGCTCGCAACGCTGTTCTGTAACTGTGAAAAGAAAAGGCGTCAATTTTGAAATAAAGAAACGTGTGTGAATCTGTGATTTGTTAGTAAGTAGAATGTAGGTCAAAATAAGCCTTATTTGGGAATCTACTTCCCGCCAACTCGTTTTTTTTCCCAACAACAGTGGAGAGGCGGCATCCCCATAAATGATGCCTCTGGGTATTTGATTTTGAGAGTTGAGATTTGATTTTTTCTAGCCACCAGTTCCAGTAGACTCCCTTCCTGAAGGTGAATTTCATAATGGCACAAGTTTTGGACCGATATGCAACCAAGGGAAAGACAGTGGTGAAGAAGATTGTTTGCTCTTGAATGTTTACACTCCCGAAGTAAGTTTAGTAGCACCTGAATTGGGAATAGCACAGCCACAGACTGGCACTGACAGTGCACTGACACCATTTGCAACCATAGGGAGACCATCCCCTTAAGGACACCTAAGGGTCTAAGCATAGATCTTCTCCAGATCTCTGTTATCTGATGGCATGAAGAATGTGTGAGGTGCCAGTAACATTGCAACCAATCCCCAAAGCTGCATCAAATTCGAGTTCTGCAGCAATGGAGAAGCTTTTGGTTGATGCTGCGAGAAACTTATCAGTGGCGTGCTGCCGGTTCATAGGTATTCTCTCTATTTTTAGCAATTCCTCTGTTGATTTTTCAGTTTCCCTACAGGTTTTTGTTTATTTTTCCACCATCGACCCATATTCGATGCATCGATCCTAAGTTCTTTGATAATGTCACCTCCAGCCTTCAATTCAAGTGCTATGTAGCAATTGTAACAAAATGTCGTCCCTCTGTCTCACTTCTGCTAGTTTGGGCACATCTATGTAAGCTAGGAGATCAATGAAACTTGGCAGGCTTATAAAGGACTTGACTAAATGCTCAGTGAAACCATGTTTCCCGGATAAAGTCATCTGTGTGCGGTTGGAGGGGGGGGGGGATCTGGAATCTTGTGAATTGAGAGGTTGTAAGAGTAGATGCCAGAAATACTTATGTTGTGAAGTGCATCTGACCAGCATCTAACCATGAGGGGGGGGGGGGGCTGGGGAAATTTTTGAACTTACATAAGGACCAGACGAAAAGAGTGATTGGGATCAAAATTGGATGATACCGAGATCGTGGGTCCTACATATGTAATCCTCAGGTCCTCATCAGATCCATCCCTTAATCCATACCTGAAATTTTCCAGAAGTACTCTGACTTGAGTGAAATATGTTGGGTGGTAAAAATAAATGTCCTAGATGCGGCATTTATGAGTCTGACTTCAGTGAGGGTGGAGGGTTAGGTCCAAAAATCCTTTAATGTGTGTAGGTACCACTGGGATGAAACTTGGATTGTACAAAGGTCATTAGTCCCAGTGTTGCCAGATTGGGCGCAATTGTGCCATTTGGGCGCATTTTGAAATTCCGTGGTGTATATTTTTCGAGAAATGCGTCTGCGCACTTCTGGGCCCTGTTCTAGAATTCAACTGGAGCATTTGGGCAATTTCCAGTTTTCCGTTACGAAGTTGTCAAAAATGGAATTTTTCACTTCCTTCCTTGTTTTTATCGCACTTGCAGCCTCTGGCTCAAGTGCCATATACCAATCACAGTTCCGTCTGTTGGTCGGTCCAAGTTTTTTGTCCCACTTATCCGAGTTGGGGTACTTCCAGATGTGCTAGGACAATGAAACTTGGCAGGCATATCAGAGACCCGACCAAACTAACCTGGAAATAATCAGTTTCCCGATCCGACCATATGCGGGGGAGTGCAGGGCGCTGGAAACTTGAAAATTTAGGGCATTTTGTCACTTTTTTCCGAGTTAGGGTACTTCTAGATGAGCTAGGACAATGAAACTTGGCAGGAATATCAGGGACCCGACCAAACTAACCTGGAAATAATCAGTTTCCCGATCCGACCATATGCGGGGAAGTGGGGGCGCTGGAAACTTGAAAATTTGGGGCATTTTGTCACACTTTTTCGAGTTAGGGTACTTCCAGTTGTGCTAGGACCATGAAACTTGGCAGGCATATCAGAGACCCGACCAAACAAACTTAGAAATAATCAGTTTTCTGATCCGACCATTTTGGGGGGGGGGGGGAGTGGAGGGCAGGGGAATCCGGGAAATTGAGAAGTGTGTAACTTTCGAACGGGTGATCGGATTGTAATGAAACTTCATATCTGAATAGAATATATATCTGTAATGTCCCATTTAAAGTCTTGACCGGATTCGGTAGCCAGGGGGGAGTTGGGGGGGAGACCGGAAATTTTAAGAAACGGTTAGAATGGAGGGATCGGAGTGAAACTTGCTGGGAAGAACGAGCATCTGCTCTAGATAAGTCCTTTAGACCATTGTACTGGATCCGGACACTTATGGGGGGGGGGGGTCCCGGAATTCCGGTGATGGTGGTTTCGGGGATTTTCACGATGAAACTTGGCAGGCATATCAGGGACCCAATCAAACTGACTTCAAAATAAAAATTTCGTCGATCAGATAATGGTGGGGGGAGTGGAGGGAGGGGAATCCGAAATTTTCAGTCATGCGTAATTTCGGAATGGGTGATCGGATTCGAGTGAAATTTAAGAATTGAAATGAGGACATTTCTCCGACGATTTTTTTCATATCCGGACCGGATCCGGCAACTATGGGGGGGGGGGGGGAATACGTGACCCGTTTAGAATGGAGGGATCGGGATGGAACTTTGTGGGAAGAACAAACAGATGCTCTAGGTAAGTCATTTGCTGAATCGGATTGGCTACGGGCACCGCGGGGGAACTGGGGGGGGGGGGGGATGGACCGGAAATCTCGAGAAACGGTTAGAATGATGGTATCGGAGTGAAAGTTGCTGGGAAGAACAAACATCTGGTCCATGTAAATCTTTTACATAATTTGACTGGATCCGGACACTTGAGGGGGGGGGGGGGAGGGGGTTTCCCGGAATTCCGTTTCTTGGGGGGTTTTTCACGACGAAACTTGGAAGGTATATCAGGGACCCGGTCAAACTGACTTGGAATAAAAAAAAAAATCCTCGATATGATAATCTTGGGGGGGGGGGAGTTGAGGGAGGGGAATCCGGAATATTGAGTCATGCGTAACTTTGGAACGGGTGATCGGATTCGAGTGAAATTTAATAATTAAACAGAGGACATTTTTCTCTGGTGACCTTTTTCATTTCCGGACCGAATCCGGCAATTATTGGGGGGAGGGCGGAAAATACTTGACCCGCTTAGACTGGTGTGATCTGGATCGGACTTCGTGGGAATGACAAACAGATGCTCTGGATTAATCATTTACAGAATCGGATTGGCTCCGGGTATTGTGGGTGGAGTTGGAGGAGGGGGGGGGGTCTGGGATTCCGGTGATCGCGCGTTAAGGTACTTCCAGATGTGCTAGGACGATGAAACTTCGCTGGAATATTGGAGACTCAACAACATTTGCTTAGAAATTGCTACTTCCTAAATCCGATTATTCCTTAAAGTGTAAAATCTTGACCGCAAAGTAAAAAAAATACTTTTAAGCAATATATGCATTTTCGTGATGCCCATCAGCGCATTAGTAGTTTTGCCTCAAGGGTTTTGCTTACAAATGAAGTTCCAGCTCCCTTAGAGTGCGCATCTCAACCGCAAAGTCGAAACTTACTTTTGATCAATCAAATCATCTTGACCCATTCAAGTGCCATATGAGTTTACAGCTCTTGTTATTCTTCTCAAAAGCACGGTTTCGTCATTTAAACACCGTGTATGCCGCTCGGAGCGCGAAATTGGGTGATTTTTAGTGCCTTATACTTCATCTGAAACCCCTGTCAACCTTACTCTTCATCTGCGATCTTTCCCCCAACTTTTCCACCAACAACCCACAATCAAAGAATTCCTGTATTTTTCTTCCAGATTCCCGTACGCGTCGGATTGAAAGAAAACGAGAATCAAGAACCGGGTAGTAAATGTGGGTAGTCGAGCCCGAACTTAGAACATGGAAATTATCGCGTTGTTTTTTAATTCATTCTCCCCAACTGTGGCAAAAAGACTAATCCGTTGACAGACATGGACAGATATGGACGTCGGTGGATCCAGAAGGCATTCTTACCCCCAAACCAGAGCTCTAAGAAAACTTGAGAATTAAATGGTGGGTTGGCAGTACGCCCGGAAAACTTCAGTAAGGCTAGTTCAGGGTCACAAGAAAATGAGTTGACATCCAGATTGGACATGGGCGGTTCGGGTGACTTAAAGAATTGTATTCTCAGTCGCATATTTCGGAGTTGTAGGGGGGTTCGGGTTCCGGAATTCCGGCGATCCGTAGTTAATGTACTTCCAGGTGGGCTGGGACGTTAAAGCTTGGCAGGCATATCAGGGACCCGACCAGGATAACTTGGAAACAGTCACTCGCCCGATCTGACCATCGCAGGGGGAGGGGGAGACGGCGAAATCCGGAAATTAGTGGCATGCATAACTTTCGAATGGATTATCGGATCTTAATGAAACTTGATATCTTGAAAGACCTCATGTCTCAGCTGTCCCATTTCAAGTCCGGACCGGATCCGATGAACTGGGGGGGGGGGGGTGGAGGGGAGAGCCGGAAATCTTGTGACACGCCTAGAGTGGAGCGATCAGGATGAAACTTGGTGGGACGTACAGGCACAAGTCCTAGGTGCATCAGTGACAGAATCGGACCGGATTCGGGTACCAAGGGGGGGCTGTAGGGGGTGTCCGGAATTCCGGTGATCGTGAGTTACGGTACTTCCAGATGTGCTAGGCCGATAAAACTTTGCTGGAACATTAGAAACTTGACATCATTGGGTTAGACATCGTCACTTCTCCGATCCGACCATCCCTTAAAAGAGCTCATCTTAACCGCAAAATACAAAAATACTTTTAAGCAAAATTTTCACGATCGCCCTGAGTACATGATCCTTTTTGCCTCAAGGGTTTTGCTTAGAAATTATTTTTTAGAATCCTTAAAGTGCGCATCTTAACCAAAAAGTGAAAAAAAACTTTTGACCATCACTTCCATCGTCTGACCCAGCCTTGCAAGTTTGGCGCATATTAACCAAAAAGGAAAAAAAATGCTTTTGACCGTCACTTCCATCTGACCCAGCGTTGCAAGTGCCATATGAGTTTCCAGCTCTTGTTTTTATTTTTGTAAATTCAGAACAAGTCCGTTCTGTTTCAAGTTCTTTTTTCCTGGATGATCAGTCCTTTTTTGGAAAGGGTCGAATTTAAGCACTGTCATGTACCAACTTCCAGCAAAATGTCTCACATTTTTCGGGATTCGTCGTGAACAAAACAAACGGGCAGATCCATGATAAGTGGCCCTTACTTCCATTTTGGATCCAAAACGACGTTCTGATCATAAAGGATTCCACAAAATTTTATATTTGCTGGAAAGGCGCATCATTTCATTCGGGTTTTAGGCTTGGAATTTCGGGGCTTGGGCATCATTAAAAGCTAGATCTTGTTGGGGGTAAGTGGTGTTTGGCACGAAAAAAGTCATAGCCTATTTAAGAAATTTCGCATGCGGCGCTCATTTTCGTTGTCTGATATAGAGGCGTTAGAAACTGCTGCAGGTCGGAGTATTGTGTAAGCGAATTCCTGTTATTACGAATGCGTTCACCTTAACCATACAAATACTAGCTTTAACGTTTCTTTAAATTCATACAGTTTCCCGCACGTGGGGCTGTGCTTCTTGGCTATTATTTCTAATTAGTGTGACCCTAGCCGGACATCTGCCGGTCGTATATTTTGAGGTCGTCGCCTCCCACGCCCAAGCCCTTCAAACCGCCCCTGAGCTCGGAGATACGATCACTTCAGCGCTTGCTGTTAACACGAGTTTTATATTCACGAGTTTCATATGCGAAGAAAAGCTGAAACGGGCGGCAGGCCCCCCCTCGAGTTTTGGCTAGCGACGCCCATGCGTACGATGGCTTTTAGAACTTTGAGGTCTAGACTGGTTACGGCCTTGGTGGCGCAGCTTATTACTACCGGGAATTTTCCGGAAGTGCTTTCATGTTCATAGATCTCATATTCATGGGTCGCATGTGTGGACACGGTGGGGAATTTGGATGGTGGTTCCGGAAATTTTGTGATACGCATAAGGACCAAACGGATGAAGCGATGAAACTTGATGGTACAAAAGCCAATGGCCCTGATGTGTCATTTGAGGTTTCGTGAATATGAGGATTAAGCGCTGAATCTAAGAGCTATCAAGCTACGTAGTGAGGCTCCACAGCAGCATGGAAAAATGTTTTTTTTATGTTTTGTTTTGTTTTGTATCTGGCCCTTTGTTGGAAATACACTTATTATAAATATTTTGAAAAGTAACAAATAGTGTACGAGCATTTGTTTGAAACTATATGGTTCCAGAAAGCAGAAGTAAAGCCGTGTTCTTCTATTTAGACTAACTCAAGATCTATATTTTAGTTGCCAAATGGGACAGACCCTAACATTCCCGTCATGGTCTACATCCATGGTGGAGGATTCTACGATGGAAGTACCTTATATTACATGCCCTTTGCCTTGCTGGATAGGAGGGTCGTCCTGGTCGTCATTCAGTACAGATTATCAGCTTTAGGTAGGACATGTCGTCTAGTCAAACTTGTGCCTGTCCGTGCTGTCGCTTTAGGCTAGGGTGAGGTTCTCCACAGTAACGTCCTACTCTCGTGTGAGACTGCCTGAAAGGTCAGACATGAAAAAGTGTGCGTGTCTTTTGCTACCAAGGTTGCCATGCCCAGACTGTGCGAACTCCAGAAATCAGTACACCGCCCTTCCTCTTGTGAACCGAGAAGCCTTATGTTGCTATCCAGGAAAAACCTGGTACAAATACAAAGTAGCTGTTTTTCGTCAATTAGAAAAGAAAAAAGTTGTATCCATACTTCGCACACGCCAATGGACGATTTAGAAATCGACGCATGTAGCCTAATTTCGCCCAAACTTCTAGTGTGTACGTAACATACACCAGCCCAATCACATCACTGACCCATTTCACTTTCTGTTTCAAATTAAACTACCAGAGTGGGCAATGCCAGTTGTTTTAGGGCTCCTTGTATACTATTTCGCTCTGGTGTCACTCATGTTCTGCGAAAGAAGGAGATTATGTTATCATGTTATTATGTTATTATGTTATTTTGAATATGCAAAGCACCTGCTCCACTTGTCGAAATTATGTCATAACCATACTTTGACGGAGAAGTTCAAAATTCAAGATGCAAGTGTTACCCTTTTGGATGTTTCCTCGTCGCTATAAAAAAGCACGGACAACAGAGCCCAACCAGCGCACGACGTTATCCACTGCTTCCTGGCCGAAGATTGACAATTAAGTGGCTTTCTCTGTGGTTTTATGTGTTTTATTTATTTTCTTTCATTTACTCCGCTTTTTCAAAATTGCGGGTTATTTTAAATTACTTACTTACTTAATTACTTAATAGTAGATGAAGCTACAGATGGGAATGTCATACTCGTCAAATTCAATTGCTCAGAAAAAAGAATCATGAATCGAAAATCATCCATTATGGACGACTGGGTTTTACTTTACTAGCTAGGATATCTTTATGTTAAAATGTCATAGACATCACGTAAGCTACCATTCGTTATAGAAATGTGCCACTTCACTAGAACAGAGAGCACCCAACCAACCAGGCTCAATATCTGGAGGTTAAATGGCTAGTGTAGGGCGGAGATTTGTCTTACTATAGGAAAGATAGAGGAGTCTAAACAAAAGCATTTCTTCCTAGACAAAAATGAGGACCTTTAGGATATGGAAAATGCCCAAGGCCAGGGGCGTCACGTACGGGGGGGGACCCCCCCCCCCCCCCAATGTTGTCTGATAGACGGTAAAAAATAACCGTGACGCGAAGCTACGCGATTTTTTGTCGTTCATTTTCTTAGAATCAGTCGTTCATTCTGCAAAAAATAGTCGGTAACAAATGACCAGCCAGTCCGTAAATATCATACCCCCCCCCCCCCCCCTCCCCAAAAGAAAACAACAAACATTTTGGCTAGTAACGGTTCTGCCTAGGTTAAAGTTGTGGACCATATCCTAATTCTCATATCTTTAGGCTGGTTATCCCTTAACATCGACGAGATTCCTGGCAACGCGGGACTATACGATCAGCTAGAAGCACTGCGATGGGTGAATAAAAACATCAGAGCCTTTGGAGGCAACCCAGACCGAGTTACAATCTTTGGAGAAAGTGCGGGAGCTGCTTCTGTCTCCTTATTGATGTTGGTTCCCCAAGCACAAGGTGACCTTCTTGGATTTCTTTGTTTAAGTCAGAGCAAAATAACAGTAGGGAGTAGCGCCAAGACCTATGCTTTCCATGTTTTGCGAACGGGCCATACTCGTAGCGCCGCCCACTATGCTTGTGGCATTTAAAGCCAGCCGAACTTGCGGGTTTAGAAATAAAGCAAAGGTGCGGTCTGCACCCACCATGGGAACAATGGAGGCTGTATCATTTTGTGGCTATGTTCAGAATATGAAGTCATCGGAGCCAGCGCTGGTAAACGGCTGAATGCGTTTCAGTAGGGACGGTCTCTATCACTATTGGTGCTAGTATCGCTGCTATTAGAGTGTGTGTCAATTTTGTTAAGTCTTGGTGCTAGTGCCTAGTGTTATTTTGCTTTGGTTTAAGTTGGCTACTGCCGTTCAGTTCAATCTTGCAAAATCACTTTGTGGACTTGTATTTGGTAACAGAATTGTTGATCCTTGGAACAGCCTTACCGAAAATGCGGTTAATGCTGAAAGTATCAATAGTTTCAAGTGAAAGCTGATAGGAGCAAAGAATCTTTAAGATTTTCTTTTGCCAAAAATTTGGTGCCGAATCTTCAGTTTATTTGTTAGGACTAAAAGCTAATTTGTGGATGAATATATTTCACGTCAAAAGAGCATAGGACGGGAGTACCAGCAAAAGAGAACAGAAAGAGAAAGAAAAACAAGAACCACAACAACAACTGACATTGACCAAACGAAATGATTGAGAAGCAAGTGTTTGTAAGAATACACCCTTCCAACTATGCCCACTAGGTTGTTATTTTAATACCTGAAATTCCTTCTCGGCGCAATGATAGATTCTACAGTGCCGCAGGCTATCGTTTTGCCACACACAAATTGTGAATATGCTCGCGAGAATCGCATTGGTTGTTTTCATTCGTGCTATGCCCCACGCTTTGCTTTCTACATATGTTTCATTTACGTCATCTGTATCTCTTCCACCAGAACAAAAAATGAATAATCAGCAACAAAAAAGTACACCATTTTGAAGGTTCGTGCTCTCTCTTCCCTAAACTTCTCGAGAAAGAACTTGACAAAGAGTATCCTGAGGCACACTTCAACAAAGTAACGATAATACTACTGATACATATGTTACTTCCATAATCACTCCATATATTTCTAAACCCGGAGACCCCAATTTCGTACGGTACATTCTGACCCCTGTAACAAAACCACGCTGATTTTCTCACTTGCCGCGTTCTGCTACCTTCGATGTGTATCACGCTGTCGACGGTTCTCTGCGAAAATATTTTCCATCAGAGAAATCGGTTATGTAAATTGTTTCCCTGTTTCCGCTACAAGTCAACGGGTCTCGGGAAAGGCTTAAAACAGGCAAAACCGGGGGTTATTTGCTGAAAGCACAGCATAGCTTTAAAGTATTCAAATATTTTAAAATACTGTAAGTTGAAGAGTAAATAGTGGGAGGGGTCCTTTAAGTGTTTCATCCGTTTCAGGTAGTATAGACTAACATAGGGATCGCATCCTAGCCGGACCCTACCTTACGAAAACAGACCTGTTGATCTTGGCGATACTGATCAATTAGGAAGCAGGGCTTTGCAAAAAATGACCAATAGGGTGCGAGAGTTATTTTCTTGTAATAGTATGAAATTCTCGGTCTCAAATCTGATTAAACTCTTCTCAGTAACATAATAAAAGAATCAAGATAGGTTAAGCAAATTTTTATAATAATGTACAGGTTCAGAATGGTGGCCTTGACCTGTTCTCTCTCTCTCTCTCCTCTCTCTCTCTCTCTCTCTCTCTCTCTCTCTCTCTCTCTCTCTCTCTCTCTCTCTCTCTCTCTCTCTCTCTCTCTCTCTCTCTCTCTCTCTCTCTCTCTCTCTCTCTCTCTCTCTCTCTCTCTCTCTCTCTCTCCTCTGAATTGTCAATGTTCAAGTTTTGTTTATATAAACTAATAACAACACAAACACACAACGTCGAAAATACTGTAGCTGACAGTGAAATTATTTTTTTTGCTCATTTTCGATGGTGGTGTGGAAATACCCATTTTCGTTGGGTCGGCTGCAATCTCTTCGTTCGAAGCCTCACAAGTTCATAGAGATTTTCTGTTTGCTTGACTACAGAGGAGACAAATGATAAACGGCAATTCTGAGTAGTATAGACAGCATGATCGCACTCAGTTTTCTGACCGTTTGACTTCAGGTCTGTTCCACGGCGTTATCGGAGAAAGTGGATCTGCCACTACTCCATGGGCTATTGACGAGGACCCAATCCCTGACACACTCAGAATAGCCGAGCTAGCAGGCTGCCCAACTTCTCCTATGGACGAGCTTGTAAGCTGCCTCAAAACGATACCTGCTGCAAACCTTACGACGGCGTGTACAAGATACAGGGTAAGCCTCCGGAATCTTTTTTTTTTAGGGGGGGGGGATCTCATAACGTTAGTGACGGCACGATAGCGTTAGCATGATAACTCTCGAAGGGATTGAGATATTTTTTTTCAAAACTTTAACTGAGAAGCCAACTTCGCCAACTATCATTCTGTTGCGAGAGCAACGCTTTAGTTTTGTCGTGTTTTTTTTGTCGTTGTTTTTTTCCTTGTACCCCGACTTCAGCTTATTGCTAGAAAGTGGTAAGGGTGTAACTATGCGGTTTTTACGGAAAGTGTGGTAGGCCGGATTGACGGATGTTACATTACATTTTGAATATTTTGATAAGCTCCGTGGAACTCTTGCCTGGGGTCAAAAAGGATGGTTTTTGCTTGTAATGGAGCCAGAGCCTACAGTGTGTAAGTGGAGTTGTATAGCCTATGTCAGAGAGGACTGTCTGAAGTTATGCAGCCAAGCTTTCGTTTTATCAAACAGTGTTTCTGCTTTCGAGTGGAAAGCTGCGTTCTAGCAGGCAAGCAGACAGGCACCAGTTTTAAATTGAAGATCTGTGCATGTATAACTGCTAAATATGTGCGGAAGTTTCCTGACCCCACGGCCAATATATCTTCTTTGAGTGATGAATAGAAAAATTTACAGAATCAAAAAAGTGGTTTTTGGTATGGAACCGAAACTGCTGTCATCTATTGTGTTTCTACCCATTTCTGTTCATGATTTCAGCTGAGTTTATCATTCCATTTCTTACACTTGGGATTGAGGAAGAGGAATGATATATGATGGGTATCTTAAACCTTAAAAGTTCTCTCATTGCTAAAGAAATTATACCTTTTCCTTTACTTCTTTCTAAGTGGTGATATTAGAAAGTTGGGCTACGGCAAAAAAGTAAATTTCTGAACTAATACAGATATAAAAAAAAATTCAACGGCAATCGTAGACCTTGATGAGCTGATCAAAGCGTATGCCATTCGTTTTTATGGCACTTGCCCTTCGGCCAATTGCCATATAGCGATCGCAGTTTCTGTCCGTCCGTCTGTCGGTTCCGGATCCGACCATTTGGGGGGGGGGATCCGGAAAATTGATTTTTTACTTACGGACGGGTGGTCGGATCTTAATAAAACTTGGACCGGATCCGGTGACTTTTGGTTGGAGGGGGAACCAAAGGTCTTGGGAAACGCTTAGAGTTGAGGCATCGGGATGAAACTTGGTGGGAAGAACAAACGCAGGTCCTAGATACGTTATTGGCATAACCGAACCGGATTAAGACACTGTGGGGGAGTTGGGGGGGGGGGCGGATTTCTGGTGATCCTGTGAGTTCGGTACTTCCTGATGTGCTAGGACGATGAAACTTGGCAGGCATGTCAGGGACCCATGTCATCATGGCGAGATGGACTTGTAACTAAGAATCGGTTGCTAGAAGGGGCTAGAAACTTGTGCAAATTAGTGCACATTTTATTTTATCACATATCTTAGGGTAAGAAAATTAGTCTCTTTAGTCCATCATTGTAAATTAGAATTAAGTCTTTACGCAACGGATTCAAATGATAATGTGAAACAACAACGTAGTTTTGCAATACTTAGTACAGTGGCATCTGTGGTACTTTGATCCTGAAAAGTTATGGATAGCTTTTTCATACCAACTAGGTTATATAAGATAATGTTCCAAGTTTTCACATATCACGATGTCTACGACTGAAAAGGATAAAGTTAAACTGTCTGGAAAGTCAATTTAATCCCTTTTTCCGACATTCTGTTGTTTCTTCCCAACGTTCAGAGATAGCCTTTGTCGCCTTTGATCATGTTTAAGTGTCGAGGGGTTGACAACTTCAGTGGTAGGGTATACACTCTAACAAAAAATAGGCGGAACGTGAGACATATCAGGGACTTAAAATTAACAGTCGGCTGTTAGACCATAATCAACTTCGGCGGTGAGGGGTTTCCAACTTTCTGAGGAAAGAAATAGTTGGGGAAATGGTGTGGGCGGGAAGGTTTAAACAAATATTAAAAATTATAAGTTTTAGAGATGTTAGAAATTTGGGAAGATTCCTTAAGGTGGCCGTGAGTCACAGGAAAAGTTTTTGTAAATAGTTGTCGAGGTTATGGTTTTGTTTTGTTGTTACCATGGCCCATTGAGCTTTTATGGAAATAAACCCTATCTTATCATTGCAACTACTTCTGAACTAATTCACTTAAATCCGGACCATTACCGAAAACTCCTAGCCTTACGGAGCGGTCGGTGGCGGGGAGTAGTGAGTTACAGGGTAAGGTCACTTGTAAGCATTGTCCAAATATTGTCCAAACGCCTGTTCAAATAGGAACTTAATAGGTTCTTACCGCTGATCGCTGATACAATTTTTCGAGCTTCCAAAGATCAGTAAAGATACGAGTACAATTGACGCCCTTTATTTAACGGATGGACAGACATTGGTCCTCGAACTAACAATAAGCAGTCGTAACAGAACAAAAGGTGTTCTTCTGAAGAAAAGTAGTTTCTTCAGCTGCCAACAAAATAGAACTTTAGTGCTTCCCGTGGCAACCCTGACGACGCTGCTCCTTTCCTCGCCCGCTGGCGGAACCAAGCAAGCGATCTGATTGGCCCTGCATCAGCGAGCATAGAACGCGAGCCAATTCTCCTTATTCGCCTTATTATAGCGCGCCCCGAGGAAAAGAGGAATCTGTAATAAGCCTTATACACCGTAATACACGTTACAACACCTATTTGGACAATGCTTAAGAGAACCAGAAAATCTGTCCATGTCCATCAATGTGTTTAGCCAAATAGCTTACAGCTAGAAGAAGTCATAAGATTTTTTTTTTTTTTAATTCGTAGCGAAGTAGTAAGGGAAATAAGTTTTGCGGAGTGGGCTAAGGTCCTTTTAGTTCCGATTGTGGTCGCTCTTCCAGCCCGCGATGTATGGCTATTCGGAATTGGAATTTTTAACTTCTAGTCTGAAGATCGTCGCAATGGTGGAATGGGATTCGGCGGCTCGTCTGCTGTTATACAAGTGGCTGGAGAAAACCGTCTCATTACCGATGACCCTTTGTCACTAATGGAGCGTGGAGAGTACAATACAGAAGTTCCAGCAATTTTCGGGGCCAACAAACACGAAGGAACTTACGTGTTAGGAGGTAAGAAGATTGTGTTGGATCTTGAATACTGTGTCATATATAATCCTACTGGATGTGCGTCGGAACAATGACCGTGCTACTCGAGTCATGCTAAGCAAAATATAAAAGAGTTGTGAGGAATTCCAAATCCTCGCGGTGTCGATACGGAAAAGAAAAAAGGGAGACGGTACAGGTTGAGAATGGGAGGATTTCCTCTTCTTGGTCTTTTTTTTTAGCGGGGGGAGGGGGGTAGCGACGGTGAATGATCATCGGCATCTTGTGTGACTGCCCTTGCCTCCTTAATTCCTACAGCGCGCCTTGCCTACTTTCGCATGCTCCCATTCAGAAGTGATTGTAACTACAATGTTTATAAATGCCTTTTTTCAGTTGTGTTCAACCAGTTTCTAGTCCCGAACGGATTACTAAACGACACCGAGTTCTTCAAACGGGAGTGCATCGAGTTGCTACTTAACACGATTTGTAAGTAAAACGTTTTTCGTATCACGATTTCCTTCTTCTACAGTTATTAACTGGGAATTCCCAGGTTTGTTAACGCAAATGTCCGCCGAGGCCAGATATACCTAAGGCGTAGCCTATTCTCGCCATTCCCCGAGGACTCCTTTTGAGGAGTCCCTGCGTTTTTGCTTGTCCTAGGGACTCCCCGTATTCTCGCGAGTCCCCACGGACGGGAAATGCTCCGACTATCATCACCATCATCAAAAAGGACCCCCTTTCAGATTCGGAGGGGAATCAATTTTTGCTGGTGTTCGTGCAATGTAAAATTAATTATGGTATCTTATCAGATCCATTCGATGTAAGTTGCGGGGTGCCCCAGGGATCGGTTCTTGGACCGCTACTTTTTTTAATTTATGTGAATGACCTTTCGGCTGATATCCCCTTTGCCTATATAATAAATTTTGCGGACGACACTGTATTATTTCTCACACATAAAAACCGTGATCAACTAGTTGCAAACGCTGAAGTGTGCCTTCAGGCAGCAACTGAATTCCTTGAAGAACGGTTGCTTTCCCTCAATACAAAAAAGACGAAATATATCATTTTTAAACATGGAAATGCCCGAGTTTACGACAGCAAGATAAATACGGCAGACCACGAAGAAATTGAACGGGTTGACCACATTAAATACTTAGAAAAGCTGGATTGGGCAATCTACATTATATTTCTTTGTATGAAGCTGTCCAGAGCTGCTGGTGTTCTCCATAGACTGAAATTATTTTTCCCCAGAAAATATTACTGATTCTGTATTTCAGTTTATTCCACTCATATCTTTTATGGAACAAGCATTAGGGCTTCAAATTATAAGTCAGAATGGAAGCAAGTTCAAATTCTTCAGAATAAAGCTATACGTGCTATTTGCAAGCTTGAGCCTCGTCAGAGTGTGAAGCCGTTTTTATTAAAACTTAAGATACTAAATGTGGCTCGACTTCGGGAAAAAAAACTGCCGAAACTTTATTCACCAACATGACACTCGACATGCATCGGAACTAGTTACAGAATAATCGTAAAGCTTTGGGAAATTTGTACAACACCTTCTGCGCTCCTTCTATACTATCTCGTTCTGGCGTCACTCATGTTCTGCGAAAGAAGGAGATTAAGAAGATGCGATCATGTTATTTTAAATATGCAAAGCACCTGCTCCACTTGTCGAAATTATGTCATAACCATACATTGACGGAGAAATTCAAAATTCAAGACGCAAGTGTTACCCTTTTGGATGTTTCGTCATCACTTTCAAAACTCATGGACAACAAGGCCCAACCAGCACACGATGTCGTCCACTGCTTCCTGACCGAAGATTAAAAATTAAGTGTCTTTTTCTGTGTGTATATATGTGTTTTGTTTATTTTCTTTTGTTTTCGTCATTTACTCCGCCTTTTCAAAATGGCGGGTCATAAATAAATTACTTACTTACTTACTTACTAGAAACGAGACGTCTCACGTCATCTGGTTTTCAATCAAATTTACCGGTCCGAAAATATGGAATTCTCTGCCAAATACACTGAAAAATGCTAATAGCATACCAGAGTTCAAGAGTAAGATTGAAATTTTCTTGTCGGAAAATATAGAATTAGATCCTAATTTTTTCTACAGTTAGTTCTCTATGTCTTTGTTTTATTAATGTACGTTTGTTTTCTTTTCTTTTCCCTTCTTCATCTTTTCTTTCTTTTTTTTTTCTTTTTCCTTGTATTCCTTTTCTTGACAAATGAATGAATACCGTCACCCGTTACGGGCAGTGCTCACTTAGGGTGAAGTTAGTTTACAGGGTATGATTTGTTTTTTGCCAATAAACTGAACTGAATTAAAAACAATCAGAATAAACAAAACCAAAAATAAAGTTGATCCAGACAAATTTCGTCAGTTGCATATTCTTTTATCGAAGAAAATCAGTTTTGGAAGCAATTCCCGTGTTCTCGTTGTTTTCCGTACAAATTTCGTCAATTGCATATTCTTTTATCAAACAAAATCAATTTTGGAAGCATTTCCCGTGTTCTCGTTGTTTTCCGTACGCGGATCCGCATGGAGTGACTCCCTCTGTTCTCGCCGTTCCCGAGGAGTCCTCGGGGAACTGTTGTGAAGAATAGGCGAGGTTTAGTGAGGCTAAGGCTCCTGGCGTGTGGGCTGAAGACATTCTGACACCGTAGGTGCCCCTAGCCCCAGGACCAGTCAGGAGACCCGACATAAGAGACAAGGGAAAGCCTCGGGTAATTCTATAGCTCAGCCGCAGTCAATCCAGAAATCACTAATCAAGCTGGTTCACACATCCTGGAATTCACATATCCAGTCAAGCCCGAGGCCTACTAGCCGAGACGGACCATTACATTGGTTATTTTACTGTATGAAACCATTTACAGGAGTACACAACATGTGTATGTAGATAATGTACAACACTGGGCCCTAACTAAATATGTAAATTGATCCTTATCATAAATATAACGTAAGGTAACCGAGGCCTTGCTCCGACTGACGGCGAAAGAGAACTGTTTTGGCTACGGACTCATTCCGTAGCCAAAATACCTGGAATGAAATGGATCAAAGCCTGACCTTGGATTAGCACAGCAGCTAGTTGGAGCTAGTGGATAAAGATCGAGTGACCTATTATCACGATGCTGGGAAATTAATGATGATGGTGAAGACCGAAGAGGTATATAGAAAAGTAGGTGAAAGAGGGAGGGAATAACTAGGAGGACTGTTGCAGAGCAAAGTGCTATGGGATGTCTCCATAACAGAACGGGGAGAATGCGCCTCTGCGGTAGTGTAGGCCGGGAGCGGATCTCCGGAAGCGGATCTTCGGTTGTGGGCATAAGACACTCCTAATGTGGGGTATACGACTTGATAGGGCAAAGACAACTAACTATACTGATTCTAGTATCACTTTACTTAATCACATGTTAAAACAGTGTTTTGTATGATATAGACTTATCCTTGATGATCTGCACTGGATCGCAGCAGCCAAGTCTCCTGGAAAACTATCCTTGTCCATGCAACTGGGTCGCGACCGGAAAAACTCCAAACGCCGGAAGGAAGAATTTTTCGTTTTCCACCGGCCCAGAAACCTGCTGGACCCGCATTAAAAAAATAGACGCATTTTACGACCTTCTCCACTGTTCCTGGCCCAAGATTGAAAATTATTGTATTTTTCTGTGTCTTTATGTGTTTTATTTTTTTTCTGTCATTTACTCCGCTTTTTCGAAATGGCGGGTTGTAAATAAATTACTTACTTATTACTTACTTAAAGATCCTTCTTTCAGACGGCGTTCCACCTACATCTGAACAGATCGACAGCTCTCTGGACTTCTTTTTCAGTGGCCTGGATACTGGCAGTTTCTACTCCATGTTTCCAGGCTTTATTGACGTAAGACCTTTTCTGGTTTACTTTATACAATAGTTGCGTTTTCTATCTGAATTCTCAGCTCTCCGTTCTCGCTTCTAAATCTCGATTCTCCTACAAATTACCGTTTTTGCTCCTCTGGCTTCTCCGTTCTCGCTTTTGACAAAAACACTAATTTGGCAGTTCGTCCGCAACCTGGTATACGTGCAGGGTTGCCACATCAGAAATATTTAGAGAGTGACTTTTGGCCCAAAACAGAGAGTGAATTGAGAGTGAAATTTATTTTCGTGAAATGTTCACTTTGGTCGGATCGACTCCATAAAAATGACACATCTTAATTTTACTTTCATGAAAAGAACTTGAAATAGTCACTTCTGGTCGGAAACAAAATAGAGTGACAATTCACACTATCGTGCGACATGTGGCAACGCTGAATACGTGTTTATGCATATTGAACACCCACACTCTGTTGACCAATCAGGGAGGAGAACGGGGAGAGGAGAATCGAGAATTCACCATCGGAGCAACGTCTCGATTCTGCACGATCACGAGGCTTTCCCCGTTCTCGATTCTGAGAAAAAACGCAAGAAAAGGGGAATTCTTTTCATCTGAATGGTCCAAAAACGCAAAATAGGAGAATTGCGAGGAGAATCGAAAGGAGAATTCGGATCAGAAACGCAACTAATTGTTTGCGTTATAGATCTGAATTCTCAGTTCTCGCTTCTCAGTCCTCGATTCCCGTACAAATTACAGTTTTTGCTCTTCTGCGTTCTCGCTTTTGCCAAATGCACTAATTTAGCTACCCATGATTATCTATTTGTACGGATTGAACATACGCCCTTTGTTGACCATCCAGGAAGGAGAGCGGAGAACGAGAATCGAGAAGCGACTGTAGCCGTTTTTCCGTGCTCCCACAAACAGTTTGTGGGTCGTAGTGTTTGGCGATATTTGGATTTTCCGGTATATCGATATTTTGGCTTTCGATAACCGAGATAGATATTTGGGTTTCGATAATCGATATCGATATTTCAGTGCTATATTTCGCTATAGTATAAGTCTCGTTTTTCCAAAGTTTAAGATCAAAATCGTCGTGAAAAAGCATCTTGCTTCATCTCAAAGTTCGAATAAATAAAAACTGAATTACGAAGAATATATTATAATATGTTACATTTAAATCCGATATTACAATATCGGATATAAATGTAAGTTATGTTAGATACTTACTATAATTATAAATGAACAAATATCGTCTTCGATATCGATCTTTACGTTTCGATATTCGATGTCGATATTTGGTCCAGTATATCGATACCGAATATCGCCCAACACTAGTGGTCGATTGTGGCTCGAAAAGATTGATTCCACGGCCTTTTGTGCGGCCCACAATTGTGTTTCCGCGACCTACAAGATTTGTGTGGCTGGCTTTGATTGCTGATTGCCGATTTTGTGGCTCGACGGGAAATTCAAATTCAGCAGCAGAATAATGCCAAAAGAGTAAAATCTAAAACTTTCTCAAGCATCTAGACATAAAACTGAGGATCCTTTTAGCACGGAATGGTAAGGCCGAAAGTCTGGAGTTCTATTTAATGAGATTTTACATGAACTTTATTTTTATTTTCAGACATTTGAAATTACCGCCCAAAAAATAGACAAAACAGCGTTTCCGCGAGTTTAAACTTGTGGCTCGTTTGCGTGACACACAGAGCGTGTTCCACCCTCGTGCCAATAGTAACTATTAGTTACTATTTCCGTTCCAACCTCACGAAAAGTTACTACGCTGACCGTTCCAGCCTTCTCGAAATAGTAACTAATAGTAACTATTTGCTTACCACGCTCGGGAGCATAGTAAGCGTAGTAACTACGGATCTCTGTCACGTGATTGGTCGGATTCGCCCGCGGCATGATATTCTGCTGGAAAATAGAAAAATCGTTCCAACCTTGACGACAGAAAGGCAGAATTTGTGACGTCATGCGTAGTAACTACGGTAAGTAGGATGGAAAACTCCTCACAATCGTGTTTCCGCGGCAAACACTCAGAAGTGTGTGGCCCACAATTGTGTCTCGGAAAAACACCTTACGGAAGCAACTTTTCGATTCAGCAAAATTGCGAAGCTTTCCCCGTTTTGACTCCGACAAAAACGCAAGAAACAGAGAATACTCTTGAAGACTAACTCTTCGTGCTGATGCAAAATCGCCCTGTACCTAGCGGATTGTATCATAGTACCTGTAATGTACATGGACCATAGCTGCTCCCAAACTTCGCCGTGATTGGTTAACACAGGATTGAGTTGTTGAGTTTGAGTCGTTAGTGCTACGTTTTCTCGTTCTTCACGAGGATTACTGGCGTGTTTTGGACTTAGTCATATAGAGTATTGGCTTCATCTAAGTAGAAAAACGCGAAATAGGACAATTGAGAGGAAAATCATGAGAGAATTGAGATAAAAAAAATGCAACTAATTTATCTAGCCATCCTCAATGTTGGAAGCATGGAAGTCATAGTACAAGCTATTAAAGCACAATGGGCACTAACTGTGCTTTAATTTTTGTAAAATGCTTCACACATACACATTTCTGACTTCCACTAGATAGCGCTTAAAAAATAAGCCGTTTTCTTGTTATCGCTTGTCATTGACTCTTCGGCGTATCGACGGAGACGATTTCAGAGCATGGTAATGCAAGGCGCGGAAATTCAAAAACTCTTGGCCATGTAGAAAATCAATCGTTTTTTAGAGCCGAGTGATGAGAGTGTCATGCAGGTACCATGGCTGCTAAAATAAACCGTCTATGTAGCTGGCAGATTGCTCCAGTGTTATCCGATGAAACTTTCTGTTGTTTATAGTACTGAAGAAAAGTTTTGCATTCTGGATGCAAAGTTACAACACTGCCAAAAATGTACAAATATAACCGACCTACTTGCAGCTAATTCCGGAGCTTACGAGAAATTCTCAGTTAACACCGTTAACATGAATATTTGTCAACAATACAAGTAATCCGGAGTATATAATAACAACGAATGGATAAGGAAAAAGAAACTACGCTTATATTTATCTAAGCTAGTAAATCGGAGTATGACAGGCAGTAAAAAAGGGCGTAACGATATATTAGCGAAAAGAAGCTGTCGAGGAATCTGCTGATTTCTGATGTAACATTGTATTCTAGGGGGCGGTAATGTGGTATCATGCTTTTTTTATCCATGATTTTTGATAACTGTATAGATTTTAAAATGTGCATTATGCTTGACGTAATACCCAAATTTGGCATTGCCATGATAGTGGTTGTTTGAAATAAATTCGTTATGTTATGTTATGTTTATGTTATCCGCCCATTGAACTTTAAATATGAGTCAGGAAGCTGAATGAATATTTTGAACGAACTTGGGAAAAACAGTTTCTATCAGACTCTTGACGACCGGCTATATAGCCTTGCCACAAGATACCGTATTGTGGAGATCTTCCAAAAAGTATTCCAATGCCCGCTCCGGGAGAGCTACTCTATCGTTGCCGCGGGATGGTGTTGGGTGCAAATTGATGCGATCAGTTCTATGCAAGTAAGATTCGCTCAGCCTCGAAGAAGGGTACGATAATTCAGTTCCTGTCTCGGTTCGTTTAAAGGACTCCTTGATTTTGATTTGATTTATTGTATAATTCAGGTACAAAATTTCGTGGTTGTCTAACCAAATTGTTTGACCTTTGTCAGGTTAAATATACAACAATTGTTGGAATCAAATTCGTAATCAAAATAAAAGGTAAACGATTGAAGTCAACACCCGAAATAAAATTTCTAACAAAATAACTAAGACAAAACAACATTATTGTAAAAATCCACAAATTTCGGAATGAAGCTATTACAATATCTTTCCCGGTTACATGCGATCGGCATGAGCTTCGGGACTTTGGTGGATACTTGCCTTGGTGTCCTTGGGCGTTCAACCTCAAAATCAGGGGTAAAAGGGATCGGAGAGTTGGGTGTTCAAGGAGTTTTAGTCCAAAATTTTGACACAACTTCTGCCTCCTATTAGACAGCGCATCCACTCCAAATAAAGAAAGAAGGCCAGAGTACGGGATTTTAGGGCCCCTGTGCACATTCTTAGGGTACGTTTCTGAATATTCTCTATACGATCAGACTCATCCTTCGTAATACCATAGTGCCAAACCGGACAAGCATACTCCACAAGGAAGAAAGGTTTTATCACACCCATTCCAAAGAAAGGAGCACCTAATGATTTCTCTGGTGTATGGCCGATCACAGTTACATCAATTTTCAGCAGAATTTACGAAAGTTTTGTTGCCACATGGCTTAAAGAATATCTTTTAAAAGTGACTGATCGAAAGCAGTTTGGTAACATTCCTAAGTGTTCGACAGTCCATTACCTAGTTAATTTGATTGATTTTATTTTAAAACATCTCAATGAACCTCGCAAATGGATAAATTTAATTGCAATTGATTTAAAAAGGCATTTGACCTTGTTGACCATGAAATTCTTTTAGAAAAAATGGCCGAAAAAAAAAAATATATACCCGATTTTATCGTCAAAATCATCAAGAGCTTCTTGACGAATAGAGAGCAAACTGTAAAGTGTAAAGGCCATTTTTCTACTTCTCTACCAGCTTTTTGTGGAGTTCCACAAGGAACTGTGATCGGTCCGCTGTGCTTCCTCCTCATGATAAATGAAATTGCTGCTGGGTTGGAGGACAGATGGAAATACGTTGACGATTTGTCCCTAGCGGAAGTCGTATATGAGGATCTGAAAAGTAACGCTGCCGGTTTCATCGACCAGGTTACCTCAGAGGCGACTGAAATGAATATGGTCGTGAATAAAGATAAGTGCTCGGTTACGACCTTATCTTTTCTTAGAAAAACTCGGCCGTCTTTCGATTCTTTCGAACCTCCTATCGACCCTGGACTCATCAGTGATAAAAATAACGCTATTAGGTGTAGTGATCTCTTCTGACCTTTCATGGCATGAAAATACAAAGACAGTTGTAAAGAAAGCTAACAGCGCAATTCAAATGCTAAAAACACTGAAAAAGTTTCGGGTTCCTAAGGACAAGCTAAAGCTAATGTTTTGCTCTTTCGTTCGACCCTTAGTCGAATATGCTTGTCCAGTTTGGCACTTTGCTCTTACCCAAGGTGAAAATGATAAAATAGAGCGAGTTCAGAAGAGATCGCTGCCAATTATCTATGGCGGTTCCCCCCTACCATACTCTTTTTACCTCAAAGAATTTAAAATTGAATCCCTTTCTTCCCGCCGCGAAAAACTATGCCGCAACTTTGGCTCCTCCCTTCTCCAGCACCCCATGTACCGTTCATTCCTTCCCCCACCCTTTGTTCCTGTAAGATCTCGTCCCCCCCCCCGAGAAGTGGCTGAAAAGGTTCCCAAACTGACCCCAACCTACTGTAACACTATGCGCTACAGTAGAAGCTTTGTGCCGAGCTTCGTAAACCAGTACAATGCTCTTTAGCACTTTTCTGCCTTGTTACTTTTTTTTTTTAAATTATCTGTTGACAACTTATTTTATCTTTACTTATGACTACAAAAACATCGTATTTCGGCTCTGCCCACGAGAGATATGTTTTGCTTTATTATTAAATAAATTGAAAAAATAAATTGAAAACAAGAGGACGAACAAACGTACAATACAGACGCAACATCTTTTTTTCAGAGACCTTAAATTTAGTTAGTGTTTTTAACATAACAATAGACGCATTAGCTTTTCTAATCATGCTATCAGTGTTTTTTTTTCACGAAAGATCAGACGAAACAACCACTCCAAGGAGATTAATTTCCTCCCAGAGGAGGCCATCATCCAGCTCAGGGTGGAAACTTGGCTCATCCGATAAAAAAGAAAAGGTCAAAACCGTTGTTTTTTCCGCATTTACAACCATATTTGAATTTTTCGCTTCCGTTGCTACATCCTGGACTATTGTCATTGCTTGGCTTTGAAAAGATCGATGCAGTACTTCCACAAGCGACAAATCGTCCACGCACTTCCATCTATCATCAGCATCAATAGCAATATCATTTATCATAATAAAAAAACAAAGAGGTTCCACGGACTCTCTTGCTTACTCTGCTTTTTATAGTATACCTAGCTCCCTTATGGAATTGTAAGCTTCTAAAATCCCCACCTTTCCTTAATGTTTCATTTTGTGCCAACGAATTCTTAGCCCTTTTCGGCCGTGCCGAGTTTTGCCCGTCACCTAACGCAAATTTTTCCGGTATCTTCAGCAAATGCCGACAACTCTTTTACACAAAAGGATACAAGAATCTTCTTTTTTTTACTTCTTTTATTTGATAGTTTTCCCACTTTTTAACCACGGTGCGTTCAGTTTTCAAATGATTTGCGCTCAGCCGCCGCGTCGGAGAGCAGGAAGGCTAGGTAGAGTCGATAAGCGCTCAAAGGAAAATTGCTAATTTCAGGTGGAAAGTAACGGTATTTATGAAAATGTTTTTTCTTACCATTTCATAGTAAAAGATCATTTCTAGTAAGAGTTCCGGGATCCTGGGATCGTGTGGGCTTAGACAAATGGATAAGTGTATGTGGTTGAACGTGTGTTTGGTAAAAGTAATTTGGAATTGAATTGGGAATCGAAAGGCCTGGGACCTTTCGGAGCGGTAAGCTGCAAATTTGTTGAGCTTACCAGATTTAGCCTATTAGACCCAAGACCCTTGGAAGCGAACCCGTACCCATAAGTGAACCGACTTTCCAAGACAAAGACTGAATTCCCCCTCCTATTAAAATTGGATATGCTGCTAGCTGACGGTCTTCAAATATTTTGCTTTTGAACGCAATTTATTTCTGATTGTATTTCCGCTGTCAGTGCTTTTTTTTTTTTTTTTTTTTTTGATCCCGCGTAGCATCTTTTCCATAAAATAAGCCTTTCTTCGAATTTTTGGGCTACGACTCCTCCTCCACTCAGTGACGTTAATATTTTCTTAAACTCTTTAACGTCACCTACTCTTTCCATAACAAAAACTACAAATCTATACTTCAAAACTATATTCTTTATTTCTATTATTAAACTGTTTTATATTACAAATTCAAATTTTAGTTTCTAATCATTTCTCCTATAACTTTTACTAAATCTTATTTTCTTCAGTAATTTTTACACTCTTTTGTCTCTAATCCCCAAACGGGTAATCCATCACCACTATATGTATACACTCCAACCGTACTCAATTGCCACAAACTATCTCCAACAAACACGCAACCGCGATATCTACAAACAACATACTTTTCAAAATCTCAAATTCAAACTTCAATATTTGGATTATAACCTACATTACAAATTCATATTCAATCCCTTTCCCACTTGTCCATTTTTATTTTTCGTTTTTGAGCAATTAACTTTAAAATTCATGGGCCAAACCAGGTACTTCTACATAAAATTTATAATAAAAATCCATATGCACTTCCTGTTTCGAGGATCCCTTCCTCCATAGGGTTCCTTTCTGTCAGTGGCATAAAACTCAACATATTTACTTAAAAAAAAAAAAAAGTTCCCCTCTTCGACCCATAAATACCAATAAAACAACAACAACAACAAAAAACACTTAATTCTTAAATATAGCCTACAGTGAAAAATTCACTTTATCATTCTTTCACAAACATTTAAGATTGATTGAGTGAATATTCACAATTACAAACAATTTTTCTCATCTCTCAAATTAAACTAAAATTGCTCAAAAAGTAAAAATTAACATTTCTTATTTTTAACTATATTACCTAAACTTAACATACTTAAAATTCTCTATTTTCAAAACTCAAAAATAACATTTTTTAATTCAAATTCAACATTCTTAAATTTATTTTTTATTTTCTATCTTCTTTTTATAAATTTTTTTTTACAATCTATTTTTCATTTTATTTAACACTACAGAATATCATCTATTTCAAATTCTACATCTAGCCTCTCCTTCACCTTTCTATGTGTATTATTCCTAATCCTACTCCATGCGATGTCTACTTTGATCATTGCTTCTTCTTCTTCCTGTTCTCTTTCTTTCCATGCGTAATAACAATATAGCGAAATCAGGTGTGCTGTGGTTCTATCGGCTTTCGTGGCTCGGCCCTTTATTATCCCGTTCAGGTGTATTTGCTTTTCGATTGGTGATCCGTATTCGTGTTCTTTCAAAGATTTTGTTATCTTTTCCAGCATATCGATATTGTTTTCTGCGTTTCTGCATCTTAGTAGGAAGTAGTCGATGTCTCCGGTCGCGCTACATTTGGTACAGATGCCTGTATTTTTGTCCGGGTTTATCCTGTGTTTTCTTTCTTCGGTTGGGAGGAGGTTATGGATTTGAAGAAACATATGTTCCTTAACGTTTGGAGGTAGTAGGGACGTATGCAGTAATTCAAAAATGTTCAGTGATTCTTCTTCGGTAATTTTCTTATCGTAGACTAATTTGATATCTGGCAGATTCACGCTCTCCTCAAAAAATCTTTTTACTTCTGTTTTATTAGTCTCTTTCTTCTGAAAGTCTATTGCTCCTTGTTGTGCCAGTTCTTTAATCTCCTTGAACCCACATTCGAGTTGGCGAGGCCATCCTGACTTACCTTCTTCCCGCAGCTTAATCCATGTATTAAGAACTGAGTTTTCTCTTTCTATCATATCTTCCGCTAAAGTTCGCACAAATAGCTCCTTGGTTTTTGTTTCCGTGTTAATTACTTGTAGGCCACCTTGTTTCTTCTTGATGTACATGTCTGACATTTTTAATTTTGGTGGTTCTTTACCGTTCCATAAGAATCTGTATACTATCCTTTCTATTGTTTTTAGAGTTTGCTTTGATGGTTCTGATACGTTAGCCAGGTACCAGATAATTGGGAGACAGTAAATGTTGACAAAGTCTGCCTCTGGAAAATGGTTAGTCGCCTCCCATTCCCATAGTTTATGCCTGCGATGAAATTTCCAACTGTATCTTGCCAGTTTACCTTCTCTGTAACATTCCATGCCTTTGTGATCCTCATTCCTAAAATTTTAATTTCTGGTTTTACTGGGATTCCTAAGACGGTACTGTCATCTAGCTCCTCAGTTCCTAAATTCAAAATCTCGCATTTGTTTTTATTTAGTTCCAGTTTGACAAGATGACAGTATTCTTCTGCTCACTGAATCGCTGTTCTGCTATCTTCATCATCACAGGTTATAGTAGTGACGTTGTCGACGAATCCTTTAACATTCAGAATCTCGTCCATGATTTGCACCCCTCGAATTTTATCTTCAAGATATTTTAAGAGGGGGTCAAAATATATTTCGAATAGTAACAAACTCAGAGGGCATCCCTGCCGTACTCCGGTCTCTGTGGTAAAAGATTCTGACACGATGTCACCAAGGATCACGACTTGTTCCGTTTTCGTATATATTTTTCTAATCCATCCTATAAATTCACTATCAATTCCGTAATGCTCCATTATTATATACAAAAAAATTCTCCTTAATCTGTCGAACGCTTTTCTAATATCAAGTCCCATTATTCGGCTTTTGACGGTACATCAAGTGTATCCAAACCTGTACCCGCCAATTCTGATTAATATTTAGCTTTCGTACAAACCCACTCTGCAGAAAAAGACAGAATTTCAGTTACCAAACATTCCTGTCCACTGTCCCATATAGCTACTCATTTCAAGCAAGACAGAAAATAAAAATAAAAGAAGACATTCAAAATGTTCACAAAAATGTTCACAAATAACTTCGTAAGCCACATTGGCCTGACATATCACAAAAAGTCAACGAAGAAACCAACGAAAATTCTTCAGCGCAGACTGAAAATTTCGAGGAAAAATGACAAAACGAAGATGAAGATCAACAACCAAGAAAATGGTTGTGCGGTTGGGAGGCGGTTGTCCTCCCGAAATATTCGCCTTTTATATCAGTATATTCGCTGGCCTTTACAAACCCCATTTTCGTTGGTTTCTTCGTTGATTTGTTGTTCACAAAAAAATCTGAACGTCACAAATAGTTTGCCCCTTGTCTGCCATTTAATTGGTTAAATAAGCAAAAATGAAAGTTAAAGATCTCAGATGAGTTGGTTTAATCGAAAAGGCGTATTTAGAGCCCGGCTTGAATAGGACATTTTTCAGATGACCGGTACTTTGCTGCTGAAGGCAAATACATATCAGTTTGTGCAGTTGCATCAACGAAATAATCCGAATGCATGGATGTATGGGTTCAACTATGAAGGGAGAGCGTCTCTTTTTCCTTTCATCGTTGGTGGTCAAGCTGAAAACGTTTTCCCTCATGGTAAGTGTTTTGCGTCAAAGTTTGAACTAATAGGGCTGATAACAACAGTGTAACTATCCATCGACTTAAATAGGATTGAAGACCCGATGAAAATGCGCTACGTCGTTGCTCCGCTATTCTTATTTTCAGTTTTCATCGAATGAACTTTTTCTTTCAGATTTGTTGTACCTCTATGTGCTTGAAATATGTAGCAGCTACAACTGTAAATGATTGCCTAAAAATAGGTAGTTTTGGGTTTCCGATCCGGCCATCTGGGGGTGGGGTGGAGGGCGGGGGAATCCGGAAGATTTAGTAGTGCGTAACTTTCGAACGAGTGATCGGATTGGAATGAAACTTAATAACTGAATACTGATGTCTCATTTGAAGTCCGGACCGGATTCGACAGCTATGGGGGGAGTTGGGGGGGGGGACCAGAAATGTCGAGAAAAGGTTAGAATGGAGGGATCGGAGTGGAACTTGCTGGGAAGAACAAGTATCTGCTCTATATAAATCGTTTACACAATTGGACTGGATCCGGACACCTGGGGGGGGGAGAGGGGTTTTCCGGAATTCCGGTGATGGTGGTTTTGGGGATTTTGACGACCAAAACTTGGCAGGCATATCATTGACCGATCAAACTGACTTGGAAATACACATTTTCTCGATCCGATCATCGTTGGGGGAATGGAGGGAGGGAGGATCCGGAGTACCGAGTCATGCGTAACTTTGGAACGGGTGATCGGATTCCAGTGAAATGTGATAATTGAACAGAGGACATGTCTAGTGATTTTTGTCATGTTCGGACCGGACCCGACAACTATTGTGTGAGGGAGGACCGGAAAATACGTGACCCGCTTAGACTGGAGAGATCGGGATGGAACTTTGTGGGAATAACAAACAGATGCACCGGGTTGGCTCCGGGCACTTTGGAGAAAGTTGGAGGGGCCCCGGGGGGGGGGGGGGGTCCGGAATTCCGCTGATCACGAGTTAATGTACTTCCAGATGTGCTAGGACGATGAAACTTGGCTGGAATATTAGAGAATTGACATATTTAGAAATCACCACTTCCCAAATCCGACTATTCCTATAAGTACCAATCTTGACCGCAAAGTAAGAAAGATACTTTTAAGCAAAATATACATTTTCATGATCCCAGTGAGCCCATTATCATTTTGCCCCAAGGGTTTTCCTTACAAATGAAGTTTTCGCTTCCTTAAAGTGCGCATCTTAACCGCGAAGTCCAAAAGTAGCCTACTTTTGATCAAATGATACATCTCAGCCCATGATCATTTGTGCCACAAGGGTTTTGCTTAAAAATTTATTTCTAGCACCCTTAATGTGCGCATCTTATCCAAAAAGTTAAAAAAAAATACTTTTGACCAAACAATATATATTAATGATCCCCAAGGGCCTGTTATCGTTTTTGCCTCAGGGGTTTTGCTTACAGATGAATCTCTAGCGCCTTTAAAGTACGCATCATTACAGCCAAGTTCAAAAATAAAATACTTTTTACCAAACGATACAGTCTCGTAATTTCCAAGTCCATGATCATTCAACGAATTGTACCTGAAATATCAAGAAATATTTCCAGAGAAAGTTCTAGTCTCTAAGCCACAGTGTAAACCTTGGATATCAAGTGAAGTGAAATCTCTGGTAGTCGAGCGAGATAATCTGTATAAATCGGGATTGCGTTCCGAGGTGAAGAAACTTCGGAATCTAATTGTGAGTAAGATTAGAACGGGTCGGAAAGATTACGGAGTACGAAATGTTTTGTCTTTGATAAAAACAAACCCAAGAAATTTTCATACAAAGGTACAACAAATGATGGGAAGGACAAAAAGCCGTTAAGTGTTTATGACAGCGAAGGCAACCCCCTTAGCGCAAACATTATAAATCACCACTTTGCAGCAATTTGCAGAGTGCACCCCCCTTTAAGCCAATTGCCTGACAAGGACCTCAGTTCAGATATTCCTGTGATTGATCCAAACGCAGTATTTGAAAAATTAAAAACACTTGATACTAGTAAAAGTAACTATCCGGGCGAGATACCGATCAAGCTGTTTGTCGAGTGTGCCAGTGAACTGACCCTTATTTGTACCGCAGTTTTTAATCAGTGTTTTTAGATGGTATTTTTCCAAATTGTTTCAGAAGGTCTTTTATTACTCCAATACCCAAGACCCGAAATGTTAAGACCGTGCATGATCTCAGGCCGATTTCAAAGACGCCAGTACTCTCGAAAGTGTTGGAAAGGTTTATTTTGGAGTCCCTTCTCAGTTTTGTGGAAGATAAGTTGGACCCCGCGCAGTTTGGGTTTCGACAAGGGCATAGCACAGCCCATTATTTAGTAAGATTACTGGATGCAGTATCTAGAGAATGATTATTCGTATGCTGAAATTATTTTGGGTGATATTATTACGGCTTTCGACAGCATTAATCATCAAATTGCAGTTGACAAAGTAAGAGCAATGGGGGCTCGTGAGTTCATTGTTCGGTTAGTTGCTAGTTTTTTAACGGGTAGGACTCAGTGTGTTATGTTAAGTCCAGACAACATTTCCAGCTTTTTAGATATATTTTGTGGAACCCCGCAAGGCACAAAGTTGGGGCCTTTAATCTTTTCGATCGTTTTTAACCGCGTTTTGGCCCATGTTTTAAATCATTTTAAGTTTGCTGACGACTTGTCGACATTATCCCTCCGGAAGTTCCCTATGACCCCGACTGAGGTTTCCCTCTCTTCTCTTTTCGAACTTTTGAAAAAGGATTTGGATGAAGTCAAGTTGTCCGTTAGTATACCGAAAAGCATGGTAGTGAAGGTCTGGTTCTTAAAACGGGAATTGCCGGCTGTTGAAGAAATTGGTCTGGAAATAAAATCCTCTGTTAAACTTCTTGGGGTGAAAATAGATAATGACTTGAAGTGGAGAACACATGATGATTTCATCATTGCAAGATCTGCCCCACTGTTAAAGACTTTTGCCGTCCTTCGCCGATTTGCTACCCCTCCTTGAGTATTCCGGACTGTATCCCGGACTGACAGTAGAACAGACAGAAAGACTCGAGTCTATCCAAAAGAGTTCGTGCAAAGTGATGCTTGGTCCGGATTATGTTTCCTTTGCGGATGCTCTGGCCAAGCTTCAGGTGCCGACCCTTGCGGACAGGAGACGTCAACTGACGATGAACTTTGGAAAAATATGTTTAACTTCTGACCACCATCGGACTATTTTCCCAGACTTTGAGACTCCAGACAGACCAGACCAGACCGAACACAAGGGCAAGACTAGCGAACATTGACAAGCCGCGGCTTCTTCAGCCCCCCATAAACTCAACCGAAAGGTATTTATCTTCGTTTGTGCCTTATTTTATTCGTAATTTTTAACTGTCAGAATATCAATCAACCGTGATTCGTAATTTTTTATGTTGATGATCCGCAGCTAGCAGTTGTAAATGCTATTAAGGAAATAAATGAGTTATTTATTTATTCTTATCTCAAGGCTTTTGCTTACAAATGATCAGAACAAACCCACGAAGAGGCAAATTCGGTATTTCATCCTCTGAACCAGCCTTGCAAGTGCCATGTGAGCTTCTAGCTCTCTGTTTTTGCATAGCCTATGCTCTGTATGATTGGCCCTAGTTGGCCTTTAAGTGAGTTTTAAATTAAATAAATAAATAAACCTACAACTTCTGTTTTAAAAGGTGTTTGCCACGCTGACGAGTTGATCTACCTGTTCCAGTTCACACCTCTTTTCAACGAAACGGAACGACACATGGACGAAAGAATGGTACAGTTGTGGACCAACTTTGCAATCTATGGGTAAGTAGCAATGGGTCCGTAATTAGTGGCCAGCGTTGTAAATTACCCGAAATCGTAGTTGCTAGCGACTAGCGACAATACCATGACGTTTGCTCAGGGTCTGGAAGTTGATACTGGATTACTCGAGTTACAGGTCAGCCTCTCCCCAGTCTCTTTGCTCAAGGTTTAAAAAATGAAATCTCACAAGTAAAAAACGGTGTAAAAGTGCAAAATTATCTCCGGGTTGGACTGGATAAAAACTAATTCGGATGGTTCAAATTCCCCAAAAAATGACAACCCGGTTGGAGAAGAAACTGCCTTACTGACTTAGCAACTTGCTCAACACCATGTGGTATTTCCTGTAGCATTTAAGGAGTTTTTTTCTCACCATCCCCTATGGCTTTTCTCAAGAACCTGACTCCCGACTAAGTTCTGGCGAGACCGCACTGGTGAGGCAAAATGAGATACTGGCGAGTCCGAAAACGGTTTATTTATTATTCATTCATTTATTTATCACCAGTCCTTTCAGAAAGAAAAGGGACGGAGTAAAAAAAGAAAAAAAAAAAAGAAAAAGAAAGAAAATGCACACTTAGACTCTGAGAATTTTGCTCCAGGGGTGGGACTGGATTTTTTAGTTATACTTGTTAATCAGGTTAGCAATAGCAAGCTCAGGGTCTCTTATGTTATATAATTTCATAATTTTGGTATTTCTTGTCCAGGGGGGGGGGGGACGAAGTAAGTATTTAGAGAATCTGAAGAAGGTGCAACGGAGTTTATTTTTTTCCCTAGCTGAGAATATTTGCCAGAAGGGAGAACTATGGAGCAGTCCCCGATGAATCCAACAACGACAGAGACCACTACCCTGTCAGAAGTTTCATAACAGGCAACACAAGGAGGCGCGGTTTCAACAGATAACACTTAGGATGTTAGCTCTTATGTTTTTCAAACGTTGCGCATAAGAACGTTATGCACACAAAAGGAGCCGACAAAACCTCTGCTGACCTATTTTGTTAGTCGTCACGATTTCAGAAAAGTCAGCAGATCCTTTTTGGCGTTTTCTTTGCTGTTCCTGGTAATGCATGCTATGCATAATGTTGTAATGGGTAACGTTTGAGAACCATAATAGCTAACATCGTATGTGTTACCTGTTGAAACTGCGAATCCTAGTGTTATCTGTTATGAAACTTCTGACAGTGTAGTAAGTACTCTGGGGGTAGAGAACACCGCTATCGCTCAGAATTTTTGCCCCTTTCCCTGATTGATCAACAGTTACGATTGGTGAGAATCAGAGCAAAATAACGCTAGGGAGTAGCGCCAGGATCTATGCTTTCCGTTCTTTGCAAACGGGCCATATTCGTAGCGACGCCCACTACGCTTGCCGCATTTAACTTGTTGGTTTAGAAATTTCTAGTAAAGCAAAAGTGCGTTCTGCACACACCAAGGAAACAATGGAGGCTGTATCATTTTTTTTTTGCTATGCTCAGAATAAGAAGTCATCGGAGTCAGCGCTGGTAAACGGCTGAATGAGTTTCATTAGGGACGTTCTCTATCGCCAGTGGTGCTAGTATCGCTGCTATAGAGTTTGTGTCAATTTGGTCAAGGCTTGGCGCTACTCCATAGTGTTATTTTGCTCTGGTGAGAATATAGGGCCAGTAGAGTTTAGGATTGGGTCGTTGGACCCTGAAACAATCTTAAGAAAGATGCCGTTTTATGCGGAATTGAGTACTTTCATTTCGGATTTCTTCCTGATGAGTAGGCTAAAGGCGAAAGTCTTTTACTCTGGGGGTAGAGAGCACCGCTATCGCTCAGAATTTTTGCCCGTTTCCCTGATTGATCAACAGTTACGATTGGTGAGAATCAGAGCAAAATAACATTAGGGAGTAGCGCCAATACCTATGCTTTCCATGCTTTGCAAACGGGCCATACTTATAGCGCCGCCCACTACGCTTGCGGCATAAAGCGAGACAAACTTGCGGGTTAAGAAATTTCTAGTGAGGCAAGGCTGTGATCTGCGCACACCAAGGAAACAATGGAGGCTGTATCATTTGTTTGCAATGTTTAAAGTATGAAGTTATCGGAGCCAGCCAGTAGGGACGTTCTATATCGCTAGTGGTGCTAGTATCGCTGCTATTCGAGTGTGTGTCAATTTTTTCAAGTCTTGGCGGTACTCGGTAGCGTTATTTTGCTCTGTGAAGGACTGATTGAGTTTCAGCAGGGACGTTCTATATCGGTAGTGTTGCTAGTTTCCATGCTATTCGAGTGTTTGTCAATTTTCCTTGGTGCTACTCCTTAGTGTTATTTTGCTATGTACGCAATGTAGCCTATTATTATTATTATTATTATAACGGCCATGTCGAGTCCGTTCTGAGATTTGTTTTTCGTATTTGCTTTCTTGTCAAATCGGTGTTTCATCTTCTGATTACAGTCGTGAGTCGAAATCGACCCTGTAATAATAATAATAATAATTTATTGGGGCCCGCTATACAACAAATGAAAGAGCGGAGCACTAGAAAGAAAGAAAAATGAATTATACACAAAGAAAACGAAACACTATATAAACTTTATAAGACTTAAACCGTAGATAAGTTAGGCGAGCAACGGTGATGCGTAGGTGTTTTTGAAAGTCCGGGATCTAGCACGACACTCTATGGTTTCGCACTTAGCGGAAGCATCGATAATGTGGTACTTCTTTGACAGGACTGAATTAGACTTCCATGGGGGGAGTTCGAGAAGGTATTTTGCCAGTTTGTAATATTTTGTCCGAATTTGCCTTTTCTCGGAAATGTTTAGCGTCTTGTGTACCCTACTTACCTTTGAATTTTATGCTCAGGGACCCAACCCCGGAAGGAGTAGAGCTGTTTGATGACGTTCCTATCTGGAACAGATACACGGACGAAAATCGGAGCTACCTTCACATCGACCTAGAATTCGAAAATCGTTACGACTTTGCATTAACGTACAATGTTGCCAAAGATGAAGGTTTCAGCACGCTTGTCCCAGGTGTTGAAGCGGAGGACAGCATCACTTTGGAAGAGATTCTAGCGCAGCAGGAGTATCTGAAAAACTCAGTCGAACAACAGTTTTAAAAGACCGACTTGTTCAGTGGACGTAGAGTAGGTCTGAGTTACACATATTGGTAGCGTTCCAGCGACTTATTGTAATAAGTAAATTGGCTCCTCCCACTTATTATTTACGTTCCACGACTGTTGCGATCGCTACAATTTACTTATGATGGTCCCCAGCATCATAAGTGATAATAACTATCGGTTTAGCAGGAACTCCCGTAAGAGTGATGACGTATGTTTGCGTTGTTATTATTTTCGTTTCAGCGAGCGTGATAACTACCACAATACGGCGCTCGCCCCTCCTCTCATCATCGTAACTTGTAATAAATTCACTGGAACGCTACCATTCTTCCTTATACATATATTCGTTTTATTTTTCATTAGAAGAAAGGGTTAAATTTGCAAGTATGACTGTACGGTCTATCCCATGTTTCAGTAGTTTTAGACGGTTCCTGCTTTTCGCCCTGGAATTCTTATAGATATCTGTCGGCTTCGGTGATGTTTCAGTTGTTAGAGAAGTGATGGAATAGCACTCAGCAAAATAACACTAGGGAGTAGCGCCAAGACTTGAAAAAAGTGACCAATTACAGCGACACTAGCACCACTATCGATAGTGAACGTCCCTACTGAATCTCAATCGGTTGTGCAGCAGCGCTGGCTCCAATAACTTCATATTCTGAACAAGGCAAAAAAGATACAACCTGCCCAAAACGTAAGTGGAGAGATACCTATGACATCGCAAAAGTTGTCCTTCTGTCCGTCCGTCCGTCTGTCAGCACGATAACTCTCGAAGGGAATGAGATATTTTGATGAAACTTGGTGTGAAGATTCTTTGGTCAAGGGTAAGGTCAAGTTCGTAGATGGGCTCTGTAACCCTACATTCAGGGGCGGGGGAGGGGGTTTAAATTAAGGGACAAACATAATATTTTTTTTAAACAGCTAATGTGATAGTCGATTATGGGGTAAGAAGACATGCTAAACACGATGATGAAAACTATTTTCTCGCCGGACAAGTAATTCGTCCAGAACCCGCAAAAACCGGAAAGTTGGTTAAAAGTAAAAGTTTTACTTGGAGTTTATTAGGTGTTTAATTTAGGGGTGAGAAGACATGCTGAACACGATGATTAAAACCATTTTCTCGCCGGACAAGTAGTTCGTCCGGAATCCGGGAAAAAACCGGAAAGTTGGTTAAAATTAAAAGTTTTATTTGAAGTTTATTAGATGTCCGATTTAGGAGTAAGAAGACATGCTGAATACTTATATCAAAAGCATTTTCTACCCCGAAAAATAGTTCGCCCGGAATCCGGCCAAAACCGGAAAATTCGTTAAAAGAAGTTTTCTTTGAAGTTTATTAGATGACAGATGTAGGGCTAAGAAGAGACTCTGAGTCTGTGTGTGATAATCATTTTTCACCCCGGACATATAATTCGTCCGGAATCCGGTTGAAACCGGAAATTTGTTTGTAATTTAAAGTTTTTTTTGAAGTTGATTAGATGTCCTATAGGGATAAGGAGATAAGCTGAACTCGTTTCTTAGTTTTCTTTTTTTTTTTGCTGGACAAGTAGTTCGCTCGGAATTCGGCCGAAACAGGAAATTTGGCAGAAGTAAAGCACGAAGTTTCGGTCCGTATCGTAAAAATAGATATGGCTGATAGAAGTGTATCTGAACTTGGTTTTCTCAGATGATTAGCCTGGCGAAGACTGGATCTGGCGAAGACAAGACCCAGTTGTCTGGATCAAATATTAGATTTTTGGGATCCCATCGAAACCTTACGTCTTGCTCCTGGATGTGTGCAGACCGCATCTTAGCTTTACTAGAAATTTCTAAACCCACAAGTTTGTCTCGCTTTAAATGCCCCAAACGTAGTAGGCGGCGCTATGAGTATGGCCCGTTTGTGAAGCAAGGAAAGCATATATATATATATATATATATATATATATATATATATCGGTATTTGAAAGCTATTAAGCCATATACAGAAAAACAAAAGAAACAACAATCTTAAGAAACAACCTCACATCCTACCGACTTTCTGCTAAACTAATAAATTTTTCTATCATGTTTCCAAAACACACTGTAGACCTAGCAGTTGTAGACTTAAGGATACCTAGAAGTAGCTCATCCCCCCCCCCCCCCCATTCTGAAAAAGAATACTCCTTATATTAGAAATCTCCTCACACCTCAAGAGAACATGGTCTTCTTTCTACTCCCTAGTCTTATTTTGCTTTGGCAGCACTTGCAACGAAAACAAGACTCATGAGGTACGCCGTCTTACTGGTCAACCGATGATAATGGCGATACTTGGGCCACGTCGTTCTAAATTGGCAACAAAAAGGAATACCGGGAAACACGATCCGTCGCACCTACCAGAGTGACCCTGCAAACTTCCACGACAGTCTGCAACCTGAGTGGTCAGGGCAGCAGCCAACCAGAGAGAAGACTGGCGCCTATTCGTGGATTGGCACAGGAGGGTCTAAGGTAGTTCGTTCGCTTTGTTGCTAGTGATGGGACATTTCGATAGATTTATTGCATGAAAAAAATGACTTGGGCCGTCTCAGGGATAATAAATAGGCTACAATCAATCAATCTATTTATCACCCGTCAAGAGGGAAGGTGTGTAGCCCTAGTGACGTAGTACAAAAAAACAGAAAAAAACAACAACAAGAAAAAAAAAACGCACGTAGCAAAACTTTACACTAAACGCAGCACAAACATAACTACAGATTACAACGAAGAGGGAAGAATACTGGTGGTTCAGTTTACTAGCAGAAGATTTGAAATCTTCCACTCTTTTATCAATAATCAGGCAGAACCAGATGGAATTTCTGCGCCAAGAAAGAATTACTGGTCCAAGGGGGTAAATGCAGCAGATACTTGGCAAACTTAAAATAGATCCGGTGAACATTTTTCTTATTAGAAGCAGAAAAAAATTGCCAATAAACAGGCTACAAGGAACAAAAACGCACAAACTTTGACCTTGAGAGACAAATAATTTTCTCTGTAGGGCATAGGCTACCTACCCTGAGGAACCTATCAGTTAATTTTACAGATAACAAGAAAAAAATAAAAATAGAAGTATAAAACCGCACAAGCTTTGAGTTTGAGAGACAAATAATTTTCTCTGGGTATACCTATCCTGAGGAACCTATCAGGTATTTTTATAGTTCTGAAATTCCTTTCTTCAACATTTGCACAAGCCATTCAGTCCTCCCTCACCCCATTCTCTGCCCCCCCCCCCCCCCCGGCATTTCATCCCGCAAATCAAAACGAATTAAATCAGTTTTTAAGGCAGGATGTATTCCACAGCTAGTCTGACAGAATCGCGTTACTCTGTAGGCGTTTTTTCCGTGACATAATTGTGGGCCACACACTTTGAGTGTTTGTCGTGGAAACACGATTGTGGCCCACATAGTCGAGCCACAAGTTGAAACTCACGGAAACGCTGTTTTGACTATTTTTTGGGGCGGTAATTTCAAATCTCTAAAAATAAAGTTCAGATAAAATCTCAACAAATAGAGCTTCAGGCTTCAGTCCGTACCATTCTGTGCAAAAAGGATCCTCAGTTTAGCGTCTACATGCTTGAGAAAGTAGTTAATTTTATTGTTTTGACATTATTTTGCTGCTAAATTTGAATTTTCCGCCAGAAACGAGCCACAAAATCGACAATCACCTTGGCAGTTGTTTGTCGAATGCGAGCCACAAAGCCAGCCACAAAAATCTTTTTGGCCGCGGAAACACTTGTGGTCCTCACAAGACACCGCGGAAACGCTCTTTTCGAACCACAATCGGCACACAAAACTGTTTGTGGGAGTACTGAAAAGCGCCTTATATATGACTAAGTTCGAAACACGCCTGTGAACCTCGGGAAGAACAAGAAACGTCACCCAAAAGAACCATCAAAATTGATTCAGACCCTGCATAAACCAATCAGCACCGTTTGCTGTCGTGACGTTTCTGGCTCTTCGGTGGGCACACGGCGATTCTTCATCGACACGAAGTTAGTCATCAAGGGTACCGCTTCAAAGAATTGTGCATGTACTTTGTAATTTATGGTGTCATACTTTTCTTCTTTTCTTCATATCTAGTCCGTCCTATGTTGCGAACGCAGACGATCAGAGTCGGATGCTCGCGGACGGGAATTCATGCCAGGATTTTCGGTTGAGATTTAAGTAGCGTGCACACACAGTCCGAATTTCGCAGTCCGGTGCAAATTTCCTTCTCCGCTCCGGAATTTTGACGCATCGCTTGCGGATTCGGTCCGATAATTTCGTTCCGATTTGAGTAGAAAATATTCTACTTTTTCCGGAGCGAATTTTAAACGCATGCGAAATTGTGCTCTGAGAATTGAAAAATTATAAGCAAATGTTTATACGACCTATTTAATGTCAGCTGCAAAATGTCTACAAGTGTCTGCTGAATGCAAGCTACCAGGTAGGCAAACTTAAATGTTTACTAGGCTATCTAAAGGAGGTCTGAATATTTTTACAGTTGAACAGCGACATTTCGTACACTTGCTGCAGTAAAAGGAAAATACTGGTCAATCAAAGCAGTTCTTTGCAGCAGCATCTTTCTTTGATATTCCTCAGGACTGTTCAAAGTTACATAGGCTACACCTCCTGTAGTTTATATAAACAATATAAAATAGGCATTTTTTAATGAACGGAGAATTTGCAAACATTCGGCAATCAATCAGCATCGTCTGACTGTAGGCTAAGCAGTAGATTTTTCAAATCCGGGGCCAAGTTTCCCGTCCGAATTTCGTTTTATCTGTCGAGCATAGTGATGCGAATTTCGCATGCGCGTTTTCGCGTGCGGAATCTTACCGGACTGTGTCTGCACTTAGCTTTATTTATGAAACTGCACAAAATCCCTCCGTGTAATCCTGATAGTGTATCGGCACCATTACTTGCAGTTTCTGAAAGGTGTAAACAATATCACCATCAGCAACCGAGGGAATCCAAAGAACCTCTTCAACACCTTCGCCTGCCACACCTGCCTTGAGCCTGCCTCCAGTAACATTTGGTGTTTGCCTTGCCAGTGAGCACGCAACCCCTCGAACCAACAACTGTCGTAGCGTTTTGTCGACGTCGATTGTTCGTTCGACAGTTTGTCAAGTTTGCGCCATGCGTTTAGCGTACTGTCAAAAATGCCCAAACGCAAAAGCAACCAATCGCATCATCGTGCTAAGAAGGTGAAAGAACGGACTGATTCGGATAATTATAAAACTATGACGGATAAAAAGATTGGAATGAGGTAAATACAGGCCATCTATCCTCCCTTTATTCGCTGTTGTTTCCCTATTTAGAAAATAGATAGCGTATCTTTCCTGCTGTAATCTCAGCCAGTTTTCTTTGAATGTGATACTGTTTACGAAGGCGCATGGGACGATGGAAACGAAGTTGGACTTCTTAGGTACCAATGTAAGGCGTTTTTTAGCGATCCAACATTGAGCCAATGTTGACCAACAGTTGTGTTCTAGCGACCAACAGAAACCTCTGTGGCCAACATTGTTGGTCAAAACGACCAACAATTGAAAGTGTTGTTGATCAAGTCTGTTGGTCGATTTTAGGAGTAATCAGCCAGATTTTTCAAACAGAGCGTTCTGGCGAAGATTCGCCTCTGTTGATCAACAAGGACGTTTTAGCGGGCAACAGTGGTCAACAGTAGTTTGTTGGTCAACACTGTTGATAAACAGAAGAGCCGCTAAAAAACGCCTGTAATGTAAGTTAGAAGAAGCAGTCGTTAATTTCATAACTGGCGGAATATAGTCGGAAACGAATAGGTTTTTTGGGATCCCAAAACGTAAGTGGAGGGATACCTATGACATTGCGAAAGTTGTCCGTCCGTCTGCCTGTCCGTCGTTTAGCAGGATAACTCCCGACGGGTTTGAGCTATTTTCTTCAAATTTGGCAAGATGACTCTTTGGGTCAAAGTACAGTTCAAGTTCGAAGATGGGCTATGCAGCCCTATATTTAGGGGTGGGGGAGGGTTTCAAATTAAGTGACGACAAAAACATATTTTTGAAACATAGCGAGATTAGGGGTAAGGAGACATGCTGAATCCGAATATGAACATTATTTTTTCGCCGGACAAGTAATTCACCCGGAATCAGGCAAAAACCGAAAATTTTGGAAAAAGTAATAGTTGTATCTGAAGTTTATTAGATTTTCGATTCAGCACATGCTGATGCCGACTCAGCACATGCTGAATCCGAATATAAAAATTATTTTCACGCTGGACAAGTAGTTCGCGCTGTATCCGGAAATTTAGCATGAAGTTTCAGCATAGTAGATATAGAGCGAGGAGACATGCTGTTGCAACTTTCGAACATACTAATGATAAAGAAAAAATGTATGCGATCAGTTTAGTTGTCTCCAAAGTCCCAACCGGCATTTACTGGGTCGAAAGGTCAGAATGCATCTGGTAACACTTTAATAAAATTTGTTGACCAATTTTCGAGTCCCTACCGTACCCCTTTATTCACACAAGCGAAAGCTCTGCGCGTGGCTGACGTCGCTTTGTTTAATCTGTAGACCCAGGAGAGATGGCGACTTCGGTCGCGTGTATACGCCCAAAGTTAATTGGGTTTAATAGAAGACTGTTGAAACATAGCGTACGTATTCTACGGGGTTTTGGATTGGGGGGGGGGGTGGAAGGGGTTGATATATGTTGTTCAGACTTCGTATAAGGATTCATTGGCAAAGTACAGCCCAAGTCTGTAGATGGGTCCTTTAGCCCTATATTTAGAGGCAGAGGAGGGGTGTTCGAATTAAGGGTAAAAACAGTATGTTTTATAAGCTTATGAGATATTCGTTTAAAGGGTAAGGAGGCTCACTGAATCCATATCTGAACTTGGTTTTCTTGCCTGACAAATGATTCATCAGGAATTCGGCCAAATCTGGAAATTTAGTTGAAGCTCAAAGTTGTTTCTGAAGTCGATTAGAGGTTCGGTATCGGGATAAGGAGACATGCTGAATCGAATTTTGAACTTTATTTCCTTGACGGATAAGCTGGCAAAATTTGCAAATACCTGGAAGTTTGGATTTAAAGGTTCGGCTCTCAGTGTCACTAGATCTTTTGCTCTGCATGCAGTTCGCCGGGAATGCTGCTAAAATACGAGGAATTCGGTAAAAAAAAAAAAAAAAAATCTAAAAGACCATTTTGAAGTCGATTAGAGATGAGATATTGGAGTAAGCATGCTTATATAAATATAAATATAAATATACAATACATTGTACAAGCACTGTGAAGAACAAAAATTCGAACATGCAGTGCTTGCATGTTCGTGAATTTTTTACACGAACAAAACAAATTCTGTAAATTTCTATCGGGCTCGATCATGCCGGAAGTTCAGGTCTCGTCGGTACATCGGCTTATATTTACACGAAAAAAAAAGTTCTTTACAGTCTTGTCGGGCAAAACACAGAAGAAATCGAATTCTGAATGCTTTTGTCGGGCGTCGGTATTCTTGTCGGCACATCGGGATTTTTTATACGTAAGAAATCAAATTCTGCAAACATTTGTTGGGCGCAAATTTTTCCGGAAAAAATAGATTTAAAAAAAAATCGCAGGCTTTGCTTAGTTCAACTTGTTTTCGGTAAAGTCGTTTGAAGCCGAATATGTGAATTTAAATATATGAATTTACATGAAAGGAACAATCTCAACTGAAATTCTTGGGGTTTGAAACACGTTAAAAGCCGGAAATTGTATGGTACTATAGCTAATTTTTTCCAGAAAAAGGGCAGATTAATCTCAGCTGGTGCATTACAGTTAGTTTACACAAAGTTTCGCCTACGGCGCATTTTGTACTATTCTTTATGGAAGAACGGTGTTGTATTTAGTTGGCGTTTTAGGATTGAAATTCGTGGGGGTCTGAAACACGTTAAAAGCTAGAACTTGTATGGTTGGTTTTTCCGGGAAAAAGGCAGATTTAAAAAATTTCGCAAGCGGCGCTTAGTTTAAATTGTTCTTTGTTCAGTCGTTGGAAGCTTCGCTTTTTAGCGAAAGCTAAAATGAAAAACCAAATATGTGAACTTTAGCATACGAAATTAAACCAAAGGAAAAATATCAGCGCATTACAGTTAGTTTTACCCCGGTTCTATTCTGTGCTGGCGGTAAATGTACGCCGTTTGCCGCGAAGCGGCAACGGCGTGTTTTGTCGTCACATTTTTTAGTCCGTCGGCACAAACCGGACTCCCCCCCCCCCCCCGAGGTAAAAGGCTAGTGACGCCCCTGGAGAGGAAGAAGCCCGTGAGAACCCCTTCCTTCCACTGCCTCCGACTATTCATCAACGTCCTTCCGGCATCAAAAATCTTCCTACTTTACCTTTTCGCCATACCCATACCAGAAATTGTACCCTGAAGCACAAGGTTGGGACAGTGATTTCATTTTGGGTCTCCAGTAGCCTAATAAACATGAAAACTCACAAGATTTAGTAACGTAGTAGGTAGTAACGAATTTATTTCAAAAAAACAGTATCATAGCAATGTCAAATTTGGGTATTACGTCAAGTATAATGCACATTTTATAATATATACAATCAATCATCAATTCGTCATCACAGACCTATTATAGTATAAAAATAAAAACCAAAAACAAAACACGGACGTTGGAATAATATCAAAGACAGGTACCGCCATCATTATAAATTTCTGTGTCTGAAGGATCCTGATATGTTATTATTGTTTCCCTGAATTAATAAATAAATAAATATATTCTTTATTTCCATAATAGCACAACATAATATGGCTAGCAGAGGATCGTCATGACGTAACACATGTCAAAGCAGTGACGTACAATATATACAGTATATGATAAAAATGAAAGGCAACACCATCCCGTCTAGAACATTTTCTTTTACTAAATATCGTTTTATTTTTACTAGGCCTTCTAAATTTGCTAACTTGTTTTTGTCAAATCAGTAAAAATCCAACTACCAATTGGCAACACTGTATCTCATCGTTTATACAATTCACAAGAGGCGATACAGGCGGTGTATTTCTGAGAAAGAGACTCGAGTGATATCTGGAGTATTTGACTGTTCGATCAAGGAGAGGTATGCTTGTTGGGACGTTTTCTAAGTTCGGACGGTGCCGTTTCCGTCTAGTTAATGTGTCAAGACTCGACTTTCGGTGAGTCATGGTTGATCTAGACTTCGCAAAAGTCGAGTGTATTTTGCAGCAAGAAAAATCTCTAGCAGCGAGAACGCACGTAAAGCTTGTTTATTATGTTTGACAAGTCTTGGTTGTATCCAACCTAGTGTAGAATTATCTTTTGTATATAATTAGTGTTAATATGGACGAGAACCACCAAATCGGCTTGACCGTTGTGGTTGTATCGGTTTCAAAAATAAATTGAACTGAATTGAATTGAATTGAAGCGCGGATTTGAAAAAAACGTCCGGATTTACATAGAGCGTGATTGTAGCCTACCATCACAGTGCATATGTAGCCGCTGTACTGTACTAGGGGTCAGAGGCGGTACTAGCCAAAATGCTTGGGGGGGGGGGGGGACGAGGCATTTACCGACTGGCTGGTAATTTTTACTGACTTTTTCTACAGAAAAAACGACTGTTTTCAGCAACGAAAATGACATTGTTGAAAAAAATCGACTGATTTTCAGAAAAACCGACTATTTTGACTTTTTCAGAAAAAACGACTTTTTTCATGAAAAAAATCGACTGTTTTGACGAAAAATCGCGGCGCTTCGCGCCGGTTCGTATTTTTTTAACGACTCGCCGGCAGCATTGGGGGGGGGGCGTCCCCCCCCCCCCAGTCGTGACGCCCCTGCTAGGGGTTCAGGGTGCCCAAAGCGTCCGTGAGAAAATATTATCGAATATGATTGGGAATGATCACAGTTACTAACAAAACCATAGGTTTCGATGGGATCCCAAAAACCCAATATTTTATCTAGACAAGTGGGTCTTGTCTTCGCCAGGTCCAGTCTTCGCCAGACTCCTTGAACAAATATTCTTTGAGCCCAAGCTGACTTTGAAACATTTATTCAAACAACGTTTTCAATGGAGACGTCAGCTACGATTCTTCATCAGCAATGTTCATTTTCCGGTTTCGACTGAATACCGGAGCTACTTGTCCAGTGAAAAAAGAAACCTAAGAAACGAATTTTGCTGATGAAGAATCGTAGCTGACGTACTCCTTGAACATTTTAATATTAAAATTCAGAAACAGATTAAGGCCAATAGCCAATCATCTGTTAAAACCAAGTTCAGATATGGATTCAGCATGTGTGTTTACCCCTATAAGTCATATCTATTTTGACGAAAATTTCCTGCCTTACTTCTGCCAATTTTCCGGTTTTGACTGAATTCCGGAGCTACTTGTTCGGTGAAAAAAGAAAGCTAAGAAACGAATTCAGCGTATCTTCGAACATCTAATCAACTTCAAATAAAAATTTAAAAAAAAATCGTCAGCAATATGTTCGGGTAAGAAATCATTGTCATATACGGACTCAGCATCACTTCTTACCCCTAAATCGGATTTCTAATCAACTACAAGTAAAACTTTTACTTTTAACAAATTTTCCGGTTTCGGCCGGATTCCCGACGAACTACTTGTCCGGGTAGAAAACGAGTTTCACACAAGTGTTCAGCAAGTCTTCTTACCCCTAAATCGAACATCCAATCAACATCAAACAAAAATTTTACTTTTAACAAACTTTCCGTTTTTTGCCGGATTCTGGACGAACAATTTGTTCGGCGAGAAAATGGTTTTCATCATCGTGTTCAGCATGCCTTCTTTCCCCATCATCGACTATCACATTAGCTGTTTCAGTATATTTTGTTTGCCTCTTAATTTGAACCCCCTCCCCCACCCCTAAATGTAGGGCTACAAAGCCCATCTACGAACTTGACCTGTCCGATGATCCAAAGAATCCTCACACCAAGTTTCATCAAAATATCTCATTCCCTTCGAGAGTTATCGTGCTTACAGACGGACGGACAACTTTTGCGATGTCATGAGTATCCCTCCACTTACGTTTTGGGGCCCCAAAACACGAAAATTTACTACAGTTACACAAGTCTTCTGCTATTTCTGTGCCCTCTTCAGACCCATTGCCTCAGATGACAAACATGGCAAAATGTGTATAACCTGTCTTGTGAGCAATTAACTTGCAATGATTGGGAATCCTAAGTAGACAAAGACGGCAAGCGTTAAAATCCGTGCTCTGTCGACAGAGGTAAAGAGTATACCTAGGAAATGCAATGTCTCGGAATAAGATCTGATGGGAAGATTACGGAAGAGAAGTAGGATGAATTAGCAACATAAGGCGTATTCTCGCCGTTCCCCGAGGACTCCACTTGAGGAGTCCCCGCGTTTTTGTTTGTCCCGGGGACTCACTCCCCTTATTCTCGCGAGTCCCCACGGACGGGGAATGCTCCGATTATCATCACCATCATCAAAAAGGACTCCCTTTCAAATTCGGAGGGGAATCAATTTTTGCTGTTGTAGGTGCTATGTAAAATTAATTAAAAAGAAACAGAATAAGCAAAACCAAAAATAAAGTGGATCTAGACTAATTTTTTCAGCTGCTCATTCATTTTTCGAACAAAATCCATTTTAGAAGCATTCCCCGTATTCTCGCTGTTTCTGTACGCGGAGTCCGCGTGGAGTGACTCCCTCTATTCTCGCCGTTCCCTTCGATTCCCCGAGGAGTCCTCGGGGAACGGCGAGAATATGCCTATAGGTACGACGGATCCTTTTATGATCCTTGAAGGCCATCCAAGTCCAATTTTTCACATAGTAATAGTAGATTTTGTAGATTTAAAAGAGATTTAAAAAAAAAAATTGAAAGTAGATTTCGTTTGTATGTGCTTTGTTTTACCTAATTATGTCTTCATATTTTCTCTTGTACTCCACTGTTTTCGTTCTGTACGATTTGTGGGTTAAAAATAAATTATTATTAATAAAGGGAGAAAAATGAAATCTTTTCTTTTCTAATGCACTTTCCAAAAAGCGGTACAAACTCTCTTCGTGTTTATTTGTGCTCTGTAAGATGCCGGGAAACTCAAAGGAAAACATAATCAAAGGTTTCGATGGGATCCCAAAAATGTAATATTTGATCCAGACAATTTTTACTGTTAAAATTTAGAAACAGATGAAGTCCAATGGCTAATCGTTTGAGAAAACCAAGTTCAGTTATGGATTCAGCATGTGTATTTACGCCTATACGTCATATCTACTTTGAAGAAATTGATCCAAACTTCCCGGTTTCGGCAGGATTCCGGGCGAACTACTTGTCCGGAAAAAAATAAAGCTCAAACACGAATTCAGCATATCTCCTTACCCATATATCGAACCTCTAATCAGCTGCAGATGAAACTTTAACTATAAAAGATTTTGCATTTTGGCCGGATCCGCGGCGAACCATTTGTCCAAAGAGAAAATAATTTTCAAATACGGATTCAGCATGCCTCCTTACCATTACGTCGAGCCTCAAATCAACTTAGGATATGAAACTTTAACTTATATACAAATTTTTCGGGTTCAGCCAGATTCCGGACGAACTGTATGCCCAGGTAAAAATGATTGTCATATATGGATTCAGCATGTCTTCTTACCTCTATATCGAACATCTAATCGACTTCAGATGAAACTTTTACTTACAACAAATTTTCCGGTTTTGGCCGGATTCCGAGCGAACTACTTGTCCGACGAGAAAACGATTTTCATATAAATATTCAGCATGTCTTCTTACCCCTAAATCGAACATCTAATCGACTTCAGGTAAAACTTTGACTTATAACAAATTTTCCGGTTTCGGCCAGATTCCGGGCGAACTACTTGTCCGACGAGAACACGATTTTCATATAAACAATTGTCATATAAATGTTCAGCATGTCTTCTTACCCCTAAATCGAACATCTAATCAGCTTCAAGTGGTTTTAACTTTTAACAAACTTTCCGTTTTTGGCCGGATTCCGAGTGAACTGCTTGTCCGGTGAGAAAATGATTTTCATATTTGTGTTCAGCATATCTTCTTACCCCTTAATCGACCCCTCATTAGCTGTTACGAAATATTTTGTTCGCCCCTTAATTTGAACCCCCCACCCCTCAGTGTAGGGCTACAGAGCCCATCTACGAAGTCGACCTGTCCCTTGACCCAGAGAATCCTCAGTTTCATCAAAATATCTGATTCCATTCGAGAGTTATCTTGCAAGACATTCCTTCAGCCCAAGCTGACTGCGAATCATATTTGATAGTCCAAAACGGACACGTCAGCTGAATTTTATTAGAGCTGTCTTCGACCCTTCTTGGCAAGGGTCCTCTTCAGGCTCAAAGCCGCTCAAGTTGGAAAAACGACTTGTAGTTTGGCACCATCAAATATCGTTATCGTGCTGACCAACAGACAGACAGACGGACAACTTTTACGAAGTCATAGGTATCCCTCCACCTACGTTTTGGGATCCTAAAAAAGTTCAACGGAATTCGTATTGTTAATTTTGTTCTTGACTGGATGCGTGTGTTGTCGGACGAACACACATGCGATCATGTCCTTTTTATGTCGTCAAGGCTCAATCTTTGCTCATGTAGCGCGAAGCCCAAAAAAACTAATTGACTGTTTCGATATGACTGTTTTCAGTGGCCGTCGCTGTAGCAACAGTAACAGTGAAAGCGAGTAGTCACGGTTGATATTTCTCAGCGCCTGCGCGTAACCTACTTCTGAAGATTTTTAAACCGCAGTCGTCAGAACAGCAGTTTATATCAAGTCGTGTGAACGACAACATATCATCCGCGATATAATCTTTAATCGCCAAATACATCGGTAATTATGTTACTTTCAATATTGGTCGACGGTGTAGCGATGCTTTTGTAACAATGATTCCTGTAGTTTTTGTAGCGGTAATGTATAAGGCTACCGGACTATGTGGTTTACTGCGGTGCTCGCTTTTACTAACTAAGCATTTTTTTGTGTCCTTACACAACAGTCTTACCTATGATACAAATGCAACCTATTTCCATAATCACTCCAAACATTTCTAAGCCCAGAGACCCTAATTTCGTACAGTACATTCTAACCCCTCTAACAGAACCACATTGATTCTCTCACGCTGTCGACGGTTGTCTGTGAGACGTTTTTCCATCAGAAAAACCGGTTATGTCAATTGTTTCTCTGTTTTCGCTACAAGTCAACGGGTCTCGGAAAAGGCTTAAAACAGTCAAAGCCATGGGTTATTTGTTGAAAGCACAGCATAGTTTTAAAGTATTCAAATATTTTAAAATACTGTAAGTTGAAGAGTAAATAGTGCGAGGGGTCCTTTAAAGGAGCAAGTCCAGAATGGTATTTTGTGTATTTGTGTGTGCAAGAAAAAAAAGTTTTTGTACCTCAATAATGCCATGTAGGCCACTCTTCGATATGCACAAGGTTATTTTCCCTTAGCCATCGTAGCCTGTTCAACTGCAGGATTCGCTATTTTCCAGTTGAACAATCCTAGCGGAGCCCCTCCGGACTGTCGCCTGAAATTCTTCGCATTGCTAGGGTTTCTGATTCTGACGTTACGGTTATTCAGTCATTTATTTATTTCATGACGGTTTACGTAACATAAACACATAAATACGCTTTGCCCATTTGGTAGTATAGGGCAGTTGCACAGTCTGCGGTACAGACGATAGGAGTTCCCGGAACCACATTTTTTGTTCTGATGTACAGTCTGCAGGAGTGGATCTTGTGTCCGGTCAGGAACAGATAAGCCAATACAACCTCCGTCTTTGGTCTCATGCAGCGAGCGACTATGGATACCCGAGAAAACTGACCTGAGCTAGAGGTACCAGCTGAGCTTTGTTGATGCCGTCGACTCCCCTCTTCGCCGCTGCGCTTATCAGAGGAAATAGTGCAGGAGGCGTGCTGACCCGTTCTGCATCGCGTCACGTCGCCATAATGATAGAAAACCAATCGACTTTTACTTTAAAAATTTCTTCTCCTTGGCTTTACTGCGGTATAGCTGTTTTTAGAGGTAACGAATTGCGATGTTCCGCGTACCTCCTACCCTCCGCTCGTTTGCATCGGGCAGGGTATAGGGATTTATTCGACTCCGCATGGTCGTATTACAGAGACAGGGAGACGGATGTTCTGATGCTTATTTGTTCTTGGTTCGGTCAAGGCGTCAAATTGTTATTTAATATTACGTATTACCATCTTGGCTGAACTTGCAATTCCTGAGTATCGATTTTTCGGATCATTCTTGTTATTGGAAAGAGTTCTTCGCGTCAACTCGTGATTAGCGTTTTTTCTTGTGCGGCACTTGCCTCAATATACCGTCACTTTTCTGTCTGTCGGTCGGTCTGTCAGTCAGTCCAGTGATCGCGAGTTAGGGTACTTCCAGATGTGCCAGGACGATGAAACTTGGCATGTATAAGGGACCCGACCAGATTGATTTGAGAATAGTCATTTCCCCGATCCGACCATCGGGGGGGGGGGGGGGCGGGAGATGAGGGAGGGTTCTTTTTATATGAAAGAAATAAAATCCTGCAAATATCTGTCGGGCAGATTGGCAGATCGGGCTAATGAGATAGTCGATTTAGGGGTACGAAAACATGCTGAACACGTATATGAAAATCATTTTCTCGCCGGGCAAGTAGGTCGCCTGGAATACGGCCAAAACCGGAAAATTTGTTAATAGTAAAACTTTTATTTGGAGTTAATTAGATGTTCGGTTTGGGGGTAAGAAGACATGCCGAATCCGTCCATGACAATCATTTTCTACCCGGACATATAGTTCGCCCGGAACCCGGCTGAAACCGAAAATTTATTAAAAGTAAAAGTTTTATCTGAAGCTGATTAGAGGTTCTGAATAGGGGTAACGAGATATGCTGAACTCGTTTTTTACCTTAAGTTTTTTGTCGGACAAGCAGTTCGGCTGGAACCCGGAAATTTGGTTCTGAATTTTTTAATCTGTTTATAAATTTCATAGTAAAAATGTTCAAGGAGTCTGGCGAAGACCGGATATCTACAAGACCCATTGTCTGGATCAAATATTAAATTTTTGGGATCAATTTTCATATAATATGGATATTGACAGGACCAGGTTCGTTTTCTATGTACAGTTTTGTTTACAGACATCTGTACTGGTGTACAGACACCAAACGATTAACGAATGAAGGACATTACACTTGACTTTAAATATAAACTCAAATCCGTTAATGAAGTCCCATGAGCGTCGGGCTTAACCTTAGAGTGAATAGGTGATCAGATACTAATTAGTTACTCAATGAACAAACTGGTTCGCAGCATTAATTACTAATATTACACCCATCGAAACCTTCGGTATTACGTTCCTCACCGTTGTTCGGTTCTTGTCCTATTGTGCGTTTTTGATCTCACCGATGACGTCACTAGAGCCTGCTTGTTGAGCAGGTCGGTGAGCACTACCCAGTCACTTGAAGTGTTGAGCGATATTTGGATTTTTCGATGTATTGATATATCGATATTTTTACTGTCGATATTCGATAACCGATATATCGTTATCGATATTTCTTTTTGCATGTTTCGCTATAGGATACGTCTTGTTTCGCCAAAACTTACTAACAAAATTGTCGTTAATTAGCATATTGCACCATCTCAAACTCCTAATAAGTTCAAGTTTTTTTTTAATTGTACACAAAAATACAAATAGATGACACAAGCACTGTGGAGAACACAAATTCGAACATGCAGTGCTTGTTAAAAATGTTACTATACGTACCCTATAAATCCAACAATAATAATATATTATAACTTAATTTATCTAACCTATATAATATCTTAATTTAAATGACCTGCCATCTACCAAATAAATAAATAAAAAATAAAAAACTACCCTCTTGCGAAAAATACACAAAAATGACAAATTATTTGACATAAGTAAGCGAGAATACGTACAGCATAAACCAACCAAAGAAATAACAACTTAATTACGGAAAAAGATATTGCTCCGATTTCGGGTTTATAAATGTAGGTTATGTTGGATTATTTACAATAATTATGAATGAAAAAATATCGTTATCGATATCGAATATCGCCCAACACTAGTCACTTGTTAGTCCAAAAACAGGTTATAAGACCGGAGAGTCACCGGTGAATGCAAAAACGCGCATAAGAAGAACCAGTGAGCAGTCATCGGACAACGGATGCAGCTAATGTACTGCCTAACTTACGCTTAATTTGGTTTTGGAAGCCTCGTCCTAACGCTAAACCGAGCGCTAATCTCTTTTGCTTCGTAGTTGTTACGTGGAGACGGTCCTTAACCAGCTTGCAGATCAGCGACCTAAGTCACGAGAAAACATGCAAGTATCAACTAATTAGCATTTATTTATTTTTTCTTACCAGTTTTACCACGGAAAGCCAGCTTCAGCAATATGTCGGCCCTTCTTGGCAAGCGTCCTCGTCAGCCTATTGCTGGACCACTTCCAAGAAGGTTCGAAATATTGCTGACGAACATCGTCGCCGACTTTCCGTGTTTAGCCATTGTCTTATAGATGTGTTTCCCGTTCAGCTTGGGCTCAAGGAGTATTTATTCTTATCAGTTTCTGTCTTGCCTATCAAAGTCCAAGTCTAGTCTTGAGACGCCTCATGTTTTGATGCGGCATTAATTCTGTGACTGAATAACCCTGCGGCCTGATGTAAGAAATATGTTCGTTTTCTTTCTGTGGTAATTTGTCTGAAATGATTAGTAATACTTAAACAATCAGGGGTGGACTAATTGGTCTGAAATTACCACTTTCACAGTATGTAATTGAAATAGCTTCAGAATTGTACAGTCTCCTGACTCCTATCATCAAACCCCCTTCATTTATGGTACGGACAGACGATCAGGATTTTTCGGTCGCGTTTTCTGTACTTTCGTACGAAATTAAAATCGACGCGCGGGAGGGTGGGAAACCGAATTTTGGGCGACTGAAGTCATGGTAATCGCGTGGTGTGAGCAACCACTGGCACCAGTTTATCAGATTATAGGTCTGTTTGTAGGCCTTGTGGCCTAATGGATAAGGCGTCGGACTTCGGATCCGAAGATTGCAGGTTCGAGTCCTGCCAGGGTCGTCTTTCGTTTTTACCGCTTTTGGAGTTATTTAATAAGTAACCCCTTGAAATGCATCTTATTTGAAGGAATTGCACTACTTATAGTAATGGCAGATTGTTCTTCCATGACTGACCGATCTATCCTTTGAATTTCGTACTGCATAGCATATCCCCCGTTACAACATTTGACTTTTTCCTGCTACCGCGATCGACTCTTTGCGAGATTCTCCGTTCTCCACGGTACCCAAATCTGCACTCACCAAACTTAAGCTAAGTCCTCACTGCCCAGATTGCTGTTCTTACCAACCAGAAATCTGGCCAGATTTTCGTCTCCAGAATTCTGGCCAGATATTTTCCCCAGATTTCGGTGTTTTCTGGCCAGATTTTTCGATCTGTTGGATTAGATATTTTCTGGCCAGAAAAAAAAATCTGGCCAGATTTGGAACTTGTAATGAACTAAAGAGTGATAAACATTTGGTTTGTAACCAAGGTTCCTAGTATATTCAAGTATAATGAGAGTAGTAAATTCGAGTTTGAAAGAGCCATTATAAATATTAATTAGTTTGGGGAGTTTGATAAAATATGAGAATTGTTTAAGATCATTAATTGCTTAAATTAATGAGTACGGTATTCGTGTTGTGAGGCTGTCCTTTTGGATGTTAGTTGATAGCCAGACTTTGTAGATAGATTAAGTAGTGTAGTAGTGATTAAACACATAAAGTATAGCTCGACAAAAACGGAAAAAGTACAAGCAAAGAATTTAACATTGAGTAGTATAGGATTTTAGACTTTCGAAACTAAATTATCGGCATTTTCTAGCTATTACGACCAGGTAAATTGTTAAAAAAAAAATTCCATATCTTTTCTTGATCGTTTCTGGAGCAAAATTTCATTGGAAATGAGATTATGAAGCATTTTAAGCTTTTATCAGAGCCAACCAATAGGATGCGACACTCCTGTTCTGTACCAGATTCTGGTGAGAACACCCAGGATTCCCAGATTTACATTCTGGCCAGAAAAAAAATCTGGCCAGAAAAATTATCTGGGCAGTGAGAACTTACCTTCATCGTTCGGAAGTGAACGAAATCGATGTGTAGGTTTGTAGAAGTTACACAGAAGGACAACACCAGAGAGTGTTCCACCCCACTATCCGTAGTTACCACGCATGACGTCGCGGATCCTGGCTTTTTTGCGTCAAGAACGCATTTTTCTAATTTCGGCAAAATATCGCGCCACGGACTAATCAGGCCAATCACGTCTCAGAGATCGTAGTTACCACGCTTACTACGATCCCGAGCGTGTAAGTAAATAGTTACCATTAGTTACTACCTCGAGAAGGTTTGAACGGTCAGCTTCGTAACTTTTCACAAGGTTGGAACAAAAATAGCACTAATAGTTACTAGTGTTAGAAGGTTGGAACACGCTCATAAAGATGTTGGGAAAAAAACAGTCTCGAATGCTGAATGTCCTCAATATGAAGACTGCTCTTTACGCAATTATTAATATACCGGTTGTTAGCTGTGCTATACAACCGATCACTGAGTGTGGGTTCTGCAGTATTGTTTTCTCGAGCTCTGAGGAAATCTTATCGTCCTATGCGTATTTCCATGCCATGGCAGCCTAACCTTCGTCGACTCCCTCAATTCAAGACGTCGACTCGCGCACTCCGTACCCGCGCTTAAGGCGTATTCTCGCCGTTCCCTGAGGACTCCTCGGGGAATCGAAGGGAACGGCGAGAATAGAGGGAGTCACTCCACGCGGACTCCGCGTAAAGAAACAGCGAGAACACGGGGAATGCTTCCAAAATGGGTTTAGTTCGAAAAAAAAATTTGCAGTTGACGAAATTAGTCCTGATCCACTTTATTTTTGGTTTTGTTTATTTTGATTGTTTTTAATTAATTTTACATTGAACCAACACCAGCAAAAATTGATTCCCCTGCTAATCTGAAAGGAAGTCCTTTTTGGTAATGGTGATGATAATCAGAGCAATCCCCGCCCTTTAGTGAGTTTGCAAGGCCGCGGACAAACGATCATGTTTTGGCGGTAGTGGACTGGAATTCCTGCCAGGATTTCAGTTCCGTACGATAAGCTGAGGTTTTAAACTTTAAGGATAAAAGTGCAGAAAATCCGGCCGGGAAAACTTGACCGTCGGCGGGTTGTGGCCGTCCAATAAGACATAAGTTGCGTTTGTGTTAATACCATGGTGTCCGAGGCCCCCCCCCCCCCCCCCTATAAAACAAAAACGTACATCCACTCACATTACAAGTGTCAAGCTTCTTTCCCACGAATTTGACGGAAACCAGTGCAAAATAACACTAGAAAGTAGCGCCAAGACTTGAAAAAAGTGACACACACTCGAATAACAGCGAAACTAGCACCACTAGCGATAATGAACTTCCCTACTGAAACTCAATCGGTCGTGCACCAGCGCTGGCTCCAATAACTTCACATTCTGAACAAAGCAAAAAAAAAGATACAACCTCACATGTTTCCTCGATGTGTGCAGACGGCATCTTAGCTTTACTTGAAATTTCTAAATCCGTAAGTTTGTCTCGCTTGAAATGTCGCAAGCGTAGTGGGCGCGCTATGAGTGTGGCCCGTTTGCGAAGCAAGGGTAGCATGGGTCTTGACGCTACTCCCTAGTATTATTTTGCTCTGACGTAAGCCTAGACTATTGTGCTGGTGATGATGAACGCGAGATGACTTTTTGTGATACCACGGCCAGTTAGTACGGTCTGGACCGTGCTATCTGAATATCAAATACCATGGTAACTGGCCAGATGCTAATTCTCGTAGATCATGATATCTGCTAAAACGCAACTATTGTGTCACCGCCGGTGTGGGGCTCTTTTTGGATCTGACCAGTCTGTATAATCAATTGTCGATTTATCTGTAGGGAAACCGAAATACCTGAAATTATGAAAGCCGTCCGAGTTCACGAGTTCGGCGGTCCGAATGTCCTCCAAGTAGAAACGGATGTCCCCGTCCCAAAGTACACCGAAAGCCAAGTTCTCATCAAAGTCGGATCAGCTGGAGTCAACCCCGTCGACACTTACATTCGCATGGGGCTCTTCGCCAACCTACCTTCCCTCCCCTATATTCCTGGGAGAGATGGCGCTGGAACCATTGAGAAAGTCGGCGCCAAAGTTGACAAACTGAAGGTAGTGAATTTAATTTCTTAGAGAAAATGGTGGCGTTGAACGACTGGTTTAGTTAATTTCATTAATTGAATCCAGTCCTTATGTGTGGTAGTATGAACAACAACCTAAATATGTACTGTGCGAGTGTGAAAGTTTGAGTTAGAAAACTTTGGAGTTTATGGAAGCGGAGCGACTGAAGATTGGATGGGCAGCGTCATGGGGAATAGTTATTTTGGTAATATAAAACAGTTGGCTAATTACCTCAGTGTAACCCTAGCCCATTGGAATAGGTGCTTCTCAAGTATATTTTTCATCTTTGACGGTCCAAAAAGGATAAGTCAGCTACATTTAAACAAAACTGTAGAAGACTTATCCGTTTTGCATCGTCAAATATGATTCGCAATCAGCTTGGGCTGAAGAAATATCTGCAAGCATATATTTGTTTTGGATTTTGTTTATTTTTTATGTGGTCATGGCAGTTGCAGGCGTACATAAATCTTCCAGCTGAGTCCAGAATGTGTGAGAAATTCTCAGTTACTACTATCAGTGGAATTATTCCTCAATTATAAAGGTAATTTGGAGTTGATAATAACAAAGAATGGATAGTAGAAATAAACTCCGCATATATCTGTCAAAGGATGGTGGCTGTTATATTGTATACAGTTGTATGTGACCATGATTAAGTTGTACTATTTAATTTTATCTTCTGGCCATCGAGTCTGCTCTCTGCCATGAAGCTATGTAAAAGTACTTGTTTTCATTATTTGAAATTAAATAAACGTGCACCTGAACCTAAAGAGCTAGTAAGTTGGAGGATGGCAGGTAGCAGAAGCGTCGTAACGATACACATACGAAAATAAATTGTTTAGGAATGGGATGATATTCTGATGTAATATTTGCATTCTGTGGAATGGTAGTATGACATTATTATTTTCGGATCTGCCTATTGTATTTACTTTAACTATTTCAGCCTGGTGATCGTGTGTTCTTCAGTGGTGCTACTGGTTCCTACGCTGAATACGTGGCCTGCGAGGCCCACAGTGTCTTTCCCCTTTCTAGTCGTCTTTCCTTTATGCAAGGAGCATCTCTCGGAGTTCCCTATTTCACAGCCTACAGAGCACTCTTTATCAAGTAAGGTTGAATTTTATCATTTTAACCGGGTAGTGGTGAGATACGACAACTCTAGTTAAAGCCAGGCTTCACCTTCCAGATTCCCAGATGTCCGGATCTTCCTCATAGTTAAGCCAACCCTTCCAAATTTTCATGATAGTGATGACAGCTAATTTTGCTCTTCTTCACATTTCCTAGATGCCCTTGGCATTTCAAATATCTCTTGCATCCCAACCACAACTGTCAGTCACTTTCTCTTTTCTTCCTACATTTGTATATTTACTACGTCTCTCGATCGAGTTGCCACCTTCCAGACATCCAGAATCTGGGGTGTCCAACACCCCGGACTTCCAGACGTTTTTGTCCTTGTTTCACCTTCCAGATTCGTCTCGAAGAAACCCTTCACTTATTCAGTTATCGTAGTGTTTGACAGACAAAATGGATACGTCAGCTGCATTTTATGAGAACTAAATTTTGACCCTTCTTGGCAAGAGTCCTCTTCAGCCTAAGCCGCTCAAGCTGGAAAATTAACTTGTGGGAATCCAGTTGCCGTAAGTTTCACCGAATAGTTCCGACCACAGCAAAATAACACTAAGGAGTAGGGCCAAGAACTATGCTTTCCATGCTTTGCAAACGGGCCAGATTCGTAGCGCCACGCACCACGCTTGCGGTATTTAAAGCGAGGCAAACTTGCGCTTTAAGAAATTTCTAGTAAAGCAAAGGTGCGGTCTGCAGACACCAATGACACAATGGACGCTGTATTATTTTTTTGCCATGTTCAGAATATTAAGTAATCGGAGCCAGCACTGGTGAATGTCTGAATGAGTTTCAGTAGGGACGTTCTCTATCGCTACTGGTGCTAGTATCGCTGCTATTAGAGTGTGTATCAGTTTTGTCAAGTCTTGGCGCAACTCCCTAGTGTTTTTTTGCTCTGCCTCCGACCAGGGACCCATAAATTTCCTGTAATGACTTGCCATTCAGGGGGCTTGTCTTTTCCTATGCTTCTGTGTTGCTATGTTGCCCGAGCCTCGCCTAGTTTCCAAAAAATCCACTTGGCTCGAATCGGCGTTCTTGCTCAGATAGACAAAATCTGTTGTGACTATTCATTATGCCATCAGGTACCTAAGCTAGGACAAAAGATCCGGGATACTCTTCCATTACAGAGAAATATTTCTAGTTCAGCACAACATTTTTGTCTATCTGGATAGTTGGGTATTTTATCCCCGTGGGTATTTTTCGAACTATCTGACGCTCGGTCAAGAGCGCATCAGAAATCTCTTATTGACAAGCCCCCTGAATGGCGAGTCATTACAGGAAATTTATGGGTCCCTGCTCCGACTGAGATTCAAGTGTTCTAGGCTACAGCAATGTGATCTTGTGTCGTTAGCACGTCTGTTGCGTACTTCGTGTCGGCCCTCCTTTTAGGAATCGCTATGATATTCCTGCATCCGTGAGAGAGTAATATTTAGTTACCAACCTTTGTCCATAACAAAAATTCGCTATCGTGATAACCTTGGTCTCTTCTTTCACAGCCTCGGGCAAAGGCGTGGTTCTGATTTGCATTTTGACAATAAAATAGCAACTGTTGTATGGTTATTTTCACTTGAATGGTTGAAGAACAAAATTACCGACAAAAGTACTTTTCTTCTTTCCGTTCCTAGTCACGGCATTTGAACAAAGCGGGGCAGACAAATACCCTGGCATTTGGAAAATCTCTAAAAGCGAGGCTTCACCTTCGATTTTTCTTACGGATTCCAGACAGACGTTTTCGTCGAGACGCATCTGGAAGGTGAAGCCAGGCCAAAAGCGTCTGGAAGTCCGGAGTGTTGGATACCCAGATTCCGGATGTCCGGATAGGGGCCATAGAGGCAACCCGTTTGAGAGACACTGCAAATATGCAAATGGAGGAAGAAAAGGGAAAGTGATTGACAGTTGTAACTGGGATGCAAGAGATATTGGAAATGTAAAGGGGACATTTAGGAAATGTTGAAGAACAGCCAATTTAGCTGTCATCATTATCATGAAAATATGGAAGGGTTGGCTTGACTGTGCGCAAGCCCCGAACGTCTGGTAAACTGGAAGGTAAAGTTCGGCTTTAAGCCGGTCGCCGAAAAACTAGTACCGTCCGCTAACTAATAAATAATAATAAAAATTCGTTTAGTTCTAAATTGTCTTTTTACAAAATTAGTGGTAGATATTCATGACTTTGTGTCTCTGTCTCTGACCCTCATTTATATTTATTTAATTTTGTAGGGAAATGTTTAATTAAACCTTGAAAACATGGTCACAAATAGTCACATGTATGTTACAGTTCATAATGATGTACGGTACAGAATAATTTAGTTCTCGCTCTCTGTTGAATCTTTCCTGAAATGCGAGTCCAGCATGCCACATATCACAAGCGTAATCAGTAACTGGATCTAATCTTAACAGATTGACTATATTTTTTCTTTCTTTTTCTTTCTTATCCTTTCTCTGAGCACCTGGCGGTACTGTGACCTGGAGGAAAGACCCGCAGCACTAGCCTACCGACGGTACACGCGTCATATCATCTTATTTTTTCGAGGCGTTACTTACTCCCCGGCAGCTGCTTTACCCGCATTCCCGACACCGGCCGAAACCAGCGGTGCCGGTTATAAATTAGGCGACTTTCAAACGCTTCCGAACATGCTGATTTTTAATGTTCTAACAGGTGGCGACCGGTGCCGGCTGGTGTGAGCCGATACCGGCACCGAGCACGTACTTTACACTAGAATCGTGAGTGGACAACCCCTCGATCTTTTTTAGCGTGACTTTAAAAGAAGGGCGTTATCATTTTCCATGCTTGGTTCCTCCTCGGGTGGTTATCGGGTTGGTTATGATTGTTCTCCTACCGTAGTGCTGTAAAGACATACTAAATGTGTTGCTTGGTTGTTAGAGGTAACACTGTTGTGAAATTATTAATTTTTAGATTTGTTCAATAGAGGTGTATTCTCGCCGTTCCCCGAGGACTCCACTTGAGGAATCCCCACGTTTTGTTTGTCCCGGGACTCGCTCACCGTATTCTCGCGAGTCCCCACAGACGGGGAATGCTCCGATTATCATAACCGCCATAAGGACTCCCTTTCAGATTCAGAGGGGAATCAATTTTTGCTAGTGTTGGTGCAATGTAAAATTAATTAAAAACAGTCAGAATAAACAAAACCGAAAATAAAGTGAATCCAGACTAATTTCGTCAACTGCATATTTTTTTTCGAACAAAATCCGGTCTGGAAGCATTCCCCATGTTCTCGCTGTTTCTGTACGGGGAGTCCGCGTTGAGTGACTCCCTCTATTCTCGCAGTTCCCTTTGATTCCCCGAGGTCCTCGGGGAACGGCGAGAATACGCCTTAGGCTATAATTTCTATATGATTTCTTATAAAGTGCGATTTTTCTAGCCGATATTCCCGAGGGTATTACGCGATTTAATGTGACCGCCGGCCGGTATTGCAAAGTACCAGTTTATTTTGGTCACTAATATGTCTAATCTTTTCAGAGGAAACTCAAAGCCCGGTGAAAAAGTTCTTGTTCACGGCGCTAGTGGCGCTGTCGGACTTGCTGTCACCCAATGGGCTCGAGCGAACGGAAATATCGTCGTTGGAACAGCTGGTACACAACAGGGCATGGATCTCGTGAAACAGAATGGAGCTCATTTCGTCTTTAACCATCGGTAAATAATTAGGCCTTTCAGTAGATTATTGGAATCGAGATGCAAAAGACTGGCTCGTCAGGGGATCGAACCCAGGACCTTCGCGTTATTAGCACGACGCTCTAACCAACTGAGCTAACAAGCCATTGCAATGTCTGCAGACACATGCATCTTGTCGAACAAGTGGAATCGTCGGGAGAAGATAGGGACTTAAATCAAATCATGCACTTCTTGATATTGATCCTATCTTCAGCCTCTGCTTCATACCAACCCACCCTCTTTTATGGTCCGTGGTCATGGCCGGAAGAAATTTCAGTCATAAAACATTTAAATATTAAATAGGTACTAATTGAGAGCAATTGAGATAATAAAAGTGGCCAGCAATCAGTTTTCTCCGTATCCTGCTAATTCTTCAGCCCAATTTTTACACAGATCATTCCAGCATTTATTTTGCTCGTATCTTTTAAGTGTATTAGTTAACTTGTTGACTATTTTGTCCGATTTATCTATTTCGTATGATATTCTATTCCTTCTAGCTCTAAGCTATTTGGGAATAGATAGATAGATAGTTTATTGCTGTAAGCAGCCCGAGGGCCATGGCAAAAATTTGACATACAAAAAAAAAACTTTAACATATAATAATACTCATTTCCGTTTAATTTTTTTCACTTATTCCAAAAATCTACTTCTGTGTTCCATCGCTAGCCTCAAAAATCGCCCCATTTTCTTTATACCAGCAAAACAATCATCCTTAAAAATTCGTTTTAACCACTCTTCATCAAATACGCACACATCCTACTCTTCTTTTCTCCAGTCACTCAGCTCAATACAATCGCAAAGCATATGAATCACACTCTCATCCACGCACCCACACATCGGACAGAAGTAAGGACCGAACTTCTGCTTCCAATTACCAATATAACGTCTTCTACCCCCAATTGGTAGACAATCTGCCAACAATTCAATAACTATCTTTAACTCATCCCGTCTAAGACCCGCTTTAAACATTATATTCTCACCCCATGTCTCCCTTACCGCGCACAGCATAAAACCCCAAAGATTCCGACTGATCCTTCTTGGCGTGCCAAACCTGTATTTCCTGGCTCTTAAGTATTTCTTTCACTACCTTAGTCACTCCTTCCTCCTTTCCTAATCCATCATTCCACAATTCTCGAACTCCGCAATCATCCAGTATCTTTTTTACTAGATATGGCCATGAAGTAGGCGATTCTTCTTTCAACGCTTTTAAATATTCAGATTCTAATAATCTAACACGTGGCATCCTGACAATCCTTTCCCAAAACCCAACCATATTCACTAGTCTTACATTTCTTAAAGAAGTTAAACCTAACTCACCCCTAACAACTACACTATTTGTCCATTTACTTACTCCTAACCACCTCTTGAAATAACCTAACTGCACCACTTCTATCTTGTCTATCTTCTCATACCACCATACGTCAGACCCATAATGCATTATCCCCACCACCTTAGACTAGGTATTTCCACTCTTTCTTAACTTCTATTTCTTTACCTCCATAATTAAACTTATCGTCCGTCCTCAAATTTCCTCCTTTCCTGAATACTAATACTACCGTCTTAGGTGTGTTTAGCTCCGATTTGATTGATTTGTTGAAAAACAAACAAGAATCTCAAATATTTGTAACGAAGAAGTGTTTACAAAATGACATTCACAATTCATTATTCTCTTATCTTGTGATTCATTATGCTAATGGAGGGGTTTTGAAAATCACGAGAGAATCCTTTCGTTTCGACCCGTCGAATTTGTTTCAGGAAATATATATACATATATATATCGTTTATTCACCAAAATAGCAAAGATAGCTAGCAAAGGTAAGTCAACATAGCACTTTCAACGAGATATAAAAATGGCCAATGGCAAATGACAAATAATACAAGATAAACACGCCTAAGAACTATTAAACGAACGAACAAAGGACGGCACATACGAGTTAACATATCTTTCAGTTGCATCCGCTGGATAATTTGTTAATTTATTTTTGTTTGAGTGGGTTTGAGTACGCGTGTTGGGCCTGTTTTTATTTTGTTCTACATACTCAGGCAACATTGATCTGTGAAGTTCAGAATTTAGACATTTGTGGCCAAAACTTATTGTTAAATGGTGCCTACGTTGCTCAAGGGAAGGGAGACCGAGACTTGAAAGGCTCTCTTCATAACTAACGTACACTGGGCCCAGGATAATCTTAATTGCTCTTTTCTGGATTAGCTCCAGTCTACTGGATTGCTCCTTAGTCAAACCGGGATGCCATACCTGGCAGCAATATTCAAGACAAGGTCTGACATAACAACAATAAATTAAGACTAATTGTTGCACGGGAATCTTAAATCTCTTCAGGACCGAGAAAGATTTCAGCAGATGCGACCCATTTCTAACAAAGTCAATGTGAGTATTCCATTTGAGGTCACTCTGGATATACACACCAAGTAGTTTAACACAGTTTTGTTTACTCAAACCAACATCTTCAATAACCGGAACATCTTTCTTGAGGAATGAAAATCTCATAACAATACTCTAAAGTATTATCATAACAATACTCTAAATAACAGGAAAAAGAAAATTGCCTTGTCATTGAAATGTGTCAATAATATCCTTGTCAAATAGTATTCCATCATGCCAGTAACATATACACACTTATGTCAGTAAATAATATCTCTGTCAATAATATCCTTTTCTACTCTGGCCATTTTGGTGTCGACCAGGCGTCAGGCGAGCTGAGAAGCGACTCGAAACAAATTAGACATGCAATTGAAACGGAGCAGCGCGAAACTTGGCGCAGAAATTTCATCTGATTCTGCCTGCTCAGATTATTGATAAAAGAGTGGAAGATTTCAATTTCGGCCCGGCGAAACGAATTTTTTCGCTTTCGACTCCGAATTCGCCTAGGCGAATGCGAATCCATTTTCTGTGGGCACCAAGCTTTACGGGGGGGGGGGTCCTGAAAGGATGGAGAAAGTATCCTTTATCTTTCCCTAGTAAGTAAGTAAAGTAAGTAATTTATTTATGACCCGCCATTTTGATAAGGCGGAGTTAATGAAGAAAATAAAGAAAATAAACAAAACAGATAAACACACAGAAAAAGACACTTAATGTTTAATCTTCGGTCAGGAAGCAGTGGACGACGTCGTGCGCTGGTTGGGCCCTGTTGTCCATGATTTTTGAAAGCGATGAGGAAACATCCAAAAGGGTAACGCTTGCATCTTGAATTTTGAATTTCTCGGTCATTGTATAGTTGTGACATAATTTCGACAAGTGGAGCAGGTGCTTTGCATATTTAAAATAACATGATCTCATCTTTTTAATCTCCTTCTTTCGCAGAACAAGGTGTCCTTTAGTGAGGTGACCGAGGAAACTGGAGCAATCGACGGGGGGGGAGAGGGGGGCGAGAAAATTGGGGCTTTGGCTTGAGCAGAGTTGGAGAGAAACGGGTGATTCTTCGCGATCAAGTCCAGTGGAGATACGCTTGGACGTTAGTTGTGCTGGGTTAAATGGTAAACTGAAAACGTAAAACACTCATTCAGGTGTCCTTAGTTACCTACTTTGCTATTAGTTTTTGCAGCAAGTGGATGAAAATGGCACTTTTCAAAGAGCGTGTTCCACCCTTCTAACAATAGTAACTATTAGTTAATATTTTCGTTCCAACCTCGTAAAAAGTTACTACGCTGACCGTTCCAACCTTCTCAAAATAGCAACTATTTGGTTACAATGCTCGGGAGCGTAGTAGGCGTGGTAACTACGAATCTCTGTAATGTGATTGGTCGTATTCGTCCGTGGCATAATATTCTGATGGGAAACGTTTCAGCCTCGACGGCAAAAAGCCAGAATTCGTGACGTCATGCGTAGTAACTAAGGTAAGTAGGGTGGTACACGCTCTAACTTTCATAGAAACATGCCCCTACTGCAGACCCTTGAACCGGCCGTGCTCCACACAAAGGTATCGCATGTGCGGATACTCTCGTTTGTACCATGGTATCTGTTACCACGGTAACTGGATCTGCAATTAGTCGTTTTTGCAGTTACCGTGGTATCTGATATCACGGTTGCTCTGCAGAAACGACAATTCCCGAAATTGCGCTTCTCGAACTCTTGCCGAAGGAAAAGCTGATATCCAGTAAATCAGTAAAGTACCAAACTTTTTTCCCACCAATTTGACAAAGGCCTAGGCTCTATTGTTGGTGATGAGGAAAGTGAAATGACTTTTTCAGATACCCCGATGACTCGCCAGATACCACGATGACTGCAAAAACGCCTTTTGACCGTTGCATCAGAAACCACGGTAACTGCGAAAACGCAACTATTGTAATTGTTGTGCTACGGACATACGAATAAAAGTGCGAACACGCGATCAGGGTCGGGTGCTCCCGGTCTGGAATTCCAGCCCGGATTAAAGTTGAAATCTTTTCAACTTGATGATGAAAGTGCAGGAAATCCGACCGGAAAATCCTGATCTTGTGTTCGCACTATAACTTAAAATTTCTTTTTAGGGAGAAGGGCTATCTCGAGAAAGCACCAGAAGCAGTAGGAGGCGAAGGATTCGACGTCATTATTGAGAACGCCTCTGACATCAATCTCGGATCAGATCTCACTATTATTGGTCCCAAAGCGCGAATTGTGGTAAGAATTCATTTGTTCATTAATTTATTCAATGCTAAAAATATGATAATAAATGAATACTTTAAGATAATATGGAAAACGTAATCTAAAAAACAATATTGAGACCTTACAGGCTTAATTTGTTTAAAGCACAACCCTGACTAGAAATAATCTTTTCACAATAAAAGTGGTTCAGAAACATCGTTTTAGAAAGACCAATACTTAGCCCGTAAAATTAGCGATTTCTTGTTATTGTTTGATTACTCTGTCCAGACCTCACGGTCTTCAAAGTGGAGGTTCTATGCAAAAAAGCTGTGCGTTCCCTCGTTAGTCAGTGGGAAATGCCAAGAAAATAGTAGTCTGCATTATCCAGGAAATGCGTTATGTGAAACACAAAATAGTCCTGTTGGTATACCATACCTGTCAAAATGAAACACAAGATGTTTTTATCTTGCCCTTTTTGATAGGGTTGTCAGCATTTCGGCAAAGTTTGCGCCCTTTGGCTTGCAAACTCGGCTCTGCCAAAAAAGCGCCAAAAATTCGTATCTCGAAACATTGGCGAAGGGGGGGGGGGATTTCTGAAGCTTACAATTACAAGTGGAGATGCAACGTAAAAGGCAGAATAACTACGAGTTGCTCTTTAAAGCACTAGTCGCACTAGATATATATGGCCCTCGGTCCTTAGGCTATGCAGCCAATCAGTTTCAGAGATCAGTGAACAATCAGCCTCGTTCATTATCAATATCCCTTTTATCACAATAGCTCTGCTTGGTCCGTACGAATACTATTCTTTCCAGATTCCAAAACGTTGTCCTCTGCAGAGATTTTCAGCTTCAAAAGTTAAAGGAACCCCTTTTACTTGTATTTTCTAATTAAGATTTCGCTCGCTTCAGCGAATACAGGGCAGTTTCAGCGAACCACTTTCTTAGCGTATGCTCGTGAAGTTACAGGAGACAGAGGAGAACGCAGACGGACCCGTGGCAACCTTAAATGATTATTTGCCAGTAACTCCCCTAGGCAATAAAAGTTAGGATTGACATGCACAGCAATCTTCTCACTTTCTTTTTTTTCTAGGTTGTCGGAAACCGCGGAAATGTTGAAATCAGTCCACGGTTTCTAATGACCGAGGAGGCATCTATTATTGGCTGCGCTCTCTTCAGATCTTCTCCAGTAAGTCGCTTATCATTTACGGCCTGCTTTTAGTCTGATTCAGAGCAAAATATCACTAGGGAGTAGCAGAATTATATCGCGTTCACTACCACATAACATAACGAATTTATTTCAAACAACCACTATCATGGCAATGCCAAATTTGGGTATTACGTCAAGCATAATGCACATTTTAAAATCTATACAGTTAATCATCAATTCGTCATCACAGACCTGTTATAATACATAAATGAAAACCAAAAACAGAACACGGACGTTGGAATAATATCACAGACAGCTACCACCATCATTATAAATTTTTGTGAAACTCGGAACGAAGCTTTTCTGGTATCGCGTATGTGTTGCAGGTACGGGGGACAACTTTGGAACCTTTGAACTTGCGACCCTTTCCTGTCGGTTTCTTGTGTTTTCATAAGGAGGAGGAAGGATATCGGATAGAACAGGATGGTGGAGGAGCTTATGACCAACCGCTAGGCTCAGCCGCAGTCTCCGACTCTCAAGGGTTTCCATCTTAAACTTTTTTAGGAGAGCAGAATAGGGAACTTTGGGCTCACGACTTATTATTAGGAGTGCACGTTTCTGTATTCTTTCTATTTGTTGTGTCTGTTCGGCAGTGACGGCAAAGTGCCAAACAGCAGCCGCATATTCCAAAGTGGACCGAATGAAAGAAACGTAAATTCGGACAAGATGGGAATTAGGTACTTGGAACTTAGCCAGAAGTTTTAACAGCTGTAGACCAGCGTTTGCACGCTTTAGCATTACGTTGGTGTTGTCCTCCCATTTAAGATCAGACGTGATTGTTACACCAAGGAGCTTTAGCTTCTGTACCTGTAAACCAGAAGGCAGTGTTTCTTCAAAGGAAATGCTAGTTTTGAGGAAGGAAAAGGTTAAAATTGCACTTTTATCTTCGTTTACCTGCATGTCCAACAACCTGGCTTCATCTTTAATGTCTTCTATTATGCCTGTAGCTTTGCTTTTAATATTTCTGTAGCATACTTCGGATAAGCTTAAATCATCCACCACATGTCAGTTGGCACAAACCCCAAACAGAAAATCCGACAGTTCGTTCAGACATCAGTTCGCCAACACGTCAGTTCAGCCCCACGTCAGTTCAGCTGCAAGTCAGTTCGGCAACATGTCAGTTCACCCACACGTCAGTTGACCCAAACCTCGGTTCGCTCACCGTCAGCTGAACCACCATCAGTTCGCCTGTTCTAGAAATCCGTCAGTTCGCCCACACGTCAGTTTACCTACAAAACACTCGAATAGCAGTGATACTAGCACCACTGGCGATAGAGAACGTCCCTACTGAAACTCGTTCAGTCGTTCGCCAACACTGGCTCCGATAACTTCACATTCTGAATATTGCAAAAAAAAATGATACAGCCTCCATTGTTTCCTTGGTGTTTTTCCTTGGTGTGTGCAAACCGCATCTTTGCTTTACGAAAAATGTCTTAACTTGCAAGTTTGTCGCACTTAAATACCGCAAGCGTAGTGGCCGGCGCTACGAGTATGACCCGTTTGAAAAGCATGGAAAGCATAAGTCTTGGCGCTACTCCATAGTGTTATTTTGCTCTGGTCCGATTCTGTCTCTTATCGGATGATCTTTAGTTTTTTAGTTGGGGTGGTGTAGAAAACTAGATCCCATGATCCTATCACGGGCATCACCAACTCGTTCGGCCTAACGTGCAGGTCCGTATCCAGGAATTTATTTTGGGGGAGGGGGGGGTGGGTATCCCGCGGGTCGGACCTAGTTCATACCAGAAAGTACAGAAAAGATTTGGATCAGAGGTCAAAGCCTATATAACGATTCTTTGTTTATGTTTGGGGGGGGGTGAACAACGTACCCCCCCCCCCTGGATACGGCCCTGGTGGCACATCACATATAACGCTCAGACGGAACGTGTTTTTGGATGTAATCAGCGGTTGTTTTCGGAACCCTTGTAATATGCTCCTGCTATGGTGTCGAAGATGTAAGCGAAGGGTAAATAATTTGTTTTTTCACGCTCAGTGTCAACCGGGCACTAAGCATTACCAAAATGACGGGATGGCAATCTGCAGCCCGGATAGATGCTTCATCTCCGTATTTCGTCATTGTGAGATGCTGGCCATTTCAGGTCAATGTCCCGGAGAAGATAACCTATTAAGAAGATAACTAAACCCTTTATTCAAACACAACAGAATCGATTCTGGCATTCCCATGGGTTCGCTTTCCAAAAGCCAGACCAAGAATCGTGACGGGCAGAAATTCATGAAAAGCCGTTCCGTCTATATAACGTTTTTAGATCCCATTCCACGCGCGTCGTCGATTCGCTTTCCAAAACACTTCGCTTCATTTTCCAGAATTAGCGGAGCTTCAAAGCAGCTCTTGAATATGGAAAGTGAAGCGAGTTTTAGCCTAAAGGTAAACTACCACTGCTCAGTTTGCTGTTCCCACTGCCCAGATAATGGCCAGCTATTTTTTCGAATATGGTTTTATTTTTCCAGTTATTTTTCCGTTTTTCAGTTATTTTTCCGATCAAACTGTGTTTGATATTTACTGGCCAGCAAAAAACGCTGGCCAGTTTTTTTTTTCAAATCGCCAATGTTTTGAGTAGGTCGTTTTGAAGTATTCGTAGAACCAATCAGGGTATTTTTCTCTCGGGTCCTTAACAATCACTTTCGACGCACCAATTTGGTGTCGCAAATTCGGGAACTCCTTGACCCACACCTTCCTTTTCTTGCAAAGAGTCCTAGACTCGTTGCTGTATTTTACACTTTCTTTTTCTAAGTAAATACAACAATAATAAAGCTTCATTGTCATTCACGACCAACTTCAAGAATAAGCTAAAGATTAAACTTTAAAGAATATACAGATATTATTGTTCACACCAGATTATGCAGTGAGAAGAAAAAAAAAAGCCTCAGCTTTTACAACAGGCCATATTTTAAAAATCGCCATATTTTAAAACTGTCCAGCAAAAATAACTGGGCAGTGGGAACTTAGAGCGTGTTCCACCCTCGTACCAATAGCATTTATTAGTTACTAAATCCGTTCCAACCTCACGGAAAGTTACTACGCTGACCGTTCCAGCCTTCTCGAAATAGTAACTAATAGTAACTATTTGCTTACCACGCTCGGGAGCGTAGTAACCGTAGTGACTACGGATCTCTGTCACGTGATTGGTCGGATTCGCCCGTGGCATGATATTCCGCTGGAAAATAGAAAAACCAGCCTTGACGACAAAAAGGCAGAATTTGTGACGTCATGCGTGGTAACTACGGTAAGGAGGAGGGAACACGCTCTTAGCTCAAGTCGCAAAAACAGCCGGCGCATGAGCTATCGGAGCTTTCCAGAACGCCTGAATCGCCTTTATACTTAAAGTTGAGCGAACTGCCAGCGTAATGCTTCCTAGCGGCGTTAGCTCTTAATTCTTCGCCTTAGCAGTAGAAGTCTATAATTAGAAGTAGATGGCATAATATGACATCTACTGAATTTACCACCCAAGAGATCAGCACATATTATGTGCTGTTCTCTTGGGTGGTAAATTCAGTTAGGGGCCCGTGCTTTTCCCAGGATTTCTTCTAGGGCCCTGTTTGAAGCTGGGTGGATTGTGACTTATCTTACAAGGGAACACCACTAACCCTTGCCCCAAACTAATGGGCCAGGCACCTTTGAGACTTGAATCAGCGTGCCAAACCTAAATGAAACGAACTAAAATCTTTAGTGTTGGGCGATATCCATACGATAATATTGATATCGAAATCGATATTTGTTCATTTATAATTATTGTACATAATCCAGAATAAGTGACATTTATAGATCCGAAACTGGATCAGTATGTTCTTCGTAATTCAACTTTTATTTATTAGAAATTTGAGCTCATGCAAGGTACTTTCTTACGACAGTTTTAGTCTAAAATTTTAGCGAGTCGATGCGTATACTGCAGCGAAACATAGTATCGAAATATCGATACATCGATTATCGAATGTCGAAAGTGAAAATATCGATATATCGATGTATCGGAAAAACCAGTTATCGTCCAACACTAAGAATATTTCTTCGCGAGTGTGTTCTTCGAAAATAGGAGTTTGCTTGGTCCGGTGGTAAGACCAAAATCAAAGAGAAATTCATTTCTCAGAGTATATAATGTCCTTTTTTTGCAGGATGAGTGGAAGGAAACAGCGGCCGCCGTCATTTCTGGAGTGGAGACAGGATATCTTGTCCCAGTCATTGATAAGGCTTATCCGATAGAAGCTGTTCAAGAGGCCCATGCCAATGTCTTGAGCCACGAAGGTGGCGCTCGAGGCAAACTAGTGTTGTCCGTTGCGGAAGAGTAAACTGTTGCTGAGAAACTTGGCGAAGTCAAGGGTCCGTGATTTGTCCTTCATCCCGGCTGTAGAATCCAGCCGCGGCGAATCCACTGGCATCGTCTGGATTGTCGCATTTGCACGCAGATCTCCTAGCTTCAGTCCCGTGTTCTCGAAACGAGCTTTTTTGTGAATGCGTTTTGATAGTTCTTGCGATTTCCGAGGGTTATCAAGTAGACCTTCTTCACTACTGTACCGGTTCAAACCCAATTCCCTTTCGCGTTTGCCTACCAACTCACCTACAGTGCTGATAATGCCCCGGTCGTTCACTCGCGGATTATAGGAGGCATCTGCTTGGAATGGTTGCAGAGACATGCCCTCGGAAACCACAAGCAATGATCGATCGATCATGGGCCCTTGCTAGAGAAGGATTTTGTTATCCTTTTCTTAAAAAAAAAACTCAATCTATAGAAAGACAGTTAATCAATTTCTTTATGTTTTTTTTTTATTATTTTTGTATGGTTTGTCTGAAGAGATTCTTCTCTGAAAAAAGTGGCTTTTGTGTGATAAGATTGTTATGTGAGACTATTTTGTACGGAGTGGTATATTGTTGATATTACAAATAATATTTTTGAAAGCCTTATCTTGACCTCCGCTACATCCCACGTCCGTACTGTACTTAAAAAAAAACTATCATGTTAATGCAGCGTTTACAAGCATAGATTAAAGCTTGAGCAGAATTTGGTCTTGTGACAGGATAACGTTTACGTACACAGAGGGAAACAATTGTTTCTTCGAGCCAGAAAATCTGATAAAAATAATTTCATTAGCCAATGACAAAATGTTTTAATAGTATTTACGAGATTAGTATTGATGGCTGTTGCTCTCAAAAGCTAGCTTGGCTTTTTATTAGCCTTCTTCACCAACGTTGCCGACCGAATTCCTTTCAAGAACACTGAAATTCGTTTAAAGTTAAACTGAAAAGCCAACTTAATTTTGTGTCATTAAATTGAATACACTGAATAATTTGGATTCTGCGAGGGATTTTTTCTTTTTCCACTATCTGCTCTAGTTATGACGTACAGAATATCTGCGGCCATCCCCACAACGAAAATTCTACTATGACGCGGGAAATTTTTATCTCAACACAAATGCGGCTTTTCAGTGGGCAGTGGTGAGATTGGTGAAGATTGCTTATTGCCTGAAAAAAAAATTATAAGTCTTTCTCGTAAGGCATACAACAAAAATACAGGCGCATAGAGGTACCACAAATCACACGGAAATTCCACTATTTGAAAATCGATTGTTCGTGCATAGTTGAACAACGAAGTAACGCATTTTCAGCGGTGAATAAGTGATGGGTAACTGTATTGTCCCATCCCAGCCCTTTTCGGTTAAACTTTAAACTCGTCTCGCTATAATTATTTTCATTACTCTTTCAAAGAAATACTTTCAAGTGCACCGGAATTCTTTTCTACTAGAAGGGAATTCTTGTCCGTGTAAACGCTAAACACAAATGTGGGTTGATGAATTGATACGAGTTAAGAGTTGTTGAGATTTCAACCTGCCACACGGGATTCTAGGGCATGATCAGTAATGGAAACTTAGCATTTCTACCGCCCAGTATAATACTCCAATAATACAACGTGTTCTGTCGACCAGACTTTATTTTCTTAACGCGGATCTTTCAGCAGTTGCACTAAAAGAAAAACCACCCCATGGGGGTTAATGCCGGAAATACTTATTCGTGCGAGATCCTGGCGGTATGAGTTTTAAACTTTAAATTGCTATTCTACCTTTTATACTATTTCTTTCCGACTTCCAGTTATCGTAAAGCTCCAGTTTAGATTTCCAGCGCCAATTGACTCCGCCTCAAGCGCGCCGACTGTTCTCGTCTGTTTTCCAACTCTACCGGAATTTCAGTTTGCCTGCACCACCCGCTAAGAGATGTGGCGGGAAATTCAAGTGGGGCCAAGCATGCTGCTGTTGACATTGTTAAATTTTGGATTATGTGCAGCCCAGGTTTTGGATTTGGATTACACAAGTGCAACTCTCGGAAGTAGATGTTATGATGACTTAGGAAACCCCCAGGTCAGTTGTTGAGTAGGCTATTGTACTTTTGTCTTCTCTTGTCTGAGGCAAATGCCATTGACCCATTGTTGCAGTCTCCCACCTTGGATCTGGCCATTGTTGTAGTTTCCTACCTGAGAAGTTTCATCTGATCTGGCTGCCAAGTAATCTCCTGAATCTGAGGTTTATCTCAGTATCTAAATATCATGCTATCTGTGGGGTTTCTTGTCAATCTGATTCTGGCTGCTCCAGTTTTCTCCTGAAAAGAAGGTTTGCCTCATTTTTGCAGTCGTAGGATCTCATAGGTCTGCAAAGCCTCCCAAATTAGAGGTTTGACAGTTATAGGAAATCATAAGACTTATGTACATTGGTATCTCAGAAGAAAAGGAATTTGCTGGCTTTCAAATGACATACTGTTTGCCTTTTTTTGAAGTTTCTGATGTGAGAAAATGATAATCAAGTTTTGGGAACAGAAAATGTAATTTAAATTGTGATAGAAATAGTATAGGCTTCACATACACATACAGTAGAGGTATGCTTATGTGAACAGTTACTTTAATGTGAACAGTGCAGTTTTGAGCTAAATGGTAGAATGAAGATGCAAGATACTTATACAGGTGTTTTCAGATGCCCTTAATTACCTACTTTGTCTAACTGGTAGTCAGCTTTAAACACAGCAAGTGCATGAAAATGGCAAAGTCCACTGTCAACAAACGTTCACATAAGCATACATAAGCATACTGTACACAAACTGATAATCTCAGAATTGACCTCAGAAAGTTTAAAAGGAAATTTCTTTGCAGTTCAACTGTCAAGGAGCTAAACGATAAGGACGAGAAGTAGGCTACTGCACACAAATTTCTCTTAAAATTTTGTAGCCAATTTTGAGGTTATGTAATTCAACTTCGAATAAACCTCCTCTAATCCAGAGAACTTGACTTAGCTGATAAATATATTGTTTTTTTCAATATTTTGTTTACTTTAGTTGAGATTTATTTCTGTTAGGATAATGTACAGTTTTTGCCCCAAATTGGACAACCCGACCTTAGGCTTGCCATTCAATTTTTAGGACTTGTTGAGCAGAAAGGGTTCCTCAAAGTCAAATTATATAACCTCCAAATTGGTGGCAAGAATGTTTAAATGAAATTTGTGTATACTACTAACAGTGACAAATCCACACATTTTTTGTTAGCAGTATTTAAGAAGAATTTGAGCTTCCAGCATTCAAACAGCTGTTTCAACTTCAATGTGTTATCTAGTTCCTTTTTAAGCCAGATAGATTTTTTCTGTAAATTTGAAAACTTGGTCCGAGTCAGTGAAAATACCTCTACCCTTGACAAACTTGACCTCCAACTGCCTACCCTACCAGGACTAGGGGTCTGGCTTCAAAATTGGTTAGATTGATTTAAATGAATTTGTTTGGTCATCTACCAACTATGGTGGGTCACAGATTGCAAGCTTGCAAGACCAATTTTCAAAAGCAGCAAATGAATCCTGCATCACCCTGTGTGGCTTGAGCTTTGGCTAGTGTTGGTCTTACTTGATCTGGGACGGTCATACTTGGAAAATGTGACCATGTCCTCTAGCTGACTCAAGGCTTAGGCTACCTCACAATGGAAATGGTAGCAAGCTGTGAAATTTATTGAGTTGCTGTTGTTTTTGGTCAACAGCGTAACTATATGTGTAGACAATAGCATTCTATTTAATTTCCAATTCATTTTATTTTATTTATAAAATTCTATCCTTGGTTGAGTCATATCCAAACTGTCTCGAAGTTAGAAAAAGACTTGTTCAGTACAATAAGCAAACAAAGTGGAATCTTTTATACCCATTAATTGTGATGGTGACAATGACAAGTGTGGTAGAAAATAAAGCAAAAAAAGAAAGTGTATAGGCCTATACATTTTTTAAAATAAATTTCAATTCCAGCCTTAGCAAATATGTGATATACAATGTAGAAACTGTTCAATCACTTGAGCTGAGCAGTTCCGGAGATTAAATGCACAACCAGCATCACAAGACCAAGGATCTGCACGCTTTATGTTTTTGTTATCACACTCACACTGATTTCTCAGGTTTTTAGACAAGTTGAGGAAAAAAGAAACAAGAGCTAGAATCGCGAATGGCACTTGTAAGGCTGGGCAAGAGGATGAAAGTAGTAATTTGCCAATTCGTGGGTTTGTTGGTATAATTTGTAAGCAAAACCCTGCAGAATGACGATGCACCCTTGAAGTCATGAGAATGTATTGTTTGGTAAAAGTTACTTTATTCTTGCACTCGGCTATGATGCTATGCACTTCAGGGGAGCTAGACAATCAAAACCCTTTGGGGGCAATGTAATCAAACCCTTGAGGCAAAAATGATTCTGGGCACTTTAGGATCATGAATATATATGGTTTGGTCAAAAGTTTTTTTTGATTTCCTGTTAAAATGTGCACTTTAAGGGTGCTAGAAATTCATTTCTAAGCAAAATCCTTAAGGCAAAAATGATCATGGGCTCATGGCCACTCATGGGGATTGTGAAAATGTATATTTTGTATTTTATTTAATTTATTATTTTATATTTATATTTTCGTACTTTGCTATTATGATGAGTATCACTTTAAGTGATGGTCGGGTCTGGGAAGTGACAATTTCTAAGCCAATCCTGCCATCACCGGAGTTCCGAACCTCCTTCCTCCAACATCCCCCCAGAGTGCCTGAATCCGGTCCGGTTCTGTCACTGATATATCTATGGCTTATTGCGCTTGTTCTTCCCACCAAGTATCCTCCCAATCGCTATACTCTAAGCATGTCAACAAATTTCAGTCCCCCCCCCCCGACTCCCCCTACATTGATCGGATCCTTCACTATTCCGGATTCCCCCGCCCTCCACTCCTCTCCCACGGTGGTCGGATTGGGGAAGTGACTATTTCCAAGTTAGTTTGGTCGGGTCGCTAGTATGCCTGCCAAGTTTCATCGTCCTAGCATTTCTGGAAGTACCCCTCTGTAACCCGAGAACAGTGGCCTGACAGACCGACCGACAGACAGACCTGCAAGCTGCAAGTGCCATAAAAACTAGTAAAAGATTTGAAAAAGAGTTGGGATTTCGTTTTCGGCTTATTAGGGATAGTTTCGCATTGACTTGGAAAGTACAAGCAATTCTTACCCTAGCTACTGTAATGTGGTGGTCAACACGGTTATGTTGCTGATTTTTCTAAGTAGCCTATTAAATTGGCTCATAGACGGCGACTCAATGAGTACTTTTTGATATCTCTAGCAAAATATGGACGATACAGCTTGGAAAGTATATATGCACCCACACCCCCCCATGCTCCAACGCATGTAATGATGGTCCTGACTGTGGCACTAGGACATCGCATTTTTCGTTGTTCTCACCTAAGATTCAGAAAGGTTTTCCGGAAGCTGTCTTCCAGACCTTATCTTTTGGCGAGTATGGGCGTTCGTGTGATATCTACTTCCTCTCGCTGGTCGCTGGGCCTCTTTGTACATCATAGAATGCAACGTTAACAGTCGTTCTGCCAGAGAACAGCAGCTAAATACACTATCAGACGGTTGAAAACATTTAACACATGGATGCGCATTTTTAAATTAAATGTTATGACGGATGCCTTGTAAATATATGTTATGACATGTTTATATTCGTTAGACAAACATGGACTTCTTATTTCAATCAATCAATAATTTATTAATACCAAATTATCCATCGGATAGCATAGGCTGACGACAAAGTAATCGTACACTACACGACTGAAGAAACAAGGATAGTTATATACAATTGTTTTGTCAAATTAATTAAAATACAATGCTAGATAAACAATAAAAACACTAAATATATCTTGTTGATGTCTTGACGGGTGGTTGTTTTAACTTTCGCTTCCTGCTTCTAAATTTTAGCGTGTCCTCGGACGGGTTCTCGGTGGTTTCTTCGTATTCCGGGAGAATATGCCTATGCGTTTCAGAATGGAGGCATTCGTACCCAAATTTCATCAGCGAATTGTTTCGTCGTTCGGTTAGATGTTTCGAGATCATTGGAGCTTTCCAGTCTAATCTTCAGATTTGAAACCCACTGTTTGCTTAGCGTCACCGTCGGGGTGAGACAGGATTTCAGGTAACAAACATTCCTGTCCTCAACAGTAGCCCATTATGACAGAAAACAAAAATTAAAGAAGGCATCCAATTTTTTAGCAAGCATTAACTGTTTACAAGTTCGTGTCTAAATATCACATATGCCATTGCTTATTATTCACATTTGATTTTTAATGCTCACTCGGGGAAATTAGGAATTCTGACACCAGTTAATCGCTCGAAATGAGTGACAAGCGCTCAGCATGGGGGTTAGTCTGCTATTGAAACTGAACGATGAACAGTTTTGCCGTAATACTGTTCTACTTTGATGGAAGGAAAAGTTAAAGGTGCCAGGAATGTAAATTATAGTTAGTTTTGAGCAGAAATGGTGGATTTTTGGACCGTCACTAAGTGTTACATTTCGCATAAAGATAACACTTAAAGGCGCCACAGCACAAACAAGTGCGCAAGCACTCAAACGTGGGTATCATCAATCATAACGAACGGCATATCATCAATCACATTACAAAACCGTCCAGTTAGCCAACTTTTCATTAAAGAGTGAAGGACCCTGAGTGGTCTTATTTGTTGCTGTTGCAGCATAATCCACATATATATATGTATCCACAAGTACACAGGAGTTAAATTTGAAACATGTCATTCACAACTTAACTCGAGGGAAAGCTGGGCCCAGTTGCCTATGGGCGGACGGGTGTGTGTGTCTGTGTGTGTGTGCGGGGGGGGGGGGGGGGTCGGGACCCATCAAAATGCATTTCTGGATTTATATGTCCTCAAGTACACCAGCTTAGAATTGATTCATCAGTAATGCCAAGAGTAATGCCGAACTTAATTCATGGGAAATCTGGGCCCAGTTGCCCATGGACGGAAGGGTGTGTGTGTGTGGGGGGGGGGTACCCGTCAAAATGCATTTCTAAGCCTATATTTCCTCAAGTATACCAGCTTAGAATTGATTCCAGTCACGGGTCAACAATTTAATTCATGGACAATTTAGGCCCACTTGCCCCTGAACGTGGAGGATGGGAGGAATTTCATTGTCCTATTTCCAGGTCTGGTCAAGTTGTGAACATTGTTCACTGGGCAATCTGGGCCCGATTGCCCCTGAACCGGTGAGTGTGTTGGATGGGACCCCCAAAAGGCACAACTAGACCCAAATGCCATTATGCATACCAAGTTTCAACTTGATACCTGTCCTTGATACCTGAACTCCAGGAAAAACGAAGAAAAGTGGAAACGAAAACGGAAAACCGAAAACCGGCTACAGCAGACACAAAGAGTGGAGTGTTCATAAATGTTCATAAATGAACACTCGACTAATAATCTCGGCATCTGTCAATATCACGTAACAAGGATGCGCATCCATGTATTAAACGTCGATCCCATCTTTGTCTATTTGGGAGTTAGCCTCACTTTGGAAGAGCGGATCATCGGTGATTGGCATGGCCCGGTGATTTATAATGGACATTTTTCGGTCGTTTCTCATTGTCCGTGATATTTTAGAATGTGAACGTAATATGAAAATGTGATCGATAATATAAATATTATCTCATTTATAAGAATCTTATACTTTAATTTTTCTCACAAGTCCGATAGCGTAAGCAAGACTTTATTTACATCTTTATCAACAATCTGAAAATGTTGAGTGATTTCTTATCCCTCAAACAGCTCCTCTACCTTGGTTAACATTCTTATTAGTCGGTATCCGATCATCTGATTCTTAAAGTACACTGTGCTCCGATTGAAGTGATGTCATATTACCACCCTCTAGAATTTAATATTAAGACAGAAATCAGCTGATTCCTAGACAATTTATTTTCGCTAGTGTATCGTTACGGCGTATTTTGCTGCCTGCCATCCTCCAATTTACTATGTTTGACTATAAGCGGAGTTTCTTGTTATTTATCAATTTGTTGTAATTATACTTTTTATACTCTCGAAATTATCTGTAGTATTGACAGCTAATTATTCTGATAGCATCATTGAGAATTCCCTGTAAATTCTGTACTCAGCTTCAAGTAAGGCTGCCATATTTGTACGTTTGTTGGCACTTCTATCGATTCACATCAAGAAATCAAAACTTTTCTTTGGAACTACAAACAAAGAAGTCAAATTAGATTAGATTAGATTACGTTTGTTAGAAACAAATACATACCACATAATCTGCATCACCTCCAGGGAAAGTCCCGGAGACTTGTTAAATAACAGGCGAAAAACAAAATTCACATCTATTTACCAATGAAAAATAAATACTACTGCTAACACTACATTTCTAATTACTAAAACAAATACTAAAGAAAAAGAAAAAAAAGAAAGAAAGAAAAGAAAACGACTGACTCTTGCTTACTCTTTTGCGAGGATTCAGCCAATCAGAGATCATTTTGCCAATGTGAGATCATTTGGGCGATGTGCCAAAGGCCGGACATAGATGGTAAATGTCCTTAGATACAGTCATCGGAGTCGGGACAGCCTAAGGCGTCGGGTGGCCTACTACACGTGCAGACTTCATGGGTTCATTGTGGATTCCCCCGGTCGATTCACACTAAGGTCTGCGTACCGAAACACAAGATGATAAACCACCCATCATACACTAGGCCCTTCAGGCCAGCCCACTCTTAGGAGCTTTAACGAAGACTCGTAGTAATGACCCATGGTCCGTAAAATAAACAAAAGGTTTTATTGTCTGGTATTTACAATATAATATCAACCACCTTTAAGTCAAAAGGGTTGTGCCCGGTCGAGGCCCGGAAAAGAAGTGTGGAAGAAGATGACTCATCCCCGGCGGATGAGTCATGAACATGAGTTAATAAAATAATACAGAGTCACGACAGTAAAGAAGACTAAAGATACTGAACGGAAAGGGATTAGCGCTGCCTAACGGCGGCACAAGTGATCAGTGCGGGGTGCAGATGGCACCACCGTGACACAGCTACAGAGACGATTTGATTTTTTGAAGTCACGATACTCTTTGAGCGTGTTCCACCCTTCTAACAATAGTAACTATTAGTTAATATTTTCGTTCCAACCTCGGAAAAAGCTATTACGCCGTTCCAACCTTCTCGAAATAGTAATTAATAGTAACTATTTGCTTACCATGCTCGGGAGCGTAGTAAGCGTGGTAACTAAGGTAAGTAGGGTGGAACACGCTCTCTATCACTCAGCTCTATAAAATGGTATAACCTGGAGTTTTTGAATTTCCGCGCTTTGCAAGTGCAATCTTCGAAATCGCATCCGCCGAGGTGCTAAAGAGGTAATGACAAGCGATAGCAAAATGGCTTATTTTCGGAGCGCCATTTCAGGGAAGTCAGAATATTTTATTTGTGAAGCATTTTATAAAAAAACAAAGCAATTAGTGCCCAGTGTACTTTAACCTCACTTTCCTTCTTCAAAATACCATTCCGCCTCCCCCTTCCCCCTGCGTTTTGGACTACCTTACGGAGTTTAAGAGCTTGGTCACACTGGGCTCACTTCCTGGCTTTTGGGGTTGCAAAAGTAGAAAAAAGAAAAAGAACAAGATACAACTAATTCTGAATGTTGTCGTTTAGATTCAGGAGATCAATTAGAGCAAAACAGCGACTTATGTTACAGGAACCCTAATTGACCCCTAATTGCAGTCTGCTCATTATTCCCAAGCTGCCACAAAGCTCATCAAATCTTACGTCCCCTAGGAGTTTTCAGCTGTTTGTCGAAAAGGCGGCTTTTTGAGCCCAGTGTGACCAGGCTCTAAACCCATGCTGGGACTTCGCGTCCTTCATGGGACATTGGCGAAGGTTCAAATGACTCACTCTATGACACCATATGGTTTCCGTTTGCTGGAGCTGTAGGCGAGACGGAGGCTGTTCAACCATCGCGAATTCCAGCATCTAAGTAGTCCAAGGGAGACCCCGTTGCTGGAATTGATAACAATCAATATTGAGGCCCATGGTGTGTCTACGTCATGCATATGGAATTTGGGGTCGTGTTCTAGAATAATGTTCCCGTTCATGAAGTGTGGTTAGGAGGTTCTTGTCTTGTCCAGCTTCTGAGGGGGGGGGGGGGACTTTTGTGTGTGGGGAAAAGTGTGAAGTATGCTTAAGAGGCTGACCGTTCGAGAGAACTGAGGATAGAGTAAGTATGGTATCGGAAAAGTAGTCTTGGGAATGTCAGGTATTTTCTCTTCTACCTCCAGTAGCTACAAGAGCAAAATAACACTAGGGTGTTTTCACTGGCGTGTTTTGGACTTATACCTATGCTTTCCATGCTTTGCAAACGGGCCATACTCATAGCGCCGCCCATTACGCTTGCGTCATTTAAAGCGAGACAAACTTTCGGATTCAGAAATTTCTAGTAAAGCAAAGGTGCGGTCTGCACATACCAAGAAAATAATTGAGGATGTATCATTTTTTTGCTATGTTCAGAATATGAAAGGCTGACTGACTTTCATTGGGGACGTTTTATATCGCTAGTGGTGCTAGTGTCCATGCTATTCGAGTGTGTGTCAATTTTGTCAAGTCTTGGCACGACGAACATTTGCAACTGCTTGCGGATAGTCTTTGCAAGCATGGAAATGTTCTGATTTGGAAGTTCAGTCACGTTGATTTGAATATTAAAGTGCGTCTTTTTAAGACTTATTGTACCCAATTTTTTGCACAGTCCGTTGTTACGAACCACACTGCTCGTGCTATGAGTAATCTAGAAGCTTGTTACAATCGTATATTTCGACGGCTAGCATGAGTGGAGTTCAGAGCAAGTATAAGCCAGGCGCTACTGCGTAATCATTGCTGCACATTTGCTGAAATAGAGAGGGCGGCAAAATCTCGATTTGACGTACGTGCTATAAAGTCAGAAAACAGCCTTGTAGCTATTGCAGCTAACCCACTGCTTCATTCCCCGCCTACTTGACAGAAGCTACTTCTACTACGATAGATGTAGTTTACCAGTGTTTTAGGGTGTTTCATTTTTTTTTTTTTTTTTTAGTGTTGTAATGTATTGTATGGCCTCGTGCTGAGTAATAAAAATTTATTGATTGATTGATTGACTACTCCCTAGTGTTATTTTGCTCTGGTAGCTACTTAGCAGCTTGCTTACATAAGATTATTACGGCCCAGTTTATCGTTAAAACTCCCAGGGCATCATTTTTTGTATTCTTCAGCTGAATTTTACTTGATCTTTCGCAAATCCTAACATGAAAGTCGCTGATTATCACACAAAAAGCATTTTTTGTGTGTGAAAAGTAAACCACGTAGAGGGCTTTATCTTGATCTTTCGCTTTTCCTAACAAGAAAGTGGCTGATTATCACACAAAAAGCATTTTCTTTGTGTGAAAACTAAATCACGTAGAGGGCTTACTGGACGGGTTGATTCCTTTACTGGGGTTCTTTGGTGAGAATTTCAAATATCTATGATCAGAGTACAATGCGCAACTGACCAGAACATGTCCTTTTCTGTTTACCTGGCTAAAAATGTCGTTGGGGAAGTCGAAGATGGCTTATATTCTGAAATCGGCGACATGACGGTCCGAATTATCTTGGTTTTCTTTTCTTTTCGTTTTATTTTCCGAAAACCCTTAAAATTAAATTGTCAATTTACCCATATGGCTTTCAGAAGAAAGTTCTGGGGCTTCTGGCGTCATTGGCTTCCAGACTCACAAATCTCGAGCGTCTCGATGCCTGATCAGAGTTGCGTTTTATTTGAAGTTCATAGTACAGCGGACTGTTCGTTGTCGTTTTATTCGCCAGCGGGCCGTACGCTGGGAAGGCGCAGGGTGCCCGAAGTTGTTTTATTTGCCAGCGGGCCGCCCGCTGAGTGCCAGCGGACCCGATAGTTGGTACGCTGGGTGAGGCAGGGAACTGTTCAGCGTACCTTCTGACGTAGTCCGCCAGGAATAAAACGCCAACTTACAGTTCGCTGTCCGCTCCCGCTGTACTATGAACTTCAAATAAAACGCAACTCAGGACGAAACATTTTGCTCAAAGACGTGCACGGTAATAGGAAAGAAGACTGCTGCGATTCCGGGTAGGAAACACATCATGGGAGCTTGAGAATTAGGCGACGGAAAATCGACGACGGGAGCGGAGACAGAGAATGAATGGACCTACTGACCGGCACAGCTGCTTTATCAGTTTTTGTTTACTCTTGACCCTAGGGTCAGGGATTTGGTTGGGGCAAACTTACAAATATAGACAGATAATAAATGTTCCTTCAGCCCAAGCTGACTGCGAATCATATTTGACAGCGCATACGTCAGCTAAGAAGGGCCGAAACATAGCTCTAATAAAATTCAGCTGACGTATCCGTCTTGCACTGTCAAGTAGGAGGATAATTGCCCCCCCCCCCCCCCCAACAGGATAATATTGCTTGTTTGGAATAGTTACTGTATACTATGATAATTCTACTGATCCCACTGAACAACGTCAGGAATGGCGTGGTATAAAACAAAACCAAAGGTTTCGATGGGATCCCAAATATTTAATATTTGATCCAGACAATTGCGTCTTGTACATAGCCTATCCGGTCTTCGCAAGACTCCTTGAAAATTTTACTATTAAAATTTAAAAACAGATTAATGCCAATGGGTATTCATCTGGAAATCAGTTCAGGTATGGATTCAGCATGTGTGTACCCATGTACGTCATATCTACTTTGATGAAATTGATCTAAACTTCCTGCCTTACTTCTGCCAAATATCCGGTTTCGGTCGGGTTCCGGGTGAACTACTTGTCCGGCAAAAAACTAAAGCTCGAAACGAATCAGCATAACTTCTTACCCCTATATCGAACCTCTAGTTAACTTCAGATAAACTTTAACGTTTAACAGATTCTCCGGTTCCGACCGGATTCCGGGCAAACTATATACGTGGGTAGAAAATCGTTGTCATGTTCGTCATGTCTTCTGAACATTTAATCTATTAAAAAGAAAACTTTTACTTTTAACAAGGTTTGGCCGGAATCTCTGCGAACTTTCAGCATGTCTTCTTACCCGTAAAATTTAATCAACTTCATATAAAGCTTTTACGTTTAACAAATTTTCCGGTTTTGGCCGGCGAGAAAATAAGTTTCAGATATGCATGCAGCATCGACTATCTCATTGGCTTTCTAAACAATTTTGTTCTTCCCTTAAGTTGAAACCCCTCCCCCAACCCTAAATACAGGGATCATCTACAATCTTGACCTGTACTTTGACCCAGTGGATCCTCATACCAAGTTTAAAGAAAATATCTCTTCCCCTTCGAGAGTTATCGTGATGACAGACAGACAGACGGACAACTTTTACGAAGTCATAGGTATCCTTCCACTTACGTTTTGGGATTCCAAAAATCAGTTAAAAAGAAACAGAAATACTACGGAAACAGTAAGTTGAAGCACTATACTACAGCAGTCATAGGTTATTATACCTGCGGCTACTGTTATCTACATAGGCAGATGATCCAGGGTCTTCGACTGTGGTAACAGGTTCGGAGACCGTGAATCTATAACTAAATGGCGCCCAGCATCCAATATTTCGCGTTACAAGCTTCCGGATATATCGCTGAAACTTTCGGCCCTAAGTAAAACAAGAGCTGAAAGCTCATATGGCACTTGCAAGAATAAGCAAAATGTTGGCGGGAGTTTTTTGTTTGGGAGTTTTGTACAGAGTCGAATATTATTTTATTATACACTAGTAAGTAAAAAGTTCTGTAAAAGGCATTTCAAGAACTCCTCTTCTTCGTTGGGCGGTTCTTTGTTTGGGAGTTTTGTACAGAGTCGAATATTATTTTATTATATACTAGTAAGTAAAAAGTACTGTAAAAGGCATTTTTAGAACTCCTCTTCTTCGTTGGGCGGTTCAATGGTCTCCAATATGGTTTCGACATTTATATCAAGTACGTTTCTTCTTTGAATTGTTGCTGCGTAATTTCCCGTTTTAAAGGCGCTAGAAGTGCATCTGTAAGCAAAACCCTTGAGGCAAAAACGATAGCAGGTTCTTAGGGATCATTGATATATACAGTTTGGTCAAAAGTAGAACCCTTGTGGCACAAATGATCATGGGTTGAGATGTATCGTTTGATAAAAAGTACTTTTTGACCTTGTGGTGAAGATGCGCGCTTTAAGGGAGCTAGAACCTCATTTGTAAGCAAAACCCTTGAGGCAAAAATGGTAATGGGCTCATGGGGATCATGAAAATGCATATTTTGCTTAAAAGTATTTTTCTTAATTTGCGTTCGTGATTGGTACTTTAAGGAATGGTCGGATTTGGAAAGTGGCGATTCTTAAGCCAATCTTGTCGAATTTACAACTCCACTGTATTTCAGCTTGACAATATCACAATTATTCACAATCTCTCTACAATGATTGATTACTAGGCTACTTGTTTTAACTGCTTGCTTGTTCGAACAAAGGCTTTGCCATCAAACACAAAGAACACAATAGACGTACACCACACCAGTATTTCGTCGCAAGAAAACGTAGTACGGTAATTGTGTTGTAAGGAATAGGGAAGAGTTCTGGTGTGTCAGAACTGTGCTTAAGATCGCATAGAGGCCATCTAGCTTTTCAGAAATGCATATTCCCTGGTAGCTTTGTTTGGTCAGAGAAGCCGCTGGCACTTGCCATATTGTTCCAAACCCCTTCGACCTTCGATTGCTCTAGCTCTCACCGAACGAATTTAAGCAAAGAATGACTCAGCCACGAGCAGAGCTATACAAGGTGATCAAACAATGACTCATCCATGCGCAGAGGCGAAGAAAGGGGTAGGGGTTTGACGAAAACTAGAAAAAATGTGTCAAGAGATTTCGGGTGTCCCCTTCCAGCCCCCCCCCCCCCCAGTTATCGGATCCAGTCCGAATTTGACAATGAACATCCAAGACATTTGTTCTTGATACCTGTCAAGTTTAATGCACGCCCGATTATCCGCTATATCAACCCCTACTAAGGTTCATCAACATATTTTGCCAATCCCTTCGACCTTCGATTGATCTAGCTCTCTCCGAACGAATTTCTAGCATATCATCCTCTCCGGAGGCTGATATGACTTATAACATTCTCTATAGAGGCTGATATGACTTATAACATCCTCTCTGGAGGCTGATATGACTTGTAACATCCTCTCAGGAGGCTGATATGACTTATATCATCCTCTCATATCTACCGCTAACTTTCTGCGTGAAGATTATCGTAAAATACCTGACCGTGGGTCATAGGAGGATATGCATTACATACCTGTTCGAAAAAAGTTATAAATAAATAAAATAAACATGGAAATCCTGGCAAGTATTTTCAATTTTTTTTTTTTCAAAATCGAAGCAGGTTAATTTTCCAATAGGGGATGAGTAATGCCTGTTCAACCTTTTTTTCTCTTTTCAGAGATGCATTCCAGAATTCGTGAACGCTGCCTACAACGTGATCGTCGAAAGTAACAACACCTGCGGCGAATTTGGCCCTACGGAGTACTGCTCACAGACGGGAGCAAGGGGGCCATCGAAGACCTGTGAAGTTTGTGATTCGAGCGTGCCAGAATTGGCCCACCCACGCGAGTTTTTGACCGATTTCAACAATGCCGACAGTCAGACATATTGGCAGTCCGAGACAATGTTGGAAGGGGTGCAATGGCCCAACAGGATCAGTCTCGTTCTGAGATTTAGTAAGTATATTTCAAGGTTTTCGTCCGACCCCGCCTCACTTTTTAGCGGATTTCTTTTCTGAAGAAAGCTAAACATGCGAATAATGTTGGCGGAAGTACCGAATTACGGATTTGAGGGTGGATACTTCATTTATTCGTTGTTAATCATTTGTCGGTCGCTATTAGAAATAAAAGTGTTCGTTCAACCAGACAGCCATTCGACATATTTCACTCAAACCTTCATTTATAATCGTGAAAGTCAGACTTAATTGATGCTATTTTGTAATGTAAGCCTACTTTCTATACTTAGAGGAGTTAAAGCAGAAGCATTCTATAATTTATAATGTCGAAGGCGATATACCGTATCATGTGAGACTAGCCAAGTTGTGCTTTCCTTCCATAGCATGTAGATTTTTGGACGAGATTTGGTTGAGACATTCTAATTAATCAAGGGAAGTTACGACAACTTTGAAGTGACGGATTTAGTAAAATTCAGGATAAGTAGGGGGCACGCGTTGAAGCTCGCAAAATCTCGAACGTTTTTTAAGTTTTGATAACAGAATTGTTAGTCCTTGGAATAGTCTTAGCAAAGATGCGATTGATGCTGAATCCATCAATAGTATAGATGTACTAAAGATAAGATTTTTTATTCTGCTTTTTAAAAGGAAAAAATGGAGAACCGAGTTTAGTGGCACCCTGCCCTTTATGTAATAAGGGGAATGATGACTTGGAGCACTTTTTGCTGAAGTGTCATGAGCTTTCTGATTTAAGGGTGTCTGTGCTTGGGGGGGAATTTGCGGCTTCCAGACATCTTGGATTGTACATCGGCACAGATAATATGCAAAGTGTGTAGATTTATTGAGGAAGGAGTGAAGTTTCGTGACAATAGAAGTTGAATTTTTGTTATATTTTGTTTAATTCTGTTGCTTAATCAGTGTATAACCTGTTCATGTGTATGGCCTCTAGCTTTGAATACAGATTATTATTATTATGGTTATTCACAGTTTCTCAGAGTTATTTAGGGGTAAGCCTTTTATGGTGCAGCATTTAGTAGCCTATTATTTTATTATTAGAAAGGATTGCCAACATCCAAGTCGCTAATTTGAAACCAGGACTCAAGAAGGCCGTGGGATCGTCCAGTGGCTCGAACCGGGAGGGACAACCCGACTGAGCAAGCGCAAAGTAGGTCTTAACAAGAAAATTATACAAGAAGAAAAATATTTAGCTAGTCTATAATTAAAAGAGTAAAACAAATGTAGCTAATTCTTTTACAGCATATTTCTTTTGATATTTTGCTTTGGGTTTCTTGTCATTTCTGCTTGGAAATCAATGGGTTTTTTTAAGGTGTCCCTTAAAGCACAACTCTTACTAGAAATGATCTTTCCCCAACGAAATGGATCAGAAAAAACGTTTTCGAATATACCATTAGTTTACACCTGAAATTAGCGAATTTCTTCTTAGCGCTTGTCGATTCCCTCCAGTCTTCCTGCTCTCCGACGCGGCGGCTGGGCGCAAAACATTTGAATACTGAATGCGCCGTGGTTGAAAAGTGGGGAAACTGAGCAAATAAAAGAAGTAATAAACAGATGCTTCTGAGATCCTTATGTGTGAAAGAGTTGCCAGCGGACGTTGAAGATTCCGGCAAAAGTTTCGTTGTGTGACGGGCAAAACTCGGCAAGGCCAAAAAAGCGCTAAAAATTCATAGGCACAAAACGAGACAGTGGAGAAAGGTGGTTTTTTTAGAAGCTTATAATTCTGTATGGGAGCTGGGTATATTATAAAAATCAGAATAATCAAAAGGGGTTCTTTAAGCTTGATGCAATTTGAGCTACTGAATGATTAATTGGCGGCGAGATTGACGGACTTGTCTGCTCCAAAGATCTACTTTTGGTTTTCTGTTATCTTTGGATGATGTTGGCTGATGTTTGGATTTTGAAGAAAGAAAGGGTATAGGCTAGTTGTGTTCACAACAATCATTCTTGTCTACTGGTCACGCCCCCCCCCCCCCATTTTCCGCCATGTCGGTTAACTGCATATTTTTATTTCCGTTTCTTTCCTGGTAGTTGTTGTCCAAACTTAAGCTCGAGCAGGGATACAAAAAAAAAGAAAATGTGCCAATGCTTCAAAGCCCTTAGGGATTGGGTAGAGCTCTCACTGATAAATGCTCGTTTCTTCTTGAACTGCATGCAAGTCACGAGAAAATACCGGAGAAAGAGTGATGCCTAATGCACCTTATCAGTCGAGAGGTAAAAGGACGTGGCAATCTTTCTTAATGAAGATAATGTGCAAGGTTCACAACGTGGTTTGTATAATAATAATAATTTATTAGGGCCCGCTATACAACAAATGAAAGAGCGGAGTAATAGAAGAAAAAGAAAAAGAAATCACACACAAAGAAAACGAAACACTACGTAAACCTTAAAAGACTTGTGGACAAGTTAGACGAGTCAGCAGCGATTCGTATGTGTTTTTCTGGTGACCTTTTTCGTTTCCGGACCAAATGCGGCAATTATTGGGGGGAGGGCGGAAAATACTTGACCCGCTTAGACTGGTGTGATCTGGATCGAACTTCGTGGGAATGACAAACAGATGCTCTGGATTAATCATTTACAGAACCGGATTGGCTCCGGGTATTGTGGGTGGAGTTGGAGGAGGGGGGGGGGGGGGTCTGGGATTCCGGTGATCGCGCGTTAAGGTACTTCCAGATGTTCTAGGACGATGAAACTTCGCTGGAATATTGGAGACTCAACAACATTTGCTTAGAAATCGCTACTTCCAGAATCCGATTATTCCTTAAAGTACCAATCTTGACCGCAAAGTAAAAAAAATACTTTTAACCAATATATGCATTTTCGTGATGCCCATCAGCCCATTAGCAGTTTTGCCTTAAGGGTTTTGTTTACAAATAAAGTTCCAGCTCCCTTAGAGTGCGCATCTCAACCGCAAAGTCGAAACTTACTTTTGATCAATCAAATCATCTTGACCCATGCAAGTGCCATATGAGCTTACAGCTCTTGTTAAAGTTTAACTGACAAGCCAACTTATTGTTGTGTCATTTAATTGAATACACTAAATTATCTGAACTCTGCTAAGGGATTTTTTTTTATTTGCGGCCGTCCCCACAGCGCAAGTTCTACTATGACGGGGGAAATTTAATCTCAACACAAACGCGGCACAACAACGACAAAAAAACAACAACATAAATCTTTCTCGAAAGGCATACAACCAGGGACCCATAAACTTCCTGTAATGACTCGTCATTCAGGGGGCTTGTCAATAAGAGATTTCTGATGCGCTCTTGACCGAGCGTCAGATAGTTCAAGAAATACCCACGGGGATAAAAAACCCGGCTATCCAGATAGACAAAATTTTTCGCAGCTGTTGTGCTGAACTAGGAATATTTCTCTGTAATGGAAGTGTATCCTGGATCTTTTGTCCTAGCTTAGGTACCTGGTGGCATGCTGAATAGTCCTGACTGAAGATGGCTATCTATATATATCTGAGCAAGAACGCCGATTCGACACAAGCGGAATTTTTAGAAACTAGCTGAGGCTCGGGCAACATAGCAGCATAGAAGCATAGGAAATGACAAGCCCCCTGAATGGAGAGTCATTACAGGAAATTTATGGGTCCCTGATACAACACAGATACAAGCGCATATCACACGCAAATTCCACTATTTGAAAATCGATTATTCGTGGACAGCGGAACAACCAAGTAACGCATTTTCAGCGGGTCTTCAAGCCAGTTTAAGTAAATAAGTGATAGGTAACAAGATTGTCCTATCGCAGCCCTTTTCAGTTAGACTTTAAAAGCCCGATCTAGCACAACACTATGGTTTCTCACTTAGCAGACGCAAAGATGATGTGGTACTCTCAGACTCCCATGAGGGGAGTCTGAGAAGGTACTTTGCCAGTTTGTAATATTTTTGGTCCGAATTTACCTTTTCTCGGAAATGTTTAGCAAATCTCAGAATGGAGAAATGTGCAGAAGGTGCGGTGTGACCAAAGCATTGAAGAGGCGCTCTAGGATCAGAGCCATTACCAGCCAAAACATTTGGAGGGGGGGGGGCAAGGTATTTACCGACTGTCTGGTCATGTATACTTGATGTTCAGAAAATCGACCGTTTCGAAGAAAAAATCGACTACCGTATCTTTACGAAAAAACAACACCTTATTTGACAGTGCAAAACCTATACGTCAGCTGAATTTTATTAGAGCTATATTTCAGCATTTCTTGGCAAGGGTCCTCTTCAGGCTCAAGCTGCAACATGAACTTGTAGAAAAGCAACTAAATGTTCTTCGAAATATATCTTTAATAAAATTCAGCTGACGTATCAGTTTTGGACTGTCAAATATAATCCGCAGTCAGCTTGGCCTGAAGGAATATTTAATGTAACCTAACTACTTTATTTAAAAAATGCGTCTCAGAAAAAACCTGAACCTTTAGAGGATGCGGGAAAACGAAGAGAAATTTTATATTGGAAGAAACATAGGGATTATTTTCACGTCCCTTTAAGCAGCAGGAAACAAAGTCAAAGAGGAAATGGAATCCCCCCCCCCTCCAGCTATTAAGTGACGAAGTTCTGCCTAGACAAGCTGGGCTGCCTAGGGGCCTTGGTGTAATAAGGCCGGCCCCGGACAAGGGCCGAAGTATTATTTTATGTAAATGTAAAAATTGTAATATGCAAAAGAAGTACTTGCCTATTTACTTTTTGGGATCCCAAAACGTAAGTGGAGGGATACGTATGACATCGCAAAAGTTGTCCGTCTGTCTGTCTGTCTGTGAGCACCATAACTCTCGAAGGGAATGAGATATTTTAATGAAACTTGGTGGGAGGATCGTTTGGGGCAATGGAAAGGCCGAGTTCGTAGATGGGCCCTGTAGCCCTACATTTAGGGGTGGGGGAGGGGGTTTAGATTGAAACAGAATGTTTTTAAACACCTAATGAGATAGTCGATTAAGGGTAAGAAGACATTCTGAACACGAATATGAAAACCATTTTCTCGCCGGGCAAGTAGTTCGCCCGGAATCCGGCCAAAACCGGAAAGTTTGTTAAAACTAAAGGTTTTATTTGAAGTTGATTATATGTTCGATTTAGGGTTAAGAAGGCATGCTGAAAGGTTATGTGAAAATCATTTTCTACGAGGACAAGTAGTTCACCCGGAATACGGCCCAAAACGGAAAATTTGTAAAAAGGGGAATTTGTTAGGGGTAAGAGGATATGCTGAATCCGTGTATCACAATCATTTTTTAGCCGGACATATAGGTCGTCCGGAATCCGGCCAAAACCGGAAAATTGGTTAGAATTAAATCTTCATTTGAAGTGAATTAGATGTTGGATAGAGGGGTAAGGTAAGGAGATACGCTGAATTCGTTTTTTTAGCTTTATTTTTTCGTCGGACAAGTGTCCGTCTGTCTGTGAGAACGATAACTCTCGAAGGGAACGAGATATTTAGATGAAACTTGGTGTGAGGATTCTTTGGGTCAAGGGACAGGTCGAGTTCGTAGATGGGCTCTGTAGCCCTACATTTATGGGTAAGGGAGGGGGTTCAGATTTAAGGGACAAACAAAATATTTTTAAACAGCTAATGAGATAGTAGATTGAGGTGTAAGAAGACATTGTGAACGCGAATATGAAAACTATTTTCACGCCGGGCAAGTAGTTCGCCCGGAATCCGGCCAAAACCGGAAAGTTTGTTAAAACTAAAGGTTTTATTTGAAGTTGATTATATGTTCGATTTAGGGTTAAGAAGGCATGCTGAAAGGTTCTGTGAAAATCATTTTCTACGAGGACAAGTAGTTCACCCAGAATACGGCCCAAAACGGAAAATTTGTAAAAAGGGGAATTTGTTAGGGGTAAGAAGATATGCTGAATCCGTGTATCACAATCATTTTTTAGCCGGACATATAGGTCGTCCGGAATCCGGCTAAAACCGGAAAATTGGTTAGAATTAAATCTTCATTTGAAGTGAATTAGATGTTGGATAGAGGGGTAAGGTAAGGAGATACGCTGAATTCGTTTTTTTAGCTTTATTTTTTCGTCGGACAAGTGTCCGTCTGTCTGTGAGCACGATAACTCTCGAAGGGAACGAGATATTTAGATGAAACTTGGTGTGAGGATTCTTTGGGTCAAGGGACAGGTCGAGTTCGTAGATGGGCTCTGTAGCCCTACATTTAGGGGTAGGGGAGGGGGTTCAGATTTAAGGGACAAACAAAATATTTTTAAACAGCTAATGAGATAGTAGATTGAGGTGTAAGAAGACATTGTGAACGCGAATATGAAAACCATTTTCACGCCGGGCAAGTAATTCACCCGGAACCCGGCCAACACCGGAAAGTTTCTTAAAACTAAAAGTTTTATTTGAAGTTGATTTTATGTTCGCTTTAGGTTTAAGAAGGCATGCTTAACGGTTATGTGAAAATTATTTTCTACGGGGACAGGTAGTTCACCCGGAATCCGGCCCAAACCGGAAAATTTGTAAAAAGGGGAATTTGTTAGGGGTAAGAAGGCCTACTGAATCCGTGTATCACAATAACTTTTTAGCCAGACATATAGTTCGTCCGGAATCCGGCTAAAACCGGAATTTTTTTATAAATTAAATCTTCATTTGAAGTGAATTAGATGTTGGATATAGGGGCAAGGAGATACGCTGAATTCGTTTTTTTAGCTTTATTTTTTCGTCGGACAAGTGTCCGTCTGTCTGTGAGCACGATAACTCTCGAAGGAAACGAGATATTTGGATGAAACTTGGTGTGAGGATTCTTTGGGTCAAGGGAACGCTCCGAAGAAGGGTGTGCCGTGCCCTGTGCGGGATTGCTCAACTTTTACTCACCTATTACAAACGGTGACACATATTTCTCGTGTTAACCTTCTCATTTCTTTTTCTTTACTCCCACCCAACCCTAACCCTCATTCATTAATACTAATAATGAAATATTCACCTTAAATAAAATACCAAATAAATATTCCGCATTTATCTAACTACCCAAAAATAATTTTTCAATCTATTTATAAACAAAAACTGGTTCTCCGATTCCATCTGATTCCATACCTTCACACCCGAATTCCTCACACAAAACCCCCCTCTTGACGACACTCCAGTATCATTCACCAACAAACTCACATTTCTTGTCTCATACTCGTGGTAATATGCATGATCAACATAAAAGTTTCTAAAATACGATGGGCACAATCCATTTAGACTCTTATATACAAATACTCCAATCTGGTGTTGACATATCTTTTTACCGGTAACACACATAACGAATTAACACGATTAGCGGTATCAGCCGTATCACTACAATTCAGACGTTCACCTAAAATACGAAGAGCTTTATTTTGCATATTCTGCACTTTCTTAAAATTCGACTCAAAATTACATGCATAAACAGAACATCCGTAAGTTATATAAGAATGGGTCCGTACTGGATATATTGGATATAAAATGTGTATTGGATCGAAAATATCCAAGGAGTCTTTCGAAGACTGGATCTTGCAAAGACAAAACTCAATTGTCTGTATCGAATATTAAATTTGTGGGATCCCATCGAAACCTTTGGTCTTGTTTTCGTAGTGTACAGAGATGTCTGGAGATTGCCGTGTTATTACCTTAAATTGCACTTGTAAGAAATAAGGATGTTGTATACCGAAAAGTAGCTTGCTTATTAACTTTTCGCAATAGTCATATGCATATCGTAGGCTACATCTCTACGTTGTCGGTTGCTACTACCGCAAAATTGCATAATAGTGGCATTACGTAACTCTTGGAGCCTGTCTTTGCCTGTTTGGGTCAAAATGTATGAGAAAGAAGGGTGGGGATAACTTTTTTTGGTCCTTGTTTATTTATTTTCTTTGGCGTAGGCTAGTGTTAGTGTATGGCTTCTTGCTGGATTGCACGTCTTGATATGGATTAAATTGAATTTCATTTCGTTTCTAAGTCTGCTTCTCTGTTTTAAGTCTAAAGGTAAAGTTTGTTTTTGCTGAACTAAAACGACTCTGTTAACTACCTAGTCTTTGTCCGGGCCTGCAACTATCTTAGGGAGCTGAAGATAGAAGGGAGCAGTTCTTCTTTAGTCTGGTTTCTCCTTCTCATTTAGACAACGTCGTTCTCGTTCCGACTTTCAGATAATATTTTGCGTTGGTTTTGGAGCCTGGTTTCTATGTCTGATTGACACTGTTTACAATTCGAATTTCCAGTCCAGCATCTCGAGAACCGTTAGAATAGAGCGAGTGCAAGGGAGTGTTATCTCGAGCCGGAAATTGAAGCTAATAAACCTTCGCTAACAACAAGACACCGACGAACAATGGGCGCAATCCAGACGCAAGAAATGAAATTTTATGTAAAACTCTGAAAAGTATCGTAGTTAGTAGTAACATCAGCGTGCCATTCAACCCATAGTTCGCATATTTTTCCGATCATCAAGGAAATCCAGCACCCACTAGACTAGATAGTGTTCGATTAGACAAAGACCCCATCTAACCCAACACTCGGATTTTGTTCAGTTTGCAAAAGCGTTTTGCCATCTTATTGTTATGAAGTGTGATTATGTGCAGTGTCACAGTAAAATCAGTATTGTAGTTAATCATAAGATTAACCTGCCATGCAGCTCCTAGTTAGCGTATGCTAACGAGACGAGATTTTTCTCGTCCGACGAGGTTTTCTTGGTTGTTGATCTTCATCCTCGTTTTGGCATTTTTCCTCGGAATTTTCTGTCTGCGCTGAAGAAAGGAGGCGGTTGTCCTCCCGAAATATTCGCCTTTTATTTCAGTATATTCGTTGGCCTTTACAAACCCCATTTTCGTTGGTTTCTTCGTTGATTTTTGTGATATGTCAGGCCAATGTGGTTGATGAAATTATCTTAGACGAGAAATGAACCTGCAGTCTTTGTTTGTAGGTCCATTTTTTCCAGCATGACTGATGTGGTTTCAAGGGTGGATGATAAGGCTAGGTCTAGGGTCACTGGGACATTGTGGATAGCATGATTTTCTTCTGAAGACCGGCGGACCTGACCTTAATCTCCACACTCAGAATCAATCAACAAAACGAGGGTAGGGATGTCCTAGGTAGCCTAGGGCTCAGACGCACTCTTCTCTTTCTCTCTCTATAAAATAAATGTATACTCAGCTACAATGTACAAAAAGTCTCCTATCAACAGATGGTAAGTTGATGACTTATCGCTACCGGACGTCATGATGGTGATGGCGATCGGCATCATCAGTATCAAACAATATCACAAAGACGATTAGAGACGTACGTTATCTATCAGCAATAATCTGAACTTATTGCTTGCCTAGATGGCGTATGTGTTTACACCATTGTTGGGAATGATAACGAAAACGGATGTGGCCCTCTTGAGCCACAACAATGACCTTTCCATGATGACCTTTGCTAAGACTGGCCGACGAATTAGACGAAAATCGTAGCTGACTTTTCCGTTATATCCCGCCTAATAGCCTATAGGCTGTGATAAAAAAAAACAAAAAAAAACTCTCCATTACAAAAATCGCCACACCAACTCTCATCCCTCAAATACCACTCCAACAGCTCCCCTCTAACATCTCTCATGTCTAATCCCCCTAAAACCCCCTCAAACACTCCTCCCTTTATTACAACCCTTATTTCTTAGCACTAGCCATCCTTGATGAGATTTTTTCCCCGTGAGAAAATGGTTTTCATAATCGTTTTCAGCTTGTCTTCATACCCCTTAATCAACTATCTCATTCTGCATGTCTTCATACCCCTTAATCAACTATCTCACACGTCGAATTTTGTTTGCCCCTTAGTTTGAACCCCCTCCCCAACCCCTAAATGTAGGGCTACAGAGCCCATCTACGAACTCGACCTTTCTTTTGACCCACAGAATCCTCACAGCAAGTTTCATCAAAATATCTCATTCCCTTCGAGAGTCATCGTGCTGACAGACGGACGGACCACTTTTGCGATGTCATAGGTATCCCTCCACTTACGTTTTGGGATCCCAAAAAGTACTTTAGACCAAACGATACATTTCGGCCCATGATCATTTGTGCCACAAGGGTTTTGCCTAACGCAGTGGTTCCCAACCTTTTCCATACCGCGTACCCCTAATCAAGGTTCGAAAAGACTGCGTACCCCCTTTTTCAGAACGTCAAAAAGACGATATTTATTATCATAAACGATAAGGCATACATGTGTAGAAATATACACAAAATCAATGAGGCAATCACTAGAGGCTTCTTTGTCGCTAAAATTTGCCGAATCTCAGCTCCACGTCATTAACGGCAATATTTTGTACAGTCAGCCTGTTTTTGTGTTTGGTTTTGATGTTCTCCGTGCTTTCATTAAGCTGCATCGCAAACTTTTTCGTTAGGTTACGCAACCTGAATGACAATGGCACTTGTAATGTCTTCGATTTTTCTTGGAATAATATTGTTTGACACAAGAACAGATTTTACGGCAATAGGCTAGCTATTTTGAAATCAACATTATTTCACTGACTTTCTATTAGGCTTTCGGCAATAAAAAATGATTGAGGCGAGATTTTGAAGCTACAGACTAAATCAATTTTGGTTCCTTTGCGTACCCCTTGCAAGGGTTTCGCGTACCCCTTTGAGTACGCGTACCACCGGTTGGGAACCACTGGCCTAACGTATCTATAAGTTTTATAAAGTTTATGTAGTGTTTCGTTTTGTTTGTGTGTAATTCATTTTTCTTTCTTTCTATTACTCCGCTCTTTCATTTGCTGTATAGCGGGCCTCAATAAATTATTATTATTATTTGCTTAAAAATTTTATCTCTTAACACCATTAAAGTTTAACCGAAAAGGGCTGAGATAGGACAACTAGCGACCCATGACTTATTAACTTAAAGAGGCTTGAAGACCCATTGAAAATACGTTACTTCGTTGCTCCACTGTTCACGAATAATCAGTTTTCATATAGTGGAATTTGTCGTCGGAGTTGTGGTACCTCTATGCGCTTGTACCTGTGTTGTATGCTTGACGAAAAGATTTGTGAAAAATAAGTGTTCACGCAGTGAGCTATCTTCAACAGGGTGATCACTGGCTACTGAAAAGCCGCATATGTACTGAGATTTAAATTCTGCGCGTCATTGTAGAATTTGCGTTGTGGAGACGGCCGTAGATATTCTGAACATCACTACTAGAGCAGATAGTGGAAAATCGAAAAATACCTTCGAAGAATTCAAATAATTCAGTGTTTTCAGTAAGATGATACAAAAATAGGTTGGCTTTTCAGTCACACTTTAAAGTGCGCATCTTAACCGAAAAGTGAAAAAAATACTTTTGACCAAACGATATAGATTAATGATCCCCAAGGATCTATTATCCTTTTTATCTCATGGGGTTGGCTCACAGATGAATTTCTAGCGCCTTTAAAGTGCGCATCATTACAGCCAAGTTCGAAAATAAAATACTTTTTACCAAATTTTCGTGATTTCCAAGGGTCCATGATCATTCTATTCTCAAGCGTTTTGCTGACAAATTTTCAAAGGCAAATTACATAGTTCATCCTCTGAACCAGCCTTGCAAGTGCCATATGAGCTTCTATCTCTTGTTTTGTTTTATGCGGGCTATCTTTCGAAATAGGCAAATGAAGAAATATTTCTATAGACGCAAGGAATAGTGTTTCCCGAGGGGCTGTCCACTCTCGATTTTAATGTACAGCAAGTGCCCGGTGCCGGCCAATAAGCGTGGTTAGGGGCAGGATCGCCTAATGTGACGGCCGGCGCCACTGGTTTCGCCTGGTGCCGGGAAAGGTTGCACAACAGGTGCCGGGGAGGGAAGCCCTCGGTGTTTCCTACCTCTAACCTTCTCCTTTAAAGTTTAACAGAATAGGACTGAGATCTGACAATCTAGCTACTCATAACTTACTCACTTGAATACGCGTGATAACCCGATAGAAATGCGTTACTCCGTTTGTCCGCTATCTAAAGATAATCGATTTCATCGAATAAACTTATACTTTCGGACTTGTTGTATCTCTATGCGCCTGTCCCTCTATGCTGGAAATATTTACCAATCACAGGAGTAGTCACTGTCGGAAAATAAAGTAAAAATTGCAGACTTCTTTTCAAGAAATATCTTAACACATTTTCTTACTTCCTCCGGCAGTGGCTTTTCTGGGTTTAGCGTCTTTAATCCTGGAAATGCAGGCTTTTTGAAATTCGAATTCTCCGCTTCTGGATGAATTTTGGGTTGTCGTGCACATTTTGAACGCTATTACTAGAGCCTCGGTTGAAAAAAAAATACAAAATCCCCTAGATGACTCAAAATATTTCAGTGTATACTAATGTCAGATGTAAAAATAACCTGCCTTTTCAGTTAAACTTTAAAAGAACTTTTTTCTTTTCAGAGAAATCTTTTGACATCACATACGTGCGGGTGAAGTTCCAGAGCCCTCGTCCAGAAAGTTTTGCCATATACAAACGATCCAGCGAGGATGGCCCTTGGATCCCATACCAGTATTACTCGTAAGTACCATGTCATACATTTTTTTTAGGACCGACTGGTCCTTTTTCATTGCTTTGTTTTTTGTATCTTGCGAATCCACCTGGGCCCCCCAAAAAATCATCATCATCATCTGCTTATTCCATCCAAACCTTTATAACCCACCTTAAATTCTGTTTCAAAGAATCAACGGCACCAGCAGCTCACATAACCGACTCTCCATCGATTCTGAAAAGGATTTTTTGTTTGATAATTGTGATGATAGTCTGAGGGGTGTGTGGTAGAAGTAGCGCCCGAGATGTTCATTCTATGCGGTTGAATCGCGTTCGGATTCCACCAGAGCCTCGTTTTTGTTGCACTCTGCAGGTCCACTTCTCGGCCGCTTCCGGGACGATTCTTTCTACATTCGTTTTCGCAATGCAGTGCTTCCAGAGCTTCTCGAGAGTCGCAGACTTGCTTACCGACCAAGTCCGTTCTTCTCTGCAAGGTGCTCCATCAACCAAGAAGAAATCTTGCAGGAAGTGAATCCAAAAACGCATCTTGTGCAGAAGCAAAGAAGTGCTGCAGCAGCGATGCGGCAGCACTATTGCAACAAAAACGAGGCCCAGGGTGGGGGAGTTCGCGGGGACACACGAAATGCAGGAAATCAGCTAAGACCAAAAGCGCGGAAACTCCGCCATCCCGGAATGGCGAAAGTACGCCTTAGGTCTATCTGAGCAGATTACAGGAAATTGGAGCTGGAAATAGTTGGCGTAGCGCAGCGACTACCACACATCAGCTACAGGAATTGGAACGGTTCAAGAAATGCAGGTTATTTATGGAGGTGGAGGGGTAACATCGGATGTTGCAGAAAAAAAAATCTGAGGTTTGCTAAAATGCAGACTTCAGTTGTTCTCTACCGCCCTTGAAGTTTACCGAAAAGAACCGAGATTGGGAAAAGAGCTTCATAGACATTGAGATGCACTCTTTTGTTGAAATTCAAATTCTCCACGCCTGGATGAAGTTTGTCTTGTCGGGCCAGCAGTGCACAATCCGAACGTCACTGCTAGAGTCCAAGATGAAAAAATGAAAAAAAATAAGTAAATAAGTTAAATAAATAAGTAAATGCGAAGTCAAAGATATAAAAATAAGCTGGCTTTTCAGTTAAACTTTAATTAGCTACTTTGGCTAAATAGTAGTTGGCCTTTGCCAGAGCAAGTGCATGAAAATGGTACTGTTTAAAGTCAACAAACGTTCAAATAAACATACTTCTACTGTGTATCCGCATTTTAATTTTTCAGAGCCACGTGTCGCGACTCCTATGGGATCCCAGACAGATCCTATGTTTCTCGAGATGACGAAAGCAAGGCCCTCTGCACGTCCGAGTTCTCCGACATTTCTCCACTGACTGGTGGCAATGTTGCCTTTTCGACGCTAGAGGGCAGGCCCTCAGCCTACGATTTCGAAAACAGCAAGGCCCTCCAGGTAAGGAAAATTCCGCAGTGCATCTGGTGGGGTGGATTCCAGACATCCGGGGCTTCCGCATAGTCAAGCCAACCCTTCTAGATTTTCATGATAATGATTGCGGTTCTTCGAAATTTCCTAGATGTCCCCTTTACATTTCAAATATCTCTTGCATCCCAGTCACAACTGTCAATCGCTTTCCCGTTTCTTCCCCCATTTGCATATTTGTAGTGTCTCTCGAACGGGTAGCCTCTATGGCACCTTCCAGACATCCGGAATCTGGGGTGTCCAACACCCGGGACTTCCAGACGGTTTTGGCCTGGCTTTACCATCCAGAGCCGTCTCGACGAAAACGGTTGTCTGGAATCCGTAAGAAAGATCTGGAAGGTGAAGCCTGGCTTTAAGAAGTTTCTGGGCAGATACATAATAACTTTCGTTGACGTACATATTTATTCGTTATTTCTACTACTAGAGCAGAAAGTGCCTGATTTCACGAACTTGGCCCTGTATAAAGCGGTCTGGGGTGTAACCCTTTAGTCGCTGTTATGTTGGAAATCCGGTAGTTACAGTGACTGAACTGTAAGAGAACCTGGACAACAATATTTTTGAGTAATTGGTTCCTAGAAAATTACGCGGAAACCTGCCCTTTCATTATTCTTTCATCCAACTTTCGCTAGAGTTCATGGTTTTAACAAAATCAGTCGTCCCTTCTGGTTAGCGCCTGCCTTGTAAGCAGAGGGTCCTGGGGAAACTTCAGCAAGAAATTAAACACTAGAGTGTTAAATGTGATGGTTTTCTTTTTATCTCCGTTCCGATATTTCTGCTGAAAATTAGCCCTATAGCCTGAAGGGTGCCATTTTCACATCATACGGTTTTTAATGTGTTAAAAGATCTCTGAAGTGGGCGGAACCGCTCTGTATGAATTTAGGTAAAGTGCCAACAAAAGAAGATTCGCGGTCGCGTGGGCGAGTCGCACGCCATCTAGCCAAAATCGTTTGCTACTCACATTCCGAATTGCATGTCGATTTTGATTTTCCTCGTCGCAGTGTGAATAATTGTTGCATTGATGGAAACCAAAGCTTAGTTTATTATCTTTGGCCGGTGACGTTTTCGTGACGTCATGACAGAAACAGGGAAGTTCGATTAAATTAATGTTGCAGAATATATATTTGTATCCGTATATATAGAGCCGAGCGGCCAGCGAGGCGCCGGACGTGTTTACACTTTAAACCGTTCTAGGGGCAGTTTGCGTTGGTAAATGGAAAATATCGACTTTTCGTGTGACGTCACGAGCCATAGATAATCGGCTAAAGTTTAGTCAACACCGTTGCATTCCTTGCCAGCACCTGACGCCTCAAATCTGCCTCAAATGAATCGCGACCTTACCGCATGGCACGCTTGACTCTACGCAGCGAAAAGTGACAACTGCTGTCCAGAAGCAGAGTTTTGGAAAAAAAATTCTGTTGGCGGATATAAATATCTGGAAAAGTTTTACATGTGCAACGTGTCATGTGCCATTGCAAACTTTAAAGGACTCGTCTTACATTATGTTACTGCTTCACTCTTTCCTAATCGCTCCGTCCATTCTCATTTCCGAAGTTTCCAACTTCTTTTTCATCTACCCTGACGGCACTACACTGATTTTTGGAATGTCACTGTTTGGCTCTTTTTGAGGCGGATCAGGCTTGTTGCCTCCGAGGAGTTCATTGGTGAGAAACGCAGGTTATGCGAGTTTTTCCGTGTTTCTCATCGAAATCAAGGGACCCAGTGAGGCTGGAAACAGCCGGGACCGGTTTGTAATATTTGATAAACTCAGCTTCAAAGGAGTTTCAAAGGAGTCACGGATGTTATGATATTTCAATAAAAATTGTATCTTCTGCGACTTATGCTTTAAGTGTTAGAGAGAGATCGGTATATTTCGAAACTTTCGTAGCATAACTAAATTCAGTTTCTTACAAATAATAAATAAAAAACATAACAATAACAAACACACACTACGATTCAGTATTGAAAACTGAAGTAATAAAGGGCGCAAACGAGTTTCCGTAGGGATTTGTCCGGGCTTTAGGGGGTTGTAGTTTATTTTGCAGCCGGGTTCGATTATTGGGAGGGCTGTTTCCGGTAACAGTTACCGGTGGTTTGTACTGGCGAGGACAGATTTGACAAACTGCAAAATCAGGTATTCAAGCCGGTAAATTCAGTTTCGCAATGGCTTCTTCGTAGGGTATGTTGCAGTTTCGGAGTATGATCCTTGTTGCTCTTTCCTGGACGGACTCGATGTCCGAGTACATAGAGCTCTTGATTCAGTCTAATTTCTCTTGTTCCTTAGGAATGGGTCACAGCCACCGACATTATGATCGTTTTGAACAGACTCAACACTTTTGGCGACGAAGTCTTCGGTGATCCAAAAGTCTTGAAGTCCTACTTCTACGCCATCTCTGATATTGCTGTGGGTGGAAGGTAGGTTCACTATGCCACTGGTTCCCAACCTTTTCCGTGTCGCGTACCCCTATAGTAAGACTAAAAAAGGTTGCGTACCCCTTTTTGAAGAATCATTGTTCTACTACTCTACTAAGATCTGTCAAGATCAGAACGCCAAAAAGACGTCATTTATTGTCATAAATGGTAAGCGATTAATTTGTAAAAATATATACAAATAAATGGGAGACTTGAGGCTGCAAGGTCGCCAATTTCATTATCGTCCGTAAACTGGTCAAAGATCAGAAAGACGCTTGTGCCGTTTCTTTGAAACTTCGTAAGCCACAACTCTTAAGTTCCTGACGAAAGCAGACATTTTCTAATTCAGAGATTTGGGACCTTCGCGTACCCCCAAAGGGGTACGCTTACCCCCGATTGGGAACCACTGCACTAGGCTGTATTTCTTTTTTCAATGTCATTACCGTGCGGATTTTCGGTCATCTCAGCTCTGTGAGAGTTAGCAATAGATGACGCTGTTAAAGAAGTATCGCCAAGTCCTGTAAATTTGTCAAGGAATTCTTTTCTCCGTCTTAAAACTGGTGATGGTCTTTATTCAGATTCTCTAATTCGCCTAAGGCAAGGTGTGAGACAAGGCGGTGTTCTATCTCTTTCTGTTTTCAAACTGTGTTTCTAAAGTATTGAATAGTCTTCCGACTACATGCCGGCATTCACTACGGCATTTACATTTGCATTGTGTTTTATCAGAATGTTGGGGATAAATGAATTGAAATTGAAAAAAAAATTACTGGGTAGAAAAGTCAGAACGCATCCGACAATTATCTGGTAACAATTAAATACAAATTTGTTGACCAATTTTTGACCTTTCTCTTGCCTTGGTGATTGAGTTTCCTTCCCCGCCTTGGGCTGTGCAGTAGTTGAATTGTTTTGAACCACACTGCTTCATAAAACTGATTTATTTCAGATGCAAATGCAACGGCCACGCTTCAGAGTGCGTTCCTAGCACTTCAATAGATGGCGACTCGCGTTTGGTTTGTCGCTGTGAACATAACACGGATGGTCCCGACTGCAATACCTGCTCGTCTTTCTTCAATGACCGACCCTGGAAGAGAGCTACCTCCCTGGAGGCCAACGAGTGTAAACGTAAGCCCACCTTTAAATTTTCCTCCGCTTGCACTCAACTTTACCGTGGACCTTAGACCCTCCTTAGCCATCGGCGGCGCATGGGGTGTCAACAAAGCCTCTCGATTCATCACGAAGCTGTGCGGCTGCAGTTATGTCTTCCCACTTGGGCGTGGGGGAAACGTTGGCCTCTTTTCGGTCCCGCTTTCATGCCTCCGCAATGAGTGCCTTGGTCAGACAAGTTCCGGTAGAATCCTTGAGCAAGATTTCGGTAGATTCCCTGAGAAAAATTCCGGTAGATTCCAAAATTCTAGTAGATTCCGTGGGAGAAAGTCCGGTAGATCCCCTGATCCAGACTCCAGTAAATTTCCTGACGCAAGTTCCGGTAGATGAGCAAGATTTCGGTAGATCCTTTTGACTTACTTTGACTTATGTCTCCTGCCGGGCGTCGCTCAGCGTAGAGAGTGATGTCAGCCTCCTCCAACTGGTGCGACCAGCAGCTAGCGCTGGTGCGTCGCGGATATCAGTATTTTGCCAGCTTCAAGTATTTGGAAAGACTATCGGACCGTCGATATTTCGTTCTGCCACGGGGTCGTTTCCAGCCGGCTTCTGCGGGGTTGAAGTCCAGCGCGGTTTTCGCAGGTAGATGTGATGGCATTCTGAGGAGGTGACCGTACCATCGTAGGGTGCGCTGTGCAATTTGGGTGAAGAACAATGTCTGCTGCGTTGTTTGCAGTAACTTCTCGTTGCTGACGAAGTCGAGCCATTTCAGGCCTTCTATCCTCCTAAGGCTTTTCGTCTGGAACACGTCTACTGTCTTGAGGGCTGTGATTGTGGCCGGCCAGGTCTCTGTTCCATAGAGAATTACAGACCCGACCAGGGCGATGAAGATTCGCAGCTTCGTGTTCCGACTAATACTTGGTTTCCGCCAGAGGTGACGATTAAACCTCCCCATTGCAGCAGATGCCTTGGCTATTTTTGCTTGTAGTTCAGGGAGAAGCGAGCAGTCTGCAGCAATGACAGAGCCCAAGTTGGTGAACTGCTGAACCACGTCGAAAGTAGTTGTTTGGTCCAGGGCCACAGGAGGATTGGCGTTGTTAGAGGATGGATCTAGACCATAATCTTGGTTTTGTCCCAGTTGACATGTAGTCCTACTTTTGCAGCTTCGGTAGATCCCCTGAGCAATAATCCGGTAGGTTCCCTAAAAATCATCTAGTTCAGGTGAATTTGACAATTTTTAACTTGACTGGCCTCGTCTTCGTCTCCCTTTAGGCTGCATCTGATAAACTCTTGAGGTCAGTCTGTGCATGCGTAGAACATGACCCAAATATGAAAATGGCCCCTTATACTCAAAATGGGATGCGAATTCAGTTGGCATATGCTGCCGACAGCCGATTGGTTTTCTGGCGGATTTTTTCCGACGCCAACCCTGATCGTCTGTCCGCGTCATTAAAGCAAAAGCCTGTACGTAAAATGTGTTCTTCTTTTACTTTATCAAGCTTTTAAACTTTTAAAACCGTTTCCATAATAATATGCAGTCATTTTTGTTTGTTACACTGTCGGAAGCTTCGTAACAGAAAACAAAAGGATGCGCGGTTTCAACAAATTAGACTTAAGAAATTAGCTGTTACAATGTTACGAAATAAAATGTTATGCTTACAAGAAGAGCCGAAACACCGCCCGTTTTATGGCACTTGCCCTTCGGCCAAGGGCCTTATAGCGATCGCAGTTTCTGTCCGTCCGTCGGTCTGTCGTGGTCGGTCGAGGTTTTGCTAGTTTCGGCACTTCCACATAAGCTAGGACGATGAAACTTGGTAGGCAAGTCAAGGACCTCAAACGATTAAGTTGGAAATAGTCACTTACCCGATCCTAGCATCGTGGGGGGAGTGGAGAGAGGGGGAATCCGGGATCTTGAGGTATTTATAACTTTTGAACAGGTGATTGGATGTTAATGAACTTGATATGTGGAAAGACCCCGAGTCTCAGACGACCCAATTCAATGGGGGAGCTATGATTATACATACAAGCAGTAAATTGTAAATATGCACAGATTTCAGAATTGTAAATAATCACAGATTTGTAGGACACGCACATTTTATCTTTCGTTATTTTACTTTTATCTGCATGTCGTTGAATCTGCATCGTTCTTCTGGTTTTTAGTTCCATGTCGTTTTATTGTTTGTTGGTTCCGCATCGTTTTCCTGTTGTTCTTGGTGTGGATTTTATAATTTAGTTTTGTTTCTCGCTTATGACGGTTTACTGGAAGTGCAACCGAAATATCCGAAATTTTATTTATTCCTCGCACATCATCTTAGAGGGGTAACTAGCTGATCAGAAAAAAAACGAAAATCTCGCTTTTCTATTTTGGGGGCGGAATTCCGGTGATCGCGAGTTAAGGTACTTCCAGATGTGCTAGGACGACGAAACTTGGCTGTAACATTAGAGACTCAACAAGATTGGCTTAGAAATTGTCACTTCCAAGATCCGACCATCCCTTAAAGTGCGCATCTTAACCGAAAAGGGAAAAAAATACTTTTGACCAAACGATACATATTCATGATCCCCAAGGGCCCATGATAATTTTAGCCTTAAGGGTTTTGCTTATAAGTGAATTGTTCGAAGTACAAAAAAAAATGCTTTGGAGCAAAATATGCATGTCCCCATCATCATTTTTCCCTCAGGGGTTTTGCTTACAGATAAATTTCAAGTACCCTTAAAGTGTACGTCATCACAGCCAAGTGCAAAAATTAAATACCTTGTACCAAACTATACAACAGGATCATTCTTATCTCAAGCGTTTTTGCTTAGAAATGATCAGAACAAACCCACGAATTGGCAAATTCCAACTTTCATCCTCGACCCAGCCTTGCAAGTGCCATGTGAACTTCTAGCTCTTTTTTTTACTTCTTGTTGATTTGAGTGATTTATTTTTGTCGGGCGTGGCAACACTGCCCTGCACACGAGACAAGTGCGGACAATTTCGTAACGAAACCTGTAAATTCGGTAACACACTTACACATTGCCTTTAAAAACTAATGACTTTGTCGAAAGTTAATTGATATTTAAAGAATCGGTGATTTATTTGTCAAGCGCGGCAACCCTGCGAACGAGACAAGTGCAGGCTTGTCTTTTGCAAGCTTCAACGGTAGTCGTCATTTCAGTGATTTCGGTAACACACTGACGTATTGGCTTTAAAAATTAATGAGAAACGAAAGAATAACGCGTCGTCTTGAAAGTTTTCTTCTCCGTCCTGTTTTTCGGACGGTTTGTGCCGCTGGTGCCCTTTCACTGCCCGCTTTGACTGACAAGACACTTTTGAGAATTCACTGGCATCTGTTGGACACCAGATGCTGGGAGTGAGTAATCCCTTGAATTGTTTTGAGGAACCGACTGCAGTGCCTTTCTCGGATGTCGTGTGCATCCGCTGGATTCTTCGTCACGTTTTTTGTATGCTAATTTGAGCCGAGTATGCAGATCATGTATGGTTTAGGGTTTTATAATAGTAATTGCAAGCGCGACTCGAGAAACATTTCATATTAGTCAACTTTGAAGTAAAGGCCAAAATATCGCCAAATAAAATTGTTATCTGACGCATGAGTAATAACAACCGTACATACGTTTCTAATCGCTTATGGACAGTAGCCTACCAAGTCGTGAAAGAAGAAATTCCGTATCAAAGTCTGGGTTCAGGTTCTTTAATTTCACAAACTTCGTAACAATATATTTCAATCCCTGGGCGCCGGCAGGGATACGAGCTCGTTAGCTCGGCCCCATTGGACGTACTGATCTTAATTTGTAAATCGTTCTCGTCGAGCATGGAACAGAGATACAAGCGCATAGAGCATACAAATCAGACAAAGAAATTCCACTATTTGAAAATCGATTATTTGTGAATAGCGGAGCAACGAAGTAACGCATTTTCGCCGGGTTTTCAAGCTTTTTCAAGGGAATAAGCGATGGGTAACTAGATTGTCCTATCTAAGCACTTTTCAGTTAAACTTTAACTACGTCGCGTGGTTTTCTTTGTTGCTCTTACACCACAATCAACAACTATACATATATATCCACAAGTATACAATAGTTCAGTTGTCATTCACGAACCTTGACTTATGGGAAAGTTGGGCCCAATTGCCCATGAACGGGAGGGTGGGGTTGGGTGGGGGTACTGGACACATCAAATGCAAAAAAAGATGCTCAGAAGCCTTGACTTATAGACCTATATACCTCAAGCATACCAGCTTAAAGTTTGACTCCAGTCACGGGTAAAAAACTTAACACCTGGGCAATATGGGCACACTTGTCCATGAACGTGGAGGGTGGGAGGGTGTTTCAGTTTCACGGATATTCCCAACCCTAAGATCTAAAAGCACTTATCTCCAATTATTGTCAAGAAAAAAAAATGTGCAATCCGGGCCCTATTGCCCCTGAACCAAGTGGGAGTGGGGTTTGGGACCCTCAAAAAGCAAAAAGAGACCCCGATGCTCACAAGCCTACCAAGTTTCAACTTGATACCTGTTGATTCCTGACACGGGTCAGGAACTTTATTTTTGGGCAATCTGGGCCAGATGCCCATGAACGGGGTGGGTAGGGTGGGAGGGGGGCAACTTTAAAAGTAATTTCCCAGCCCTACGGTCTACAAATACAAGAAATTTCATCGATGTCCAGCTCTGGTCAAGTTATGAACATTGTTCACTGGGCAATCTGGGCCCATTTGCCTTGAACCGGGTGGGTGTGGGGGGGGGGACCCTCAAAAGGCACAACTAGACACCAATAACCACAAGTGTACCAAGTTTGAACTTGATACCTGCATTGGTTCATGAGTTATGAGCTCCACAAAAAACGGTGAAAACCGAAAGCTGCTGCAGCGCTCGCATTGTTCCAAGGAGCTCTCCACTAAAAATGAAAGGAGACACAAAATCTTCGCAAGGATGAACTCACCCATGCATGAATTTAAGCTCTCAGAAAATTATTCACTGATGATTCGTTATGTGCGTCGCCGACTGCATCCAGGTGATGAGCAAAGTGGCGAGACACATGCAAATAACAACACGAAGAAAATAAACGCTTTTGTTAGTGTTTATGATTCTTTCGAGGAAACATGATGTTGCAGTTACCACGAAATACCGAGAGAAGTTGGTTTTAAGCAGAAAAAGCATATTTTAAGCCGAAAAGGTCCGTGATAAGACAATCTTGTGACCCATCACTTATTCACTTATGCAGCGTTTACAGTAGGAAAACTTGGACAGAATCCGGTCTTACCTGCAAATTACCTGCAAATTTGCAATTGCAGGCGAATAGGATTTCTCCTAATATACGCCTTCATGGGTGCTGTCTTGTTCAGGTTTCCAGTTGAATCTCCACCGTTTGCCTGACCACTCCTTGTCCAAATGTTGTTTGAAGCTATTTGTTGTTTGGCAGGTAACAGTGGAATCTGCTAGCGCGTTCCACAAGTTGATCGACCAACATGTGAAGAAGTTCTGTGCATGCCGATTCAGTACAGGCCTCTTCTTCAGCTTTTTTGGGTGGCCTCTGGTGGTTCCTTCTGTGTTTGGCACGAAAATGTTGGGTGGGATGTTGTTGCTCTCTTGGCGACAAGATTATGTTTACAAACAGAGGGAAAATACTATTTCTTCAAGCCAGAAAATCTGACAAAAATAAATTCACTAGTCAACAAAAAAATGTCTTGATAGCATTTATGAAATCAGTACTGATGACTGCTGCTCTCAAAAGCTAGCTAGACTTTTTTTGAGTCTCTTACCAGCGCCGCCGACGAGATTCCTTTCATCTTGAAAGGAATTCTCGTCCCGCTAGACTTTTTTTTCTAGTCGTCTTCACGAATGGAATCCTTTCCAGTCGACCAGAATTCCTTTCTACTCGACGGGATTTTTTGTCCGTGAATAAACGCTACATTAACGAGGCTGGAAGACCGATTTTCATATGGCGGCCTTTCCCTGTCAGACTTGTGGTACCTCTATGCGCTTGTCCCTGTGTTGGATGCTTGGCGGAAACGGTTTACGAAAAGTAAAATTAAAATGGCAAATGAAATCTATTGGGGGACAGGCGAAAGTAACGATGAAGGCATTGGCATTCGTCCGCTTCAGGAATCAGTCCATTGGAAGTTAGTAATTGGACCACCCTAACTCAAATTGATAACCCTTTTCTGCGGTACGTACGTCTTTGTACCATTACCCAGTATGCAAAGAACAAAAATAGGATCACCGTTAATTAAGTGTAGCCCGAGAGACACTGCTATCATTCCGATCTTCTCCTTATGACAGGCGAAAGTAACGATGAAGGCATTGGCATTCGTCCGTTTGTGTTTGAGCCTCAGTGTTCAACGACCTCACCACTGCGGACATTGAAAAGCCGCGTTTGTGTTTGAGATTCAAATTTTCCACGTTACATTAGAACTTTGCGTTGTGGGGACGACAGTAGAGATTCTGAACAACGAAAAAATAGTTTATCAAAATCTAAATAATTAAGTGCTTTAATTAAATGATACAAAAATAAGTTGTCTTTTCAGTTAAACTTTAAAAACTCGCGATTCAGTCTCTGGGAGCTTCAGGAATCAGTTCATTGGAAGTTAGTAACTGGACCATCCTAACTCAAATTGATAGCTCTTTTCTGTGGTACATCGTCTTTGTACTGTTACCCAGAGCGTGTTCCATCCTCGTACCAATAGTAACTATTAGTTACTATTTCCGTTCCAACCTCACGAAAAGTTACTACGCTGACCGTTCCAGCCTTCTCGAAATAGTAACTAATAGTAACTATTTGCTTACCACGCTCGGGAGCGTGGTAAGCGTAGTAACTACGGATCTCTGTCACGTGATTGGTCGGATTCGCCCGTGGCATGATATTCCGCTGGAAAATAGAAAAATCGTTCCAGCCTTGACGACAGAAAGGCAGATTTTTTGACGTCATGCGTAGTAACTACGGTAAGTAGGATGGAACACGCTGCCAGTATGCAAAGAACAAAAATAGGATCAGCGTTAATTAATTCTAGCCCGAGTAGGATGAGACACTGCTATCATTCCGATCTTCTCCTTATGTGTACAAAAGAGACCCATGTCCCTTTTTAAAAGACCATAAATTCTGGGGCGAGTCGCTTCGGTTGAAATCGCTGTCATCAGCAGCAGATTGAATATGTAAAACATCAACCCGCCAGTCGTCAACATAGTATTTAATGGTGTGCTATCAGTGATTCCGTCTCATATTGCGGGAATTTTGATTTGATTACAAATCAAAAACCGGGAAGGTAAATTACTTGAGTGATTTTTTTAATCTTTAGTAAATTAATATTTTTGGTACTGACGGGACAAAATCCAACATTGTTGTGTTAAACCAGTGCTGATTGGTTCTTCTCTCTTCAAAATGTAGAACTGAGTTGCATTACTCGCAGCGCAACGTGAGCCCAACGCTAGCCTGTTATTTTAGCGAGAAGATGCATCTCTTATGATTCGGTGCTCCGACAAGATACCGCAGACTCCCTTACCGTAGACCTTAGCCCCCTCCCCGCCTCACCTTACCTTACCATGGATCTTAGACTCACCCACTCTCAAGTCTTCATACGCGTCTATTTTTTTTATTTTATTTTTTTTTTGCCGCGTAGCATCTTTTCCGTTCTACGCGGAATATAACATCGAGACTTAGGTCACCTCCCATAGTTCGCTGCCGAAATGTTCATCACTCAGGCTAGGCGGAGGCCTTCGTTCTAGGCCTTACCATTTCCGTTTGTTGATTACTAAACACAAATATATTTTTTTAAGGCACTTGAGGTCCCAGGAGGGCCCACTCCCTCGGGAAACATAGCTTGTGGGGTACCTCCCAGCTCCCACTAGACAGAAGAATTAGATATACTTCGTATATCTGTTTACACAAGAATTATCGTATGGGCTACAGTTATTTCAGTAGACCTAAACCTTACCGTACAAAAATTCGTAATCTGATTTCCCAAACCTGGAATGCAATTTATCGGGTGTAACTGCGAATTTTCTGATCCAATTGCAAAATTCGGGCCACGCAGAAAACGAGCCGTCTTGATGATAAATTATATTAGCCCCCCCCCTCCCACACAGACAAATTGTATCGCTGTGGTGGGATGTCAAAAGAGCTTGTATCACTCTCTGGGGTGTGGGTTATCGGGATTCGTTCAGCAGCCCAACCCCTTACTCACACTCTACATTTTTTATCCTCCTGGAAGTAGATCAATACAGCTAGCCCTCGAATGTAGAGTATCCGGATTTGTAATTCACCATGATCCAGCCCCTCACTCCCCTACAGGTTGTATCGCTCTTTGATGCATAGAGTGTCTGATATTCGAGAAACTTGGAGTTGGACAGCTGTTTTGGGATCCCAAAACGAAAGTGGACCTATGACATCGGAGAAGTTGTCCGTCTGTCCGTCCGTCCGTCTGTGATCACGATAACTCTCGAAGGGAATGAGATATTTTGACGAAACTTGGTGTGGCGGTTCTTTGGGTCAAGGGAAGGTCGAGTTCGTAGATCTGTTTCCATACATTTAGGGATGGGGAGGGGGTTCAGTTTAAGGGGCAAACAAAATATTTATAAACAGCTAATGTGATAGTCGGTTATGGGGTAAAAAGACATGCTGAACACGATGATGAAAATCATTTTCTCGCCGGATAAGTAGTTCGTCCGGAATCCGGTGAAAACCGGAAAGTTTGTTAAAGCAAAAGTTTTATTTGAAGTTGATTAGATGTTCGATTTAGGTATAAGAAGACATGCTGAACACTTATGTGAAAATCATTTTCTACCCGAACCCTCTAGTTAGCTCGGAATCCGGACAAAACCGGAAAATCTGTTAAAAGCAAAAGTTTTATTTTAAGTTGATTATATGACAGATTTATGGATAAGAAAAGACGCTGAATCCGTATATGACAATCATATTTTACCCGGACATGTAGTTCGTCCGGAATCCTGCTGTAATCGAAAAATTAAGTTAAAGTTTTATTTGAAGTTGATTAGTCGTTCTTTATAGGGATAAGGAGATACGCTGAATTCGTTTCTTTTTTTGCTGGACAAGTAGTTCGATCGGAAGTAAAGCAAGAAGTATCGATCAGTATCGTCATATATATATGGCTTTTAGGGGTGTATCTGAACTTGGTTGTCTGAGATGACTAGCTATTTGCTAAATTAATCTGTTTCCAAATTTAAACAGTAAAAATGTTCAAGGATTCTGGCGAAGACTGGATCTGGCGAAGACAAGGCCCAGATATTAATTGTCTGGATCAAATATTACATTTTTGGGATCCCATCGAAACCTTTGGTCTTCTTTTTTTTTACGGATAGCCATCGGGCCTGGGAGGGTGGGAGGGGTCGACATCTATGACCGTCCAGCTGCTTTGCTTTTTGTTCAGAAAGGGTGATCGTTAGTCTTACCTTGCGTCTGATCCGGACATATTTCTTCTCAGAGGTTTTCATGGTACAAGCTCGTTATTCATTTCTGATTCTTCTTGCCTGCTTCGCTAAATGATGCGGCAACTTTTTCTTTGCCTGATGGGTGTTTCTTTCATACTGCCAATCGTGTATGGTAATCTTGTCGCGGCATTCAGTTTGACGAGACAACACCCGCGCTAGATGCAGTTTCTTTTTTCTTTCCGGTTCGATCTGGTAGGAAAAAAATGCCATTTTCCTTAGAGTATGTTGTTAGATAGACACCAAAGAACATTTTTTTTTGTTCGTATTCCAAAAATAGGCACACTGTTTTTTTATAGCCCTAATTATTTTCCTTTTCTTCTTCCTAGTTCATACTCCCTCATATGTCCTGTGACCGCGTGATGGGTTACAAATAAAATTTATTCATTCATTTATTAAAATTTCACTGTGTGAACTTGACTATCTTTATTCAGGAAAGTAGACCTAGTAATGTTTCTTTCAAGAACCGACTCTGCATTGGTTTTGACGTTTTTATTACTTCCTCTAAGTTCCAAAACTCGAAAGTTATCATAAGGATCCCACACCCTCATCCGAGGCCTCTTTCCGCTTTTAAGACATCCCGAGCTAGCTCGAGGAGACGTACAGTTAAATCACAATACACGTCCCTTTTTAGTCCATAGCATCTCTTTGTAACCGAAAGTAACACTCGGCATCCGGCCTTAGTTTCGGCCGTAAGTTCAAAAATATTCTCAACATCCCATATTAATATTCCATGCACATCACGGTTTGTACTATGTTGTTCTATTTGGTTTTTCATTTCCAAAAAAGGACCCATTATAAATATATTTTTTTACGGTGGGCCTATAGAGTATCCGCACAGTTGAGGTCAGGTTAAACTGAAATGACAGGCCAGAGGAAGCTCGGAACCGCAACTTATCCCTCATCCTTATCTCACAAATTCACAAACTCTGCTCTCGCTACCCGACATCGTCACCAAATATCAGCCGCTTGTTACCGGGTTACCTGTGATTCAGTGATCTCATGGCAGTTGTGACTCGTAAATGTTTAAGAGATGTACTCTGGGTAGCTGTGTGCTCTTACCCTCTTGTGCAAAGCTGTGAGGGGGTTCGATTTTTGCTATGCCTATCAACTCGTGGAAATGGGTTTTATTCGTTTCATGTGGAATAAGCTTCTGTAGCAGTACGAGATGGGATGGGAAAACACCGTGGTTCACCGGATCTCGTAAGTCTTCGATATGAAGAGGTTATTTTTATGGTGTTAGGAATACAGTCATCCGAATTATTGCCGTTGGCTAATATTGTGGTTTTAAAAGTTCCGGGAAAAGGCAAATTGCCGTGATGCTTGTCTTAGGCTTTCACATTGAACACGAGGTACTCATGCGTTGCGCCTGTGTATGTATACTCTGACGTTACGTATAGTCTGCGTGTCCTCTCAGATCGCGAGGGCTTGAGCGTTCTATCCACGCGAAAGTGAAATGGCTCGGTTGATGAGGGCATAACTATTAATTTCTGCGGGGATTATGGCTTATATATGGATAATGTTCAAATATGAGCCACCGGTCACTGCTACCGGAAACAGCCCCTCCCAATAATCGGACTTGACTGCAAAATAAACTTCTACCCCCTAAAGTCCGCACAAATCGTTCGGGAAGTCGTTTGTGCCCTTTTTTACTTCAGTTTTCAATGCTGAATCGTAGTGTGTGTTTGTATTTATAATTTGTAAGAAACTGAATTAAGTTATGCTATGATAGTTTCTACATACACCGATCTCTCTCTCAGTATGTTTGTAATTATTTATGTACTGCTTTATCTGTGGCCTATTGCAGGGCTGTCACAAAGTTCCTGAAAGTCCCAAAATCAGGCTTAGGTCCCTATTGGTCCCAGTTCACTTCTGAGGTCCCTTAAGATTTTTCCAGGCGAAGATTCGTCACTAATTGTCAATCTGCATACTTGTGGACATAAGCCTATTCAAGGCTATAGCGTTACTGTCTGATTTAAAGAGACCAGTAGCGAAAAAGATTGATACCAATTGCCACTAGAGTCATGCCTAGCTTGAAGATGAGTCAGTTTGAATTATCATCTTGTTGTTTTTTTATTCACTTTAATTGCTTCGTTCAGGATGACTGCTCCAGTAAATAAAGTGCAATTTGAAGATATTTGTTGCACAACGACAATAGAGGTATGCTTGATTCGAACGTTTGTTAGCTTTGAACTTCGCCATGTTCCTGCACTTGCTGTGACTAAATTTAACTACCTGTTAGCCAAAGTAGGTAATTAAGGGCCTCTGAAAACACCAGAATAGGTATTTTGGATCTTCATTCTACAGTTTAGCCCAAAATTGCACTGTTCACATTTAAGTAACTGTTCAAATAAGCATACCTCTACTGTACATAGAGCCACCCAGCCTTAAACTGTTGCTACAGTCTATTTGAAATGTTATCTCAATGGTAGAAACATGGGTCTTGCTAAGCTTGGATTCTGGGGGAAGGACGTTAGATGCCGTAGCGTAGGTGACCTAGGTGACCTGGGCAACGACCAAGCCAAAAAAGTTTGCCCAATTGAAATGTACCGAAAGTTTCCAGTATTGGGTGTACATTTTAAAACACTTACGGTCCGCAAATCACTGCCGGGAAATGGATGTTGGAAAGAAATGCTATGCCACGCAACGGCAAAATTTTCATTGTATTTATGTTTTTACGTGATTAAAACTACCTCCAAAATATTAAGGCGAAAATATAAATGTTTGGGGTGGGTATGGTCCCTCCTGGATACGGTTCCGAAACAGCATATAGAAATTACCTAAGAAACTTAAATTATTTAAGAAATTATCTCGCCTAAGAAAGTGCCGTTGTATATTTTCGTCGGCTGGTTCACCAAGAGCGTGTTCCACCCTACTTACCGTAGTTACCACGCCTGACGTTAAGAATTTGGGCTTCAAGGCTGGAACGCATTTTTATTTTCGGTAAATATCACTCCACGGCAGCTGCATGAGCTAATCCGGACAATCACGTTACAGAGATTCGAAGTTATCACGCTTACTACGCGCACGAGCACGGCAAGCATATAGTTACTATTTGGAGAAGGTTGGAACGGCCGCGTAGTAACTTTTCGCGAGGTTGGAACGGAAACAGCAACTAATAGTTACTATTGTCAGAAGGGTGGAACACGCTCTAAATGAAAAAGTTATGCAGGCTACCATCTACTTTATTGTATATCTCGGAAAAATACAAAGATCAAACTTGTCATGATTGCCCACTCGACAAATACAAGTTTTCTTCTTCAAAGCTTTAATCACAAGGAGATAAGTGGAATAGAAGGAATTAATTGAATTTTCCTCCGGTAACGGCCCATGTCTGAGAGCCATCGCTACGTAAGCTACCAATGCTTCAAAAAATTGTACTTCAGTTTCTATTTAAGCTATTTCTTAGCAGTCCTGGCCTCTGATGCTAGCAAGTAAAGTACAAATAGGATCCTATTGCTATGCATTTCATGTTTAGTGCCTTTGAACTTAGATCCCTGTTTTGGTCATCAGAGGTCGCTTTTTCGGTCTAGAAAAATCACTATGTTGAAACCTCTAAACTTGTGACAGCCCTGCTATTAATATTTATATGTTTTAGATTCGTCGCCGGTCGGGTTGCGCTAACGAAAAGACAAAAATTGCGTTCTTGCGTTACGTAGATCTGTCAAATGCAAAGCTTGTCTTGCAGACGGGGCACAAAAACAACAAAGAAAAAACAAAAAAGGTAGCTTCACTTGTCGTCGTAGTTTCCAAAATACGAAAGTTCCCCTACTTATGGTTGACCTGTCGTTACCCTCTCCCTTTGTTGTTCGTAACAGAGCAGACATAAATTACCGACAATTACAGTTCACTCGTTTGAAGAGGTTGACGTCGATCACAACAGACATGTCGTTAACCGTGAATCTACATATTTCTTTGTCTGCCGAGTCAGAGCCTGCCAAGTTGATGACCTAGCATCATTTAGTAGAGGCGTGTACTCCATCAGGCTATGCAATATGACGGAGGCCTAGTTCATGCTAACTGAAAAGTGGGCTACGCCAAAGAGTTTCCCTCCCTGACTTATGAAATTCCAGAATCGGACATTTAGTCATCGGTGTTCATTGGGCTTCGACTTTTTACATACTTGTTTCTGCTTCTATGTCGGACGCAAAAGGCGTAGGCGCGTAGCCAATCAGTCGGTGGGCGGTCGTGGGCACTAGAAGGTATATACGGAGTCCTAGTTAGGTTGGTTGAAGGAGTGGGTGGGGGTCGTGGACTCTACTCCGATATTAAACCATCCGGCTAGGCCTAGAGAGTTCTTTACTCCTCTATGCTATTTTATAGGAGTGATAGATGTTCCTTCAGCCCAAGCTGACTGCGAATCATATTTGACGGTGCAAAACGGATAAGTCAGCTACATTTTATTCGAGGTATATTTCGGCCCTTCTTGGCAAGGGTCCTCTTCAGGCTCAAGCTGGAAAAGTACGAGATTTTTCCAGCTTGAGCCTGAAGAGGACCCTTGCCAAGAAGGGCCGAAATATAGCTCGAATAAAATGTAGCTGACTTATCCGTTTTTGCACCGTCAAATATTATAGAAGTGAGTTGCACAATTTTTCATTTATTCATTAAAAGCCGAAATCAGTGCTCCTCCTAGTCGTTCGAAGCCGATCATGTTAGTAATTCAGTTGTGTCATGTTAGTAATCGAGATAGTAATCCAGTTGCCGTAAATGCAGCTGGATTTATTTTACTGCTTCCGTGTGAAAAGCTTAGTTTTGCCGCATGTGCGGTTTCTGAGCGTAATTCCGTTTGGTGGGTCGTTACGTGGAGTTACCAGATTTGAGAAGGGAGATATTTGGGCGAGAAATAAGGAAGAAAATAGGAGGGTTTTCGCGAGCTGGAAAGCTAAATCGGAATCACTCTCCAGTGGTTTTCGCGCTACTTCGGAAAGATGCCGAACTTTCCAACCCGGTTTTCGCCCTTTGGAAACCGAAGCAGCTTTCCCGGAAAGTGATTCCACGAGTTTAGTGGAAAGCTCCGCGGAAAGTAGAGTCTTTTGGCGGGAATCTCAAAGGCGTGGAGAAAAAACAGTGCAAGTGTCACTAATAAAAAAAAAAATGGCAATCGTAAATAAGGTGACTTTGATGGAATATATGAGAATCAAAGAACCGTTAAGTGAACCATATTTCTTCGAAAAATTTTGTAATTCAACATTTTCTCGGCTAAATTAGCTTTCCATGCGTTTTCGCGATCAGTCCAGCGGGAAAGTGGAAAGTGATTCCAGTAATCACTTTCCCACAGTTTTCGCGATGCGCTTCGCTCGCCGGAAAGTGATTCCAAGATCTCGCAAAAACCCTCCTTATATCTCCTTATGTATTGAAAAACCCAAAGGCCATATACAGGATAAACAAACAACTCATATGAAACTAAACAAAATAACAAACTAAGATGCAGCACTTCTCAACTCGAGTGCTTTTTTTGCACAAAATTACCAAAAGAAACAATCACTCTTGGTGACTCAATTAGGCTTTCGAGCTTTTGGGGGAAATAAGAAATTCCTTCAATATTCGTAACCATTCACTGTAGTGTTAAAAGTACCTTCCTATGGCTTTTTGATTGGTCTTTTTTTCACGTTTTTGTCATTTTCAGAGTGTAATTGCAACGGGTTTGCGAATCGCTGCTTCTTTGACCAAGCCCTGTACGAGTCTACAGGACATGGTGGCCACTGCTTGGACTGCACCGGAAACCGAGATGGACCGAACTGCGAACGTTGTAAAGAAAACCACTACTCACTGGATGACGGATATTGCGTCGACTGCCAATGCCACGAAATTGGTAAGCTTTCCCAGTTGCTTAAAGGACCGCTCTTACTTATTCTGCCTTTTATGATATATCTAGCTTCCTCGTGGAATTATATGCTTCCAAGACCCCACCTTTTTCCATTGTTTTCCTTTTGTGCCTACGAATGTTTAGCAATTTTTCGTCCGTGCCGACTTTTGCCCGTCAAACAACGCAAAGTTTGACGTTATCTTCTATGTCCGCTTAGAACTCCTTTACATATAAGGTTCTCAGAATCTTCTGTTTTTGACTTCTTTTATTTGCTTAGTTTTCCAACTTTTTCACCACGGCAAGTTTATTTTTCAAATGTTGTGCGCCCAGCCGCCGCGTCGGAGAGCAGGATGGCTGGATAGAGTCGACAAGCGCTAACAAGAAAATCGCTAATTTCACGTGGAAATTAATGGTATTTTTGAAAAACGATTTTTCTGGTCCGTTATAGGGAAAATATCGTTTCTAGTAAGAGTTGTGCTTTAAGGTAAGCTTTCCCAGTTGCTTGAGGTAAACTTTCCCATTAGTCATTCGTCCCTGACTTCTTATTCCTTTTTGTAAAGGTGAGGGGAAACTCTGCAATGGTGCGAATTGCGAACAGAGAATAAGGGGTTGACACCCTACACCGAACATGTAATCAACTTCAGATAAAAATTAATTTTAACAAATTTCCGTATTCACCCGGATTCCAAGCGAACTGTACGTCCGGAGAAAAAATGATTGTCATGCAGATTCAGCATGTCTTCACCCTTAAATCGAACATCTAATCAAATTCAAATAAAACTTTTACATTTTACCTATTTTCCGGTTTTTCGCCGCATTCCTGGCGAACTACCTGTCCGGTGAGAAAATAGTTTTCATATTCGGATTCAGCATATATCCTTACCCTTTAATCGAATCTCTAATCAACTTCAGATTAAACTTTAACTTGTTATAATGTTTCCGATATTGGCCGGATTCCGGATGAACTACTTGTCTGGCGAGAACATAATTTTCATATTCGGAACTAGCATGTCTCCTTACCCCTTAGTCAAGCATCTAATCAACTTCAGATAAACTTCTACTTTTTACAAATTTTCTGGTTTCCGCCGGATTCCGGGGGAACTCCAAAATACTCTGCATATTTGGATTCAGCGATTCAGTCGATTCAGCGGATTCAGTCGACTATCTTATTTGCTTTTGAAAATACTTTTGTTTCTCCCCTTGAAACCCCTCCCCCAGCCCCAAATGTAGGGCTACAGAGCCCATCTTCGAACTTGACGTGCACTTTGACCCAACGAGTCCTCATGCCAAGTTTGAATAAAATGTCTCAACCTCTTCGAGCGTTATCGTGCTAACAGACGGACAGAAAGACAAGTGTGTGTGAGTCTGACTGTCATGTTGTTGTTCCTTTTTATACATTACTCTTCAGTTTTGAAGGATTCAAATAAATAATAATAATAATAATTTTTACGAAATCATAGGGATCCCGTCACTTACGTTTTGGGATCCCAAAAATAAGCTGCCTTTACAGGTAAAATTTAAGCGGTTATACATCTCTGATTTCTCGTTACCTGGCAACCGAAACGAGCCACGAGCCACAAATCTAGATGAAATCTCAGTCTTCAGACTTACGTCCTAACCATTCTGTGCAGAAAGAATCCCCAGTCTTATGTCTATATATTTGATAAAGTAGTTAATTTTATTGTTTAGACCTTCATTTCCCGCTTAATTCGAGCCACATAATCGAAAATCACCTCGACAGTTGTTTGTGGAATTCGAGCCACGAAACGAGCCACAACCGAGCGGGAAAATGCCTCTAAACTTACCTTCGTTCACACAGATTGTGTTACTTTGTGCCGCTGGCACAGAAGTTGAAATCTTTCAACGCGAAGTAATAGCATTTCGTACCAGATCTACGCAATGACCGATGTAACGAGATCAGCATTAACCGCCATCATCGGGGGGCACGCGTACAAGCTTCCACGAGGACGTTTATAACTGGGCCTCTGGTAACAGAATTATAGAGCCTTGGAACAGCTTTACCGAAGATGCGGTTACGCTGAATCGATCAATAGTTTCAAGCACTATTGATGGGATTTTTAACTCTAATCAGTTCGATTGCTCAGAATTTCTCAGAGCTATTTAGAGGCGAAAGCCTTTTCTGTTGCTTTGTATTATTATTTTTATTATTCTCGAGACGAACCATATCTGCCGGGGAAATTTTATTTTACGTTTTGGCCGATCAATCCTTGCCAGTGAAAAACATAGAGATCTAGCACCGGCGACAGGACGGACGCGGCACCAAATCTTCTGGTGCCAGGTCAATGTCGCAGTAACCGGTATTCGAATTCCTTTATACCAGACTTTACTGAGAAAATTAACAAAAAACAAGCGAATCGCAAGTGAATTATTTTCTTGTATGTAATAATTGTATATGTTCAAGTATTCTAACACATTAAATGTAATGGTCGACGTATTTAGTGCCATGTTGGCGCTACGAGTTAGATCAATACAAATATCTGTCTATCTATATTTGATCAAGCTCTGCATGCAGCGTAGAAACACAGTCTGTGGGAACCACTTGTCACGGCTTCGTGCTTTAACGAAATTCTCGATGCTGGTTGAAGGCCGGGCGGAAGTAGAAAAAGCATTTATGAAGAAACTGGTCTTGGCCACCAACATCAAGCCATCTGTCTTTGAGATCAGCTTTCATCCTGTTAACTCTTTAGGTTCAAGAAGTCTCCAGTGCAATCGCGAAGGAAAGTGCCCATGCAAGCCTGGCGTGACCGGTGATAAGTGCGATCGTTGCGCTGACAACTTCTATGACTTTGGACCACAGGGCTGCAAAGCCTGTGGTTGTAACTCTGCCGGAAGCTTGGGCAATCAACCCCGATGCGATCCAGGGAATGGTCGTTGCTTGTGCAAAGAAAACGTTGAAGGACAGCGTTGTGACATGTAAGTTTCTTTTTTATCGAGGACTGTTTCATTCTCTGTTATTTAGGCTTATAGTTGTTTGTGTATTTCAAAATTATTATATAATAATATAATTGCAACAGTAAGGCTCTCGCCTCTATAAATTTCTGGGGACACCTTACACACTAAATTAAATTTCAGCCAGGTGGTAATTGACACCTGCTTTGAATTGGTTGATATTTTCGGCATTTACAACACTTTCTGGGAGATTATTCCAGTGTTCTACTGTTCGGTTTCTAAAGCTCCATTTTCCAACATCTTTCGGAATTTCTTACCACTCAGTTTCAAGTTGTGTCCTCTGAGACCGTTGGGATTGAACCCCATAAGGCCTAACCTAAGGTCTGGCAATGGGCGGTGCTTATTCTTTATTCATATAGTCTTAAGGGAAACAAACCAAAGAAATAAAAAAAAATAGGAGAGAAAAAAAGAAGAAGAAGAAAATAAGAATGAAGGCATAACAAACTGACAAGAAAAATCCGATCTTCCATCAACAAAGCGCCTTTGCCCCCCCACACACACAAAAAAAGGAAGGAAAGAAGAAGAAAGGAAATTATATTTTCGATAAGAAAAAGGACTTGGCCTGTGACTTGAAAGCTGAAAGGGTAGACGCAACCCTTACCTTCTCAGGTATTGAATTCCACACCACCGGAGCAAAGTGTTTTATTATGAAAGAAGCTCTGTTTGTTTTACGGGGGGCACTCGCCAACTGCCGGGCGTTCCGAGTAGAACACTCGTGGAGATCCTCAGTTTGGGACCAAAGCCTTATTTTTGGATCAAGTCCAAAACCGCGAAAATCGCGTTGTACTCGCTGGAATGTTGTCTTTTTCAGCTGCAAGCCTGGATATTTCAACCTTGACGATTCTAACGACTTCGGATGTAACCCCTGCTTCTGCTATGGTCACAGTTCAGTCTGTAGATCGGCGCCTGGATATTCCAAGGGTAAGAAATGTAGATAAATTGTTTCCACTGCTTCCGTACATAAAACCATCATTTGCAGACAGTTGCCCGTGATTGTCCTAGCTTTTGCTCGGGGTTTTTACGGAATCTCGTTGCCATAGTATGTGCCTGGACTTTCCGATGGATGTAACTTCAGACAAGTAAGTAAGTAAGTAACGAATTTATAAAAAAAAAAAAAACACTATCATGGCAATGCCAAATTTGGGGATTACGTCAAGCAGTGGCGTCCCTAGCCAAAATGGTTTTTTTTTTTGGGGGGGGGGGGACGAGGCATTTACCGACTGGCTGATAATTTTCACAGACTCTCTCTGCAGAAAAAAACGACTGTTTTCAACAACAAAAAATGACCCCTCCCCCCCCCCAGTTGTGACGCCCCTGACGTCAAGTATAATGCACATTTTATAATATATACAGTTAATCATCAATTCGTCATCACAGACCTATTATAGTATACAAATAAAAACCGAAAACAAAACACTGACGTTGGAATAATATCAAAGACGGCTATTTATAAATTTTTGTGAAACTTGGAACGAAGCTACCGCGTATGTGTTGCAGGTACGGGGGACAACTTTGGAACCTTTGAACTTGCAACTTGTATTTTCATACGGAGGGGGAAGGATATCGGATAAAACAGAATGGTGGAGGAGCTTATAACCAACTGCTAAGCTCAGCCGCAGTCTCCGACTCTCAAGGGTATCCATATTAAATTTTTTAGCAGAGCAGAACAGGGAACTTTGGGCTCACGACTTATTATTAGGAGTGCACGTTTCTGTATTCTTTCTATTTGTTGTGTCTGTTCGGCAGTAAGGGCAAAGTGCCAAACAGCAGCTGCATATTCCAAAGAGGATCGAACGAAAGCAACGTAAATTCGGACAAGATGGGAATTAGGCACTTGGAACTTAGCCAGAAGTTTTAACAGCTGTAGACTAGCGTTGCACGCTTTAGCATTACGTTGGTGTTGTCCTCGCATTTAACATAAACCATGTCAGTTTTGGTTTCTCGGAATATTTTATTTTATTTATTTATTTCAAATAAGGCCAACATGGGCCACAATATAACAAAACACACTCAACAAACAAACAAATGTAAGTACCAGGTCACTTACCAAGTACCAGGTCACTTACGCAGATCCAGAATAGGATCTGCATGCAAGGGCCCATGACTTGTCGTACATCGCTTGTGTATCGAGAGCATGTAAAGTCAGTGACCCGCGACGGAATAAATCAGGAATTATTCGCTTTGCTGCATTCAGAATGATTGAAAATCACTTGCGGGACCCTACGATCTCCTTCTGTCCTATTAGAGTTTTTTGTCTGGGGACGTTGCAAGACTGATATTGTGCGTTCGGGTAGACAGCATTGCGACTGTGAGTGAGGCGTCTGTGATCAGCGCCGTAGTTGGGTAGTGTGTAAAAGTACAATCCAGCTGGGGTTCTCTGTGAAATAAATTAGGGCGATCCGTATGTTCTAGTTTTTCTGACGAGTACCATGTAGTATTTTTGAGTAAAAATAGAAATAAAAAATAAATAATCTTTCTTTGTAAATTTCAGGTCTCATTGAGAGTGTTTTCGCTCGAAACGACGAGAAATGGACTGCTGTGGAGCGAAGCGGGTCGCCTATTTCAATAAGCTACAACCCGGTCATCCAGAATGTAGGAGCCTCAGCCACTGGAGATACCGTCTATTTCTTCGCCCCTGGTAAGAATATTGTTGCTACAACGTGCGTTTTTCTGTGGTATACTTGTGTCCCACACATTTTTCTTTTGTCACCAAAATAGAAGTGGGTTCGAAACACTCGGCCCACAAGTAGAAACTAGCGGAAACGCCGTTGTGTCCGTTATTTTGTTGACGGTGTTATCAAATGCCTGGAAGTAAAAATAAAACCATGATAAAATCTCACTCAATAGGACTACTAGCCTTACGCACTTACAATCTGCGCAAGAAATATCCTCAGTGTCGTCTGTTATCTGCTTAGCAATTCGCTCATTGTTTTATGGTGGGTTTACACATTGCGTAAAATCCGAGCGTATTTTGAAATCCGAGCGTATTTTTCGCACGTTTTGAGCTTGAAAAGATTTCTAGCAATACGGACGTATGATACAAAACGGACCGATTTCTCAAATACGTCCGTATTGCTAGAAATGTTTTCAAGCTCAAAACGTGCGTAAAATACGCTCGGATTTCAAAATATGCTCGGATTTTACGCAGTGTGTAAATGCACCATTACTTTGATTCAAATGTGGATTTCCGCCAGATTTTGAGCCACATTAATCCAAAGCCTCGCTTTTGTTGCACGCTGCACTTCCACTTCTCGGCCGCTTCTGCTAAATGGCGTTTTTGCACTGCAGTGTTTCCGAGGAAGATGGCAGCGCTTCTCGAGAATCGCAAACTTGCTCACCGACCAAGTCCGTGCTTCCCTGCAAGGTGCTGCTTCAGTCGAGAAGAAATCTTGCAGGCAGCGGATCCAAAAACGCATCTTGTGCAGAAGCAAAAAAGTGCTGCAGCAGCGATGCGGCAGCACTATTGCAACAAAAACGAGCTCAAGTCACGGCAAGAGTTGTTTGTCAAACTCGAGCAACAGAGCGAGCCTCAAAACCTTGTTGGCCGAGAAAACAGACTTGAGGGCCACACAAACGGTCTCATTTAACTGAGTACGGAATTCCATACAAGCGTGACGTCACACCTATATGATCTATTTTGAGCGTGTTCTATCCTACTTAACGTTGTTACTACGTATGACGTCATGAATTTTGGCTTCTTGGCGTCAAGGCTGGAACGATTTTTTTTTATTTTCGTCAAAATATCACTCCATGGGGTAATCCAGCCAATCACGCTACAGAGATCCGTAGTCATCAAGCTTACTACGCCCCAGAGCATGGTAAGCAAATAGTTACTATTATTTACTATTTCGAGAAGGTTGGAACGGCCAGCGTAGTAAATTTTCGTGAGGCTGGAACGGAAATAGTAACTAATAGTTACTATTCTAAGAAGGGTGGAACACGCTCTTTGCGTCAGAACACGAAAAACTGTAATTTATTCCTATCTGTGAATATATATTTGAACCTTATATATAGAGCAGAACGGCCAGCGGGGCCCCGGTCGCGTTTGTCCTCAATCACACGACTTCAAAATTTACGTCACGACTGTATGGTATTCCGCATTAATGTATATGACACCACACAAACGGTCGGGGAAACACTCTTTCAGAGCCAATGTCTGTTTGTGGGATGGGGGGGGGGGGGGAACTCCCTAATTGTGTCCATCCATTGTCAAGCTACGCTGTTACAAGTTGATGACAATCTGAGCGTGTTCCACCCTCGTACCAATATTAACTATTAGTTACTAAATCCGTTCCAACCTCACGAAAAGTTACTACGCTGACCGTTCCAGCCTCCTCGAAATAGTAACTAATAGTAACTATTTGCTTACCACGCTCGGGAGCGTGGTAAGCGTAGTAACCACGAATCTCTGCCACGTGATTGGTCGGATTCACCCGTGGCATGATATTCCGCTGGAAAATAGAAAACTTGTTCCAGCCTTGACGACAAAAAGGCAGAATCTATGACGTCATGCGTGGTAACTACGGTAAGTAGGATGGAACACGCTCCTTGTGATGACATTACACTTAAACGGCATACAGCGTAGTCTCAGTTTTAGCTGTAGGACTGTTAGAGTGTCCGAAGATAGGAAAGTTTTTAAAAGAGCTCTAAAAAGATTTATGTTATCTAGCAATTATATTTCTTCTGTCTGATTTAATTGATTCATTTTTGTTTGTGCTTGGAGGAAGATCAGACCCATGCCGCAAACCTTTTTTATTTTTCATTTTTTCTTTAGTCATATGTCTGTTGTCGTAAATTCTCGTGTTGTCCTTAAATTTTATTGTTGATGTGTGATAGTTGTTCGTTTGTTTTTTCTTTACAATGCCTTTTCTATTAATATTTTTTACAAACCCATTAGAATTAGTGAAGCGTCGTTTTTTATGCCCCTGGAATGTCTGATGCTTTTGAGACACACCAGGTTTATTTATATTTGCCATTAAAGTTGTACCTTACCTTACCTTATAGTGTGAGTGACAAAAATTATGCTGAGTTACTATGTCATTAATACCTTTTTACTTTTCATTCAATCCAGTTTCGTTCAGTTTAGGTTCAAAACCGATCCAACGGTCGAAGCCAATTTTCAAAATTCAAATATCACATTACCTGATTCGTTTTAGATTTATGTTTTCGTGGTTTAGTTGAAGAAAGTAATGCTGCCACACACTACACTTACTTCTGCTACACTCAGAAGCTAAACTTGTGCGGGCTACTCTCTTAGGCCTTGTAGTATTGAGAGCGTCTTACACCCTTCTAACAATAGTAACTATTAGTTACTATTTTCGTTCCAACCTCGTGAAAAGTTACTACGCTGACCGTTCCAACTTTAACGAAATAGTAACTCTTTGCTTACCATGCTCGGGAGCGTAGTAAGCGTGGTAACTACGCATGTTTGTAACGTGATTGGTCGGATTCGCACGTGGCATGATATTCGGATGGAAATAGAAAAATCGTTCCAGCTTTGACGGCAAAAAGCCAGAATTCCTGACGTCATGCGTAGTAACTACGGTAAGTAGGGTGGAACACGCTCTGAGTTTGGTTTCCGGAGTAAACGAATATCTTTTTTTTTGTCGTCTGAAGAAATTCCCTCTCTTTTCAGAGCGTTACCTCGGCGATCACCGCGCCAGCTACAATCAAGACATCTCATTCGTTCTTCGCATCGGAGAGTCGACTGCGCGCGCTACCATCGAAGACGTGGTCCTCGAAGGCTCTGGCCTTACCATCTCTCAGCCCATCTTTGGCCAGGGAAACCCCCTTCCAACCATCCAGAATCAACAGTACCGGTTTAAGCTTCACGAGAGTCCAGATTACGGCTGGACGCCCAGACTGACATCTAGGGATTTCATTTCCATTTTGGCGAACCTGACGGCCATTAAGATCCGTGCAACTTATACACCCCGAGGTAAGTTTCTTGTGAACGTGGATCCTTGTTGCTTGTTGTAAAACAAGTGATATCCCGTCTCATAACCTAAAGTGTACAGAGTATACAGGATCTTACATAACTTACTTACAGGATCTAGCTTGCAATTTACAGGATCTTACAGAACTCAAGGAGCGCCCTTCCTGTAGTAGTGCTCTTCCAGATGATACGAATTATCTTACATAACTTACTTACATGATCCAGCTTGCAGTATCTTACAGAACTTAGTAGCGCCGTTCCTGTTGCAGTGCTCTTCCAGACGATACGAATGATCTTACATAACTTACTAACAGGATCGAGCTTGCAATTTACAGGATCTTACAGAACTTTTTGATCGTCGTTCCTGTAGTAGTGTTCTTCCAGATGATGTGAATTATCTTACATAACTTGCTTACATGATCCAGCTTGCAGTTTGCTGGATCTTACAGAACTTAGGAGCGCCGTTCCTGTAGTAGTGCTCTTCCAGACGATACGAATTATCTTACATAACTTACTAACAGGATCCAGCTTGCAATTTACAGGATCTTACAGAACTTTGGAGCGTCGTTCCTGTAGTAGTGTTCTTCCAGATGATGCGAATGCTCTTACATAACTTACTAACAGGATCCAGCTTGCAGTTTACAGGATCTTACAGAACTTAAGGAGCGCCCTTCCTGTAGTAGTGCTCTTCCAAATGATACGAACGATCTTACATAACTTACTAACAGGGTCCCGCTGCAATTTACAGGATCTTACAGAACTTTGGAGCGTCGTTCCTGTAGTAGTGTTCTTCCAGATGATGCGAATGCTCTTACATAACTTACTAACAGGATCCAGCTTGCAGTTTACAGGATCTTACAGAACTTAAGGAGCGCCCTTCCTGTAGTAGTGCTCTTCCAGATGATACGAACGATCTTACATAACTTACTAACAGGGTCCCGCTGCAATTTACAGGATCTTACAGAACTTTGGAGCGTCGTTCCTGTAGTAGTGCTCTTCCAGATGATGCGAATGATCTAACAGAACTTAGGAGCGCCGTTCCTGTAGTAGTACAGAACTTAGGAGTGCCGTTCATGTAGTAGTGCTCTTCCAGATGATACGAATCATCTTACATAACGCACTTGCAGGATCCAGCTTGCAATTTATAGGATCTTACAGAATTGAGGAGCGGCGTTCCTGTAGTAGTGCTCTTCCAGATGATACGAATGATCTTACATAACTTACTTACAGGATCCAGCTTGCAATTCCCAGGACCTTATAGATATTTAAGCGCCGTTCCTGTAGTAGTGCTCTTTCAGATGATATGAGTCATTTTAAAAACTGGCATGAGCTGGATCAGTTTAGCCTAAATTCTTGATGTATTTTTTACCGCCCAAAAACAGTCCAGGCATATAGGCTTAGACGTTAGGCTATATTTAAAAAAAATATCCCCCTTTATAATGATTCTCTAATTTCAAAATATCAGACCCTTTTTGACCGTATTGTCTATTTAACGTTCTCTGTCCTTGCAGAGGGTGTGAACTTATGGTTCGATAAAATAATTTGAGTTATTTACAATAGTGTGTACTTTATTTTTATTGTTATTATGTGACTATTCGACTTCGGCTTAGTCAGAGAAATAAATAGGTAAATAAATGTGTAGATTTTGCTCACTTTGATCGGAAACGGGAAGAAATTGTCAAAAACACTTTTTCCCAGCTGAGGCTAAGGGGATATGCGAATAGTAGAAGACCAAAAAGTCTCGAGAAAAGACCCGCTCGTGAAACAAGTAAAAAACGTTAAACAAAAAATTGCTAGGGCGGATCTGACAAAGCGTGCGGAATTCAAGCATTTGAGATAAAAGTTGGTAGAGGAATCAAGACAGAAGAGCGAGTTAGCAATTTGGAAGTAATCATTTTCCTTTAATTAATCCATCAATCAATCATCGTATTTATTCCTGAATATCTATTTTGCAACATGATAACATAGTTCTGTCAACTTCAAATATAATTGATATATATAATTCATTTTAGAATTTATACGACTTCACAACTTGTATAACATACTTAAACGGTATATCAAACATAAAAATTTAAATATGTAATACTAGATTGACTGTCAATACATTTATACGTGTATTCACTTCTTAAAAAACTTCACAAAATATGGCACAAATGACTTAAGGAATCTATCAGAAGAGTGCCTAGGTGGGTTTTGTAGTGTTAATTTATTTGCCGCTCAGGTGCGTGCTTGTTCACCATTCTTTACTGCGTAGTCTGGCAGAATATCCCTGTGCTTTTCTGTTGACAAGCACTTCCTTCCGAATTTCATGACTAAAGGCGTATTCTCGCCGTTCCCCGAGGACTCCACTTGAGGAGTCCCCGCGTTTTTGTTTGTCCCGGGGACTCACTCCCCGTATTCTGGCGAGTCCCCACGGACGGGGAATGCTCAGATTATCATCGCCATCATCAAAAAGGACTCCCTTTCAAATTCGGTGGGGAATCAATGTTTGCTGTTGTAGGTACTATGTAAAATTAATTAAAAAGAATCACAATAAAGAAAACCAAAAATAAAGTGGATCTAGACTAATTTTTTCAGCTGCATATTCATTTTTCGAACAAAATCCATTTTAGAAGCATTCCCCGTATTCTCGCTGTTTCTGTACGCGGAGTCCGCGTGGAGTGACTCCCTCTATTCTCGCCGTTCCCTTCGATTCCCCGAGGAGTCCTCGGGGAACGGCGAGAATACGCCTTAAGTCATGCCCCGTTCTGATAGGAATTGTAATCCAAGTTTTCTCGGCTTGTTTCGAAATCAACATATTCATATCCATCTTCCCAGGTGTTGGTTTCTTGGACGACGTTAAGCTGACCACAGGCCGCCGTGGAGGTCTTGGAACACCGGCCACGTGGATTGAACGCTGTCAGTGCCCAGAGGGATACGTCGGACAGTTCTGCGAGAGCTGTGCTCCAGGATATAGACACGACCCTCCGATGGGTGGTCCTTTCGCTCGGTGTGTGCCCTGCAATTGCAACGGACACGCTGATATTTGCGACGCTGAAACAGGTTGGTGATTATTTACAAAAGTGACATTATTTACAAAATGGCCGTTTTGAAGAAAATGAACAAAGCAAAATGACAAGTGATTCTTAAAATTAACTGGAATAAAACTCTTGATGACTAGCTCTTCTTGCCGATGCAAAATCGCCCTGTGCCTAGCGGAAGAGCCGGAAGCGGCATCACAGCTGCTCCCAAACATCGCCGTGATTGGTTAATGCAGGATTGAGTTCTTGAGTTGAGTCGTTAGTGCTACGTTTTCTCGTTTTTACTGAGGGTCACTGGACCCTTGTTTTTGTGTTCTTCTTCTTCTTCCACATGCGACCGTCTTACTTTGGTCACCACTGCCTAGAGATCCAGTGTTTATTATTTCTCTTCTGTTTGAGGCTTTTAGGATAAGAGCCGTAAGCTGCGTTCTTTACCGCTGGAGTACATTATAGGTATGCTAATTTGAACGTTTCTTGACTTTGAACTTTGCCATTTTCATGCACTTGCTACTAAAGTTAACTAACGGTTAGCCAAAGTAGGTAATTAAGGGCCTCTGAAAAAACCTGAAGGTATTTTGGGTCTTTATTCTACCATTTAGCCTTCTTGTATTAAAATAATTAGTTATAAGTATTCACTTTGTAAATAAGGATGTCAGTATATTCAGGTTTAATGAGGGTTGCAAGCTCAAGTCCAGTAAGGTTTAATGTAAATATTAAGTAGTTAATCAATTTCTTTCGATTCAGTCTAAGACAATACAAAAAACACTAAACACAAACAAAACACAAAAGGTTTAAATAACTGTTCAAATAAGCATACCTTCGCTGTACTCTTGATCTCTGTTTTTTCCTATGAGTTGTATTCACTGGTGACTGACCGTATAAAACGTCTGTGGACTCACCAATATCTGCTTTGCATCACTAGTGCGGACTTACCGGAACCTGGACGGGAGGTAAGCTCTAGTGAGAAGTCACCGTATTGCGGTGACTCCATAAGATTCCTTATAGAGGAAACACCTAACGCTAGTGAGTAGAAATCAGAAACCAGTAAGAGTGCGACGAATTCCGATGAAAACTTTTCGAGAATCAGTCGTATGGAGTTGTACGAAAAAGTAGCACGCAGTAGTAAATGTTGCCACTGCATGCTACTAGTAACTGTTGCCACTGCATGCTACTACTAGCAAACTGGATGCTACTATAGCAAGATTGGATGCTATCGGATACTACTACTAAAGATTAACCCAGTCGGAGGCATGTTAAATCAAGTATTCCATACTACAACATATCAATACATGCAACTTTTTCGTACAACTAGCATACAACTACACAGTCAAAGATTTTTTCATCGGGGTGCGCCTATGACTAAACACTGTCATTAGCTAGAACAATGAAAGCGTCTATCGGACACCATTTATGAAAATCACAACAAAAGCGCCAGTGGCACTTATGCCTGCTAGGCCATTAACCTTAGTGGAATTAATGTATCGTTCCATAACCGGTCACCGCTACCAATGTTTTGCTGTCCCGGTTCATAGGTGATTGATTTCAGGTGGGTTATTCTTTTGTATTATAATAATAATAATAATTTATTTTTAACCCACAAATCGTACAAGACGAAAACAGTGGAGTACAAAAGAATATATGAAAACATAATTAGGCAAAACATGCCTAATGCCACATGAATGAGTATTCATTCAGCAGTTGAACGAGCAAGTCGCATTTCATTGTGAGCGCGCTATAGCTAGTTATCATGCCCGGAGGAGATGAGGACAATTTGCATTATTCTCCGGTGCTGAATTTTGTTCAGCATAATGTTGAAAAAGGAATTGATGATGAGATGATTAAGAAGTTCGGTGCGGAGTTTTTTGACGTCGATGATATCGTGAAAGCGAAGAAATGGTTTGGGTCCAAGCTGTATCCAGACGCTTTGTTTCAGAAGCGATCTGGATTGAAAGCGTCACTAAGCCATCTAGGAGATATACTGGATTTTATCAAGAATGGCAATACAGATGATTTCGATATCCCGGCTTTTGTTATATTCAGCCCTAGTGAAGTCCCATTGATACCAGCTACAGCATATTCTGCTCTCTGTTCGAGAGTGAACGAGCTGCATGTCCAGCTAAAGACAATTTCCAACCAGTTCGAGGCGTATTCAAACCACTTCCCGCCATTACCACAGTCTGGAGCCAGTGCCTCGAAACCAACCGATAGCCACTCTACTATTGTTGTCTCTAAATTGCCACCGTCTATTAGAGATCCGACAAGCCGCAAGGACTTTATCGACCAATTAAGTGGTCATGATTCGATTGCTAGTATTCGGCCGATGGGAGATAAACTGTTCGTGAATATTGAGAAATCGGTAGCTTCTGATTTCTGTGAGTCTGTGAAGTCTATTGTCTCGGGTGCTGGCACGAAGGTTCTGCAGAAACGTTACCTCGGAATAATAAAAGGAATCCCGGAGTCATTTAATGCTTCCGAATTCAAAATGCACCCAGGAGTAGCTGACGCAAATCGAATTGGTTCGTCCCAAACTATCAAGTTAAACTTTTCGGATTCGTTTGCAAAACGTGACGCCATGAAGAATGGGATAAAAATCGGTTACGAGATTTTCAGAGTTTATGATTTCGTAAGTGTACCGCGATGTTGCTATAAATGCAGGTCTCCTGATCACGTTTCCAGCGAATGTAACAGTCAGGTGGAAAAATGTGCGCGCTGTGCCGAAAATCACACTTCCTCGAAAGATGCGCCCTGTACAAATAGCCCTAAATGTGCAAACTGCAACGGCTCACACACCTCATTTAGTCTATTATGTCCAGTGCTCAAGTCTCGTATTGCGACCGGTGTGAAAAAATGATGTCGCAAAAGTTCTCGTTTATTTCGTACAATATAAATGGAACACGTCGAAAAGAGCACATCATTGACGAACTTTCGAGCAACTACGACATCGTTTGTCTTCAGGAACATCTTCTATCTTCAGCTAACACCAGTTTGTTGAAACGGAGCGCGAACCATGTTACGTTTGTGAGTGCTGCACGGTCTACTTTTGGTAGACCTTCCGGAGGCCTCGCCTGTATTCTGAAACGTAGCTCCATCTCATCTGCGACGCCTGCGCTTTTCCATAGTGACGAAAATCTCTTGGCCGTGCGAATTGCCGATCTAGTACTAATTAATGTGTACTTTCCTTGTGATCGTAAATCGATGCAGTCACTGAATAAGTTTGTCAAGACTTGTAGTGTTTTGAAGAAAGTGACAGAATCCGCATCATCTCTCGGTTACCAATTTGTTGTCGCCGGGGATTTTAATGCTGATTTATTGAATTCAAACCTTCGGTCTGATATGGTTTTTGAGTCTTTGTCTGAGTTTAAGCTAGTGGATAAGAATCGTCCGTTCTCTTACATCCATCATTCTGGGAGCCATACCAATATAGATCACGTTCTTTGTTCTCCCAATTTATCCGTTTCGAATGTTTCTGTACATGAAACAGAAAGTGACATAGACCACCTACCAATTTCTTTTGTGCTTGGTATTTCTCTGTCGCAAGATAGCTCTAATGCACGTGTGAATCGTCGATGGTTTACCAGGCGAAATTGGAATAAGGCTCATTGGGCTCTGTATATTTCTACCCTTACAGCCTTTTTGTCTACGATAAAAGTTCCGTTTCAGCTACTTCAGGTTGGTTCTAAATTTGTAAATGATAAGAATTTTCTGAACAAATATTATTTTGATATTATATCATGCATGAAGGAAGCTGAAAGGGTGGCTGTTCCTGAAGAACGTGTTAAATTTAATACGCGGAAGCCTGAATGGTCATGGGACCCGGGTCTAAAATCAGTGAAAAATAAAGCGAAATTTTGGCTACGTATTTGGGTTTCTTGCGGACGGCCACCTAGTGGTGTAGTATTTCAGCTTAAACAGAAAACTAAATTAGAGTATAAAAAGTATTTACGGTCTGCAAAATCTAAAATTTGCAAATTCCCGTCAAGTAATTTAGATTGGAAAAAAATTGTAAATTCAGATAAAATTGGGGATTGTTTGTCAACGAGTAGCCCAATTAGCCCTGCTGCTTGGTGCAAGTATTATGACCAGATTTTCAACACTATAAACCATTTTGTTCATGCTACTTTTATGAAGCTTCTTAATTCTGCGCTTCCTGCATCACTCCGCCAAAACCAGATCCTCCCAGTCAATTTATCTTCGGTGGCACAAGCTATAAAGAAGCTTAAGTCTAGTTCTACTGATTGTGATGGTATAAGTGCAAAACACCTAAATGTTGGTTGTCCAGCTCTTGTCCAACACTTACAACTTCTGTTTCAGATGTGTTTATGTACCTCGGTTGTGCCTGAAAGTTTTTTGTGCGGAACAGTTACCTCAGTCCTGAAAAAAGGAAAGATTCCGACTGAGTGTGCATCTTATAGGCCAATTACGGTCTCTTGCAATATAAGCAAAATTTTCGAGTATCTTCTCCTCCCATCAGTTAACTCTTCGGCATATTTTGGTGAAAATCAGATTGGGTTTTCAGCTGGGGTAGGTTGCCAGCAGGCCCATCGAATTTTAGCTAATGTTCTTACTGAGGCTACTAAAAAGGGATTCGAGTTACATTTATGCGCCTTGGATCTCTCCAAAGCGTTTGACACCGTTACGCATTCCCAAGCTATTTTTTCCCTTTTTAGTCACGGTATCAACATTTCGGTAATTTTTCTTTTTTGCGGATTAAAACGGATATGAGGGTTTCAGAAAGTAAAATTGCAGTGCGGCGTGGGGTCCGGCAAGGTGCTGTCCTTTCCCCTTCTATTTTCAAATTATGTATATCATCTGTCCTTTCTTCTATTCCATCCACTTGCATTCTTAATTCAGTAAATATTTCTTATCTTGCTTATGCGGATGATATTCTTTTGATCAGTAGGACTAAAAAAGGGCTTTCTTTGTCTGTTTCAACAGTAGCATCTAAACTTCACGCGATTGGACTTTCTCTTAATCTTTCAAAGTGTGAATATCTCTCATTTAACAGTAATATCACGACTCCTCTAATTTGTGGATCTTTTTCTGTCCCATCGGTGTCGTCTTTTCGGTGGCTGGGAGTTAATGTTAGTAAAACACTAAAATCCTTCCGGACTCTCGCCGTCGCGGATTGCAAGAAGAAAATCCAATTAAGCTATTCTAAAATTGTTGCTAATCGAGGTAGATACAATAGAAAATCTCTTGCTAAATTATATTCGGCTTTTACAGATCACTCGGTTTTATTTCTTTCTGGTATTTACCCTATTTTCCATAAAAAAGACATCAGTTCAGTTCGTTCTTATTATTTCCGGTTTTCCCGCTTTCTATTGTATCTGCCTCCATGGTACAGAAATCGGAACCTAATATCTATTTACAGTTTTCCGGATATCGGGTCGAAACTTACGGAGCTTGCTGGGAAATTACCCCAGTCAACTTACAAGAATCTGCCCGCCCACAGTGGCCTGTCTCGTTTGCTTTAGTTTTTAGTGCTTCTTGTTTCGTGAAGTGCTTGTTTTGTTTCTTTTATTGGTACTCCGCTTTGATTTTTTATAGCGGGTCAAAAATAAATTATTATTATTATTATAACACATACAAATAAAATCTACTTAAAAGTCAAACAGACGAAAAAGCCCATGGGAGGGCGACAGACGCGCGTACGCCGTTTCGGACAGTTTTCTGTGGAGAACAGACAATTTCTCCGTGATATCCGGTAGCGAGTAATTACTAATAATTTTAGAATTTCTTTGCCAAGGAGGGAGAAAAAGAAGAAATTTACAAAAACGAAAATAAGAGGATCGCATAGCTTTAATATCCTTTTTCTTTAAAACAGGATAGACACCAGATAGAAAAGAACAGAATGGTCGCAGAAGGAAGAGTATAGTTTGCCAAGAGCTTTCCGATTGTATTGTTGTTAGCAACAATTTTCGAATAACCCAGTTGAATTTTTAGTCTACAGTCGGAAACCGTCCGGGATCGGAAAGAACGAATATTTTTAGTAATGGTAATACCCAACCACCGAATAGAATCAACACTTGGAATAGAAAACAAACATTAACATATATGTTAATGTATAATATATATTTGTAATTTGCACCGAGTTTAAGGGAGGCATTAAAATCCGAAAACTTAAAATCTTCAAGCTCGTCGTTGAACAAATCTAGAAGCTATAGGGTAGGTGATTTTTCTGAAGTGGACTCAGAAGTGCAAAATTGGGTACGGAACTGTTTGCGGCAGCTTGCACTTGTTAAAATAAATTTGATCATATGCAAGGGACATATGCTAAAATAAATTTGAACTTTTAGAAGTTTAGAACTCCAGTGTCTGAGCCTGATCGACAGCCAAGGCCCTATATGGCGAAATGCCAAAGACTTAATTTGAAGGTGGGGAAATCCGCATCGAAAATCGAAAGCGAAGGTCGCGGGTTCAAAAACAGTCCGGGGAGATGGAAGACTAAGTGCTGAGCCTGATCACTGACAGTCAGGATTGCCAATGCCAAGTATTACACTTTTGGTGCTCTTTGACACTTTGTGCCTCTGGGTGAAACCGTTACACTTTTTATCTGAGAATGACATCTTTTCATACAAATGAAACTTTTTAGGTCAGAAAAAGCACCTTTTCATTTACTGTGCCAAAGTTATGGATAACCGCCCACCAAAAACATGTACTTTACTTTCATTTAGTACACAAAAGAGTTTGAAGCCTGACAAACCTCATTTCCAGTTAAACTTGTTACAAAAATGTAATTTATCAATTAAGAAATATTCTTACGCCCACAATTCAGTCTCGAAGTAGAACGTATCATATCTCGTAATGTTATATTCTTCGCTCTTTTTGTCAGGAATTTTGACACTCTCACGAGTCGAGCTCTCGGCAACCCTGCTGACAGTGTTCATAAGACCGTTTAGTGATGTATGGCCATTCCTTTGCAACATCTCCTTTTCTAGGCCGCTGCATTTGCAACCACAATACCGCTGGTGACAACTGCGAGCGTTGCGCCCGTGGCTTCTACGGCAACTCTCTTCGAGGTCAACCCGACGATTGTTCCCCATGCCCTTGCCCCAACAATGGAGCATGTATCGAGCTGGCCGATTCTACTGTCGTGTGCCTCGAATGCCCCGTTGGCTATGCAGGTATGACGTTTTTCTTAGCCCCCATGAGCTTTTTTAAAGGACCCCTCGCACCATTTACTCTTCAACCTACAGTATTGTAAAAAATTTGAATACTTTTAAACTAGGCTGTGCTTTCAACAATGTTTTAACCCTTTTCCGAGACCCTTTGACCTATAGCGAAAACAGGGAAATAATTTACATAACCGGTTTTTCTGATGGAAAAACTTCTCGCAGACAACCGTACGACATCGTGATACACATCGAAGGTAGCAAAACATGGCAAGTGAGAAAATCAGCATGGCTTTGTTAGAGGGGTTAGAATGTACCGTACGAAATTGGGGTCGGGTTTAGAAATCTATGGAGTGATTATGGAAGTAGGTTGCTTTAGTATTATAGGTAAGACAGGTCCTTTAAGAGTATGTTGACGTGAGAAAACGTTCAAGATTCAAGTCATTATGGTACTTATAACAATGGAGCAAAGCCTAGAAATGGAGAATGTACCGCGTTGGCTGACCCACTGTGTTTGGTCTAGAGTTCCCCGTTGACTATATGCATTTGTTTTCTCCATATCCTGCTAATTCTTCTGCCCAATTTTTACGTAGTTTCGTCCCCTCATTTATTTCTGGTCATATCTTGTAAGTGTATAATCAATAGGTGTATTGATTTATGTGTGTGCTCATGACATAAGTTGTATCCATACCTATACCAAACAAATTTGGCGTGAGCCATGATAAGTTTTTGGCGAATATTTTTTTTTTTATCTATCTATCTATCTATTAACCCTTAACCCTTCGTCAAATTGTTCGAGTGCATCTAAAGCTTCTATATCTCTTGGATCGTTCATCGTCAAATCAACAGACTCTCTACGGTGGCTCGGCATAACATTCAAATCTTCATTGTCAAAATTTTGCTCATCGGTTGTTCAAGAAGTTTATAAGTCGATCCGTAGCGCCTATGGGCGCATCGTCCCCAACCGGGGGCGCTATAATCGTAAAGCTTTGGGAAATTTGTACAGCACCTTCTGCGCTCCTTCTATACTATTTCGTTCTGGCGTCACTCATGTTCTGCGAAAGAAGGAGATTAAAAAGATGAGATCATGTTATTTTAAATATGCAAAGCACCTGCTCCACTTGTCGAAATTATGTCATAACCATACATTGACGGAGAAATTCAAAATTCAAGACGCAAGTGTTACCCTTTTGGATGTTTCGTCATCACTTTCAAAACTCATGGACAACAAGGCCCAACCAGCACACGATGTCGTCCACTGCTTCCTGACCGAAGATTAAAAATTAAGTGTCTTTTTCTGTGTGTATATATGTGTTTTGTTTATTTTCTTTACTTTTGTCATTTACTCCGCCTTTTCAAAATGGCGGGTCATAAATAAATTACTTACTTAATTACTTACTTACTTCTATTAGTTAATTTGTTTCGGGTCTGTGTATTTCGTAAATATTGTATTCCACTTCTAGCTGTAAGCTATTTGGATAATAAACTTGATTGATTGATTGTGACATTTTTAATAGCCCTCTCTTATTTTTTTCGAGGATACGTTGACATAAGATGTCCAACTGAGATACGTAGGCTAGGCTAATGCACGACGTAACCTAGGCTGAAGATCGTTGGAAATGGTTTAGTACCTTTACGGCTTATTTCTTGAGATTTATTGTAATGTGATATTTATTTTTCACCCATCGTACAGGAAAGAGAAAATGATGGAGTATATAAAAAAGAAAGTAGAAAAAACACAGAAAAAGATCAAACAGCAAAGAAAAAGAAAAGGCAAATCATAGAAAGAAAGTAGAAAAAAAACAGAAAAAGATCATCTAACAAAGAAAAACAAATGGCAAATTTCAGAGGGAAAAATCACACTTATAATTAAAAAAATGTCAAAGAAAAATACCTTGCCACTCATGGCCGCTCTGATTGCATTTTAATCGTTTATATAGCTCATCGAGCTTCCGAATTGGTAATAGTAAATTTATTTCTTACCCACATAATTCCAGAGGAAAAATAGGTGGAGTACAATAAAGAAAAAGAAAGGAAGAAAATACTAAAATAACTATACATACAAAAATACTAGCACATAAAAGGGGGTGGTGTGGTGAAAACCGAGAGGAGACTGAACCCGACAGATTCCTGTGTAGCATTAGTAATTTCTCCGAAATAGCTGTAACACCGAACTTACGAATAATTTCTCTATTCCGATGCCAAGGGGGGAGGTAAAGAAGGAATTTGCAGTAACGAAAATATGTAACTAACGAACTTTTTCTTTCGGATGGTTGGCACCTCTGTGTGCTATTTAGTAACTACAAAGGTGAAAGATTGTCTAGAGTTTACTGTCTAGAGTTGGACATTTCCTGAATTTCGCGTTATAAGCCACTGCAATGCACGCTTTTGTTGAAATCCAAATTTTCCGCCTCGGGATGAACTTTGTCTTGTCGGGCCAAGAGTGCATATTCTGAAAGTCACAACTAGAGCCCTAGGTGAAAAATAAAGAATAACTTACTCCAAATAATTCAGTATATTCTAATCCAAGGTTTAAAAACATATTCTAGCTTTTCAGTTAAACTTTAATGATAACATTGCTTAATTAAGCCAAAACATAAAAATGTATTGCATGATAAAAGGCTTACGCCTCTACGAATCTCGAAGAAATTGTGAATGGTCGTAATTAGCAGAGCTAAAAATTCATCTGCAACGCACTAGAAACTATTCACTGATTCAGCATTAACCGCAACTTCGCTAAGGCCAAGACCAACAAATTTCTTTGCAACACTCTACATGGACACATCCTTAAGCCGCTTTCACATTGACGCGTTGAGCCTTTCACACTAAGCTACGCAACCTCTGTGTCGTGCTTGCGGCGACGCAACGCAGAGCTTATGCAGACAAATAAAACGCAACGCAAGAATAGAACCACGTTTTATTCTTGCTTTGCGTCGACGCATACGTATCAGATTTGTCAGTGGAAATGGAAGTTTTCGAAGAAAAACAAAAAAAAACATGATGATGATGAAGAAAAAGTTGCTACTAGTGAAAGAAATTGAAATTCAGCAGAAGAAACCGAGAAAGAAACTGTAAATGAGCATCCAGCGCGAAAGCTTCTCGCGCAGGTGTGAAAGATACGCTGCGCAACCTGTACGCAAGCAAGATAAACGCATACGCAATGCATCGCAACGACGTGTCAGTGTGAAAGCGGCTTTATGGAATCGTGATTTTGCAAGATTGCTCGCGTTCCCCCTGTGACGATGGAAAATGCTGAATTCTAAGTTATCAAATTGGAGGATCACGGATTAGGAAACGGATTGATTTGCACTGGATGGCAAGCTTTACACTTAGCCCCTGAACCTGCCATTTGAGCACAACTGAGATTTAGACTTCCTTTCCAACTCGACCGCTTCCAACTTGGTGACGTGGTGAATTCATTAAAGTCACAAAGCTGTGTTTTGGATTCCGCTAAAAATGTTCTACCGACTTCAGTTGACCACCTCGATCACGGAAAAGTTGTAATTGCTGCTATAGAAATGGGTGCACGTAAATTCCTTGTTCGAATGATTGCTAGTTTTCTGACTGACAGATCACACTGTGTACAGCTCAACAATGAAGCCATTTCACCGCCTGTTAGGATAACTTGTGGGGCACCGCAAGGGACTCGTCTCGGGCCCTTGGCGTTTTTGATGGTAGTCAACAAACTCATGATGAACATAGGAAACCATTTAAAGTTTGCTGATGACCTCACACTTCCTCTTCTGCGTGAGATTCGAGGAAATGAAGATCGGATGCTCCATGACATGATCGCCAATCTCCATCAGCAATGCTCGGATGTCAAATTAGAAGTCAGCAGTTCCAAAAGTCATGTCATGAGGATTAACTTCACTAAACAAGTATTACAAACAGTCGAGTCGGAATCGTCGATGAAAACTGAAAATTCTGTAAAAATTCTTGGCATCATTCTGGATGATAACCTCCAATGGAAAAGTGAAGTGGGAAAAATAGTGAAAAATAGCTGTGCTACCCTTCGTTCATTTTCATACCTGAAGCGGTTTGGGGTTCCACGCCATGAACTAGTGACACTTTATAAAAATTATGTAAGGCCCATTTCAGAGTACGGCTGCCAAATTTGGCATCCTGGCTTAAGTAAAGCTCAGGATGCCGAAATCGAACGACTGCAGAAGAGAGCCTGCAGAATAATACTTGGTCACAATTACACATCTTACAACGAAAGCCTTCAAATCCTCGATATCGAAAAACTGTCTGAAAGAAGACATAATCTTCTCATGCGTTTTGGCCACCAAATTTTGAATTCTCAGCACCACAGGACCATCCTTCCGGACTTCGTTACACCCTCTCATGGACACAACACGCGAAGCAAGGACGACCCTAAACCCAAGCTTGTTCCCCCACCTACAAAATCTTCAGAAAGATACCTAAATTCATTCGTTCCGTATTTTACTAAACATTTTAACTGTTCATGATTCATGTTCGTTTCTTATTTATTGTTTGTTAGTTTGTGTTTTATTTGTATTGTTAGCGAGTGTTTATTTTTCCAATTCCCGCCCGTGTTAGCCTAGTGCTATTAGGGTTGAAAAATAAAATTGATTGATTGATTGACATCATATTGACAATAGTGTAACCGGAAATCTGGTTCTTTGACCATGATAGTTGATTTATAAAATATACGTTATAACTCCATTCTGTCTTACCACGGCTTCAGATTCGGTTTTAAAACTATAAGTAAGTAAGTAATTTATTTATGACCCGCCATTTTGAAAAGGCGGAGTAAATGACGAAAATAAAGAAAATAAACAAACACACATCTATACACACAGAAAAAGACACTTAATTTTTAATCTTCGGTCAGGAAGCAGTGGACGACATCGTGTGCTGGTTGGGCCTTGTTGTCCATGAGTTTTGAAAGTGATGACGAAACATCCAAAAGGGTAACACTTGCGTCTTGAATTTTGAATTTCTCCGTCAATGTATGGTTATGACATAATTTCGACAAGTGGAGCAGGTGCTTTGCATATTTAAAATAACATGATCTCATCTTTTTAATCTCCTTCTTTCGCAGAACATGAGTGATGCCAGAACGAAATAGTATAGAAGGAGCGCAGAAGTTGCTGTACAAATTTCACAAAGCTTTACGATTATAGCGCCCCCGGTTGGGGACGATGCGCCCATAGGCGCTACGGATCGACTTATAAACTTCCTGAACAACCGAAGAGCAAAATTTTGACAATGAAGATTTGAATGTTATGCCGAGCCACCGTAGAGAGTCTGTTGATTTGACGATGAACGATCCAAGAGATATAGAAGCTTTAGATGCACTCGAACAATTTGACGACATTCTGAGTGTTTGATTACATAACGCTTACCGATAATAAACGAATAAAATAGACGGGGATAGAAGGGAACCAGGAGACCAGATTTCTTATGTCCATTCATTTTCCATCGCCCAGTCGAATGTTTTCTAACGCCAAGTGTCTTGCACGCTCTCCCGGTACAACGAAGACACTCTCATCTTACAGAACGAAATGACTATGCGGCTCATGAGCTACCCTACCATGTAATAGTCGAACCGCCTCCATCATTAGTTGTGTTTTTGCAAATACCATGGTATCTGATACCACGGTCTAAAGTCGTTTTTGCAGTTATCGTAGTATCTGATACCACGGTCAAAAGGCGTTTTCGCAGTTACCGTGGTATCTGGCCAGTTATCGTGGTATCTGATATTCAGATACTAGGGCCCGACCGTGGTAACTGGTCGGGGTATCTGAAAAAGTCATCTCACTTTCATCAATTTTTGTCGAATTGGTGGCAAAGAAGTTTGGCACTTAGTGATGTGACTGAATAGCAGTTCTTCTGTTGGGATGAATTCGAAAAGCGCAATTTCGGCAATCGTCGTTTTACCATTGCAACCGTGTATCAGATATCACGGTAACTGCAAAAACGAGTAATTGCAGGTCCAGTTACCGTGGTAACAGATACCATGGTATCAGCAAAAACGCAACTATTGTGTAAGGAATCGGGTCATTATTCATCCGTACACACTGGAGGCAGAATACAGCTCTCGAAACGATCGGAAAGTCATAGTTGTTTCATTTCAAGGTCCAAGATGCGAGCTCTGCAGTGATGGATATTTCGGTGACCCAGAGGGTCGCGTAGGACCCCGTCGCCCCTGCCAGCCCTGCGATTGCACCAACAACGTGGACCCAAATGCCGTTGGAAATTGCAATAGGACCACTGGAGAATGTTTGAAGTGTATCTACAGCACTGGTGGATTTAGGTTTGTTTTATTTGATATCAGGGCTAGAGATTGAGGATTTCTCGACAAAATCGGTCAGACCAAGAATTGGTAACAATCCTCCGGTGAAGGTTTAAAGGAAATGCAACAATGGATACTGATGGTGATAACGAAATTTTATTACGACTTGGATGATAAGAGGGAAATGTTGCAGTATGAAAGAAAATGATATGGTTTGTTTCACGGTTTTCTAGGATATTTTCCCCCTAACTTTCAGTGCGAAAGCCGGTTCCGATCACGCAGTCAACCTGTTACACTGATACTATTACAAGTTATAGTTATACTTACGTTTATATCAGTTATACCGAAGTTTTTTTTGGTTAAGCTATATAGTTAGCTTGACCCAATGTCGAAATTGACCTGGTAGCACATTCTAGTATAGTCTCAATTGGCGTGGTATGTTTGGTAGTTCGGATGCAGGAATCAGAATAATTCAAGTATATCCTAGAATCTTAAATATCAGATACAGTTGGAATTAATAGGGGAGGAGCGCTTAATCAGTTGGGACGTTTTCCCAGCGCGGACTTGTCGGCGTCCCGTGGATCGCCGAAGCGAGTAATCTACTCGCCATACCATTTGCCGGAACCTTTGTGATCCTGAGTCAAGTAATCTACAAGAAACCAGATGTAGCTAAGAACTTGGGAAATCTTCCCACTGTTCTTAGCTGGTGCGGTGCCGCCTTAGCCCATCCTCAAAAGCGCTGTTCAGTGCGATGCTTTCCAACTACTACTCTTCAGTGTTGCTCACTGCGCTTTTTGCCAGCCACCGCCTCTTAATTTTACTTTATTCCGCAAGAAACGTTTATTTAATTAGCTTCGCACGTACATTTAGACGCAGAGATGTTGAGCCTGTTCCATCCTACTTACCGTAGTTACCACGCATGACGTCACAAATTCTGCCTTTTTGTCGTCAAGGCTGGAACGATTTTCTATTTTCCAGCGGAATATCACGCCTCGGGTGAATCCGACCAATCACGTGACAGAGATTCGTGGTTACTACGCTTACCACGCTCCCGAGCGTGGTAAGCAAATAGTTACTGTTAGTCACTATTTCGAGAAGGCTGGAACGGTCAGCGTAGTAACTTTTCGTGAGGTTGGAACGGATTTACTAACTATTAGTTACTATTGGTACGAGGGTGGAACACGCTCATTATAAACCGCAAAATCTATAGGCTCCAAATTCCGAAGAGACCCGGAGACAGTTAGGCGGAAGAAACATAGGAATGTTATCGGGGAGGGGGGTATCACTGTACTGTCCTACTCTGCCCTCCTTGGATACACACACATTCAAAGTTTAACTGAAAAGCTAACTTATTTCTGTGTCATTAAATTGAATACACTGAATTATTTGGACTCAGCAAAGGGATTTTTTTTATTTTCCACTATCTGCTCTAGTTATGACGTTCAGAATATCTGCGGCCGCCCCCACAGCGTAAATTCTACTATGACGCGGAAAATTTGAATCTCAACACAAACGCGGCTTTTCAGTGGGCAGTGGTGAAATTGGTGACGATTGCTTATAGTGCCTGAAAAAAAAAAATCCTTCTCGAAAGGCATACAACAAAAATACAAGCGCAAAGAGATACCACAAATCACACGGAAATTCCATTATTTGAAAATCGATTATTCGTGAAAAGCGGAACAACGAAGTAACGCATTTTCAGCGGGTCTTCAAGCCAATTTAAGTGAATAAGTGATTGGTAACTAGGTTGTCCTGTCTCAACCCTTTTCGGTTAAACTTTAAAGGCTATTTTTCTCAGGCCTAATATCTGCTCATCCGTCCATGGTTTTCAAAGGATAAGTATCCCTACCTTCTTGTCGAAGATTCACGAAGTCTGTAGCGTCCCGTGGGGCGACCAAGAGAAAGAATGTGTAAGGAGGGATCGAATGCGGCAGGAAAAGGCAAATCCTGGACTCGGATTCGGATTTTCCATCTTAGCTGATGAATACATTCTTGTGCTTTCCTTCCCCGTCTTCAGGAGTTTATCCAAGCCTTTCCGTTCTTTAGGTGTGACATGTGCCTGCCTGGTTTCTTCGGTGACGCTCTGTCCCCCACCAAGGGTGACTGCAAGGGTTGCTCCTGCTACCACAAAGGCACTGTCCTGACGTCACCTACGGGACCCCCTGTTTGCGATCAGAACACAGGTGTCTGCGACTGCAAGCCGAACGTTATCGGACGTAACTGCGACAAATGTGAGGAAGGATTTTTCAACATCGAGAGTGGAAACGTAAGTTGAAGTATTAAAAAATCAGTCAAGTCGCCATCTGAATCTTGGACCTTAAAGGATCCCTCGCACTATTTATTCTTCAACTTTCAGTATTTTAAAATATTTAATTACTTTAAAAATAGGCTGTACTTTCAGCAAATAACCCAGGGTTTTGGCTGTTTAAGCCTTTTCCGAGACCTGTTGACCTGTAGCGAAAACAGGGAAATAATTTACATAACCGTTTTTTCTGATGGGAAAACGTCTCGCAGGCAACGTCGACAGCGTGATACACATCGAAGGTAGCAAAGCACGGCAAGTGAGAAAATCAGCGTGGTTTTATTAGAGGGTTTAGAATGTACCGTACGAAATTGAAGTCTCCGGGTTTAGAAATATATGGAGTGATTATGGAAGTAGGTTGCGTTAGTATTATTACTAAGACAGGTCCTTTAAGTAACAAGAGATTTGATACTTTATCGACCACTCCAGAATGTGCTCATTTCCGAAGTAGTGAAAATGCAGAACTAGAGAAGGGGATTTTACGGCACAGCGACAGCATCCAGTTTAATTCGAAAGAAAACGTTGACAAATTTAAAAAAAAAAGTTTCGGAAGCTGTTCCAAACCCACCATTCTTTCAGAAGTGAGTATTGTAAGACGTTAAAGGACCTGTCGTACCTATAATGCCGATGCAATTTCCGTAACGTCATTCATTAGCTCTTAAACCCGGAGATCCAAATTTCTTATCTTACATTTTGAACCGTCTAACGACACCTCATAATATTTCCACTTGCCGCGGATTCACTAGTATCCATGTGCATTATCATCCGGACGATCGTTCGCCTATTTTGTTACTGATGAGTAAAACCGGTTTTCCGAATTTTGTCGAGGTCTGGCTAGAAGCCGGTGAAAAGATTTAAGACAGGCAAGACCGTGGATAATTTTTTAAAAGCCGAGTCTAGCCTTACAGTATTCATATAGCTTTGAATACTTGAATACATGTACTTATGTATAAGTACATAAGTAATAAATAGTGCGAGGTGTGCATTAAAAATCAATGAATTAATGGTAGGTAGGTAGGTTTTTTATTTTTAATTAAAACATTGAAAATAAAATAAAATAACATTACTAATATCCCATTGCAGCAAAAAGAAAGTCCTAAGGACTTGTGCTGCAATTTAATAATACTACTTGTATCTAGTAAATAAATAACTAGACACAACAACTTATTATCCACCTAGCCTATGACTTAAATAAACAAAAAATTAAACGTGAACACTATACACAAAAAAGAATCCTTAATATTTACTCATTACCAGTTTCAGCCCCACCCGAACAACTGTGGAAAAAAAAAAAAAAAGACCACATGCCCTTCAGCACGTATTAATTAAGTAATAATATAATAATACAAAGCAAGAGAAAAGGCTTCCGCCTCTAAATAACTCTAAGAAATTTTGAGTAGTCGAACTGGTCAGAGCTAAAAATCCCATCTACAATGCACTTGAAACTATCGATCGATTCAGCATTAACCGCATCTTCGGTAAGGCTGTTCCAAGGATCAACAATTCTGTTGCCAAAACCCCACTTAAAAACGTCCTTGTGGAACCTTGATTTTGCAAGCTTGTACGCGTGCCCCCGATGATGACGGTTAATCCTGAATCTTACTAAATCAGTCACTTCGAAATTGTCATAACTTCCATTGATTAATTTGAATGTTTCAATCAGGTCTCCTCTAAAAAATCTGTATGAGATAGAGGGAAGGCACAACTTGGCTAATCTCACTTGGTAAGGTAAGGTAAGGTAAGGTACAATTTTAATAGCAAATATGAATAAATCTGGAGTTTCTCAAAAGCATCTGACATGCCAGTGGCATAAAAAACGACGCTTCACTAATTCTGGTGGGTTTGTAAAAATTATTAATACAATTCTAGCCTAAGGCATTTTAAAGAAAAAACAAACAAACAACTATCAAACATCAACACTAAAATTTAAGGTTGGTAGGGAAGATCGCGCAGATCTGGTACGAACTTCGTAGCTCTCCGTTGAATTTTTTCATAAGAATTAAGTAATGTGCAGAGAGAGTAATGTGTATTAACAATCAATGCATTAATGTGCATTAACGATATTAATAATTCGAGGGCACCAGCACAAAGCGAGGTCGGAACGTTTTTATAAGGACATGGGCCGCTGGACTTTCGCCAACCGAGTAGTCCAGCACTGGAACAACTTACCAGAGAGAGTAATCTGCTCCACAAACCTACTGACATTCAAGAAGGAAGTTGATGAATATGCTTTGAGAGAAATGAATGAGTAAATTGACTATGGATTTACCTCATTTTAAATGTTCTGCTTCCAGGGATGCGAGTCCTGCGAGTGTGACCGAATTGGCTCCATTGACTCAACTTGTGACATCACAACTGGTCAGTGTCGCTGTCGACCGGGAATTGTTGGACGCCGTTGTGATCAGTGCGAGGTCAATCACTACGGATTCTCCACAGGTGGATGTAAGCACTGCGACTGCGACCCGATTGGCTCAGTTTCGCTACAGTGTAGTCCGACCGGACAGTGCCCGGTAAGTCATTACTCCTTACAAGTTTACCGACTAGAGGCGTATTCTCGCCGTTCCCCGAGGACTCCACTTGAGGAATCCCCGCGTTTTTGTTTGTCCCGGGGACTCACTCCCCGTGTTCTTGTGAGTCCCCACGGACGGGGAATGCTCCGATTATCATCACCATCACCAAAAAGGACTCTCTTTCAGATTCGGAGGGGACTCAGTTTTCGCTGGTGTTCGTGCAATGTAAAATCAATACTAATTACGACTAATTGAGACTAATTTCGTCAAATGCATATTTTGTTTTCGAATAAAATCCATTTTGGAAGCATTCCCCTGTCCTCGCTGTTTCTGTACGCGGAGTCCGTGTGGAGTGACTCCCTCTATTCTCGCCGTTCCCTTCGATTACCCGAGGAGTCCTCGGGAACGGCGAGAATACGCCTTAGGGCTAAAATGCGAAAATCTGGTTGAGAATCACGTGTTAACACGAATTAGATGCGACAGCGACATCCGATTACGGCTAAGGAAATTACTTGATCTAAGCATAAGGAGTAATATGCCTGCGGTATCGTGACGGATGGCCGAAAAGCATAGGCCATTGCGGTGACAAAGGTTTAAGGTTTAATGGAAAAATTGCCACAATAGCAAAAGCTAAACAATAGGCAACAAGGAGAAAATAAATAAACACACAGTAATAACTAACAACATCTAAATAATAAACCATCAACACAAAACTTAAGACAAAATACAAAACAAATCAAGAACAAATCAAGAACCGAACAGGCACAAATGAACAACAAAGGTGAAATTTTATTGTTTTTTTTTTATTTTTTATTTATTATTTAGTGACATGGTAGGGTTTTTTTTTAACCCCGGCCTGAAGAGGACCCTTGCACGTGCCGATGTTGTCAAAATTTCAGCTAGGTTTATCACCATCATACATGGAGCGTGTTCCACCCCACTTACCGTAGTTACTACGCCTGACGTCACAGTTCTGGCTTCTTGGCGTCAAGGCTGGGACGCATTTTTCTATTTTCCGCAAAATTTTATGCCACGGGGTAATCCAGCCAATCACGCGAGTTACTATTGTTAGAAGGGTGGGACACGCTGTAATCTGGGACCTGTAATCGAGTACGTATGCCCCTTATGGGGCCCTTTCGCCCAAAATACAGCCTACGTGTCTGACGAGATTGAACGTGTACAGAAGAGAGCAGTCTCAGTTATACTGGGTCGGCAAGTGACTTCCGGCTCATATGGGTCTCTTCTAACTGAATTATCCCTCCCCTCACTGCATGAACGTCGTAACATACTATAACGGTGTATCGCATTGTTTAATAGTTTTAACTGGACCCCGCAAGTGAGAACCCCCTAGGCACCTTTTATTGTTCACAGTTTGTACTGCAACTACTTTTGTGCTTTACCGGAATTGTGGTTCTACACAATAGTAGTCAGCAGTTTTCGTGTCTCCCACAATTGTTCAACAATTGTGGTGCCGAACTACAATTCTAAGATTAAGATATAAGCCAGGGTGTTCGCGCTAGTTGGGGAGTCTAAGTCGCAGTCTAAGTCGTAGTCTAAGTGGCAGTCCAAGTGTATATTGTGTTAGACCAAGTACGGTCGTTGGAATGGATTACCGGTCGTGAATTTCATAGAAGATCTATCATTGTACAGTGTGGTGAGTGAATAAAACTATATAGATCTTATACTCTCTAGTACTGCGTTGTAGCCTCTAGACTAAGGAGAACCTGACTCGCCTCCTCGCTACCCATATAACTATATACCGAGGTACGGTATAACTGGTGGCAGCTTCGGTCTTTAGTTTTTTAGAAGTCTTCAACGTAGTAACAGAGTTTAACTTAGTTCTATTTAAGCAGTAGTAATGGCAGATGCCCCGTTGACTGATGCCCAGTGTAAGGCTGGACAATACCGTGTACATCAGGCAGAACTCGCCAACCAAGTCCCAGCTTACGACGGACTGACAGACATTGATCACTTTATTGCGACCAGTACACGCTTCATTGGTTTTGCTGCGATCAATTCGGTCAATGACCTGACGAATATATTGTACTTTCGGTTAAAGGGTGCTGCTTTAACCTACCTTGAGACCCTAGAAGGCGATACAAGTGTTACCACTCCCTTGGAATTACTTGAAAAATTCAGAGTAAGGTTTGTAGAGACGAGTGCGAAAGAGCGTCTGAAATTTGAGATTATTCAGCTTAGGCCTAACGAGTCAATTCGTGATTTTGCGGATCGTGTCACTGTGTCTACTATACAGAAAATAGGTAAGGCTAATAACCCGCAGTTCATAGCAGCAGTGTTTGAGAATTTCAAACAAGGGCTAGGTGGAAGACTTCTTCGGCTCGTGTTAAGCAGAAGGTGTAATGATTTGGAGTCCGCGATAACGTTAATCGAACATGAAATGAAGATTGACGAAGTCGTTAAAGCAACCCAAAGGTTGACAGTGAGCGCAGTCACTGAGTCCACCGAACACCAGAGCGACCGCACTAGGACCCATATCACACCAGAGACCATACATCCATCAAGCACAGACACCCACACCACAAACTCGATGAATCAATTTGCCTACGATTCCCTGTCACGTTCACCCAGACCCGTCAAAAGGACCGTGAATTTTGCCCGCTCCGAAGGAAACATGTTCAGGACGCAGAACAGAAGCGAGAATAACTCCCGGTACAGGGACTTTCGCTGTTTTTCCTGCAACAAATTGGGTCATGTAGCGCGTGAATGCAGATCAGGTCGACAGACAATGGGCAGCCGAGCATCAAACAATTATCGATACGTACCGTATCGATACGGTGAAAAACCTGTTGGTTTCACACCTAGACAACAGCCCAGCGCATATGATGCCGGAGGATCCCGCTTCAAACCATATGATGGACGACAGCACCGGAATCAGCCTTTCCGGACACGATCATCGAGCAGGGACAGAGCAACGGAAAATCATGAAAACAGATCCGTCCAAAATACGGATTTAAACGCCAACGGTCGATTCTAGGGAGGCATAGAGTCGACCGTCATGTGGACAATCATTATAAGCCTCGGAATGTACATTTGAATGAAGTCCACAGCTATTCGGCAGATTCTTCTTCCCGCTTACCTATTCTTAGTGGATTTGCTATTCTGACAGCCCGGATTTCATGTCTGATCGACACCGGCGCAATGATTTCGTTATTGAATTGGAAGATATTTAATCGATTACCCAGAGATATACAAAAGCAGAGCAGGAGAACACAAAGCTCTCTGTCTAGTATCACTGGCCACAGGATCACGTCAGTCTGCGAAATTCGCCTACCCGTATGTTATGCTGGAAGAACCTTCTCGACGAAGTTTACGGTCTGCGAAGACATTGGCTATGATGCAGTTCTTGGAATGGATTTCCTCAGCGAAAATGGAATCCTGGTGGACGCACAGCGCAGAACGATCACCTGGAAAAAGAGAAAAGATGAGATGACGTATGAAGCAAAGCGCAACCTCCAGAACGAGCATAAGCCCCTAGATGACGCAACTTTCAGCCGAGAAGCCGAAGTCAACTCTATTGCAGATAACAGGAGTTTACACTTATCGGAACACAGCTCGATCAAGGCACAGGCAGAAGTACAGACGGACAAGAAACCGGACGAACCTAAACCGATGGATAATACCCTTACAGAAGCGAAAACATACAATCTGCGAGCTATTTGGAAAACCAAAATTGAACCCTGTACACACGAACGTATCCAAGTTAGCATAGATCTCGACGAGTCCCTTCAGGACAGGACTATCATTCTACAAGTATCAGGAATTCAAGATCAGTTGAAGGAAGGCTTAGAACTCGAAGATCAGATAATCGAATTTGCTGACGGTACAGCAAACCTCCTGATTTTCAACCCTGGTACTGAAACTATAGTCCTACCTAAGAAAACCCTCTTAGGGAAAGCAGAGATCATCACACAGCAAGATATTCAGCCATTTAAAGAAGAAATGCTCACACGTATAAATAACGTGACGAAACAAAAGGACGACTACCCCATGACAAGAAAGGAGTTCATCAACCAGTTCAAATTGGATCATATTAAGGACCCTGCTTTGAAAAATAAGATCACGGACATACTTTGGTCCTACAGAGACGTTTTTTCAACCAGCGACGAAGATTTTGGCAGAACCGATCTTCTCGAGATGACCATTGAAACAGAGGGAGGCCCAGTTTCAAGCGCCCCCTACAGAACACCGTGGCACCTTCGACCATGGCTCCGAGAGCACATCGATAAACTACTTAGACAAGGCATTATAGTACCCACAGACAGCGCATTCGCATCACCCATCGTACTTGTGAAGAAGAAGTCTGGCGACTACAGGATGTGCGTAGACTACCGCAAGCTGAATTCCATAACAAGGAAAAGCCAGTTTCGCATCCCACGATTGGACGATTGCTTGGACGCAATTTCAAGCAAAGCGCGATATTTTACAAGCACGGATCTAAACTCCGCCTATCATCAGATCCCTATCAAAAAGAGCGATCAAGGGATCACTGCTTTCCTAACACCAGAAGGAACCCAGTACTGCTACACGGTTATGCCGTTTGGCATGTCTAATTCACCCAGTTGGTTTCAAAGGCTCATGCACATGGTATTTGGCGATAAGATGTACAAGTCTATAATAGCCTATTTGGATGACGTCATCACATACAGCGAGACGGAAGCCGAACACTTTGAACATCTCCATACCCTCTTCTCAAGATTCAGGAGTGCCAAACTCAAGCTACGCGCTAGCAAATGCGAAATAATGAAGGAGTCGATCAAATTTTTGGGATTCATCGTGGAACACGGGAGAATAAAAGTCGATCCCGAGAAGACGTCAGCTATCAAGGACATAAAGGAGCCACGCAACCTAAAGGAACTGCGATCTGTGATCGGGATGTTTTCTTTTTTTCGTAAATTCATTAAGGACTTTTCCACCCACTGCAGACCCCTCACTGTTCTAACACAGAAAAGTAACCAACCGTTTCGGTTCACCCCAGAAGCCGGCAAGGCCTTGGAATTTCTGAAGAACGAACTGATGAAACAACCAATTTTGGCCTTACCTGATTTATCACGACGTTTCATACTGCAGACAGACGCAAGTTCTTATGGCATTGGCAGTATTTTGATTCAACAAGCAGTTGATGGCAAAGAGCACATTGTTGCATACGCCACTAAAGCGTTGACCAAAGCCGAGCAGAACTGGAGTGCTGTGGAAAGAGAACTATTTGCAATAGTATACTTTACAAATTACTTCAGAGCCTACTTGCTTGGTCGTAATTTCGAGCTACGAACAGATGCTAGATCACTCCAGTACATACAGACGGTGAAAGAACCTGCACCACGACTGATGCGACAAATATGGAAACTACAGGAATACGATTTTGACATTAAGTACGTAAAGGGCAAGACCAATGTCGTAGCCGATTTCCTATCGAGAAATCATGAAATCAACAACTTCGTCTCTACGGGAATCTTAGATCCAGAGAACATGGCACGATATCAACAGAAGGATGAATTGTGCGAAGCACTTCGAAGATACTTCGTTGAAAGTGAACCACTACCCCTTCACTTACTCCACTATAACAGAGAAATTGATAATTTCGTATACGACGAAGGAAAGAAGTTGGTATGCCGTATTGTTTGCCCGACGCAACATTACAGGAAAAAGGATGTCAGAATCGTACCCGTGGTACCCGAAGGTCTTTATGGCGAAGTGCTGAGATACATGCACGCGACAGTGTCAGCTCATCTAGGAATAACCAAAACTTTCGCCGCACTCAGAGACTCGTACTACATGCCTGGGATGCTACATAAAGTCAAAACGTTCATTTCGGATTGCACTGAATGCAACAGACGGAAAGCCCCGCCTACACACCCTCACGCACCCCTTGGAGAAGTTCCGGTAGCATCTGATGTACTCCAGGTCTTGAGTATTGACATTTTTGGTCAAGGTTTTCCAGTGACGGAAAACGGAAACCGATCAATTCTTACAGCGTGTTGTCACTTCAGCGGATTCCTTTTTGCCTATCCACTTAAGGACGAACGAGCTCAGACTATTTGCAAAGCGCTCACACATCTCTTTCTAACGTTTTCCACTCCTAGCATCTTATTATCCGATAGAGGTAGCGCCTTCCTAGCGTCACTCACGGAAGAATTTATGAAAACGTTAAAAATCACTAGATGGCGCACCAGTGCGTATCGGCCCCAGGCGAATAGTTTGATTGAGCGTAGACATCGCGATATGGCGAATATTATGAGTATTCTAGTCAGGAATGACAGACTTACCTGGGATGAACAACTTCCTTTCGTCTGTCACGCATTGAATACAGCATGGTCGGAAACACGTCGAGAGACAGCCCACTTCCTTATGTTTGGACGCGACCCAAGCCCGTGTGAGGAAATTATAGAGTCTCGAACCCACTTCACGTCTCCTGAGACCTATAAAAAGGAGTTTATTACTCGAATGCAGTCAGCGTACACAGAAGTAAAAAAACAGCTTATTCGATCCAAAACTACGCAAAAGGAGAAACATGACGAACAGTTTGCGAAAAACTATAGAAAATACGAAGTCGGAGACCTAGTATGGTTAAAGAACGAGTACACAGGAGCTGTCAAGAAATTAGCTGACAAGTATACAGGACCCTGGAGGATCCTAGAATGTTTCAGTAACGACCTGACGTACAGACTCAAAAACATAGAGACTAGAAGGGAAACAATAGCACATATGAACAGGCTCAAGGCGGGAAAAATGGCTTCCCCTTGGCAGAGCGTACCACTTTCAGACTCAGAAGACGAGTCAGAACAAGAGGAGCTGTATCTTGACCCTATGAAGAACCCACTCTCTAAAGTCAGACCATTAAACTGGAAATACAGAGAAAGGGACGACGACGAAAAAGAAGAACTGGACAGCTATCTACACTCAACCACGGAGGGGGCAGCCGGAGTCACAAACCCTGGAAGCCACCCCTCCCCTCCTAGCAGTGCAGCTTTAAATCCACAGGCTTCCCCTTGGAGCCCACCGGGTTCACCGAAGCTGTCGGAAGAAGAGAAAAACCCAGCAAAAGGTTTCTCCCCACGACACTGGTCAACCCCCTTCCCGATTACGAGATTAAAAGACGAAATTGGCACACCGGTTAGCCCCGTACCCGCAGAAATAGGGGATCAGCAACCCGTGTTTAGCCCAACGCAGAGGCAACAGCCCTTTCCAGGACCATCAAACAGAGAGATTCAATGGCCTGGAATCCCACCTGAAGCGCTCAGAAACATAACAGTATCAGAAGAATTCCTGCCTAGAGAGCAAAGATGGACTAGGTTCTTACCAGATCCACTAGTAGACCTTGGACTGAAAGATGATTCGGATCCATGGAGTCGCCGAAGCCCACGAAAGAAGGTGTCCGACTCATCGGGCTCAAGTGGCAGTCCGCAGGCTGGGGCTGAGCAACGAAGGAACCTAAACGAAACAGATGAATTAGATGTTCCTCAACCAAGAGAAAGATTAGGTTCGCTCCCAAGCACCTTATTTAGCCGCGCCCCTAACCCAGCCAGGAAAACTACGGGGCCTACAGGTAAACAGTCTTTGGGCCTTGGTGTGCCCAAAACGACAGCTGCCGCGGAATCAAGGAGATTAACGTTACAAGGCAGAAGACATGCACAGCAGCAGATGGAAAATTTCGACAGAGCGACGCTTCCTTCAGGGGACGAAAACGAACGGGACAGATCTGTAAGCGATCCCCCCTTCGTAACTAAATACGGAAGAGTATCCAAACCCCCGCAACGCTATGATGCGTTCAAGTTCAGGAACAAGAAGTAATTAAGCTCAGTACACACAGAACAGAGGTGTCAACGCCTCACGTCGCATGCAACGGCGAAAAATTGGAAATTTCTTACCTCAAATTTTGGAGATCCAAACGTACTCAGCCGCACCAAAGTTTGGATTACACTGCAAGCGGCGTGTTTACAGATAATTCACAGCGCGCTCCAAGACGCAAGGAACAGAGATGGCTCCGGAAAACTCTAATAGAGGAACGAAAAGCTCCGTGGGAAAAACATAAGAGACTCGGAAAGTATTTATAGAGCTCCTCTGTGGGGGATCACGATCGAGTCCCTAACATACGAGATCGTAAATATACATAGGAAATCTGATTGGTTATTTAAAGATACGAAGGATACAAACAATAAGAAAAAAGATAAAAATAAACTAATCAATTGTTATTATGGGAATGTTCAGCGACGCCTCCAGCGCCGCCTGAATCTGGTATAATTCCACCGTTGACTGCTGAACCAACTGAACCAGTCGAAGGTGCTGACGCACCAGTTGGCGTAGTGCTTCATGTTGGTCCCGCAGGCGGCGGTTCCGGGCCCGCAGGGTATGAACCTGCATCAATAGCGGCCGGGTAGTAGGGTAATCGACCATCTAAGGAAAAATGAACCATTATAATAACACGGAAAATAAACATTTATCACTTTATTTTCGGTCTTATCCAATATAAATGTTTAATGTTCAAACTGCTTAGACCAGTAGAGGAATAATAGAATAGAAAGAAAAGATAAAAATAAGGGTTTGAGTTAAGAAGTCTAGGATATATAACTAGCAGGTTCTCTTCCTTGTGCACGTGGAGGAGAGTTGTTACTTATATGACACATGATGAGCTAAAAAGGGAAAATGAAAAAAAATACCAACCTTTCTTAAATGATTATCCTTATTATCCTCCCTAATTTGCGACTAATCGGACGAAATCAGCCGCAAGCAGTTTAGTACCCGGAAGAACATATCAACCAATCAGAGCCTTTTCAGGAGCATCAAGGATAACCATGCACTCGCTGACGCTTATGCTCCTAACGGGAGCGCTTGCAGCGATGGCTAGCGAGACTATCAAACATGGTGTACTTTTTCGGAGCAAGGGCAGTGCCCTTATGTCAACTCAAGCATGGAACGTTATTTTCCCGTTCAACCCCCAAGCTTTCCAAACCTTAAAGGACGAGATCACTCAATTAGAGGCAGCCATCCTAGAAACAAAAAAAGAGAAGATGGAGAGTTTGGACGAAACTAGAACGGACGGAAAACATATGATGAACTTAGGCCAGTTTAGAGGCCTGTTTAGCGAGGTCAAGGACCAGCTACGAGTCACTTTCGGACTGTATGAAGCCGAGTGCAAGAAAATGAAGGAAACCACGGAAAGGCTACTACACCTGTTCCGTAAGCCAGTAAGTGGCAAGACCAAGCGAGCTGCAGGAATTATTCCGGCCCTTGGAATCCTGGTGGCTCAAGTAATGGGTTTAGCCACCGGAGGAGAGATGGAAACTCTGAAACACGCGATTTTCAACTTACGAGATATTGCGAACACTACGCTACATAATCAAAAATTGCTAGCTAGTGTCTCTAGCGCACAACAAAAACAACTGAACGAACTGGAGGACAAGATAAGACAGATCAAAGCAGCTGTTCAAGGAATCAACACAGCATCTTTGCATGTCATAAGCGCATCGATCATGTATATATCATCGGACATAGCACGGCTCGAACTAGCAATCTTGGGCATACTTTCAGGCAATTTGAGCCCAGAAATTCTGGATCCCAGAGAGCTTCAGGACATATTGACCGGGATCTCTGAAAATGCCCCATACGGACATCAGTTACCCATACCCCTATCGGGACACACATTGATAAAATATTACTTGACACTGAAAACACAGACCTCTGAATTTGAGAGCATGGTTTTTATCACAACCACGATCCCACTAGCCGATTCGACTAAACATTTCGAGTTGATTGAAGTCAAGGAGCTGCCGACCCCTGTAATGAGTCAAAACTACACACTCACAACGAAAGTAGACAACAGTCTACTCCTACTGGATTACGCCCATCAACGATACATACTGTTGGATCAAAGCGATATGGAGAAGTGTCTGGACATAGACACACCGGTATGTCCGTCGGATTTCCCGATATTTTCGAGGCAACGACCCAACTGTCTCGTTGAACTCTACATCAACGATCAGACAAGAGAACTGCCTGAACCCTGTGAAGCCAAGATCAGAGAGGTAAAAGAAGAAAACTTCATAAAAATCAGCAACACCGAATGGTTCTACAGCGTTCCCGGCAAAATTATCGCATCGATGGTGTGCCACAACTCAGCGAAGTCATTGACCCCTGACACCGTATCGGCGATAGAACTGACAAACGTGGGAATTGTAAAGGTAAATCAAGGTTGTTTCTTAGCCACAAAACTATCAAAGATTTCTACACAACTTCTTACAACAACCAGTATGGAAAGCAGAACAGAAATCCATGTAATACCGATTCTTAATTTGACTTCACACACACAGGCCTTAAATCAGACATCAATCCTATTCCACCAAGCATTATCAGTTACAAATTCAGTCACACTGAAGGATATACAGAATGCAATAGACACAGAAATACCAATTTTTGCGAAAGAATCTGAGCGTCTGGATTTCTTGTCTGACCGTCTGAGCATTGGACATGTGTGGTCTTACACCACGGCAATACTACCAACATTGATTTTGATAGCAATTATTGTGCTGCGCTGTCTGTATCTGAAGTATAGATCGGTCAAATTTGGAACGAATCACAGAAAGTGGGAAGAAAAAGACATGGCAGAATTTGACAAAATAAATCGGAGTAAAAGAAGGCTGTCCTGTTGAGTGAAAAGGAAGCAGCCGACACTATCTTCAATTTTTTCTCTCTTTTGATTTCGAATCTTAAATTCAAACTCTGTAGCCTATTATTTCGGTATTTTCCTGTTTTCAAATTTATCAGAAAGCCGATTCTTCCAAATTTGATTATGAAAGCTTTGTGAGATGTCAGGTTAGTGTAGAAGTTCGAAGGGTTTGATAAGAAGTTAGATTTCGGAAAACTCGGATCGTATGACAGGATGCACAGAGTAATAAAATTTTCCATCTTTGAGTGCCCACAAAAGTTGTCAGCAATAATTATTGTCAGCAATTTCAAATTTCCGTTAGAAGATATCTGTGCGTCTAAATAGGCTGACAGTTAAACGACAGTCAGTTAAGTTATGGATTCAAGTAGTTATTTGGAAAGTTAGATAATAAAAAAACTGTCAAGATCCCGTTTTTCCGAAAGTTATCAGATCGGTAAGTTTATTGATTTATTCTTGTTCTACACCCCCCAACCGACCTAGAACTGCCGGAATGCCGAAGCGCGTAAAAAGGGCAGATTGGTCGCCCGTGGCAAAAGCACCAGGTTGGGCAACCCTTAACTACAAACGGCAGGGCTATATGGCACTCTACAGTCTGCTTCAAAGCGTAGCAAGCCGCTCGGGTTTAGTACTCCCGGCTAATGCATCTCTATTCGGTTACCATACTGGCATAATTTGCCAGGCGATTATTAGACGGGGTGGTGACACAGAAATTAGTGTAGCATGGCCAGAATGCACAGAAGAATTTCGGGGTAACATTTTGTCGTCGGCCGCACTTAAAGCCGACATACCGGTGGACATACTAAATAAGTTTCTACCTGTCGGTTTCCGTCTGACGGTATCAGATCAAAACGCGGTTATAGACTCGCCCGCTATAGATGGGAAAAGTTGGGAAATCGCACACCCTTATTGTTCAGGGACCGCTATGTGGGCCGCAATAGACTTCGTTTTGGCCAGTTCGCCAAATGGTCCCGCGATAAAGCCGTACAGTGACGATACGGAAAAACAAACATATATGTACCAGTTAGAAGACCATCTCAGAATGGTTCGACCCCTACCCGCATTGGCAAAACGGCCTAAAAGGACCAACAAGTCGGAACATTTCCTACCTTTCTGCGCCGGAACGTTGCCGGAAACAGTAGACGGGTCGACACAAACGCAAGACATGGAACCCAAGACGGACGAACTGTTTGACGACCAGTTTTGGAAATACTTGTTTCCAGAACTGGATTTACATCAGACTCCGGACGATTTGAATTGCGTCTCCTTCCAATTGTCACCGCCCCAACCGTACCCAAGTGTCCCGGACGTCATTCTGTCAGGAAATGTACCCAACCCCCTCCAGACATTCTATCAGGATTTCCCTGGACAATCGTATTCAAATATACAACCAGCTATGACGGGACCACCGTATGCCGACCAGCAAGTAGCTGGACCGTGTCATGGTAACCACGAACAGCGTGTCACCGAACCAAACCATACCAGCTCGGATTTCTGGCAAACCCCATTTTTACCGCAACAGGGCACGAGTTCCTGGGAGACTTATGAGTCCCCCCATGTAGACTTGTATTTAATGGACTTCGATGACCCAATTAACTAGCTGATGTAAAGTCTATGAGCATGCATCTGAGACGAAGACAAAACTGACTCGGACATATGAATGAAGCAGAGAGAAATGTTAAATAATTTGCGGTTGCGTAAAATATGACCGAATAGTGGGCTGAAATATTATTTAGAAGTATATGACAGCCCACGGTCAGCGGAATTTCGCGGGAGAATTCTAACAGTAATTTTATCTTTCTTCAAGAGATTACGTAAAGTCTTAGCTGATTAAATACATGAGGAGCCATCTGCTATGACCGCGCTCGGGTAGCTTTGCTCGTATCGGAAGCTCCGCATGTATAAGGCAATGCGAGACACCGACTTGTATATTTCGTATCATTTCTTTTATCTAATATAGTTCAACGTATACATGATTATGTTTATTGGAACAGTTCATTAGTAGACAATGATTTATGTCGATTTATTAGCCAGTTTTTATTTAATCAGTCTCAAGTTACGCAAAGTTTACGCTTCATTGCAAGCCAGTATACTAGGCAAACTTTTATGGTGAATAATCGTCGGAAATGACTTCGGAAAACCCGATCCCTTTTTCTCGTGAATTTGTTACCTTTCGAATTTGATACTGCCGTGAATTTTCCAGGCACGAGGCGTTGGTTACTCTCTTCTGGCTGACGACGCACCCGACCTGCTCCAGAACCTGGCCTGTCTACAGCACTGACCGGCGCGCAAAACATTTCGAGGACGAAAAAATCGGAAAGCGGAGAGGAAAGTCAAGAATATCATCACGTTACTTTTGGACACATGTTTACATGGCAAAAACAAAAACTGAAAAATTTGGACTTATCACCAGTTATGGTGCTATCATCGTTAATGGTTTGAACCTATCACCATTCTTCATCAAGAACATTTCAGACCCTTCTTCAGTTATCGTTTTGGACTTGTCACCGGTTCTGTGTGACACCTAGTGACATCACCGGAACGGAACTAAAAGCGCCTAAAAGAAAGCCTTCGTACGCCTACATCACGAATGGCATTTATTTTGGACAGAAGCACGATACTGAACATTTTCTACATTCGAAACATTAAAACTCTTCTACATCAAAGAGTTAATGTAACACTAGAAGGATTATGAACCAAAAGTAACTGTGCAGTGTTTAGTGCCGCAAGTAAGCGACTCAGCTCCGTGTTTCGTTTGGACACCGCATTCCAAAATTAATCGTGTGGTCAGTGCAAATTATGAACAATCGGCAAGTTGGACATGGTGGCCAGTGTATGGGGTAGTTCGGGCGTGGGGGCGTCAGATGCTAGAGGCCGTAAGCCAACCTAGCGATAAAAACGTTTTTCGAGTTCCGCAATCGCGATGCTCACGATCATAGTATGTAAGTTGCGCTAGGTATTATTGTATATCGTTATATATTGATCGGTGTAAATACGTGGAATTCCGAGGTTTGCACCTCAAGTTAATTCTGTTTTTGAGTCCCGCTGCGTATAACCGCCGTCTAGAGTCGAAGTATTTGGTTAGGTATTAGGAGTGTCATTTGTCTGTGGCTAGGTATTAGGAGCGTCGCTTGACACAGATCGGGAGATCTGTTTTCTCCCAGGTCGGGCGACTTATAACGGTGTATCGCATTGTTTAATAGTTTTAACTGGACCCCGCAAGTGAGAACCCCCTAGGCACCTTTTATTGTTCACAGTTTGTACTGCAACTACTTTTGTGCTTTACCGGAATTGTGGTTCTACACAATAGTAGTCAGCAGTTTTCGTGTCTCCCACAATTGTTCAACAATTGTGGTGCCGAACTACAATTCTAAGATTAAGATATAAGCCAGGGTGTTCGCGCTAGTTGGGGAGTCTAAGTCGCAGTCTAAGTCGTAGTCTAAGTGGCAGTCCAAGTGTATATTGTGTTAGACCAAGTACGGTCGTTGGAATGGATTACCGGTCGTGAATTTCATAGAAGATCTATCATTGTACAGTGTGGTGAGTGAATAAAACTATATAGATCTTATACTCTCTAGTACTGCGTTGTAGCCTCTAGACTAAGGAGAACCTGACTCGCCTCCTCGCTACCCATATAACTATATACCGAGGTTCGGTATAATACTAATTCTTAAGTTTGGGTGTAAAATCCTTGCATCTGTCCAACACCGAACTATCCTCCCACCTGATGCACCAATGAACAATCGTACGCGTTCGCAGCTGAAACTAAAAACGGTACAAACCAAAACAAGGAGACAGAGTAACACATTTGTGCCATTTTTCGTCAACATTTTCAATAAAATGTCAGTGTGACTTTAATATTTGTAGTACCGTATTTAGTATTTATATTACTCGTGAGTGTTTAAAAGAATGTAAATTTGTAAAGACAACCAACTTAGCTAGCTAGCAAGTTTTGTCTAATAAACCTTTCTTACTTACTTACTTACTTACACGCTCATGATCTTTGTACTTTTAGTGCCGTGAAAACGTGGAAGGCCGACGCTGTGACCGTTGTAAGGAGAACAAGCAGAACCGAGAAATCGGCTGCGTTGACTGCCCGGCCTGCTACAATCTTGTCCAGGACGCAGCTAATGACCACAGGGCCAAGCTGTCTGAGCTTAGGGAGACCCTAGAAAAGATCATCAGCAGCCCAACGCTCATTAACGATGAAGACTTCGACAGGAAGTTGAATGAAGTTCAGGATAGGGTTGAAAAGTTATTCATGGAGGCCAGAGTACAGAGTGGTGGTAAGTAGAGACAGTCATTCATACACACTCCTCAGTTATGGGGCACAGTGCGCTGGAGCATGGAGACAGTATCCTCATGAAAATCTGTTGAAAGGAAAATCTGTTTTCAAACAAAATATTTATTTATTATTTCCAAAAAACGGTAAAGTAAAAGGTTGTCATTATTAAAAATAGTAACAGTTAATAATCACAAGACTGATAGAAAGATAAGTTAATGACTCTGGTAAAAAAAAAAGTACCTACAACAAAAGAGACATAACACTAGAACGGGTCTACAAACGCCTGATTTTGAATTTGAGTTTTAAATTAATTGAATTTTGAGTGTATTTATGCTGTCTGATTCTAGGGTTTCTGGTGTGAGGTCAATCCATGGTTTCCAAACGCGGCTGTAAAATAAATTTTGGCCAATTCTGTTTTTGGGCATGGTGGGTTTATATACGATACTTTATTGTACAACGAGCCAGAGGCGTTACTAGCCGATATGTTTGGGGGGGGGGGGCAAGGTATTTACCGACTGGCTGGTCATTTTTACCGACTGTTTTTGCAGATAAAAACGACTGTTTTGAGAAAAATCGGCTGATTTTAAGAAAAACTACCATTTTTAAGAAAAAATCGACTATTATACATAGATGGCACTTTAAACAAGGGACTTGTACCGTGACCAGTAAACCATAAACAGTTTTTTCGGATACATTTAGAAGTCTATAGGACTCCATTGTCGGAGCCACGTAGACATACCAGGACCCAGACGGGGTCTCATGGTGAAAACCAAATAAAACCAAATAAATAATTTTAATGGGGAAGACGCCCTTGAGATGGAAACATTTTATAAGTAGTGAACTGATAGACAAAAATGCTCCTCAGCCGGGATTTGAACCCAGGACCCTCTGCTTACAAGGCAGTCGCTCTACCATCTGAGCTACCGAGGGGCTTGTGAACAGAGTTCGCAAACCACTACAATAGTCTGGTAGAAGCCAGCCATAGGAACAGTGATCCCGCCCGAGGGTCCTGGTATGTCTACGTGGCTCCGACAATGGAGTCCTAGACTTCTAAATTATATCCGAACAAACTGTTTATGGTTTACGGGTCACGGTACAAGTCCCTTGTTTAAAGTGCCGTCTATGTATATTAATTTCCGTGACATGGGGATGTGAACTGGTTAGATGAATGTGCCTTCGGGCGGGATCACTGTTCCTATGGCTGGCTTCTACCAGACTATAGTAGTGGTTTGCGAACTCTCGGTAGCTCAGATGGTAGAGCGACTGCCTTGTAAGCGGAGGGTCCTGGGTTCAAATCCCGGCTGAGGAGCATTTTTGTCTATCAGTTCACTGCTTATAAAATGTAAATCGACTGTTTCCAAGAAAAAAAATCGACTGTTTTTACGACAAATTGCGGCGCTTCGTGCCGACTCGGCTATCTTTTACCGACTTGCCGACAACATTCGGGGGGGGGGGGCGCCCCCCCCCCCCCCTAGTCGTGACGCCCTGAACGAGCTTTCGCAGCATTGGATTGCCGAACTTGCCGCTTTTGTCAGGTACATCATAACTACATAACATCATAATAAGGTGATTATACAATAAGGCAAATGTCAAACACAAGAAGGCAATAGTCAATAGTCAGCGGAAATACTAAAAAGAAGTCTGAGTGAGAAAGTGGGTCCCCGTGTAGAAATCCGTCTTCAAAAGTACATCGGCCTTATCAGGTCACCTTTGATTTTAATCCGGATATGCTGAAAAGCCAAAACAAAGGTATTATTGATGCCACGCAGATCGGTTCTTCCAGTTGCTACAAGATATTCTTCGAGTCCTCGAGTTCAAAGTCTTACCACCTGCGACACGGTGTTTTTGTCGGGTATGAGCACTTTGCTGTTACCGAGTTTAAGTCACTGCCAAAAATGTGTTATAAGTGCGGATCTCTCGAGCACATGTCTGCAGCTTGCAAGAACTGAATTCGGTGTGCTAGGTGTTCGGGTTCAGATCATACGAATACTCGTGATAGCCCATGTCTTAAGGCTTTCAATTGCTGCCATTGCGGATCCTCGGAAAACCCAGGGTACAGTTTCCGTTGCAAAGTGGTCAAGGAGCAAGCAAATAAAAGTAAGAAATGAGTGATTTGAGTGTCATTTCTTTGAACAGTAACGGTGTTTCTAACAAGGTCCATTCTTTATCACATTTGCTAGCATCAGCCGACATTATGTGTCTACAAGAGCACCATTTGCTCGATCATTCGGCTGGAATTGTACATAATTTATCGTCAAATCATTCATGTTTTTTTGTCCCCGCGGTTCCCACTGGAGGTCGTCCTTCTGGAGGCATATGTATTTTTACCCGTCAGAATGTTGATGCTTCTTATTTTACTCATACGCAATATTTCATCGCGATCAAGACTTTGAATTGTTTTGTTTTTACTTGCTACCTTCCAACTAATTACCATACGATTGATTCAGATTACGAATTTAATTATGCATGTTCCGAGCTTTCTAAGGCTGTGTTGAAAGTTCCGCCCAAGTCAGAATGGATCATTGTTGGGGATTTTAATTGTGACCTTACGAATGATCAAGATATCAGAGCATCTATGTTGTTTTCGGCACGTCCTCAATATGCTCTGATTCATAAAAATTCAGACGCTACTTACATTCATAATTCAGGTGCGTCGTCCAATATTGACCATCTAGTTTCTTCGGATACTAATTTATGTCCAAGTATAGTTGATGTTTGTGCTGATATCCCTATTAGTGATCATCTTTACCTGTCGTTTACTCTTGTTATTCCAATCCCCGTTTTACCCATTACGAGCAATATAGTCCGTTCTAAAAAAGTTACATGCTTGGATTGGGATAAAAAGAGAATTCAAATCTTTCATGTTGAAACGGATAAAATGCTGTAAAAAATTGTCGACAAAAAAACATGCCTTGATCAAGTTGATCTAGATATTTTTTATGCTGAAATGGTCCATTGTATGAAAGAAGGAGCGAAAAATGCTTTTAATAATAGATCTTTTTACCCGGGAACACGAGTGTTTGCATGGAAAATTAATGATCTATTAAAAGATGCAAACACGAAAGCCTCTTGTGCGTTTCGCCTGTGGCGTTCAGCGGGAAGCCCAAGGTTTGGTCCTTTTTTTTAGGGTATGAAAGCTTCTAAATCGCTGTTCCGCAAGGAATTAAGATTTCACAATGATTTTATTCGGGATGAAATTGGATATCGTATTTCTGAAGATGAAAATGAGCTGTGGAAATTTGTGAGAAATAAGTCACATAGAAAGCACCCGCATGATAAAAGTAGTCTTGGGGCTGACAATTGGATTGCTCATTTTAATGGTACTTTTTCTAGAATTGATGATACGATACATTGTAAACTTGATTCTGAATTTGAAGAAGAATTGTCTAAGCATGTAATATCGGATATTAAAATTGAAGTAGATGGTGTAAAAGAAGCTATAAAAAAAACTGAAAAGCAAAAAATCTTTAGATTGTGATGGTTTACATGCTAATCATGAAATTGGATATCGTATTTCTGAAGATGAAAATGAGCTGTGGAAATTTGTGAGAAATAAGTCACATAGAAAGCACCCGCATGATAAAAGTAGTCTTGGGGCTGACAATTGGATTGCTCATTTTAATGGTACTTTTTCTAGAATTGATGATACGATACATTGTAAACTTGATTCTGAATTTGAAGAAGAATTGTCTAAGCATGTAATATCGGATATTAAAATTGAAGTAGATGGTGTAAAAGAAGCTATAAAAAAAACTGAAAAGCAAAAAATCTTTAGATTGTGATGGTTTACATGCTAATCATCTAAAATGGGCCTCATACAACACTATTATTATGATTGCATCCCTGTTTACTTTTATACTCAAGTCAGGTTTGGTTCCGTCGAGTTTTTTAAAATCAACAAGTACCCCCCTATTAAAGAAAGGAGGTAACCCAAATGATTGTAAATCTTTCCGTCCAATAACTACTTCCTGTCAAATGAGTAAACTTTTTGAACTAACACTCCTCCCGTATTTTGGTGGTTCTAATCAAGGTTTGAATCAAAGTGGTTTCAGGAAAGGATTGAATATTGATGTGGCTCACACTCTTCTGTCTCGTATTTTGAGTTCTTGTAGTTATAGTAATAGAGTATATGGATTAGCCCTAGACATTGCTTCAGCATACGATAGTATCATCCACGCTTGGGCCCTTAGATCTTTGTTGAAGAATGGTGTACCAGTGAGGATAGTACTCATGTTGCGTCGGTGGTTTGGAGCTTCTCGAATTAGAGTTCTTTGGAAGGGTTCTTACACTGATTTTGATGTTGTTCTAAACCGGGGTCTTCGTCAGGGTGGGATTCTTTCTCCAGTGATTTTCAGTATAACTATCGCTGCATGTCTTGATGGTGTACAGTCTTCTTTTATTTATGGTAAAGGTATCCTAGCTTCTCTTATAGCGTATGCTGACGACATACTCCTTATTAGCCGTTCTCTATCGGGCCTTCAGAATAATGTAAATTATCTAGTTAAGTCTTTTAAAGAATATGGCCTGATTTTTCGACCTGAAAAATGCCAGTTTATGGTTTTTGGTCCAAAACCCCTTGAACAAATTTCTCTTTCAGTATCTGTCCGTATATATAATTCAGTCCTAAAACCATGTGAGTCTTTAAGATATCTGGGAATCCCTTATGGCCCGACTTTGTCATTAACGAGGGCTCTAATAGTAAAAGATGTGGAGTCGCTTATTTCTTCTAGTTTCGGGGCGGTGATTTGTCTCAGGGATTTCCTATCTAGACGCAATCTTGCAAAGATTTTTAACACTGTTGCTCTTCCACAGGCTTTGCTTGCATCTTCTTTTTTACCTTTTTTAACGTTGACAAATTTATCTCATATTAAAACTACTTTTTTTAATTTTGGGAAATTTTTATGCCGGTTTTCGAAATACCAATCCAGTTCTTTTATGATGGAAAATTATGGTTTAAAAAACCCCACTGATATTTTGAAAAAGAAACGGGAAACATTTTTTTCAAAAATTTATTCCATAAAGCACACTTTGACCGATGCGTTGCGTTGATTGTATTTTGGTTAAAGTTTAGGTAGACTTCATTGAGGATAGCGTAGGCTAATTGTTTTTTGTTTTTTTTGTTTTTTTTTTTAAATGAAGTAGAGTTTTTATGAAAGTATATGGTCTAGTTATTAGTCTGTAGACCGATTGTGTGAATTTTATTATATTTTCTTTACTCGCCAGCTTTGGCGGATACAAATAAATGAATTGAATTGAATTGAATAGTTGTGTTTTTGCAGATACCATGATATCTGATGCCATGGTCTAAAGTCGTTTTCGCAGTTACCGTGGTGTCTGACACCACGATTGAAAGGCGTTTTTGCAGGTATCGTGGTATCTGGCAAGTTATCGTGGTATCTGATATTCAGATACCACTGTCCGACCGTGGTAATTGATCGTGGTAATTGATCGTGGTATCTGAAAAAACCATCTCACTTTCATCATTACAATTAATAGAGACTATAGGATTTTGTAAAATTGGTGAGAAAGAAGTTTGGAGCTTTTAGTGATGTAACTGGATATCAGTTTTTCTTTAGGGATCACTTCGAAAAGCGCAATTTCGGCAATTGTCTTTTTTGCAGAGCAACTGTGGTATCAGATACCACGGTCACTGCAAACACGACTAATTTCAGATCCAGTTACCGTGGTAACAGATATCATGGTATCTGCAAAAACGCAACTGATCAGATTAGAGTATCCGCATATGCAATCATGACCAATTAAAATAAAACATTAAACAGTAAAACATTGTGGGAGTGTCCTTGTCTAAAGCGAGCGGGAAGATTTTCTCCGGAAAAGATGGAAGACCAACATCAACGAACACCCCGGAAGCACTGCAGTTAAGTGAAAGGCCGCGAAGTCGCCACATTTGTGTTTTTTTGGTCATTCTGTAGAAGATTACTTACTTAAAAACTGCACTGTAAAAAGTTTATCCGGGTAAGGATTAAAGTTAACTGCAGTATTTGCTACTGGGATTAATCTTATCTCTACTGGGATAAGATTAATCCGGATTAGAGATAATCTTATCTCGGTAGAGACAAGATCATTCCCAGTAGCGAATGCTGCAAGATTTTTTTTTACAGTTTGATGTGTTTTTCTTTGTTCTTATTTGTTTGTGTTTTTTGTTGTTTCCCCTTTTGATGTAGAATTCATTCGTATCATTTGTAGGTGATCAGAGTGTATCTGTTCGTTTGGACGAACTTCGTCGTCGACTGCTGGAAGTCCAGAAGGCTGTTGCTGAAATTCGAGAACAAATGGGACTTGCGCGCGTCGATGCCGAGTTTGGAGCTGGCAACGTCACGCAAGCAGAATCTGCCCTAGAAAGAGCAAGGGAGTCCCTTAAGGTAAGCGATATGCCTTGCCATTGTCACGCCAAAAATGTACCAACATCTCCCGCGTTTTTCGTTCGCGCAAAGATCATAGTAGTTACGTTTTTGATCGGTTCGAAGTTACCTTCTTACTCTAAGGTCTCTTGTTAAATGCCGTTTTTGTCGGCGGTCACAGTTTCTTTGTCCTTCACCTGGGTTGCGTTTTCAGCAATTAGCGTGTTGAACTCGAATCCTAGCACGTTGCGCTGTCGCTCGTTTTCAGCGCCCGTGTTTTGCATGAGAGAACCCTGCACATGATTTGATACTCTACCGAATTCGTTTGTGTTTTGATTCGGTGTTGAACTCGAAAGGAACACGGGAGCTAAAAACGCTTGATGCCACAGAACACGGAACTCGTGTTAGGATGCGCACTGGACGCGCTCCGTAAAAATGACTTGTGACGGACACGGGTTGAGAATCGTGAGCCTGAAAACGCAACTCGGATCGTCGAACTTTGTGCGCTAGCAAGTTCGAAGTCCTGCAACGTTGATGAAACGGCGACCGTGCAAGGATTGTCGGACACTAATAAAGCAAACAGTGAACTTCGACGGCCTTTGAAAACGGAAATTGAGCCAACGGCGAACAAAACTTCGATCAAAAATGCAACTAGTCTAACTTTAGGTTGTGCAATAAAGGCGTATAGTTTAGAAGCTGCCTCGGGGCGGCTTAGACTTGTCAGGTTGATCAGAAAGTAATTGTGAATATTTAATGATAGAAGAACATGTACAGTAAAGGTGTCTTTCTTTGAATTGTGCAGTTGTTTGCGACATGAAGGAATTAAACACAAGACATGCACTCAAAAGTTCCAAGGAGAACTGAGGGAACTGCCTTTACTGATCAGTATTTTATTTTGATCGCAGTAGGTGGATGGAATGTTAAGTTACTGTCCAAAAAAGCATGCCTCTCCTGTAGGCTGTAGGTGACCTCCATGAAACCTGGTGAGAAGTTGCCACTTCGGTCGTCTTGTGTGACAGGGCCCTTTTACGCCCTTACATTCCTGAAGCGTCGGTACACTACCCCCTCGGTTTGTACCATGCAGAGCTTCGTTTTTGTTGCACGCTGCACGTTCATTTCTCGGTCCGCTTCTGGTAATTGACGTTTTTGCACTGCAATGCTTCCGAGGAAGACGGCAGCGCTTCTCGAGAATCGCGAACTTGCTTACAGACCAAGTCCGTGCTTCCGTGCAAGGTGCAGCTTCAGTCGTGAAGAAATCTTGCAGGCAGCGAATCCAAAAATGCATCTTGTGCAGAAGCAAAACTGCGGCAGCACTTCTTTTTTCTCTCCTTCTTTTTTTTTGATTTGTTTGGTTTGTTTCCCATAAGACGATATGAATAAAGAGTACGCCCCGCCCATTGCCAGGCCTTATGGTGGGGCCATAAAGAGTTAATGGTGTTTACTATTTTTTATGAATAAAACTGAAACTAAAACTGAAAACGTGGCTCAAGTCTGTAGAATATTAGCTGGCTCGTGGCAGCATAGCCCGCTCAGTTTTGTAAGTGGCGGATCGTAGATATTAAACGATAGGAGAAGTTCACCCGTGTCAATGCAACCACGCTGATTCGGTACCGTCCGGATCCTCTGCGTACCCAGACCTATCAGGGTTCTACCTCACCGCAACCTCCATTCACTAATCCTCTGCTGAACGTGTTTTTTATGCATAAACCTGGTTCTCAAATTAAATATCTAAAATCTTACTAGGCATCTCAGAGATTTTTGGAGCTGGAAGGTTCTGAGGCCCTGCAGCGCGCAATCCAGCGGTCGGAAAAATTCGGACAGCAGTCCGAGAAGATGTCAGCCAACGCAAGAGAAGCCCGGAATATTGCGGACAACCTTGAAAGCATCGCGACGTCTGTCGAGGAAGCAGCAAACGAGGCTTTGACCGTTTCTAGCAACGCCTACAATTTCGCCCGTGACGCCATCGACAAGCAACGAGAGACAACGTAAGTTAAGTTTCCGAAAACTGATGCATACACGTCTAACCACCGGAATGATTTTACTCTATTCTTTAAAGGACCTATCGGTCCTCTGATCGTTCCATACTAATTTTTGAGAGTTATTTTTGTCCGACCTAACGGCACTACAACGAGTTTTGCATCTGCAGTGTCTGGCTCTTTTCAAGTCAAGTCAAGCTTTTGCCGAATATGTGGAGGTAAAAGTCGGAATCGGTAGCTGAGAACGAATCTGCTGCACTTTCGTCTTTGGCCACATAGGCCAACGTGGAGGCCATAGATATTCCTTCAGCCCAAGCTGACTGCGAATCATATTTGACAACGCAAAACGGATACGTCAGCTACAATTTGTCAGAGCTATATTTCTGTCCTTCTTGGCAAGGGTCCTCTTCAATCTCAAGCTGGAAAATGAACTTGTGGAAAAACAGTTAAAGATATTTAATTGAATGACATGCTGCTGACAAGTATCCATCTTAGCTGGAAAGAAAAAAAAGAGACAGGTGACTCCAAAACCGAAATGCAGAATAATCTCTACCCTTTCAGCGACCCAATCGAGCAGCAAAAATTGCAGCCGTGACCAAGATGAAATCACAGCACCAGCCAACTCCAGGCAATTTTCAGAGAAGAGATTCACAAAATCACATATTTAAGGTGGAATCTTTAATTGTTTTCCAAAAGAACCATTTTCAGCCAAGAAGGGCCGAAGTATAGCTCGTAAAATGCAGCTGACATATCCGTTTTGCATTGTCAAAATCTTGGACACCAGTATAGTTGTCGTCGACTGTTGAAGAATTTTCTCAGTTGTCAGACATTGGTTCCTTGTACGTCGATACTCTCTTGGCTATTTAAATAATCTCTACACAAATACTTCTAAGGTATATTTACCATCCAGAAGAGAGGCCTGAGAATTATCTACTGCGAGGGCGAAGTGCCTTACCTCCTCCTCCCCAGGGAATTCTGCCTCCCAACCTTAGCAGCCCTACGTGTTACTCTTTGTACTTAGTTCGGGAATAATTTATTTTCTCACCCAAGTTTTCAGCACCTATTTCGCTCCCCATATTGCCCGCCAAAGCCTCGATTACCTCGAGCTAAAGTAACGTTAGAGAAAGAGCCAGCGTTCGTTGAGGTCTTGAAGAAGTGACAAAAGGATCCCCATAATATTCTAGCTGTCAATGCTTTATTTTGACTTGCTACTTATCCTGGCTGTATAATTACCTTATAAAAAAAAATGTTCAATCCAGACAATTGAGTCTTGTAGATATCCGGTCTTTGCCAGACTCCTTGAATATTTTTACTATGAAATTTAGAAACAGTTAAAAAATCAAAACTTCCTGCCTTACTTTTGCCAAATTTCCGGTTTCGGCCGGATTCCGGCCGAACTACTTGTCCGAAAAAAATCTAAAGCTAAAAAACGAATGCAGTATATCTTCTTACCCCTATATCGAACCTCTAATCAACTTCAGATAAAACTTTAACTTAAAAAAAAAAAAATCAGCCTGGTTCCTGGCGAACTATATGTCCGGGTAGAAAATGATCGCCATATACGGATTCAGCATTTCTTCTTACCCTTACTTGGAACATCTAATCAACTACAGATAAATCTTTTACTTTCAACAAATTTTCCGGTTTTGGTTCCGGGTGAACTATTTGTCCGGTGACAAATAGTTCATTTTAAATATGGGAAATATCTCCTTGGAATCCCGTCTTGGTCAAGAAATAGACCTCTAGTTCGAAAATACGGTCTGCGGGAACCGGTAACTGAAATGGCCGAACACTTCAAGCGGACGACTGCTGACAAGCCGTCTCACCACCCCTGGAGCGGCATTCTATTTTAGTATTTATCGAATTTGTTGTTGTTTGTATTTGGGTATGAGTTTATTAGTTCCTTCTTTTTTTCTTTTCTTTTTCTGTACTCCGTCTCATGCTTTTGTAGCTGTTGTAGATGGGTTATAAATAAATACATACATACATACAAAATGATTTTCATATAAGGATTCAGCATTTCTCCCTACCACTAAACCGAACCTCTAATCAACTTCAGATAAAACTTCTACTTTTAAGAAATTTTCCAGTTTAACCCGGATTCCAGGTGAACTAAAAGTCCGGGCAGAAAACGATTGTCACATACGGATTCAGCATGCCTACTTATCCTTAAATCGAACATCTAATCATCTTCAGATAAAACTTTTACTTTTAACAAATTTTCTCATTTTTTGGCAGGATTCCGGGCGAATTACTTGTCCAGCGAGAAAATGATTTTCATATACGTGTTCAGCATGTCTTCTTACCGCTAAATCGACGATCTCATTAGCTATAAAAAAATATTTTTTTCGCCCCTTAATTTCAAGCCCCACCCATAGATGTAGGGGCTACAGAGCCCATCTACGAACTCGACCTGTCCCTTGACCGAAAGAATCCTCACACCAAGTTTTGTCAAAATATCTCATTCTCTTCGAGAGTTGTCGTGCTGACAGACGGATGGACGGACAGACGGACAACTTTTAATAAGTCATAGGTATCCCTCTACTTGCGTTTTGGGATCCCAGAAACGGCTAAGCTCGGCATGCCAACGCAGTGAAAGTTCGTTTTTCAGTAAAGTATTATCATTAATCAGTTAGTCAATAATCAGTTCAAGTTTTGATTGATTCTAGTGCCCTTTTTGTTTTCTTTCTTATGTACTCAACCATCAACTATTTATGCAAATGTGTTAATAAAATTTCATTTCTTATGTTTTTAGAGAAGAGATCCGTCGTCTCCAGACGGATGTTCGTCGCACTAACGCCGCTGTCGACGAAACTCACCAGCTCGCAGAGAGGGCGCTGGAAGCCGCACGGACTGCCCACAACGACGCCCTTACTCTTCTTGGTGAAGCTACGGCTCTTACCATCCCTAACTTGGACTGGCAGGGAATCAAGAGTGAAGCTACCGCAGCCGGTGAAGGAGTAAGTGCAGGGAGGATACGCAAATTTCTGCTAAATGTCGAAAGCGAGACTCCAGGCTAGGATGTTTCCACGATACATTCCGGACATTACGTTAAAAGTTACTTATTATAAATTCTCTAAATTCCGTCTTGGCTTCCCGATTTCTGCGAGTAACTCTTTCTTAACTTCGAATTTTAAAGTGAAGAATCCTTTGGAAACTTTAAATGGTAAAATCCAGAACTTTCATAAAAAGGCTGACAACATTATTCTTCATCACAACCTTTTTCCTTTGTTCAGAAAAATGCGGCCTGATTAGTTGGTTTATTTTGAGCTTTGTTTTCTTCAATGTACTTCGTTGTATATTTAGTAGGCTAATGTGTCTTTAACGGTCAGCTGTTTATTCGTATGTAAGTGTGTGTGAGTTTGACTGACATGTTGTTGTTCCTTTTTATACATTACTCTTCAGTTTTGAAGGATTCAAATAAATAATAATAATAATAATAATTGATAATAGGATGTAATAGGATGAATAATCCTGTCCGTATCTTAAACTTGGACTTGTCCTTGTCAAATCGTCCCCTTCTTCGTCATGCAAATCCTCCCCCCTGTTTAGATCCGTGGTAAAGATGAGACCAAGACTTCAGGTGTCAAACATCCTTCTCTTAAATAGAAACTAATTTCGAGTAAGAAAAATAACAAAAATGAAAGAACAGATTCAGAATATTCGTAAGGATGAACTGTTTTAGTTGATATCTGAAACTCATAAATATGCGACTACCAATTATTCAGTGATGATTAGTTGCGCTGATGGAAGGAATTTGAGAATTCCGGCGTCGCTTAACACCGGAATAGAGTGACCGGTGATGAACAAAGGGGTTAGTAGTTGTGTCACTGTGTACGAAACTTTGGTGGAAGAAAAAGCTTACGTGTATCATAATACAGAGAGCACCTTTACCTTTGGTTTCAAGCAAAAATAGTGTATTTGGAGGCCGAGCCGAGATTGCCAGTCAGGCAGTGAAAACTTGGCCGGAAGCCTTAAAGTCCGTCCGTCCTCTTTTAAAAAAAGAGCATGAGACGCTTGATTTTTTTTTTCATTTTGGAGGACTTGGTAGGCTGTGTTTCGGACTTCCTTTCTTTTGTTTTGCTTTTCCCACTTTTAACCACGGTGAGCACAGTTTTCAAATATTTTGCGTCGACGCTCCGCTTCGGAGAGCGAGAAATCTGGACAGAGTCGACAAGTGTCAACTAGAAAATATTTAATTTCACGGGGCAAATGTCGTTGTTTTCTTAAAAACGAGATTTCTTAACAGTTTTTTCGTGAAAAGATCATATGTAACAAGGAGTATTTATAAGAGGCTGAAGGAGTATTTATGAGAAAAGATTATCTAGTAAAAATTCTGCTTTATTCTTTATTATAGAATTTTTTTTATTTTTTTTTTCAATCAATCTTTCATAGTCTATTCTTGGGTTCAACTACTTGATTTCTGAGCTCAACTTGAACCTTCCAGGATCCAAGAACTCTTTTTTATCAAATTCCCAGTTACCTCTTGTTCTTGTGGAAACGGGACTGCGCAAGATTGAATGCTTGTCCCCTATGATGATGGCTGTTGTGGAAGTTAGTACTCACTTCAAATCATACCACTCACTTCGAAATCATCTTCTTTCACGTTTTTGCAGTGCGGACTACGCCTCAGAAAAATAGCAACAAAAAGAGTCAGAAACTTCGTTAACATGAACAGCAAATGTACTCAAACTTTGAAAATCTAAGGTTTTCCCCTGTTTGTAGGCAAGAAGGATCAAGCAAGAAGTGGAGGATCTTCTTGATCAGAACCAGCAACTTGTTCAGGATGCTCTGCTCCAGGCCCAAGACGGAACTGCCTTGGTGTCCCGTGGTGTTGCCACACAGCAGCAGATCGACGAGCTTTTGGCCGAAATTGACGCCGCGCTAGCCAAGTCTGACGGCGCAGTCGCGCTGGGCGACAAGACCTTAAAGGAGGCGCAAGAGACCTTAGAGACGTTGAAAGGTAGGGTCGTGGTGTATTTGGTCGTCTTAGCTTCCATACGGTACTTCAACTTTTATGGCACTTGCAGCCTCTGGCTCAAGTGCCATATACCGATCACAATTCCGTCGGTCGGTCCGTTTTTTTTTGTGACACTTTTTCGAGTTAGGGTACTTCCAGATGTGCTAGGACAATGAAACTTGGCAGGCATATCAGGTACCCGACCAAACTAACCTGGCAGTAATCAGTTTCACGATCCGACCATATGCGGGGGAGTGGGGGGCGTGGAAACTTGAAAATTCAGGGCAGTTTAAGGTAAGGTACAATTTTAATGGCAAATATAAATAAACCTGGCGTTTCTCAAAAGCATCAGACATGCCAGTTTGTCACACTTTTTTTAGTTAGGGTACTTCCAGATGTGCTGGGACCATGAGACTTGGCAGGCATATCAGGGACCCGACCAAACAAACTTAGAAATAATCAGTTTTCCAATCCGACCATCTCGGGGGGAGTGGAAGGCGGGGGAATCCGGGAAATTGAGTAGTATATGACTTTTAGAATGGTTAGAATGGAGGGATCGGGGTGAAACTTGCTGGGAAGAACAAGCTTCTGCTCTAGATAAATCGTTTGGACAATTGTGCTGGATCCGGACACTTGGGGGGGGGGGGAGGTTCCCGGATTCCGGTGATGGCAGTTTTTGGGATTTTCACGACGAAACTTGGCAGGCATATCAGGGACCCGATGAAACTGACTTGAAAATACAAATTTCGTCGATCTGATAATCGTGGGGGGAGTGGAGGGAGGGGAATCCAGAATACTCAGTCATGCGTAACTTTGGAACCCATGATCGGAATCGAGTGAAATTTCATAATTGAACAGAGGACATTTCTCTGGTGATCTTTTTCATATCCGGACCGGATCCGACAACTATTGGGGGGAGGGGGGGTAAATACGTGATCCGCTTAGACTGGTGAGATCGGGATGGAACTTTGTGGGAATAACAAACAGATGCTTTGGATAAATCATTTACAGAACCAGATTGGCTCCGGGCACTGTGGGAGAGTTGGGGGGGAGGACCGGAATCTCGAGAAACGGTTAGAATGGAGGTATCGGAGTGGAACTTGCTGGGAAGAACAAACATCTGCTCCAGGTAAATCTTTTACACAATCGAATTGGATCCTATTTGACGGTGCAAAATTGGATCCGGACACTTGGGGGGGGGGGGCTTTGGTTTCCCGGAATTCCGGTTCAGGAATTACGAATCTCTGTGACCTGATTGGCCCAATTAGCCCGTGGCACGATATTTTGTTGAAAATAGACAAATGCCTTCCAGCCTTTACGCCAAGAAGCTAGTATTTATGCGTAGTAACTACGGTAAGTAGGGTCGAATATGCTCCTTATGTCCCGTATTTGATGACAACAAACGGTTCGTCAGCTAAAATTTGCTTTAGTGATCTTTCGGCCCTTCTTCGCAAGGGTCCTCGTCAGGCTGCAACTAGAAGAAACTACCCGTATTATACATTGCCCGCAGTCACAAGAACCTGCGATCGGAACCTGCAGATTGTAGGTTCTTTTCTGATCTCCAGTACAACTTTAGCGTTAAAAAATTCTGTTGTATATTTTTAAATGTTTTATCCCCATCAATGTTGGATATCCTTCAGTGTCGCTTGTTTATGTGTCATTTTCAGGATGTCGGGAACCGGAAGAACATTCTTGATAGTGCAATACGGATACGTCAGCTGAATTTTATTAGAGCTATATTTCGACCGTTCTTGGCAAGGGTCCGCTTCAGGCTCAAAGCCGCTCAAATTGGAAAAACGAACTTGTGGGAAAACCAATGGTTTTCGTTAAGTTCGTCAAATGGTTAAGTTCGTTTTTCCAACTCGAGCGGCTTTGAGCCTGAAGAGGACCCTTGCCAAGAAGGGCCGAAGTATAGCTCTAATAAATTTCAGCCGATGGATCGGTTTTGCACTATCAAATATGATTGTTGTCAGCTTGGGCTGAAGGAATATTTATCTGGAAGAACAAACCACTAAAGCAATTCTCCCTTTGACTACAAAGCTCTATGCACTGCATATAGATAGATAGATTAGTTTGTTAATGGATAGATTGATTTTAGGTTAGCGCGTGAGCTATGGCAAAGAGTAAGCAGAAAAAATCCAAAACCTGAAATAAACTTATAATCATGATGATGATGGTTTTATTTACTATCTGTCAAAATAAACACAAGGCACAAAGACGGAGTAAATAATAAGGAAAAGGAGAAAAAGAAAGGAAAACACGAAAAAGAATTAACTTACGAAATACACAATATAACTATTACCATACAACTAAACAAGAGAGTTTTCCAGTCGTGATAAATATTTTGGCTATAAGTTTCTATTGTTTCTCCACTGCTGTTAGTTGATCACTAATTTGAAACGACTGGAAATTTTCGAGTTCCTCGTCCAGGGGCCGGGGGAGGCGTAATATATATTTAGCAAAACGATAGAATACTAAAATAAACTTATATTTTGTCATTTTTCTTAGGCTTCGATTCCTTGGTTCAGGAAAGCAAAGACAAGGCCGCAGACGCCCTAAGCCGCGTGTCTGAAATCGAGCAGCTCGTGACCCAAGCTGAGGATAAGGCTGCTCAGGCCGTCGCAGCCCTCAATGGCGCAGCGAGGGATGCCAGTTTCGCAAAGGATCTTGCTCAAGAAGCTGAAAAAGTGGCTCTTCAGGCGTCTAAGGTAATAATGGTTTGACCTCGTTGACTATCACGACTATCGTTTTTCGACGTGTTTTTCTTGTCCCAGTATCGATAGCGTTGCCCGGATATAAATTGTTGTTCGAGCTCTCCCGTATTCACAATGCAACCCATCGGGCTATCTATAACGTCGCTAAGAACCTGACCTGGTCGTCCATAGACCAGGCATTGTCTTTTTTCATTGTTTTTTTTTTTAATCGGCTTTGTTCGCTGAAAGGTACGTGCACACACGCAGTCGGATGCAGATTTTCTCTTTTTGCTTCAAGATTTTGACGCACGGCATGCAGGTTTTCCCGTGGTGATGCAAATTTTGCATGCGAATTTTTCGAATTTTTTGGACTATTTGTACTTAAGGAAGTGTTTTGGAAATAATGAAGTGTTTCTGAAATTGAACAACCTGGACCTGAACACTTCGTTCCAGCCGAGTCTGAATTTGTGACTCGGATTAAGCAGGTTTTTGGAGACGCAGGACAGTACAAAATTCTTGCTTCCGGAGCGTTTTGGTTTTTGAGAAATAAGAGACATACCTACTCCTGAAAGTACCCCTCCATTTTCTTAAAAAGTCGCTCTACACACTTGCAGAGGCAAAAGTGATTTTCCAACACACTTCCTTCGCTGATGTGATCCAGTGTAGACCAGAAGATAAGGCTTGCTTCCGGAACCGGTGTTTAACCAGTAATCATGTGGAGCTATTCTAGGTTCAGTGTAGTCAGTTCTGCTCGCCCTGTCCAGTCCTGTACCACACATTTTTTTCTTTTCCGCGTAGCTTCTTTTTCATTTGTCCTTGCTTTAGATCGAACTAAAACAAGGGGCTACGTCTCCACCTCCAACTCGGTGACGTTAATACAAAATCTACCTAACAGTTTGCCCTACTTTAACGTCACTTACACTTTCGTCTAAACCTATTATCTTTTTATACTTTATCAACTCTAAATTTAACTTCTCTTTTCCAACTTTTCATTTTTCTATTAAATATTCTCCTATAAACTCACTCCCTCTTTCAAAAAACACTTCCTCCATAAAGTCTAAATCTACCCTTTTTTATTTTTTTTAACAATATTAAGGGCATGTAGTATTATTCTAGCAACCGGAGATCCGCTTAGTCCAGGCCTACACTGTAAAAGTAAATCTTGCAGTATTTGCTACTGGGATTAATATTGTCTCTACTGAGATAAGATTATTTCTAATTCGGATTAACCTTATCTCAGTAGAGATTAGATTAATCCCTGTAGCAAATACGGCATTTCTCGGAGAAACTTTTTATATTACAAATTTCAAATGTCATTTTCTTTTTTAGGAGGCCCAGAATATCAGGCAGACCGCGTCATCGACCAAAGAACGCGCTGGCAGCCTTCGCGACTCCGCACAAGACCTGGCTGGCAAAGTGGCTTCCACTACCGGTCGGCTCCAGACCCTTGAGACGGAGGCAGGCGAAGACCAGGCTCTTGTGAAGGAATCCCTAGAAAAGGCAAACAGGGCCAAGGAAATCGCGACTGAGTCTTCTGGAAAAGTCCGAGAGGCCTTGGCCTCCGTCACGGACATTCTTAGCACGCTCGAAAATGCTGGATCTATCGGTAAGATAGATAGATAGATATTTTTATTGATCTAACTCGTAGCGCCGACATCGCACTAAATACGTCGACCATTACATTTCATGTGTTAAAATACTTGAATATATACAATTATTACATAAAACAAAATAAATCACTTGAAATTCACTTGTTTTTTATGGCACTTGCAGCCTCTGGCTCAAGTGCCATAAACCGATCAATTCCGTCGGTCGGAAGGTCCGAGTTTTTTGTCACACTTTTTCGAGTTAGGGTACTTCCAGATGTGCTAGGACCATGAAACTTGGCAGGCATTTCAGAGACCCGACCAAACAAACTTAAAATAATCAGTTTTCCGATCCGACCATCTCGGGGGGGGGGGGGGGGAGTGGAGGGCGGGGAATCCGAGAAATTGAGTAGTTTGTAACTTTCGAACGGGTAATCGGATTGGAATGAAACTTAATAACTGAATATATTATATATCTTTGATAACCCGTTTGAAGTCTTGACCGGATACGGTAGCCAGGGGGGAGTTGGGGGAGGGGAAGGCAGGAAATTTCAAGAAACGGTTAGAATGGAGGGATCGGACTGAAACTTGATGGGAAGAACAAGCATCTGCTCTAGATAAATCGTTTAGACAATTGTACTGGATCCGGACACTTAGGGGGGGGGGTGGAGGGGATTTCCCGGAATTCCGGTGATGGCGGTTTTGGGGATTTTAACGACGAAACTTGGCAGGAATATCAGGGACCCGATCAAACTGACTTGAAAATATAAATTTTTTCGATCTGATAATCGTGGGGGGAGGGGAGGGAGGGAAATCCGGAATACTGAGTCATGCGTAACTTTGGAACGGATGATCGGATTCGAGTGAAATTTAAGAACTGAACAGAGGACATTTTTCTGGTGATCTTTTTCATATCCGGACCTGATCCGACAACTATTGGGAGGGGGGAATACGTGACCCGATTAGAATGGAGAGATCGGGATGGAACTTTGCAGGAAGAACAAACAGGTGCTCTGGGTAAATCATTTTCTGAACCGGATTGGCTCCGGGCACTGTGGGGGGAGTTCGGGAGGGGGGGGGAAACTTGGCGACGAAACTTGGCAGGCATATCAGGGACCCGGTGAAACTGACTTGGAAATAATAAAAAATCCTCGATAACACAATCTTGGGGGGAGTGGAGGGAGAGGAATCCGGAATATTGAGTCATGCGTAACTTTGGAATGGATCATGACCGCAAAGTAAGAAAAATACTTTTAAGCAATATATGCATTTTCATGATGCCCATCAGCCCATTATCATTTTTGCCTCGAGGGTTTCGCTTACAAATGAAGTTCTAGCTTCGTTAGAGAGCGCATCTCAACCGCAAAGTCGAAACTTACTTTTGATCAAACAATACATCTTAACCCATGCAAGTGCCATATAAGCTTACAGCTCTTGTTGTTAATTTTCTCAGTAAAATGTACCGTGTTCTTCAAAACTGTGCTAACTACATTTTCATAATTTTTGGGCCCAGTTTTGTGTATGCCATCTGCACGAAGAAAGTAGGAACTCTGAAAGTCAAAACTAATCTACCTGTTAGATGGTGCTCATGTCGCCATCTAACACTTAGCACAATTTAACAGAATACCAAATCAGCTATACTCTTTCTAATGGTATAGTTAACTCAGTTTTCAAAAAAATTTCAGTTAGCACAGTTTTGAAGAACACGGTACAAATATGGTACAAAGGAATACGAATACCGGTTAGTGCGACATTTAAGTGCGCTTAAAACACCGTATGTCCAATATTCTGAGATATGTGACACCTTTAAACCTTTGCGGGTTTCTCAAAGATTAGAAGTCCATCCCGGCTGTTTTCAGCGTCTTTCAGCCCCTTGGTTTTGATGGGAAAAAGTTCGATAAACCTGTATTTCTGACCATTGAGCTACTCGGAAGCAAAATGCGGGAGCTTGATCTGCCTCTAAAAGACGGTAAATGCAAAACTAGTTGGTAAGGGTTGTCACAGCTAGTTCAGCAGTTAAAATCAAAAAATAAATTCTTTATTTTTCTATTACATTTTTTTCTTCAGTCAGTGCTGTTCCCCACTTCTCCTCTTTAGGCTACATTGATTTCCGCTCAAAAGTTTATTTTGGATGGATAAACTTGAAATTGAATAAAGTTTAACACTATGATGATGATGACATTTTATTTACGCACTTAAGAAGAGGAAAAATAGCGCAGTACAGACAAATTAAAGGAAAAAATATACTGAGCTTCAATAATGAAGGAAATGCCCAAGATCAAAAAATAAACATCAAGAAAAAGAAAAGGGACTAATCGGGTCTAAAAAATCTTTTTCCTAGATGGAACGCGGAGAAATGGCCAAGGGCCCATTGAACATGTTGATAAACAAAAGTTCTTTAGTATAAATATTCCTTCAGTCCAAGCTGACAGCGAACCCATAAGTTTTCCCACAAGTTCGTATTTCCAACTTGAGCGGCGTTGAGCCTGAAGAGGACCCTTGCCAAGAAGGGCCGAAATATGTAATTCAGCTGACGTGTCCATTTTGTGCTTTAGTCCGTGGGGGACCTCAGTCCTTCAATGGAGTTATTTTTTTTTCTCAGAAAAGTCGGTTTTGTTAAATGTATGTAGTTATTTAAATTCACACAAGGGCTACACAAACTAACAACAAGCAGAAAGTAAACAATAACACAGAGCCAAACACTAAATGGGAACTGAACCCGAGAAAAAATAACAAAAAAGTACCCCCCACCACACACACACACACACACAAATTGAGAGGATTAGGCGCATATGCGGCCCAGCCAGGACAAAAGCAACACTAAAAATAACAACGAGATCTGGAATTTTGCTTACAAAGCTACGAAAGCCGTAAAGTGCGTTATACCACAAGCCCTTGCTTCTTGGCATGGGCTTGTGGTATAACGCCGGTTAGAGTATGCTAAATTCCAGAGTTGCTGGACTCGGACTCTGGACTCTTCTCGAGACGCCTTTTTCAAGGACTCGGACTTGGATTTGCTGGACTCGCAGCAGCCTGCTAATTCTGGACACCCTAACCCACTATAGAAGTAATTTAAATCTTTGTTTGCTGAATTTCACTCAGATGATGAATGTTTAGTGGATTAGAGTGCCCAGCATTTGACATGGGGCATTCCAAGCCAGTCAACCACAAACCCCTGATTTTTGGATACCCTATGCCAAACGCTGGATATGTCTAGCGTTTGGCACACCCTATGCCTAACGCTGGATACACTATGCCAGGTGCTGGATACTGTAACCCAGTAAAATATTGATGATTTGAGTGAAGCTAAAAAATCAACCAATCTCAACTCCTTTATATTGAGGTAGGTCAGGTGAGTTACCAACAGGTATCCAGCATTTCCTTCTTCAAATTGTTCGAGTGCATCTAAAGCTTCTATATCTCTTGGATCGTTCATCGTCAAATCAACAGACTCTCTACGGTGGCTCGGCATAACATTCAAATCTTCACTGTCAAAATTTTGCTCTTCGGTTGTTCAAGAAGTTTATAAGTCGATCCGTAGCGCCTATGGGCGCATCGTCCCCAACCGGGGGCGCTATAATCGTAAAGCTTTGGGAAATTTGTACAGCACCTTCTGCGCTCCTTCTATACTATTTCGTTCTGGCGTCACTCATGTTCTGCGAAAGAAGGAGATTAAAAAGATGAGATCATGTTATTTTAAATATGCAAAGCACCTGCTCCACTTGTCGAAATTATGTCATAACCATACATTGACGGAGAAATTCAAAATTCAGGACGCAAGGGTTACCCTTTTGGATCTTTCGTCATACACTTTCAAAACTCATGGACAACAAGGCCCAACCAGCACACGATGTCGTCCACTGCTTCGTGACCGAAGATTAAAAATTAAGTGTCCTTTTCTGTGTGTATATATGTGTTTTGCTTATTTTCTTTATTTTCGTCATTTACTCCGCCTTTTCAAAATGGCGGGTCATAAATAAATTACTTACTTATTTGGCATAGGGTATCCAGCGTTAGGCATAGGCTATGCCAAATGCTAGACATACCCAGCGTTTGGCATAGGGTATACAAAAATCAGGATTTGTGGTAGACTGTTCCAAGCCTCGGTATACCCAACGTTGGCATAGCCTATCCAGTCACTAGGGATTTAGACTGGTATAGCGAGATCGGATAGGAAAACCGATCCCGTCCCTTCCAGTAATTGCAGTGATTAGGCTGTACCAGTATTGCTTTTTTGCAGATCCATCTAACTTGGCAGAGCTTGAGAGGAAATTAGGCCAAGCGGAGAGGAGCTTCCAAGAAGCTGGTGTTGAGAAGCGCACGGAAGAGTTGCGCCAGAGTAGGATCCAACAGGTAAGTTATGTCTTATTTTAACGTCAAGCGAAGGGCTTGACAGGCAATTAGCAGGGGCCCCCTCACTTCCCATGCCGGTTGCAACGTAGGTCTTGCATTAAAGAGAGCCATAAACAGCTCTGAGTGAAGTAAGGTATACAAGGAGTCGGTTGGAAATTTCGGATGCAAACCTGCGGAAGCGATAATATTGAATGCACTTTACGATTTTGGCATTCGAATTTCCGGCCCGGCTGCTGATTTCGCATAAGCCTTTCTTCTCTTTCTAATTCTTTTTTTCCTACGTCCAGGAAGCAAATTTGAACTTCTCCGAACATTCATAACTGTATGGCAAGACAAACATGAACAATTCGATCGACCTTTTGAGTTAGTTCCTACCGAGTTGGACTTCCGCAACCGGACTCGAAAATTCGGAAAATTGGATTCCGGTCTATATTCTTTAGGCTATGACGGAAACTTTCGGATCCCGGCGGCTTTTGCCTGGTGGTTACGAATGAAGTTTTCGGATATTCTGTAAACCCGTAACGAAGCAAAAATAAGAAAGCCGCTGGAGTTTCTCTAAAAAGGACATCTGACGTATTGAGTGTGCAAAGTGATGTTTTATATTTGTATGGCCAGGTCAACTAACACTGTAGTACTTGTAACGAGACCAGACGATTGCCTCCTCACCTGGAGTTCACGAGTTGTGGAAGGGTGTCATATTTTTGTCTTGCGCCAGATCTTGAGAAGTGGGCAGCTCAGTTTTTCCACATTGGCCCAAAGCGGCAGAAGTCGTCTTCAGGCCGTGTGTCCTTTTTTTACTGTCGTCCACCAATTCTTGAGGTGGCAGTCCGGTCTCCTTCGCTGGGGTTCTGCTAGAAGAACATGCTTAATCAGGCAGTCATTGGGGTGCCGGAGAACGTGGCTAAAGGTCGATTCTGGCGATTTGGAAAGCTCCGCTAGTTTATGCGCCGGTAGTTCTTGCGGCTTCGGCTATAGCTCGCTTCGCTTTCCAGAGCTATTTTCGTGCTCTGCTAGTGATAGAGCAAAATAACACTAGCGAGTAGCGCCAAGACCTTATGCTCTCCATGCTTAGCAAACGGAACATACTCGTAGCGCCGCCCACTACGCTTGCAGCATTTGAAGCGAGACAAACTTGCTGGTTTAGAAATTTCTAGTAAAGCAAATGTGCGGTCTGCACACACCAAGGAAACAACGGAGGCTGTATCATTTTTTTGCAATGTTCAGAATATGAAGTTATCGGCGCCAGCGCTGGTGAACGACTGAATGAGTTTTGGTAGGGATGTTCTCTGTCGCTAGTGGTGATAGTATCGCTGCCATTCGAGAGTGTGTCAATTTTGTCAAGTCTTGGTGCTACTCCCTAGTTGTATTTTGTTCTGGCTAATGACATGAAAAGTGAATCCACTCCGGGAATTGAAAGTGGATCTCGGCAAGTCGGGAAAAAGCTGTAAAGGTGCAATGAGTTCCGTTTGTTCATGCATTTGGCGGTTGCTTTTTGGAAAGTGAATCCGAGCGAACACCAGGATCGCCCTCGTAGGTGACGGGTTTACCTATGCCTCTCGCTCTATCTGTTTCTAGAGTATTAAATGTACCTGAATATTTAGATCCGAGTTTCGCGTCTGACTCGGAGCGTGTTCCACCCTTCTAACAGTAGTAACTTTTAGTTGTCATTTCCGTTCCAACCTCACGAAAAGTTACTATGCTGATCGTTCCAACCTTCTCGAAATAGTAACTATTTGCTTACCATGCTTGGGAGCGTAGTAAGCGTGGTAACGACGCATCTCTGTAACGTGATTGGCCGGATTCGCCCTTGGCATGATATTCTGCTTGAAAATAGAAAAATCGTTCCAGTCTTGACGGCAAAAAGACAGAATTTCGTGATGACATGCATAGTAACTATGGTAAGTAGGGTGGAACACACTCTGTGGAAAATAGCAAAACGGTTTCCTTTTTAGGTTCAGTGGGTTCGCGACTATGACAGCGAGCTGGCCAAACTCCGGTCTGAAGTCGATAACGTACAAGCCATTCGCGATGCGTTACCAGACAACTGCTGGAAACGACTGAAACTTGAGCCTTAAGACAGCCGTACTGCAAGGCAGCCTCTACTCAGTGTGCCTTAATCGTGCTACTTGTTCAAAGTGCCAAAAGTAGGATCTGAAGTTTTTTTTAGGGAATTCCAGCTTTTCGGGCAGTCTAGACCCGGTTTTAGGGCATTTTTACTTTCCTGTGTTTTTATCATTTTCTCCTGATGCTTATAAGCGTTGAGATTTCCACTTTTTAACTATCGACAATCATGATTTTTATGATTCCGCACCTCATGTCTGTTCCAGTGTTGAATTTGAAAATCTAGCATAATCAAAATGGATGATCGAATCTCTGTTATAATCTGCTTTGTGCAATCAAATGTTCATGATTTTCCGGCCAGCGCTTGCGACTCTGTTCAAAAGATTTTTCAATTGCGTATTTTTCGATTTTGCTCTGAATTAAATATTGAATTTTCGCTACGCGTTCGATAAAAAAGGAAAAAGCACACATGTTTTCGGTAATTTGATAAGTTTCCAGGCCTGATCAGCAAAATGAGAGAAAGACTCAACCACGTTAGCCTTCACCTCCGAAGGTGCTGACTGTGATTTTTCGTTATCTGCAATGAGCAACAGAAAATTATTTAGAATGAGTTGCCCCGTGAATCGCAAGCGGTGTTCAGAAACTCATGAGCCATTGGTAGAATCCGTGTTCTGTACCATCTTATATTACTTGGCATTTTTCATCAGCTATAGAACTGCATGCGTAAGTACAAACCAAAGAGGTGACTAGGTTCTGTTTGGATTTTCTCAGCGTTTTCACTGCCGATCGACCTATCACATAGGCCTTGTGACTCCATTTTGCAGCATTTGTGTAGTAAAAGTTCTTTGACTCGTCTGGTTCCTCAGTAGCAATCGCTTTAGAGAATAGAATAGATTAGAATTTTATTTTTCAAAAGCAGCTGTCGCACCGTTACCGCCGAATTTGACCTTTTCGTCATAGAAAAAATGATGAATAACAGAAAACTCTACCACAAAAAAAAACACTAAAAAGGACTAACTGATCGGTTCTTGTACAACTCAACAAGTGCTGGAAATAAAACTCCTTCTTCTTTCATGAAGAGGGGCCACAGGTGCTAGTTTGGGGGTTTTCTGGGATTTCTCTCGCTGGGGTCTAATACGTATAAGAGAATAGGGGGGGGGGGGGAGGGAGAATGATACGTAATCTGGGAACATATAGGGTTTTAATACCGAAATCAATGCTGAGGCGGGCTCGTCTCTCTTCCAGGGTAGCCAGTTTGTGTGTGGCATGGATCCACCCTCACTTCGCAGTTCAAGTTCGTTTATGTACAGCAGAAGTATGCTTCTTTCAGCGTTAGAAGAAGGCGATAACAGGTGTTATAATGAGTGGTGGCTTGCCATCAGTTATTTATTTTGGGGGGATTCGACAATGGGCAATTTGTGACCAGAGGTTCGGACAGGGATTTTTCGCCTACCCGACTACATAAAGAATAAGTAATAGTTAACTTTGAACAGTGCCATTTTCAGCCACTTGCTATTACGAAAGTGAAATCCTAGTAAGCCGAAGTAGCTAATCAAGAGCTCTTAGGAACACCTCAATTGATCTTTTGCGTCTTCATTTTCCCATTTAGCCCAAAAGTGCACGATTCAGAGTTAAATAATGTTAAAAAAACCATACACATGCAGCTCAAGTTCACACACAACAAGACCAAAGGTTTCGATGGGATCCCAAAAATCTAATATTCGAGCCAGATAATTTGGTCCTGCAGATATCCGGTTTTCGCCAGACTCCTTGAACATTAGATGTTCCTTCATCCCAAGCTGACTACGAACCATATTTGACGGTGCAAAACGGATAACTCAGCTACATTTTATTAGAGCTATATTTCGGCCCTTCTTGGCAAGGGTCCTCTTCAGGCTCAAGCCGCTCAAGCTGGAAAATACTTGTCCTTGAACATTTTTACCAAGAAGATTTAGAAACAGAAGAAGGTCAGTGGCTAATCATCTGAGACAACCAAGTTCGGACATGGATTCACCAAATGTGTATTTACCCCTAGGCTATATGTCATACCTACTTTGACGAAACTGATCAAATCTTCCTGAATCTTCCTGCCTTACTTCTGCCGAATCTCTGCTTTTGAACAGATTCCGGCGAACTAACTTGTCCGGCAGAAAGTAAAGCTTAAAACGAATTCAGCGTATCTCCTTGCCCCTATCTCGAACATCTAATCAACTTCAGATAAGACTTTAACTTTTAACAAATTTTCCGGTTTCAGCCGGAACCGGGCGAACTATACGTCCAGGTAGAAAATGATTGTCAAAAGCGGATTCAGCATGTCTTCTTACTCGTAAATCGAATATCAACTTCAGATAAAACATTTACTTCTAACAAATTTTCCGGTTTTGGACGGATTCAAACTACCTGTCCGACAAGAAAATGATTTTCATATAAATTTTCAGCATGTCTTCTTACCCATCGAATCAACTTTCTATAAAACTTTTACTGTTAATAAGCTTTCCGGTTTTAGTCGGATTCCGGGTGAACTACTTGTCCGGCGAGAAAATGATTTTCATATTCCTGTTCAGCATGTCTCTTTACCCCTAAATCGACTATCTCATTAGCTGTTTGAAAGAAAATTGTTCGCCCCTCAATTTGAAACCCCACCCCTAAATGTTGAGCTACAGAGTCCATCTACGAACTCCCTTGACCCAAAGAGTCCTCACACCAAGTTTCATCAAAATATATCGTTCCCCTCGAGAGTTATCGTGCTTACAGACGGACAGACGGACAACTTTTGCGATGTCGTAGGTATCCCTCCACTTACGTTCTGGAATCCCAAAAACGAACCACAATGGCAAGAGTTTTGCGCCTCGCATGTGGGATCTTCAGTCAAATTTGCAACAGTGAACGTAGCCAAGAAGTTCGCATGGTGGGAAACACCTGCCAACCAAAAAATTGAATCTGCTCTTCATCGTGACGAACATTAGGATCGGCAGGAAGCGGAGAGACCTGCTGATGCCCCTGAGGATCGGAGTTTAACAGTTATACCTAGAGTGTATTCCACCCTTCTAGTTACTATTTTCGTTCCAACCTCGTGAAAAGTTACTACGCTGACCGTTCCAACCGTCTCGAAATAGTAACTATATGCTCACCATGCTCGGGAGCGTAGTAAGCGTGGTAACTACGCATCTCTGTAACGTGATTGGTCGGATTTGCCCGTGGCATGATATTCTGCTGGAAAATAGAAAAGCCGTTCCAGCCTTGAGGGCAAAACGCCAGAATTCGCGACGTCATGCGTAGTAACTACGGTAAGAAGGGTCGAACACGCTCCCAATCTGACGGGACACCTCTAGTTGTATAATATGAGAAATTGTCGTATAAATATACAAAATCTGAATATCCAACCATACATATACACCTCGCGGTCACTAGCCAACTAGTTGGCTACTGTAAGAAATTAATAATATTAATAAGTAAAAAATAGGAAAAGCCGGCGTTGCCGACTAGTTGGCTACGAGAAAAATTCGTACAGGATTTTTGTTTGTGTTCCAACTAGTCCGCCACTGTAAGAAATTTCGTATAGGAAATCCCGCGTTGCCGACTAGTTGGCTACGAGAAAAATTCGTATAGGAAATCCCGGGTTGCCGACTAGTTGGCTACGAGGAAAATTCGTATAGGATTTTTGTTTGTGTTCCAACTAGTCCGCCACTGTAAGAAACTTCGTATAGGAAATCCCGCGTTGCCGACTAGTTGGCTACGAGGAAAATTCGTATAGGATTTTGTTTGTGTTCCAACTAGTCCGCCACTGTAACAAATTTCGTATAGGGAATCTCGCGTTGCCAACTAGTTGGCTACGACGAGAAATCGTATAGGAGAAAACTTTATATCCAACTAGTTGGATAAATTTCACACTCGTATAGGGATTATAGAAAATCTCCAGCTAGTCTGATTATATGAATTTGGATAGAGATTTCGGAAAATATCCATCAAATCGGATTGTGTGAACACGGATAAGAATTTCAGAAAACATCCAACTAGTCGGAACAGCTCTCAGTCTCAACAAGGATTTCGATCCCGTTAGTTGGCTATGCGCCACTTTGTTTTATAGTCAATGAACTAACAGCCATCTGATTGGATAATCAATGTGTCTCTATACAAATTTTCTCATTTTAGAGAATCAGTTTGATACTTCTGTATTCCTTGACGAGTTTACTTATGTTAGCCAACTAGCTGGATATTCATCCTCGTTCCTATAGGATTTTTTTTTTTATTTTAGCCAACTAGTTGGATAATAACCCCCCGTTCCTATAGGAATTTTCTTATTTTAGCCAACTAGTCGATTCGGCAGAAATTTCACATAGAAATCCCGCATGGCCAACTAGTTGGCCACGACGAGAATTCGCCTAGGAAAAAACTTTGTATTCAGCTAGTTGGGTATGTCTCTCCCTCGTACAGAGATTTCAGAAAAAACAAATTCAGACAATCCGACTAGTTAGATATTTTCTGTTATCCCTATACGAGTGTGAAATTTATTCAACTCGTTGGATATAAAGTTTTCTCCTATACGATTTCTCGTCGTAGTCAACTAGTTGGCAATGTGGGATTTCCTATACGAAATTTCTTACGGTAGCGATCTAGTTGGCTACAAACTTTTCTCCTATATGATTTCTAATCGTAGCCAACTAGTCGGCAACGCGGGATTTCCTATACGAAATTTAGTTGCGGACTAGTTGGAACACAAACAAAAATCCTATACGAATTTTTCTAGTAGCCAACTAGTCGGCAGCGCCGGCTTTTCCTATGGGAATTTGTTACAGTAGCCAACTAGTTGACTAGTGACCGCGAGGTGTATATGTATGGTTGGATATTCAGACTTTGTATATTTATACGACAATTTCTAATAATTTCCAACAAGAGTATAGGAGGGTTTTCGCGAAAACTCGGAATCACTTTCCGGCGAGCGAAGCGCATCGCGAAAACTGTTGAAAGTGATTCCTGGAATCACTTTCCCGCTGGACGGATCGCGAAAACGCATGGAAAGCTGATATCGTCGAGAAAATGTTGAATTACAAACTAAATAAATTGATTGATTGATTTTCGAATAAATATGGTTCACTTAACGGTTCTTTGATTCTCATTTACTCCATCGAAGTCACCTTAATTACGATTGTCATTTTCTTTAATTTATTAGTGACACTTGCACTGTTTTTTCTGCACATCTTTGAAATTCCCGCCGAAACATTCAACTTTCCGCGGAGCTTTCCACTAACCTCGTGGAATCACTTTCCGGGAAAGCTGCTTCGGTTTCCAAAGCGAGAAAACCGGGTTGGAAGGTTCCGACGTAGCGCGAAAACCATTGGAAAGTGATTCCGACTTCGCTTTCCAGCTCGCAAAAACCCTCCTTATGTCCCAATCTGACCCTTATACTTGATAGCTGTATGCATCGTCCGATCCATGGCCACATATTTGAATCGTAGACACGTGTCAGTTCTGCTGTGAACATGAGCAAGAGCAACTTGCTTCCTAAATCTCACGGGGAGTTCCATGAAGCGGATTATTGGGAGAAGTTTTTCAAAAGAAGAGGGGCCAAAGCTTTTGAATGGTAGGCTGGATTCAATCCTGCAATTTTTTCTTCAGATGTCAGAATTTTTGCTTGTCTGTCTTCTTTGCCTTTGGCTTACATTTTTGCTGCCAGTCTGGGGCATTCTACTGCCTCCAGTAGTTACGAGTGATTCTGCTGTAGAATTATTTTTTTATAAACTGCCATCTTTGAAAGTGTTTTTTGTAAAATGCAAAATGATGCTAAAGTAAAGTACCAAAAAAGAGAAAAATAACAGTAGATCTAGAGGATTGCTAGTATAAATCTTTAATTTTTTTAAACTGTAGTGAATAAACTATTTATCTTTTGTTCCAGAAGTCGGTATGCCACCTCCGTAAACATATCGGCGGATGTCCGTTGGGGTCAGCAAAGGCCCACCGGCAAAATTCTAATGCCGAGTCTTTTTAGGTGATACTATGTATCAGATTCTCTGTCCATTGAGCTTTATCTTCCCTGGGCTCCAGGTTGTTGTTCTACTTTTGCTTATCATCAAGTGGAATAACAGAAAAGTCTTTGGTTGGGGTTGCCAGAGGCGTTACCATCCAAAATGTTTGGGGGGGGGCAAGGCATTTACCGAGCGGCTGGTAATTTTTACCGACTTTTTTTGCATAAAAACTACCGTTTTCAAGAAAAAATTACAGTTTTGAAAAAAAGTCGACTCATTTTCAGAAAAACTGACTGTTTTGACAAAAAATCAACAGATTTTCAGAAAAACTGACTGTTTTCATGAAAAAAGCAACTGTTTCGACGAGAAATCGCAGCGCTTCGCGCCAACTCGGTTACTTTTTAAAGACTGGCCGACAACATTGGGGGGGTGGGCGTCCCCCCCCCTTTCCCCCATCGTGAAGCCCCTGGTGGTGGCAGTGCAGGAATGACAGTTTCCACCAAAAATTGTATGTTTGCTCCAAACCATGTAAACAAAGTGCCAAATAGCATTTGTGCTGCCTGTCGGTCCATCACTCTGTCCAACTTTTGCTAGTTCAGGCACTTCCAGACAAGCTAGGATGGTGAAACTTGTCATTCCTTCTGGATGATAGCGTAGTTTAACTGAAGTTGGCAAGCTTTGGAATTCCCTTCAAAACCTCATTGCTGGAGAATCTAAATTCCCCAGAAATGCCCTCGATTACTGGAGATTCCTCCGTTGAATAAATTCTGTTTTTAGTACCACAGCAGGTATAGCTTAAACAATCAAGGATTGAATGGCACTTGCAGCCTTCCAATAAAGCGCCATGTGGCAACCATGACGTCTCTCCGTCGGTTCGTCTATCCCTATGTCTAGCTTTGCTCCGGCATTTAGATATAAGCTAGGACTATGAACAACTAAAAAGGACCTGATTGATACTCAACGAAACCTTCTTTTCCGGGTCCGACCATCCGTGTCTGGGTGGAGGGAGGGGGAATTCGGCACTGTGTGACCTGAGTGCATCGCAGAAACGGTCATTGGTCCTGGACTGCCGGAATTTGAACCTAGGACCTTCAGCTTTCAAGGCCACGGCTCTACCACTCAAGTACAGAGGGGCTTTTGAACTTGGTTTTCAAACCACTATAATGGGCACTAAGAAGCAGGCCACAGGAACAGTGATCCCACCGAAGACAAATCTATCTAAGCACTTCACATCCCCATGTCACGGGGTTAGATAGTAGATGGAATTTTACACGAGGGACTTGCCCTGTGACAAATAAACCAGCTGATGTGTCCCTGTAAATTCACTTGAGTAGTATTCCATCTAGATTGTATCAGGTCACATCCGGTACTCCAGACCTCAAATGGCACATCCGGGTCCATGGCATTTGTGGCACTCTCTTCTTTTGGTCCGTATGCGCACCACGGTGTCCACATGCGATTCGGGCACGTAAATATCATATCTAGAGAATTTGCTCCTATCACCCACCAGGTCACTCGAATGGAAGCCCTTCCGGATCTTGATCCCTCTACCTTTACACAATCCAAGCTTCACCCCAGTCCCTCCATCCATCTTGTTCCTACGCATGTTACCGAGCCTCTCCGTCCATCCCACCATCATAGTCGGATGCGATTCGGACACACAAATGTTGCATCTACGGCACTTACTACCGAACAATTCGCCTTTGAATCGGAGAACATCCGGAAAATTTTCGGTGACAGCCAACTCCCCTCGACGAGACCTGATCCGGTCTCGACCTCGAAATGACATATCTAGGTTCCTTGACCTTCGGACGCTACGCATGTTAAACCGATTTCTGGGCCTGCGCCCCCCCCCCCCCGAAGTCGGATGTGATTCGAAAAATTTATGTCGCATCTAGAGCAACCACCAAGTTTCTCCCGAATCGAATTACGCCCCTTCCAGCTCTCCTCACCAAGGTCGTATTCGGTTCGAACTTCAAAATCACACATCTGACACCCATAGTCTTTGTACCGTCCTAGTTTCATCCCAGTCCCTATATTGCTTTGCGACGAATGTTCCCAAATTGTTCGCATGTTCCAAATATGGAATCCTTATATTCCATCGCAACGTTCCAAAATTCCCGGAGTCCCCCCTCGCCCCCGGGGTCGGATGCGATTCGGTCTTATAAACAGAATATCGCTCTGCTCCTGTGAATCGGGTCACGCGGGTCACAAGTTGACTGCCGCGCAAATGACTGGATGTAATCCGGGAAAACACGGTTTGGCTGAGCATTCATAAGCATGTTAAGTGTCATCGTCTTAGCTTACGTGGAGTGGATATACCGAAAAGTGAGACAGATGAGTCACCATTGCGATCGCTATATGGCACTTCAGTCGAAGACTACACATACCATAACAACGCTGACGATTTGTGGTAGAAAAATTGCAAAAATTTGTTGGAAAATTAAAAAATAACTTCCAAAATGCTTGAAAGAGAAAACGCCGATAAATCACGCGCCGCCGATAACTTTCCGGCCCAAATTCTCTCCACCGCCACCGAATTTAGATTCGGCGTGGCTTCGGGGACTACCCAGAAGGCCTGTGGGGAAAAAGTCCGGTAAATTTGGACTGGTGCGGCGAAGCTGCGCCAGTTAAACTTTGTCAAATTCCCCCTTTTAGGGAATCTACCGGATTATTGCTCAGGGAACCTACTGGATCATTGCTCAGGGAACCTACCGGGATTTTGCTCAGGGATTCTACCGATCTTTCACAAGGAACCGGAGATTGACTCGGGGAATCTATCGGAACTTGTCTCAACGAATTTACTTGAGGTTGGATCAGAGGATCTACCGGAATTTGCCCCACGGAATCCACCAGAATTCGGCTCAGGGAATCTACCGGAATGTTGCTGCTTACGTGATAAGTATAGACTCACAGCTTACCGGGATGACCCCGACAAACAACTTACGAGAGTGGTTCGTGCAGACAGACAACACAGCGTATCGGAACGTTCATCGGGTGATTCCCGTAATCTCCTAAATTTCTGTAGCTTTCAAAAATTAGGTTACCTACTGATATTTACATCATTTCTAACTACAGATACTGTTCCAGGGATATTCGAAAGCCTTCTAGACTCCTTTCCGGTAATAAGCCGAGAAGAGATAAAAAACAAGGTAGCCCTGTTCCGGGATCATCTCGAAAGCGAAAGTCTCCAGTAGAGCGGATCCATGTGTGCAAAGTAAATCCCGAATGGATTTACTTTGCCTCGAACACAAACAAAAAGTTTGGAGATATAGATATTCGAAGATATATATATAAAAATGTATATAAGATATATACATATTCGAAGACATATATATCCTATATATAAGATATATATAAGTCTTTCATGAATTGAAAGATGTCTTACCACTAATATGTAAGGCATTAAAACTGGCTAAGACAATCCCAGTTATCTCAGCAAAAGGGGAAAGAATATTTAGCAAGCTGAAGCTGGTTAAGACCACCTTGTATTCAACAATGGCTGACCATCGTCTTGAAAGTCTGTTACTAATCGCATGTGAAACGGATCTAGTTGACGAATGTAAAATTGGATGTGTTGCGGATAAATTGAAAACGCTTAAAACGCAACGAATAAATGTGTCAAATGTGTCAATCAGATGTAAAAATAAGCTGCCTTTTCAGTTAAACTTTAACGAGCCTAGTTTTTGTTTACCGTCGTTTTCTCGTCGTTTGTAACACATAAGTTGCGGTTTTGCTGATACCATGGCATCTGTTACTACGGTAACTGGATCTGCAATTAGTCATTTTTGCAGTTATCGTGGTATCTGATACACGGTGCTCTGCAAAAACGACTATTGCCAAAATTGCACTTTTCGAAGTCATCCCAAAAGAAAAACAGATATCCAGTTACATCACTAAGTGCTAAACTTCTAAGCCTTTTGACCGTGGTGTCAGATACCACGATAACTGCAAAAACGACTTTAGACCGTGGTAACAGATACCATGGTATCAGCAAAAACGCAACTATAGTTGACAACAGTATTCTAGAGTTTCTGCAGAGATATTCACCACGGAGAATTTCCGGTAAAACCTTAAAAAAAATTCCGGTAAAACCTCGTAAAATTCCGGTAAAATTCTGAAGTTGCACCCCTCCCCCCCCCCCCCCCCCCCCCTATCAGGAAGGTATCGGGACGCCCCTGCAGGAGAGGTCACCAAGCTTGGATTACATAACATTGAAATTGGCCTGAAAAAAATTGTCAACATTCTCAAAAGGAAATTTCTAAGTCATAAATATTTTGATGCTTAACAGGACAGGTAGGACTGCACACAAATTTCCTTTCCAAATTTGTGACTCAGATTTTGAGGTTGCCAACTATCACTGTCATATTTGACAGTACAGAACAGACACAGCAGCTGAATTTTCTTAGAGCTATATTTCAGCCAGCTCAAACTGGAAAAGGAACTCGTTTTTCACAAGTTCATTTTCCAGTTTGAGCGGCTGAAAAGAATGCCCCCTCCAACTTTTAGAACCCCAGTTACATCTTCTAGTGAAGTCAAGTAACAGCTCTTGGGTCATTGGAATAGCATGGGGGGGGGGGGACACGGCTCAGTTCATTGATTTTCACCAGACTTTTGTCCAAATTTGTATATTTATTAATTCTCTCATGTACCTACAGGTGTGCTAATGAGGAGATTAACTTTAGCCGAGCGGATATATTTGTCTAAAATACAGTGTTGAAGTAACAACCACCCAACCTTGAGGCAGCCTTGAGGAGCCACTCAACTTAAGGGATAGTAACTAAAGGGCACCAATGCTACACTGTAAAAAGTTTCTCCGAGTAAGGATTAAAGTTGGCTGCAGTATTTGTTACGGGGATTAATCTTATCTCTACTGGGATAAGATTAATCCTAATTAGAGATAATCTTATCTCAGTAGATACAAGGTTAATCACATTAGCAAATACTGCTAGATTTTTTTCACGGTGTACTGTTAACAGACTGACCAACAGTGGTAGCTGAAAAGGAACTAAAATTGCTGTATCTACAGTGCCTGCTGTGTAAAGATGTGTCTTATTCTAGGTATGGAAGTTATCTGCAGCTTACAGGTGTCATACACAAATATCTGAAACCTCAGGATGTAATTCTTCATGCAGGATGTGGAAATTCTACATTTGGAGTTGATCTCCTCAACGTTGGCTACAAGTGAGTTAGCACCTGCTTCACTGTTTTAATGGCATAGCTAAAAATAAAACTGTAGACATAGTGCGTAGGCTGACAGATACGAATATGCGAAACCTACAGAATGGCAGATAGCAAATTAAAGAAGAAGGAAAGAAAGAGAGCAAGCTAGAAAAACTAGCAACTACATTTTGGATGAATGAATCAGAAAATTTATTTCGCATCAGAATTGGCCCGAGAGGACCTAGACGGAGTAAACAAAACAGAAAAAGAAGAGAAAAAAACAACAACACGCAATACAACATTACAACATTTACAACACAACAACAAGGTAAGATAATACGAACATTAGCACGTAACTGAGTCGGTATAAACCGTGGGATCTGTTTAGTGAGCTTTCAAACTTCTTTATTCTTGCCTCAATCGCAGTCACAGGGTCTGCAAGATGGTATTTTGTACTGATTTTTGTATTCTTTGCCCATGGGGGGAGGCTCAGCAGATACTTGGCACACCGATAAAAATAAGATCTGATATTTTGATTAATATTTAGATTTTGCGTAGATTGGTTGTGTACTGTGCTAAAATACTAAGAATGTGAACTAGCTTCAGTTGATTATAATGTACATATTGGTAACAGGCTTTTGATTTTATATATGTTGAAAGTAAATTGAACGACAGCCAGATTAGATACAGAATCTGCTTTGAAATGTCCACTCTTGATTTTGTGGAATGAATTTCTTCCTCTGTGAAATAAATTGTGCTTTATATAATCAAATAATGCATAAAACGGATACGTCAGCTACGATGCTTTAGCAGCGATATTTTGCCCTTCTTGGCAAGGGTCCTCGTCAAGCTGTCAATCTTCAGGGTCAACGTCGGAGAAGAAAATAACTGAAGCTTCTACCGACTATAAATATCTTATTCGGGCAGATTACTTTTAAATACCACTGTAGGGAAAAAACTTGTCCTGGGATTTAATTTTTGACACGGCCGCTGTTGTGTTGTAATACGGCCGCTATATGTTTCAAAGTCAGCATGGGCTCAAGGAATATTTAGTGCTATATAAATATGAAAATAGTGGTATAAAGAAAGGGAAGGAAACTACGAAGAAAACGCAAGTTCTCAAAGATAACTTACAGTGATTTCGAAGTAGGCTTGAGTTGACCGACATCCTGAGTTTTCAAAAGTCGATTCCCTCGTACTCTTCTGTCATTCCTTCAGAGTTTTCTTTTGCAAGATGGCTGCTCAGATTATTGTTACCGAATCCGTCAGTTGATTATAGAATATCTTAGGATTCCAAGCGTAGAATCAGTAGTTGATTGTTTGCAGATAAAATGGTATCTGTTACCGCGGTAATTGAATCTGCAATTAGTTTACCGTGGTATCTGATACACGGTTGCCCCGGAAAAACGACTATTGCCGAAATTGCACTTTTCGAAGTCACCCCCAAAAGAAAAACTGACATCCAGTTACATCACTAAGTGCTAAACTTCTTTCTCACCAATTTGACAAAATGTGATGGAAGTGAGATCACTTACGAGATACCACGATCAGTTACCACGCTCGGACCGTGGTATCTGAATATCAGATACTGCGATAACTGGTCAGATACACGATAACTGCAAAAACGTCTTTTGACCGTGGTATCATATACCATGGTACCTGCAAAAACGCAACTAGTGTTTTAGTTCATAGCTTTTGAACTTTGTTTTCTTTGTCTTGTAGGAACATTATTAATGCTGACATCAGTTCAACTGTCATTAGTCAGATGTCAAAGAAGTACCCCCTTGCGCGGTTTGTTGAAATGGATTTGCTGAATTCCACTTTCCAGGATGGAGAATTCACAGCAGTCCTGGACAAAGGAACCCTTGATGCTTTAATGTCAGAAGATGATGCTGACTCTTTAGATAGAGCAGTCAAATACTTCAGGGTAAAACATTCTGTTTACCAGTACCAATAGTTGCAGTAAGGTGTCACGGGGCTAAGCTGGTTTCAGGAATAAAAAAAAATTTCTTTAAAGCACAACTCCTACTAGAAATGATCTTTTCATTATGAAATGGATCAGAAAAAAACTTTCTCGAAAATACCATTACTTTCCATCTGAATTTAGCCTTCTTGTAAGTGCTTGACGACTCTGCACAGCCTTCCTGCTCTCCGACGCGGCGGCTGGGCGCAAAACATTTGAAAACTGAACGCGCCGTGGGTAAAAAGTACGAAAACTAAGCAAATAAAATTAGTCACAAAAAAGAAATTCTCATATCCTTGTGTGTGAAAGAGTTGTCAGCGGACGTTGAAGATTCTGGCAAACTTTGCGTTGTGTAACGGGCAAAACTTGGCACGGCCGAAAAGGAACTAAAAATTTGTAGGCACAAAACGAAACAGTGGAGAAAGATGGGGATTTCAAAAGCCTATAATTCTATAAGGGAGCTAGGTATGTTATAAATGACAGAATAAGCAAGAGGGGTCCTTTAAATCTTTCTTGAATTCAAGGAAAACCTAGTTTGGACGATTCATTGGTTGCCATCGCGTGTGTCTTCTATGACCGTGAAGTAAAAGCATGTATGATTATGGAAAGTTGACAATTTTATCCATCCCTGCCGTTTTTGAACTGATCGACCGAGAATTGGTAAACAGAGGCGTTACTAGCCAAAAAAAAATTGTTTGGGGGGCGACTGGCTGTTCATTTTTACCGGCTGTTTTTAAGAAAAAATCGACTAATTTTCAGCAAAACCAAATGTTTATAAGTTAAAGTTAAGGAAACAAATCGACTGCTTTTTCGAAAAATCGTGTCGCTTCGCGCCGACTCGGTTATTTTTTTTACCAACTGGCCGACAACATGGGGGAGGGGGGGGGGGGTGCGTCCCCCCTCACCTCCCCATACGTGACGCCCCTTTTGATAAGATATATTGATGAGATCTGACACGCCACGACTTGAAGCTCCAGGAGAATATGCTGTGTGAAGCATTATCCTCTAAAATTATTCTACAGTATAATAGAGTATACCCGGCCATTTTACATCGCCGTCCCTTTCCTTTCTGCAGAGCAAACTCTTGTTCTTTTTTTGTTCTCCGTCACTAGTGCTACGCGCCCTCTATAGTTTGTTGACGGATTATAAATAAATTGAGTTGGAAGAGGGCAGAGCTTGGTTTTATGCATGCTGTTTATTGGACCCTTGAGTTTTTAGTTCTCGATCAAACTTGAAGTATGCTATCCTAACCAGAAAGAGCTTGGTCTTGACCGTCACAACTACTGTCCTAGAGATTGTTTAAAGTTTAACTGAAAAGGGCTGGGATAGGACAATCTAGTTACCCATCACTTATTCACTTTAATTGGCTTGAAGATCCCATGAAAATGCGTTACTTCGTTGTTCCGCCATTCACGAATAATCGATTTTTAAATAGTGGAATTTTCGTGTGATTTGTGGTACCTCTATGCGCTTGTATCTGTGCTGTATACCTTACCAGAAAGATTTATGATTTTTTTTTGTTCAGGCACTAAGTAATCTTCACCAGTCTCACCACTGCTCACTGAAAAGCCGCATTTATATTGAGAGTAAAATTTCCCGAGTCATAGTAGAATTTACGTTGTGGGGACGGCCGCAGATATTGTGAATGTCATAACTAGAGCAAATAGTGGAAAAAAAAGCCCTTAGCAGAATTCAAATTATTCAGTGTATTTAGTTAAATGACACAAAAATAAGTTGGCTTTTCACTTAAAGGACCCCTCGTACTACTTACTCTTCAACGAACAGTATTTTAAAACATATGAATACTTCAAAAACTAGGCTGTGCTTTCAGCAAATAACTCACGGTTCTGGCTGTTTAAGCCATTTCCGAGACCGATTGACTTGTAGCGAAAACAGGGAAACAATTTACATAACCGATTTTTGTGATGGAAAAACTTCTCGCAGACAACCGTCGACAGCGTGATACACATCGAACATAGCAAAACACGGCAAGTGAGAAAGTCAGCGTGGCTCTGTTGCAGGGGTTAGAATGTACCGTACAAAATCGGGGTCTCCTTGTCTAGAAAAATATGGAGTGATTATGGAAGAAGGTTGCGTTATTATTCTAGGTAAGACAGGTCCTTTAACTTTAAAAGCTGTGCGCGAAGAGAATTAAGAAAGTTATGATACTTTAGCGGATTTCGTTATATAAGGATGAAAGCAGGTTGAATAACCAAGTCTGTGTCAGTGATCAAGCATGCGACCATCTGCTGTTGCTATAGGATTTGGCAAAAATGTATGAGTTGCACCTCGTCCAAGGATCTTCCTTTCGTCTGATTCAGTTTGATTGATTTTTGCCGTAATTACTACCAGATTTCTCATTGTGCGACTTTGCCTTAATGGGGCTAAGAAGCTGAACTAGACCTTCAGAATATCGTCGATTGGTCGTCCAGGTTCTTGGCGGCGTTGTGTGGATGCATTTGCGGTAGGCTGATGAACACCACGTTAATGAATGCCGTCTGTCACTCCTCAGTCATCAAGAACAGATAGTGATAACGACTTATGTCTATCAGCCAATGCGCTGAACAAAATCCGCCTTCGTGTTCCGTAAATTCTAAGATATTGCTTATACCGGCTTGTAGATCATTCGTATTACATGGTTTGCATGACACCATATCTAATGTGCACATGCAATCCAATTTTCGCATCGGTGTTTTCTCCTTCGCTCCGTATTTTGGACGTATCTTCAGTACGTCCTTCACACGTTTTGTCATATTTTCCAAGAATAGTAGCAGTGAGCTATGGTTTGGAAGTGTATCTGTCCTTGATCCCGCTGATGATACTTTCCTTTTTGGGATCCCAAAACGTAAGTGATGGTATACCTATGATTTCGCAAAGGTTGTCCGTCTGTCTGTCTGTTAGCACGATATTTTTCGAAGGGATATTTTTTTTTTTTTAACGGCATGAGGACTCTTTGGGTCAAAGTACAAGTCAAGTTCGAAGATTGGTTCTGTAGCCCTACATTTGGGGTTGGGGGATGGGTTTCAAATTAAGGGTCGAAACAATTTTTTTTAAAAGCAATTGAGAAAGTCGATTTAGGAGTAAGGAGACATGCTGAATCCGAAAATGCGCAGATTGTTTTCTCACTGTCATAACCATACATTGACGGAGAAATTCAAAATTCAAGACCCAAGTGTTACCCTTTTGGATGTTTCGTCATCACTTTCAAAACTCATGGACAACAAGGCCCAACCAGCACACGATGTCGTCCACTGCTTCCTGACCGAAGATTAAAAATTAAGTGTCTTTTTCTGTGTGTATATATGTGTTTTGTTTATTTTCTTTACTTTTGTCATTTACTCCGCCTTTTCAAAATGGCGGGTCATAAATAAATTACTTACTTACTTACTTACTTACTGGACAAGTAGTTCGCCCGGAAATTGTAAAAAGTAAAAGTTTAATCTGAAGTTGATTAGAGGTTCGATCAAGGGGTAAGGAGACATGCTGGATCCGAATATGAAAATTATGTTCTCGCCGGATAAGTAGTTCACCCGGATTCCGGACAAAACCGAAAAATCTGTAAAATATAAAAGTTTTAATTTGAATTTGATTAGATGTTCGATTTTGGAGTGAGAAGACATGTTGAATCTATATATGTTAATCATTTTCTCCCCGGACCTGCAGTTTGCTCGGAATCCGGGTGAAACCGGATAATTTGTTAAAGTAATTTTTCTATCTGAAGTTGATTAGATGTTCGGTGTAGGGGCAAGAAGCTATTTTGCCGGGAATCCGGCTGGAGCCGGAAATTTGGTAGAAGTAAGGCATGAAGTTTTGATCAGTTTCGACAAAGTAGATACGACGTAGGATATAGTGGTAGACACACACGCTGAATCCATATCTGAACTTGGTCTTCTCAGATGATTACCATTGGGCTTCATCTGTTAAAGTCTGGATCTGCCATTAAAATTTTGGGATCCCGTTGAAACCTTTAGTCTTGTTTTTTCAGGAAATCGAGCGTGTGCTGAAACTTGGTGGTCGCTTTGTGTGCATCTCTCTTCTTCAAACCCATATCTTGAAAGCTCTTGTTTCGTTTTTCCCGGAAAAGCATTTTATGTTCCGGATTGTTCGTTGTCCGGAAGCTGAGAAGCCAGAAGATGAAGAAGAAAATCGAAGCTTTGTTTTTCCCGTTTTCACTGTCATTTGTACCAAGTTTAAACCAATGCCAAATGGACAGCAGGTACGTTATTGTTTGTGATTACTAGCAGTTTTTTATCGACTAGTCGACGATGAAGCTAGGGGTAGGCGACTTCTTGAAAGGCTTTTGCACCCAACTCTCTCAAACCAATGCTTTTGGACCCAACTCTCCCAGTTGTGTAGAGCAGTAGTTCGCACCCGGGGTACGCGTACCCAAAGGGGTATGCGAAGGTCCCAAATCTCTGAATTCGAAAATGCCTGCTTTCGTCAAAGAAATAGAGTTTTGGCTTACGAAGGTTGAGAGAAACCGACCCTTGACCGGTTTGTATGAAATTGACAACCTTGCACCCTCAAGTATCCCATTTTTATATATATATATATCTTTACATAGTCCCTTACCTTTTTTGACAATAAAAGACGTCTTTTTGGCGTTCTGATATTGACAGATCTTCGTAGAATAGTAGAACAATAATTCGTCAAAAAGGGGAACGCAAGGTTTTCAACCTTAATTAGGGGTACGCGGTACGAAAAAGGTTGGTAACCACTGATGCAGTACCTTCCCCTCCGAATTCCAATTGTGGGCGGAGTCTCAAATTTGGGTCAAATTTGAATCTAGGATTCAAGCATAAATCCGGCTTCGATCTTTTGTTGGACCGGTCGGAAGTAAAATCATAGGGACAATGCATGGACATTGTGCGCGCAGTGCCGGCGGCAAGAGTAGTCAGAATTTGCGCGTTGAATTAAGTGAGAAGATGGATACTTAGTTTAACCGAAAAGGGCTCTGATAGGACAATCTAGTTACCCATTAGTTGCGTTTTTTATCGAAGTTTTATTCGCCGTTAGCGTAGCCGGTTGCTTAATTTCCGTTTTCAAACGGCGTCGAAGTTCACCGTTTGCTTAATTAGTGTTTTTGCGACTCCGGCGATCCTTGCCCGGATGAGGTTTTTTCGACGATTCAAGCAAACTTCGGACTTGCTAGCTCACGAAGATTTTATTTATCTCAAAATAGTAGTACGAAGTTGTACGAAAAAATTAGCATGCAGTACTAACTGATGCTACTACATGCTTCTACTTCAAGGCTACCGTGTTACTGCAGACTACTGCATGCTACTATTAGGTTGATATTAGTTTGAAGGACGTAGAAACTGTGACCGGCGACCAAAATCGGTAATTAAACAAAGACCTTTGAGGTTGTTTAAAGTTTAACTGAAAAGGGCTGGGATAGGACAATCTATTTCCCCATCACGTATTCACTAAAACTGGCTTGAAGATCCGCTGAAAATGCGTTACTTCTTTGTTCCGCTATTCAAGAATAATTGATTTTCAAATAGTGGAATTGCCGTGTGATTTGTGATACCTCTATGCGCTTGTATTCTGTTGTATGTCTAACGAGAAAGGTTTATGATTTTTTTTGGTTCAGGCACTAAGCATCTTCACCAATCTCACCACTGCCCACTGAAAAGCGGCGTTTGTGTTGAGATTAAAATTTCCCGCGTCATAGTAGAATTTTCGTTGTGGAGACGGCCGCAGATATTCTGAATGTCTTAACTAGAGTAGATAGTGGAAAATAAAAAAAATCCCTTTGCAGGATCCAAATAATTCAGTGTATTCAGTTAAAGGCACAGAAAACTTGACTGTGCAACTTTCGGCCATCAAACCGACCTGGGAGGCTTAGATAAATATACAGGGACTTATTGTCGACAGGACCCCCCTTCTTTGTTATCTCGAACCCCCTCCTTAGTGTTCCCAAAGCTAGCTGGCAGGCCCTTGCCCCTTATGCACTGTAATTATGTACTTATGCACTGTAAAAGTTCGCCTTTAGCCGTGTTGACTAACAGATCGGGATAGTAGTCAAAAGGTCGTGCGTTTGATTCCTACTCACGGCACACAAACCTTTTGCTTTTTTTTCTACTAACTCAAAAGTCGAATTCTCGGAAGCTGCAAACTGCAATGGTCGCAGCGAGAATTTTTCTTACTCGCAATATCGACTCAGGGTACATTCTTGATATATCAGCTAGCTCCCCGAGTCAAGTTTGAGTCAAGTTTTCTGTTCCTTTAAATAACACAAAAATAAGTTGGCTTTTCAGTAAAACTTTAAGCCGAGCTTTAAGCGGAAGGAATGCGAAAGGCTTCTCAATTCTTTATCTCTCAGCCAGAAGTTGGATACGTAGAATAACTTCTGGAAGTCTACATGTCCTTTGACAGTAGTGAGAGTCATCAAAAAGGCCATCCTTCGTCCTGACATTTCTTGGTTCCACTATTGGTTCGTTTTTGGAGAAAAAAATGTAATTGCTCAAAAATAAAACAAAATGGTCGAGTGTATTTAGGATAGTGCGAGAAATTGGTTCGTAATCTCTTTACTTCCTCTAATTACACATCAACGCGTCAGCATTCATTTAAATTGTATCAACCAACCCCACATCGACCTTTAAATTTCCGAAAATTTCGCCTGCGGCGCCTTTCGTAGTATTCTTTTTTTTGTGGAAGGGCTCGTCATTTCGGTGGGGTTTTTGCCAGTTATATATCGGCTTGGAATTTGTATAGTTTTCTGAACAGAGTTTGTAAAGAGTGGAGTTCGCTACTTGAGGAGACTGTACTGGCAAAAAGTACAATGACGTTAAAAGAATCTCTAGTTTTATCTGCATTTTATTCTGGCATTTATACAGACACATTTTTACCAACGTAGGCCCAAGTTAATTTCCTTGTCTGGTGTGTTGTATCATTACGTACATATTCCTTCAGTCCAAGCTGACTGCGAATCATATATTGTGTTCCACCCTACTTACCGTAGTTACTACGCATGACGTCACGGATTCTGGCTTCTTGGCGTCAAGGCTGGAACGCATTTTTCTATCTCCACCAAAATATCGTGCCACGGGCTAATCCGGCCAACCACAGTTATCACGCTTACTACGTTTATTCAAATAATGTATACAACGGATACGTCAGCTACTATGCTTCATCAGCGAAATTTCGGCCCTTCTTGGCAAGGGTCCTCGTCAGGCTGCCAATCTTCAGGTCCATCGTCGGGGAAAGAAACAAATCCGTAGTAAATAACTGAACGCTCCCGAGCGTGGTAAGCAAATAGTTACTATTTGGAGAAGATTGGAACGGTCAGCTTAGTAACTTCCCGTGAGGTTGGAACGGAATTAGTAACTAATAGTTACTATTGTTAGAAGGGTGGAACACGCTCATAATTGACTGTGCTAAACGGATTCGTCAGCTGATTTTATTCGAGCGATATTTCTGTTGATCACAGGTTCACTTTTCTTAGCTTGAGCCTGAAGAGCATCCTTGCCAAGAAGTGCCGGAATATCGCTTGAATAAAAGAAGCTGACGTACCCGTTCAGCGTAGTCAACCATGTGTCATTGAATTCTGACTATTAGTTACTATTTCCGTTCCAAACTCATGAAAAGTTACTACGCTGACCGTTCCAGCCTTCTAGAAATTGTAACTATTTGCTCACTACACTCGAGAGCGTAGTAAGCTTGGTAACTACGAATATCTTTGCCGTGTTTGGCCGGATCCTCGGCCGGATCAGCCAGTGGCACGATATTTTGCTGAAATTAGAATAATGCGTTCCAACCTTGATGCCAACAAGCCAGGATCCGTGACGTCATGCGTAGTGACTATGGTAAGTAGGGTGGAACACGCTCCCAGTATCATGTACAGATGAATTTCTAGTGACAGGTCTGAAAGATTTACCGCTTTGGGCGTAGAAGTATATAAATAAACGAGGGGATACTAACTCTCCGGCACCGGATGTATACGGGTTTGGGGAGTGAGTATCCCTTCGGAGATAGGTAAACATGCCGAACTCTTATATGTTTATTTTTTTATCTTGTGCATTTATTAAATTATTGAAAGCTCAGGGTATTTTTTCCTTTTATTTGTTTGTACTGCGCTATTTTCCTCTTAAGTGCGTAAATAACATTTCATCGTCACAATCATATACTTTTTCAGATTTTCGAGTTCTCAGCGGATGGAGAAAAGTTCGAGCGACTCTCCTCCAGGGATGCCCTTGTTGGCCGGGTGAAGTCCATCCAGGATTTTGCTTTTATGGCTCACAAGATGGCAGAATCATCAGTCGCAGAAAATCAATCCTTCGATCTGTTTGACCCGAGTGGGAAGTTTGAAAAAATCCCGAAATATTCGCTTTTTATTGCGGATAGAAAACGGAAGGTGCTAAAGAGCATGGCAGCGTTTATCGTGCCGCAGGGGTCGTAAGTATCCTTTTGAATTTCCTGTTCCCTCTTTTTTACCTGTCTTGACCATTCACTAGAACGTAGCTTAAAGTCTAAAGGGGTATTACCAGCTGGAATAGAAGATACTTTTCTAATTCTGAGGGGAAGCGTAAATAAGTAGGAATTTCTTATGAATACCATGTTTTTCCATGACGTTAAAGCTTCAACGATCCTTATTTCTTCCCCCTGCTATTTAGCGAGGTATACCGAATAACTCCATTCTTTCTTTCCCGATGAAAAATTTATCTCAAAATTAGTAGTATAAAGTTGTACGAAAAAGTAGCATGCAGTACGAACTGATGCTACTACATGCTTCTATGTTAAGGCTACCGTGTTACTGTATTCTACTGCATGCTACTGTTAGCAAGACTGGATGCTACAGGATACTACTTTTTAAGATTGGCCCAGTCTGAGGCACATTAAATGATAGTAATCTTTACTATTACATATCCCTTCATGCAACTTTTTCGTACAACTATTATACAATTACGCAGGCTACAAATTTTTCATCGGGTTCAATAATCGCCAAAACAGTATGCTTTAATTAAATGATATCTTTGTCCGTGCACATTACTTACATTCGCCAACGGCCATACCACGTTGAAAGTACCCAGTCTCGTCAGATCCTGGAATGTCACACAACGTCAGTAGTTAGATGGGTGACCGCTTGGGAACACTGGGTGCTGTTGGCTTTTTGCAAATAGTTGTGATGCAGAGTGATGTTGGCTTTCTTGCATATTGCCCCTCGCACTATTTACTCTTCAACTTAAAGTATTTTAAAATATTTGAGTACTATAAAACTAGGCTGTGCTTTCAACAAATAACCCACGGTTTTCGCTGTTTTAAGCCTTTTCAGAGACCCGTTGACTTGTAGCGAAAACAGGGAAACAATTTACATAACCGGTTTTTCTGATGGAAAAACTTTTTGTAGACAATCGTCGAAAGCGTGATACACGTCGAAGGTAGCAAAACACGGCAAGTGAGAAAATCAGCGTGTTTTTGTTAGAGGGGTTAGAATGTACCATATGAAATTGGGGTCTCCTGGAAATATATGGAGTTATTATGGAAGTAGGCTTCATTACTATTATAGGTAAGACAGGTCCTTTAAAATTTAACTGAAAAGCCAAATTATTTTTGTATCATTTGACTGAAAACACCGAATTATTTGAATTGTGGTAAGGGATTTATTTTATTTTTCACAATTTGTTACAGTATGACGTTCAGAAAACCTACTGCCGTCCTCAAACACAGCTTTTCAGTAGCCAGTGATCATCTCGCGGAAGGTAGCTCACTGCGTGAATAATTCTTTTTTTTAAATCGTGCTCGTCAAGCATACAACGCATGTACAAGCGCATAGAGGTACCAAGAATCTGACAGCAAATTCCACTATATGAAAATCTATTGTTCGTTGATAGCGGAACAACGAAGTAACGCATTTTCGTCGGGTCTTCAAGCCTCTTTAAATGAATAACTGATGGGTAGCTAGATTGTCCTATCTCAGCTTTTTCGGTTAAACTTCAATGAAGTGAACACAATTTCGAAACTGTCCGAAACTTTTTGAAAATCCAAAAAGCCGAGCGATAAGTTCTACTTCTCTTTTGATAGTAGGACCGAGGTACTTGAAACTATTTCCTGTCTGAGAATTCCGTGTGCTGGAGGAAAACTTGTTTCCTTATTTGTACGAAACTTTTTCCTAACTTTGTGCGAAATATTTTCAAAACTAAAAATCCAGCGATGCTACGTCCCTTTTGACGGTAGGAAAAGACGGAACCTTGTTCATTGAAAGTACAGTAGAGGTTTGTTTTCAATTCAGTTCAGTTTATTTATAACCCATCTCAACAAAAGGAGGGCGAAGCGCCCTAAAGATGGAAAAAAAAACACTAACACTAACGAAAAATATCAACAGAGACGATTATATAAATAGCGCTGACAATGGGTAAGACAACATTGACACAGAAGAACGAAAATCCTGAAGCGTTTATCAATAGCAGAAATTGGAGAGATTAGGCGGAATTTACTTATCAAATAACCATTTTTGGTCCAAGGTGGATAACTGAGAACAAATTTCGCAAAACGAAATACACTCTGCGGACAGATAATTTCTGAGATTCAGTGAAAAAAAATATTATTTGGACAGTTACTTAACAGTGCAGTTTTGGGCTAAGTGGTAGAATGAAGATCCAAAATACCTATCCAGGTGTTTTCAGAGGCCCTTACTTACCTACTTTGGCTAGCTGTTAGTTAGCTTTAGTCACAGCAAGTGCATGAAAATGGCAAAGTTCAGTATCAACAATCGTTCAAATAAACATACCTTTACTGCACGAAGCGAATTTAGTGAGTCGGAGTCAAGTTCGTCAGTGAGGTTAACGCTGCTAAAAAGAGGCTTCGAACGTCGAAATGTGTCCAAGAAAGAAGAAAATAATAACCGACGAACCTGTCTCAATTCTGAAAAAAAAAAAAAAAAAAAAAAAAAATAGAACAGGGGTCCTGCCTCTAGTTTTTCGCGCCGTAAAGTTTAAAAATGTTTTTAAATCCAGTTACTGATGTATTACCAACCGTTTGCTTTTTAGCATACCTGCCAACACTTCCCGCTGAACTCATTCATACCGAAAACCTCCTCTCGCAACCCACTTAGTTCTTCGCACTGACATATCGAATGTCCGTCAATTTCACTCATGCATAGGCTACACACATAGGGCACGACGGTTAGAATCATCAGGAACCCATCATAATTTATCTTATTTCCTCATAGTGAATCGGATTGGATGTTTCGTACGCCGGAGGGCAGAGACGAGCTCGCTGAACGTTCGAATGTCGACAGACTCGTAGTCGTTCATCTAAACCGTGGTCACCACTTCGCCAACTTGGAATCCGTCAAATCCGAATTGACCCCTTACATTCTCGACTTGCGACCATCCACCCTTCCTTCGTCTGCCAACATACCCTTCCTTTCCCTTGGTAGTGATATTGGAAACAGGAAAACAGTGTTCAAAGGCAAAAGCGAATACTCCGGTGACTTTATAGTTGAAGACGTGCAAGACGGAGAAAAGACTCTACGACGGCTGATTTTTATGGACAAGCCTAATATCATACAGAGCGAAATGGTGGTGGGTCAGAAGCTTGACGCGCCGTCATGTACCCACCATGCCGTGATGACCTCGTGCCTCCATCTGCTCGTAAACCCAAGCCCTCGAGCTCTAGTGATCGGTCTTGGAGGAGGCGAGCTTTGCAAGTATCTTAGGAAAGAATTTAAGAATGCGATCATAGATGTTGTGGACATTGACGCAGCTGTCGTGCAAGTTGCAAAGGAATATTTTGGATTTTTGGCAGATAAGAAGATGAAGGTACTTGTGGGGGATGGGCTGAAAATAATTGAGGAAGCAGAGAAGGCAGGTTAGTAATCGCACGCACTTTGACGTTTGATGAAGCTAAATGTTTCCACGCGCAATTTTTTCTTAACGCAGGATTAGGTTTTTAGCCTTAAAGGACCCCTCTTGCTTATTCTGCTTTTTATAATATACCTTAGCTCCCTTATGAAATTATAAGCTTCTAAAATCCCCACCTTTCTCCATGGTTTCCTTTGGTACCTACGAATTTTTAGTGCTTTCTCGGTCGTGCCGAGATTCGCCGGTCACACAACGCAAAGCTTGCCAGAATCTTGAATGTCCGCTGGCAGCTCTTTCACACACAAGGATATGAGGATCTGCTGTTTTTACTTCTTTTATTTGCTTAGTTTTCCTACTTTTTAACCACGGTGACGTTCAGTTTTCAAATGTTTTGCGCCCAGTCGCCGCGTCGGAGAGCAGCAAGGCTGGATAGAATCGACAAGCGCTAACAAGGAAATTGCTAAATTTAGATGGAAAGTAATAATATTTTCGAGAAACATTTTTCTGATTCGATTTATAGTGAAAAGATCCTTTCTAGTAAGAGTTTTGCTCTAAGACGACGCTTGCCAAGAAAGGTCGGGAAATCACCGAATAAAGAGTGTATACTAAGATTTATTTCATTCTATGATGCCAATTCAGAAGAGTTGGAGGGATTCAACAAAATTAATGTTTTGTGCTGAGAAAGGCGATAAGGGATGGTTCAAGGGAATACGCTGTTAGAAAGTACGAATTTATAAAGGACACCTCGTCCGTCATAGTGTTTCTGTTTACATGTATTTGTTTCACCTCATGTATTTGTTTCATGTTTCTATTGGCGTATTCTCGCCGTTCCCCGAGGACTCCTCGGGGAATCAAAGGGAACGGCGAGAATAGAGGGAGTCACTCTACGTGGACTCCGCTTACAGAAACAACGAGAACACGGGGAATGCTTCCAAACTGGATTTTGTTAAAAAATAAAAATATTCAGTTGACGAAATTGTTCTGAATCCACTTTATTTTTGGTTTTGTTTATTCTGATTGTTTTTAATTAATTTCACATTTCACCAACACCATCAAAAATTGATTCCCCTCCGAATCTGAAAGAGAGTCCTTTTTGATGATGGTGATGATATTCGGTGCACTTCCCGTTCGTGAGGACTAGCGAGAATACGGGGAGTGAGTCCCTGGGACAAACAAAACGCGGGGACTCCTCAAAAGGAGTCCTCGGGGAACGGCGAGAATAGGCCTTATGTATTTTTCACATACATTGTATTTCTGCTAAAAATATTCTGCGATAGTTGACCATTTTAAAACCTGGCCATGCTTACAGAAAATTACAGAAGGCTTCGGATGTTTTTGCCTCTTAACTTGTCTCTTGCAACCTTGGCAAAATTTGCATACCCCCGTCTTCGGACCAATAAACTTCTCGGAAACAATGATCGGGAGCCTGATACATCACGTAAAGAGAAGAAACGTGGCAAGCGTGATAATCAACGCCCTTTTCAACGTCCTCGTTTTCAACGTCCCATCCTCGCGGCTATCTACAATTCCATCGCCCTACCTCACGTCCTGTATAGGCCTACTGCACCTTTTTGATTGATTGATAATACAAAGCAAGAGAAAAGGCTTTCGCCTTAACACTAAGAAATTTTAAGTAGTCGAACTGGTCAGAGTTAAAAATTCTATCAACAATGCACTTGAAACTATTGATCGATTCAGCATTAACGGCATCTTCGGTAAGGCTGTTCCAAGGATCAACAATATGTTGCCAAAACCCCACTTAAAAAACGTCCTTGTGGAATCTTGATTTTCCAAGCTTGATCGCGCGCCCCCGATGATGACGGTTAATGCTGAATCTTACTAAATCAGTCACTTTAAAATTGTCATAACTTCCATTGATGAATTTGAATGTTTCAATCAGGTCTCCTCTAAATAATCTGTATGCGATAGAGGGAAAGCGCAACTTGGCTAATCTCACTTGGGAGGGAGATCGCGCAGATCTGGTACGAACTTCGTAGCTCTCCATTGATTTTTTGATTTTTTTTAAGGCACACATGCAAATTTAACCTTTTACCCGTTTCAGGCACTGTGTACGACTGCATAATGTTCGATGTCGACTCCAAAGACCGAACACTCGGAATCAGCTGTCCGCCTCCACCCTTCGTCACATACGATTTCCTGGCCACAGTCAAGAATTGTCTAACCCCTGATGGAATATTCGCCTTGAATCTTGTGGCGCGCGATTTGAAATGGAAGGAAAACGTGAGGAACAATATCCTGACCCATTTCGGGGCCATGAAAGCATGCGTTATCCCGGATGAAGTGAACGAAGTACTCATTTGCGCCGCAGAAGACAGTTTTGGCGCTAGGGCGTTTAGGACGCTGAACCGTGGCAAGAAGAAAGGAAAACCTGCGTCAGAGGAAGCTGAGGCAATGCTTAAATTTTACGATGCAGTGAAAAAAGTCGAGAGTGATGTAGCCTTTTCTTGAGGTAATAAAAGTACAATGTATTCTTACGCACGCCTGAAAAGTATGACGTAAAAGTAATGTAGGTTTGCTTCGTCATTTATACTCAGGTAAGTGGCTTTTCCGATTTTTGTCGGGGATTCTTGGTATGAACGGATGTAGACCATTTCACTCTATGAAGTTTGTTAACAAGTAATACAGGGATGCGTCATTTCAACAGATGGGTGTTATCTACAAGTGTTACAAAATTTGTGACCTTTTAAGTGCTTCGTTGTAAGTAGCATTGCAAACCAAGTTCAATGTTACGTTTTACGGGAACATAGTACTTATATTCAAATAATGCATACAACGGATACGTCAGCTCCGATTCTTCATCAGCGATATTTCGGCCCTTCTTGGCAAGGGTCCTCGTCAGGCTGTCAATCTTCTGGGTCAGCGTCGGGGAAGCTGATATAACCGTTGTATACATTATTTGAATATGTTTCAAAGTCAGCTTGGGCTCAAAGTATATTCATAATACTTAGCTGCTCGTGACAGAAATTTTCTATAAAACTTGTATTAGCACCCAAAGTGTTATCTGTTGAAATTGAGCAACTTTGTATTGAACGTAATGAAACTTTTGACGGTTTTATGAGGAGCACGTAAAATAGTAGGCTTATAGGCTCGAAATCCAACTGGCAGCATTCGGAATTGTCGACAGGTAAAATGTGACCAGGTACGGTATGAAAAGACGTTTGTACCGTCTTTCGTGGAAATTTTTAATCTTTAGTGTTTATAGTTTTATATATTAACGATTTTGACTAATTTGGATTTTAGCACGACTAGTTCGAAGAGAGGAAAAGCGATATCTATCTATCTAACAAACTCAGCCGTCTGATCTGTTACTGTTTGTCAGTATTTTTTGTGATCTAAAATGGGACCTATTTGATTATTATAAGTGGACACTTCGTTGGTCGATCAAACGTATTTTGTATTGTATTCGTAATAACAAAGGTAGGCCTTTGCTTATAAAAAAATTTTCACCATGGTGAAATCGGTCATCTTTGCTTCTTTTCATACTTGGGATAACATACATCGGGGGTAATTGGCATTTTACACCTGCTCTTGTTTGTCTTTTAATTCTTCTTAGGTGACCCTTTTACAGGGTACATTGTTTGGGTTGTAGTTCATGGCGTCTGACAGTATCCTTTTCATTGCAATCACATTATTTATACCAGTAGATCGATTATATCCAGCAAGGTGCTTTCACGAACGAAGCCAATGATTCCGTGGTCGTTTTTGTGTGGCTTCTGGTCTTTAGCAAAATAGGTCACCTGATAGCCCTCGGTGTCTACTGACCCACTCGTTTTCATTTCGTCCACAATTCCGTCCAGCTCCACTAAATTTCCGCCGTGAGACAAAAGGAGGGCGTGGGGAGCACATGTGTCGTATTTGAAAGTTGTTGCCATTGTCACAACGCAGGCGTCCGCCAATCCCAGAGCGGCGCAGAGGAGCTTGTACCCAGCGCCCGCGGCTTCAACTAGTCGGTAGGAGGCGGCTAGGGTGGTTCGTAAAGCTTCTTTCTCGCTGCTGCTGATAACGGCCGTTGGGGGTTTGCAGGGGTGGGTGAGAGGGAGGTTGTTGTATTTGCAGCTGCCTATCGATACTCCCCACCAGGTCTTGGACGAATACCTGTAATAAATTTAACCTGTACTTTGACCCAAAGAGTCCTCATGCCAAGTTTTATCAAAACATCTCAACCCCCTTTGAGAGTTATCGTGCTAACAGACGGACAACTTTCATAGGTATCCCTCCACTTACGTTCTGGGATCCCAGAAACACGCTTCTGCCTTCGGGTGACGCGGCATCGGGGTTACGAAGAATGTGGCATGAGGCGTATTCTTGCCGTTTCCCTAGGACTCCACTTGAGGAGTCCCCGCGCTTTTGTTTGTCCCGGGGATTCTCTCCCCGTATTCTCGCGAGTCCCCACGGACGGGGAATGCTCTGATTATCATCACCATCATCAAAAAGGGTTCCCTTTCAGATTCGGAGGGGAATCGATTTTTGCTTGTGTTGATGCAATGTGAAATCTATTAAAAACAGTCGGAATAAACAAAACCAGAAATAAAGAGGATCCAGACTAATTTCGTCAGCTTTCGAACAAAATCTGTTTTGGAAGCATTCCCCGTGTTCTCACTGTTTCTGTACGCGTGGTGTCCGCGTGGAGCGACTCCCTCTATTCTCGCCGTTCCCTTCGACCCGGAACCTATTCATACCCCCACGAGGAATGGTTTAAATAAAGGTTGCAAGGAACAGGAGGATGGTGGACCAGTTGGTGCTACGTTAAAGAAGGGGTTTTCTATAACTATGCTGAGAACTACGAGTAATCAGTTGGCACCTTTCGGGAATTCATTCCCCACCATGGAGCTAGTAAGAAAATTCTTCTCAGTCACTTACCCGCTTCCCTCCTGGTTGTAGAATGGTTGAGTGACAACCCCGAGGAGGGGCTCGTGGGTTGACTGAGAGAACACACCTATGAGGACTGTGACGCAGCCCAGGCCGTTGCGAAGAATTCCTGTGACGCTAGATGGTTGAGAGTCGTTCCCTTTCACGTATTCGTTTGTTCCGTCTGAAAAGAGGTGAACAGCCTGTAATTTCTCTTTGTATCCAGAGTTTTATTTGATGTTCATAGTACATCGGACTTTTCGTTGTCGTTTTATTCGCCAGCGGGCCGCCCGCTGAGTGCCAGCGGACCCGCTAGTTTGTACGCTGGGTGAGGCAGGGAACAGTTCAGCGTACCTTCTGACGTAGTCTGCCAGGAATAAAACGGCTAGGGATAGAGTTATACCTATTTGAAAGTCACCTAGCTTTGGACCGTCGCCGAAGAAAAATCTGAAGCCCATATCTTGCGACCTTTACTGAAAAATACTTGACGAAAACGTGCATTATTTGATGTCCAGTTTATCATATGTCAGCTGGATTTTGAAACATTTGCTCGTAATTTTCCTTCTGTTTCTTCTTTCAAATTTTGCGGCTTGTAATAAAAAAACACAAAAAAAAACACTGTAAAAATCTTGAAACAACTGCGGTTTGAATCACGGTCGAGAAGCATTTTTATTATTGAGTTTACTGCTATTGTTTCCATCTCAAGGGCAATTTCCCCTTCAAATTATGTCTTTGGTTTATCTGTAGTTTTTCCAAGAGGCCCGCCATTTGAGCCCTGGACCGTCTGTGAGCCTCCGAAACTGAAGTCTTAAACCTCTAAATACAAACAAGGGCTACGAGCTCATATGGCACTTGTTACGAGTAGGTGGTGTGAGAAACGAGAAAGTAAATCTGAGCATTTTTCCGGAAATTCAGGTACTCCTCCCTACCTTGCTCGGATCCGGTCCAGACCCTAAAATATGTCATCTGAGGCATGTTATCTCTCAACTTTCCAAGTTTCATTCAAATCACTCCACTCGTATAACCCCAATGCGAGCCACAACATTTTCGGGACTCCCCCTTCAGCTCCCCCCACTGTGGCCGAATACGGCTCGGACACATACACTTCGCATCTCTAACATCTCCTCTTCCCATCCATCAAGCTTAGCTCGAATTGGAGCATATCTGCAAATTTCCAGTTCCCACTTCATCCTCGTCCTACCTTGGTCGGATCCGGTTCGCCAAATAACAAATCTAGGCCGCATAAACTTGGTACTGTCTAACTTGCATCCCATTCGGCCCATCCGTTTGGTTTTCGTGAATCTAACAAAGTTTCCGGACCCCCCCTCCCCAACTCCCCCAACCATGGCCGCATGGGGTGCGGACACATGCTTTGCAGATCTAGGTCATCAGTTCTTGTCACCCATAAAGTTTCATTTGAATCGGACCATTTGTTCGCAGCCTACGGAAGTCAGTAATTCCAGATTCCCCTTCCCTCAACTCCCCGAAAAATGGGCGGAAGCCTTCCTATCGCATTGTGTCGGGTTCTTAAGTCTATTTGCTCGGGTTGCGAATATGCCAGAAACCCCCTCCAGCTCCCCCCAAAGAGCCCTGATATGATCTGGTTATGTCAAGAAGGTATCTAATGCTTATGCTTGTTCTTCCCACCAAATTCCATCCCGATCCCTCGACGCTAAGCGTTTCACAAATATTCCGGTGCCCCCTTCCACCCCCCAAGTATCGGATGCGGTCCGGACTTGACGTGGAACATCTGAGACAATAACTCTTCCCACTTGCCAAGTTTCATTCAAATCCGATCGCCCGTTCACAAGTTATAAATGCCACTGGATTCCGGATTCCCCATCCCTCCACTCCTCCCACGATGTTCGGATCGTGCAAACGACTATTCTCAAGTCGGTCTATTCGGATCCCTCGTATTCCTGGCAAGTTTCATCATCCTAGTACATGGGGAAGTACCGAACTCGCTGGATCATCAGATTTCCCCCCCTCAGCTCCCCCCACAGTGCCCGAATCCGGTCCGGTTATGTCAATGAAGTATCTAGGACTTGAGATTGTTCTTCCTACCAAGTTTTGTCCCGATCCTTCCACTCTAAGCGTTCTCCAAGATTTCAGGCTCCCTCCTTCAACTCCCCCAGAGTCACCGGATCCGGTTCGGATTTGAAGTGGGTCGTCTGAGACACGAGGTCTTTCCAAATATCAATTTTCACTAGGAATTCGATCACCCATTCAAAAGTTATAAATACATCAAGATCTCGGATTCCCCCTCCCTCCACTCCCCCCACGATGGTCGGATCGGGGAAATGACTGTTTTCAAGTTAATCATTTCAGGTCCCTGATATGCCTGCCAAGTTTCATCGTCCTAGCTTATGTGGAAGTGCCCGAACTAGCAAAAGCCGAACCGACCGACGGACGGACAAAAATTGCGATCGTTTTATGGCACTTGCCGAAGGACAAGTGCCATAAAAAAGAGATCCTAGACTAGTTGGCTAAGTAGACTAGATTTCAGTGCCGGGACAAAGAGAAAAATGTTTCTTAATTTTCTGCTGCCTTTTCCCAACTGCTGCTGCAGGGTGAGTGGGATACGGGCCACGATTCCACGGTTTTGCCTCTTACCTATCGGGTCAATCCAGATACCAATGTTGTCCATGAATAGATCGTCAGGGATGGTGCTAAAATCGATTTGGCTGTCGCATTGGCTGTAAACATCATCGATGAGCTTGCCTGCCATGTCCTGACTATTATCTCCAAGAATCTGAAATTGGATTGTTGACCTATTTTCTTTGAGTCGTGTTTTTGGGATCCCAAAATGTAAGTGGAGGGACCTATGACATCGCAAAAGTTGTCCGTCCGTCCGTCTGAAAGCACGATAACTCTCGAAGGGAATGAGATATTTTGATGAAACTTGGTGTGATGATTGTTTGGGTCAAGAGTAAGGTCGAGTTCGTCGATGGGCTTTGTAGCCCTATATTTTGGGGAGAGGGGAGGGGGTTTAAATTAAGGGCCAAGCAGAATATTTTTAAACAGCTAATGGACAGTCGATTATGGGGTAAGAAGACATGTTGAACACGATGGTAGAAACCATTTTCTCGCCGGACAAGTAGTTCGCCCGTAATCCGGCCAAAACTGGAAAGTTTGTTAAAAGTAAAAGTTTTATTTGAAGTTGGTTGGATGTTCGGTTTAGGTGTCAGAAGACATGCTGAACACGATGGTGAAAACCATTTTTTCGCTGGACAGGTAGTTAGCCCGGAATCCTGCCAAAACCGGAAAATCCGGTAAAAGTAAAAGTTTAATTTGAAGTTAATTATATGTTCGGTACAGGGGTAGGAAGACATGCTGAACACGATGGTGAAAATCATTTTCTCGCCGGGCAAGTAGTTCGCCCGGAATCCGGCCGAAACCGGAAAAGTGTTAAAAGTATTTGTATTTGATTAGATATCCGATTTAGGGGTAAGAAGAGATGCTGAATCCGTGAATGATAGTCATTTTGTACCCGGACATATAGTTCGCCCGGAATTCGGCTGGAACCGGAAAATTTGTTTTAAGTTAAATTTTAATTTGAAGTTGATTAGATGTTCGAGATAGGGGAAAGAAGATACGCTGAGTTCGATTTTCGCTTCTTTTTTTTTGCCGGACAGGTAGTTCCGGAATTCGGCCGAAACCTGGAAATTCGCAGAAGTAAGGCAGGAAGACAGATATGACTGAGTAAACACAAACATGCTGAATCCATATCTGAACTTGGTTATCTCAGATGATTAGCTTTTTGGCCTTAATCTGTTTCTGAATTTTAATAGTAAAAATGTTCAAGGAGTCTGGCGAAGACTGGATCTGGCGTAGACAAGACCCAATTGTCTGGATCAAATATTGAATTTTTGGGATCCCATCGAAACCTTTGGTCTTGTTTGTTTAGTGACGTTATGACCAGAGGCGTTACTAGCCAAAGTGTTTGGTGGGGGGGGGGGGGGGGACAAGGTGTTTGCCGACTTGCTGGCAATCGACTGTATTTACGAAAGATATCCGAATCCGAAAGTCGGATTCGAGCTACTATGGGCTAGAAGCTATGCATCAAAATTTCGGAGCGAAGAAGGGAAGTCGCATCGGACTGTGTGTGCACATATCTTTGATGGGAGTGTATATCTCCTCGAGCTTAGTTAGTACACTTGGTTCATAACTAACCTGTACCAGTGCCCTCTTTGTTTCTTCTTCATCGTCGACAACCTTTAGGGTAACGGTCTCCCCCTGGACGCCTGTGAACATGTTCGTTTCCTCTCCAAAGACGCATCCGCTCAGCTGCGGATACCTGTCTTCAGTTTCGCGTCGAACTATTTCTTGGATGAGAACGTCTGCCAGAGTTTTGAAATCTTGTTGAAATCTGTGAATTGGAGATCTTCAGTGCTGTGAATTCAGCTGTCAATCAGCTTCTGGCTGAGAGTTTTAGTTTTTATGGCACTTGCCTTCCGGCTAAGTGCGACATACCGATCACTTTTCCGTCGGTTGGCCGGTCAGTTCGCCGATCGCGAGTTAGGGTACTTCCAGATGTACTAGGACGATGAAACTTGGCAAGCATATTAGCAACCCGACCAAACTAACTTGTCTTAGATGTTACACTTCAAGTCCGAACGGTTTCGGTAACTTTGGGAGGGAGTTGGAAGGGGGGAACCGGAAATCGTGTGACATGTTCAGAGTGGACGGATCGGGATGAAACTTGGTAGGAAGAACAAACACAAGCCCTAGATACATAGCTGACAAGACCGGACCGGATCCGGGCACTGTGCCTGGAGGGAGTTGGAGGGAGGGTTCCGAAATTCCGGTGAACCCGAGCCAATAAGATACTTCCACATTTGCTAGGATGATGAAACTTGGCAGGCATATCAAGGACTCCACATTTTAACTTAAGAACAGTCGTTTCTCCGATTTAACCATCGTGGGGGGATTGGAGGGAGGGGGAATCCGGAATCTTCAGGTATGTCCAACTTTTGAGCAGGTGATCGGATCTTAATGGAACTTGATATTCGGAATGAACTCACGTCTCAGATGTTCAGTTTCAAGTACGGACACCAGACACCTGGACTTCCAGATGTGCTAGGACGATGAAATTTGGCTTGAACATTAGAGACTTGACAAGATTGGCTTAGAAATTGTCACTTCCCAGATCTGACCATCCATTAAAGTACTTAGCTTAATGGCAATGTACAAAAAATAGATTTAAGCAAAATATACATTTTCATGATCCCCATGAGCCCAGGATCATTTTTGATGCAGTGTAAGAAGAAAATACTTTTTACCAAACGATAAATTTTCTTGATTTCCAAGGGTCCATGAAAATTCTTATCTCAAGGATTTGCTCATGATCACAACAAACCAACAAATTTGGAAATTCCTACTTTCATCTTCGTACCCAGCCTTGCAAGTGCCATATGAGCTTCTAGCTCTTGTTTTTTTGGAAGTTACAGGCATGTTAGCTTGTCAGTGTTCAACGATTAATGCTTTAGAGATCATCCCATGTGTTATCCTAGGGCATGCCCAATTACTATACCTACAATGTTCTGCTACCTCAGTTAGGTTTCTTTTTTTTTACCCCTTTTCGACAACCCCTTCTTTGATTGAAGTCTGTACTAGGGACATTTACGACTTGGACAGACGATCAGGGTCGAATGCTCCCGGACTGGGATTTGCTGTAAGGATTTCCGGAAAAGGATTTCCAAGAACACAGAACCAGGAACAATCTCAACTGAAAAGCCAACTTAATAATGTATCATTCAATTGAACACACTGCATTATTTGGTCTGTGCAAAGGGATTTGTTTTTATTTTCGCTATTTGCTCTACAACGACGTTCAGAATATCTACGGCCGTCCTCACAGCGCAAAATTCTACTATGACGCGAAAAGTTTGAATCTCAATCGAAACGTGGCTTTTCAGTGGCCAGAGATCATCTTGCGGAAGGTAGCTCACTGCGTGAACACTTATTTTCCGTAAATCGTTTTCATCAAGCATACAATATAATACAGTTACAAGCGATACAGATACCACAAATCCGACAGGGAAATTCCACTATTTGAAAACCGACTATTCGTGAATAGCGGAGCAACGAAGTAACGCATTTTCATGGGGTTTTCAAGATTCTTTGATTGAACAAGTGAGGGGTAACTAGATTGTCCTACCTCAGCTCTTTTCAGTTAAACTTTAAGAAAATCTGTTGCAAGCCACAAGCAATGCCTTGCTATAGGCTACTTCGCGAAGTTTTTTCTACTAAGAAATCTAGCTTTTCGGGGATAGCACATAGGCCAGCTGTAATTGTAAAGACAGGTAACACAAGTGACCTATAGACTACGTTGCCTTTTATCGAAATTGTAGAATTGAGTCTGGCAGCCGAAACTTTTTCGAAAAGCCTTAAGTCTTTTTGATAACATCAACAGATTGATACCGAAATCAGAGAGTGGGTAGAAAAATTCGAATTTACCGCTCATTCTTCTCGTCTCCCTTCTTTTCTTCCACAAGTCTTTGAGAAAAATCACTATCGAGGCGGCATCTTCTGGCAATCTTGGCTGCCTTTTCTGAGGCAGTACACAGCGCCAACACAAATTCTTTCACCTGTACTCTCATCGTGCTCCAGACTTCCTGACTGGATTGCGGAACGGTCTAGATAGAAACTCGCCGGATCGATAATCGGTTGTTTTTCTCTCGGGGCTTCCGATCTGACGTCAAACTGCCTTCTTCCGAATTCAGATATTTTTAACTAAGGGAAACACCAAATGTGGGCATTAATGATATGTAGGTGAGTAACATTACGTGAGCGCTTTAATAATATTTTCTTGGCATCGGCGCTGTCGTAATTATCAATGTGGTGGTACCTCCCCGGCTTTGGGTGTAAATCAGATGCCTGCGTATTATCCTGTACTTAAGATACTACAGCACGGAATATCCGTCTACCCCTTTACACAGTTCATGAATGCTGCAGGTTTTTTGCGAAAAGAGGATCAGGGTTTCCCGGCCGGATTTTCTGCACTTTCATCACACTGTCCGGAGTTTCATAACAGATAACAGAAGGATGCGCGGTTTCTACAGACAATGCGTAATAGACAACACTTCGGATGTTGTCTGTTGTGTTTGACAATGTTATGCATAACAAGCGCTGCCATCATGAAGAGCCGAAAAATCGCCAAAAAGCATCTGCTGAATTTTCAGGCATAATGACGACAAACAAAAAATGCAGTTAAGTAGATTCTTTTTGTCTGTTTTTTGGCTCTTCCTCGCAATGCTTGTTCTGCATAACATTTCATGCATAACGTTTTCCAACACAACAGATAACATCCCAAGTGTTGTCTGTTATGCACAGGCTTCACGACCGAGGCGTCACCCCCCCCCCCCCCCCAGATGTTGTCGGCCAGTCGGTAAAATAACAGTCGTTTTTTCTGCAAAAACAGTCGGTAAAAATTACCAGCCGGTCGGCAAATTCCTTGCCCCCCCCCCCTCCAAACATTTTGTCTAGTAACGCCTCTGCTGTTATGCACTGTCTGTTGAAACCGCGCATCCTTCTGTTGTCTGTTACGAAACTTCTGACAGTGCATATAGCTTTTCCTTAGGGAATCGGTGATGGTGTCGAAGATCAGGAATAGCACCCTACCCTGAGCGACTGTCCCCAAGGCACCAGTCTTGCTCCGACTGGTGTTCTTGATTTGTTTTCAGATGAAACATTTTCTTCATTACCGTGATTAAACAATAAAGAACGGCTCGCAAAAACGTTTCATAATATACAGTATCTAAGTTCGAAACACGGCAGTGATCCGAGGGAAGAACGAGAGATGTCTCCCGAAAGAAGTTCTTTTCGTCTTTCGTTGTGTGTTTCGTAGATTTTGTGTACCCTCTGTATTTCTTGTCAAGCGTTCATTTACCTTTTTTTTGTATGTACTGTGCAAATGCCTTATTACTAGGCTGCATGTAATTCATTCATTCATTGAGAATCCTCAAAATTGATTCAAATCCGATGTAAATCAATCAACAGCGTTTGTTGTGGTGACGTTTCTGGCTCTTCGCTAGGCATACGGCGATTCTTCTTCGGCACGAAGTGTTAGTCACCTAGAGTATACTTTATATGTTCAGAATTGTTACCAAACGCAAATTCTTTGTTTTTCCTTTTCTTTGAGATTTAATGAAAACAAACGGCAGTGAGACACTGCAAGGATTGTTCAAAAAGGAACATACATAGGCACTAAATAATACTCTTGATGACTAACTCTCCTTGCCGATGCAGAATCGCCATGTACCTAGCGGAAGAGCCGTAAGCGGCACCACAGCTGTCCCCAACGGTCTCCGTGATTGGTTGACACAGGATTTGAGTTGTTGAGTTTGAGTCGTTAGGGCGACATTTTCTTGTTCTTCCTGAGGATCACTCGCGTGTTTTGGACTTAGTCATATAGAATATTATTCTAGCCACGAACGGCAGTGCCGAGTGGCGGGAACGCTCCGTGTTGCATTTCACTAGTTCGAAGCCTGACCGCTGGTTCATACTGGGGGATTGTTCGGAGCGTTTTGGGAGCAGGGCGCGGAACCGGGCTGACCTTGCTAGACTTTGACCAACATTCATACAGGCAAGAAGTCGTCTACCGTCGAGTTGTTCCAGTTCTAGTTCCAGTAGTGCCTGCTCGTACCCACGATAACTACTTCCGATGATCAGTCTGCAGGCTCTCTTTTGGATTTTCTCAATGGCCTGTGACTGCTGGTTGTCGAGGGATGAGTGCCACACAACAGACATGTTAGACATGTTCTTGATCTTATCTCAGTTCCGGAGTCTCTAGGCAGTCAGCATTTCGGTCCTCCAACTCAAGCCGGATAGCATTTAACATAGTGCCAACACATACCGCTAGATGGTAGTTCAGTTCAGTTCAGTTTATTCATAAAAATAAAAAACACCATTAACTGTTTATGGCCCCACCATAAGGCCTAACATAAGGCCTGGCAATGGGTGGGGCTTATTCTTTATCCATATAGTCTTAAGGGAAACAAACCAAAGAAATCAAAAAAGAAAGAGAAAGGAGAGAAAAAAGAAGAAGAAAAGAAGAACGAAGACATAACAAACTGACAAGAAATATCCACTAACGAACGATCTTCCATCAACAAAGCGCCCTTGCCCCCTCCCCCCCCCCTCAAAAAAAGGAAGGAAAAAAGAAGAAAGTAAATTAGGTTTTGGAACATTATGTTTTCGATAAGAAAAAAGACTTGGCCTGTGACTTGAAAGCTGAGAGGGTAGACGCAACCCTTACCTCCTCAGGTATTGAATTCCACACCCCCGGAGCAAAGTGTTTTATTATGAAAGAAGCTCTAGTTGTTTTACGGTGGGCACTCGCCATCTGCCGGGCATTCCGAGTAGAATACTCGTGGAAATCCTGATTCTGTGAAAACAAATTCTGAAAAGACGAATTTAAATGATCATTAAAATACTTATAAGTGAAAACTGCAACTTGGTAGTCTCTAATTGTGGAGACATCCATTATTTTACTAGATCTAAAACGTTCACTGTGATTCTTATTGGGGTCATGCGACGTGATTGCCCGGATAGCATTGTTCTGTAGATTTTGAACTTTCTTGTAACAAGATACAAAATTGCTAGCCCAGACTGAGCATCCGTAAATTAAGTAAGGATGAAAAATAGCATAATATATCATTCGCAGAATTTTAGATGATGGAATGTTTTTAACTCTCCTTATCACTCCAAGAGACCGAGAAAGTTTAGACGACAGAACATCGGCGTGCTCTTTCCATGACAAATTCTCATCTAGTAGAAAACCAAGGTATTTGATGGATTGCACTCTTCTGATGACTGGAGTACCCACCATAACTTGACCAGGGCTTGTTAGGGATGATGTTCTCGAAAATACCATATAGTTTGTTTTTGAAAAATTCAGGGTTAGTAGGTGAGAATCAGTGAAATTGGTAAATTCAGCTAGTGCTATTTTTAGCTTCACGTATAGATCAGGTATAGAAGGGGCAGACAAAAAAAGAAGAGTGTCATCAGCAAATAAAAGAATACCAGCTTCGGATAGGAAATATTTAACCGTGTCAATAAAAATAATAAAAAGTAACGGACCCAAAATCGAACCCTGTGGCACTCCGCAATGGATTGCACATTGTTCCGATGTAATATTACCGTTCATGACTACTTGTTTCCTTCCAAATAAATATGACCGAAGCCATTCTAGTGCTTTACCCCCTATTCCAATAGACTGTAAAGAATTTAGTAGTTCATGGTGGTCAACAGTATCAAATGCTTTTTTTAAGTCCAAAAATATTGCTGCTGGAATCAAACCATTTTCAAAAGCTTCGTCAATCCAATCTACCAGTTTAATGATAGCTAAGTCCGTTGACAGACCTTTACGGAACCCAAATTGAGTATCGAGCAGAATTTTATTAGCTTCAATGTGTTTGGAAAGTTGACCGTGCACTATTTTTTCGTAAGCTTTAGAAAAAAAAGGAAGGATGGATATTGGCCTTTTATTACTTGCTTCATCTTTTTTCCCCGATTTATGTAAAGGAATTACCCGCGCCAGCTTCAAAGCTTCAGGGAAGATTCCTGTTTTGATAGATAAATTTATTAAATGGACAAGTATAGGAATTAGGGATTGTTTAGCTGCCCTTACAATTTTTAAACTTATCCCATCAACACCACAAGAATTCGATTTCATATTATTAATGATTTTATTAATTTCCTCAGATGAGCACGCAGTAAAATGCAGTTCTGAAACAAGTGGTCTGTTTATCGCCAGCGGAACTGGGTTTGCTTTTCGACGCGCTTCCTCACACAGTCGTCTGTCTTCTGAAGAAAAATAATTACAAAGATAATCAGCGATTTTCTTGGGATCATCGAGTCTTCCGTGAGCAGAATTTAATGTTTTAATTTCATCACAAGATGGCCGTTTACCAAGTAACTCATTTATACTCTTCCATACTTTCTTCATATTCCTGTGACTGTGACTCAATGGCCTGTGACTGCTGGTTGTCGGGGGATGAGTGCCACACAACAGACATGTTAGACATGTTCTTGATCTTATCTCAGTTCCGGAGTCTCTAGGCAGTCAGCATTTCGGTCCCCCAACTCAAGCCGGATAGCATTTAACATAGTGCCAACACATGCCGCTAGATGGTAGTGATCATCACTTGTACGTTCATAGTTGGAATTTCCTTTCAAGACCAGGTCAATAGCCTATTATTTTGTCCCGGCGAAAAGGCAGGACCCCTGGTCTGCGTTCAAACTCACAGCTAACTGCAGTACCGATTCCCCCAAATGACACTAGTATTGCGACTTTGCCATTTACCGTATTCCAGTTCAGTGCTACCAAGCGGACGAGTTTATGAAAGTCCTCCTTAGTCTCATTATCACCATCACCATCGTCAAAAAGAACTCCTTTTCAGATTCGGTGGGGAATCAATTTTCCAGGTTCCAGACTAATTTCGTCAACTGCATATTTTGTTTTTCGAACAAAATCCATTTTGAAAGCATTCCCCGTGTTCTCGCTGTTTCTGTACGCGGAGTCCGCGTGGAGTGACTCCCTCTATTCTCGCCGTTCCCTTCGATTCCCCAAGGAGTCCTCGGGGAACGGCGAGAATACGCGTCATGTTATTAAAATGTGTGCCCAGTTTGCATACGCTTATCATACGTCAAAGACCGTTATTTCTCTTAAAAAGCCTTTCAGTGACGCCTATAAATATTCCTTCAGCCCAAGCTGACTGCGAGTAATGTTTTGCATTGTCAATCAGTCACGACTTTTTCTTCAAAAAACAAAATCCCCCTGTGGTCAATTTGGATACAGGGGGAAGCGGCTCTTGGTGCGGAAAGGGTCCAATTAAGCAAGGGGTTGTGCTGTATTTAACTTGTTCTTCCATTTGAGGTCATTTTGAGTATATTCCAACCCTTCCCACATTACTAAAAAATATGCACCAGTTTTCGTACCCTTTTAAAATTTTCCTCTTTTAAAATATTTTCTCAATGCGGAAACTTTTCAGAGAAGTACGGTTTGAACTTTCCGTCAATCTCTCTCGGTAGTACAGCTTTTGCGGGCATAGAACGAAGAGATAAGGGCTTGAAAACTGACGTATCTTACCTTCTATTTTCATCTGTCGTGAGAAAAGTTGAATTTTCGAATGGAAACACCGAGGACTGCTTCCTGGCCGAACATTGAAAACTAAGTGTCTTTTTCTGTGTGTTTGTGTTTTATTGATGTTCTTTCATTTATTCCGCTTTTTGGGATCCCAAAACGTAAGGAGGGATACCTATGACATCGCAAAAGTTGTCCGTCTGTCCGTTCGTCTGTTAGCACGATAACTCTCGAAGGGGTTGAGATATTTTGATCAAACTTGACATGAGGACTCTTTAGGTCAAAGTACAGATCAGGTTCGAAGATTGCCTATGTAGCCCTATATTTAGGGGTGGGGGAGGGGTTTGGAATTAAGGGAACAAAAAATATTTTTTTTAAAGCTAATGAAATAGTCGAATTAGGGGTAAAGAGACGTGTTGAATCCGAATATGCAATTTGTTTTCTCGCCGGAGAATAGTTCAGCCGGAATCCGGTGCAAATCGGAAAATTTGTGAAAAGTAAGAGTTTAATCTGAAGTTGATTTAAGGTTCAATTTAGAGGCAAGTAGAGGTGCTGAGTCCGAATATGAAAATTATTTTCTCGCCGGACAATTAGTTCGGCCGGAATCCGGCCAAAGCCGGAGAATTTGTTTCCAGTAAAAGTCTTATTTAAATTTGACAAGATGTTCGATTTGCGGCTAAGAAGACATGCTGAATTCGTATATTACAATCATTTTCTCACCAAAAGTTTGATCTGAAGTTGATTAGAGGTTCGATGTAGGGGCAAGGAGACATGCTGAATTCGTGTTTGAGCTTTAATTTTTTGCCAGAAAAGTAGTTGTCGGGAACCCGGCCGAAACCGAAAGTTGGGCAGAAGTAAGGAAGGAAGGAGATACGACGTAGGCTATACGGTAAACCATATGCTGATTCAATATCTGAATATTTGACAGCGCAAACTGGATATCTAAATATATCTGAGCTTGGTGAAATTCAGCTGGCGTATCGGTTTTGCACTTTTCCGATTATTACCATTGGCCTTAAACTGTTTCTAATTTTAAAAGTAAAAACGTTTAAGAAGTCTGTTCCAAGACCGAATATCTACAAGACCGAATTGTCTGGAGTAAATATTAAAATTTTGGGATCCCATCGAAAACTTTGGTCTTGTTCAAAATGTCGGGTTATAAATAAATTACTTACGCCGGTGTTTTTTCTTTTCCCCTACCATTTTTTGTAAACCTGCCTTGTGCGGACCTCAGTTACAATGAAGATTAAAGACCAGGGCATCAACAGTATAGCATTTTTATTAATTTGATGAAAATTATAATCTCTAAACTCAATGGACGGTTGTACTAAACATACAAAACTAAAATTCAGTTTAGCACCGTGTGTAGCTAACCAACTGACTGACTCTCGTAAGAAAACTAACGAGGGATGAAGCTTTGAGCGATCTAAAAATCAATAAAAAAGACAATCTTAAAAAACGTAAAAATTGCGCTCTATCTATCACAACTTTTCGTCCGTAACAAATTGCATCCGAAAAATACGTACAGCAATATTTGAGCTCGCATCTACATTTTTTTTTCGATAAATCTCCCTATCGAGCTTAAAGCACGTCTTACCACCCGAACGACTTCTCTTTTGTTTAACAAGAACATTCACCAAAGATTGTCTGGAGTAACGCTGACCATTCATTGCAAATAAAACAGAAAATCGAGATCTTATGATTTAGTTTTGTTTTTCGCTGAAGACGGTTTGCCGGAGGTGCAACCGAAATATCCGAAATTTTATTTATCACTCGCACATCATATTAGCGGGGTAATTAGCTGATCAAAAGAACCCGAAAATCTCGTTTTTTCTATTTTGATTGTCTGGAGTAGCGGACGCATTTATATCGTAGCGCCCAAACTCCAATGAGCACGGGCAACACAGTAATTACCTGGCTATTGATGCCGAAAACTCCTCCCGCTTTTATCGACGACAAGCTCTTGGCGGCAAGAACCTGGTAGATTTTGTGCTTTTAAGGTAGACAAAGATTTTCAACTCGGCTCAGTATGGTCAATTGAACACTGATGTAAACCATAAAGTTTAGTCCAGAGCAAAATAACACTAGGGAGTAGCGCGAAGACCTATGCTTTCCATGCTTCGCAAAAGGGCCGTACGCATAGCGCTGCCCACTACGCTTGCCGCATTTAAAGGGAGACTAGCTTCCGAATTAAAAAAATTTCTAGTAAGGGCGAGACGCGATCTGCATACATCAAGGAAACGGTGGGGGTTTTATCTTTTTTTTTGCTGTGTTCAAAATATGAACTTATGCAAGCGCTGGTGCACGACTGGTTGAATTTCAGTAGGGACGTTCGCCATCGCTAGTGGTGCTAGTATCGCTGGTGTTCGAGCGTGCGTAATTTTTTCCAAGTCTTGGCGCTACTCCCTAGCGTTATGTTGCTCTGGTTTAGTCCCAAAATATGAACACTATTATTATTTTCGTACTCGTGAGAGCTTCGGGTGATGCTCGACGTGCTTTTACTGCCGCAAACACTAGCACTCGCACACATTTCCACTCGCAACGCTCAGAAAAAAAATACACTGGTAAAAGTATAACCAATACAAATTTTCACAGGAAGGAAATAACAAAGAAAGGCCCATTTCCAAAGAGTATGCGCACTTGTGATTTTTCGAACTCTACAATTGTTTGTTCGGACCTCACAGAAGTCTAAAATAAATATCTTTAGTCCTCCGGTCTTAGAGAGAGATTCACTCGGTTGAACCGATCTCGACGTGGTATCGTCGAGTGAGGTAGTTTGCTGTGTCGCTGAGGTGCTCTAAACACTGGTGGAGTCCGAAAAGGTGCCGCCGGAACCGTTGGGCTACTTTCTGGACACAGTCTTCTTCATTTTCATCAAGAGTATAATCTCGTTCTGCTTCCACGCCTGAGTCCTCGGTATCCTGATCCGTTCCTGTAAAGAAAAATGAGATTGTCAGGAGAGGCAAGAACACGAGGTCAGCATAGCCGTAACTAAGCCATAGCATAGTCTACTTCTACTATGTACTAAACTAAAGTCTGTTTGCTACAAAAGCCTCACTAAAGTGAACAGACCTAAATGATATTTTTTCTTGTTACTAAATACCTTGCTTTATCTTCACCCCAAACAGCGTTTACTTTCAAGCACGTATCCAAAATGGGAGTTCACTGTAAAAAGTTTCTCCGAGTAAGGATTAAAGTTAGCTGCTGTATTTTCTACTGGAATTAATCTTATCTCTACTGGGTAAGATTAATCCGAATTAGAGATAATCTTATCTCAGTAGAGACAAGATTAATCCCAGTAGAAAGTACTGAAAGATTTTTTTTAGTGTAGGTTTTTTTTTTACAGGCAATGAGCAAAGGAGTTAGAGACTCGGCAATTAATCAACCAAAGGAAGTGGCTGCACGTGCAATTGTGTCGTTGTTTACTAGAACTTTGTTGAAGGAGAATTTTACACGTACCCAATAGATAAATACAGTGGGTATTACACATAAACAGCGAACCTCCTCCCCCCCCCCCCGTCTTTAACAAGATGCTCCCCTGCAGCAGCATTGCGGATCGACTGGGTTGTTGGAGATTTTGGATTTCGGATGCCAGTGTCCGAAAACCCCTCGCAATCGTCTGGTCTGTTTCAAGTACAAGTAAAGTACAGTCTGGTATTCTGCAGATACTTTGACAGGAAATTTTACAGTCCTTTTATTGCAAAGCCAGGTGCCCTGCGAGAATTTGGAATCTTACAGTGTCAGAAGTTCCAGAACAGACAACATAAGGATGCGCAGTTTCAACATATAACACCTAGGATGTTAGCTGCCATGTTTTTGGGTGATATCAGAAAAATCAGCAGACGTAGTCCGTGTTCCTCATAGTCAAAAGTAAAACGGCTTAAAGGAACTTGCACTATTTACTCTTCAACTTACGGTATTTTAAAATAATGGAATACTTTAAAACTAGGCTGTGCTTTCGACAAATAACCTACGGTTCTGGTCTGTTTTAAGCCTTTTCCGAGACCCATTGACTTGTACAGAAAACAGGGAAACAATTTACATAACCGGAAAAACTTCTCGCAGACAACCGACGGTCGACAGGTCGACAGCGTGATACACATCGAAGGTAGCAAAAACACGGCAAGTGAGAAAATCAGCGTGGTTTTGTTAGAGGGATGTACCGTTTGTATCGTACGAAATTCTCCGGTTCAAAAATATATGGTGTGATTATGGTTGCATTAGTATTATAGGTAAGACAGGTCCTTTAACCACTCCTGGCGAAACACAGTTCCCGAAAACAAAACGAATTATCTCTTACCTATTTCGGAGTCGGTATCAGAGATGGCAGTGCTAATGCTTGACGCTGAAGAGTTGGGCATGCTTGTGACGGACGTCCTTCTTGTTGAATTCTCTCTGGCCAAACTTTTTCGTGTTGTGACAGCTGCAGGCTCAACAAAGTTGGCCGCATCTTCTGCTGTTGATCCCCAGATAAGTTCTGTTTTCATCGTATTCAGTATCTGATAGAGGTTGTACATGTCTGCGGCTTGCATGTCCCGAATAAATGTCCGCGATTTGGGCGCCACGTTGCTGTCGAGCTCTGAGTCATTTCCAATCTGCAAGAAAAGACGCTCTATTTGAAAACTGATGTATCAGAGAGTGTGAATTAATGAGCGATTTACGTAATTTTAGATAGTGAGTAAGTTTAGAATAGTGAGAAAAGGAAGAAATTCGGTGAGGAACGCTTACCCAGATTCAGACGACGTCTTGAGAAAGACCCCCTAACCCCTTTACAATACTGACGAAGCGTGTTGGCTAAATATTTCTTTGATTTGTATATGATTGGAAGGACTAAAGTATTGTACAATACTTAAGCAAGTTCACGCATACACAGTGGTACGAGCGTGTATGAGCTGAACCTCTATAAACGTCAACATACAAACAACAACAACAACAACTGATAAATAAAATTATGTAATTACTTTGTGTCCGGCTTGTGTGAGTTTTGGGAGCATTTTTCGACCCCCTAATCCGTATACTCTGTTAACCCACTTGTATGGGCAAAAGTGTTCAATCGATCAGTGAAAAGGGTGAAAAATGGAGCTTACGACGTTACCGGTCCTCGGTCTTAGTAAAGAACAAGACCAAAGGTTTCGATGGGATCCCAAAAGTTCAAATTTGATCCAGACAATTGGGTCTCGTCTTCGCCAGGTCCAGTCTTCGCCAGACTACTTGAACACTTTTACTATTAAAATTTAGAAACAGATTAAGGCCAAATAGTTAATCGTATGAGAAAACCAAGTTCAGATATGGATTCAGCATGTGTGTTTACCCCTTTAAGTACAATCTATTTTGACGAAGCAGATCAAAACTTCCTGCCTTACTTCTGCCAATTTTCCGGTATCGGTGGAATTCTGGAACTACTTGTCCGGCTAAAAAATAAAGCTCAAAAACGAATTCAGCATGTCTCCTCACCCGGTTTTCCGGTTTTAGCCGGATTCCGAGAGATCTATAGGTCCGGTGAGAAAATTATTGTCATATACAGATTCAGCATGTCTTCTTACCCGCAAATCGAACATCTTATCAAATTTAAAGAAAACCTTTACTTTAAACAAATTTTCTGGTTTTGTCCGGATTCCGGCCGAACTAATTGTCCGGCGAGAAAATAATTTTCATATTCGGACTCAGCACGGCTCTTTGCCCCTAAATCGAACCTCCAATCAACTTCATATTAAACTTTTACTTTTCACAAATTTTCCGGTTTTCGCCGGATTCCGGGTGAACTATTTGTCCGGCGAGAAAATAAATTTCATATTCGGATTCAGCATGTCTCCCCCTAACTCGACTATTTCATTAGCTTTTAAAAAATATTTTTTGTTCCCCTGAATTTCAAACCCCTCCCCCACCCCTAAATATAGAGCTACATAGCCCATCTTCGAACTTGACCTGTACTTTGACCTAAAGAGTCCTCATACCAAGTTTGATCAAAATATCTCAACCCCTTCGAGAGTTATCGTGCTAACAGACGGACGGACGGACGGACAACGTTTGCGATGTCATAGGTATCCCTCCACTTACGTTTTGGGATCCCAAAAACGGTACTTATGCCAGGCATTTAATCTGAAAAACTAAATGGGGCAAACCCGGGCAAAAATGAAAGGCTCGATATCAAGATTTATGCTAGCCAATAGGCCTCCTGATCTCATTCAGTTCCATCGAAACCATCGTTGCCATGGAAATCTGGCAGGATTTTCGGTTCCATCTATGTACGATGTATTCTGATGTATTTTTTTTCTTCGGTTCAAACCCTGAAATAATTTTAAGTGCAGAGTAGGTTCTAGGTTCAAGGGTTTTTTATTCTTACTATAACTGATGCATAAACACTAATAATACGATACTCTGCACTTACAATTATTTCAGGGTTTGAACCGGAGAGAAGAAAAACATCGAGTGGTTCAAACCCTTCTAAAAGAAAATCAATAAAACAAAATCGACCCAACGCTGAGTAGAACGATCACCGCACGAAATCGCCAACACGAAGCGAAATCAATTCAAACAAAAATGAGGGAAGGGCCGTGTTATTACTGTTTGTGTATTCGTTAAAAGTTAAGAATAAAAAAAAACGTTGAACCTGAATCATTAATTCCATATAGAAAAGACGATTTTTCTCAACCTCATCAGGGAATTGCAGAAAATCTGGCCGGGAAACCTGATCGTCCATTTGCAGCACTAGCCCTCGCAGGGATTCATTTGAAAGTTAAGTAAATCATCGAGTCGTGCTAAAACTAACTGGGCGAGTCTTGACGGCACATGTTATCTTTGTTAAGATCCAAATCTACTTTTGAATTACCGTACCGAGGACAGTGTTTTGAAACGTGAGACAGCTGCAGATGAGCTAATCAGTTCAGGGATATCTTGATAGGCGAGCAACTACAGAATAGTTAGAAATTGGAATCTCCCCTTTTTACTACTATTCAACGATAATTGAGACCTCGTTTAAAACTGTACAGTGATTTAATGGTTATGACAGACGATATGGGTTTGTATGGGTTTTTGCACTTAAATCATAAAGACGAAAAAATCACAACTTCTCCATACAGGATTGATGATGACGCCGAAACCCTGGCAGGAATTCCAGTCCCCGACCGACCGACTTTAATCGGTTAACTATTTAGACGTCTAACTACACGTACACAGTGAGCAATGAGGGTAAAATAACTGTATTTTAGGGGTGTTTTGGGTCACTGGGAAAACCCAAGTGAACGACAGCTTGTCTTCGTACGTTCCCCCGTTCAGAACAACACGAAAGGGTTCGATGGGGTCACCAAAAATCTAATATTTGATCCAGACAATTGGGACAATCTTCGCCAGATCCAGTCTTTGCCAGGCTAGTCATGAGAGAAAACCAAGTTCAGATATACCTCTATAAGCCATATCTATTTTGACGTTACTGGCCGAATCTTCATGCTTTACTTCTGCCAAATTTCCGGTTTCGGCCGAATTAAGAGCGAACTAATTGTACAGCAAAAGAAAAGAAAATTCAGAAACGAATCCAGCCTATATCCTTATCTCTATAAAGAACAACAAATCAACTTCAAATAAACTTTAATTTATAAAAAAAAAAATCCGACGAATTATATGTCCGGGTAAAAAGTTATTGTCATACACAGACTCAGCGACTCTTCTTACCCCCAAATCTGTCATCTAATCAACTTCAAATATTCAAATTCTCCATAATAACATTAGCATTTAAAAATATTTCGTTTCTCCCTTAATTTGAACCCCCACCCTTAAATGTAGGGTTTCAAATCCGATCTACGAACTTGACCATACCCTTGACCCAAAGAATCCTCACACCAAGTTTCATCAAAATATCTCATTCCCTTCGAGAGTTATAGTGCTAACAGACGGACAACTTTTGCGACGTCATAGGTATCCCTCCACTTACGTTTTGGGATCCCAAAAACAAATCCTCGTCCGGCCCTTCCTCACGTCTGATTTGTGGTAGTAGGTTATGGATGAGAACTTGAAACATTTGTTGTGTGGAGTTGGGGAAGATATTTTTGGGGTAAATGAAACAGGGCTGGATGAAGAATGGATGTGTAGGGTAATGGGGAATAGTTGTTTCAGAAATGTTGAACAGTTGGCGAGGTTCCTCAGGTAATCCTTCCGCGTAAGACGCAACAAAAATTATCGAATAGCATATAGGAAGACCGTACAATGACCGTCCATACGGTAAAAGGGATGATTGAGATGACTGACAGCTGTGGTACCATGCGTTAGGATTTCAACCCAATCAACAACCGGTCATGGCCAACCAGGATTAACGGTAAGAACTGACGACCAGTTCGCAGTGCATAATTTTACAGATTTATGTCGTCCCACCGACGAGCGAACTGTGTGGTGCGCGACTTTGCCCTCTACTTCTACAACTACTAACTAAGACTGGTTTCGCGCAACACTCCCAACAAGCCCAAGGCTTTCGTCAGTCATTGAGACACCGCCGACAAATAGGCCGCAGCTAAAGTCAACCACCGGATGAAACTATCTTAAGAGCTGGCTTATGAGAATCGTGATAAGCCGAATTCTTCACACCAATTTCACCCATCTTGCTAATCTAGCAGTGACACAATAGCGACATGGAAGCATTTAAGTTCATGTGTGGAGATCTAAATGTTGCTGAAGAGGCAGTTCGGAAGGAGATGTCGATGTTCCTTCTAGCTACGACTGACAAGAGAATTAGAAAGCCACCTGCGTATGACGAGAAAGTTGTGATGAACAGTGGCGATTCCATCAATTATGAAGAGCGAAGGACCGCCACCAATGTTGCCCAGCTTTCGGCATTATTTGGTCTGCCCCTAGGACCGTAAGAGTGTGGTTTCAGGATACATGGTTCCAGCTCCGCTATAATGGTCTGCCACTCCTCAGCAAGAAACTTTTTTGTAGAAAAAAAGGTGGTCCGGGTGAGAGATAACTGCAGAGACATTCCTTTATAGGCTAGTTGCCTATTTTTGTGCATTATATTATTATTATTATTACACATATGTCTTTTTCGAAAGGACGGTGAGGAGAACCTATCCCGCTTCCTCGTTTTCAGGCGCTTTGCCATTTGAGGGATAATTTTATCGGGGGGTGGTTTTGTTTCATTTATTCCCGTCATTCTGAAATCAACGACCGGAAAATCAGGCAAAAAGAAAACATTTAGCTGGCAAATGAATACAAACAAAATGCAGCTCAATATTTGACAGAATATCTTTCAATAATTTGCTTTCATATTTTGTAATTTAATCACCACGTCTTCAGGAAGAAAAGGTGTGAACTAGCCAATCCCATCTGTCATCGTGAATATTTAATGAGCGGAGGAGATTGACTGACTTTTTCCTTTACAAACGAATCTGATTTTTTAGTCTGTGAGTAATGTTGGCTGGCCCTTGGATTTTGCAGACAGATAAGTTACAGTTGTTTCCACAGTAATCATTCCTACCGGTTGGTTATTTCCCCATTTTACCGCCAGATCAATTAAATCCGTTCAATCCTCCCGATCTATGCGAAAAGTTATTCGGAGCGGATATACCGGCTGAAGCCGAAACGACCAGGTCGAGCAAATCAGGGAGTGCCGTTGCCCAAATGGTATTCCCGCTGCATACCGCAACCTGTTTGTGTCAAGGTAAATCACGTTGGACGCAGGCGCGGCGCCAAATTCAAAAATCGTCCCCATGTCTGGTTACCGAGCTTCGTTTCAAAATACTGAACGGAGAACAATTTCAAGGATCGAACTACGTTTCGAGCTGTGTTGCCAGACCGGCATACTTTACGCGAAACTGACTGACTTCGTTGGCTACTACCCTTATTTCACGTTGCTTGTTGCTTAAGAACTTACATTTTTGGGCTTTTATTTTTCTAAATGCACCATTCCGAAGCAGGTCCGTATCCGGGAATTTATTACGGGGGGGAGGGAATGCCCATGGGTCGGACCGAAAGGTTAAAAAAAGGCATAGATCAGAGGTTGGATTAAGCATATAAAAAAACGATTATTTTTGTATGTTTCGGGGGGGGGGGGTGAACCCCCTATCCCCCCCCCCCCCCCCTCCCTGGATACGGCCCTTCCGTGGCAATTTCCAGCTTTTGGGACTTTCGCTACCATTCTTAGCAATATTTGATGGTGGAAAACGGATACGTCAGCTGAATTTTATTGGAGCTTCAACAGAGACACAGGCGAATACCCACTACCAGAAACATGGAAAGGCATCATCAGTGGAAGAAAATTCAGACCCCAAGCTCCTCTCTACAACAAAACGAAATTCAACCCAAATGCAGAAAAATCTCTACCCGACCTACGACCCAGTCGAGCAGCAAAAACAGCAGCCGTGTCCAAAATGAAATCACAGCAACCTTTTTAACTCCAAGCAAGACTCACGAAAGAATTTACGAAGTTAAATATTTAACGCTAGGCTAGAATCTTTAGTTTTGTGTTTCCCACAAGTTCGTCTTTCCAACTTGAGCGGTTTTGAGCCTGAAGAGGACCCTTGCCAAGAAGGGCCGAAATACAGCTCCAATAAAATTCAGCTGACGTATCCGTTTTCCACCATCAAATATGATTCGCAGTCAGCTTGGGCTGAAGGAATATTTATTCTTAGCAATACTGTCATACAGGGTTGGATCTAAGGCAAATTTGCCAGCTTTGTCGGTGACTTATGCGAAAAAAATAATTATAACTGGCTTGTGGTTCTAAAAAAAATATTATTGCGTGATTCGTTTATATGAGATAATATATATTTTGACTTTGATATCCGGCTTTTTATCATTCTCACTGATCGCACGATTGTGTCTACACCTTGGAATTGTACCACTGCACAAAAGACGGCACAAAACTTCTAATCTCTGCGTGTCCGTCCCTCTGTCTGTTCGATGAAAGTTGGTGGGGAGCTCCTTAAGCCAAGAGATGTGCGGCCAAATTATGACAGCTTTTAGAAATTGTTTAGGCGCGTGGGGCTGAGAATAGACCAAACAGATGGTACACAAAACACCCGGTCAAGCTGCTACTTCTTGTCTGGGCCAGAAGACGTATAGAACCGAACCAAATCTTACAGGACCGAGAGTGTGGTAAAACGACATTCTGAATAAGCTGTTCCCGCGATTAGGATCACAAGGAACCTTTGACCTAGTTTTATGATGGGTCGTCTTTCTTATACTGAAATCGGAATGTTCGGTCTTTCTTTTATTACTGAGCTAGCGGAAGACCTTACGGGATATCCGCTTGAAATTTCTGAATGACTCAAGATTACTATTATAGGAAGTTCGCATTTCTCATAATTTGGATTCCATGCGTAACTGCACCATCTAGGAATAATCTCTCGGATGTTTGAATGACTCACGAGAACAAACATTCTTCAATTTTTTTGTCGGAATTTCTGGCCGCCTACAGGGACATACTACGCCGTTGGGAAGTTCACAGTATTTCGATGCGTTATTTAATTCTTACTCGAGCCAATAACTGCATATTAAAACACGAAAAATAATGACGTGGAATCTCATGGACAAAATGAGCCACCTAGTTTTTTGCCAAAAATCATTCGACCCTTACAAAAAATAATCCTGAAGTGCAGAGTGGGACACTTTTTCCGGATTTCCGGACACAGGCCAATTGTTTTTTTTTGTCGGAGGAGGAATTTTTTTTTGTTTTTCAGATGAGTGTTTGGTAGATTGAAGGTTAGACTTAGATTATATGAGGTTAATAATACATAGATGGCACTTTAGACAAGGGACTTGTACCGTAACCATGAACATTTTTTCGAATATAATTTAGAAGTCTAGGACTCCATTGTCGGAGCCACGTAGACATACCAGGACCCACAAGGCGGGGTCTCATGGTGAAAACCAGATAAAATCAAATATATAATTTTAATGGGGAAGACGCCCTTGAGATGGAAACATTTTATAAGTAGTGAACTGATAGACAAAAATGCTCCTCAGCCGGGATTTGAACCCAGGACCCTATGCTTACAAGGCAGTCGCTGTACCATCTGTGTTTGGTAGATTGAAGGTTAGACTTAGATTATATGAGGTTAGATTATACTTTGTCAGATCAGTTTCAGATTTATAGGATACACAGTTGCAGTTGTTGTGATTAAGATAACATTTTTAACAAGCATTGCACGTCCGAATTTCATTCTCTGCAGTGCTTGTTTAAGGAATATACGATTTAGTGTTGAGAACGAAAAAACTTAACACTTGACCAGGGTCGCGGGCTGGAATTCCTGCCAAGATTTCCGGCATTATCATTATCCCGAATATCTGTCCACCACTTATGTAAGACAATGTTATTTTGGACTTACCATGTTGGAGTCCCTTCCTTGTACTAACTTTCTTTAAAGTGACCCCTGATCGGGTTGATTCACCGAAAACCCGAGTTTTACAACGATCAAGGAATGAAGTTAGACACATATCCTAGCAGAGTTTTAGTAAATATTCAATCAGCCCAAGTCGACTGCGAATCATATTTGACAGTACATCCCGGATGAGTCAGCTGAATTTTGTTTGAGCTATATTTCGGCCCTTGTGGTTTTTCCATAAGTTCATTTTCCAGCTTGAGCCTGAAGAGGACCCTTGCTAATGGGGGCCGAAATATAGCTCTATTAAAATTCAACTGACGCATCCTTTCTGCACTGTCAAAAAGAATTGTGTTTAAAGTTTAACCGAAAAGGGCTGGGATAGGACAATCTAGTTACCCATCACTTATTCACTTAAATTGGCTTGAAGACCCGCTGAAAATGCGTTGCTTCGTTGTTCCGCTATTAACGAATAATCGATTTTCAAATAGTGGAATTTTCGTAGGATTTGTGGTACCTCTATGCGCTTGTATTTTATTTCACTAAGCAATCTTCACCAGTCTCACCACTGCCCACTGAAAAGCCGCGTTTGTGTTGAGATTAAAATTTCCCGCGTCATAGTAGAATTTACGCTGTGGGGACGGCCGCAGATATGCTGAACGTCTTGCCTAGAGCACATACTGGAAAATAAAAACAATCCCTTTGCAGAATCAAATAACTCAGTGTATTCAGTTAAATGAAACAAAAATAAGTTGGCTTTTCGGTTAAACTTTAACGTTCGCCATGGTGATGGTCACTGGGGAATACCGGGAACTAAACCGCAATATGTAAATATCTAGATAACATCTTAGCTCTACGACGAAAGCCTCTCGGTTCTCTAACCGGCATTACATTCTTTTTTCCGGACGACGTCACCGTAATACTCTCAAAACCGAAAATTCACGCTGCTTTGGTTTCATGGCAACTGCCAACGGATTTAAACATCAATTAAGATATTTTGCAGCAAATCAAAACAGTGCTCTACCCTATACAATACTGCTTGATTGACACGATTGGCTGTAGTTTCCTTGAGACTAAACTCCGTTTCCGATTTTGGATATTAACTTAAATATTTCATTTAAGTTAAAACATGGTTTCCGTTAAATTGATTTGATTGCGGGACTAATAAAAAGCTGTCAGTTCCTGGTTGTAATCATATCACAATTCTCTTCACCTGATTTCCTTGCTGATTTGCATCAAGGCACATTTTCGATCATGGGAAATATACGATAGATCCGTCTCCTTGCCAATGTATAAAGCTTACGATTTTAATATCATTCAAATATTTGATATAGGTTGAACATGGATTCCGCTGAATTGGCTAAATTATATTTGACAGAGCAAAACGGATACGTCAGCTGAATTTCATTAGAGCTATATTTCGGCCCTTCTTGGCCGAGTTCTTGGCAAGGGCCCACTTCAGGCTCAAAGCCGCTCTGTTTTGCTCTGTCAAATATGATTCGCGGTCAGCTTGGGCTGCAGGAATATTTATAAACTGAATCGACGAGGGGTTGCCTACTATCGATTTTTATGTACAGCAAGTGCCCGGTACCGCGATTCCGGCACCAGTTGGCAGTTGCCACGTGTTGGAACACCAAATTCAGCATGTTCAAGATGATAAGCCTAATTTATGGCCGGCATCGCTGATTTCCGCCGGTGCCGGGAAAACGTGTACAGCCGGTTCCGGGGAGTGGGGAACCCCTCGCTAAACTGATTCACTGACTGAATTATAAGCAGCTATCGATTTCTGACTGAAACCATATTACACTTTTGCTTAACCTGATTCTTTTTGAAGAGTAAACGCACGGTGAGTACGTGCCGGAAGTCTTGATCTGTGCCAAAATTTTGATCGGTTCTGACAGACCGCTGGTTCATCATTTTTCAGTCAAACATCTGTCTTGTACGGGTATCTTTTCAAAGCCCGAGCAAAGGAAATCACTTTCACTGAATTTTGTCCGCTGTGCTTGGTTTGTCAAATTGTGAAAGTTTTGGGGCAAAAAGATTTTTGGTTTTCATTTTAGCTCTCATCGAAACTGGAATGAAATGATCGGCAAAACACGTCACTATGATTGCAAGATATAATCAAAAATGGATAAAATAGGACGCTCTGTCAAAGGATGGGGGACAGCCTTGTGGATTATGAAAAACACCCCACTGACCCTTGGTGGAAAAGAGGTTGGGCTTACCTTGACGTCCATGAGTTTGCACGTGACTAGAATATTATCGTTCATATTTGCGATGGATTTGGCGAACTTGTCCATCGCCGACACGATGCTCTGTTGTGAGAAATCTGCAACTGTTGAATCAAACGACATCTTTCTCCTCGAGCCGCTACACCGACTGAAATCACAAAACCAATGAGAAATGAAATAACACATTCTCCATATTGGTAGATCAGTCTATGACAAACCCATGATTTTTGTATACTCTATGCCCACTCAAATCATTAAAGGACAACTCTTACTAGGAATGATCTTTTCACTATGAAGTGGATCTGGAAAACGAGTTTCGAAAATACTGTTACTTTCCACCTGAATTTAGCGATTTTCTTGTTAGCGCTTGTCGACTCTCTCCAGCCTTCCTGCTCTCCGACGCGGCGGCTGGGCGCAAAACATTTGAAAACTGAACGCGCCGTGGTTAAAAAGTGTGAAAACCAAACAAATAAGAGAAGTCAAAAGAAAGATTCTCATATCTTTGTGTGTGAACGAGTTCTCAGCGGACACTGAAGATTCTGGTAAACTTTGAGTTGCGTAACGGGCAAAACTAGGCAAGGCCGAAAAAGCGCTAAACGTTCGTAGGGACAAAATGAAACAATGGAGAAAGGTGGGGATTTTAGAAGCTTATAATTCCAAAAGGGAGCTTGGCAAATTATAAAAGACACAATAAACAAGAGGGGTCCTTTAATACTTTACTGGGTTAGGGTGTCCAACATTTGGCATGGTGTATCCAGCGTTAGGCAAATAGGGTATGCCAAACCCCAGATATAGGCTACCCAACGTTTGGCATAAGGTATATAAAGAACAGGGGTCTGTGGTAGACTGAAGAGCCACCACACGGTTTAGTTCTTATTAATCCACCAACGACCATCACGTTTACCTAAAACTGCTTCAGTTTAAAATGTGGAACCTTCAGATTTCTGTTTACGAACGTATTGATCTGGCTTAGTTTTTTGTGTTACAAACCCATTAAAAAAAAAAGAAGTGATAAGTCAATGCCTGTTCGTTCGGATGAAAACTGAAACAAAAAACTGATGCGTTATTTTTACCGAACCATCGAAAAACCCTTTAAATCAGATGTGTTACGTTTTTGTTTACACAAGATGATCACAACATCACAATCCGGTAGCACAGTTGGTACTGTGGATCACAAACCTTCCGTAAACGACCTGCTTGCTCATTTTTATTATCTATCATGCTCGGTCGAAAAGGGGCATGTCCACGCGTCCTACGAACGGACAAAAACTGTGACAAAACCCCTCATTTTCGAAGAAAACAAAAGATTTTCCCCTTATCACACTGTTGTTGTTGACTGACGTGACAAAAAATAATCATTTTTGGCAAATATGTGGTTCCGTGTGCTGGTCACATATCAGATGAAACTATTTTAGTTCTTGGTCATTCCGGTCGTTGGATAAGAAGTCACGGTGTATAATATTATCGATCCTATTCTGCAGTTTCTTTGTCGCCATCCTAGATACAGATAACAATCAAAATAAAAATCATAAAATTTTGAGGAAAAAAGGCCTTTGCGTTAGTCCTTCTAAATGCCAATATTTTGTTATTACTGATCCGCATGGTATTTCGTCCTTAAACTGTGGTGGTGGGAACCTTTTCCAACCCCTTGATGTTGTGACTTACCTTGGAATTCCCTATTGTTCAGTGAAACGTAATTTCAATCAATTATAGTAAGAAATATTGAACTAAAAATCCGTAAGACGTTTGGAGCTTTAATCCATCTGAGGGGTAAGCTTAGACGTGATATTCTGGCCCGTATATACCATTCAACTGTATTGCCAATAGTTATTTTTCCAGCGGTGGTGGTGAAAAGTTTTAATCGTGGTATGATTGCTAGTGTTCGTGTGTGCTATTTTAAATATTGTAAATTTTTGCTTGGATACCCTTTATTTGCTAGAAATACACCTCTAATTAATTCCCTTTCAGTCAAAGATCCTGCCCTGGCCATTCAGCAGAAATTTGATAATTTTGTAGCTTAAGCTAATAATATTCTGACTCTGAAGAATCTGTTTCCGTTTTCCGATAAAAGCTAATAGTTAAGTAAGTACACTGTTTTGTTTAATTTACGTCAATTGTTATTTATTGCTATGAAAGTTATTTGTGACAGTGTTTTTTAAATTTATTTTAGTACTCCTCATTATATATTCTTTGAGGGAAATAAATAAATGAATGAATATCCTCGATAAATAAAGAACAGGCATGCAACATCTGTAAGCAAAACCAGACCAAGGGTTCCGATATGATCCCAAAAGAAAATATTTCCATCACCCGGATAAACTGGATCTACCAGATTTCCAGCCTCCGCCACAATCAATATGCATCTTGTTGACCCCTCATCAATCCCTTGACCAGGGTCATTAGATAATTCCTATCTATGTTTAATTTCCGGCGTAGTCAAGATCAACAACAGCGGTATCAATGCCAGTCGAAAACTTGTAGAAGTTTATGCCATCTGCTGACACATTGTCGGGGGGTGAAGGAAATTCGAGATAGTTTTTTTGGTGGGGTACCCATACTATTTCCTGGTATTATGGAGTCGACGAATCGTCAGGTAATTCGGTTGGTACGTGAATATTTTAAGTGTATAATGGAAGTTTAGATTGGAGGTAATTTGGGGAATAGTAGGAGGGTAAAAAGAAGTGATATTATTGTATATAATATTGAAGGTCAATTTAGTTAGTTAAGTGCGAGAATGAATGCTGTTGTATGGCCCTTTGTTGGCTTTAATAAATTATTATTATTATTATTATACTGATCCAACATGTTGTTTATCTATATGTCTATGCTCATGTATATTCATAAACCATTTTATAAATTTTGAGGATTATGTTCTTTTCGAAATTTCCGGTTTTCTCAGACTGATCTTGCAATTTACCAGGTATAAAACAGCAGACTGGTGGTGGGTTCACTCTTATTATCCCTATATCGACACCACCTTATATGTTTTATCAGACGATGATGTTCTTTCCGAATTCCGGTGTTCTCAGAATAATCGTGCAATTTACTCGGTTTAAACCGCAAACGGATGAATTCACTCTTGTTATTCCTATACCGACACGAATGGCTGTACGAAGACATTTATTAGAACTACTGGATTACGGTCTCCACCGGATTCCATCCGTCGTATCAAGAGACGCTTGTTGCAGCTTGACGTATGTTGTATATTTCTCTGTTCATGAACTTTCAACTGTTACTTTTGCTACTGGTAAAGGTGTATCAGATAAGCTGTATAAGCGTACAGAGAGGGCTGTGTATAGAGTGATGGTGGGTTTACACACTGCGTAAAATCCGAGCGTATTTTACGCACGTTTTGAGCTTGAAAAGATTTCTAGCAATACGGACGTATATAGATACAAAACGGACCGATTTCTCAATACGTCCGTATTGCTAGAAATCTTTCCAAGCTCAAAACGTGCGTAAAATACGCTCGGATTTCAAAATACGTTCGGATTTTACGCAGTGTGTAAATGCACCATGATGTAGTAGAGGGCTAGCCTACAGAGTGTATATAAGAGGGCTGACGGGATCGTACCGAACAAAGGACTGTAAGTTGTGAAGTGTATGAGTATAAGCAAGAACGTATAAGAATGTATAAGTAACGTTGCTGAGTGTTGGTAGTTCAGACGGCTGACGGGACCATAGCGAACAATTGTAGCTTGCTAACGAAGGAAACCGCCATGTCCGAATCCATGAAACGGTCAATTCTCGTCTAGGCAAAGACTGGGGAAAAAGCATTCAGATTCCAATGGGATTATAAATCCTGTTGAGTCAATCCACAGAGTCAACATTAAAGCGACCAAGACAATAAAAGACCATCCAATCAGAAAACCAACAATAGCTGGAGCAAAACAGATCCATCACGGACGTTATTCACACTGAAGTGCGAATTGAGGTAATTAAAAATTAATGTGGTAATTAATCACATCTTCGATTTAGTCGCTCCGAATTGCGATTTAAGGTAGTTACGCGAAAAATAGTCTCGAAACCGAAAATATCGACATTTCGAAACATCCAAACATGGAGCCTAAACGCTATAGGCTACAGTGAAAAGACTGGGAATTGGCAACCGGACGGCATCGGGCGTGCAGAAAATCGACCACCCGGCCTCTCACACGAAGCGGTTGCAAGAAGTCTTACCTATCAATGCTGTCAACACTTTCGAGACTGTCAGTCCTTCCAAAATTAGTTATCATCCCAGACATGTCTAACAACTCTCCTCTCATCCTATAGTTTTCTAACTGAATATAAAACCCTGCACAGTGCATGAAAATTACAAGATTTCCCGATGCTGGAGACGTTGCATCATTCAGGGGACCACGCTATGGACGCGTGAACAAAGGTAAATGGATTCATGAGCAAAGAGTGATCTGGATTATATATGGGTACAAGGGTCAAAAGCGATCATCGGTTGGCTTCGTCCGCGCTACAGCAAGTTTGTAGCAACAGTCAATGAATGTGCTTGAAGTAGTTTTTGATGCCAAAGACATCTCGCCGATCGATTAAATGCTGCACGTCGACACCAACATCTCACACTTCGAGCATATAGACTCCTTGCAAATACCAATTCCCGCCCACAAGATACATACTGTATCGGTCTCAGTCAGAGGTGTTACTAGCCAAAATGTTGTTTTTTTTTGGGGGGGGGGGGCAAGGTATTTACCGACTGACTGGTCATTTTTACCGGCTTTTATTGCAGAAAAACGCCTGTTTATAAGAAAAAAAACGACTTTTAACGAAAAATCGACTGATAAAAAACGACTGTTTTGAAGAGAAAATTGACCATTTTACGAAAAGCCGACTGTTTTGAAGAAAATTCGACTGTTTCCAAGAAAAATTCGACTGTTTTTATGAAAAATCGTGGACCGCCCTCCCTCCAGCCCCATGCGCGACGCCCCTGGTCTCAGTAATGACTGAAGGCTGATGCTTGGTGAAAAGAAAAGAAAATATGAGTCGAGCAAAACAGCATGTTGGATCTATGTCGATCCTGATCGATTCTACTAAAAATTCCTTATTTCTGGAACACACTATGCCAAACGCCGGGTAACCTAACCTGGTTGGGTAACCCCCTGGTTGGTTTCTCAACTTCACTCAAATCATCAGTATTTTGTAGAAATTAAAATAAAATAAAATTATCACGAGGGATCCCAAACCGCACTACGGTGACCAAATAACATATTGTTCAAAATGCCCACGATTCAGAATGCCCGCGGCTCAAATTCCCACGGTTCAAAACACGCACGACTCAAAATGCCCACGAGTGAGGTCGAAGACCCCCAAATCGTCCAAAATGCCGTCGGCTCAAAATTCCGACAGTTCAAAATGCCCATAGGAGAGGCTAAAATCGTCCTGAGACAACGAGATTTAAGGGCAGGATTACCACGTTCAGAATTCGGCAGAGAGAATTTCAAGATCAGAATGCATGTTGCATTTTGGAACCAGAAGCGTTACTGACAGGGTACACAGGAATTCGTAAGGTATGTCCGTCCGTCTGTATGTTAGGAAGATAACACTCAGATAGTTATTTTGATCAGGCTTGATGAGTAAGGCTTTTGGTTAAAGTAGGCTACAGATGCGGTTCATAGCCTATCTATGATATATATATGTATATACTACGGACGGACTGAACACCTCAAATAATTCAATCGTGGGCATTCTAAACCGTGGGCATTTTGAGTCGGAGGCACTTAGAGTCGAGGGCCTTCCTTCCTTCAACTTCAAATTGGCTTCGGGGCTAGCTAGCCAATCGCTTTCCATCTTTCTTTTCTTCTTCTCGTCTGATTACTGTTGAACGTCGTGCGATAGAACGATCTTCATCATCTGTTTGTATATCGTCACTTTTTTTCGTAATAGGGAATTTTCAGTTGTGGGCAATATGAGTCGTGGACACTGTGATCATGGGCATTATCACATGCTAGCCCAGGTTGCCACATCAAAAGCATTCAGAGAGTGACTTTTGGCCGAGACAGAGGGTGATGGTGGGCTCGGGTGGGTTTGCACACAACGTAAAATCCGAGCGTATTTTCTTGAGTACGTATTTGGGTGATGGTGACAGAGAGTGAATTGGGAGTGAAATTTTATTTTCTTGAAAAAACGGGAAATAATCACTTCTGGACGGAATCCTGCTGCAACCGAGGCTGCAACAATTATGCATTTGAACATTTACTGAAATAGAGTATTTTTTAAGTCATACGTAGGACAAGAGTGAAAAAAAATAGGGTACAATTCACACTATAGTGCGACATGTGGCAACACTGGTGTTAGCCATTTAACAGAGTGTTGCAGCCATTTAGCAGTTTTTACAATGCTTTCGTGAGAGGGTACGCCTAGATTTGATTAACCAGCTTTCACTGACATAGGCTTTTTAAAACTGCGGTTATACGCAACGTCAAGATAACTAATCAAAAGCTCTTAGAAATTTCCCATAAACACGTTTAGAAGGTAGGCTACTGCAAGCTTAGTCTAGGGTACAGTATCTGCAACCATCTATTTTTTTCCGGTCAACGCATCGCTGAATACGAAGTAGAGCTTTCACGCCTGAATTAAGCGAATCTAACAAAGTTACATGCTTGTCCACGAACTGATAAATAACTTACACCAGACCGGCAAACCAAGCAAGTCCCTCACCTGTATTCAGATTCAACTCAATCTACAGAGTTTCAAGACCTAGAATCCAGACCTCAGCATGACTAATCCAAATCCAAATTTCTTTCGACTGCCACTAATCCTTCTCTAGCTTTTTCAGTTCCAGTCCTGTTAGTAACCCACCAGAATTACTGAACTTTATAAAACACTATCGGATGAGCTATATCGATCGTGACGTCACATGAGACCACCTCACTTCACCGTCTCTCATTGGCTGTTGCAGCGACTACGTAACATAGCGCGGAAATTTTAAAATGCCCCCAAAACATGGACAAATCAAGGAGATGGAATTATTGGCATTCATGGGAGTTGCTTGCTCCGAAACTTGTTGGACGTCTTCTCTGCCTGCCACTCGTGATGCAACTTGGCCACCTCACCTCACCGCCTTGGCTGTTACGAGGAAGACCGTGACATGTCGCGCAAAATTTAAATTCCCTAACACATGCGAAAGCCAAGGAGATGGAATTTTGGCATTAATGGAGTTTCTTGCTCCATTCTCTAGTTTTTAGTTCAGCACCCCCCCCCCCAACTTTTTGAGATTCAGTAAAACTTTGGGTCGTAGGCCCACAATTTCACTAAAGTTTCTCGGTATTTTTTTGGATACCAGAATTATTCGGTATATTTACGGGGATTCGCTAGCTATACAGAATCCAAAATATGCTATCGGTACTGATTTTGAGACAGATCTATTCGGTATAATGATAGGGATTCGGTATAATTGCCAGGATTCGGAAGTTATTACGAATTTGGTGAGCGAATTTATTGAAATTATTTGATCCTTAATGAAAAGTTTGCCATATGATCGATGATATGCCGTTCTTAATGAAGCTGTGACGACGATTTGGTTTATTGCACTTGTTATCACCTTGCTAATTGAAAAGAGGTTTAAAGAGTCGGACTGGCAGGCGAGACATTCAGTATTGAAATTGAAATTGTTCTTGCAAGATCTTCAAGATCTCTTTGGACTTCTTCATGTGGTTTGTTTACATTAGAAGCTTTTAAAGTGGGATACTCTCAAAGTAGGTTATTTCGACACAGGCGTTACTAGCCAAAATGTTTGGGGGGGACAAGACATTTACTGACTGGCTGTTAACTTTTACCGACTAATTTTGCTGAAAAAGCGACTGTTTTCAAGAAAAAACAGTCTTTTTGAAAAAAAATCGATTGATTTTCAGAAAAACCGACTATTTTGACAAAAAATCAACTAATTTTCAGAAAAAAACGACTGTTTATCGCGAACAAAATGCTGAAAATGTCCAGAACAAAGATAAACGAAGGAGACTGATTTTCTTTAATTCTGGAAATTTCTTGTTCCAAAAGTTTTTGGACGTCTTCTTTATAGCTGGCCATGCGGATATCGAAAGCCACATATGTAGAGTAAATGGAAATACGCATATGAATATTCTTTGAGCCCAAGCTGACTTTGAAACATTTATTCAAACAATGTTTACAACAGATACGTCAGCAACGATTCTTCAGCAGCGATATTTCGGCCCTTTTTGGCAAGGGTCCTCGTCAGGCTGTCAGTTATTTATTACAGGTTTGTTTCCTTCCACGAAGTTGAATCAGAGGATTGAAACGTTGTAAACATTGTTTGAATAATACGCATATGGCTAGGATCGGCCTATTCGAGGGCCTGTTACCAACAAAATACCGACATCATACGTTACTTTTCGAACGCTAAGACCGCCTTCGCTGCTATTTTCCACACAGAGCAAAAGATCGCCAGATCTTGACGAGCATTTCTAAACTTGTTCACCTTCTGAATATTTTTCCACGTAGCAAAAGCTTGCCGAAACCAGGGATCGAACCAGGGACCTTTAGATCTTCAGTCTAACGCTCTCCCAACTGAGCTATTTCGGCTTGTATCTCTCGGTTCTCGAGTAAACAGATAAGATAAGAAATCCAATCTCGACGATTTTTTGGTAATTTTTCGATGCCGAAACTATTCAGTATATTTATAGAGATTTGGTAGTTACACAGAATCCCGAGTAAGATATCGGTCTAAATTTATTCGGTATCATGATTGGGATTCGGTAATTTATTCTTTATAATTTTCAGGATTCGCTAGTTACCACGAATCCCGACTTTTGCTCCAGTTTCGACGACATTATACCGAATTCGATACCAAAACAATTGGTATAATAGCCGGATACGGTAGTTGTACGAATCCCGAACATGCTATCGGTCAAAACTTATTCGGTATAATAACTGGGATTCGGTAATTTATTTGATATAATTGCCAGGATTCGGGAGTTACCACGAACCTCAAAACTAGGAAGAGGTCGAGTGAAGTACTGGTCGCAGACAAAAGGACTGATCTATGAATTCATCGATAGTCCTTACTTTTATTTTGGATCCCGAAAAGAAGATCTAATCATAAATGTTTCTAAAATTCAGCCTGCGGCGCTTTTCGTACTATTCTCTATTGTGTGGAAGGGCGCGTCATTTGACTGGGGTTTTAAAGTTTAACCGAAAAGGGCTGGGATGCGACAATCTAGTTACCTATCACTTATTCACTAAAATTGACATGAACAACCGCTGAAAATCCGTTACTTCGTTGTTCCGCCATTCACGAATAATCGATTTTCAAATAGTGGAATTTCGGTGGGATTTGTGGTACCTCTATGCGCTTGTATCTGTGTTGTGTGCCTTACGAGAAAGATGTATGATTTTTTGCTTGTTCAGGCACTAAGCAATGTAAACCAATCCAGCACGGGTCATGTTCAGCCTCAAGCCGTTCAGACGGGAACAGGACTTGTGAAAAAAACAAACTAAGATCCTCGCTCAGCCTGATTTATATCTGATTTGCTGAATTCGTTCCTTGGAGTTAAAGTTGGTGATTTTGGACACGACAGCTATTCTTCCAGTTTGAGCGGCTTGAGCCTGAAGAGGACCCTTGCCAAGAAGGGCCGAAATAAAGCTATAATGAGGACGGCCGCAGATATTCTGAACGTCATAACTAGAGTAGATGATGGAAACTAAAAGGAATTCCGTTTGCACAATCCAAATAATTCAGTGTGTTCAACTAAATGACACACAAATAAGCTGGCTTTTCAGTTAAACTTTAAAGTCAGTTTTAGGATTGGAATTTCGAAATATTATAAGATAGAATCTGGATGGAAATAGTTAAATTTGGCATGAAAAAGCGAACTTTAAATAAATCTCACCCACGGAGCTCACTTTATGTGATCATGAGCAGTATTGACTAGACTACAGTAGCCACTGCTGCCGAAACGTCCCTCCATCCGATTTCCGGAACTTCTTAGTCTCGGTATTTTATCCATGGCAAAGATAGAATTTGTAAGAGAAGCAGTTAAGTTTTAACCTACTGGAAGAAAAATGGATTTCGAAAATTTTCTCTTGGGTATAATAGATCCTAATCCTTTCTGTTCCATAATTCAAAGCTCGAATTCTCAGTTTCTTGGATTCGGTAAAATTTTTGAGAGATTTGGTAAAAATTTGGTAACCAACCGGATGAACACAAATCTCACAATCGGTACTAGGTACCTTCTTAATTATTTCGCATTTGTTCTCACTTTATGTACAAAAGAATTTAAAAATTGCAAATACATCATAATATCGGCTTAAAACAATCGCGATTTTGCGGTAGTTTCACAAACATCACCCAAGGATCAGAAGAGCAATCAGGCGTGCAAATGGAGCGAAGCAAACAAATTATGACGCAACGCCAAAAATCGCCTTATTCCAGTTCAGCGCTCCAAGTGGACTAGTTCGTGTTAATCCCCCACTGCCTCCTAATCAACACTCGTGTAGACATAGTAACAAATCGGATCCATAAGGTGGAGGGTAACTTTCACTTTCTACTACTGAAACATATGCAAAACCTCCCTTACCTGGGATGCACATTGCAGATTTTCTACTCTTACTTTTCTTTTTTTTACTATGTCTGACACAAGTGCTGATGGTGAGGTACAGGGGGATTTACAGAAACTAGTCCGCTTGGAAGCGCTGAACTGGCATATGACGAACTGAGAGGAGTCCTGACGACAAGGGATCTTGACTCCGAGCACCAGGGTTGCCATATCAAAAACATTCAGAGAGTGACTTTTGGCCAAACCCGAGAGTGAATTGGGAGTGAAATTGAATTTTCGTGAAAAAACGTGAAATGGTCACTTTTTGTCAGTATACATCTTAGTTTTTATTTTCATGAAAAAGCTTCAAATAGTCACTTCTGATCGGAATCCCTGCTGCAAAAATTACATATTGGACGTTATCTGAAATAGAGTTATATTGATGTCCTACGTAGGACAAGAGTGACAATAAAAAAATAGAGTGACAATTCACACTATCGTGCGTCTTATGGCCACCCTGTTTAGCACGTCGGCGAGTACTGACCCCTCGGCAAAAGCAGTCGAACTACTAAACTTTCCTAGGCAGGGTTTAATGAAAAGTAAAAGTAAAAAGCGGGAGGCGTGCATTGGGCCTACAGTTTGAACTTCTGAGTCTTTTTGCAGTATTTGGCTAGCTGGCTTTTGAATACATACAGACATGCATCCGTGCATGCGACATCAAAATTCACAAAAACGACAATTCAAATCTACCTTTTGAACATTCCACCGCTACGCAGGCTACTTCAAAAAATAAAGAATCTTCGAAATACTTGTAAACTTTGACTAGTTTCACACAACACGTTTTGCTGATGAGGTATCCGAACCACAAGCTACATGGAGGGCGTCAAACACTTTTCAGTTTCAAATGAAAACTAAAACTGAAGGACAACTACCAGCGTCCGAGCTTAGCCACCTTAGCTATCTCGTGACGTAATTATGGCTCGACTGTATGGCTGTCGATTAGTCCTTCGCTCGTCAGGGTTACAATGGAACCTTTAATGTGTAATACATTTAAGATCTGGCAAAAAATGAACTACGGTCACTGAACTGTATATTCAGTATTTGATCTTCTTGACGAATGTAGGGAATGGACAATTTTGTTTTCAGTCACTAGCGATACTGTGGCTAAATAAGTGTTTGTAAACTACATGTTTTCAAAATTAACAGCTGATGGTTTCCCAGCTTGTGTGTGAAGCTGACGCGTTGATAAATGTGTGAATGGATGACTGAACTCATTTGTAACGCACAGGCCGGGAAATAGAGATCCAGATAATGTTATGAATGAGTGTTTTGCTAGGATTAAGAGATTGGGGCGATTCCTGAGGACAGCGATGGAACATAGGAGTAGATTTTTGGAATAGGGAAATACCAAAGAAATAACAAACAGTATGTCATTACAGAAGAGAAAGATTATGGAGGAGTTTTTTCTTTTTTCTCTTTTTTTCTGTTGTCTTTGCATTTTTTCTGGTGTGTGATATTTTTTGTGATTATTTGTTGCCATAGCCCCGTGCTGCTCAGCAATCAGTAATTCTATCTATCTATCTATCTATTCCTTCATCCCAAGATAAAACCAAATATATAATTTAACTGGGGAAGACGCCCTTGAGATCGAAACTTTTTATAAGTAGTGAACTGATAGAAAAAAATGCTCCTCAGCCGGGATTTGAACCCAGGACCCCCTGCTTACAAGGCAGTCGCTCTACCATCTGAGCTACCGAGGGGCTTGTTGGTCACGGTACAGGTCCCTTGTGTGGGTTGCCATGTCTGTATTATTATAAATTTCCGCGACATGGGGATGTGAACTGGTTAGATGAATTTGCCTTCGGGCGGGATCACTGTTCCTATGGCCAGCTTCTACCAGATTATTGTGGAATATTTATTTGGTATTTTATGTAAGGTGAATATTTCATTATTATTATTAGTGAATGAGGGTTGGGTTGGGTGGGGGGGGGGGGGGGGGGTAAAGAAAAAGAAATGAGAAGGTTAAGACGAGAAATCTGTGTCACCGTTTGTAATAGGTGAGTAAAAGTTGAGCACTCCCGCAGAGGACACGGTTGTGCCCTTCTTGGGAGCGTTGCGTTTGTTATTTTTGTCTAAAGAATGTTGAAACTAAAATGAATTGAATTGAAAGCTGACTGCGAGTCATATTTGACAGTGCAAAATGGATACCTCAGCTGAATTTTATTATAACTTTATTTCGGCCCTTCTTGGCAAGGGTCCTCTTCAGGCTCAAGCCGCTCAAACTGGAAGAATAGCTGTCGTGTCCAAAATCACCAACTTTAACTCCAAGGAACTCGCACAACGAATTCAGCAAATTAGATATAAATCAGGCTGAGCGAGGATCTTAGTTTGTTTTTTCACAAGTTCATGTTCCCGTCTGAACGGCTTGAGCCTGAACATGACCCTTGCCAAGAAGGTCCGAAATATAGCTATAATAAAATTCAGCTGATGTATTTGTTTTCCACTGTCAAATATAGAGATCCAGGTCCCCCAGGCACTTAACAAAAGAAAATCCACATAAAATCTCAGCAAATGGAACATTAGTCTTAGGTCCTTGCCATCCTGTCCCAGGAGGATCCTCAGTTTTACGTATATTGCTTGACAAAGTAGCTAATGTAACTATCTTTGCTGCTAAATTTGATTTTCGCGCCAAATTCAAACCTTAAAATCGAAAATCAACAAAAGCTTTATTGCTCGCTCAGAATTCTTCGTGGGGTTGCCGAAAAGCGACTAAAATGTAGAGCGGAAACAATCGCGAGTGGATGCGCTTTCGTCTGTACTGGGGCACCGGATGGAGATATTGGAGAGTACGCATCCCCTCGAACTGAGGCGCATGTCGCCGATTAACCTTGAGCGACTCGAAATAAACCACAGTCCTAAGAATTTGGCTATTAATCACAAAAATAGCGAGCCTAATTCTGCAAATCTTGGCCTATTATTGGTCTAATCACTAACCACCATCAGGAGCAACTAAACGAAAGACAAACGTAGGCAGACTTTATAGGCCTAGTGGCTACCAAAACAATCTCGGCAAGTGATTATCTTGCTGTCAATTCGAGAACAATCCACTCCAGCGCGTTACGTCAAAACAATTGGATATGGGGTCAACAGATCGGATCCATCGAACCTTGGCTTTGGCCTAACACTACATAGAGAACCATGTTGACTGAGAGAAACAACAGAAAACAAAATGAGTCATTCACGAAAGAGCTTAGCTTCATTGTACATAATTTCGTGTTTGACCACTGACCAAAAACAGATTTTGCTACACAAACAATAGATGAAAGATCATATGGCAATACTCTTGATGACTAACTCTCCTTGCCGATGCAAAATCGCAAGGTACCTAGCGGAAGAGCCAGATGCGATATCACCTCGGTTATCACAGCTGCTCCCGAAGATCGCCGTGACTGTTTGACACAGGATCTGAGTTGTTGTCAGTTGTTGAGTTTGAGTCGTTACGGAGACGTGTACTCCTTCTTCCTGAGGAGCACTGGCGTGTTTTGGACTTGGTCATATATAGTATTCCGAGGGGAATGAGCATGTATATCAGCTAAGGTTCGCGCTCTCAAGGCCACAGATTTCCTCAGGTGTATTTACACACTGCGTATGGCCTTTTTTCATGTTTCCTGGCCGAAGATAAAATTTGTGTTATCTCATGTGTTTGGTATTTTTTTTTCTTGCTTTCATTTCTTACACTTCGCTTTCCAAAATGACTGGTGAAAAATAAATTACTTACTGCGTAAATCCGAGCGTATTTTACGAATGTATTTGGGCTTGAAAAGATTCTGTCAGAGCGGTCCATTTTGAATATACACGTCCGTATGCTAGAGATCCTTTCAAGCCCAAATACGTGCATAAAATACGCTCGGATTTACACAGAGTGTAAATACACCGTAACTGCCCCCGAAGTAGCCGACTCAGGTCCGGTCCGTAACTAAATATTAGAATTTTATTTTAAACTAGGTCTACCCGCAGAAATATTAAGGATCTGGTTCCAACTCACGGGCGAATTGTCTCCCATTACGAAGCAGGAAAAAGGTTTTTCAAAAGAATAGGTCTTTGCCGGTGGCCGAGTGTGCTTACCGATTTTGTGGTGAGGTTGAAGAGAGTTTATGCCATCTGCTGACGAATTGTCGGGGGTGAAGGAAATTAGAGATAGATTTTTTGATGGGGCACACATACTCTTTCCTGGTATTATGGAGTCGACGAATCGTCAGGTAATTCGGTCTGTAAGTGAATATTTTAAGTGTATACTGAAAGCTTAGATTGGAGTTAATTTGGTTAATAGTAGAAGGAATAAGTAAAAGGAATAATTTTATTGTATGTAATATTGAAGGTCCGTTTTGTTAGTTAAGGGCGAGAATGAATGCTGATGAATGGCCCTTTGTGGGGCCGAATGGGATCGCTCGTTGAGAGTATGAGTCAAAGAGTTCCCGGATCCCCTTCCCATCTTCCCCTCTCGCAGTAGCTGGATCTAGCACCGACTTAAAGGACATCTAGGACGGGTGTTCATGCCGACCGTCAAGTTTAATCCGAGTCAGATCACTCGTTCGAGAGTTATGCATGCAGGGGCGTAACTAAGGAGGGGGGGGGGGGTACGTCGGCAAAAATTGGCCGCCAGCAGAAGTATTCCAACATTCTTCGTCGGCACATTTTTTTTATTTACAAACATCAGCTCTAGTCTAGCAAATAGGAATACTTCTGAAGTAATCCGTCGGCACAATTTCACCATAGCTTCTGTCGGGCACAAGCTCTGACAAAAGCATATAGAAAATGTTTGTCGGCTTGTTTTCGTAACAAAACCATTTTCTAGTTGTCATATTCTGATTCGAAATCCAACTTGTGGGCAAAATGAATAGAATTAATATCACGCTAAGCATGAAATTTTTTTTCAACTTTCTAATCATATCGATAGAAAGACGTCTCAGGAAATCCGTCGGCACAGTTTTGCCCAAAAACAAGCATTCGTCGGGCGTGAGAAATTCGTCGGCACAATTTGTCCAAAATAAATTCTTGGCCGGAAGCGACGCGCCCGGAAAAACATACCCAGACTTTTTTTAGGCAACCTTTTGTACAAAAATCTTCTTCTGACAAAAGCTTGTATGTCAACTCGGTTTCAGCTAGCGTATTCTGCTTCAAACTGTCGACGAAATAAATCAAAGTTATTTCGCACTATGCATAAAATTTCAGCTTTTACTTTTCAATCAGACTGATAGCAATACTTGCGATGAAATCCTTTGGCGCAATTTCTCCCGTAATAAACTTTTGTCCGGCACGAAGTGTGTCAACTGTCCCAAAATTTTTACGTTTTTACGATTTACGAAAAATAAGTGTTCCCGAGCTGATCACTGGCCATTGGCAACTGAAAAGCCGCGTTTGTATTGAGATTCAAATTTTTCGCGTCATAGTTTGCGTTGAGGACGGCCGTAGATATTCGAGAGCCTGTTCGTCCTTCTTACCGTAGTTACTACGCATGACGTCGCGCATTTTGGCTTTTTGGCGTCAAGGGTGGAACGCATTTTTCTATATTCGTCAAAATATCATGCCACGGGTAATCCGACCAACCTTGAGTGTGTTCCACCCTTCTAACAATAGTAACCTATTAGTTGCTATTTTCGTTCCAACCTCATAAAAAGTTACTACGCTGACCGTTTCAACCTTCTCGAAATAGTAACTAATAGCAAGAATAAATAAGGGAAGAATTGAGAAGACTTGAATCATGGGACGTTTTTTTCTGCCCGATCCTCAAGTACCGGGGGTGGAGCCTATTCGGCGCCTGTCCAGACCACAGAGTAAATATCGGCGCTATTTCTTCTGATCGCCGAATTCAAATTAAACAGAAAGAGGCCGATATTTTGCCCTTCTCCCTCCAACAAATCGCTGCTACCACTAGTTTAAAAGACGAGAAAAGGGGCTAAAGTACAGTGATATGATAGAAGTCGTGCAATCCTACATTCAAGGATGACGAAAATAAAGGCAGAAAAGGACCGATTTGGACTGAACACTATAAGTTTAAAGAAGGAAGGGACACGCTTCCAAACATTCATGCAATCTCTATGGCAGATTCTTAGTGATGAAAAAAACACTATCAATAGGATAGATAGTGAAACATTTAGCCAACTACCCGAGATAATGATATACATTTTGACCAAAAATAATAAATGGTTATCTCAAATGTAGACATTTTGAGTGATACCGTGCAATTATCATTTTCAGTAATCAATTAAAATTTAAAATTAGGAAATACTTCAAGCCAACTGTTTTTCGCAACTAACCGAGAAATGTTATGAACTGAATTTTTGTGTACAGAGTACAACTTAAAAACAAAACATAACAACTCTTTGAGTACAGTTCGCCAGCTATGCCCAAATTCCAACTTGAATGAAAACATGATAATGAAAAAAAAAACGATTACGAAAAGGCATAGACAATGACAAATTTGGGCAGATGTAAAGTGCAACTATCCGAGATAACGATATACCTTTTTGACCAAGATTAATAAGTTGTTATCACAAACTGATACGCCTTGAAAGATATCCTACACTCAGCAATCATTAATTTAAAATCAGGACTTTATACTGTTTTCCGCAACTACACGAGAACATGATATGAACTAAATTTCGTGTAGAGTAAAACTTAAAAACAAAACATAGTAACTCATTGAGTACATTTCAACAGCTAAATATTGTCCAAGCTTAATACCTTTTCTAGAAGCGATTCTTTACAGTCCTGAGAAGCCCAAAATAAAATTACTAATGTTCACACCGATCCTATTGAATCTGAACTAAATGCACATTTGTTAGGTCTATGCTTCAACGTTCAAGTTGCTTAATTGTTCCCCTGAGTCATCAAATGTCGCATTCCCTTGGGCTTCACCGTCTTTGTGAAGGGTGGTGACAACATAAGCTTCATATTGCAAATCTGACCCGAGATTGAAAAGGAGTTTCCATTTATATAATCCTCAGAATCTGCACTGTTCGAACTTCCCGCCTTTTCTGACTGCTTCATCACTTTTGCTCTGGAGGTAACATTTAATACTGCAAGAGGCAACACGCGAAGCTCCACCCAGGCTCCACCCCCGGTAAATAAGATCGGACGAAAAGAGATCTAGGATGCTGACATCGGGGTTATGTGAGTTCTCAATTCTTCCCTTATTTATTCTTGCTAATAGTAACTATTTGCTTACCATGCTCGGCAGCGTGGTAACTACGCATCTCTGTAACGTGATTGGTCGGATTCGCCCGTGGCATGATATTCTGCTGGAAAATAGAAAAATCGTTCCAGCCTTGACGGCAACAAGTCAGAATTCGTGACTTCATGAGTAGTTAATACGGTAAGTAGGATGGAACACGCTTCTTGTTACAGATATTAGTATTTAAAGATGCTTACTACGCTCCCGAGCATGGTAAGCAAATAGTTACTATTTCGAGAAGGTTTGGACGGTCAGCGTAGTAACTTTTACGAGGTTGGAACGAAAATAGTAACTAATAGTTAGTATTGTTAGAAGGGTGGAACACGTTCTTAACGTCTTACTGGAGCAATAGTGGAAAATAAAAACATCCCTTAACACAATCCAAATAATGCAGTGTATTCAGTTAAATGATACACAAATAGGTTGGCTTTTCAGTTAAACTTTGTAGGTTAAATTCTGAGATGTGAGGTTTATATCGGAAAATAACTTTTTTCGAACAGGTATGTAATGCATATCCTCCTATGACCCACGGTCAGTTATTTTACGATAATCTTCACACAGAAAGTTAGCGGTAGATATGAGAGGATGATATAAGTCATATCAGCCTCCAGAGAGGATGTTATAAGTCATATCAGCCTCCAGAGATGATTTCTGTTCGAAAAAGTTATAACAAAATGGGTTATGAAAATATCTACCGAGCGGAGCGAGGTCGATATCTGTAAAAGGCCGTCGGTGGTTATTCCGATATCAGCCGAGATGGAGGAAAGTTGACGGTTCCAACAATTTCGAGCAAAACTATTAAGTGCGCGTTTATATTACTTTGTGGGAATCGCTCATGCGTATCATTCTTGGTAGAGGACCTTATTAGATGCCAGCCTTGTTTTTTGTCGAACAAAGACTAATGTTTTTGTGGACGTGGATATTACTTTAATAATAATACTATTAATTTATTTTTAACACACAAACCGTACAAGACGAAAACAGTGGAGTACAAAAGAAAATATGAAGAAATTAATGAGGGAAAACACAACACATACAAACAAAATCTACTCAAGAGTCAAACAGCCGAATAAGCCCATGAGAGGGCGACAGACGCGCGTACGCCGTTTCGGATAGTTTTCTGTGGAGAACAGACAATTTCTCCGTGATATCCATTAGCGAGTACAGTATAATAATTTTAGAAGTTCTTTGCCAAGGAGGGAGAAAAACAAGAAATTTACAAAAACGGAAGTAAGAGGATCGCATAGCTTTAAGATCCTTTTTCTTTAAAACAGGATAAACACCAGATAGAAAAAGAATAGAATGGTCACAGAAGGAAGAGTATAGCTTGCCAAGAGCTTTCCGTTTGTATTTCCCCTGTTAGCAACAATTTTCGAATAACCCAGTTGAATTTTTAGTCTACAATCGGAAACCGTCCGGGATCGGTTTCCCGATATATGTTTAATGATGTTTAAAGTTTGACCTCTCCAATCCCACAACTAATCCCCTCGACCTGCACAAGTTCAACCAAACCCATACAAGAGGCCGCTCCATGAAACTCTCGAAATGCGACGTGAAAACAAGAGTGCGACAGAATTTTTTTTTGCCGAAATGACTTGAATCCCCTCCGATGGAAAATTTGTAGCCTGCGTAGTTGTATGGTAACTGTACGAAAAAGCTGCATGTAATACTATGTAATAGCAAAGAATACTATCATTTAATATGCCTCAGACTGGTCCAATCTTAAGTAGTAGTATCCAGTAGCATCCAGTCTTGCTAATAGTAGCATGCAGTAGTATGCAGTAACACGGTAGCCTTGAAGTAGAAGCATGTAGTAGCATCAGTTAGTACTGCATGCTACTTTTTCGTACAAGTTCGTACTACTATTTTGAGATAAATTTTTCATTGGGCCTCTCCGAATCCACAGTGTCAGCAACTTCTCCTGAAGCTTTCAAGAAGTCACTAGATAACGAGTGGTCATTCAAGGACTGGAAATATTGTTGGGACGACCCAGACTAGTAAAAGATGTCAGCCATCATCACTCACTGAGCAACAGAGATCCATTCGACCTTAATCACTCCGAAGTGCGAATTAAGATAATTAAGTCGTGGATGTCAATTAAGTTCAATCCAATTTATTGCGAAAACTTCCCTCACGGACGAAGCCGAACATTGAATGTATTCGTCATGAACATCCTCATCACATAACTCAAGAATTAAAAACAACTATAACTAGTGTGATTCATTTGGTAAATGTACATGTGTCTCTCAATTACCTTTGAGGACATTAGAGACATTAATACGTTATCATCATACGTAACATGTCAACTAATCAAGCATCATAAGCAAACATCATAATTTGGTCAAGTTAACACCAAGCAAAAAAAATATCAACATATCTACAATTCAATAACAACACACACAGAAATACGGTTAATTTATGGAGAAGTTCGGAATGCCCGTTAAAAAGATCCGTGAATGATGGAATAAACAGGACACTGGCTGCAACTTTGGACCACGCTGGGCAGCAGCTCGTGCCGGTCTTGGGCGGTCTCCAGGGCTTTCTCTCTGCGAGTTTCGCTGTCTTCCTGCCGAAGAACGTGACAAAAAGGCCCAGCAGTTTTCCGTTGGGTCTCAGTTATTGTGTACCATAACGTACTAAACTTATATACCGTACCTGACCTTTGTTTCTGAGCCGGCCAAGTAATCGCCGGAATTCGGCAAAAATGGAAATTTCGAGAAGTCAAAGTTTAAAAAGTCGGTTAGAGTGTTGAAATGGTAAGAAACATGCTGGTCCGGTTGGAACATCCTTATTTCGCTCCAAGCTTTGATTTAAGACAACTGAATTATTACTTAGATATAGGACGGGTATCCAACCTCAGACAAGATTTCAAATTTCCAAGTCTTTTCTTCAGAATAATCTATCTGGCTTAAACAGGAACCAACAAATATGACAAACATACTAGATTGAAGCTAATTGAATGGTGTACATATTGGATAAATAAATACAATATTTCTAGTTAAACCTAGCTCCTACCTTGCTTTCTTGGAGAACATTCCCATCGTGGTTTTGTTCAATAGTTGCTCGAATAATATCCTCACAGTATAGGCTAACGTCGATGGACGTCTACTTATGCATCTCTTCAGTGTACGTGAAGAATATAACTAAGCCCTGGTCCAAGTCTGAGCTGAAATCAGTCAAAACAACCTTTGTGGGTTTCGCCGAACTTGACACTGATTAACATAGCCCAAATCCTAACTGAACTATTCAGTCCATCCCAAGGGGTCTCTTGCTACTTTTTGCCTGAATGGAAGAGGTAGGCTGTGTTAGACTCACGTAGGCTACGAAGTGTCCGACCAACCCGGATACAAAGATAAAACACACACCTGTCAGACTTCGCTATACTATCTACTACACACAAGTTATCTAGGACTAATTACTGATGAGACATTATCGCTCAAAAATCATGTTGCTTGGGTTGGGAAAATATTATCTAGAAATGTGGTATAATGTGTAAATTAAAATATATTTTTCCTGCCAACATTATCCGTATGCTTTATTTCTCAATAGTCCATCCTGTACTGTGCTAATGTGTGGGTGCGGAAGTTTCCATCAATTCTTCGTCCTATCCGAGTCCTACCAAGCCATACCCTTCGTATTTTAAGCGGTTCTGGTCATCGTGACTCGGTCCTTAATGTTTACTTAAATCTGGGCATTCTTCTCGCAACTTGGTGAGCTGTATACTTTCTATCTTTCGACTAGTAGATAAGCAATCACTGCCATGTTTTAGTGATCTGTTGAACATAGTATGTTCAACCCATCACCATTATACGAGATCTACTGGGAGTCTTGTCGTACCTCGGTTGGGTACTACACTTTCGGGGTTCTCGGTGGAATGCTCGTAGAGACGGATTGCGAGTTCTGGGGGGGGGATCCAGGGTGAGGAGGAGCTGGATACGTTTAAAGCACGACTCTTATTAGAAATGATCTTTTGTCCATGAAAGGGATCACAAAAATACCATTACTTTCCACCTGAAATTAGCGATTTTCTTGTTAGCACTTGTCGACACTATCCAGCCTTCCTGCTCTCCGACGCGGCGGGTGGGTGCAAAACGTTTGAAAACTGGACGCGCCGTGGTTAAAAAGTTGGAAAACTAAGCAAATAAAAGAAGTAAGAAACAGAAGATTCTCATATCCTTATGTTTGAAAGACTTGTCAGCGTACGTTGAAGACTCCGTCAAACTTTGCTTTGTGTGACGGACAAAATTTAACATGAAAAAGCGCTAAAATTCGTAGGCACAAAACGAAACAGTGGAGAAAGGTGGGGATTTCAGAAGCTTGTATCTTTTGAAACCGATACTATTCCAGAAACGTGAATATAAAATTATCAGGTTTTGTTTGTGTGGACCCGCATGATCTGGTGTAGTGTTTTGTTGGTCGTTCACATGCATGTTCAAAATGAAATGGCGCACAAATGAGTGGCACCCCTCCCTTAGTAAACAATTGCGCTTAAAAAGATCCTAACATCAATGTCGGAACAGCAACTAAATTACGAAAAAATACAGACTTAGTTTCCTTGGCCGGCGGAGGGGGGGGGGGGGGGGGGTTAAACAAGCGGTAAGAAGGTTGCTACCTCTTTTGCCTGCGTACCCGGGTCGTTCAACGACCGTTGCGAGTTCTACTCCGTCTTTGCGAGGACAAATAATCCGAGAGTGGTCAGATTCCGCAAGTTCCGGGGACCCCCTCCCCGTACCAAACCATACCCGGGATCATCTCCTCCCCCCCCCCCACACACACACAGTCAGTAGTTCCCTATCGGACATGTCTAGACGGGCTGATTAAATTTTGGAAATTCAAATGCACGTTTTGCGAAAAGTATATACATAGGAAAGCGGCTAGTGAGCCGCTGTCATGCGTTTACATTCAACTCACGTGTATAGCGAGCTTGTAGTCAAAACTGCAGTTTTTGATCAGATTTTCTCTAGATATTTGCACTCGGGGGGGGGGGGGGGGTCGCTGGGTGTTTCTGGTGGGGAAGGGATGCCTAGACCAACACGGGCCTTTAGCCAATATTTTCGGCTTGTTTACTATATATTCAAGAGGAAAACCATAAGAGAGTGATTCTTACACCCTGTTCCAGCTGCGGTCACGTGGCTACTGAACATTATTCGGAGAGTAACTGCTTTTTGGGATCCCAAAACGTAAGTGGAGGGATACCTGTGACATCGCAAAAGTTGTCCGTCTGTAAGCACGATAACTCTCGAAGGGAATGAGATATTTTGATGAAACTTGGTGTGAGGACTCTTTGGGTCAAGTTCATAGATGGGCTCTGTAGCTCAACATTTAGCGGTGGGGGAGGGGTTTCAAATTAAGGGGCAACAGCTAACGAGATAGTCGATTCTGGGGTATGAAGACATGCTGAACCTTTATATGAAAATCCTTTTCTTGTCGGACAAGTAGTTGGCCCGGAATCCGCCCGAAACCGGAAAATTTGTTAAAAAGCAGAAGTTTTATCAGATGTTCGATTTAGGGGTAAGACGACATGCTGAATCCGCTTTTGACAATCATTTTCTACCCGGAAATATAGTTCGCCCGGAATCCAGCTGAAACCGGAAAATTTGTTGAAAGTTAAAGTTGTCTCTGAGTTGATTAGATGTTCGATTGAGGGGTAAGAAGATATGCTGAATCCGCTTTTGACAATCATTTTCTACCCGGACATATAGTTCGCCCGGAGTCCGGCTGAAACCGGAAAATTTGGTAAAAGTTAAAGTTTTATCTGAAGTTGATTAGATGATCGATATAGGGGTACGGTGATACGCTGAATTCTTAAGTTTTTGCCGGACAAGTAGTTCACCCGGAATCCGGTTGAAATCGGAGATCTGGCAGAAGTAAGGCAGGAAGATTTGATCAGGTTCGTCAAAGTAGATACGACGTATAGCCTAGGGGTAAATACACACATGGTGAATCCATATCCGAACTTGGTTTTCTCAGATGATTAGCCATTGACCTTCTTATGTTTCTAAATCTCAATAGTAAAAATGTTCAAGGAGTCTGGCGAAGATCAGATATCTACAAGACCGAATTGTCTGGATCAAATATTAAATTTTTGGGATCCCATCAAAACCTTTGGTCTTGTTCTTCGTCTAAAGAAGGAGAATAAACCACGCAATCAGTTCTCTGCCTAGACCTGGGACGAACCATCCACTACAGATAAAATAAGCTAGTAGTCTTTTCGACCTTTCTTACCCTAGGTAGCAAACCGGTTTTATTCATTGACGGGTCGAGAGCAGTACTGAGTTCAAGTAAATATTGATGTTTACATTCAAATCGGGGCACTCCTGTATTATACTTTTGTGACAAACCGTAACACCTTTTCATTATACAATACGAAACACGTTCGTCTCTTCCGATGTTACCACGGTCATCAGATCACCAATTTGGCTTCGAGACAAAGGGAGAAGAAAAGAATCTTCTGTTAAATTTTGTGTATTCACACTAAAATCTGTGATGGAATTTTTATAGTCCTGCCAAACCCTGTTCTTGCTAGTTTACTGACGCCAAGTCTGCTTTTAATAGCGTTAACCACGAGAAACTTCTTCGTGAAATGCATGGTAAGGAAGTAGACCCCCGTATTCACAGTAAAAAGTTTTTCCGTATAAAGATTAAAGTTAACTGCAGTATTTGCTACTCGGATTACTCTTATCTCTACGCAGATAAGATTAATACCAAATAGAGATAAGATGAATCTGAGTAGCAAATCGAGGGTTCGTCACCAAAAGTAACTTCGTACACCCTGGAAAGTAACCCAAAAGTATCTCAAGTAACCCAATGTAACCTAATGTAACCCAATGCAATGTAACCCAAAGTAACCAAATGTAACCAAAAGTAATCCCAAAGTAACCCAAAAGTATCCTGAAGTAAGTAAGTAATTCGTACACCCTGGTTCTTGGTGACCAACCCTGGTAGCAAATACTGCAGTTAACTTTAATCTTTATACGGAGGGACTTTTTACAGTGTTGTGCTAGCTCTTGCAAAACCGAAGATTCTATGTGAAATGGATTGGGCTGGTTAGCCCAGGGGCGTCACAACTGGGGGGGGGGGGGGGGGACGTCCCCCCAATCTTGCCGGCAAGTCGGTAAAAAATAACCGAGTCGGCGCGAATCGCCGCGATTTTTCGTCAAAACAGTTGATTTTTTTCATGAAAACAGCCGATTTTTCTGAAAATCAGTTGATTTTTTGTCAAAACAGTCGTTTTTTCTGCAAATCAGTCGACTTTTTTTCAAAACTCGTTTTTTTCCTGAAAACAGTCGTTCTTTCCGCAAAAACAGTCCGTAAAAATTGCCAGCCAGTCGGTAAACGCTTTGTCCCCCCCCCCCAAACATTTTGGCTAGTAACGCCTCTGGGTTAGCCCCCCATTTCGTGTCCGTAGCGGTGGTACGCAGGAGTACTATCCCCGCTCCTTTATAATTATGATGATGATGATGAAATTTTATTTACGCACCTAAGAAGAGGAAAAGCAGTACAGCAAATAAAAGGAAAAAATACACTGAGCTTTCAATAATGTAGTAAACGCACAAGATAAAAAAGTAAACATTTAAAAAAAAAGCGACTAATCGGGTCTAAGAAATCTTCTTCCTAGATGGAATGCGGTTATATGTGGATGAATTAAACAGTTCGCTTGCTAACGAAGGGGTAGGTTGCTTCATTAGGGACACATTAGTTGACAAGTTTTCAACCGACAAGAGTGTCACTTAAAGCGGGCCACAAAAAATGGTCTTTCTACCACATACACAATGCTAACCGTCCCTACTGTCACTATGTATGTTCCACACCACTAAAAACACCGTAAAACAATTAGCAAATTAAAAAAAAAAACCCACCAAATTTCCTAGGTTTGAATTAACTCCGTCTGGACTAAATCTCAGCCGATTATCCTGGACAGCTGTTATGGCACGTAGGGAGCCAAAGGTCAAAATAATAATTTCCATCTAATGTTCCAACTGTTTATTACAAATACAAATAAATTATAAAACCAAGACCAGTGTGGTACCTCTGAAGACGTACAAAAATTATCAGTTAGGTCTTATAATTCTTTGCTAATCAATCCTGGAAAATTCCGCCATCTAGAAAAGAAGACGTTGTGCGTGCGTTTTTTCTCCAGCCAAAACAGCAACTCGGCAATCGAGTTCAAATCTAAACAAACCCGTGGAATGCCATCACTAAGAGAAGGTAAACCGAATGTTTGGATTAGGTCTTTAACAAACAAAATTCGACAAATTCCCGTTAGAAAAGCTGATCATTCGGCCAACCCCAAGACCCAACGTGCCAAGTCCAACAAAACACTCATATCTCCAGTAACAAATTTATTTACAAGAAACTGGTAGATACACACATCTAAATTCCCGAAGACTATGCCCCGAAGTCCTAGACAGTCATCGTGGACGACAGTCATACTTCGGCTCCTGTCGCCTCCGGTCCTTCTCGACTCTCTTCCTTCGTTACAAAGCTGCTGTATACAAGGATGATGTCGCTTGATTCGTGGTCTATGATGAACAGCCTCTACCCCCTGCCTCCGATTTTAACCGCAAGGGTATTTTCCTAATCGTTTAAAGCCGCAATGCCTTTGGCAAGCTTGACTAAGGTAGCGTTCCAGTGACTTATTATTAGTTACGATCATTACTATTTTTGTTAGTATTGCCGTTCCAGAGCCCGCCGTAAAAAGTAAATTGGCTCCCCCCACTTATTATTTTCGTACAATTTACTTTTATGATGGTCGCGAGCATCATAAGTGATAATAACTATCGGTTCTGCAGGAACTCCCGTAAGAGTGATGACGTATGTTCGCGTTGTTATTATTTTCGTTCCAGAGAGCGTGATAACTACCACAATCCGGCGCTCGCCTCTCCTCTTATCATCATAACTGGTAATAACTTCACTGGAACGCTACCTAAAACGTGCTTGTCCAGTGGGGACTTGCCAGTCACTTAATATTCGTGTGCGGGGCTGTTCGACCGGGAATTGCCGAAATCGATTTGCCGAATTAAAGCTAGCCGATTGACATACCCCCACTTCGTCTAGCGTACATGTTTTAACAACAGTAGTTTTGAAGATGATCAGTTTATAAGCAAGTGTGTGATATGTTTGCTTTGACACACGAGGTGATGGCATTCGTCGACGGGGCCTGAAGCTGGTTCATCTCCCGCCCGTCCCACTGTCTAGGTTAGACAATGAAATTCGAGGATACTATTTTCACGCCAACGTTGAAGAACGACCATCACTTTGATGCATTAGCAAGGTCACTGAGCGCTAGAGCGGAATTCGTATGTTTGGGTCCTGTATGCGTCCGTCAAGACCTTATTTTTCAGAATCTACTGTTTGCAACTATAGGCTACTGTTGTTACTCTCTTGTGACTAACCTATCGCGCGAAAAGACCTTCCGCTTCCTATGCACTGTAAAAAGTTTCTCCGAGTAAGGATAAAAGTTAACTGCAGTATTTGTTACTGGGATTAATCTTATCTCTACTGGGATAAGATTAATCCGAAATAGATGATCTTATTTCAGTAGAGACAAGATTAATCCCAGTAGCAAATACTGCAAGATTTTTTACAGTGTATATAACAATGATCAAGGTCGGGTGCTGCCTGTCCGGATTTCGGCACCATCATCATTTCAAACGGAAAAGTTGTAATGTTTTCAACTTGACGAAGGTGCAGAAAATCTGGCTTACGTCTATACTCTTTATGACTAATTCTTCTTGCCGATGCAAAATCGCCCTGTACCTAGCGGAAGAGCCGGAAGCGGTATCACAGCTGCTCCCAAACATCACCGTGATTGGTTAACACAGGATTGAGTTGTTCTTCCCGAGGATCACTGGCATGTTTTGTACTTAAGTCATATAGAGTGTAGCAACAAGTTTTCAGACAAACCGCCCGATCTCTGACAGCCCTGTTAGCTTCACTCCGTTTCAGAGTCACATTAGTTGCGTTTGGCAGATACCATGGTATCTGATACCACGGTCACAAGGCGTTTTCGCAGTTATCGTGGTATCTGATACCACGGTCAAAAGGCATTTTTGCAGTTAACGTCGTATCTGGCCTTTTATCGTGGTATCTGACATCCAGTTACCACAGTCCGACCGTGGCAACTGAAAAAGTCGTCTCATTTTCATCATCACCAACAATAACGCCTAGGATTTTGTCAAATTGGTGGGAAAGAAGTTTGGCACCTAGTGTTGTGACTAAATATCAGTTTTTCCTTTGGGATGACTTCGAAAAGCGCAATTTCGGTAACACTCTGTATGACTAAGTCCAAAACACGCCAGTGATCCTCAGGAAGAACGAGAAAACGTCTCACTAACGACTCAAACACAGCAACTCAAATCCTGCATCAGCCAATCAAGGCGATCGCTGGGGACAGCTGTGGTGCCGCTTCAGGCTCTTCCGCTAGGTACACGGCGAGTCTGCATCGGCAAGGAGAATACTCTATATGACTATGTCCAAAACACGCCAGTGATCCTCGGGAAGAACGGGAAACCGTAGCACTAACGAACTCAAACTCAACCCTGTGTTAACCAATCACGGCGATGTATGGGAGCACCTGTGTGCTGTGATACCGCTTCCGGCTCTTCCGCTGGGTACAGGGCGATTTTGTATCGGCAAGAAGAGTTAGTCATGGAGCGTATTAGTCATCAAGAGTATTGCCGTTTTGCAGAGCAACCGTGGTATCAGAAACCACGACTGCAAAAACGACTCATTGCAGATCCAGTTACCGTCGTAACAGATACCATGGTATCTGCAAAAACACAACTATTCATTTTTCGGCAAGCGTTTTTGAGTTTGGCATAAGGAAAGCTGTTTTACTTGACATTTTCCCGTGGCTGACTGTTGAGCTTAACGGAAGATGCCATCCACACGAAAATGTCGCTGGATGATGCAATCTACAAGATAACGCGTTGAGACAGAGGAAGATGCCATCTTCGGTTGCGTTCCGTAACTAAACGATAGTTAACAAATTGTTAACAGTTGCTAACTTTTTGCGTTCCACGTTTCTGATTTCGAAATTTCAGCTCCGCCCACCTACAATTTCCGTTCCAGAGCTTAACGAGTGTTAACTATTTTGTAACGATGGTCGGTGAGCATCGTTGCTAAATAGTTGACAACTGTAAAACTCCTTGTTATACTCGCCAGCTTTGGCGGTCAGAAATAAATGAAATGAAATGAAACTGTAGAACTGGGAAAAGTTAACGATCGTTAAAGCTGCAGTTAGCTCCGCCCCGAAGTAAAGTTAACGATTGTTGACAATTGTTAAGTTGGTGGAAGGCAACCTTCATCTTTCCGTTCAACAGTGCTCGAGGAGCGTCGTTGAACCAGAGACATCCATCCAGCTGGGTGGTGACGTCGCCCGTCGAGCTTTTCACAAAAAATGGGCACCAAAATAGATGGCACTGACGGGAAAATGTCCATCACGAAATGGCAAGTAACATACAGCGCAGCCATCCACAAGAAAATGTCCTAAAGAATAAGTAACTACCGGGTAACTTCAAAGATAACCCAACTCTTTCCCTCCGGCACTCAGAGCTTAGTCACACTTGGCTCATTTCCTGGCTTTTTGGGTTGCAAAAGTAGAAAAAAGAAAAAGAACAAGATACAACTAATTCTGAATGTTGACGTTTTAAATTCAATTTAGATTCAGGGGATCATTTAGAACGAAACAGCATTTCTGATCATGTTCAAGGAAATATGCTAGTCTTTTTGAATTAAAAAAATTAGAAAAGTACAAGATACACCTAATTCTGAATGTTGCTGTTTTGAATTCAGGAGAATTTAAGACTCGGACTTCTGACTGAACCCCAACCTTCGCAGATTTGTAGACTCATTTTCATCCGCGAAATTTGCGCAGATTTCTGCGTGGATTGTCAAATAGGCCGCGTTTTGAGCCCAGTGTCTCTTGAACTATTTTATTAAGTCTATGATCACCATGACTAATTCTATTATCATGAGTCACCACACTTCTTTTCCGGTCTGCAGCCGGTACACAACTTTTTTAATGTAAAGGCTGATATTATCTTGTAAGTAAACAGTAAGTATTCCTTCAGCCCAAGCTGACTGCGAATCATGATTGACGGTCCAAAACGGATAAGTCAGCTACATTTTATTAGAACTTTATTTAGTCACCTGACAGGTGACTCCAAAACCAAAATGCAGAAGAATATCTATGACGACCCAATCGAACAGCAAAAACAGCAGCCATGTCCAGAATGAAATCACAGCACCAGCTTTAACTCCAACTAATTTTCAGAGAAGAAGTTCACAGAATCAGATATTTAAGGAAGAACCTTTCATTGTTTTTCCACAAGCTCATTTTCCAGCTTTAGAGGCTTGAGCCTGAAGAGGACCCTTGCAAAGAAGGGCCGAAATAGCTCTAATAATGTAGCTGACTTATCCGTTTAGCACCGTCAATTATAACCAGTAAATAAAACCATTTGTTATATACGGACCACAATGGCCATTGTCATGAGTCTTATTTAAAGCTCCTTAGAGCGGGCTGGCCTGTAAGACCTAACGAGGGTTTTCGCGAGATCTCGGAATCACTTTCCGGGAGCGAAGCGCATCGCGAAAAACAATCGGAAAGCGATTCCTCGAATAACTTTCCACTTTCCCGCTGGACTGATCGCGAAAACGCATGGAAAGGTGAAATCGCCGGGAAAATGTTCAATTAAAAACTATTTCGAATAAATATGGTTCACTTAACGGTTCCTGATTCTCATATATTCCATCGAAGCCATCCTAATAACGCTTGCCATTTTTCTTCATTTATTAGTGATACATGCACTGTTTTTTCCCACACCTTTGATATTCCCGCCGACACATTCAACTTTCCGCGGAGCTTTCCACTATCCTCGTGGAATCACTTTCCGGGAAAGCTGCTTCGATTTCCGAAGCGCGAAAACCGGGTTGGAAAGTTTGGAAACTTTCCGAAGTAGCGCGAAAACCATTGGAAAGTGATTCCGACTTTGTATGATGTGAGGGTGATAGCCTATTGTTAGTCCGGTCTGCAAACCATAGTGTGAATTGACCTGGGGTATCCATAATGAACCCGTGAAGTTCTGCATGTGTAGTAGGCCATACTGACTCCGACGACTGTATATTTGGACATTTACTTCTTCTGTCCGGCCTACTACAGCTCTCGCCACAACATTCCCGAATTTATCTCAAAATAGTAGTATGAAGTTGTACGAAAAAGTAGTATGCAGTACTAACTGATGCTACTTCGTGCTTCTACTTCAACACTACCGTTTTACTGCATTATACTGCATGCTACTTTTAGCAAGACTGGATGCTACTGCTTAAGATTGGCCCAGTCTGAGTCACATTATAGTATTCTTTACTATTACATATCTATGCATGCAACATTTTCATACAACTACGCAGGCTACAAATTTTTCATCGGTTAGGTTGAGAATGCATCTACACAATCAAATACAGTCGTCGTAGTAATGTCCTCTTGTTTGTCTTAGTGCGACACGGATAAGATTTTAGGAGTCTATACAGATGGTCTGTAAGAACACAGTAGGCTCTACCGTCATATCTCTGTATGATGGATCCTGATAATGAGGAAAGGGTGACAAACAGAGACGAATCCGCTTTGAGCGCTGAACGGCCAATCAGCTACTTACACGCAACGTCTCAAGATTCTTGCTCATTATACATTAGTGTTGTGGACATACCATTCATTCTATTCAAAGAAACTCACCGACAAAGAACATTTAAACATTCACCGCCCTTTAGCTCCTACTTCCTCCGTTTCAGAATGGTGTAGTTGCCAAAAACGCATCTTTGCTCAGTTATGAATGGAATGTAGAAAGCGCGGAATAATGACGGCGATCTGGAAATAAAAATATGATGTCTTGCAGATAATTGTTTTTTTGCAGATACCATGGTATCTGATACCACGATCTAAAGTCGTTTTCGCAGTTACCATGCTAGGCTATCTGGCCAGTTACCGGGGTAACTGATCATGGTATCTGAAAAATTCGTCTCACTTTCATACACTTCCAATACGGTAACTGTCAAATTGGGGGGAAAGAAGTTCGGCACTTGTGATTGGAAATCAGTATTTCTTCTGAAATGCTTTCTAAAACCGCAAATTCAGCAATTGCCGTTTTTGCAAACAAACGTAGTATATCAGATACCACAGCAACTGCAAAAAACATAAAATGCAATCCCCTTACTGTGGTATCAGACACCATCGTCCGCAACATTATGATTTATAGACCCTTGCTTTCGCCTGCCAAGCAGCCAATCCCCCAATCAAGGCCGTATCCAGGGGGGTTAGGGGGTTCGAGCCGCCCCCCCCCCAAAAAAAAAACAACAACAACAAAAAACATAACAAAGTTGTCTTTTATAATTGTCTTTTATTGTCTTCAATAACTCTCATCTCCGTTATTGTTTTACTGTTAGGTATGGATTAGGTCCGACCGCGGGGAGAAGGGCGTCACGACTGGGGGGGGGGGAGGCCCCCCCCAAATGCTGTCGGCCAGTCGGTAAAAAATAACCGAGTCGGCGCGAAGCGCCGCGATTTTTTGTCAAAACAGTTGATTTTTTTTCATGAAAACAGTCGTTTTTTTCTGAAAATTGGTCGATTTTTCGTCAAAATAGTCGGTTTTATAGTATAAAACTTTCCGGCTTTCGAGCCAGTCTCCCTGCTGGGGACGTTATGTAAATATTTTTAAATATGTATATTTAAATAATAAAAGAACTTGAACTAACAGAATCGGCCCGGAAGCGGCCGAGAAGTGAATCTTCAGCGTGTAACAAGAACGAGGCACAGATTGTCTGTCTACAGATCAAGCAGATCAGTATCGACTGAAGCGTCACCAGTTAAGTTGGTAGACAAGGTGCGACAGAGACTGAGTGGTCGCTAGTTCCTCAACCGTTTCCAACAACTCACATGGATCGGCCACGCATGATCAATGATCGACTACACACAAAAAAAATCAGCCTTCGACTGTCGTATTCACGATTCTCGTGCATACTGTACAAAGTCTCCCTACTTCGGACCAGAGGCGTTACTAGCCAAAATGTTTAGGGCGGGAGGGAGGACAAGGTATTAACCGAGTGGCTGGTCATTTTTACCAACTGTTTTTGCAGAAAAACCGACGTTATTAAGAAACAAGACCAAAGGTTTCGATGGGATCCCAAAAATTCAATATTTGATCCAGCCGATTGGGTCTTGTCTTCGCCAGACTCCTTGAACATTTTTAATACAGAAATTCAGAAACAGATTAAGGCCAAATAGCTAAACCTCTGAGAAAACCAAGTTCATATATGGATTCAGCATGCGTGTTTACTCCTATACGTCATATCTATTTTGACCAAACTTCCTGCCTTATTTCTGCCAACTTTCCGGTTTCGGACGAATTCCGGGACTACTTGTCCGGCGAAAAAGGAAAGCTAAAAAACAAATTCAGTGTACCTTCTTTCCCCAATATCGAACATCTAATCAACTTCAAATAAAAATTTAACTTATAACAAATTTTCCGGTTCCAGCCGGATTCCGGGCGAACTATATGTCTGGGTAAAAAATGATTGTCATATGCAGATTCAGCATTTCTTCTTACCCCTAAATTGGATATCTAATCAACTACAAATCAAACTTTTACTTTTAACAAATTTTCCGGTTTTGGCCGGATTCCGGACAAACTACTTGTCCGGGTAGAAAATGATTTTCACATAAGTGTTCAGCATGTCTTCTTACCCTTAAATCGAACATCTAATCAACATCAAATAAAACTTTTACTTTTAACAAACTTTCCGGTTTTGCCGGATTCCGGACGAACTGCTTGTCGGGCGAGAAAATGGTTTTCATCACCGTGTTCAGCATGTCTTCTTACCCCATAATCGACTGTCACATTATCAGTTTAAAAAGATTTTGTTTGACCCTTAATCTGAACCCCCTCCAAAACCCCTAAATGTAGGGCTACAGAGCCCATCTACGAACTTGACCTCAAACTTGACCCAAAGAATCCTCACAGCAAGCTTCATCAAAATATCTCATTCCCTTCGAGAGTTATCGTGCTTACAGACGGACGGACAACTTTTGCGATGTCATAGGTATCCCTCCACTTACGTTTTTGGATCCCAAAAAGCGACTGTTTTGACGAAAAACGACTTTTTTGAAGAACAAGAGCTGAAAGCTCATATGGCACTTGCAAGAACAGTTAGAATGTTTGTCGGATATGGTTTGCAGTTGTCAAGGCTGCATCTCTCTCCCGATATTCATTTCATCAGAAAATCGGCTTGATCTACTAAATCTGAAATGGTTATTCCAATCAATGATAACTGTTTCTCCCACAACGATGATCGAATCGGGGGAGGGGCTATTTTTAAGTCCCTAACAAGCCTGCCAAGCTTCATGGTCATAGCACAGCCTGCCAAGTTTCATGGTCATAGCACATTAGGAAGTACCCCAGTTCGTGATGATCAGAATTGTGGAAAACCCTCTCAAACTCCCCCAACTTTATCAAGATACGGTCCTGTTTTGTCAGTATTGTCTCGTATTGTCTCTACGGCTTATGCTTGTTCTTTCCTCCAAGTCCCATCCCGATCTCTCGATTCTAAGCGCTTCACGAGATTTCTTGCACCCCCCTCCAGCTCCCCCCCCCAGTTACTGGATTCGTTCGAAACTTGAAACTGATCATCTGAGATACTTGTTCATGACACTTGCCAAGTTTCATTCACGTCCGATCACCCGTTCTTAAGTTATGCATGTCACTAGATGCTGGATTCTCCATCCTTTCCACTCCCCCCAAAATCACCGTATCGCGGAAGGAACTATTTTCCAGTCGACCTGGGAGAGTACCTAATATGTCTGCCAAATTTCATGGTAATAGTACATCTGGAAGTATCCTAACTCGTGATCACCGCGGAAATCCAAGAAACCCCCTACGACACCCTCCACTGCGACACGATCCGGTCCTATTTTGTCAATAAAGTATCTAGGTTTAATGCTCGTCCTTCCCTTCAATTCCCATCCCCATCCCTCGACCCTAAGCGTTTAGAAAGATTTCGGTCCCCCCTCTATCTCCCACCCCCAGTTATCGGATTCGGGAAGAATCTGAGACACTTGTTCTTCACACTTGTCAAGTTTCATGCATGTCCGATTACCCGTTCCAAAGTTATGAAGTGATTATTTCCAAGTTAATATGGTCGGTTCCCTTATTTGCCTTCCAAGTTTTATTGTCCTAGCTTATGTGGAAGCGTTTCAGGAGATTTCCGGTGCCCCCCCCCCCCCACAGGTATCGAATCTGGTCCGCATTTGACACTGAATATCCGAAACACTTGTTTTTGACACTTGTCAAGTTTCACGCATGTCTAATTACCCTTTCCAAAGTTATGCATGTTAATAGTTAGATTTCCCATCCCTCCAGTACCCCCACTATGATCGGATCTGGAAAGTGATTATTTCCAAGTTAATCTGGTCGAATCCCTGATTTGCCTGCCAAGTTTCATTGTCCTAGCTTATGTGGAAGCGTTTCACGAGATTTGTTTAGTTTAAGTTTAGTTAGCATCAGAGCAAAATAGCTCTAGTCATTTGCTCTGGTTAGCATTTAGCATTCGTCATCAAAGCGTAGCCCCGTGGTAGAGCGCTGGACCTAAGCCACAGAGGTCGTCGGATCGATACCGCATTTGGACATCCGCTCTTTTGATCCACTTTTGCTACCGTTATTCCTGGTTTCCGGACTCCCGGATCTGGGGAAAGTCGGATTGGGAAAGTGGTTATTTGTAAGTCAATCTGGTCGGGTCCCTGATATGCCTGCGAAGTTTCATCGCCCAGCTTGTGTGGAAGTGCCCGAACTAGAAAAACCTGGACCGACCGCCCGACGGACAAAAATGGACCGTTTCCACGAAAAGAATATACTGTTTTTTTATGAAAAATCGCGCCGCTTCGCGCCAACTCGACTATTCTTTACCGACTGGCCGACAACATCGGGGAGGGGGGCGTCCCTCCCCCATACGTGATGCCCCTGCATCCCACTTTAATATTAATGAATCACCTAATTCGGAAATTTTTATTCCGAATTCGGAGAGCTAAACTCCGATGGAGGATTAAAACGCTAGAATGAAAAATGCTGCAGAATAAGTTATGTGAAAGGGGGGAGTTTTTTTTTACAGTGTACGTGATCACTCTCATAACCGCTGGAAGGAAACTTTTCTGAACATCCTCTCACTAAGGCGTATTCTCGCCGTTCCCCGAGGATTCCACTTGAGGAGTCCCCGCGTTTTTGTTTGTCCCGGGGACTCGCTCCCCGTATTCTCGCGAGTCCCCAAGGACGGGGAATACTCCGATTATCATCACCATCATCGAAAAGGACTCCCTTTCAGATTCGGAGGGGAATCAATTTTTGATGGTGTTGGTACAATATAAAATTAATTAAAAACAATCAGAATAACAAAACCAAAAAATAAAGTGGATCCAGACTAATTTCGTCAACTGCATATTTTTTTTTCGAACAAAATCCATTTTGGAAGCATTCCCCGTGTTCTCGCTGTTTCTGTACGCGGAATCCGCACGGAGATGACTCCCTCTATTCTCGCCGTTCCCTTCGACTCCCCGAGGAGTCCTCGGCGAACGGCGAGAATACACCCCTAGTCTTCTTAGACTGGCTGAGGACAGAGAGCAGTACAGGCAACACATTCCAAGTACTGGCGAGGAAAGAGGCCCCCGAGACGACCACCAGTTGGCACTTGCTGGTCGTCTTGGTCGCTCTGGCGATCGGATTTAGGTCAAGTTCGTACTCAGCACAAATAGGGAGCAACACAATTCTGATCGAACTCTAGCGACTGTGGTCCTGGTTTAAAAAATGGTTTAAAGAGACTTGTTACCAAGGTAGAATTCTTTATCAAGGTAGGTTCTTGTTACCAAGGAGATTCCTGTTTTCTAGTTGACTGCCAAAACCTGGCAACAATTTCTCGGAAATAACGACTTTGTTATAGATCCTTCCTACACGGTGCCGGTCACGTAAGCATAGGCTGCCAAATCGCATATGTCTCTGACGAGTTAGGCTACATTTGCCAATATTATAGCTTAGTAACTGAAAAAGAATAACATATTTTTGGACTATCAACCCTGAGCTAGCATAGACAAATGTTTTTCAAGCCGTAATTATTCTGGGAGAGGATAGGCCTACTCGAAATACGATGCAGCTGTTCGGAAAATTATTTTGCCTGTTTCGAGATGTGGAGCCAGTGCTCAGGGAGGTGTAATAGACGGGTTAAACGAGTCTTACCAGGAAGCTGAAGTTTGACTCGTGTTATACCGACCTATGAGCACTGGCGACAACCGACTGTTCATTTCCCACCTCGCCCACCCTGTGGTTTTATCGTTTTTTTGAAGTTTTTTTGTCAAGGGTGATACTCAGGAATTCGTGTCCCTGAAAACTGGTATGATTTTCACACTGCTACCCTCACATAGGGTACTGGACACAGACGACCCAGAGAGTAAGTTCTTGACCTGACAAAGAGTTTCACCTTCAAATTCGGTATACTAAGTAAGTAAGTAGTTAATTAGTTTATGACCCGGCATTTGAAAAGGCGGAGTAAATGAAGAAAATAAACAAAACACACAGAAAAGACACTTAATTTTTAATCTTCGGTCAGGAAGCAGTGGACGACGTCGTGCGCTGGTTGGGCCCTGTTGTCCATGATTTTTGAAAGCGATGAGGAAAATCCAAAAGGGGAAAAACTTGCATCTTGAATTTTGAATTTCTCCGTCAATGTATGGTTATGACATAATTTCGACAAGTGGAGCAGGTGCTTTGCATATTTAAAATAACACGATCTCATCTTTTTAATCTCCTTCTTTCGCAGAACATGAGTGACGCCAGAACGAAATAGTATAGAAGGAGCGCAGAAGGTGCTGTAAAAATTTCCCAAAGCTTTACGATTATAGCGCCCCCGGTTGGGGACGATGCGCCCATAGGCGCTACGGATTGACTTATAAACTTCTTGAACAACCGAACAGCAAAATTTTGACAATGAAGATTTGAATGTTATGCCAAGCCACCGTAGAGAGTCTGTTGATTTGACGATGAACGATCCAAGAGATATAGAAGCTTTAGATGCATTCGAACCATTTGACGAAGGGTTGAAATGCAGGTACTCATATTTTGACAGGTTAAATTCAAGGCCAATCTTGAGAAGTTCCCACGACAGCTTACTTACATTTTTTGTGAGTGTGGATCGGCTACGGCTTACTAAGAGAAAGTCGTCCGCGTAGGCTATGAATGAATGAATGAATGAATTTATTGCACAAAAAAACCCTTGGGGTCATGGCAACTGTAGCTGAAGGCATAGTCTTTATAAAAGTAAGCAGGATGCAAAGAATCGAGACAAGAAGATATGGCCGATTTGAAGATGTAGGGAGATAAGACTCCCCCTTGGCGAACACCAGTTTGGACAGGAATAATCTCTGACAAGCTACCTTGCCATTTGAACCTTACTTCGTTGCATGGTCTTCGGGTGTCGATGTGCTTTTTTGGGGGGGGGGGAGGGAAAAGAGACCCAGAGACCCAGTGAATTAAGGTCGTAACTTGGCAACAGATGCAGCTGGCCAGACGACGAAAGTGCGTGTATTTACAAACCCTAGGGCCTGGAAGTGATATTTTGCGTTTTTATCTTCCCCAATGGGGATCGAGTTTTTATGCTTTAAGCCCACGGGAGGAAGTACAGTGGCATTTGATGGTGCTAAACGGATACGTCAGCTAAGATTTCAGCGAGAATTCAGTCCATCTTGGAATGGGTCTTCGTCAGGCTGAAGTCAGATAATATGCGAGCCTGCAGGAAATTTCATTGCCCAGAAATGCACACAAATCTTCATCTTAAAATCTTGAAGAAAAAAACAACAACTGAAGTTTCTAGTCAAATGCAGAGGCAAGGGAGTAATCCCTTTTTGATTTTATTGTACCTTCGTTTCTTCTACAGCCTGACGAGGACCCTTGCCAAGAAGAGCCAAAATATTGCTAGAGCAAGTCTTACCTGACTAGTCTGTTTAACGCCATAAAGTCAGCTTGGGCTGAAGGAGTAACTTACATAAGTACAACTGTGCCCACTAAGCTAGAACCCCCTCGGGCGAGAACTCCTTTCGGAAGCGGGTATTCTTTAAGTAAGATAATTATTTTGTGTTTCAACTAATGAAATTCAATAAATAAATGAATCAATCCGAATATTCAATCAATCAATCAAATCGTTTATTGACAAACCAACTTCGTAGCTTTCTTCATCAGAAGATGCTAAATTACGCTGGTCATACAGTAATAAAATAAAAATATGTTACACTAATTATTCGCGTTAAATATCACTGCATAAATGGGTGAAACAATCATCGTCGCTGGAACGCGTTGTCATCAGCACAAACAAGCTAAACGTGAGTAGATGGACATGCAAGGCCGCAACGGCGCAACGCCATCTACCCCTACTCACTCAGACAAAGGGGGGTTAAAGTAAACCAACAACCAACCAGCAAGATTAGACTTCGAATGTTGAACTTTTCTTTTATCTGTGTGCCACCCCGTACATAAGCTCTCGGCGAGCACATGCTATCCATCAACTGACGTCTCTTCTACATGCATTGGTATACATGCATTGGTGGCCCCATCCATGCAGACGTGTCATTTCTATGTCGTTTGCAGATTGTCACAGTGAGTAATTCCAGTAATCTTTCTGGTTGTTTTCAAAAACAAGGAAATGCTGACTTGTTGAGATAAGAGTATCTGTATAAAGTGTACAAGGTATGCAATTGTCCGATAAGGCGGATCACAACGATTCATAATTTGGGTCAAATAAACTGCTGCTGACGCAATAAGCTTTCAATAAAATTACTCACACAAACCACAAGGTTTTTTTTTTTTTTTACAGGATAGGCGCCCACGCCCCTCCCGATGTAGCTGGCTGAAGACGGGTGGCGCCATCCAGTAAGTTAAGTGGGAAAAATCTTTTTGCCAGGAACTTCAAACGCATAGACCGGAACAGAGAATATTGCTCTAGAGGGCACCACACAGGCATACCACTGGCGATCGTGGAATGATAGCTAAGCGCTTGTTTTCCACAGCGTCTGAATTTCACAGCGGGTCCCGGAAACATGCAGTCGAACCCAGGAAATCAACCAACAAAAGCTGCGTTCTCCGTCACGGGAGTTCTCACCGGTGGTCTCCGGTTTTTCTTATAAGCCGTTTTTGCATCCACCGGTGACTTCTCACCAGTCTTATAGTCCGTCTCTGAACTAACCGGTGCCCGGTTTTACCTCACCGGTGCGGACTAACCAGAACCTGCTCGGGAGCCCGGCTTCAGCGAGGAGTTACCAAGTTTTCACCAACTAACCGTTGAACCTAAAAAACGCGTTATAACAGAAGAACTGGACACAGTCAACAGAACACCAGTGATATCCCGGAGTGCAACGAGCACAGCTAAAGTGTTTCTTGTGTACTGGGGTCTGGGGAACGCATTTAAGCTAAACTTTGGCCTGGGGGGGATTTTGCATTTTGTGGTCCAAACTCCTAATCATATTCACTTCTGCAACCGGACCATGAAACACGAATGCGCATTGGGATATCGGTTCAGTCTTTATTTACGGTATCGACCTGGCAAGGTGTGTCCTAACTCTTAAGTAGCGAGAGGTCAAATACTTTAGCCAGCTGACTCAGCTTTCAGGTCGGGTGTAGCCGGGCTGCGGTTGGACTGTCGAGGTTTCAGAATTGGAAGAACCGATGCGTAGATGAAATGACGGTGGGCGAACTGACGTATCGGTCAACTGACGTGTAGGCGAACTGACTTGGGGGTGAAGTGACGTGTGGGCGAACTGATGGATCCCCTCCCCTTGTAATGGAAAAGAAGAAGAGGTCCATTTTCTGGTAGAATGCAAGCAACTTTCGGATCCCAGGAGACACTTTCTTAACTGGAATGACCTAAGTTCCTGATATTGTTGAGACTAGAACAAAGTAGCTGTCTTCTTGTTATGTATGTTGCATGATCGAATGGCTAATAAAATATTCCTTCATCGATTCAGGAGTTTACATCGTTTTCGAGGGCTATGACGTTTCCGAGCTTACCATGAGCGTGTTAAACCCATCTAACAATAGTAACTATCAGTTACTATTTTCGTTCCAACCTCGTGAGAAGTTACTACGCTGACCGTTCCAACCTTCTCGAAATGGTAACTATTAGTTACTATTTTCGTTCCAAGCTCGTGAAAAGTTACTACGCTGACCGTTCCAACCTTCTCGAAATAGTAACTATTAGTTACTATTTTCGTTCCAACCTCGTGAGAAGTTACTACGCTGACCGTTCCAACCTTCTCGAAATAGTAACTATTAGAGCGTGTTCCATCCTACTTTCCGTAGTTACTACGCATGACGTCACGAATTCTGGCTTTTTGCAGTCAAGGCTGGAACGATTTTTCTATTTTCCAGCGGAATATCATGCCACGGGTGAATCCGACCAATCACGTGACAGAGATTCGTGGTTACTACGCTTACCACGCTCCCGAGTGTGGTAAGCAAATAGTTACTATTTCGAGAAGGCTGGAACGGTCAGCGTAGTAACTTTTCGTGATGTTGGAACGGATTGATTTAGTAACTAATAGTTACTATTGGTACGAGGGGAGAACACGCTCTTAGTTACATTTTCATTCCAAGCTCGTGAAAAGTTATCAATCACGTTACAGAGATGCGTAGTTACTACACTTACTACGCTCCCGAGTATGGTAAGCAAATAGTAAATATTAGTTACTATTTCGAGAAGGTTGGACTTTACGTGAGGATGGAACGGAAATAGTAACTAATAGTAACTATTATTAGAAGGGTGGAACACGCCCCATGCGCAGTAGCTACGGTAAGTAGGGTGGAACACGCTCTATGGGTACTTGGCCTTATATACTTCATGACCGCGCAGCATGTCCATCCTCTAAACTGGAAATGCTTACCGAGAAGAGTCCAGGTATGGTGCAGAGTAGACTGCATCCCATGTTTCAGTATCTTCAGCATATCTCGGCTCAAGCCGGCTGCCGACTCCGAAGTCGACGTCCACCAGGTAGTCGCAAACGTCAACATCAACCTTCAAACAAAAATGATCGGTAAATTTTGGTCTAACAACTCTTAAACACCAATCCTCCGTAAAATTCTCCCCCCTGATTTTGAAACCGAACGACCAAGACTTCCAAGACTAGTTGCGAACCCAATTCCAAAACTGCAGCCTGTCCAATGCACCCACGTAAGATACAGTAACAGCTTGGTTCCAGCATTTGTTAAACTGTTTAACGCTTCATCCACCATTAAAGAGCCCACACGATTTTATGATGGTTTTTAAGCAAATACGTTTGACCGATTAGTATAGTGTTTTTCTTTCTTTTTGTTTCTCTGTTGTTTCGATGCAAACCGAAATAGCAGTCGACTCGGGAGTTACGCTTGCCTTTGTTTGTTTAAAAGTATTGATGTTTATACTGAAAAATTTAATCTGAATTGCCGAACAACGCAAGGCCCAGTGAGTGTGTTGAGTTGTTATGTTTTTGATGTTTTTTATGATATACTTGTTGTATGTAACCAACTATATGTGATTTGCCTTATGAATTAATGAATGAATGACTGTATTTAAGGCCATTTTTCAGGCCGTATACACACATATACAACAACAAACAACTACCAAACAAAATCATGTGACGCTCAACTTTCGAATAATAAGACCTTTCCGGACAAAATTTCCAACTGCTACTATATTTACTTTCGACGTCGACTTCAGAATTCCAAGAAGGGGCTCACAACCACTATCCCCAAGAAAACTCCCTCTTACCTAGCTTAGCCCCTGACACCTGAAAAGAAAATGGTCCAGCCCATCAAAATCACCGCAAATAGGGCAAGTATACCACATTTCCGGGTAACACCTTTTTTTCCAAACACTATACAGAGGGAGACAATTTGAATTGAATTGAATTGTAAACTGTGTATTTAATAGTTGATTATTTTAAAGTAATATTATTTTTTAGTTTTAAGGATTGGAAGAGCCCCTTGCAGTCGTGGGTATTTCGCGTTTTTTGTTGTTGTTTTTTGCAATATTTCCAGTAAATTAGTTTTTTGATTTTGAAGCATGTGAATAACGAAAGATTTATAGATAATGATGGTTGTGATAAAGTAAATTAGTGAGGTCTGTTCCCAAAAGTGTGTTTATAGTTGTTTATAGGCCAATGTGGTTTACGAAATTACCTTCGCCATCCAGTAAGAAGTGGGAAAAATCTTTTTGCCAGGAACTTCAAAAGCATAGACTGGGACAGAGTTTATTGCTTTAGAGGGCACCACACAGGCATACGACTGTCGATCGTGGAATGATAGCCAAGACTAAGCGCTCGGTTTCCACAGCGTCTGAATTTCGCAGCGGGTCCCGGAAACCTGCAGTCGAACCCAGAAAATCGTCCAACAAAAGCTGCGTTCTCCGTCACGGTAGTTCTCACCGGTGGTCTCCGGTTTTTCTTATAAGCCGTTTTTGCCTCCACCAGTGACTTCTCACCAGTCTTATAGTCTGTTTCTGAACTGACCGGTGTCCGGTTTTACCTCACCGGTGCGGACTAACCAGAACCTGCTCGGGAGCGAGGAGTTACCAAGTTTTCACCAACTCACCGGTGAACCAAAAATTAGTGAAGTCTGTTCCCAAAAGTGTGTTTATAGTTGTTTATAGTCGGAAAGATATATTTTATCCCTTTCTTTTGTTTTTCCCCTTATATGTATGTTTTTGTTTTTTCGTAATTTACAGTAGTTTGGTTGAGAGTAGAATTTTAAATGTTTGATGAGGTTTTAAGGACAGAAAAAAAATATAAAATCAAAGCGAGAGTATTAAGGGGAAGAATAGTAAATGTTATACGGGCTTATTTTTCAAAAGTTAAGGGATTTTTTTTCTTTTTTTTAGGTAATATAAAAATAAGTTAAATTACGGCTACGGGTTTAAAAATAAAATAAAAATATATATTGATGTGTTGACGTTGGAATCAGTTAGTCGGCATACGCCGTGTGCAAGATTCTTAATGAATAAACGATCTGATTCAAACAAGGAGAAAAATCAAGGGGGTAAAACCGGAAGCATTCTAGCATTTGCAATGGCTAGAGCATTCCCGTTCGAGTCGCCAGTTCAAACTGGGACTCAGTACGACCGTGGGATCAACCAATGAGGATCTATACCTCCTCCCCCCCCCCGTCTTCTGCGCGTCGGTCCGAGAGGAATACTGGCAACCAGCTTTCTCCACATTCTGCTAATTCTTCTGCCCAATTTTTACGTAGTTTCATCCATCATTTATTTCCGGTCATATCTTGTAAATTAGTTAATTTGTTTCGGGTCTGTGTATTTCGTAAATATTGTATTCCACTTCTAGCTGTAAGCTACTGGATAATAAAAAATATTGACTGATTAATCCGGAAGCGCCAAAATGGGCAAACTCTAAACTGATCTTAATAAGAAATCATCAAAAAAGGAAAGACATTTAGCATTTCGCGTAGCCTATAGACGAGCAATTCAGCTAAATCTTTTCTATCACTTCTTTCTTCAGTAAGGAATCTTCTAATAGCAGGGATTGGAAACTTATCCTTATTCGACATGTGAAAGATAAAACAACAAGAGCATTCGGTAATGTTATTCGTTTACGGGGGATGTATCACAGAGATGTTCTTGGTTCTATTTATACAGGTGTTGCACTTCCTCTCATTCTTTTTCCGTTTGCTTTCTTTTCTTCTTTCCGTCCTTCTGAACTTTCTGCGTTAAAAGTTACTTATTATAAATTCTCTAAATTCCTTTTTGGTTTCCCTATTTCTGCGAGTAACTCTTTCCTAACTTCTAATTTTAAAATCAAGAACCCTTTCTAACCTTTGAATAGTAAAATCCAAAACCTTCATAAAAAGGCTGACAACCTTCTTCTCCATCACAACCTTTTCCCTTTTCTTTTTTTTTACCAAAAAAGCGCCCTGATTAGTTTGTTTATTTTGAACTTCGTTTTTTCCCTTGTATTTCATTGTTGACTTAGTAGGCTAATTTATCTTTAACGGTCAGCTGTTTATTAGTATGTAAGTGTATGTGAGTTTGATTGACATGTTGTTGTTTCTTTTATACACTAATCCTCAGTTTTGAAAGATTAAAAACGACTGGTTAAACTTTGTATCAGCGGGAAAGGGACTGACTGAGAGTTGTTATTGGGAGGCAAGACATGGACGAAAGCGACATCTACGAATTTTGAATACTAGCACATTTAAGGTTCGCGCAATGTCTGTCTCACTGACAGATTCACCAGCGCGAGAGAACGGATTCGGTTAGAACGAAGAAAAATTTGTGATGGTTGGCAGAGGCGTTACTAGCCAAAATATTTGGGGGGGGGGGGGGGGGGCAAGGCAATTACCGACTGGCTGGTAATTTTTACCGACTGTTTTTGCAGGAAAACAACTATCTTCAAGAAAAGAAAAGAAAAAAGACGACTGATTTTCAGAAAAACCGACTGTTTTGACAAGAAATCAACTGATTTTCAGAAGAACCGACTGTTTTCATGAAAAAAAAAATCAACTGTTTAGACGAAAAATCGCGGCGCTTCGCGCCAACTCGGTTATTTTTTACCGACTTGCCGACAAGATTGGGGGAGGGGGAGGGAGGGACGCCCCTGCTGGTTAGGGATCGACAGGATCCCACCTCCTCCCCTCCAATTAGTTCACGAGCAACTTGGACCACGTTCCCTAAACCGGTCAGGATCAATTCGAACATTGAGACCATCATTTTAGAACACAAGCACCAATGTTGAAGAGGGGTAACGTAAGTTTTAAATATCGTTGTATGTAAATTTACTAAGTCATTTTAGTTAGCTTGAAATGTGGTCTCGGGTGGATTGACACTGTTGTGGCTTCGCTCTTACGGTGTGCTGTTTTCGGAATAAGAGGAAAAACGAATGAGGTGAAAGTTATGTCAAATCAAATCAAATAGTTTACTCACTAAGAATCTTACACACGGCGGGTGCGGACTAACTGATTCCAACGTCAACATATAGATACACATCAATATATATAAAAAAAAAGACAAGCGTAACTGCCGAATCAACTGCTATTTCGGTTTGCATCAAAACAACAGAGAAAAAAGAAGAAAAACACTACTAAACGGTCAAACATATGTGCTTAAAAACCAACGTGGGCTCTTTAATGGTGGATGGAGAGTTAAACAGTTTAACAAATGCCGGAACAAAGCTGTTACTGTATCTTACGTGGGTGCATCGGACATTGTTTGATTTTATATGGCAATCGTTGTGGGAAATTTTCGATAGTTCTCCTCTATACGGGCCACCTGTCACTTGTCAATTCTTGACTCCTCCCATAAAGAGGAGCCAGCTCATCGAACGGCCAATCCCGGGCCTCGGAACTACCTGAGTTTCGAACCCAATGAACTTGATTCATTCTTTCACACTCCATGTTTAAGCTGCTGCACCAAAGCAAAATAACACTAGGGAGTAACGTCAAGACTTGAAGAAAGTGACACACACTAGCACCACTAGCGATAGAGAACCTCCCTACTGAAACTGCACCAGCGCTGGCTACATTAACTTCATACTCTGAACACAGCAAAAAAAAGGTTCAATCTCCCCTTTTACCACGGTGTGTGCAGACTGCATCTTAGCTTTACCATACATTTCTAAACTCGCAAGTTTGTCTCGCTTTAAATGCCGCAACCGTAATGGGCGGCGCTACGACTGTGGCCCGTTTGCGAAGCATACAAAGCATAGGTCTTGGCGCTACTCCCTAGTCTTATTTTGCACTGTGCTTCACGCTTGTTCAGCTCTACTTCTAGCTGCAGGTACTTACGTATCGACTCATTTCCTCCAAATTCTGGTCATTCATATTCTTAGGCACAACTGCCGTTCCATTCGGGTCGTACGGGTAGTACTGTGGTAGCTGTCCACGAAACTCGGACTGTAGGAACAGAAGGTTCACGCTGAAAAATGACAAGAATATAGTTGAAAAAAAATCCCTGCCAACTATGGCGATTCGAAGTTTTCGGACATACTTCTGTAAAGTCTGTCTTTGTTTAGGGCCTACTTGAATTTCCAGTGCCCTTAGAAAAGGTTTCTTCCTTTAGAATATGTGTTTTCTTTATTGGCCACACTTTGGGTCCAGACTTGACGGACTAATGTGTCCTGTTCCGGTCAACATCTGGGGATAGAGGAGCAGGGTCGAATTGCTAGTGCCGAGTGTGAGAATGTTTCTTTTGCCCGTTTTGTTAGTTAGTCCAGTGTCTACATTCGCCACCTTTACATGTATTAGTCCTTAGAACCAATATAGAACAATCGTCTACTAGTCTTGTGTACAACTACTAACATTAATGTCAACACTGTAAAGAGACACAACACCAACACAGCAGTGTCCACACTTCAAGTGCAGTAGTAGTATGCTTATGTGAACGTCTGCTAACAGTGAACGATCAACGAAGAAAAACTAAAACCAAACCAGGCATTTTTTATTATGAATACTAGTAATAACCACTCACGCTTTTTGTAACTTTTTGAATATTTCACTAATTCACGGCTGAAAGTGACTCAACTGACACCTGGTTTGCTTTTTATAATTTAAAAAGTTTGCAACGAGGTACGCACCTTCAATGGAGAAGATGGCTGTCCGAACCCGCAGATGCCTTCAAAAGAGGAAGGACCTTTTTTTAGTAAATTCAAAATCAAAGAAAGTTAATTGAATTTTTGTTTGTGCCAAGTTTGTGCCAGGGTAACCTTGAAATAGTTGGCTGTTAGGTAATATCAAGTTTGTTATTTTCTTTTCCATTTTAATTTTTTATATGCAAGTAACAAAGCCATGGTAGTAGAACAGTTAAACAAGAGCTACGAGCTCATATGGCACTTGTTACGAGCAGGTGTTGCAAGGAATTAGATGAGAACGTCACAAAATACCCCCCTTCAACCTCCTAGGATCGGACCTAGAAATAGGATATCTAGTTTGACTCGAGGATGAGCATTCCCGGCATCGCCTCTGATCATCTAGAGATCTGATCATCTTCATTTGTTTAGTTTAGTGTACTCTTTGTTTCTAGTGTCTTATTTTTGTTTGTTTTTTATGATTTTCAAAAGCCGTTAAATAAAGGAAATTGAACTGAGCTGAACTGAAATGTCATGGCACAATATTTCCGGTACTCATTCCCCTCAAACTCCCCCTGCCACGGCCGAATGTGGTCCAGACACATAAACTGATCATCTAAAGCATCTTCTCTTACCGGGTATCAAGTTTCGCTTGAGTCTGAGCATTTTTCGTGAAACTACGGTACCCCCCCCCCCCGTGTTCAGATCCGGTCTGGACCCTAAACTGTGTCATCTAGGGAACATCGTATCTCTATTCTTCAAGTTTCATTCAAATCCCTCCACTCGTTGGACCCTTATGTGAGCCACGAAATTTCCGTGACTCCCAATCCAACTCTCCACACTGTGGCCAAATACGAATGGGAAACATAGACGTCGTGTCTCTGACATCTACTCTTCTCGGCCTTCAAGTTTGAGTCCAATCGAACCATATCTGCAAATTTCCGGTTTCCGTTTCATCCTCCTCCTACCCTGGCCGAATCCGGTCTGAACCGTAAGAAACAAACTAGGTCGCATAAAATCCGTAGTGTCAAAGTTGCATCCCTTTCGGTACATTCGTTTGATTTTTGTGCATGTCACAAAGTCTCCAGACCCCCCCCCCCTCCAACCATTGCCGCATGTGGTTCGGAGACATGTCTTGCCTGTCTAGGCCATTAGTTCTTATCACCAGAGAAGTTTTACTCGAATCGGACCGCCCGTTCGCAACCTACACAAATCAGTAATTTCCGGGTTCCCCTCCCCCTAACTCCACCGAAAATGGTCAGATGAAGAAACGGAAGTTTTCCTAGGGCATTGTGTCAGGTCCTTAAGTCCATTTGGTTGGGTCACTAATATGCCTGCCATGTTTCATCGTCCGTACCACATCTGGAAGTATCCTTACTCGCGATCACCGGAATTCCGGGAAACCCACTCCAACTCCCCCCAAAGAGCCCCGATATGGTCTAGTTCTGTCAAGAGCGTATTATGTTAGCGCTTATGTTTGTTCTTCCCACCAAATTCCATCCCGATCCCTCGACGCTAAGCGTTTCACGAAAATTCTGGTGCCCCCTTCGACTCCCCTCACAAGTATCGGATCCGGTCCGGACTTGACATGGAACATCGGAGACGACACTTCTTTCCACTTGTGAAGTTTCATTCAAATCGGATCGCCCGTTCAAAAGTTATGAATGCCACTATATTCCGGATTCCCCATCCCTCCACTCCCCCACGATGGTCTGATCATGCAAACGACTATTCTCGAGTCAGTTTGTTCGAGCCCTTGATATGCCAGCCCAGTTTCATCGTCTTAGTACATCAGGAAGTACCACACTCGCGGGGTCACCAGAATTTCGTACCCCCCCCCCCCCCCCCCCAACTCCCCCCACAGTGCCCGAATCCGGTTCCGTTATATCAATAGTGTATCTACTATTTGCTTGGTGTGTCTTCTCACCAAGTTTCATCTCGATCCCTCCACTCAAAGCGTTTCCCCAAAAGTCACCGGATCCGGTCCGGATTTTAAGTTGGTCGTCTGAGGCACGAGATCTTTCCAAATATCAAGTTTCAGTAAGATCCGATCACCCGTTCAAAAGCTATAAATACATCAAGATTTCGGATTCCCCCTCCTTCCACTCCTCCCACGATGCTCGGATCGGGGAAGTGACTATTTCCAACTTAATCATTTGGGGTCCCTGATATGCCTGCCAAGTTTCATCGTCCTAGCTTATGTGGAAGTGTCCGAACTAGCAAAACCTGGACAGACCGACGGACGGACAGGAATTGCGATCGCTATATGGCACTTGGCCAAAGGGCAAGTGCCGTAAAAAGCGTTCAAATAAGCATACATTGTACTATTACTGAAGTACAACTTTACTGGAACACCTAATACTTATTACTTAAGTAACTAAGCCTCTGGTAAGAAGCCTCAAGTACCAATACATTTTCAAGTGTTGTATCTTTTTACTAAAGTACAAGTTTCATCGAGCACTTAATGCTTAATTAGTTAAGTAATTAAGCACTGTTACTAAGCCTCAAGCACCAAGAATCTCTCAGGTTCTCAAGACATCAACGTGCAGTATTTAAAACGATCATTATTACCGGGCGTCCACAAAATCTACTGGGAGCCGTCTTATAGCTTTTATGCTTCCGTCTACGCATGTCTCAAACTATGTCTGTAAAAATGTCTGAAAAAAAAACACGGAATTTAGAGGAGGTAAGCCGCTTTCGATTGACGCGTAGAGTCTTTCACACTCAGCTTCGCAACCTCTGCGTCACGGTTGCAGCAACGCAACGCAGAGGTTACGCAGACAAATAAAACGCAACGCAAGAATAGAACCAAGTTCTATTCTTGCGTTGCGTCAACGCGTTGCGCATCAGATTTTTCTGTGTGTTTACGAAGAGAAACTGGAGAATAACCTACTAATGATGAAGCGAAACCTACTAATGATGATTAAAAACTTACTAACTGATGAAAGAAATGAAAATTTGGCAGAAGAAACAGAAAAAGGAAAACGAAAATACGCATCCAGCGTGACATGTTCTCGCGCAGGTGTGAAAGATACGCTACGCAACCTGTACGCAACGCAAGATAAACGCATACGCGACGCACCGCAACGACGCGTCAATGTGAAAGCGGCTTTAGATCGGAAGCATTCCAGCATTTGCAATATCTAGATCACCCCACATCAAGCCGCGACTTGAAACTGGTTGTCATGAAAAGGTCGATGAAAAATGCTGGCTGATGACAGGAGAAAAGATACGGTAGTGTTAACATAGTCACTTTTATCAAGTAGACGATTTTCGCCGTATAAATTAACTCATTTCAGACTAAATGTCACGAAGTAGAACAAAATGTTCCATTCGGGATCCCACCAACAACTTTCTCTTGTTCCACTTGTCACGGCCACACACCGACCAAGAGTCCGGACACACTGTCAAAGTTCTATAACATTTAAAGGAGTTACATCATAAGCATTCTAGCACTTGCAACGTCTAGAACCCCCCCCCCCCACCCAAGACCCAAGATGAAGTCACGACTGGATCCGACAGCTCGGTCATCTAGTGGCGCGGTTCTAAAGCGCCCGACATGGGGAGGCTTGGATCATAGTTTGACTATGGATCTAACAAAATGTTTTATTTTACCAGGCATGTGGATAATGTGCAGAAAAATCAGGCTAATTATTTGTATTATCGATTTCTTTTAGTATTTTCTTTTCTGTTTTTTTTTGCTAATTCCCGTCCAAAGAAGGAAGGATGTAAACTAGATCACAATAAACAAACGTCGAAAATTATACTAAATTCGTTATAGCGACTTATTGAAGATTCTGAAACTGATCCAAATAATATTCAGCTTCTGAGGCCCAAGTGTCAAACTGCCCGATGACTTCTTCTTCCGAGATATCTGAACGTTCATATGGTGATATACATAGTTGTTTTAATCCTCCCCGATGAAAAATTTATCTCAAAATAGTACTATGAAGTAGTACAAAAAAGTTGCATGCAGTACTAACGATGCTACTACATGCTTGTACTTCAAGGCTACCGTGTTACTGCATACTACTATATGGTACTATTAGAAAGACTGGATGTTACTATGGCAAGACAGGATGCTACTGGATACTACTACATAAAATTGGACCAGTCTGAGGCACATTAAATGATAGTATTCTTTGCTATTACATAGTATTACATGCAACGTTTTCGTACTACTACCATACTACTACGCAGGCTAAAATTTTTTCATCGGTCACTTCCACGCCACTCGATCTTCTGGACCGTTTTCGTAACTCTTTTGACCTCCGCCGGGAGATCAGTGATTAGTTAATTGGCAATGGCGACCTTGCTTTCAAGAGCGAATTGTGTTCAAGTAATTTGTGGACGTTGGCTACCGTGAAGATTTTCAAGAGAACGAAGGCAAGAGTGTGTTCGGAAAAACCCGACCCATCGAAAAATGATGGTTTCTCCCACCTTCTCGGCCCACATAAATGAGCAATGCTACAGGATGGAAAATCCTTCAATTGCTCCAAGCTGCAATTTAAGCCATTTAAGCCATTTTAAGCCAAGACTTTAACACAGGCATACGCAATTTCAACGGATACCAGTTTGGACGTTCTCTGGAAGTGTTATCAAAGTTTTTCCGAGACCTTTTACGTGTTATTTTTGCCATAAAAGTAGCATTGCAAACCTCATTTACGGTACTATTATATTTTACGGAAACAGGACATGGCTCATAAAACAAAAAAACACATTTTCTGTTACCCTAACAAATAGTGTTCAAAGTGTTATCTGTTGAACATGCGCATCCTTATGCTGAATGATATCAAGCTTCTGACAGTCTAGGATGAACTTACTTATTGCTTGGGAAGAAGAAACTTGACGGAAACCTATGCCACTCCTTTCCTATGCATACGTTGAGTTGTTTCTGGGAAAATTCAGATGGATCCAACTTGTTGCCGAACTCGATGTAAGCATCCATCGACGCATGAAATCCTAAATAACATGTAAACTAATTAGCGCTTACTATTCCAGGATATATCAATCAATCAATCAATCATTTATTAATACCAAATTATACACTGGATAACATAGGCTGACGACAAAGTAATCGTACACTACAGTTCAGTTCAGTTCAGTTTATTCATAAAAAAAAAAAACAATATTAACTTTTTATGGCCCCACCATAAGGCCTAACATGAGGCCTGGCAATGGGCGGGGCTTAAATGGGCGGGGATGGGCGGGACAAAAGAAACAATTAGAATAGTTATATACAATTGGTTTGTCAAATTTACTAAAATACGATGCCAGATATACGACAAAACACTAAAATACATTGTCGAATTTTCATAATATTGTCAGTTTATTCATAAAAATAAAAAACACCATTAACTGTTTATAGACCCACCATAAGGCCTAACATAAGGCCTGGCACTGGGCGGGGCTTAATGGGCGGGCGATGGGCGGGACAAAATAAAGAATTAGAATAGTTATTTACAATTGGTTTGTCAAATTAGTTAAAATACGATGCTAGATATCCGACAAAACGCTAAAATACATAGTCGAATTTTCATAATATTGTCTGTAGGCCTATCGGTTACTTCTTCATACTTTTAGAGCGTCGTTATAGTGTTGAATAAAATAAGGAAGCGTTGCCACGCGAGGCGCGAAAGGAGTACTTGTGACACTTTTTTCTAAATGTATCGCTTCCTCGTTTTTCGCGCTGAAAATACAGCATACCACATTAAGAGCACTTTCTAGTAAATGTAACGTATTTTCTTCAAAAAACTACTTTTTGTTCTGCTCAGACTACTTTCGGTTCAAGGGCACACAAATAATTAGAGAAACGGAGAAATAACGATGCATCTCATCTCCTCTACTGATCCCGTTTTTAGTGGAGTGTTCCTTGGAACAGTCCACTATTGCTAGCGCTGTAGCAGCTTTCGGCTTTCGGTTTCCGGTTTTTGATTTTCACAGTATTGTTTTTTGTTTTTTTCTCTAGTTGTGCCTTTTGGGGGTCCCACCCCTCAGCCCAACCCGGTTCAGGGGCAAATGGGCCTAGATTGCCCAGTGAATAATGTTCATAACTTGACCAGAACTGGACATAGGTCGATGAAATTTCTTGGACGTGCACATCCTAGGGCTGGAAATTGCTTTTAAAGTTGCACCTCCCCCACCCACCCCGTTCATGGGCAACTGAGCCCAGATTGCCCAGGAGTAAAGTTCGTTACCCGCGACAGGAATCAACAGGTATCAAGTTCGATCTTGGTATACTAGTGGTATTGGGGTGTAGTTGCGCCTTTTGGGGGTCCCACCCCCCACCCCCACTTGGTTCAGGGGCAATTGGCCCCAGATTGCCCATGTTTTAATGTTTTTTAACTGGAGATAAGGCGATGAAATTCATTTGTGCTTTTGGATCATAGGGGTTGTGGAGAGTTGAACCACAACCACCCTCCCCGTTAATGGCCAAGTGGGCCCCAACTGCCCATGAAAAAAGTTTTTGACCCGTGACTGGAATCAAACTCTAAGCTGGTATACTTGAGGAAAAAAGTTGTAAATACGCATTTTGATGGGCCCCGACCCCCCCCCCCCTCTCCCGTTCATGGGCGGCTGGGCCCAGATTTCCCTTGAGTGAAGTTCGTCTCTGACAGGTCTCAAGTCCAACTCTCGTATATTTGGGGAGATATATCTATCAATGAGGATTTGGTGTAACAGCAACAAATAAGACGACGCGACGTACTTTAATCTCTACTTAACAGTTGGAAACTTGACTGTTTTGTCATATGATCGATGATATGCCGTTCTTAATGAATTGTGACAAAGGGGGCATTAGGCTGCTACGATTTGGTTTATTGCACTTGTTATTACCTTGCTAATGGAAAAGAGGTTTAAAGGGTGGGACTGGCTGGCAGACCGTTCAGTGTTCGGAATAATGCTTTTCGTGCAAGATCAACAACATTTCTTAGGTTTTATACTGGCAGTTTGTTTACATTTAAAGTGGGATGATTGCAAATTAGGTTATTTCAATACTTGTTTGGTTATTGGGGATGAGAAATATCATGGTTCTAAAGCTGTCTGTATATAAAATGTGATAAAAATTTTACTTTTACACTCCACGTCTGAGCGCTTGCACACTTGTTATCCACCACGCACGAAAAATTTCACCGGTGTGGCAACCCTGCTGACGGACTAGTTCTTTTCTCAGCTATGTCTGATTTGTTTATTGACGTAGTTTATTTATTTTATTTAGAAATTTTAATGTTATCAGATAAGTAATATTGACCTGTCGAGTTGACTGATAGTGCTTGAAGTGTCTTTGTTTGAATTGACATATCCAAAGCTATTTTTATGTATTTAAAGATATTACGGAGTAAGTATCATTTATCATTTATTTATCATATAAAGGACCTATGTTGGCGAAAACAGGCCAATCGAACTTTCAGATCCAGCAACGTGCTAATCGCGTCACGTTCGCTTTTCGCTAATGTGTCTCACTGACGTAAGTTTGCACGGCAACAGAGACTGGTGACCCCAAGGAAACGGAAAAAAAGAAAATTTGTTGCGAATGTCTTAGCCAAAAACTGATAACGTTTTTGGCACACTTTGCGGAAACAAACAGACACCAAGGATCGCAGGTCGCCACAGGGGATTCCCAGGAGAAAATTGAAGAAACGCGGTCGGCGTTTGCAGAAATCATTGTTTACTTTCTTGTAAGCAGCTGGTCTGAAACTAGTGAACCTATCAGACTAGACAAGATAAGAGGTCAGCTGATGACGAACAGTATCAGAACTAGTTTAGAAGAGCAATCCCGAGTTGACGGCAGTGCTTTGGTACGCCAACACTTGAGCGCAGTGTATTTGCTCGCGCTTGCATTTCCTCGCCGTGCTTATTTCTATTGCTTTTCAGGAAGCAAATATGGGGAAGATGTAAGTTTTGGCGAAGAGAACAATTCATCTCGCACTGTCCGAATTCCATGGGAGGACAGAATTCGAGCCCCTGCGCGAAGTAAACAACGATACGCGATGTTATGTCGACAAATTCTGATACTCAGAGCAAAATAACACTAGAGTAGCGCCAAGACCTATGCTCTCCATGCTTTGCAAATGGATCATATTCGTAGCGCCGCCCACTACGCTTGCGGCATTTAAAGCGAGACAAACTTGCGGGTTTAGAAATTTCTAGTAAAGCAAAGGTGCGGCCTGCACACACCAAGGAAACAATGGAAGCTGTATCATTCTTTTGCAATGTTCGAATATGAAGTTATCAGAGCCAGCGCTGGTGAACGACTGAATTAGTTTCGGTAGGGATGTGCTCTACCGCTAGTGGTGATAGTATCGTTGTTAGTGGAGTGTGTGTCAATTTTGTTCAAGTCTTGGCGCTACTCGCTAGTGTTATTTTGCTCTGCTGAAACCCCACTGGCGACAAACCACTGCCACTCTTAACCGCCCCACACCCACCAACAACTTGTCTGGGTACGATCTTGCTTTGCTCTTCACTGTTCAAGGACAATCCCATGTATTTTCCGGTCTTGTAGGGCCCAAGACAAAATGAACCAGCGGCTGACGTAGAATTGCATCAGCAATTAAACACGATGAACCTGCGCTGAACCGTATCTAACACACAAGGCAATTGCATGTAATTCAGATATCTATCCCAGCAATATGCCCTCGACTTAACAGCGTGAACACTATTCTTCCTGGGCCATCGCAGACTTCGGAATCTGGAAGGGTGTTATGCAACACCTTTGATAAGACAAAAAAAAAATGCAAAGGGATGGGTCCAGATGAGCGTACGGGAAAGGGAGTTATGAGTTGTAACTGGGAGACGAGACATGGCCGGAAACGACATCTAAGAATTTCTGAAAACTAGCGAAATAACTATCATCATTTTCATGGTATCCGGAAGAGTTGTCTCGACTGTACGGAATTTACTACGTAAATTTAAAATTGCCTCCTTACATGAACGAAGGCTGAAACTCTGCATAGAGTTTGGTGTCAAATCTCTGAATCACCCAATTCACAAAAATATTTTCCCTTCTGAAAGGCTGACAAAAAGGCTCCCTCGCAAGGTAGCTACTACGGCTGAAAAGTTGCAGCCAATCAAATGTGCCCACCAGAGGTTTGCAAACAGTTCTGTCCTTTCATTTCTAAAGTTGTTTAACAAAGCATAAGCTGAGCTGCTAGTTTAAACTTATAATGTTTATGACCGTCGTAGCCCTATATACGAAGGCCTATTACGATTTATGTGTGTGCTCACAAGTTGTATCCATGACTATACCAAACAAATTTGGCGTGAGCCATGATCAGTTTTTGGTGAATAAAAAGATTTATCCATCCATCCATCAGACCGAGGTATCTTTTAATCTGGACGGTGAAGCCTAGCTTGTAAAAGCAGGTGCTTCAAGAAAAGAACTTTTACATCATATCAAGCTTCTCACGACATGAATATAGGAACCACAGGCTACCTCTGCTATGTTTTAAATCATTCAAAGAATAAATACAAGACTGGAGGTGCTCGGGCCACTCATCCCCCACGGTCCAAACCATAGACAATTTGAAACAGGAAAAAAACCGTACGAAGGACGATTCGTCGAGTTGTCCTGGGACGATCCATCATCATCATTCATCATTAGTAGCAAAAACAAGAGCTAACAGCTCATATGGCACTTTCAAGGCTAGGTCAAAGGATGAAAGTTGGAAATTGCCATTTCGTGGCTTGTTCTGATCATTTCCAAGCAAAATCCGATCACGGGCCCTTGGAAATAATGTGAATGTTTCGTCTGGTACAAAGTATTTTATTTTTCTACTTGGCTATGATGACACGCACTTTAAGGGCAATAGAAACTTATCTGTAAGCAAAACCCTGAGGCTAAGATGATCATGGGCCCCTGGGATTATGAATATGTATCGTTTAGTCAAAAGCATTTTTCACTTTACGGTTAAGATGCGCAATTTAAGGGATTGTCGGATCTGGGAAGTGACAATTTGTAAGCCAATCTTGTCGAATCTATAATGTTCCAGCCAAGTTTTCATCGTCCTAGAACGTCTGGAAGTACTTTAACCCGCGATCACCGGAATTCCGGACCCCCTCCAACTCCCCCCACAGTGCCCGAATCCGATACGGTTCTGTCACTGATGTACCTAGTTCTTGTGCTTGTTCTTCCCGCCAAGTTTCTTGCCGATCGCTCCACTATAAGCGTGTCACAAGATTTCCGGTTCTCCCCTCCACCCCAACCCCCACATTCATTGGATTCGGTCGGACTTAAATGGGATATCTGAAATACGAGGTCTTTTCAAATGACAAGTTTCATTAAGATCCGATCACCTGTTCGAAAGTTATACATCCCCCTCCCTCCACTCCCCCAAGATGGTCGGATTGGGGAACTGACTATTTCCAAGTTAATCTTAACTACGGTTTGATAGTGCAAAACGGATAGGTCAGCTGAATTTTGTTAGAGCTATATTTCGGCCCTTCTTGGCAAGAGTCCACTTCAGGCTCAAAGCCGCTCGAGATGAAGAAACGAGCTTGTGTTTTTTTTTCCACAAGTTCGTTTCTCCAACTTGAGCGGCTTTGAGCCTGAAGAGGACCCTTGCCGAGAAGGGCCGAAATATGGCTTTAATAAAATTCGGCTGCCGTATCCGTTTTGCACTATCAAAAATGATTCGCAGTCAGCTTGGGCTGAAGGAATATTTAACTCCGGATCACCAGAATTTCGCCACCCCCCCCCCCCTCCGACTCCCCCACAGTGCCCACATCCGATCCAGTTCTGTCAAAGATGTATCTAGGTCTTGTGAATGTTCTTCCCACCAAGTTTCATCCTGATAGCTCCACTCTAAGCGTGTCGCAAAATTTCAGGTTCCTCCCTTCGAATCCCCCCATATTCATCGGATCCGGTTCGGACATGAAACGGGATATCTGAGACACGAGGTCGTGCCAAATATCAAGTTTCATTAAGATCTGATCACCCGTTCCAAAGTTATACATCCCTCCTGATTCCGGATTCCCCCTCTCTCCACTCCCCCCACGATGGTCGCATCGGGGAAGTGACTATTTCTAAGCTAGTTTGGTTGGGTCCTTGATATGCCTGCCAAGTTTCATCGTCCTAGCACATCTGGAAGCACTATAACTCGCGCGCACCGGACTGACCGACCGACGGACGGAAAAGTGATCAGTATATGGCACTTGGCCGGAAGGTAAATGCCATAAAAAGGTGCAAGCCTATACAAAATTCTGAGAAAATTGTCATCACTATACTTTTCATTTCCAAAATTTTCACCGTGCTGCGTCGAATTGTTTGTGATGAGATTGTCCATGAAAGAATTGTCGGTGCGAGCTGTTCTGGACAAAGTGTACTGGAGCGAGCTGTGCGAGAGAAACTGTCCTGGGACCAGCTGTCCGTTTTGAGTTGTCCTGGGGCGAATTGTGCTTGGTGAAACAGTCCTGGGAAGAATTGTCCGTGACGAACTGTCATGGGAAGGATTGCCAAGAGAGAATTTTTCCGTAACGTGTTGTGCTGGGACAAAGTGTACGATAAAGAATCGTCCGTGTGAACTGTCCTGGGACGAAATGTGTGAGGAGCTGTCCTGGGACAAAGGGTGCTGTGATGGATGTGACGAATTGTCAGGGGAAGGACTGTCCATGAACGAATTCTCCCGCAATCGATTGTGAGGCAGTTTTAGCGGGGCTGAGTGGGCAAAAGAAACAAGACCAAAGGTTTCGATGGGATCCCAAAAATTTAATTGTATTCCACTTTTAGCTGTAAGCTATTTGGATAATAAACTTGATTGATTTTGATTGAAATTTAATTTGGTCTTGTCTTAACTCTTAACTTGGCCAGACAATTTGGTCTTGTAGATATCCGGTCTTCGCAAGACTCCTCAAACATTTTTACTATTAAGATTTAGAAACAGAAGAAGGTAGGCTAATCGTCTGACAAAACCAACTTCATTTATGGATTCACCATGTGTGCATTTACCCCTAGGCTATACGTCATATCTACTTTGACGAAACTGATCGAATCTTCCAGCCTTACTTCTGCCAAATCTCCGGTTTCGACCGGATTCCGGGCAACTACTTGTCCGGCAAAACGTAAAGCTCAAAAACGAATTCAGCGTATCACCTTACCCCTATATCGAAGATCTAATCAACTTCAGATAAAACTTCAACATTTTCCGGTCTCAGCCGGATTCCGGGCGAACTATATGTCCGGGCAGAAAATGATTGTCAAAAGCGGAATCAGCATGTCTTCTTACCCCTAAATCGAACATCTAATCAACTTCAGATAAAACTTTTACTTTTAACAAACTTTCCGGTTTCGGACGGATTCCGGGCGAACTACTTGTCCGACAAGAAAATGATTTTCATATAAATGTTCAGCATGTCTTCTTATACCTAAATCTACTATCGCATTAGCTATTTAAAAAAAAATTGTTCGTCCCTTAATTTGAAACCCGTCCCCCACCCCTAAATATTGAGCTACAGAGCCCACCTACGAACTAGACCTCTACCTTGACCTAAAGAGTCCTCACACCAAGTTTCATCAAAATATCTCCTTCCCTTCGAAAGTTATCGTGCTTAGAAAACTTTTCAATCAAAATCAATCAAGTTTATTACCTATCCAAATAGCTTACAGCCAAAAGTGGAATACAATGTTTACGAAATACACGGACCCGAAAAAAATTAACTAATACACTTACAAGATATGACCAGAAATAAATGATGGGATGAAACTACGTGAAACTGGGCAGAAGAATTAGCAGGATACGGAGAAAACTGATTGCAAATATTCCTCTCGGACCGACGCACAGAAGACGGGAGGGGAGGGGGTAATAAATGGACCATCTGGGGACAACACATTATCTTTGCTCCAAAATTTTTTGAAAGAGTATTTCTGCGGTCAGTTAATTTCGGAACGTCCAGTTTAATGAGTGCCTCTTCATATGAGATATCATGATCACCCAGAATGACTATTACGAACAGTACAGTATGATAAAGTCACTGTAATGGGAGGTCGGACACATTCTAGTCTTATTGCCATATCCCCACTTACCTCTGTATAGGGCAAATGTCCGGGACAATGCAAGAGCAGCAAAAACCAGCGAGAAACCGAAAATGAAATGTGTCGTGTTTCTACCTATCTTGACTAGGTTGATCTTCACAAGAATTAACTTCAGAATCTTCTCTACCAAGTCAATGGCAACAGCACCACACATACAGATGAGGGGGTAGATGGGGAACAAGAAGCGTTCTTCCTAAAAAAAAGGGCAACCGTTTAAAAGGAGGCGCGAGCAACGGCTAAATCCCCAAACAAGGTCGTAACTATGGTGCAAGGGTGGGGCTGATCTTTTTGACAGACCCACACTTGTGGCTGATTTTTTTTTTTTTAAGTTTTGACGGTTGCACCGTTTTTGAAAAGAACAAAGGGGTAAATTTCCTGAAGTAATACCATCTTCTTTGTTTACTACCTCTGTTCGGAATATATGTTGTTATGGAGACATCCCATAGCACTTTGCTCTGCAGTAGTCCTCCTAGTTATTCCCTCCCTCTATCACATTTTTCTATTTATCTCTTCGGTTTTCATCACCATCATTAATTTCCCGGCATGGTGCAATAGGTCACTCGGTCTTTATCCCCTAGCTCCAGTTAGCTGCTGTGCTAATCCAAGATCAGGCTTTGATCCATTTCATTCAAGGTATTTTGGCTACGGAGTGAGTCCGTAGCCAAAACAGTTCTCTTTCACCTTCGGTCCGAGCAAGACCTCGGTTACCTTACGTTATATTTATGGTAAGGATCATTTGTATATTTAGTTAGGGACTCAGTGTTGCATTATCTACATATACATGTTGTGTACTCCTGTAAATGGTTTCGTACAGTAAAATAACCAATGTAATGGTCCATCTCGGCTAGTAGGCCTCGGGCTTGACTGGATATGTGAATTCCAGCTTCGCTAGGATGGGTGAACCAGCTTGGTCAGGGATGTCTGGATTGACTGCGGCTGAGCTACAGAATTCCCTGAGGCTTTCCCTTGTCTCTTTTGTCCGGTTTTCTGACTGGTCCTGGGGCTAGTGGGCACCTACGGTGTCAGAATGTCTTCAGCCCACACCCCAGGAACCTTAGCTTCGCTAAACCTGCCAACCACTCGTCCATCCTTTGTAACAATGTGTCGGTAGAATAAAGCACCACAAGAAAAAAACATACAGAACATGTTCCCACCCCGGCGGCTGATTTTTCTGTGTCGAAACATTGTCGGTTCTACCTATTCTGAAAAGAACACAGGGGCACATTTGCTGAGATGATTCCATATTCTGTGTCTCATTTCTGAACGTATGTGACGGTAAAATAAAACACCACAAGGAAAATAAATAACGCAAAACATTTTCCCACCCAATTTGTTGATTTTTGAGTTGAAAATTTTGAGGGTTCTACAAATTTGTAAAGGAACCAAGGGGTATATTAGCTGAGGTAATTCCATCTTTATGGTTCCTATACCTGTTCCGAATGCATGTGCGGAAGAATAAAGCGCATCCCGGAGTAGAAGCAAGGCTAAACATTTTCCCAGCTGCTCCCTCTGAATGAATGAACGAAGGATTTATGACGCACTGCCCAAGGGCGTAAGTGCAGTAGAAAAAGGACAAAGAAATACACAAAAGTCAGCAGATGCTTTTTCGGCTCTTCCTGCAATGCTTGTTATGAATAACATTTCATGCGTAACGTTTGTCGCGACAACAGATTACATTCCAAGTGTTTTTCTGTTGAAACCGCGCATCCTTGTGCTGTCTGTTATGAAATTTGTAACAGTGTGCAAACAGTAACTTAAGTAAGACAAAGACAAACTAAGGCCATTCAATGTGCTCAGTTGCTTTTGAACCCATCAACGGCACAATTATGGCGTCCTTAGTGCTGAAGCAGGTCGACATTACTTTCAGGACCGTCCGAAGTGTCCCAAAGAACAAGACCAAAGGTTTCGATGGGATCCCAAAAGTTCAATATTTGATCCAGACACTTGGGCCTTGTCTTCGCCAGACTCCTTGAACATTTTTACTATTAAAATTTAGAAACAGATTAAGGCCAAATAGCTAATCATCTGAGAAAACTAGGTTCAGATATGGATTCAGCATGTGTGTTTATCCCAATAAGTCATATCTATTTTGACGAAACAGATCGAAAGTTCTTGCCTTACTTCTGCCAATTTTCCAATTTCGGCGGAATTCCGGAAAAACGAATTCAGCGTACCTCCTTACCCCAATATCCAACATCTAATCACCTTGAAATACAAATTTAACTCATAACAAATTTTCCGGTTTCGGCCGGATTCCGGGCGAACTATATTTCCGGGTAAAAATTGATTGTCCTATACGGATTCAGCATCTCTTCTTACCCCTAAATCGGACATCTAATCAACTACAACTACAACTTTTGCTTTTAAAGCACAACTCTTACTAGAAACGATCTTTTCACTGTGAAACGGATCAGAAAAAGTGTTTCTCGAAAATACCATTACTTTCCATCTGAATTTGACCACTTTCTTGTTGGCGCTTATCGATTTTATCCAGCCTTCCTGCTCTCCGACGCGGCGGCTGGACGCAAAACGTTTGAAAACTGAACGGGCCGTGGTTAAAAAGTAGGAAAACTAAGCAAATAAAATAGGTCAAAAACAGACGATTCTCATATCCTTGTGTGTGAAAGAGTTGTCAGCGGACGTTGAAGATTCTGGCAAACGTTGCGTTGCGTAACGGCAAAACTCGGCACGGATGAAAAAGCCCAAAAATTCGTAGGCACAAAACGGAACAATGGAGAAAGGTGGGAATTTCAGAAGCTTATAATCCCATAAGGGAGCTAGATATCTTATAAAAGGCAGAAAAAGCAAGAGGGGTCCTTTAACAAATTTTCCGATTTTGGCCGGATTCCGAGCGAACTACATGTCCGGGCAGCAAATGATTTTCACATCAGTGGTCAGCACGTCTTCTTACCCCTAAATCGAACATCTAATCAACTTCAAATGAACTTTTACTTTTAACAAACTTTCCGGTTTTGACCGGATTCCGGGCGAACTACTTGTCCGGCGAGAAAATGGTTTTCATAATCATGTTTAGCATGTCTTCTTACCCCTTAAACGACTATCTCATTAGCTGTTTAAAAATATTTTGTTTGCCCCTTAATTTGAACCCCCTCCTCCACCCCTAAATGTAGGGCTACAGAGCCCATCCACGAATTCGACCTTTCCCTTGACCCAAAGGATCCTCACATCAAGTTTCATCAAAATATCTCATTCCCTTCGAGAATTATCGTGCTCACAGACAGAAAGACTGGCAGACGGACAACTTCTGCGATGTCAGAGGTGTCCCTTCACTTACTTTCTGGGATCCCAAAAAACAGAATTTCAAAATGCTGTGGCTCAAGAGAGTTCCATCTAGTTTCGTTTTCGTTCCCAGCCAAGGTGTAAACACATACGCCATCTAGGCAATAAGTTCAGATTGTTGCCGATAGATGGCGTATGTCTCTAATTGTCTTTTGTGACATTTGTTGCGTTTTTGATCCGAATTCTCCTCGCAATTCTCCTCCGAATTCTCCTATTTCGCAATTTCGGACTATTCAGACGAAGTGAATTCTCCTTTTCTTGCGTTTTTGTCAGAATCGAGAACGGGGAAAGCCTCGTGATTATGCAGAATCGAGAATTTGCTCCGATGGTGAATTGTCGATTCTCCTCTCTCCGTTCTCCTCCCTGATTGATCAACAGAGTTCGGATGTTCAATATCCATATACACGTATACCGGGTTGCGGACGAGATGCAAAATTAGTGTTTTTGTCAAAAGCGAGAATGGAGAAGTCAGAGGAGCAAAAACGGTAATTTGTATGAGAATCGAGAATTCAGAAGCGAGAATTCGGAACGGAGAATTCGGATCAAAAACGCAACTATTGTTTGATACTGATGATGGAACGTAGCCATCTTAACATTACCATCTTGTTGGAGACTTTGTTATATGACTGAGTGGAGTATACATTTTATTTTATTGAGAGAGAAAGAGAGGAGTGCGTCTGAGCCCTAGGCTACCTAGGACATCCCTACCCCTCGTTTTGTCGATTGGTTTTGAGAGTATAACCTAAGGTCAGGCCCGCCGGTCTCCAGATTTCCACGCTATCCACCAGGTCCCAATGAACCTATTCCTTAACCCCCACACTCGAAACCACATCACAAACATAATAAATAAAACGAATCTGATTTTAGTCTGTGTGCCAAAAGAAACCTAGAAAACGTGGCTCTTAGTGGATAGTAAGGTTTTGATTTACAATTCCCACTCGACTGTTTAAAAGGCGAAAACCACAACCACGGTAGTCCAATTACAGAAGCATACCTTCACTGTACATTGTCGGCATGTACCCACTACCTGTCGGGGCTGTCGGCACACGAGCGGCAAGAGACCCTGGAGAAGCCCTGATGAAAAATTTATCTCAAAATAGTAGTATGTTGTTGTACTAAAAAGTAGCATGCAGCACGAACTGATGCTACTACATGCTTCTATGTCAAGGCTACCGTGTTACTGCATTCTACTGAATGCTACTATTAGCAAGACAGGATGCTACTGGATACTACTGCTTAAGATTGGATCAGTCTGAGGCACATTAAATGATAGTATTCTTTACTATTAATTATCAATACATGCAACTTTTTCGTACAACTATCATACAACTACGCAGGCTACAAATTTTTCATCGGGGCGGCAAGAAACCATTCCCCGAAGCAGCAAGCAAATGGATTACATCAAGTGGCCAATTAAATAAACGATATCTTCACCCCCCTCCCAAAACGAAGGGACTGTAATTATACCTTATGCGGCTGCGTGAAGAAAACTGCCATCCAGGGGTACATCGGGAGCAAAGCCAGCCAAAAGCTTGGCTTCGAAGGGGCTCGATCGACTAAACCAAGTGAGAAAGCTACCATCTGCAACAAAAAACAAGAGCTGAAAGCTCATTTGGCAGTTGTAAGAACATAATTATACACGTTGTTTTGTTCTAATTGCTATCCTGAATTTAAAACGACAACATTCGGGATTAGTTGTATCTTGTTCTTTTTTCTACTTTTGCAACCCAAAAAGAAAGGAAATGAGCCCAGTGTGACCAAGCTCTTAAGCAGGGTCTTTCGTTTCTCACAGAATTCCTCCTCGACGTCCAGCCAGCCGCATATTTTGAAAAAGCCTATGCTTCGAACTGAAGGTGCGGTCTTACTTAGACCTAGGTCTTCCCACGCCTGGTGGCGCATAAGGCGACAACTTCTGACCTCCAGGTGACTCTATGTTGGGCAGCATTCCACAGTTCGGTCATCGTGGTCCGACATGACTTGGCTTCCTTCTCGAGGTTTCTTCCAAGTGTGGAGCGGTGCCTTTAATTCGAATTCGCGAGCCCAAGTGCTACGCTTGAAGCTAAATACGAAAATGAACTCAACTGTATGCTATCTGCTCCAAGTGCGGGTCCCGGATTTGTTACTACTAGACATACGGTTTGGGCAGGTATACAAAAGCTGAAAAAGCACACAGGCCAGAAGGTTTCCAGCACCAAGCGTCGTTGGGAAGTCTGCCCTCAGCCATCCGCACCATGTCAAGGTGCGGTCACGTCAGGATGAACCATTATGCTTTGCGGAAGCGGGGCATTCAACGGGAGCCGGGAAACCAAAAACCGAGAAAAACGAAAAACCAAAACCGAGCAGGCATTAACCGAGATACCGGCGAGTACTCCCTACCGGAAACGTGGAACGGGTAAATATTCTTTGAGCCCAAGCTGACTTTGAAACATTTATTCAAACAATGTTTACAACGGGTACGTCAGCTACGATTCTTCATCAGCGATTACAGGTTTTACACGTTTACAGGTTTACGATTCTTCATCAGCGATTACAGGTTTTACAGATTACAGGTTTGTTTCCTTCCCCGAAGTTGAACCAGAGGATTGACAGCCTGACGAGGACCCTTGCCAAAAGGGCCGTAATATCGCTGATGAAGAATCGCAGCTGACGTACCCGTTGTAAACATTGTTTGAATAAGTGGAACGGGGTTATTAAGGGAAGAAAATTTAAGCCTCATTCCCTTAATAACAACAAAACCGAAGTCGATCAAAATGCAAAAAAAAAATGTTTCCTGCCGTCGCCGCAATCGTGCAGCAAAAACAGCAGCCGTGTCGAAAATTAAATCTCAGCACTAGTTTTTCTGTGCAGTAATTATTCAACGTAATAGATACAGTCGAGTACTCCATAATAGAAACGTAGAACGAGGTTATTAATGAAATAATATTTAAGTTTTCAGCCCCTTATTAATAACAAAACCGAAGTTGATCAAAATGCAGAAAAAAAACCTTTCCTGTCATCGCCCCAATCGTGCAGAAAATACAGCGCCCGTGTCAAAAATTAAATCTCAAGACTAGTTTTTTCATTACAGTAGTATTTGAAGTTAAGTTACTTTAATAAGATATTTATAGTCGGTAGAAGCTTCAGTTATTTATTACAGGTTTGTTTCCTTCCCCGACGTTGACCCAGAGGATTGACAGCCTGACGAGGACCCTTGCCAAGAAGGGCCGAAATATCGCTGATGAAGAATCGTAGCTGACGTATCCGTTGTAAACATTGTTTGAACAAACATTCAACGGGGTTTAATAATCCGGGACTGACCCAATGGAAAAGAAACTTACCCCGACTGGCAATGCGACTAAGGCTGCGAAAAAGACGAAGTTGAAGTTCAAAAATCCGTTGGAAATGTAGTAGCTCAGGGGCTCCACCCCGTAGAGGTCTGGTCCCTGATCTGAGAACACGTTATAAAGCACAATGTTGACAGGCGGGATCGTATATGTTCCATAGTATTGCCTTTCGATGCAGATCATGGGTACCTGAGAGGAAAAAAGTAACATCACTGTCAGAAGTTTCATAACAGATAACACAAGGATGCCCGGTTTCAACAGACAATGTGTAACCAGGGACCCATAAATTTCCTGCAATGACTCGCCATTCAGGGGGCTTGTCATTAAGAGATTTTTTATGCGCTCTTGACCGAGCGTCAGATAGTTCGAGAAATACCCACGGGGATAAAATGCCCGACTATCCAGATAGACAAGATTTTTCGCAGCTGTTGTGCTGAATTAGGAATATTTCTCTGTTATGGAAGAATATCCTGGATCTTTTTTCCTAGCTTAGGTACCTGGTGGCATGCTGAATAGTCCCAACAAATTTTGTCTATTTGAGCAAGAACGCCGATTCGACCCAAGCGGAATTTTTGGAAACTAGGTGAGGCTCGGGCAACATAGCAACATAGAAGCATAGGAAATGACAAGCCCCCTGAATGGCGAGTCATTACAGGAAATTTATGGGTCCCTGGTGTAACGGATAACACTTGGGATGTTATATGTTGTGTTGTAGAGGTTATGCGTGAAATGTTATGCATAACAAGCTTTGCTAGGAAGAGCCAAAAAACAGCCAAAAAAGTATCTACTGACTTTATTCTTTATCTTCATGATGTCGGAAAACTCAGCAGATACTTTTTGGCGTTTTTTCGTCTCTTCCTGGCGGTAGCGCTCATTATGCCTGTGACTGCTTCAAATGCTCGATGTGAGCTTAGTTTTGTGCCTTCGTTTGTTAAGATGTTTAATGCCGGGTTGATTCTTTAGTCTGCAAAATAGTTATTAATTGTTATATATAGAGCGTGTTCCATCCTCGTGCCAATAGTAACCATTATTTACTAAATCCGTTCCAACCTCACGAAAAGTTACTACGCTGACCGTTCCAGCCTTTTCAAAATAGTAACTAATAGTAACTATTTGCTTACCACGCTCGGGAGCGTAGTAAGTGTAGTAACTACGGTTCTCTGTCATTTGATTGGTCGGATTCGCCCGTGGCGTGATATTCTGCTGGAAAATAGAAAAATCATTCCAGCCTTGACGACAGAACGGAAGAATTTGTGACGTCATGCGTAGTAACTATGGTAAGTAGGATGGAACACGCTCATAGTGTACATTTGAGTATGTTGATTTTTGGCTCGTCAACTGACATACATGTTTCTTCTATGACAACAAAAACTACACTGTCAGAAGTTTCATAACAGATTGCGCATAACACTTTCAAGAATAACACCTTTCCACGTAGAAATAAAGTGTTATGACCAATTAACTGTACACTATTTCGTGCCTAGATCTCCAACAACACCTTCAATTGGTAAAAATACTAACGGGAACGAAAGAAACATAACATATAACATCCCAAAGTGTTATCTGTTGAAACCGCGCATCCTGCTGTTGTCGTTATGTAACTTCTGACAGTGTAGTAGTTTTACCTATTGAAGGTGTTGTTGGAGATCTGGGCACGAAATAGTATAAACTTAATTGGTCATAACACTGTTTTTCTAAGTGAAAAGGTGTTATTCTTGAAAGTGTTATGAGTAGTATAAATCCGCCGACTCTAGCTCAACCCCCCCCAAATTTCAAAACCCCAATTTAACATCAATTTCTTCAATTTTAACATGCTTTTTTCCAAATTATCCCCCTTTTTAAAGATATTTGTATTTTCTTTTTTCCCAAAAAAAGGGTCCAAGAAATAGGAAATATTAACCTTTATACTACATATAAACTACTACTACTTTTGTTTTTGCATTTTTCATTTTTACTGAGTAAACAGTTCCAAGTCAACATATTGTTCCGAGTTCTTATTTACACGCAAAATAGGCTGTAAAATAAGATTGTTCTTTAGAAGTAACTCATCAGCAATTGCATTGTATCTCTGCGGTATAAACAGATCACACATCTTCTTGTTATGATTGATAACTACAACTAACTTGTCACCATATTTTGTCTTAGCCATTCTCATTTTAACGATGGTATATTTCAATCCTAATACCAATTGTTCTTTCTTGATTGTCTCATTATACTTGTTTGTTTTGATTGTATTCAAGACCTCCATTTATTAGCGGCTGATTTTCTTTAATAAAAATCCAAATCACAAACTCACATACATATTTTTATTAATGATATCCAATGTAGCTTTTCTTTCATAATATAGAACACAGTAAATATTGTATGGTACGGGTTGAGGATCATTTAAAGTTATACTAATTTCAATATCAGCAGTGGTTCCATTACAAATATTTGACTCGTGTTTAGAAACATCGAAACAAAATAGTGGATATACTTCTTTAAATTCTTCGATATTGACTACACTACCAGTATCAAACGCTAATTGCTTATAACCCATGTGTATGTATCTGTTGTAAAGATTCGAGTATGTGCATTTTTCCTCACTAAAGTCGCATTTGAGGGGTTCTTCTGGATATTTATCCCCGTTAATTCTAACCTCTATATCCGTCAAATTCATATGATCAAATACCATATTATTATTTGTTTGGTTGTTATGCTTTTCATTTTTCTGTAACATCACAACGATTTTCGTAGGACTATTTCTCTCAGACACAACTTTCCAGGTGTGTTCCTTATTCTGACTAACATCACTTTTATAAGTATTACAAGCTTCCCACATCAAATTATACTTTTTATCCTTTGCCAAACCCTTTTCCAATTGACTCATCATTTCAATACTAGGAGCTATAACAGGAATTTTCCAGGATAAATACTCAATGACGACTTTAAAATTAGTATTTCCATTGTTTACAATCATATTATTATCATCATTTCTTCTTAGACATATTCTGTGTGATGCACCTCTAAAAAATCGTTTGTTTCCTTTCAAGAATCCAAACAACTCTGATAATGGTAAATAAATATTCACTAATTTGCTATTTTTAGTTCTATTATATCTCTTTTCAAACCCTTTATTATAATTGGGATTAGGCTTAGAAGTGACATTCATATTTCCTGCTGTTAGTACCCCACCTGCAGGTGCGGTAAATGAACTAGTTATAGGGTTGATATCAGTTCCTTGATTATAATCCTTGTACCAAAAATGGTTTCTAGCAGCACTTCTAGAGTAATCATCAGAGTATTCAATCAGCTTTGTAACGGTAGCTGTAATGCCAACATGATTAATTTTTTCAACAGGTGTATCGTTTATGACATACTCAGCGGTACTAAATAAATTAAATCCATTATTCGTCAACGTAGCGACATCAGTTGCAGCTATATTAGTTCCGTCAGCTTTTACTATCCTTACGCCTACCTCAAGATAACTTTCACTTGGATAGAACCAGGAATCTAATTTCTTTGTTACAAATTCAAACTCTGACTTATTGGATACATTCACATCTGTTTCTCGAATTTCTTTAAATTCATACTTGACCACTGTATCATCCACAAGTGGCTCATCAAATATGTTCCATTGCGGACTAATAATTTTATTTACTGCCATTTATATAAGAAGGAAATTATTCGATAAAAATCATTTCAGAATCTTTAACCCATTTCCAGTCATTAACGTTTTAATCAAGTCCTGACTTCTTTGATTTAAAATTCTTTTATTTGTACCTATAAGATCCTTCATCGATTTCTTATTTCCAATCACATCAATCAGTTCCTTCTTGTTGACATCAATCAAATCTTTTCCATATTCTATTGCTCTGTTTTTCAGCAGCTCAAATCTCGGTTTTATAATATTATTATACATTGACAATGCTCCATCTTTTATTTGTTTTGCTGACGTCTGGAATAACTGGGAATTAGCAATGTTTTTGAATATACTACCGATTCCACTTCCGTACTGCTTATTGTAAAGTAATCGTTTATTATTTAACAACATTTATAAGTAAATAATTTTATTTCAATAATCCTTTAAGCTTTTCTTAAATGCAGTACGTATCCTACGTTATCACGATTCAGATCAATCGGTCTTCCAAGCTGATCAGTTATTGTCATTCTCAACGAGTAAATAAAGTCTTTTGTGTTAATAGGATTATCTAGGATTCTCAACAATTTGACAACCTGGTTCTGTATTCGGAACAAATGTCCAAATGACGTCTGATTTACTTTTGTTTACGATAGAACTGTTTACAAGAGAGCAGTGAATTTGAATTTTATCAACGCTTCTTGTTATATTCGGAAGTTTTGTACCTTCATTGATTTTCTTAGAAATCTCAATATCCTTCTCAAAGCCTAAAATCTGACACAAGTCACTATTAAATCTAAACACATATTTTTCTTGTAATAGGATGACAAATCTCATAGATGCTGGATTGGATGAAATTACAATAGGACATTTATCTTTTGATACTTCAAAATACTGACACAAAAAATAATTTAAACAATCATCGTTATACATCCCATTAGGAATAGTAACATTCACCCATCCCCCCTCTTCATCTTTCCTGTATTGAAATGTATTATTCCCAAATTTATCACTTATATTATGCCACGAATACCACAAAGTACACTGATTCAAACCTATTTCATAATCTGAATGACGATTTAATTCGATTGGTTGACTAAATGTTATATCAATGACACTTTCATTACCTTCAATGTTTAACAACACCATTTATTAGAAATATTTTTTATATATTGAATTGTAATCTCTCTTCGTAAGAAATTTATTTCGCATTAACGAATCCAAAATATCAATAGCTTCATTCCTCACCTCATCAGATGTATTCCCGTTTACTCTACTACCTATCAAAGTGTACAATTTTGAAATCATTTCATCACAATTCATAAATATTCCAGTTCCTTGTTGAACTAAATGGTAATTAGTTTGAATGCTGGTTAACCTCTCCTTGTAGTCTCTTATAAATTCAATGATTTGATCATAGCTAGAGTAACCTTTACCTTTTTTCCCACCATAACTTTGACTTAGAGATGTCAAACGTTCTAGAGCCTCATCTATATCCACAGGATGATTAATGTAATACGTAGGCATTTTAAAATAAGTATCAGTGCCCTTCCCGGATTCTTTAAGTTTTGAATTAATTTGATTTAGCAACGTTGGATTAATATCTTTATTCATATCAATGGATGGTGGTCCCAAAGCAGGAGAAGGTTCTAAAGCAGGAGTTGGCGCTCTACTCGATTCCTTTGAAGCAGTGATCTGGTATGGATGAGTTGTATTCAATGTGTCAACTAATCTTTTAAACCATCTTTTTGAATTAACATCCGCATCATCTAATTTCTCAATGATAGATTCAGCATTTTCTTTTTGTGCTATAATGTTTTCTCTTTGTGCCGTAACAACTGGAGCGTTAAATTCTGAAGCCATTTCCCGAAAACCTGCTTTCTCCATCTCATATTCTTGAACCTTTCTTCTCTGAATTTCTCTGTTCTTCACTATACCCGATAACATATCACTCAAGCGTCTTGAATCCATTTATATACAAGTAATTTTATTTCATAATAAATTTGGAAAGTTCTTTTTCATAAAACCCTCCTTGAATTAATTCCCCACTTTTGTCAGATATTTCATAAGTAATGGGAATGGTAGGTCGAATGGTTGCTATCTGGAATACTTCATTCGTATAATTAGGTAAATATCCTTTATCAAAAATACTTTTTTCTTTTTTTATTCTGACTAAATCCCCTACATTGTAATGTCCTGTAATTGTGTAGTCATCTGCTGGAGGAAACAAAGCATTGTAAACCTTTTTCTGATTCATTTTTTTACTAGCATCAACGGGTTTCATTTGTATTGAACGATGATAAGAGTTATTATAACTACTAACAAATAAAGGTAAAATATCAATCCATTTAGTAGTGTTTTTGTGCGTAAAATATTTCCATAACTTTTCTTTCAGTGTTCTATTGAATCGTTCAACAATTTGCGCTTTCAATTCACTTTCAGATGCAAACCATTTTTGTGCGTAAAATATTTCCATAACTTTTCTTTCAGTGTTCTATTGAATCGTTCAACAATTTGCGCTTTCAATTCACTTTCAGATGCAAACCAGTGTATATCATTATTTTTCAAAAAAGTTTGAACGTTTCTCATTACAAATTCTTTACCTTTATCAGTTTGTAGTTTCTTAGGAATTCTTTCTTTAAATATATGACTGAATGCCTTGATTATTTCAGCACCCGTTTTATCTTTCAAAGGGGCACACCAAGCGTATTTACTAAAGCAATCAATTACAGTTAAGATGTAATTTGTTTTATCATTCGCTTTTTTATATTTCTGCATGTCAACTAAATCAGCTTGCCATTGCTCATCCACATAGTGAACATAGACTCGTCTCCTTTCAAAGTTATGATAAGAAGGTTTGTGTAAGGTATATACATTCTCATTTTGCAACACATTTTTTATTTTATCTTTAGAAATGTTCACTCCATTTTCTTTTAATTTTCTATGAATATCATCCACACCTGAATAATTAGAATAATACGTATTTAAAATATCTTTTTCTGCGTCGAGGTTTTTTTTAATAACAGATTTTTCCTTGACCCACAAAAAACACAATTACCTTTTACCATTGGAACATTATTTTTCTGTGACACTGCCTTAAACATTGCTTCAGTGTCAGTTTTCTTTTTACACTTCACAAAATAAATATCCATTTATTAGAAAACAATTTTTATAAACGAAAAGCTACCAACTTCATTTTGCGCTTAATGTAGGAAATACAGTGAAATCCACAGTTTAATTCATCTATATTTTGAACAGCAAGATTTTCATAAGCTATTTTTTTCTTTGAAGTTTTAAGATATTTAATTATTTCTTTTCCTGGGGGTATACCGAAAGAATCGAAAAATTCTACATAGGGTTGATTAGGTAGATTACAATACGCTACCCAGTGAGTTCCAGGCATTCCGAGTTTATCATAATTAATGACACCACATTCTAGGTTATTTATTTGTTTAGGTAACGTATCTATAGAGAAAACACCTCTAAAATATGGTATATCCCCTAATGAATCCATAATGTCAAAATTGGTTAGAGGTCCTGCTTTACTTTTGCTTCTTTTTTGACTTCCCCGTTTTTTGACTTCCTAGGTCTTCCCCGTACCCCATGACCAACCACTCTTTGTGTTCCAGGAAGTGTAAGCGCACCGCCTGTGTTCTTTACGGATGCATCCTCCTTTTCCTTCTTCGGTCTTCCACGACCCACAACTTTTTGTGTTCCAGGAAGTGTAAGCGCACCACCTGTGTTGGTTATGTTATCCACCAATTTCTTACCAGCGAATGTACCCAAAGCAGCAGCACCACTTGTTAAAGCTGCCTTACCAAGCGTAATTGCTAACGGTATTAGGAAAGGAAGTAATCCACCCTTTTGAATCGCTTCTTTCATCTGTTTATATGATACATCAATGTCACAACCCTTATTATTCACTTTACATGTTTCAATTTTATCAATTTGTCGTTTACTTAATAGTAACTTGACTGGTTCTCGTTCATTTTGCCTACTATGACTAACACGTATCTGGCATTTTTGTTTAGCACCAAAACATTTCTTCAGCTTTCCTTTCTGAAGCTTTGACAAATAAACTATATACTCCATTGTCTCAACCATTTATTAGAAAATTAATTTATCATATAAATTTTATTTCTTTAGTTTAGTTTTCATAAAGTCTTCTGTTTTCGTAACAAAATCTTGATCAACAGGTTTTTGCTCTAAAAGCCTTTTTAAAATGTTTACGACTGCTCTTTCAATACCATTGATATGGACTTCATGGTCAAAATCATTTTTCCTAAGGTCAAGAACCTTTTTGTCAATGCTTTTGCTAAGGTCAAGAGTCTTTTTGTCAATGATTTTCCTAAGGTCACCAATCTTTGTTTCAATACTTTTGCTAAGGGTTTGTTGGTTAAGAAGCTTTTCGTCATATTTTAAAAGGTCTGTTGTTAACCTATCTAAATTAACAGCATCCTTTTTGTTTCTAGGGTCTTGAACATTTGTGATTACTTTATCCCCAGCATCAATTTCTGTTTCAGTGGCTTTAATTGTTTGTTTTACAAATAATCCTTTATCTTTGATCCTTATCAATGCATTATCAGGAGAATCATCTACCGCAGTTAATCTGTTGATATCTTCGCTAAAATATTGATTGGTTTGCACTTGTCCCGCAGTCATCTGTTCTTTAAATTGATTCAAAATCACAGTCATAGATCTTAAGCTAATAGCATCCTTATCTGTTTTCGCATCACCTAAATTTATAATTCGTCTATCGTGTAGGTTAATGTTACCATTTTCGTCAGTAACTTTCGATTCGTTAGCAACCTTTTTTCCAACACTACCAAATTTATTCATTTATTATAGAAATAAATTATCCGGTAAATTTTTCAAAGTTTTTCCTGTACTTCAGGGTCTTATCTTTTGTTTTTAAATCTATGAAGAAAAACCCATAGCCCTTGGTTGCAGCCTCGAATTGTTTGAGAAATTTTTCATTGTCTATACTGGATACATGGCTTTGTCTAATTAATTTTACTTCTTTTGGATTAGAACACTGAAAGAATGCGAAATAATTACATTGAAGTCTTACCACCTTTGGGGTTTTATGATAGCTCTGTGATAAATAAACAATTGAAGCATTTTTCTTTCTTCCTCTTATGAATAAATCTTCTATTTTCTTCTGGTCTTTTTCAGTTACAAAATCGTCAAAGATAATCAAGTTTTGATAATTAGGGTCTAGGTCATCAACATCGATAATATCATTAAGGTCATTACTTACGGTTAAAATATTCGTTTTACATTTTGATTCCAAGGTGGTTAAATTGTCTATAAGTTCTTTATATTTATCTTCTTCAAGATCTTTTGCATACAAGTATATTCGGTTGAAACAGATGTATTCATAAATTAAATTCAAGAGTAAATTGGTTTTCCCTGTTCCTGAACTTCCACAAATTAATAATCTAAATGGCCACTGAGGTGCAAGGTCGTGCTTATTCTGATAAGTGTTCTTTTCGCTAAAATCATATACTTTGATTGGAGCCTTTTCATTCATTTACTTATGAGGAATTTTTTATTATAAGATTTACCAACTAGGTACTTGAATTTTTTAACTAGGTAGTTGAATTTTTTAACTAGGTACTTGAATTTTTTAACTAGGTAGTTGAATTTTGTAACTAGGTAGTTGAATTTTTTAACTAGGTACTTGAATTTTTTAACTAGGTACTTGACTTTTTTAACTAGGTACTTGAATTTTTTAAGTAGGTACTTGAATATTTATTGTTTGTAACCTAATGGAAAAGTTGTGAATTTATCACTGGATACAATCCTTTTATCATCCTTAGGATCTAGGGCTTTTTTATTCTGTTCTTCTAGAAACATATTGTGTTTGTATGACCTTAAGTTGTACTGGGTTACTGAAAGGTTTCCAACGTTTCCAAACAGAACATCCTTGTAGTTTTGAATCGTAATTTTATCTTTCACTATGTTTGTTTTTATTCCTTTTAGTTTTTTGCTAGCTTTTGAAAGGTCTTGGTTGTCCTTTAAATAAGCATATACTTTCGACCGCAACCCAACAAACTCTGTCATCACTTGTCCTGCTAATTCATCTTTCATCATGCCTATCACTTTCTTGTTTACATTAGGAAACCCATATGGATTATCTTTCGCACAATCAGATGTATCAAACCTCTCATTCAAATCCGATTTAATATCTTGATAGAAATCTTCAGTTCGTATGTCATAGATGAAGGAATCTGTATCCATATAACACAAATCAAGTTGATCACCATATTTAGGTTTCATATAATCATAATGGAATTCATACATCAATAGTTTGGATAGTTCCAGTACAGCAAAACCGATAAACATGGGTTTGTCTAATTTGATCTTTTCCTTTGACATCCTCGCTACAGAAAAGTTTTCACTGAATATGATTTCAGATTTAAAGTTGGGTTTCTTGATTATTCTTTCCCTTGTTTTGTCATCAGTTATTATTTCCATATCTGCTCGTTTCCTCACATTCTCCATAGTTTTTCCAAAGCAAGCATTGTTCATCAGCTTAAAAAAGTCTTTTTCAAAATCATTTGTGCCTTTAGTTCTAAGTGCTGTGTTGTGATCTATGTATCCTTGTAAGTAAGCACTTTCAGTGAATCCTAGTATTCTATGTACTTTTTTCAATGTCAACCCCTTTTGTAAATAGAATTCTAGGTTCCTGTGGTGAACTACGTAGTTGTTTTTATCCAGTAAGGTCGTACATAGTTTGCCATTGAAATGTTCGGGTGCTAATGGTAAATCTTTGTGTAAGTGGAAAAGTTCTTTCGGATATTCAAAATCTACTTCATAGATAGCACCTACATTCGGTAATTGTATCACCGAGTTAACATGATTTTTTAGATGGTTATAATACTCGAGTGAACTGTTTTCATTTCTCTCTTTCAAAGCTTCTGGTATGGAAATGAATTGGAAATCTTTTGCGGGTAATTTTTGCGACATCGCCCACCCATACAAATTATTCTTGTCAAAATACATTAGATAATTAGATGATTTATTCTTATCATAACCGCTCATATATTTATTATTTGCTTTCGCATATCTTTTTATACACTGAGATACACCACCTCTTATCCCCTTTTCAACGAATGTGTACATGTCTTCCTTTGAGAATAACGGTAGTTCTACTTTCGAATGTTTTAGGAAAGCATCCCACGTTAATCCTGGAGCTGAGAAATAATGAAGTGGATCCAGGTCATAATTATGTATACATACATTTCTGAAATTCTCTACAACATCTGATAATATTAAAACGTCACTTTTTAGGTACAACTTGGTATAATCCAGTAACGTTTCACAGTTAAATTGTTCCCAGATAGACACCGCTCTTTTATAATCAGCTTTTTCAATACCTTTTCCCGTTAACCTAGAATAAAAGCTTTCTATGGGTGGTAACTTTGGAAAATCCATTTTACTGAAACTATCCACAAATTCATAAGGATACACCCCCTTTTTAATTATTTCTTTAAATTCAGCATCGTTTCTGAAACTGTCAGATGTGTATTTGAAATTCTCTCTCAGATGATTACAGGATACTTTACAGTCACATTTCGCTAAATTTGCTGATAGCTTGTCTAGTGATGAAGCCATGAATCGAATAGAATCTATAAATCTGATTTCATATTTTATCTCCTTATCCTGTCTTGGAATACTTATTGATTTCGAAAATGAAATGAAACTTTCTGCTGATTCAAAAATCCCGTTATCAGGTGCTAATTCTTTCACAAATAGATGGGAGTCATACTTGGATAAGTTGTGTAGGACTACAGGGATATGCTTGGGAATCCTGTATTTCATGTTACATTCAGCGTGTGTGAAACCTCTATCCTTTCCTGTCATATGGTCGTGATCGAAGTGGGGATTTTCAGTAATTTCTGTGTTACAGATATGGCAAGTCTTGTTCTTTAGTGTCTTCCATTTTTCTTTAATTTCTTCGTCGGTATAAGTGTGATTTCTTTGTCTGTTTTCATACTTGTATGCAATTTCTGTGGACACTTCTGTAATGGTTTTTACAAAATGTTTTGCAGCGTCTTCACCAAAATAATCGTAGTACTTGTTCTGGTTTGTATCAAAGGAGCAACATACCTGAAATCCGTACGCAAAAGGTTTCTGTTCAGCTACTTTGATTGTTTTCTTTCCGTGTACTTGATTGTATTCTTCATTATAAGACTCAAAGTCTGCGATTATGCAGTACGGTACTTTCATCTGTTTTGAAATATTTTTAAATTGTATTTTAGAACCTTCAGGAGGCATTATAATATCAGGGTCTTCACAGTTATGTTTCAGTTCATGTTTTTCAAAGTGTTCTTGTTTTGTAAAATGCCTTCCACAAAAAGTGCAGAGGTATATCTTTTTTTGTCTTGTAGATATTTCAGAACCAACTAGTCTGCTCAGATTCTTTACTAACACATAATGATTATCAAAATATAGTAAATGAATAACATGTTTTGCTGTTTTGCCATTTATTGTACTTTTTAGTATGTGACTTCTGATTATTTTCTCTTTATCAATTTGAAATAAACAAATCTTAATGTTGTATTTATTTTCAAATTTGTGAATATCTTGTGTATCCATCGGAAAGTGGGTAACCCCTTTGAAATCAAACTCGTTCTCATATTGTTTATATTTCGAAGTTCTTTCAGCGTTGTCCTTAGCTGGGTATAAATGTGCCAAGATAGACCATAGAAAACACTTTTGATCATTATTTTTTATATTTATGCAAGCTTTTTAATTTTTTACGAAATCTGGCAGTGTTTTAAACGTTCCCCCCATGTAGGATTCGATTCGAGTCATCCTGTAGTCGATTGCATCATATCGCCTAAATTGTAATCCAGATCGAGGGGTATTACTCAAAGAACTAAGTCTCCTGTTGTTGTCATCTAAATGGCTACGAGTTAGGACACTATTTTTGTTTAAAATCCAAGAAGTACTGTTGTAAAATACTTCTACTTCCTCATCATTCTCTTGTCGATAGAAAATAACCTTGGTCACAAACTGAACTCTGTACTGGTATATTTCATTCATTCTTCGTTGCAAATCCTCAAAAACAAAACTAATGAGAGTATTTTCGTCTCTACCGTTGCTTTCAATCGATACGTTTACTGTGTAAATGTTTTCAATTTCCCTAGAAATAGTAGGCTGTTGTTCTTCTTCAGTTTTAAACAAATAATTCGGAATCGATGTTTCTTCTTTGATTTGTTTCTTATTTATAAAGAGATTAGATAAATCGATTAGTTTGTGTCTATTTTGATCACCTCTTTCTGTTTGATCTCTCAGGATACCTCTAGTTTTATCCATAGTTTCTTTCTGCTTATTAATTATCCTACCATAGTATTCCTTGATGCGTTCTATAACTTCATCTCTGTTACTACGAGTGGGTAGGCCTTTGTTTTTTAGAAACCTTTTTAATTCACTTGTATCCTTTTCTATTATCCGTTTCTCCTCTTTTTTTATATTTCCAATAGCAATATTATTTTCTTTTATTTCATCTTCCAAAATCTTCCTTAATGCTGGCTCTGGTGTATAATTTGATGGTCTATTTTTGTTCCGAATCCTTTCATTTCTACGCCGAATATTAATTGTATCTTCCGCAAGCAAAATATTCCTATTAAGTTGCTTTATTATCTTATTAGTTATTTCCTTTTTCGTTTCACCATTTGTTTTGATATTGTTAATTTTTGCATATGTACGAAGTTCATTAATTTTGTATTTCGGTAAACTTCGTATAACCGATTCGTTGTTTGATATAATGGTT